>OU612046.1:61928089-64328089 GCA_914767935.1 Coremacera marginata
TAATAATAATAATAATAATAATAATAATAATAATAATAATAATAATAATAATAATAATATAATAATAATAATAATTAAAATAATAATAATAATAATAATAATAATAATAATAATAATAATAATAATAATAATACAAAAATAATAGTAATAATAATAATAATAATAATAATAATAATAATAATAATAATAATAATAATAATAATAATAATAATACTAATAATAATAATAATAATAATAATAATAATAATAATAATAATAATAATAATAATAATAATAATAATAATAATATAATATAATAATAATAATAATAATAATAATAATAATAATAATAATAATAATAATAATAATAATAATAATAATAATAATAATAATAATAATAATAATAATAATAATAATAATAATAATAATAATAATAATAATAATAATAATAATAATAATAATAATAATAATAATAATAATAATAATAATAATAATAATAATAATAATAATAATAATAATAATAATAATAATAATAATAATAATAATAATAATAATAATAATAATAATAATAATAATAATAATAATAATAATAATAATAATAATAATAATAATAATAATAATAATAATAATAATAATAATAATAATAATAATAATAATAATAATAATAATAATAATAATAATAATAATAATAATAATAATAATAATAATAATAATAATAATAATAATAATAATAATAATAATAATAATAATAATAATAATAATAATAATAATAATAATAATAATAATAATAATAATAATAATAATAATAATAATAATAATAATAATAATAATAATAATAATAATAATAATAATAATAATAATAATAATAATAATAATAATAATAATAATAATAATAATAATAATAATAATAATAATAATAATAATAATAATAATAATAATAATAATAATAGTAATAATAATAATAATAATAATTATAATAAAAATAATAATAATAATAATAATAAAAATAATAATAATAATAATAATAATAATAATAATAATAATAATAATAATAATAATAATAATAATAATAATAATAATAATAATAATAATAATAATAATAATAATAATAATAATAATAATAGTAATAATAAGAATAATAATAATAATAATAATGTTTTTTAATTACTTAACTACCTAATTACCCTATTAAGTTACAATGTAAATTTAAGTAACGTAACGCCAGTAACGTAACGCCAGTAACGTCACGGTCAGATGACTAAGCGTAATAACAAAAAAGACGGGAAAAGATTTTTAAATTTGATGACTCGGAAAATAAACTGATATTATTTCAAATCCTTCTAAAAAAGGAATTATACAAGAAGACTTGCCCAATTCGCAGAGATTCGCAAATTTTCTAATCCAAGTCGAAAACTACTTCTGTTTTTTGTAACGTCACGCCAGAGTATAATTTTGCTTAAAGTGTTAAATCCTTATAATCGTTGGTTATAATTCTTTTACTCAAAATAGTGCTACTTAATTACTACGCAAACATAAAAAAACCTTTTAAAAAATTTGACTTTTTCATTAATTTTTAAAATATTTTTTCGTGCAAATCGTTCGTAACGCCAGTTGCAAAATGCCCATATACTAATGTGGACACTTATTAAATTACCATCAAACAAACAGACACACAACAATAGTTGGAAATAATTGGATAAGGGCGTGGCCTCACTTTACGTTTAATTTTCAGGGTATTAACGCAGAGTGCAGCGAAGCGCGCCGGGTATAAGCTAGTATATTAACATATAAAAAACAACGAGAACAACAACAAAAGCATTTACTGAAAAATATTCCTAAGACGATTCGTTCCCAGAAACGACACAATGTTGCGTTCGTAATTTCGGCACGAACTAAAGCAACAAGCATAAGAAGTCAGCAGCAACTGAAGTATCAATTTTTCTTCGTTAAATTTGGTATCTTGTGATTTTATTAAAGAAGTTACAAAATCTAAAGTTATATATTCGTTTTATCGACGATATAACTGATATTTTGGCATATATTTTATCTTTGTACGATTAATATTAAAGGCTATTATATAAAAACGTTAGCATGTGCTTGAAAAAATTTATGAAAATTACCCCGATACAAATCACACTGTAAGACGTAGTTAAGTTTAACTAAGTTCCAAATAAATTAAACGTAACTAACTTTATAAGGTATATTGCATGTAAATACAGCTAAGTTACATGTTATTCTTGTTTGCATTCAACACGCTGGCTTTATTGCCATGCATCACGTGACGCAACTTTGAGTTCGTCTTATAGTAACTTAATTAAAGTTTAAATGAGAAAACGTCTACCTTTATAATTACACAATTACAAGCATTTAAATGCAGCACTGCGTTGATGCCTAGCGCAAGGATAGCTAAAGGATAACAAAATAAATGAACTATTATTCTATATTTTTTTCTTTCTACATACTCGCTTAAACTCGAAAACGCGTCTCGGATTAAACTCGTTGAGTGGCACGCCCAGCGGCAGTAGTTAAAATAAGGATGTCGAGTAAGCTGTAAGAATGCAAAGTATGCAGTTATTTAGTGCAGCTGTTCTATCTAAAATGTAGCTGGGAATGTCTTCTGATTTTTGTTGATTTAAGTATTTTTTCTATTCCAGCCATTATCCTTGTTTGTGCTTTGTTTTACTGCATGCAGCATGTAATTAGATCTTGATTTTTTATTTCAGGAGTATCCTTTTTTGTCAGTTAAGTAAAATTGTGTGTATGTATATTTCTTTTTCAGTTTGGAATGCTCATGGTGACAAAATTACACATATACAGCAACGCAAACATAGGTTTTGACAGTGATATAGCTCAAACATTCTGTTAAATGCACAGCGCGAGCTACACTTGATGCTTGTAATGTCCGCCGTCCATCCTTTGTGAGTGTTTGAATTGGCTTTTGTTTGTGTTTGTCAAGTTGACCCCCACCTCCCTTTTCGTATGTGGTAAAATAGCAAAGAAATAACATCTCATTACTCAATTTCAATAAGAGACCACAGCTACCCAGTAGGAACAATGTACATCAACAAAATTTCCAATGTTGCTTCTGAGGAAAGTTTTAATATGATAAAAATATTAATGAACTAAAACAGAAAAATGAAAGCAGTAGGATGCCTATTTAATGTTAGCCAAAACTCCTGACAATTAGTCAAAATTCAAATTAACACAAAACTAAAAACAAAAATACAGGGTGGTTGAAGAAAGTTGCTACAAATAAAAAATGTATTTTGCTCCGTTCGGTGGCGTGCAAAGCGTATATGCTGCTCAAAGTCAGTGGCGTGGATATCATTTTATTCTGGGGGGAGGGGAGTGAGCAGGGTTTGTAAAAAATTACCTTAAACAATTTTCTTTCAAATTTTACCTGAGTGTTTTGTGATGCCAAATGTCATGTTTCACAGCCTTACCTTGATTAAACATCGAAAAACTATTAAAGAAGACGCTATGGCATGTAAAATATGTATTTATATTTACATACATTGCACTCTTTATTTTTTACACTGTAGATGCGTTCCTAGAAACGTTTTCGAAAAATTGATTGCATTATTTGAAATTTCAAGACCCAATCAATGATTTGAAAAAAATGAATGCAATAAAATTTTTGGAAATTTCAAATCACAATCAATGGTTTGAAAAAACGAATGCAATCATGAAATTGCAACACCTGTGTAGGTGTTGGAATCGTCATCACCAATGTAGTTACGGTTTTTACTTTTAAAAACTCTATCGAACATTGAAACATTTCCACGATTGCGCTCACTTCCATATTACCGGATGGCCCACTGCAATTTGATTCACATTGTCCTTTGTTCACGTGCTCCTCGTGCCACTCTTCATATTCTGAAGGTCCTAGTTTTTTGCTCCAGGTTCACATAAGTTAAAGTACGAACTGCTGACAAAAATATCTTTAAATTACTTTGCCGGTCCAATAGCAGATCAATGACGATACACCAAAGAGCCAATTAAATCCTCTTTTTTCCACGTGCCGCCACCGAATACTGTAATTTCGTCTGTGTCTTCGCGATTATTTTGTTTACAAGTCTCTTCTTTTTCTTCTTTGATGGCAGAAGAAAGATATTTATTCGCAACACTTTTTATGCTGGTGTTCATTTTTTTAATGAAGGTATTGTAGCACGGTTTTGAAATAAAACTACTTGCCATGTCTATCAATCCACAAAATTTCACAAACCCGGCATGTCCTAGGCCTAAAACTCTCATAACAAATGCAAATCTATTATTTATTTCGTAGGCATTACCATCACTTCTTTCACTCGACGGAACATAGTTTGGAATTTTGCACTTTTTACACGTAACTTTTATTTAGAAGCCAATAACTTTTTTTTTTACAAGATTTAAATGTCACTGAACTATCACACGTTTTACACTTCACTAAAGTTGCTACAGTAGAAAAAACTTGAAGAAAGTTTATAATTCGATAATGTTTTTTTAGATCTTCCTCGACTTCAAGCGAAGCATTGAATTTGATTTTTTTCGCTGATGCACTAGATGCTCTTACTTTCGTTTTTCGATCCTGCGGCATTACTCTTTTTCTTGATCGGCTTACTCTTAGGCCACCCTGTGCATGTCCTTCTCTGCCAGTTGAATTTGGAATTTTTTCGATTTTTAATACAAAATCAATAAAAAGACTAAGCAAAAACAAAGCGGAGAACGAGTTAACGAAATCGGAGCTAAACTGAAATGACGCACATATCTGCTCTCCTAAGCGTTAAATTTTAGACTGACTATATATTCTACATCGAAGGATACAATGTACGTTACACATTTTATTTACCTGAAGATATTAAGGAGAAAAGAGGGGATAAAAGTAATACAATAGAGACCGAAACAGTTGCCGCTCTCCGCTCTGCGCAGATAGGTAAAAGGCGCGTAAAACTAAGTTAGAAGTACGGTCATTCAACGTAATGCAACTTCGTTAGTTTTGCTCCGAATGACCTAAAAATTTAATACAATATTCTTCAGATGTTGAACTTTCAGAAATAAAAATAAAAACAAATGCGGAAAAAAGTTTCCAAACCTTACCTTCCCCTTAAATCATTAAAAAATATATTATATAGTTCAAAATAAAATAAAAAAAATGTAGTTTCTGAATAATTCTTTCTGCAACTATTCTTTTTTTTAGAAGGGAGAAAATTTATAAAATATTTAAATAAGACTTTTATATTAACAATTCTTTTTTAAAACGCCACAATTAACGCAGTGATTTTAAATTAAATTAAAAACAAAACAAGCGGTAATCCTTATTGTAATTTTTCATTGATTACAATTCCTAATTGGGAGAACTAATTGGGAGAAAAGTTTATTGTAATTTGTGTGTATACCGATTACAGTAATCGTAATAATAATTATTTTACATCGCAATTACAGTAATCGTTATCTATTAAAAATATCGAGTAATTGCAATTGGAAAGCTGTTGTATTCGCAAAATGCCCAGCTCTGATATTTATATACCTACCTTTATAAAAAATGTTTCCTTCCTGGCTAATATCCAGGGTACGCCCATGTCAGGGTCGTAATTAATTTTTCATATAGAGAGTTTCATATAGAGTTAGTAAGTCAAAACATTTAAATCTTTTTTTTAATGTAAAGGAAATCTATTATTAGTATATAAAATCAAACTAATCGTTCACTTTCTTACAGTATTTATATGGATATCAATCTTATAAACGGAAACAAACTCGACGTCATTGCGTCGCCTGAGTAAAATAAAGTCGTATTTGCATTTCGCAGGTTTTGAGAAATCGCAATCAAAGTTTAGAATTGAATTACTCAATAATTTGACGATAAATTTTTTTCTAACTCGCACATATTGTAAAAAGTACAAAAAACTATTCACAACTTGAGTTATTAAACAAAATACAGAGGGTTTCTTTTAGAAAATTTTGTCGTATATGTCATTTACATGTTTATATGTTAAGCCTAATATTTTGTATGACAAATATGTTAATATAATAGTAAAATAAAATTTATAAAATGAAAGCAGAAATATAAATTTATTCAAATTCAATTCGATAATTAAATATTAAGGAACAATTAACATCTTACAACGGATATGCAAAATCAATTTTTATTCATGGAAAAAATGAAAAAAGTACGCAAAACTCAAGTATAGTTGAAGGACTACATATTTTTTTCTAACAATGTATGAATTTTTAATAGGCCCCCGAATTTAATTTATCAGCTTAAATATTGCTTGAAAATGTCCTTTTGAACTTAAATTCTTACAACGAACACATACGACATTATTTTACTCAACATAAAAAAACCTAAATTTGTATGAAAAATTGTCGTATGTGAAAGTTCTTCGCACATAAGACAATATTTTATTAAAATAGATAACTAAGGCCTTTTCCACATGAAGAAACTGAAAAGTAATCCAACTGCAACAAAATTGCTTAACAAGTTGCAATCCACTTCAATTCCAAACATTGCTTTCAGATGAGCAAGTCACGCACAACGCAACATTGATCTCTCATTGATATTGAAGCATTATTAAATTAATTAAATAAGCAGAGATATTTCTCTACTTCTTGTGCAAGCATTCTATTTGGTGACTGCTCGTTCAATGCTGCTTCCTGTAAACAATATAAAAAACATAAAACACAGTTTTTCTGAATTTAATTGATAATATTCTTGCTTTCAAGTACCACACTATTTTTTTTAAATTATCAAGAAAAACGCAAGTCGCTGATATAAATTGCAGCAAGCTGTGTTGCATAAAACTTATCGCAAACGTACTGCTAACTTGTTGCGACAAGTTAAGTTAAAGTTGCTTCATCTGAAGGTATCGGTATACATACTTACATGAGTTAGCAACATTTGTTGATGTTGCGTTGTTTTTCAATTGCTCCGTGTGGAAAAGGCCTAAGTGCCACATACGACAATGTTTTACTGAATATCTCGAAAACTAAAAGATATATATTCATATATAATTCGAAATGCCATTCGAAAGATCTCTTTTATAAATGTAGGGTGGTATCATTAACTAAAAACACGCCAATTTACACAAACTACCTTATTTTACTCAGGCAGCGATTGGTCGATCGTTAGTGTAACGGCGTTGTTGACGGCTGCCCAAGAAGGCCAGACGGAATTCAATGCGTACAAAACGGAATTGTATGTCGGAGTTGGGAATGCTACAATAAATACAAGTATAATACGTGCACAGAAGGACGCGCTTAGGACACGCTTAGGATTTTTATTTTTTAAGATAAAAGTAAAAAGCAAAATTTTGATCTAAATTTACGGTTGCAACAAAGATACAAATTAGACAGTTACAAGAGAGTTCTTGTTGAAGTAGAGCAGTGGAGCTCACGATATTTTACAAACGAGAGAATGATTTTTAAAAAACAAAATCAAACACAAATTATTGGGCATCGTTACTTTCGGCAATGAAAAAAAAAACTAAAAAAAATGTAAATGAAATTAGCTAGACTTAACTGCGACTAGACTTAATTTCTACTGCGGTTACAAAATGTATAAAAAAAAAAATCAAATCCTGTTTGCGTTAACACACAAGCAACAGGATAATTTGCATGCCTTTGTTGTTGTTGTTGCTTAAGCGTTCAATATAAGATGATCGTCAATAGCGGCTTGTGGTGCTGTTATCTGTTTTTTTTTTTTTTTGTAGAATGTGTTGTTTTTTATAAGTGGTTTTGCTTTCGCATAAGCGCAAAGACAAAGCTCATGATAGAAAAAAAGTTTGTATGGCGGTTAACGCGAGCAAAATTAACTACTGGATGAGCATATCTGATGTAGAGACTAATTTGCTAGAGTAACACTGTGGAACAAATTCAGGTTAGCAAAAGTAAGGTCGATTCTGAGAGTGAGGGGTGAAAATAGAGGCTAAATTTGAAGACCCGTATCGCGGCGCTTGTTTATGTTAGTTCGAATTTTTTTTTGAATCGACCTTCGAACTTTGCAGTCAAATGCCGATTTTCAGCATATGGTTTATATGGTTTTTTGGCTATAACTCGTCGACTAATTGATATTTTTTCAATCTGTAAAAGCTAAATAATTGCTAGAGACCTGTGCAACAATTAAAATTTTTTAAAAAATTGATTTAGAAAACTTTTGTGGTGCTTATGAAGCAAAATGTTGGGAAAATTATTTTTTTTTTCATGCTTTTTGAAAATAATTTCCACAAAACTATGTCTTTTTTGCTTTCTGTTTGATCTATAATATGCTTATCAGTTTAAAATATAAAATTCAAAAATTATTAAAAAATATGATTAATATTTTTTAATTTTTATTATAAAATGCATACTTGGTATGGTCTCTGCTTTATATTGAATCAATAACTGAGCGTTATAAAGGTATTTGAATCGTGTGGTAGTGTATAGAACTATTAAACGATGAAGTACAAGTTCGATTCCCACGGCGGACCAAGAAATATTTATTTTTTTTTTTATGTGAATCCGCTTGTGTAGTTGTTGGTACTTGTTTCTTTTTTTGTTTATTTTTGCATACGACGAAGGAAAAATGAGCAATTGCCAACAAATGCGTTGAAATAACAATGCATGTAACATATAATAAAAAAATTAAAATAATAATGAAATGTATTAGAGTTTATTGGTGTGAATATTAGAGTGTGTTTCTTATTCAAACTTAAGTTAAGTTTAATTATTTGAATTAAGTCATATTTTGTTACAAAAAAAAATTGGCTATCAAATCTATGAAACTGCAAATGAAATTCGTTTCTCTCGTGTGTCCAACGAAGCATCTGTGATTTTTTAATATAATATATTTGAAATTAAAAATATCACAAATTAAAAAATTAAAAAATTTTTTTAATTCGTTTTTGAGATTTTCACATAATATCACATAACGAGTCGTTAGAAGCTTCGCTTGAAAAAAAAAATTATAAAGATTGATATTACCACCTCAAGTTGATTAGCCTTAACTGATTTCCACTATTTATTTGAATCAAGGCTAATTTTCATTCCCTGCAATTTCGTCATTTTTATTTCGGTTCAATTACTTTACCAAATAAAATGAATGCATAGCATTTGATGGCAAATGATTTAAATTAAAACAGTTTCGTAGCGAAAGCCTTCAAAGTTTAAATTACTGTAACTCCCAGCGGCACAAATTCCCGTAACACTATTTCGGAACACGCCACATACAAACAACAGTACTCAACACAGTGCAACAGAATAATATGTTATTGTTATGTAACTTCATAACACAATAAAAAGCATTTAGGTTTCATATCGCACCCTTATCCGAGCTAAACTATTCGAGTAATTGTTAAAACGTTATTTAAAACCATTTTTTTTTTGCAAACTATTTTTCTTTTTTGTAATTTTTACACATGACATACACTGGCATTCCTGGCATATTCTACTCGTTTCTGACTGCAGTAAAACTTACGATTTTTTTATAACATGAGCCAGCTATTTTTCGTGTAAATTTTTTTTTAATTTTTCGTGTTGTTATTGTTATAGTTGTGAAGTTTTGAAAATATGTTTGTTTTCAAGCAACGAATAGATGGCGTTGAGCTTGTTTATTTGTTCAAGTGTGCGCTATGCACACAGAAACAAACTGATGCAAGCACTCTTTCGCACACATACAAATATGCACAACAGGTCCTGCATTTTTTGTTATAATACGTAGTTGTTTTTTTTATTGCTTCAGGAACTTTCTAAAAACTGAAATTTATCGCTAAAATTTATACACAAAACGCATGTTTTGGCATGCGGCCATATTTATGAGAATGTTTGGACGTTTCTTTTTCATTATGCCCATAAAACCCTTTTTCGGAGTTTTGTTTTGAAATGTTTTTCATACTTTTTCGTCATAATTTTATTAAGCTTTGTTTTTTTTTCTTTTTCTTTTTTTTTTGTATGATTTTGTTTAAAAATAGAAAATTTTTTTTATCTGCCGTCACGAGTCTTTGTTCGGTCCATTGATTTAATTGAAAAAGTTTTTGGTCAGTTTGGAAAACAATGTGACGAGAACTGTTATGCATTGTATGAATATTTTCACAAATTTTTTTATAGAATTAATTGCAGTTGAAGTATCTATGAAAAGTGAATGCAAAGTTTTTAAAAAATCATTTTTAAAAATAATTTAAAATTGATGGCGATTTGATTTTTTGAGGGTTATTTTGGTAATTTACCAATTTTTTTTTTAAGTCCTTAAAATTTTGGGTTAAACAACTCTTTTTCGGCCAGATTGTTAAAATAATTCAGAATATTTAATATACAGTGGCCATAAATATTATTGAGGATAGAACTCATATTATACTAGTTTTGTGTAGTTTTACTGCATTTTTCAAACAAATAATTGGATGTGGGTCTCAAAGGTATGTTTGATTTTCAATGGACTGATTATGCAAACTTGACGTAACACAGGTTAACATGACGCAACGTACTATGCCTTTTTGTTGATTATGCTACCAACGTAGCATCAGCCACCATTCTAAAACATATTTCAATTATTAATAAAAAATCAATTTAAATTAAAATACTTATATTGCGCTTCAACAAATAAACGCAAACAAGAAAATATTACTCAAAAATCAAAGTGTGATGCTAGCAACCTTACTAAAAGCACACTGTATGCTGAAATGTCAGCCGACGTAACATAGAAATCAAAATTCAACGGACTTCTACGTCGCGTTACGTTTCGGCTAATAAGATACACAAGAAACGCATTTGGTAGATTTCTATGTGGCAAAAGAACCAGCTGCGTTGATCTATATTTGGCTAATTAGGCCATAAGAGTATGTTGTTACAATTATAAAAACAACAATTTGTTTTTCCGGAAATATTTGTTGGAGGAAATATGGGGATTAATGGAAACCTAATACAATACCCCTCAGTATTTAGAGATACCACCTTTTGCTGCAGTAATAGCTTCTATGCGTCGGGGCATGGTCTCTATACACAATTTTGCATTTTGCTAGAGCTCCGTGTCGTGATGCCATTTCTTGATAAAAGTTTCAATCAACTAAATCTTAGTGGTGATCACTTGATTGGCGATAGCCTTTTTGGTGAGCTACCATATGTTCTGTATGGGGTTCATGTACGGAGAGTTTCCTGGCCAGGGTAAAACACTCCTGACTTGGTGGTAAGGAGCCGGATCGTGCGGCAAAATGTACTGCTTATCACCACGAAACTACTTCTTGAGCGATGGTACTAGTCGAGGTTCCAGTACTAGCTTGTACTAGTCTTGAATCATGGTCCCTTCTACGATGTATAGGCTCCCCATACTCTTCAGTGATCATAGACCAAACCATGACACTAAGAGAGTGTTTCACCTGCTCCGTAAGAATGAACTTTTGTCGAATAAAAACCCCAAACGCTTAAATTACTCAAATCCAGTCTTCAATAGTCATATTACGATGTTGTCTGGCCTGCTGCAGTCAATTTTTCTTCATTACCTCTATAAGGCGTGGTTTTTTTTTTTTTTTGTAGAACCGATTCCATACTGCTCTCTTGAAAACTTTTATTCCTTTGTCGTTTATCATAGCAGCCAAAAGGGGAACACTTTTTTGCGACTTTCGAGGCAGATATCGCTGATTTTGGAGTCAGTGCAAGAACACATTTCCTTTTCCTGCCACATTTTCCCACACGGCCTGCTTCCAGGGGTTTATTTTAATCAATTTTAATTTTTATTCAATTAACGACAAATTTTGCAAAGCCTGTAATATACACTGATGTCTCAATGGGAATGTGTTGATTGAAGTAATAATGTCTGTATTTATGTACATTTTCTTGAGGATGTGCCTGAAGCTTTGCCCATTCTGAAGGTTATAACATCACATTGTAAACAAAATTTAACTTAACTCATAAAATTAAGATAAATTAATGCAAAGGGATATATAACTTAACTTTGATTGTTTTGTAAGAAAAAAACTTGGGGAAAAACAATTTAAGGCCTTATATATGTGCAGAATTTTGAAAAAATCTATTTTTATACCCAACCCGTACTGACAAGGAAAGGTCCCCAGGTGTCACTCACTGATTTGAATAATTTTTGGATATGTGATAGAGGACTAAAATCTAAGATCGACGTATTTTTTATACGTGCTCAATCGATAGTTTACGGTTTCAAAATGACGTTTTAAAATCAGCGAAAATTTCGTTTTTTTGTCACAATTTCACTATTTTCCATAAAAATATATTCAAATTTGATATCAAACGAAAGGTTTTTTAAAGCCACACATGATGGAATCCATTTTGAAGAAATAAATTTCATTGTGATTTTGTTGTTGACATTTTTAACAGTATTTAGTCGATATCATAAGGAGCGCATTTTCGAAATTGTTTCATTTTCATTTATATTTGATTTGAGAATTCTAAAAGTTACCTTTTTTTTTTGTTTTTTAAATTTTTAAAGTGCTATTTTTGAGTATCAAAAATTTTATTTTTTCTCCAACAGGGCTTCTATGCGACTTTGTGCTTCTAACTTGTGTGCCCGAAGGAATGAGAAAAACCATCGGAAATTTAAAAATATGACTTTTCACAATTTTTTTTTTTTTGTTATAAAGTTTAATAAAAGTACTTGCAAAAAAATATTTATACAATACCAATAACGTATATTTGTATTTTTAATATTTTTTCAAAAAATGGTCCAAAATATTCAATGTTTCCTCAAAAAATTACGTAAAATTTGTTTTTGTTGTAAAAATAATTTAAATTAAAAATTGCATTTTTAACTCCCTTTCACATGGCATGACATTTATTAGCAAAAATGGATTCAGGCTTAAACAAAAATTTATTAACTATTTCTATCATAAAAAAACAAGTGGTATCCCTTTTGAATTTTATGATGAATCTAATTTTTTTAAAAATGTTCTTTTTATAATTTTTCTAAAAGAGTATAGCCTTTTCCCATAAAAAAGTGACGACATCAAACTAGAAAATCTTTCGTAAATATATAAAACTGACTGACATCGTGTTTGTATGTGCCCAAATTTACACACATTGTTTATCCAACCTATACAAATATTCTTCAGTATAATGTAAGATCTTAAGACTAGAAAAAATATTAGAAGTTTTAAGCCGACTAAAGTGGGTGGGATTGTACAAAAGGCGTGTCCATTGAACTCTAATCGAACTCCCTCTACATCGTTTGTCCGGCTTAAACCGAATATTGCACACATATTATTTGGCATAAGGAACAGTCGTTAGTTTATGAAAGTGAGTGGAATAAGGCGAGGGCGTAACACTTTATTTTCAGCAAAGTTTGTCCGATTTCAACCAAATTTCGTACATAAATCCTTTAGAATAATAAGAAGTTGTAAGTATACAAAAGTGGGAAGGATTGGACAAGGGGCGTGTCTACTTAATTCTTATCGGACTCCCTCTACACAGTTTTGGAATCCGACGCCAACGGAATAACAAGAAGGTCCGGATTCCCAAGAATACAGATCCTGTGAAATATAAAGCGACCTTGAGAGAAACACTGACCCAACAAGCTATAAAAGTACCAGGGAATACAACGGAAGTGGAAAGCCTTGTCAAACATCTTAGTTCGGCCATGGTCGAAGCCTACGAGGTAGCATGTCCTTTATCTTCAGTAGACGAGGATGACCCGACGCCATGGTGGTGCACGGAACTCGAATCTCTGAAGAAGAAGGTTAGGAAGTCCTTCAATCTGTACATGAGAGGGGGTACCCCAGAAACATGGGCAGACTACATGGCGGAAAAAGGAACTAAAGAACCTCATACGTCACCGTAAAAGGCAGTCGCGGAGAGACTTCTGCTCTGGGATGGAAACTATTTCGGAAGAATGTAGGATTCATAAAATGGTTTCAAAAGATCCATTCTCCAAAGTGGGACTTATCCAAAAACCGGATGGAACCATGGCAGAAAACGTAGAGGAGTCGATGAAAGTTCTGATGGAGGTGCAAGTTTTAGGTCTGGCAATCCGTGGACACCCTTGAAGAAAGGGATGCACAAGGTTGACAGACTGGAAACCGAAAGAGTGATCACTATGGACGGGGTGAGGAGGTTTTCTTTCCTCTTGAAAACGATGGAAAGAGTGATGGTAGACTGTCTTGAGAGCACTTCGCTGATGCATAATCCTCTGAGTAGATGCCAACATGAGCAGGTAGCTCTACGGAGAGTGCTCTTCACGAATTAGTAAGAGTTGCTAAAAAGGAGCTGTTTACAGGAGGTATTTCGATGGCCACATTTATGGACATCGAGGGTGCTTTCGACAAATATGCTTTGGAAGGCTGCGGCAAGCACTGACAGAGCGCGATGTTAGCCCAATGATAGTAAATTGGGTAGACAATATGCTCATGCACTGGGATGTCAACATGCAGAATGGTAGAGTCAGGACTAGAGGTAGAGTGAGTAGAGGATGTCTCCAGGGCGGGGTGTTATCGCCAAACCTGTGAAATATAACTGTGGACTCACTACTGGTTAGACTGGGCATACACACGATAGGGTATGGAGATGACATTGCGTTGATGGTCTGTGGTAAGTTTATTAACACCATCTCAGACATCATGAAGGGAGCACTACGAATGGTGGCCTTACCGTAAACGCAGGAAAATCAGAAAATCTTTATTAGAAAGAGGGCAGGTCTGAGGAGAGAACCACTCAGACTTTTTGGAGCTGAAATCAACATGTCCACATGAAAGTTAAATATTTAGGAGTAACCCTTGATAGCAAACTGGACTGGAACGAGCATGTAGAAGATAGGATTCAAAGAACCAAGAGGGTTCTCTTTCAGTGTAGACGCGTTTGTGGTCTCAAATGGAAGCTAAGCCCAGAGTCTGTGAAATGGGTCTACACTATGATGGTTAGACCTGTCATCATGTATGAGTCTGTGATTTGGTGGACAAAAGTCAGCCAGAAAACCATTAAAAAGAGACTGGACAGAGTTCAACGGCTGGCATGTTTTGGAATAACAGGTGCAATACGCACCACTCCAAAAAGCGCAATGAAGGTTCTGTTAGGTATGCTACCTTTGGATTTAAAAATAAAGAAAACGGTGGCGCTAACAGCCCTCATTATGTTGCGAAATGCTACGTGGCATGGATCAACTGCCCTCCATGGTCATATGCGCATCCTTGATATTGTACATAGAGATGTCAGGGAGACGGGTATGCCTATGGACGGAAGGCAGAGAGTAAGGATAACAGAAAAGTGTTATAAAACTCTTATAACATATCGAGTCGTTTGTGAAGAAATCGCTGGTAACGATATCAGTATATTCACAGATGGCTCTCTGATGAATGGCAAAGCCAGGGCAGGCGTTTACTCAGAAGAGTTGAGCCTTTCCTATGTGCTGACGCTTGTGTCTGTATACCAGGCGGAAATGCTTGGTGTGGTGCATGCACTGGACCATCTGATAGATGTCCGGGTCAATGGCAAGAAATTTGTCATTGCCCTTGACAATAAGTTGGTGAATAGGTGCATGCAGCGTACAGGCGTCACTTCTGTCTTACCAAACTCAATAATTGCGCTCAGAGAAATGAGCTCATACTTATGTGGGTGAGAGGACATTCTGGCATAGAACAGAATGAAAATGCTGATTCTTTAACGAGAGAAGGATCAACAGAAGAGTTCTGTGGACCAGAACCAAGTATCGCCATAGGCGACAGCTTAATCTCAGGCCTTATTAAACAATGGACGGACTCGGAACACCATACAAGGTGGGGAGAAGCTGTTAACTGCAGGCAATCGAAGGCGTCCATGAAGTGGTCTCGTAGTGAGGCAGCAAAAGTTATTCGGTACAATCGAAGGACTTAAAGCTGGCTTACTGCACTGCTCACAGGACACGGTCCCTACATGTACCATCTCAGGAAGATGAATCTGACCCGGGACGATGCGTGTAGGTTATGCCTAGAGGAGCCGGAAACAGCAGCACACATTCTGTGCCAGTGTCCGGCGTTGGCAAGAATACGATTGACCATTCTGGCACGTCCAGTTATTGGCGAAGCCGAGATTGGTCAGCTGACCTACAAGGATATGCTTGGGGAGACAAAGGATGCTTATGTAAGAAGCATGTTCACGTTTGAGGGCTCCAAGCGGTAGCATCCTTTGTCCAAAGAGGACGAAAAGGGACCCACTGTGGTCCGCTTCTGCCAATCCCCGATTTATTATATATAATTACACCGCTTGTCCGACTTACTCAAAATTTTCCCAACATATTATTTGGCATAAAAATCAGTCGTTCGTTAGTGTATTAAAGTGGGCGTGGCATTTTATTTTAAACTAGCTTCATCTTCACCGTTTCTCCGATTTCAAGAAAATTTCGCACATATTTTCTTTCGTATAATGAGAAGTTTTTAGGCGTGTCCATTAGGGCATAACGCTCTCGAACTTTTTGTGTCGGATCTAAGATGGTTAGCAAAAAAAACTTGCGAATAGATGAAAAAACAGTTTTGGACAACTTTTTTTTTTTTTTTAACCCATACCGACCCACCCCCGTGACCTTTTGTAAACGTAAAAAATTGATTTTTTTGCTATTTTTCACCATAGCTGCCAAAATATTGATTAAGCGTGACTACATTGCACTAAGCATTAAGAGATATTCCAAATACAAACATTTTGCCATATCACTCAGTTATCTGGGACATCCCGTTACCGAGATATATATTTTTTAAGAAAAAATCGAAAAAGTTAAAAAATTCAATTTTTTTTTAGTTTTTAATTTTTAATAAAAAAACTATACGAGATACGTTATAGTATGTTTCACGATATTTTTCAGCAATATATGACGCGTATTTTATAATCATTTTTTAGTTCTTCGGTTTTATTTTAGCCCATACCGACCCACCACCGTGACCTTTTGTAAACGTAAAAAATGGATTTTTGTTGCTATTTTTCACCATAGCTGCCAAAATATTGAATAAGCGTAATAACATTGCACTAAGAATTAGAAGATATTCCAAATACAAACATTTTGCCATATTACTCAGTTACCTGGGGCATCCCATTACCGAGATATATATTTTTTAAGAAAAAATCGAAAAAGTTAAAAAATTCAATTTTTTTTTAGAACGGCTGCCTAGTTCTCGTATTTTAATGAAAGGTCTTTCCTTCCATCGAAAAAAAAAGCATGGACGGTTGCTGCTTGACTGATGCATTCCACAGTCGTCGTGCGAAGTGATCGCCGAGCCCGATAAACTTTCATTCGATCAACGACGTATTGTTTATCTTGGGACGTGATCAAGCCGGCATCTAAGTAAGCTGCGGATACAATTGCTGCTGTTGCTGTGTTAGACACATCATATCTGTCAGCTGCTTTTGCAACATTAGGGATAGACAACCAATTGATCTGGTCATCTCTATCCAATTCAGTTCCTAGTTCCGATACTTCAGAAGAAGATGATGATGACTCATGTGTCGATAAAATATTGAAGACGTCTGGACGCGCACGCTTAGATGGAATATATCCGGATTCTACAGGCTGGCTCGTGGATCCAGTTGCTTCAGTTGTATCTCTGTTTTGGCCTTTTTTCCAAAATCTCTGAAGTACGTACGTCAACAGAACCAATCACCATTTTTCTCTTGGTACGCTGGTCGATGAGGAAGGCATGTTCTATGGAATTTACCTTGCTACTTCGCTTGCACATGCACTTTTCCAAGTCTTTACACTTGCAACAACAAATGTCAAATAGTTTGCATGCATCTGACTGAAAAATAATTAACAATTGTTGAATATATTTTCGATAGAAAAAGGTCCACAAAGTTAAAACAACTCACGCGAAATACTATAATTTTTTGTAAAAACTTCTCACTGTTTTTTCTAATTGTATCCGTATTTAATAGTTTAAGGAATGCTTTATTTAAAGCTTGCAGTTTTGCATGTACCCTCCGAGGAGTAGTTGTAGGAATTGTTGCTTTATTCCATATTTCAATAACTTTTGATGCAACACTTTTTTCAGCTTCTTTCCAATTTAAGTTTTCTATATGCTTCGCATATTGAAGTGCTAGAAGCACGTCTTCACCTGTCGGCAAAGTACATATTGGCAATTCGCGAGGATCACTGTTCAATATTTGTATCTTTCGACGGATCATTTTAGTTGTTTTGAATTCACTTCAATTTACCTTTAAAATTTGCACAAATTAAAACCTTTGACTTGCCGCAACACAGCATAGAAAACGAATGAAAAACGTTCAACCCAACTTGTACAAAACTAAAACCTCCAATGAAACGCCCAACAACTTAACGCAGCAACCCGGAATTTTAAAAAAATTCGAAAGTAGTTAACCACTTCTACCTACGCAGGCTATGCAAAAGTTCAAATTCAAATTCAAATATGGCAAAATGTTTGTATTTGGAATATCTCCTAATTCTTAGTGCAATGTAATCACGCTTATTCAATATTTTGGCAGCTATGGTGAAAAATAGCAACAAAAATCAATTTTTTACGTTTACAAAAGGTCACGGTGGTGGGTCGGTATGGGCTAAAATAAAACCGAAGAACTAAAAAATGGTTATAAAATACGCGTCATATATTGCTGAAAAATATCGTGAAACATACTATAACGTATCTCGTATAGTTTTTTTATTAAAAATTAAAAACTATAAAAAAATTGAATTTTTTAACTTTTTCGATTTTTTCTTAAAAAATATATATCTCGGTAACGGGATATCCCAGATAACAGAGTGATATGGCAAAATGTTTGTATTTGGAATATCTCTTAATGCTTAGTGCAATGTAATCACGCTTAATCAATATTTTGGCAGCTATGGTGAAAAATAGCAAAAAAATCCATTTTTTACGTTTACAAAAGGTCACGGGGGTGGGTCGGTATGGGTTAAAAAAAAAAAAAAAGTTGTCCAAAATTGTTTTTTCATCTATTCGCAAGTTTTTTTTGCTAACCAAATTGAATCGGTTTCCATCGTTACGGCCTAGTGTCCATTTCATTTTAATCGAACTCCCTCTATAGCATATGCCCGATTGTAACCAAATTTTGCAAATATATTCTTTACTATAAGGAGCAGTCCATAGTTTATAAAAGTAGGCAGTGAAAGACAGGGGCGTGATACTTTAACTTTAATGAAACTCCGTCTACACCGTTTTTCTGACTTTAACCAACTTTCTTCCAAGTAAAGTCTTCGAAATAATTAGCAACATTAGTTAGTCCAAAAAATTAGGTGGAATTAGACAGGGGCGTGCCTCTTTAATTTCAATCGAACTCCGTCTATAGCCCTTGTTGGACTTAAATATACGTTTAGTAGCTGGCAAAACTGTTATCAAAAAATTACATAATTTTGAAATTCTGACAACGGATTCGGATTCAGCGACTCACTTTGACCTAGTGTTCGTCCCAGCACTGAATTCGTAAAACTAAGAAAAAGTTAGGTGGCAACACTAGTAACCATCTTGAATTTTAAAATTCTTACATCAGATTCGAAGTCAGCGACATCATAGCACTGTTAAATGATATTTAAAACTCTTAAAAATACATTTTACTAGGTGGCAATGCTGTGGTAAAAATTTCGGTGGCAGCTCTATTCTCCAACTTACATTTTAAAATTGTGACATTAGATTCGAAATCAAATCCGTTGTCAGAATTTCAAAATTACAAGAATTTGCTAAAATAAAAAAAATCTAGGTGGCAATACTACCCGCCTTCTTGAACTTTACGTGGGCTTATTTATATTCAAGTACAAGTCATAATTGATTGAAAATTATCAAGCTCAAGCAAGCTGATAATTTCTTATTTCAATTTATTATAATTATTTTATTTTTAATGAAATATGAATGTGAATTATGAAATAGAAACTAAATATGATAAAGTGTTGAAAAAAATAAATGTATCACTCCATCCATTGAATGTAAATAAAAAAGATTTGCTATCAACTTGAAAGTTGCCTTTCTTATTTAACATTGTGACCATTGTTTTAACGGGTTCGAATCGGGTCCGTCAAAACATAAACGACCAAATTTCGCAATGAGTAACTGGTTTGAAACGGATCCGCATATGTTTTTATTCACATTGGGTAAGGATGCCATCGGACTTATGCAATAACTTAATTAAATTAGCGTTTCTATGGGCTGTGTACCTTCGCGTTTTTGGGTGAGTTAAGTGGATGTGTCTGTATTACAACTAGGCATTATATTATTTTATTTTGCAGCCAAAATATTTGTGGTTTGACAAGAAAATACCCTTACAATCCGCTTTGTAGATGTAAAAAATATAATTTTCTTCATCATCTATTTGTTTGAAGGTTTATCATATGCTATGCAAAGAAAACTGTTGATTTTGGCTATCATGGCATTCATTAAGCAATTGTTTAAAATCTTTTATTGTTTTTTTGTATATTTTTGGATAATATTTCATTAATTTAAAGAATTTTAGCAAATATACCTAAATATTCATTTTGTTGCTTCGATATTGAGATACGAACTTTTTTTATGCTAGCAATTTTAAATAAATAAAATGCGAAATATTGTTGCCGATTGCTCAGGCAACAAATTTGCTAGCATTTATTGCCATAAAATGTGTAGTTCAACCTTTTTCAGATCGCCTTCGCATGTACGACACTCACAAAAAAGGAAAGCCCAGATATATGGCAATAAAAAAATCCTGAATATTCATTCCTTTCCATTCTTTATTTGCGCACATTTTAACACTTTTTTGGATGTCAATATTTGTATATTAAACATAAAAGAAACGTACAGAATGGAAATAAAAAATATATAAATATCTACCAAATATACAACAAATTCGATATCCTGTTGGTAGAAACTAAAAACAAGGTAGCAGCAACAACAACAACGAAAAATAAGCAATAAACAGTCATTCAACTGCTGCAATGACAGCAGAAAAAAAAAACGCATTGTCAACAAAACGTGAAAAAGCAAATGCTTAACACACACACTAGCATACATATACACACATGTACAAAACTTCATGAGCTTCCGTTTTAAAATGTTATTCGTTAAGACATAAGCACGCAGTAAAAGGACGTTGAAATCAAAGTACCTGAAGTTTAAACCACACAGTTTTGCACGGCACACCTTACCTGATTGGTGATAAAAAGCAGCTATAGGAAGTTAAGTGGTAGGGGAAAAAACACAGGCAATTTATAACACATCAAGGCGACACACAAACAAGTCATAAAAGATGTAGCTATTCGTTTTGCCATTTGATTATAAAATTTAAATTGTGATTTCTTTAAATTTTCCATTGAAAACATCAAGTGGTAAACATTCGTTTAAACCAGAGTTGTACACCTCCTAACCATACGGATTGGTGCGGGACCAGGTAGGGAGAAGGGTGTAATTAACTCCGTCACCCCAAGAACTTTCAAAAATTATGATAATTTATTAGTTAATTGAATTTCCCTGCAGTGTAACCAACTAGCTTAAAACCAGTCTGCATAAGAGTTGAAAACTGAGCAGTACTAGTTCAAGTTCGTCTTATTTTCATATACCCAACTAGTATTTTTAACATGGCGATGTCATAGGATATCAATTGCCCTATTCTGAACAGTTGAAAATTTGTTTACAACTAGTATGTTATAGTTAGTTAAATTGTAGTTTGTTTTGACTAGTTGCAAACAAATCATATGTTGCCAAATTTAAACTAGTTTATATTTTAAGCTTTTCTGAGCGGTTAACAAAAAGTCATGTTTCAATTAGTACACAAGTAGTCATATTAAACCAATATTTCAACTAGTACAACTAGTTTCAGCTTTTGTGTCATTGATTGCATTTTTTGACATCACCTGAAAAAAATGTTCACTATTTTAAAAACTATTTGGCTTTTACTAGTTGAGAAAGTGGTTATTTGTGGTTTATTGTTACTTGCAATAAACTAGTTATGTTCCAACTGTTTTGCGCCTAGTAACTTGTGACAAAATATGAACTAGTTTGTTTTGAACTAGTATAAAAACTACTATTACTATTAGTCTTACAATGCAGGGTTACAATATTTATTTATTGATTATTTAAAATTTATTAAAAATGAATACAATTCTGTGAATAATAAGCTTAATTCTTAATAATAAGCCTCAAGAATGTATTAAGAAGTTCATGTGTTTTTTTTTTTTTTTAAGAACGCCTTAAATAAAAACACGACTGATCAATGCGAAAGCATGCACACAGCTGAAACATTAAAATGTACTGAGCGGACGAGAATGAATGGTAAAAACATAATAGAAATATAAAATTTTCTTTTTCCACAGACCAAGTGTACCAGTTAAGGGTTAATACAAAGAATACCCCGATGCGAAAAAATAAAGTTAAACATTGCGAAGTTATACATTATAGGATATTTAGAGAGAAAGATAACGAACTGTGTTAATAAATATTATTGCACAGTGAGTCATTGGTCTCAGAATTTGTCCAAAAACTATTTTTTGAATTTCAACTTATTTAGGAGAAATGGGAAATCGTGAGCCATTGGGAATCGTGAGACCCTGCCATTTTTCGGCAGTATGTCAAGGCATATAGTTTAACACAACTCTCAACGTTGTCTCATAGCCTAAGCATATTTTCACATTGGTAGTTGACCAGTGTTCGCGTACAATTTGCTCTGTACGATACTCGCCTAAAAATACGTTTCTGCGATTCTTTTTCTGCGTTCTTGATTTGCATCAGTCTTGAACGCATCGCTACGAACCAACACAGGTTAAAATACTAATTATTATCGTTGAACCTTGGCCTTTCAACAAACAAAAGGAATTTTGCATGACATTTCTACAAGTCACTCACACATCGCCATGTTGCAAGTCATCGCTTGTGTTATATCATGAGCCACTTTTAGAAGGGAACTGTTTGGGGGGTGTGGTCATATTTTTTTTTTATGCAAAATAGAGGCTGTGAATAAATAAACAAATATTTTTATTAAATTTTTCTGTATTTTGTTCATTTTCAGCCACCATGCTCACGTTGCTATGGAAAAATAGATAAAACTAGTAAGGTGGAGCTTCGGAAGGGTACCGAAGCTAAAATACCCCCCCGCGGCCATATTGAAGTATATTCGAAGTCTTTAGCCACGGCATACACGATGATATTCAGTTTTATATATTAACGAAAGTTTTCCTATTTTGTTGACGTCACTTTGTATGGGAGGTAAGCGTTGTTTTGATCCGATTTTGCCATATATCATAGGGATGATTCATATTATATATCAAAGCTAATGTGCAAAATTTCAAGACTTTACATTAATTTCTGTGGATTCTTAAGAGATTTTACGTTTCAAATAAAGCCACTTTGTATGAGAAGTGGGCGTGGTTTTCATCCGATTTTGCCATATATCATACAGATGGTTTATATTGAATATCAAAGCTTATGTGCAAAATTTTAAAACATTTCTTTAATTTTTCCAGATTTTGAAGAGATTTTACGTTTATAATTAAGTCAATTTGTATGGGAGGTAGGCGTGGTTTTCATTTGACTTTGCCAAATATCATAGTGATGGGCTGTATTATATATCAAAGCCTATATGCAAAATTTCAAGACATTTCTTTAATTTGAGCAGATTTTTAAGAGATTTTACTTTTAAAATAAAGCCACTTTGTATGGGAGGTAGGCGTGGTTTCCATCCGATTTATCCCATTCTCGAACTTGATCTTCCTTTTTTAAAAAAAAACATATATTTTGAATTTCAGCGCGAAAGCCTTAAAATTGCGGCTGTAATCGTGTCGACAGACGGACAGACAGGCGGACAGACAGGCGGACACACGGCAATCGACTCAGGAGATGATGCTGATCAAAAATATATATATTGTTCTATACCTGCCACGCCTCCTTCTTGGCGTTACAAATGGAATGACAAAGTTAATATACGCCTTACGCAGTACGCGTTGGGGTATAAAGATTGATTTTCTTCACTAGCACAAATTGCGTACATGATTGGTCATGCATAATCTTTTATTATTTTTTCAACTAAAATAACTTTATTTGTCTTTTCCAGTTATTTAATAAAAATGTGCATCGTAATTGTTTGGTTTTGACTAACACAGTCCAACATTTTTGAACACATAATTTTAGGACTCAATTCTGACAATTGCACGTGAAAGTAGGCCCAAAATGAAGAACTTATGTATCATTCGTTTTGTCTTCTTGCCTGCCAAAATATTTTTTAAATCGATTTGAAGTTAGTAACTATCGTATAGGGGAATTTTATACGTCTAAGGCTCTTTTGTTTGACATAACTCGAGAACCACTAGTCCGATTTTGCTGAAACAAATTTAGAAACATTAATAATTACAATGTTCCTATGTGTTTCCTATGTGTGCAACACTTTCGAAGTCAAAAAGTGAATGTATGAAGGGGAAAAAGTATTTTTTGCCTAAAAATTTAATGTTTTTTTTTTTAAAATTCATAATAAATCCAAAATGGAAAAAAGTGTTAAATCTAATTACTTCCACGTAAAGTCACATAACTGTGAGCAAAATAAGGCATAGATCATGAAAATCGATGCACGCGTTTCTCATTTATTCACAGTTAAGTAAATGTATGAATTTCAAAAATTTCTCGAGATATGCACAACATTATTTGGAGAAAACATTGACACCTTTTTTATGATTCTGAGAATTTAAAAAAAAAGGAATAAGCAAAAGGTTATTTGATTTTTAAGATTGCGAAGCAATAAACGCTAATGATTCTGAGATTTAAAAAAAAAGGAATAAACAAAAGGTTATATGATTTTTATGATTGCGAAGCAATAGACGCTAATAAATGTATGATAACTTCCTGTATGATTTTTTTACAGAAATTGCACCCACATTTAAGGGCGGTCATTGTTTGGAAAGTAGCCAGGCACCCTTAAAATATGCGCCCATTTGTAAGTACCTGCAGGTAAAATATTGAAAAATACGTAGTATTTATATGTGTGCATTGATAGATTTTTTGTCATTCAGCCAGTGCCGACGAACGCGAACTGTAAAAGTGATTTTTCTCCAGTTTTTTAAAAGTAAATAACAACAAAACATAAAATATATATATATGGAAAATAGCAAGTGCCCAAAATTGGATAATTTTTGTTACGTTTGTGGTCATATCGTCCTAAAAAAAACAAACACTATCGAAAAAATTTGTTTACTGAGGAACTCAAAAAAGCTTGTTGTGATTTTCTTGATGAAGCAGATTGAAGTGGTTCAAATTTTACGCCGAACACTGTGTGCAAAATGTGTTATAATACCCTTGCTAATTGGATACATGGAAGAGGTGCAAAGTTGTCTTTTATGAAGCCAGTAATTTGGGTGGAAGACACAACTGGACATGATGAATCCAGGTGCTACGCATGCATAAATTTTCGTCCTGGATTAAACAGACAACAATTGAAAACAAAAGTATACACTGCTGAATTTACTGCCACACTTCCAGTTAACCGCCCTGCTGATATCTATGCACCTAAACCTCCGAGTATGGATACTGTGTCCCTGCAAGCCGAAACCGTTTTCATCAATCCGACCAATGTGAATGATGCAGATTGGACACCCAATATTGAAAATAATGCACCACAACCGATAACAGAAATCGAAATGGATTACGTTGTGGCCAAGCTGGGACTATCATAACAAAACTCCGAATGGTTGACATCATTTTTGAAGAGCAGAAAACTCACACAGCAAAATGTCAGCGCAACATCATACAGACAACGCCAAGCTGATTTTCAGAAATTCTATTCCGTTGACGTCCGTTCACGTACTACCATGATATCCCAGGCTTAGTGAAAAAATTGGGAATGGATTATATCGCTGGCGACTAGCGTTTATTCATCGATGATTCAGTTTCCAGTTTGAAGGCTGTGCTGTTACACAAAACACCCAAAAAACCGTCCATTCCATTGGGATTCAGCACAAACAAGGAGGAAACGTATAAATCATTGGCCAACATTTTGAAGGAAATCAAATACGATGAACACAAATGGAAGATTTGTTGCGATCTGAATGTAGTTAACATACTACAAGCCATTATAGAAAAGGGCGGCTTTCCAAAATACTTCTGCTTCCTTTGTAATTGGAATTAACGATACACAGGGAATCAATACCAACGTAAAGATTGGGAAGCAAGAACTCCCGAGCTCAACAAACAATTACAATTACGCAATGAACATATGATGAAGGACCTGGATGATTTTTTGTTGCCTTAGCTCCACATAAAATTAGGAATAGCTGGCAAATTCGTTGCAGTGGTAGTCAAGGATATTGTGGACGCCTATGACTGTTTAAAATCCATCTTTCCAAAACTCAGTGACGCTAAATTAAAAAAGGTTAGTATCTTTGTCTGTATTTAAATATTGTCATATATAAATTTTTTCATTTCGATATATTCGCATTACCAATAATTTTTTTATTTTTTTTTTTATTTAAAACAGGTATTCTCAATGGACCAGATATAAGGAAATTAATGAAAAGCGAATCTTTCACAAATGTGCTTTCGAACCTTAGTAACCACCTATATGCATGGAACGCACTGAAAAATGTCATCGAAGGCGTTTTAGGAAAGAACCGAGTACAGCGAGATGACATACAGAAACGAGTGGACAAGTTGCTGTATTATTTTGAAAAAATCAATGCACCCATGACATTAAAATTACATTTCCTGCATTTCCACCTTCATACCTTTTTGGCATAATTACCTCAGGAATCAGACGAACAAGGAGAGAGGTTCCACCAGTTGACCATGCCAATAGAAGAGCGATTCAAAGGCAAAAACTTAGATGCGATGCTGGCGGAGGTTTGTTGGTGGATTTCGAAAATTATGCAGTATGAAGATGAAAGCACCGAAGAAGAGATGACACTAAAATTGGTGGACCCATGGAAAAAAACGAGCCCTTGAATATTATTGATTCCTCGGATGACGACGTAAACTCAAACCACGAATATCAATAACCTACGAAGAAAAGAAGATCATCAGAACCACAAGCGTCAGCTTCAACGAGAATGGATATATCGATATTGACAATAATTATAATTATAATTGAAAATGTTCTAAATTTTGTTTTTATGCATAGATTCCATAAATTTCATATTTTCTGTGTAAGAATAGCTGTAATACAAATCGGAATTTTTATTTTAAGTTTTGTGTATATTCATTCATAACATTATTGGAATTGAAATAAATTTATTCATCGATTTTCTCAAAAAATGTCTCACTTTACTCACAGGTTACGTGGCTTTATTTATACATTTACTTAATTGTGAATAAAATCGAAACGCGTGCATAGATTTTCATGATCTATGCCTTATTTTGCTCATAGGTTATGTGACTTTACATCAGAGCAATTAGATTTGACACATTTTTTTCCATTTTGGATTTCGGACAAAATCGGGCAAAATCGGACTAGTGGTTCTCGAGTTATGTCAAACAAAAGAGCCTAAAACGTGAAAAATTCCCCTATACAATAGTTACTAACTTCAAATCGATATTAAAAATATTTTGGCAGGTAAGAAGACAAAACGAATGATGCACAAGTTCTTCATTTTGGGCCTACTTTCACGTGCAATTGACAGAATTGAGTCCTAAAATTATGTGTTGTACTGTGTAGGTTACGGCGGTGGCTCACAATTCCCCATCATTTTTAGAAATTTCGAAAACATTGATTTTTTGCAAACAACCAAAACTTGAAAAAAAACAAAAATGGTATAAATTTATTTATTTTCAAAAAAAAAAAAACCAAAATGGTATAAATTTATGTTTATCCACGAAGAATACCATACCCTATTAAAATTTTCAAATTCTCTGATATATGTTAAAGATACGAGTATTGAGCAAAATAAGAACCTTGTCTCATGATATATTGTGAGCTATACTATTTTTGGAATGTAGACATCTTTAAGTATATTTATGTAAATGTTTGTGTATTTTGGCTTTCTATTTTTCATGTTAAATTATGCAAAAGTTTAAAAATTGCATTGCTTCTTCTTTAATTGATTTAATTCAAATGATTAATTAAAACCTGTTTACCCAAAATATAAGACGTAATTTTTTAATTTCTTCTTTGTTATATTTATTCTTTGTTATTTTTACAGTAACATGTGGTACTTGAATCGTGTATCGTATCGAAAAAAAAAAATAAATATGAAAAGTATTTTCAAAGTCAATCTTGGTCGATGAGATCAAATCTTGATTTATTGGAAGTTGCCATGAAATTCTTTCACATAGATAATTTTTATAAAATTTAAAAAATAAATACCCCGAACATAAATTTATTAAAGCGTTCGCTTCTTTATTGAAGTTATTAACGGGAGTGAAATGAAAAGCTTACAACCGTCAGTTACGATTTTGTTGTTTTATCAACTTTGCATTTGCGCTCATGAAAAAACAAAAACACATGTACAAACAGTTACAACACAAGCCGCTCTCTATGGATATCATATTTTCACACCCGCTTAAGCAACGACAAATGCATGTAGACGCATTAAAAAAGCAGCCAGCACTCAACGATGCCATGATATAATAATTTACAAGGTAGCCTTGACAACTACATTTTTTCTCACGAGCGGCGATCGGGAGTTGTCAAATCAATACAAAGTTGAACTTGTCATCTGTTTTGCTGCTTCTTCGTTTTCTCTTTTCAATGTGTTTTTGACAACTCCAAATCGCCAACAGAACTGTCACTCCTACCTTGTAAATCATTATACCATGAACGATGCTAATGACATACATAGCTACTGTATGAAATCGCTAAGAATTGTTTTTGCATATGTATTTTATTGGTGGACTACCAATTCGTACGCAACGAATGTTGTTTGTGTTTTAATTAAATTATTAGCTCATGATACAATTACCAAGGTAGTAGCAAAGACAAGGGATGCATTTTAATTTGTTTTGCTTCTTTACCCTGGATGTGCTTCGCTATTTAAACCCCGTTTGTGGGCTTTGTTAGTCGAAACGACTGACATCAACTTTGAATCAAACTTACCACAAAAATAGGAATAATACGTTCAAGTTATCCAATGATTTCAAGATATTATATTTATTTTGGCAAATTAGCGAAAGAAAAATCATACAATTATTTTTCATATTAAATAAATTAAGCAAATATATTAGTGACTTCATTTTTACCTCTCTTCTCGAGATCATAATATAAAACCACCTTGTGCACTAATATAACTAAAGACATAGTTGAAAACATAAAAAGATTTATAAAACCCATAGTTTTCTCAGTGCAATTCACAAAAAAAAAAAAAATATATAGAAAAATGTTTGCTTTCACAAACTGTACATATTTTAAATTTATGCTCTCCACAAACATTTTGCTGACACTTTTTGCCGAACGACTGAGTCATTTGATGTTTTTTGTAATCGAAAATCTTTCTTTTCGCAATTCTGAAATCCTTATACCTAAATGTCAAAACTATATATTATGATATTTTCACATCTTTTCGAATCTTGAGCAGGAAATATAGTCCCTAATAAGTCTTTTCAACTTTGGACACCACATACGTGAGTAATCAGAACTCATGTTTATATATTTATTTGGTCATTAATGTAGAACCCAAACTGTAAAACAACTATTTAAAAAAAAGATTATTAAAAAAATCAAAAATCATTAAGAAAACACTATACATTTATTGACACGGATAACTACAAAAAGTCACATTAAATGCTTTGTTAGTCGATACGACTAACATGTATGCTTAAAACACTAACTTCCATTCTGCTAAAAGGTTCGCACGTCCGACCAAAACAAAGATCTTTCCGGTGACTCTTAATAAACGAAAACACAGTGAAATCTGAACAACGAGAAAAAAGAATATACAAAAAATATTTTCGTTGTTAGTCGAATCGGCTAACGATGCACATCCAGGGTTAATAGAATATGAACTATATACAAACTGTCATTAAATTGAGTTTTAAGATCTGTTTTGATCGGCACCAGTCCCATAATTGGACCACGAAACGAACATTTTACTATAAATGTAAAAATTTCATAAAGTATCCTTCAACAAAATTACAAAATTAGTAAAATTTGGTCAAACCAGAGTATAGACTATTAAAAAAACTGAAATTGACTCAAATCCCTTTACGATCGAACCGCGCTACTCTTTTTGTCGACCAAAATCTGGGAAGCAATGGTCCAATACTAGTGAATCCCTTTGCCATACTTTCTCGTTAGTGCATTCATTCAAAAAATGTGCAAGGAAATCCCACACATTAAGGATTTTTTAACACAATTTCACTTTAAAAAGCGTTAATATCTGTGAAAAAAATTTCATTAATATTAAAAAAAAAACGAATTTCTTGCCCGAATTTTTTGAAAATACTTAATTTTATTTCATGGTCTTAGAACAGGTAACTTCTTCAGATTATCTTCGAGAAAGTTTTCTTGTAGGCCGTAAGGTGGTTGAATCAAATGGATTTTGATTTAGCTGCATAAGATGGTGTTATGTTTAATTCAATCTCGTTTAGTTATAAGGGTACGAAATAGGAAAAAATGGCTTTTTCGGTACTTTAAGGCTACTTTTTTCAAAACTTTGGGGTGATGCCGCAAAACGGACAAATTCATCGTGTTTAGAATATCTAAAACCTGCGTAATCCCGTACTTTGGTCAACTAGACCAAAAAAAAGCAAATTTTGCAAGTCTGTGTGTGAATGCTTATTGAGAAAGATGATATTCGAAGGGTAAAATAAGCCTCCATGGATTAAAATATTTTACAGTTTTAGTGATAATCTACAGTTAATGCAAGTTGAAGGACAGTTCAAGTTCTTTTCAGTTCAATGAAGACAATATACATACTGTGCTACTTTTTCAATTTGAATTGAACTTCATTCGGTTTGATATAAAGTTTTTATATACTTAAACCTCATTCCAATCTCAGCTAGTTAACTAAACTAATTAGTCTGTTTCAGCTAACTAAAGGTTAAAAAGGCACTAAATTTTGTAGTCCTTAAGAAATTTATAATTGATCATATCCATCACAATCGCATGTACAACGTGAAAATACACCATAAACACAAGAAACTTTTAAAAGCTCCCTTGCAACATCCTTCTCAGCATGATAAATGATGTGCTTTGCCTCGTCCATAGTTGGTGGCCTCGAATAACTCAAGTAATTTCGTTGGAACCGCATTAAGCTTACACTGCTAATTGCAGCTAGTATTTGATTACATTTGTGTGAGTGTATGAGTGAGTTCTTTACTTATATATATATATATATATATATCTCGTTTAACTTAATTGAAGTCGATCCTTCTTTCGCTTACAGTTTCATTTCCTATTCTCTCTATCGTTGTGTTCATGTGTGTCTTTTTATAGGAAGACGTTTTAATTAATATACTGCTGTAGTGGTAGCAGTCCCACAAATATGCTCACATCAGGGTCGTAGTCACAATTTCCATGGGGGCGAAAGTGGGGGTTAAGTATTGATAAAAAAAAAATCTAGGTACGAGTACAGAGAACTAAATCATAGTTCTTGATTTATGTCTATAATCTTTTGTGAAATTACGTACATTGACAATTTTTTATTGCCTTCTTATATTTAAAACAATTTCGAAAATTAGAAAACAAGGAAAAATTTTCCTTTAAAAAATTTCTAGTTTGAAAACAAAAATAATTAAAACGAATAGGTTTCTACATATAACAAAATTTACTAATTTTTAAAGAAATATTTTAATTCACAAATCTAATAAAAAATTATAAGAAAGAGTTTGTTTTTTGTTTAAAAAAATATTTATACGAGTAATATATCTTAGCCTGTAACAAAGATGCGGATGCTGATTAACTTGTCTACGTTGGTAAGACATGAAAATAGAACAACACTTTTTAATTTTAGCCCCTTGAAAGGACTTTGACCGAGCTTCTTATGATCAATTGTGTTGTCCGTATTGAGAAAATGTTTAAACACAAATGGTTGAGAACTGGACCTACAAGTTTTATGCCGACTCCCAACGGCTATGTTCTCAAGAAGCTTTTCCTGGTAGTTTTTACTCTCTGAGGTTTGCTATTATCTGCAGAGAGGTGACGGCCGAACAGAAAAATTAATTCAATTGAGAAACCTTTCTGTGTCAGGTGGGAATCGAACCAGGGTTATCTGTCGTATGGGCAACACACTTTACCCACTACGCCACGACCACCACGATATTAACTTAACGTGCCATATTAAGTTAGCATTTCTAAATTTAATTTCTTGAAATTTTCGACTTCTTGATGCGCCAACTGTATGCAAGATGATAGAAACTGACTAGAAAGATATATTCTTTTGGAAAATATTTACTAGTAATAATCATGTTATTATTCTTGAATTTTTATACTAAATCTACGGATTCTTTTGGGTACTTTAAGGCTCTAAAATACTCCTATATACTCTTATACTTCAATTTCCGTTATTGTCGTAGCAATGTGTATCGTAATTTAGTTTTTTCTTATTGCATTTCCAAACTTAATTTCCGATTACATTTGACTATTTCCGGCTACTACTATAAGATGATAGAAACTGGCCTATTCCACTTCTTTGCTAGATTTAATTATTGTACCATCAATCAAATTACAGTCCTTTTCAAATAAGTGCTTTTTTGTTTCATGCTCAACTTTCGGTGTTGCCCATTTCGTGCTGACCTAATCTATTTTGTGTCAAATTGCATTATATAAGCACTAATGTGTACCGAAACGTTATTCTTTCCATTAACTGATTTTTTAAATCTTTCAGCCACTTAAAATTGATCTACAATGGACTCATGTTTTATATTAAAGAGATTAAATAGACCATCCAACACGACTTCACAACAAGTAAGTCAACAGTTACTAATCTTCCAATTTTTTGTAATTAGGTTCTGAGCAGCTTTGAAAATGGATATAAGTATAATGTCATCTTCACATGCACCTCTTTAAATAATTTGATAATATGGTGTTGTAATAGACTTTATTTTGGTAGAAATAATAAACGCGTGCATTTAATTTAAGATATATTCAAAAGTTTCTGTATTCATGATCAGAGTCTTACAATACTAAAACATCTATAAAATATAAAAAATATATCCCAATTAAAATCACATTTCACTACAATCAAAGGCCGTATTTTGTAAAACGCAAGCATCACCTCACTTGGGGTTTTTTGTCTGGCAATTCTGTTTTCATATGAACTAAAACAAACTGTCTTTCTCTCACTAAAATTTTCTAATGAAATTTATTGCCAGATAAAAAACCCCAAGTGACGTGATCGCTTGTGTTTTACAAAATACGGCATAACTCTTTAAACACCAGTGCGCTTCGGTCGGACATTGCCTGCGTCGACGAGCAAATATTCGATGAAAGATTTTGCTGGTGATAAAATCGGAGTAAGTTGATTAAAACTATTACAATTTCACAAATGTAGTTGCAACTTTCGCATATCTTAATAATTTTTCCTTTTATCCACCTGCCTTATTTGGATTAGTATACATAGTCGCGTGTCATGACAACATCACCTTACTCAAATTTATCAATCCGAGTGCCTTTAAATTTGTTAGTTTGATTCAATAAGTATTACTTATATATATGCTTACTTCAGTTGACTTAATTAGACCAAACCGAATTTTAATTTCACTTTCGAACATATTCATAACTTTCGAACGCGTTTTATTCATGCTACAATAAATTAAATTTCTATAGTCAAATAAATGCTCGTACCTTATTAGCATTGCATAAAGATAAGTGGATAAATCGTTGGCTCTTGTAAGGACTAGCGCAGGTCGATGCTTCTCTTGAAACTTTTCACTGCATTCTCTGCTGCACCATTTGATGCTGGATGACCGGGAGCGATGATGTAAACTTTGTTCCGTAGCTCTGCAAAAATTTCCTAAACGTCTCTGATGCAAATTGGTATCAGTATCAGATATTACTACATCCGGGAAACTAAAATGTGCGAAGACTTTTTGAACTCTAGGAATCGTAAAATCGGTTGTAATGGTTTGAATTTTTAAAATTTCTGGCCACTTAGGAACCCATTTGAGGACTAGCTCGGTTTCCTCTAACAGTACCTATCAAGAGTTTACGGTTCATTCTAAGCGTAAAATGGCTACCTAGTAAATGCTCAAAAAACTTTCGACATGAATCGACGATTGCTAAGGCTTCTTTTTGGATAATATGACATTTTTCCTCCACTCTAGACAACGCCCAAGAACAAAACACAGGTGCGTAGTTGGACAAACGAGAGAAGTGAAGCTTCTTCACAGTTTCATAGATTTTAAAATTGAATGGTTTTTTTTCTTTTGCAATTTTACATAAAGTAAATTGAAAAGCACACGTAAGTATTCACACCAGTAAATCTTATTACATTTCATTAGTGGTATTCAATTAACGACGTATTTGTGATGTAAACTGCGTATGTGTGGTAAGTTGTATGAAATCATTAGGTTGCAACAATATTTGCGTCAGTTGTGGCAAAAGCTGATTTCTGTTGTAATAAACAACTTATTAGGTTGCAACAATCAGTCCCATTATTCTTGGCAAATGCTGATTTCTGTTGTGATAAGCAATTATCTTTCATGCCAAGTGAATGGTAAGTTGTATGATTCTATATTCCGTTATGAGTAGGGTATGATTTAGTTAGGGTTATCAATAGTTAGTTCTAACAATATCAAAATCATTTATGGCTATCGAAAAGTATGTTGCAGTAACTACAAATTTGGGGTTGCTGCAAATTCAAAAATGCGGTTGGGCATTTTTTTGGTTGCCACAACCAATTCGTTTTCTCAGTGCATATATGTTACTCTTTAACGATATTCAAGACTTACTACTACTTGCCGTCGCGCCCATTGCATGCCAAGTTTACTGTTCCGCTCACAAAAAAGGTGTGTTGCTTAGTGTGAAGTATATTAAAAATGAAATTATATTGCAAAGCGATTCCTACTGAGATGACTTTTCCAAAAAGCCTAAACTTTTCCAAACCTGTTAATTGCATTATATAGAATTTTGTTTATGAATTCGGTATTGTTTTTGTAAAGCTCTCCTTTCAACTTTAACAAAATACCCCCATATCGATTTAAAAATTCAAAAACACACTTGTTCAGAATTTTTTTTTCTTTTTTTTTTGTGGAAAAACTATTGTACCTAACAGGCCTGTAGCCAGGACTTACCTTAGGGGGAGATTTTGATAAAAAAATCTATAAGTAAATAACAGTAAAAACCTAAAAGCAAGGATATGGAAATTTTTCTAAGCAAATCCGTTTCTTCTAAGACTATTAGTGGATATGCCCGTTTTTAAATGACCACAAGAGAGATGACAATGCATTTTTTTATCAAATTAATTTTGAGACTCCGATAAAGTCATATTTAAATTTGAGGCAATTTTTCAAAACCCGTTATTCCACAACTGGTTTTTGCACAGCACCAATATCTTATACCCAATATATTACAGAAGTTATCTCATCAAAATAAGAACTTCATTGAAAATGATTACTCAGCTGGATACATGTTTATAAAAAGAATTTAACAGTTACTTTTTTTTTTGATATTTAAGAATTTAATCAGTCGTGTATTTAAATATAAATTATTTGCAAATTAAAAAACGTGGCGCAGTGGGTAGAGTGTGTGGCCCATACGCCAGAGAACCCTGGTTCGCATCCCGCCTGACACAGAAAATTTTTTCAATTAAATTAATTTTTCTGTTCAGCCGAGACCTTTCTGCAGATAATGGCAAACCTAAGAGAGCAAAAACTGCTAAGTAAGAAATGCTTTTTGAGAACACAAGCCGTTCGGAGTTGGCATAAAAACATTGTAGGCCAAGTTCTCAATCATTTGTGTTCAAACAGTTCATAACACACACAACACAATTGAGCATAAGAAGCTCGATCAAAGTCCTTTCAAGATCTGAAATGGCCAATTGGTTTTTTTTTTTCGAAAAAAACATATTTAGATTTAAGGTGATTTTCCAAAACTTGTAATTTGGACAAAACTTCGCACAAGGCTAAATTTTTGTGCCAATTCGGAGATTTTAAATGTCTTCAAACCAAGAAAAGCAACAAAATAGAATGGCAAAACTTTTTAGTCATCCGCTTTACGTGGAATACTATAAAATGTGTTAAATTTCGAGGTTCATGTATTTTTTGAATTATAGCGCTTTTAAAAATTTAAAAAAATCCATTCAAACGAATGCTTTCTCAAAGGTTTTGGGTCAAATAAGCTTATAGCGTTTTCTTTTCTCGAAAAAATGTTACACTTATTCTGCACTAAGCTAGGGCTGTCAAGATATTTGTTCTTTTCTTAAAAGTAGGCAAAACCTTAATGGGGTATTGCGTTCTTTTGTGAAAATTGTTACACTCTGGCAGTGCAAAAGTGTTCCACTTTCTACACTCTATAAAATGACGGTGTGGCATGCCACCCTGTGAAACAGCTGATTTTAATAGCAAGAAGTTTTAACAAATTTTGGACGCAGTAATTGTAATTTGTAAAACGCACGTAGGACGCAGTGGACGGTCTTTATTTTTTGTTAACAGCATCAGCTGATATCCAGGGTAGCTATTGATATTCTTTTCTAGCATAATAAATGTTGCCATTTTTTAGGGATGGGAGTAACACCATAAAAATATTACCATTCTTGAGGGTAAAATTTTTTGTTAGAAAAAAAACTCTATTAGTATGCAAAAACCTGCACTTTTTCAGGGTTGAGTGTAACACTTGAAAAATGTTGCACTGTGGTAGGGCAACATTTTTTTGTAGAAACGAAAACACCATTAGATATTGGTGCTACATAATAGGCATAATTTCAAATATATATTTTTAAGGATATCAGGGACTTTTCGAGCATCACCATCCACAATTGAAAAAGGTTCTTTATTATACAAACTGCTTGCAGTTAGATTTCAATATAATGATTATGACTTTTATAAGCATAGTTAATCTTTCATTTGGCCACAAACATTTTTTATTAATTAAACGATATTTTTTGAATTGGCTTTGAAAATGGTGAAACTTTTGCATCTTCAAGTTAATTTACATTATTATCTCAGCTTATCTTAAAAAACAATTTTGAATTTAATAGTCTTATTTGTTTTTTATACTTTCTGAACCCTAAGGGGGGAGGAGGGTTTGAACACCTAAAATCACCCCTTGGCTACGAGCCTGGTACCTCTTGAAAAGATTTCGTTTGTTTCAGCGGTAATCATAGCGGCGGTAGAGGGTGTCTTGTAAAATTCACTTTTAAACTGGTGACTTTGAGAACTTTCTGTAAAAAATTAAGTCAAAATTTAAATAGAATTATATTCTTTAGACTCTATGCAAGACAGAAGACCTAAAAACATTTTTTTTTTATTTCATCATATATATCTCCATTGAATCCCCTTGGATACGAGCCTGTATAAAATGCATACTTTGTGGCAATCCCAGTGCGGTGTGGTATTTAAAAATAGTTGAACTTGTCTAGGGTTCAAGTTTTTAACTTGATTTATATTGGTGTTTTTATTAATTTTTTTTTTTAAAGGGTCATACATGGAATATATTTTGTTTTTATTGTGGCAAGATAATTGTTATTGTTTGTTATTAAGCGTATAGTTAGAATTTTAAGTTTTGACAGAATTTAATTTTAGATCATTTAATTTTCTTAGTTTTCTCAAATTTAAAAATATAATTGGACTTCTACTTCTCTGACACACTCTATTTCTTTGTATTTTCTTCCTTAGATTGGAAAACATTAACTGGACTCAAACACAAATAACTGAAATTGGGTAGCAGCTTGTTAGCAGAATAAATAACAATTCTACTAAGAGTCCTCCATGTAAAAAGCGTTGACAACATCAGCAAAAATACTAGTGCTGAAATGTTTGTTATTGTTGTTGTTGTTGTAATGCCGAGTGTGCTTCATTCGCAGCAACGCTAACAAAGTGTTGATGGCTGTGACATCGACAACACCTTCGCAGCGTCATCATCAGCATCAGTATCAGTTCGTGGAGCAGCAGTATAGTATCCTTTTCATCAGTAACAAAAACAACAGTTGGAGTAGCAGCAAGATTGTTGCTGCTGCTAACAAAAGGATTTTCGAAAATTTCAAATAAATGCCGAGTCGGTCAAAAAAACTGTTCTTTGCAAAAAGGTTTTTTTATTCTTTTAACCTCTGGTTTTTGGTTTTAGAGAAGAGAATAAAAAAAATCTGCTTATTTAGCTATCAGAATACGAAGCATAGCATTGTCAGCAGCTGGAAGAATGTCTGCTAGCATGACGCACAGTGCAGCGTCAGTTGGCACAAATCAAAGAAGTTAGTAATGCCGAATGTAACAGTATTGATCTCATTTTAAAGCTAATACGAATAGTTCAGATGTGCAACTTTGTGGGGGCGTTGCAATAATTGTGAAATGTACATTTAAAAAAGTACAGTTAAAAAACCCGAAAAGATAAAATAGAGACTTTTGTTTGCATCTAAACTGAGACCAAAAAAGCCAGAAACATGTAATTCAAATTGAAAATAAAACCAGGTCAAATACGAATAATATAACAAATGGAAGTTTTTGGAATTCGTTGACTATTCATTTTTGAAAGTATTCCACAGTTAATGGATTTTGAAAAAACCGATTTTTCTAGCAATCGGTAAAAAAAAACTGAGTGTGATTTTAAGATCTGCGTGCGGTTAACTTAAAAAAAAAGAAAATAGTTTAAATTAGTTCTAATAACATCTGCTGTATAAAACTGGTGTTTTTAAAAAACGGTAGCCGGTACAAAAACAGGAATACATTCCTGAAATCAAAGCTTAAAATATTAATGTATTTGAAACTAAAAGAAAAGCAAAAAAAGTATTATACAGTAGGGGAACTGCTTACCGAAGTGAAAACTTAAAGCTATGACATAGCATGGATGCTATGAATTTCGGCAAATCAGACAAGTTCTACTTTTTTAACTCTTTTTTATCAATTTATGCGTTATTGAATATATAAATTGCTGTTTTCTAATGTATATATTTGTATTTGTATTTATTGATTCAATTATTAGTACAGTAAGATCTAATAAAGTCTTTTGGCGTACAACAATTTTAAAAATTTAACAATTTAAAAAATTTAAAATTTAAAGAATTAATAATCAACTTTTAATTTAAATTATGGCTTAAAACTAACAATGAAAAAAAAAAGTAGTAATATTTAAAAAATTAATAATCAACTTTTAATTTAAATTATGGCTTAAGCTAACAATGAAAAATGTAGCAAAACATAGTAATTAGAGATAAAAAAAAAAAAAAAAATTAGCATTACATTTTAATTAACAAAATTAACTTAACTAAAAGAAAGAAGGAGTAATTAAAAATGAAGCAGAAGAGAGAAGGAAGAGATTTAAAGGTTAGAGAAGTATGTTGTAATTGATAGCTTAAATTTGTTCGTGCTGACAAGACTTTTAATGTTTGAAGGAAGCGAGTTCCAGAGCTTGATGGCGTTGATGAAAAAGAGCCTCTCGGACTGTAAACAAGTGTATCTTGGTATTATCAAGTTGGAAGTTCTGTTCGATGCACTGAATCGGAGTTTATCGAAAAGGTATGATGGAGTCTTATTGATTATCAACTTGTGCAGAAATATGCAGTTTCTTGCGTTTAAGTATCCAATTAAACTGCAGCCTAAAATTTCCTTACTTTTGACAGATACATGGTCAAAACGTCTTAAGTCAAATATATATCTAGTCAAATCATTAAACGCAACACGAATTTTGTGCTCATAATGGGAGTCCAATTTACTATAAACTAGCTCGGAGTAAGTTATTATGGGCAAAATAAGTTGAATAACAAGTCTTTTTTTTGTCAAGGTAGGAGTAAACTTAGACGTTAATCGAAGGCATCTTAGTGTAAAGTATATTCTTTTAATTATGTTATTCACATGGTCAGTACAAGTTAACTTGGAGTTGATATAAAATCCTAAATTTTTCGCTTTGTCAACTATCTGTAAACGGTTGCCATTTAGACTAATTGTCGGTATTTGGTTAAAGTCAAGTCTTTCCTTGGAAATAGGAAGAATATACGATTTATTCGCATTCAGGCAAAGATCGTTTTCCGAAGCCCATCGAGAAATAGCATACAAGTCGTCATTTAGCCTACAGCATAAATCCTCCAGTAGTCCAATTCGGTTTGAAGAATATAATTGAATATCGTCGGCATATGCATGCATTGTCATATCATTACATGTTGTAAAAATGTCATTAATAAATAAACTAAACAACAGAGGTCCAAGAATAGATCCTTGAGGAACACCTGATTGTATTTTAGCATAGTCAGAAAATGAATTGCCAATTTTAACTTTTTGCATCCTGCCATCTAGATAGTTTGCAATTAAAGAGGCAGACCCATTACTGAACCCAAACAAAACTATCAATTTCCGAACTAACATATAATGATTCACACTGTCAAATGCTTTTGAAAAGTCAAGAAGACATAGGAGTGTGACATTTCCAGAGTCATAATTAATGCGAATGTCGTCTTGAATCTTGAGCATAGCTGTTGCGCAACTATGTCCTGTACGAAAACCAGATTGGTACGGTGAAAGTAGTTTACGAGACTCTAAGTATTCATTAAGTTGTTTACACATCAAGGATTCACAAATTTTAGAGAACGAGCATAGAATACTAATGGGTCTAAAGTCTTGCATAGAGGAAGCGTTACTGACTTTAGGGATTGGTATTATTGTAGCTAGCTTCCAAGAGTTGGGAAAACATGAAACAGTAAAACAGTGGTTTATAACGTGTGTGAGTGGTTTAATAATAAACGGCAATATAATTTTAATAAATTGTAATGGAATACCATCACTACCAATGGCATTAGACTTAATTTTCATAATTGACAATATTACATCATTTTCATCAACATTACGGAAAGAAAACTGATCATTAACAAAGGGATTGCAAGTGCTGCGAACATTACATTGATTTACATCAGTATTAACTGAAGATTTAAATAGAAAAAACTTATTGAGACTATTAGGTTCAAGTTCACACTTTTGATCATCTTTACTGCTTACACCTAGGCTACGAATATTCTTCCAAAGAATTTTAGAAGGGAGAGCACAATTTAATTTTTTAAAGAAATATTTTTTTTTAGACATTCTAATAATAGAAACAGCATTATTTCGAGCTCTTTTGAATAATTCCCAGTTATTATTAGTGGGATGTCTTTTCCATTTAACATACAGTTTGTTTCTTTTATTAATGGCAACTTTGACATGTAACGTGTACCATGGGCAGGACTTATTGCCAATTATAGACTCACGAATTGGAACAAAATTATCAAAAGCATATTTAACGTGTGATACAAGAACATTTAATTTATCGTCAACAGATTGGCTATACCAACAATCATTCCAACAAATACTAGACAAATAATCATACATCAGAGTGTAATCAATGGACTTCAAATCACGATAAGTAACAGAAAATTAAGGGGAACGTCGGCGAGGCATAAAATTTATATCACAAAATAGAAGGTCATGATCAGAAATGAATGAAATTTGTTTAAAAAATAAAAGTAGGGATACATCAGACAAAATAAATAGATCAATTAAGCTAGGATTAACATTAGGCGCAAAACGCGTTGGAGATGAGGAATTAACAATAGTCATTCCGGCTGTACTTATATGGTCATAAAAACGTTCTGTCACACTGTCCTTATTAAGTATATTAACATTAAAGTCATCACAAACAGCAAAACAGTCAAAGTCCATTAAACGTTGATTCAAGTCACTAAAGAATGGTTCAAGACTAAAAGATCTATGAGGATTGTAGACACAAGAAACCAGCAATTTAGCACTATGGTTATTAGTTATTTCAACATTTAAAGACTCTATGTCTGACCCGAGGGATCTACTTATAAGTCTAGATTTAAGAAGATTTTTGCAGTAAATTGCAACTCCACCGCCCTTGCAGCCAATCCTATCATTTCTAAAAAGTGTGTAATTAGTAATATTATAAAAACTATTTGGGAAATCAGGATTGAACCACGTCTCAGATACACAGATGACATCAAAATTAGAGTTGACAAATACAAACTTTATATAGTCAAGTTTTGATACATTCAAACTACACGCATTAAAGTGAACAATGGAGAGACCATCACATTTTTTGCATAGGTTGCATATTAAAAGTTTACGATTCTCATCAACACCACTAGAAGAGTTAGAATTCATAAAAAAAGATGTCACACGAACAACTTAAAGCTATTACAAACCAAGAAGTAACAAGTTTACTTAGGGGAGATATGAGTTGAAAAGTATGGAAAGAGAACAAGTTAGAGTAAGATATTGAAAAGGAAAAAAGTAGAAAGAATAAAGTAATAATAAAAGATCTACATAGGATCGTTAGCTGAAGAAGAAGCATTATTCGACAACAACGAAATAAGCTCAGCTTCACTTTGGACAGCAACTGCAGCATCGCCTCTATTAGCTCTAACGTGAACCACTCCTCGGATAGAGAACACATTAAAAAGCTTCTTAACACGCTTAAGCTTAATACCAGCCTGAAGAATTTTCCTGGCGTCACCAGATAAGCTTTCAAAGATGAGTACTTTAGAGTCAGAATCAAACTCAGCACCTCTAAGCGTTACCGCAGCTCTGGCTCTCTTCCTATATTCCGCAAAGCCACGAAGTACACGCGAGCGATCATACGGTGTATAAAATTTGATGATAACCACAGAATTTGGATGCTGTGGTGACTGCTTAGTGCGAAAAATATCCCGTATTTGCGGTGCGAGAAGGTCTATCGAGTGGCACACCTGATTAAAAATACTTTTTAAATTTTCACCCTCAGCATAAGCTATTCCAAAAACAATGGCATCGCAGCTATTATTGCTCTTGTTGTTGGTATCACTAAACTGCAGTGCAAGTTGATCACAGCGAGCAGTAAGGCCGTTTAACTGCGACTCAAGTAGTGTGTTGTTCGCGGTGATGCTGTTGCTGTTGTTGCCGAATTCACTCAGCTGCAGTGCAAGCAGATCACAGCGCGCCGTAAGTGCATTCAGTTGCGACTCAAGAGAGTGTATTTTCGTATTACTCTCACTGATTTCGTTAGTTAGAGAACTAACCTCACTCTCTAATCTGCTTACCAGTCGAGCAAACAAACTGTCAGCGTGCTTACGAAGACGTTCCTCGAGTTCACTAAATTCTTTCTTAGTATGCGCTTTTAGCCTCTCTTCCACAGCGAGTAGTTGAGCGCCAAGGTTATTATTAGCACTGTTTGTCACTTTAGGAGTATTCTCCTGTTGATGTTGTTGCGTAAGCGAGTATTCATAGGAGATGGCGACATCAGTAAATGTGCTGAAGACCGTTGTAGGCTACTTGCAGCTATTTGCAGCGATATATATAATTTATTTGTAACAAAGTCACTTTGGTTGGGTAATCAGTAATTGGATCGTCTTCGGTTGGTTATCGCTTACGTAATCGGTTGTTTATCGCTTCGGTAATTAGTTGGTAATTGCTTAGGTAATTGGTAATCGGTTGATAATAGCTTTGCTAATCGGTAATCGGTTGGTTATCGCTTCGGTAATCGGTAATTGGTTCGGTAATTGGTAGGTAATCGCTTCGGTAAGCTGTAATTGGTTCGGTAATCTATTGGTAATTGCTTTGGTAATCGAAAATCGGTTGGTAATCGCTTGCGTTGTTGGTAATCGGTTGATAATCGCTTCGGTAATTGGTAATCGGTTGGTAATCGCTTTGGTAGTCGGTAATCGGTTGGTAATCGCTTCGGTAATCGGTAATTGGTTCGGTTATCGGTTTGAAATCACTTCGGTAATTGTTGATTGGTTCGGTAATTGATTCGGTATTTAGTGTGGTAATCGGTTGATAATCGCCTCGGTAAAAAAATAAGCTCACCAAACATGTTTGCCTTGCATAACTATGGCATAAGCAATTCTGTACAATGCAACAGAAACGAACATCTAAATGCATGATGATATCGCTAACACGTTGATGATATCGTGAATCTATAGTTTTTTCTCTACCAAAAAGTGCTCAACGCGCTTAAAGAAGTTTTCACTTAAAAAAAAAAAAAAAAATACTTGATTTTGAAAAAACCGCTAACCGGTTACATTGAAACAAGCATTTTTTTAAATAAGCGTGCTTATATTCTTTCAGAAAATAAATTTCATCAAATTCTAACAACTCCATCTATGTTTTTCCATCGCTTGTATATGGTGAATTACTTTGTGATTGTGGCGTCATTTTGTAAAATTTTGTATACAGTGTGGGCCAAAAGTCACGTCTTCGTATACTAGTTGAATAATATTTTAGTTTAATATTTTTTGTTTTAATATTCAGATTTTGTTAATCGAACCTTGTTACACCAACATGTAAAATTACACGAACAAACAACGGATGAAGGTCGCAGAATTGTACTTTTACATTGCGCATTTAATTTTACTGACACAATGAGCCTATCCAAATTATTTCAACACCAGAAACGCACCTATCCAAACCATAACTAATCGTTTAATCGCACAACAAGGTTCAGTGGCAGACGTGCCACCAACAGGAAGACCGAGCATAGTGCAGATCCAATTGAACATTGATCGTATACACGACAGTTTTAAAGAATACCCAGAAACATCAACGCGAAAACGTTCTGGATAATGCCCAAATCATAAAGCTGCATTAACTTTACGGGATGAGTAGTCAGAACACACGACCTTCGAATTTTGCCATCATAATGTTGCGTTAGCCTCTCGTGCATCTGTCAGTTAGATGATGCCACTGTAGGCAGCCAAACCAAAAATCATACAAAGCATTTTTTCTCCAATTTTTGATGTATATGGTGGAGCACAGGGCACGATTACGATTACCTGAATGGCGCAATTTGAAAGTGCCTTTTTTATACAAAACAATAAAAAAATAGGTGTGGTCGAACAAAAAACTGATACCTCAACTAGTTATCGATTTATTAAAACTTTTTGGCTTCCTACAAGATCTCTTCAAATAAACATCTATATCTTTGCTAGTGTCCAATGGATCTTAAATATTTTTACGTGATTTGAAAGATAATTAAATGTTATATCAGAAAAACTACAATTCATATATAGTAAGGCAATATATTGAACTTTAAAAGCGATTTAAAATTATTATTTACTTTTAGTAATAGTCCTAAGGGCTATCACATACATTGAAAATTATATTCACCTCACAAATGCCAAAAATGGCTCCACCAATTGTCAAAATTTGATCATCCGACTTAAAAGTTTCCGATTGACACACACCCATAACTTTGTTTGGAAATATTAAATGAAATTAAATAATAATGAAAAAAATGAAAAATTACAAAATAATGAAAAAATTTTAACAGAACACTTATAATATTAAATTTAAATAAAGAAGCTCACATTGCAGCCGATAGCTTTCTCGATGTTGAGTAGAAATGATTTTGCTCATCACATACAAAACGAAATTTACAAAGAATGCAATAGGGATTTGTCGTTGTATTTTTGCTACAGGGTTGTATTTTAAACACTGTGTATTTTGCTTTTTTCATTTTACAAAATTAGCTACAAAAATGAAATTTATCCAAAATACACAATACAAGAGCTAATACACCACATCGTGAATACCCCTATTATTAACTTTATGAAAACAAATATTTTATAACTTTCACATAGTGAATTATAAAATAAAACCACATAACTTATAAGCTGTGCTGATAAAATAAAAAATCCCATGAATATTGTGTTAGCAAATTTTATTAGTTTATTTATTTATTAATTATAAATAATTTGAGGACAAATATTGGAATTATATCAAAACAATGTTAAATTCGTCAATTTCATAATTTGCATTCAGCGAAGTAATAAACAATTTAATTGCATTCAATATAAACTCATCTGATAATATAGGAAATCCCACGAAAACAAGTGTTTGCTATTGAAACTTAAAAATACCCACATGTTCAGCTTGTTCATTGAAAATGCAATCCAGCCATAGCGACAAATGTCAAACGCACGACCGAGTAGAACAAGTCTTTACTTTTTTCTTGAGATCGAACATTGCTCGTGCCTTACTCCTCCGTACGGATATATACGATCAAAGTACGATCAACGGTTGAGGTCGAATTAAGATTAACTTCATACCATCTCGTTGTTTCTATTTTAGCTGTCAACGCACGACTGACCTAACGCAGCTTTGTGAGTTAGGTATAACTGCGCATTTCTAGAACATGCGGCGTATTTTATCTTGGTAATTACACACGCATCTACACTAAAAAAAAAAACACGTACTAAAATTAAGTAAGTCACGTCCTCAATTCAAGTCATAAATTGTTTTTAGTTGAAATAAAATTTCCTCAATGCAGTTTGTTTTTACTCAATGTAAGGCTAAAACATCCTAAAATTTTAGGTGGTTGTCTTAAAAGTAAGGATGATATGTTCCTTAAAAGGAAACAAGTAAAATATACTAGAATTGAGAAAACTTTTCCTTAACTTGAGTAATAAAATTCATACTGCGGTAAACTCATTCAGCCTTACTAATAGACGAACAAAAATGTCGACTTTCATTAAAGTCGACATTGGCATTAGAGTCGACTTTAATATTTTATCATACCAATAAACAACTTTAGTACTCAATTTCAAAAATGCAACTTTTTGAGGGAAAATTATGCAAAACTGACAACATTGGCGCAAAAAGTAAAGAAATATCAGAAACGGCAACTTATTTAATTATTGACAAAATCAAAACTGAATACACTTAAAACATCAATGGAAAATAAAATAAAGGTTAAAAAGGTAAAGCTCGTATATTTTGATTAAATTTTAGTAAGTCATACTTATAATATCATTCCAGCGGTCAATTAATTGGACGAGTGAAATGAAGGAAGCGTTTTGCTCCTTTGTGGAAGAGTTTGCTATTATAGTCAACTCAAAAGCAAACAATAGCAAAGCTATAAATAAAAAAAAGGGAGCGTGGGCCAAGATTGGCAAAAACATGTCATCATTAGGCTATCATGTTGATGAAAAACGCATGCGTGAGATGTGGATACGAATTAAAACGCAGGCAAGATCGGTTGTATGTGAATACAAGCGAGACTCCAACAAAACTGGTGGCGGACCATCACCTAACATTCCAGATGACTTCCACTACAAAGTGTTGCAGACGGATCCTTTAGACGCAATGGATGACTATGCATCATATGATGGTGACGCGGAGGTTAAGAAGTAAAATTTATATTAAATTTATTTTATCTAAGAATAAAATCGTTACATAGGACGGAATGATAGGAGAGTATTTGAATGTTGACGAAACGCTTAATGAAGAAGGTCGTGATGTGTCAGTGGAACAGTTGCAAGCTTTAGGCGAAACATCCGAAGTAAAATCGCCAATTCGCGAAGAAAAAACAAAAAAGCAAAAAGGTTGCAAGTTGCAGGAAATTATGCTGCAAAAAAGAACTGAACAAATAAACAAAGAGCAGGAAGCTAACGAAGAAATTTTGGCGTTGCGAAAAAAAGTTGAAGAAAAGAAGTTAGATGCAATTCAATTGGATATGGAAAACATAAGAGAGGAGCGTATTTTAAAAAGAAAACTTTTTGAATTCAACACGAAAGCACAAGAATCTAAAATAAAGTACTACACTTATAAAGAATGAACAGTAGCCCTATTCTACTGATTGATAAATGCAAATTTATTTACGCGGTGGTGTTGTATATGCCAATTTTTGTTCCATGGAGTTTGAAAGTTAAAAAAAATGTTTCTTAAAGATAGTTGTTGTCAATACTTTGGTATTAACAGTTTTGTCGTGTTATAAGCTTTCGATTACACTTTTGAACAAGAAATCTCGAAATAAATAAAATTTACAGTTTTTAATCACCAGAATTAGACTGTAAATATGTTTATATTTATGTATATATCGTTACCTTAATATATTTTTAATTTTTTTTACTGCAGAACTTTGTGTTTTATCAAGTTTTTTTTTCTCCTAAAAAGTAAAAAAATTATATAGGGGTTTTCTACATTAAGGTAACGATATGTAGCTTACAAATTTTATTTTTTTTTGTACTTGAAATTATATAACAGTTTAGTTATGTTCATCAAAAATATTTTGCAATAAATTGATCTCTAAAAATTGAATTTGTAACATATTCTAATTGCATTTCATCATCAGCTATTTCCTGAGTCAATACATCGTTGTTGATTTCAAAGATATCCGTATTTTGTCGTTCTTTTGCTATATTGTGCAAAACAGCAAGAGCAACAACTAAATTTTTTGCAGTGCTCAATTTAGTTTGGATGCCATTAAAGCATATACGAAATTTGTTCTTAAGCTGACCAAAGACTTTTTCAACAATATTACGTGCTCGAATATGAGTCTTTTGGTATCTATCTTGTTGACTGTTCAAAACTCTGTTTTGACGAAAAGGAGTTACTAATATTTTACTGTTAGCGTATCCGCCATCTCCAATCAAAACTCCTCCCCTTAAGACATTTTCCATTTGCTCCAATTTGTTTTTAATAGTCGATAAACGCCAAATCCTTGAGTCGTGCGCAGATCCTCTCCATCGTGTTATAATATTTAAAATTTTGTTATTTGCATCACATATCACCTAAGTCAGATGTTAATAAATGAATATATCCATGTGAAACCATCCGAATTGCTGATTTAGTGTAAGTTTAAATACCTGCACATTCAATGAAAAGAAACCCTTCCTGCACCTATGGCGGCCACCTAACTCTACTCCAGGATTTTTATTCTTTATGTGAGTGCAATCAATTGCACCAACACATTGTGGAAATCCAAATTTTGACCAAAATCCAAGCTTCAAGTTTTGAATTCCTTCAGCAGATAAGGGATATACAATGTACTGCTTCATTTTTGACGCCAATGCAGAAGAAACTTCTTGAATAACTTTAGTCATTGCTTGTTGAGAAAATCCGTGAATTTCTGCTAATAGTACAATAACAATTAAATATTTTGAAAAGTTGTTTAATTGATTTGCACACTTACATATATCTTTTTGGTACTGTCCTTTTGAAACATATCGCAGAAATGCTAAAACGTTACTCTCCGCGCTGAGAGGTTTTCCACGTCTAGTTTTAGGACTCAATTGGCATTGCAATAGCTCAATGATATATTTTGCAGATTGTTTGTCAAATCTTAAACATAAATTAAATTAATAAAAGTGTGCTTCTACCATGTACCAAGTACTACTTCAACTTACCTATAGAATGCAATGAAATCTTCCTCATTGTAATGCTCCAAAGGACAAAATCGTGTTTTATAAATTTTTTTTTTTTTTTTGGACTCACACATATTTTAAATGTTGAAATCTTCTAACAAATCTGTATCTTCAATAATTTTCTTATATGTTGCATTAAAAGAATATAAATTTAAACAATAAAATTGAGAATGTCAATGTTCAGAATGTAAATAAATTTGCTTTTATTGGTTAGTTGAAACTTTAGTTGGAGCTCAAGCTGCTTTTTTCTTTAGAGTTGACTTTTTCAAAAAGTCGACTGTATATTTTTTTATTAGTTCGAAAAAACACAAAGACTCGACTTTAAGCAATAAAGTTGGGATTTTCAAAGTTAGTAGCAATTTATTGGTAAGGCTGATTAGATTTTAGGAAAATATTCGTTAAACTTAGGAAAATTATGCTTTAACATAACGACTAGTAATATATTACTGAATGTAAGTAAATTTTATATACATTTTAAATACATCAGTAAATTTTTTCCTTTATTTAATTAAAAAGTAATAAGTATTCAAGAAGATTTTTACTCAAGCTTAGATTTTTTTTAGGTAAACAAAGTTTCAGTTTGTGAAAACAATAACACTAGAAATTCCTAAATTAAATTAAAAAAAACATTCACTATCATAAAAAAACTACAAAAAAAAAACCCGGGATTGAACCGTGGAATCGTTGATCTATTTGTTGGTAAACTCTCTCCTTAAACCGCTGGGCTACCGTGGCAATTTATTGCTTTCAAATTAAGTGCATATATAAAATCATTGCAATCGAGATCTTAATAAAATTTTACTTAATGAGATTTAAAGACAATAGTTTGAAAGACAATTCAAAGCTGCTGAATAGACGAGTGGGTAGAGCGTGCGGCTGTCGCTGCAAAGGATCCGAGTTCAATCGGCGCTGGTTGGGCCATGGTAAGTATACAAAGATTTTTAAAATAAACAAGTTTTCTGTTCTATAAAAATGAAATGATGAATAAAATGAAACGATGAAACGTAGAAGGAGATTATCAGCATTAAGCTTTAAATGAACGAAATATTTCCTACTAGTATGTAATTATCCTTGAATTAAGATTATTTCTTTTTTAAAATAGGTAGGAAGTACTTCAACTAAAGTAAATATTTCCTAGCCGCAAGTAAGATTTCTTTACATGAAAGTAAGTAAGTAAGTAAGTAAGTAAGTTTATCCTATATCTAAAGAACTTGTTTTCCTTTGATTAAGGAAATATCCTCAGTTTTAGGACACAAACTTACTTACTTAAAGATATAATGAGTTTAGTGCGATTTTGTTTCCATATTTTCCTTGAAATAAGTAAATTTTCAACATATATAATCATCAACATATTATAATTTTCCTTACTGATTACATGACTCAATATATTACATATACCCTCAAGAAAACATTGGAAGGCTTCCATTTGGATGTGATGGAGAAACATTTCTCATCGTATCTTTTGGAAGCTTATGAGGAGTTTTCAATAGAAGTTGTATCTAATTCATTTCCGATAAGAATGCATATGGAAATCATTGTTTCCAAACCGCTTCTTTAAGAATGCATGTAGAAACTTTTGCTTGTTTTGAGACAATGACAAATCCAGCGGAGAGAGATGTTTCCACATTAATTTTTAATACAATGGAGACGAATGTTTCCCTCTAATGGCATAATGTGTAAAAAAAGAAATGGAGTGTCCAACCGAAGTGAATGCTTTCTACATTCCATAGAATCTTTCCTCTTTATATCCGGGAATGTTTCCATTTCCTAGGGGGTAGTTATAAAAGATTTAATTACTAGGGGCCGTATTGTTCAGCTCTGGGTATCTTTAACCATATGATATTTCCAAGGTTTCCAGTAGTTTCGTATTGTTTACCTCTGGATAGCGCATTTATCCCGAGCTTATGTCAAAAGATAACCAGCTGATAAAGATATCCGGGGAAAAAGTTAACCAGTCGAATTCGGCTGGTTAACTGAGATATCCAGAGGTTTATCATGCATTTTGACATATTTCGTATTGTTGACTTGTTTTTTGTGGTTGGCAGAAAATTGTTTGTGTTGTGTTTGCAGACGACAGCTGCTAATTTTCTGATTTTTAAGGAAATCGCAAAACAGTTTTCGAGTAAGAAAAGGCAATTGTCTATGGCTGAAGAATATTGCTGATATATTTTTTGGGCGGCAGAAAAATATTGTTGCAAATTTAATGCAAAAAAAAAGCAAAAAGCTAAATTTACAAAAGCCAGTACAAATTCCACATTGGCACATGTCACGAATGAACATTTTTCGAATGGCACACAGCCTAATTAAAATATATGACAGACTGTCAAAATCTCGGGATAACTTTGACGTTTGGAAAAAAACTGGAAAAATCACTAACCATCCGATAAGTTGCCCAGCCCTGTCACGTTGCTATCCAGAGTTGAACAATATCAATTTTTTTCCAAAGATTTTAACCTCTTGTTAAATTTAAAGCTCTGTATAAGTTATCGGCTGGTTAGCGTTAAATATCGAGAGGTAAACAATACGTGCCTAAAAGTATTACTTATACTATGAAAATAGGAATACAAGCAATTTTTGAACGCGCAAGCCAGAATTAAGTCCACGTGCATGCATGCAAAATTCGCCAGTTTTAAACAACGCGGGTCATGTCGACATCAACGTCACTTGAGAAACCTCAGGTTTCAACCAAACTGCCAATCAATTGGGCAACATAAATTATTTCAAAACAATTAACCGAATAAAGAATATAAAAACATTTAACTCAAAAACATATTCTCGGATTACAGAACACTTTGTCATGTGCCGCTGTTGCTTAACCCAAAACTCACTAGCATCGGCAATTTGTAAACAATGTATCGAATTGCTCTTGCAATCCAACTGACCTACTTAAGTGTTTTGGGTTTTCATATGTAAACAATTCTAAATATTGGTTGCAACACAAAAAATGCAATCAAAGGCAGGAAATATGTATTTTGTATTTTTGTAGTAATGTATTTATTTTGTATCTTAAGAGGTTACATTGGATTGTAATATTTTTAAGTAAGTTAGTCTTAATCTGAATTCAAGAAAATAAAGAAGCATTCGGGTAAATAAAAAATAAAAATCTATTTTTTTTTCTTTACTTCTAAAGAAGTAAAATAAGTGGCGCAGTCGAAACGGAATAAAAATCAAAAGATTTTTATAAAATAACTTTAAGCTCTAAAGTCTCGAGTTCAAAATAAAAAAAAAAAAAAAAAATTTTTTTTGAACGTGATAGAAATCAAAAGATATCTAGTGAAAAAGTGGAACTCACTTAAATCTAAAGATTTATTTTACCGTACTTGTTCGAATCCAAAGATTTGTCTTAAAGTCGTGAACACAAAACAAAAACAAAAAAAAATTAATTATTAACAAGTTGACTATTAAGTGGCCAGAATACCAGAAACCAACCAATATGAACAACGAACAACAGGTTCCAGCGTCAGATATCATTAGGGAAGCAGCTAGAATAAAAGAGTTCCACGGAACTAAGGATTATGATCTGTCGGCGTTCATAAGGGAAGTGGAATTAATACTCCCTCTCTTCGATGGAAATCCCACCCTTAAAGAATTCATATTCCAACGACACGTAAGGACAAAAATCCAAGGCCCAGCACTCCAAACGATAAGAACACTCGGAAGTAACCCAACATGGAATGAAATCAAGGAAGAACTAGTGAGGAATTTTGGAGTAAAGGAGACGTATCATAACCTATACCACCAAGCAATAAACATAAAAAGTCTTAATGTAAGTGACTACTTTTATCAGTTAAGAAATATATTAGATAAATTAAACACTAAATATGATTTCGATGAAAATAAACCGGTAGAGTTTTCACCTATTGTAAATGAATCTATAATTTTAAAAACATTTGTTAATGGACTAGATGCCAATCTAGCCAGCATAATCCACAGTAGAAATATTCAAAATCTAAGATTAGCGTTTTATACATTACAAGAAACAGGTATGATAGAACAAGTAGAGAAAAAAGCGTACAGAAATAGAAACACAAACTCGCAAAATTTCAGAAACACAAACTTTACACAAAATTCATTTAGACCGAATTACAACCAAGTTGAAAATCAGAATTCATATAGACAAAACTATAACCAAGTAGAAAATCAGTTTAGACAAAATAACAACTCTGGACAATTTAGAAACCCATTCAGACAAAATCCGCAAAATACTCAAATTACAGGCGGAAGGAATTCGGGCCAAACTAGGACGAGTAGAATGGATGTAGACCATATAGAACAAAATGAGGTAAATTTTCAATTGCCGGGGGAGGACCTAATTTACCGATAGTTGAGCTAACTGTAGGAGATGAAAAAATAAAATGCTTGATTGATACAGGATCGACAACAACACTTATTAACGAGGACAAATTGACAAAATATAAAAGACTAAAATTAAAAGATAATCTACAATTTAATACACTCAGTGGACAAACAAACATAAGCCATGAAATAATAACGGAACTCCCAAAAGAATTTAACGAAAAAAAATATTTGAGCTGGAAACTTACAAAGTTCAAGAATAAAAAATTTGACGCACTTATTGGACAAAATATACTTGCACCAATGCAAGCAATTATTAATCTTAGAGAGGGATACATTGAAATCAATAATGTAAAAACTACATTTTTGAGTGAATGTCCGTACAAATTTGACGAAATTTATACAATTGAAAATTCGTTTATTAACCAAAGCGTTATTGAAAAATTAAAAAGAATAGATATGAACTCTGAAGAGATAGATTATCTAAAATATTTAATAAATAAGCACAAAGACTTATTTTTTCAAGAAGGACAAAAATTGACTCATACACACGAAATTCAGCACGAAATAGTGACTACAACAAGTAAGCCCCTTTACTCAAAAATTTATAGATATCCACAAATACAAGAGACCGAAGATCAACACGAAGACAACAGAAGCACAGATGCTACAATTCATTCTCAAGAAGAGGAACAAAATGACCATTTTATTATATTGGACACAATAGTGAATAGATTTAATACACAGCTAATTTTAACTAACAACAAGGTAAGAGAAATTGAAGTAGTTAATGATAAAAGAAAAATTTTTATTAGTCCTGAAGATATTAAAAATAATTTTATGACAGATATATTGAGAAGATATTTAAAAACAGGGAAAACAGGCATTTATTCGGAAATAACGGACCATGAATATAACATAGTACAATAGAAACTAATAGAACTCTTCGGTTCAACTCTTAAATTCTATAGATGCTCATACCATGCCAGAGATATGTTAAACGAAGAGGAAACATATAAACAAATAGGAAAATATCATAAATTAGAGACAGGACATGGTGGCATACAGGCAAATTACGAGGGATTGAGAAAACTTATCTATTATAAGGACCTAAAGAAATTAATACAGAAATACGTAAATAATTGCGACATCTGCAGTAGGGCCAAATATGACAGGAAACCAATCAAACCGAAATATTTTTTAACAGAAACCCCAACCGACAAAAATCAGATTATACATGTAGATGTTTATACAAATAAGAAACACAGTTTTATGTCATTTATAGATAAATTTTCTAAATTTGCGGTCATTCTTTACTTAGAAGATAGAAATAGCAACACTTTAATAGAAAAATTAAGACTGTACTTGTCAATAAAAAGTAAACCAAACAAAATTGTTATGGATAACGAGTTCAATTCTGTCAATGTTAGAGAATTTATGAGACAAGAAGAAATATTAGTGCATTTTACAAAACCTAATAGTCACACTGGAAATTCCGATATAGAAAGATTTCATAGCACTATTGCTGAAAAAATCAGAGCACTAGAAGCAGAAAAGTCTAGTTTATCGACGCAAGAACGTATATTTAAATGTGTAGAATGGTATAACAGATCAGTGCATTCAACTCTAAAAGAAAAACCTATTGATGTAGAAGAAGGTAAAATCGATAAAGAAAAAATTAGGCAGTTAATTCAAAGTAAAAAAGAGCAAAATATTGATAAACTTAATAGGAAACGTGAGGATTTTAGACACAATAAACAAGAAGGATATGTAAAGAATTATAAAGCACTCAGACACAAATACGAACCAAGATATAGAAAATTAAAGATAGAAAATATTCATCCAACAAATATTAAAAGACCAACCAAATTTTCAGATCAATTGGACATTACTCGTTTTGACCTTACTAATAATGATAACTAAGGCTTGTGGAACACTTATCATCGACAAAATAGAAACTGACGATGGATTCATTGAAATAAAACTGGAAAACGCACAAATCATCAAGAACTACAACATGATTTTACATATAATTAACCCATCCGAAATAGAAAGTATCATAGACGACTTTACATCCGAAATACAACAATTAAAATTATTAGAAAACAAGCAACTTTTAAATTCACAACTTAAAACACTTAGACGGAAAATTCAAACCATCCTACCACATAGACAGAAGAGGGGACTTATAAACATTTTTGGAACAGGACTTAAATGGCTTTATGGAACAATGGACGACAATGATAGGACAGAAATAGAAGAACATTTAAAAATTATTGACACAAATAATCATATGGCAATTGAAAATATTAACAAAAATATCCAAATAAATGACCATTTTAATAAAACATTCGAAATGTTAAGAAAAACAATAGAGTCAGACAGAAATAAAATAAATGAAAAATTTAATGACATAGAAGAAACGAATTCAAAAATGTATGCGCAATTTCTTTACTTAGACTTTTTATTAAAAATTAAAATTTTGGAGGATCACATTGAACATATACAAAATAACATTGCTTCAGCAAGACTCGACATAATGACAAGTAACATCTTAACGGACGACGAAATAACTCGATACAACATCGACATTGACAAACTTAGAAACATACGACTAGGTGTAGGTGAATATAAAAATAACGAAATTATATTTGTAATAGAAATTCCTAAAAATATGCTTTCTGCACCAAGGTCATTAGTAGTACCCGTTTCAAACGCAAAACATGAAGAATTACTTATTAGTATGCAAGAAGTAATAAAAATAAATAATACTTTTTATGATTATAATAGTGATGTAAACATTAAAAACTTAAAAAAATCAAAACTATGTATTTACAAAGATAACTGTCTAAAAGTCAAAAACAATCATTCAGAAATTATTAATATAAAACCTGGTCTAATTTTGTTAAAAAATCAAATAAATTCACAATTAAATAGTACATGTGATTATAGAAAAACTAAACTGAATGGAAATTACTTAATTTCTTTTAATGATTGTAAAATAAAAGTAAATGAAGAAAATTTTTCAAATAAAGAATTAATATTTCATGAAAGATTTGCTGTACCATCAATAAAAAAATTAAATAGTTCAACTCAACCAACCTTTGAAGAAATTGTTATTCAACAAATAGAAAACATAGAAAAAATAAAAGAATTAAAGTATCACAGAAAGAATTTTACAACTGTGAATCTCATTGTACTTATTTCTTCTCTTATGATATTATTGCTATCAGCAATATTTGTATACATATATTTTGTAAGAAAAAACAGAACACTTAAGATAAATATCGTCAACCCTCAAACTCAGGGGAGTTCTCAATCCAAGGGGGGAGGGGTCATGTCGACATCAACGTCACTTGAGAAACCTCAGGTTTCAACCAAACTGCCAATCAATTGGGCAACATAAATTATTTCAAAACAATTAACCGAATAAAGAATATAAAAACATTTAACTCAAAAACATATTCTCGGATTACAGAACACTTTGTCATGTGCCGCTGTTGCTTAACCCAAAACTCACTAGCATCGGCAATTTGTAAACAATGTATCGAATTGCTCTTGCAATCCAACTGACCCACTTAAGTGTTTTGGGTTTTCATATGTAAACAATTCTAAATATTGGTTGCAACACAAAAAATGCAATCAAAGGCAGGAAATATGTATTTTGTATTTTTGTAGTAATGTATTTATTTTGTATCTTAAGAGGTTACATTGGATTGTAATATTTTTAAGTAAGTTAGTCTTAATCTGAATTCAAGAAAATAAAGAAGCCTTCGGGTAAATAAAAAATAAAAATCTATTTTTTTTTCTTTACTTCTAAAGAAGTAAAATAAGTCGCGCTTTCGGTTCATTGCAAGTATAATTCACTTTATGGATAGGTATATGAAATAAGTTCTGTGATCGGAGGTCACGTGGAGGTATATGAAAACAAATTTGAAGTAACAAAACTGGACAAAAAAAAATAAATGATAACAAATAACATCACGAAAAAAGATTATGGCAAAATGTTTTCGACGCGTTTTTAGAGAAGAAAAACCGAGGAGTAGACATCTTATTTTATATGCCGGCATTTCTATGTTCCATCTTAAATGGCTGAGTGCTAGTCTTGTAAAGCGCTAGTCTTGTAAAATTTTTTCTATTATATAAGATATCAGCGTAGAAAGGGTCCCATATAATACAGTTCTAAAATTGCTAAAATTGCTGAAGAGACACAAACCGATTTAAAAAATTTGGCAAAATGGTTACAAATTATGAGTTATGAATCACATTTTCATCTTAATGGATATGTAAATAAACAAGACATATAATTTGGCGTAATGCAAGCGCCAGAGATCTTCACCAGCGTTAATTGTACTCGCTCCAGTGCACAGTATGGTGTGGAGTGACATCACAAAGTGTTATAGGGCCCTTCTTCTTTGAGAAAGAAGTGGGTAAATGGGGACAGGTATCATGCTATGATTAATAATTTTGTATGCCCTTTGGCAGCCAACAATTGCTTTTAGAAAGATGGAGCACCAGCACACACGGTCCGTGCTACATTTAATCTTCTAAGTGACATTTTTTATGACCGAACTATATCAAGTAATTCAGGACTCATTTGGCCAGTTATCTCAAATGACGACTGCATTGCATGTGAGGAAACCTCAGACTGTAGCAAACGCACAAAATTGAAGCTAAGATCAGGACAATAGAGCCCGATACTTTGCGTGCTGTTATGCAAAATGCCAGTTCAAGAGCAAAATTGTGCATTGATGCCCATTGCGCATTTAAAAAAAAAAACAATAAAAAAAACGCAATCCTCTATCTATTAAGAGATTATTGTGATCTACTGCAACATAGCTTTAATAATACACACTTGATATTGAATCAACAGCTGTGCTTAATAGAGGCTCTTTTGGATCAGTGCATAGTGTTTTGAATTCCTAATTACAACGAGCGAGTTCGAATCCCAGCGGAAGATCGAAGAAATATTTTTAATATATTGAAAATACATTTTCTTCTTATAATAGATGCAAGAAACAAAGAAACATAAAATTTCTAAGAAAAACGCTGTCGAAATTAAAAAGTGTCGTTTTTGAGATTTCACTTAAATCACAAATCACAGAACGAGACGTAATAAGCTTCGTTTCAATAATAATAAGCAAAAACTTAATTCAATTTGCACACGCAGGCGTGACTTTTGAACCGCCATGGATTTAAAAATTAACGTTTTTACCTGCAAACATATGTAAGCATGTGGTATATTTTGTTTCGTTAAAAACATTTCTGTCAATCCAAAAAAAAAGAAACCATTGTCAAAAAAATGTTTGTCATATTCGGGGTTCTACACTGGCCTTAAGAGAAATAAGTCCTGAAATTGTCATATATTAGAACATACCAAATTAAACAAGCATTAAATAACTTCGAATAGCTAAATAAAAAGTAGCAGATGAATCAACTAAGCTACTATAAAATATAAGCAACTTCAGCAACTTCATCATTAAACACAATAGTAGACTCAGTAACAAGGACTCATTGAATTTCCCAGCATTTTTTCAATGTTTGTGGTATGCAAAAGTAAAAAAAAAGCAAATAACAAAAACAATGTAAGAACAAACAATGCAATGAAGACTTGTATTAGAGTTGCGTCAACGTACTATATGTATGTATAATTCACTAACCTCTGGAGTTGTTTATGAAGATTGAAAATTTGCGGGTGCGAACAATTTATAAAATCAATATCCTTTTTGAATAATGCAAAAAAATAAGGTAACGTGAGCAAAAACAGGATGAAAGCAACGACAACAACAAGCCAATAAGAACAGCAGCAACAACAGCGATGAAGACGAATAGAAAAATAAAATAACAACAAATAACACGTTGCCACGTTGCAAGGAAAACAAAATGAGAATTGTATTATATATAAGCACACAGACAAACACATACGTTTGTGTTAGTTAATATGCAAACATAAAATATATCTTCAATATCCTTTAATTTATGCAACTAAATGAAATCAATGAAATGAAACGAAATGAAATGATATGATATGACAAAAGAAAACCAGAAGGATGCAGCGACAAGACATGGAACAACAGCATCAACAACAACAACAACAATAACAATGGCAATAACAGCAATGACAACGACTACAATACAAGCAAATCTAAAACATAAGTCACGAAGACTAATGGCAACAACAATTACAAAGAACAACAGCAACAAACGGCTAACAACAGCCAACAATAAGTGTGAGCAATAAAATTGAATACTTGTGCAACTGATATAGAGGCAAGGCAACTTTTGTTTTTAACAATGTTCCCATGTAGCACAGTTTCTTACGTAAAACTTACAACAATAACAAAATTTTGTTGTTTGTCCCACAGTGCAGCGACAACGTTGTCCAATAAGAAAACCTTCACTTTATAGTTGCATTTTCAAGACACTGACTGCAAGGAGAGCCCCAGCAGATGTAATGTAAATCGTCTACTGAATGCGAGGGCAGGATCATCAAGAAGCCGCTTAGTATGCTTGTTTTTACCCTGTAGGAAAATCAACTAATTTAAAAGTAGTTGAAAAAGTAGTTTTTTGTCAACCACAACTAGTTGAAATTCTGACTTTTTTCCATAGAACGAACTAACATATTTTGTATGGTGATGTCCGCTAAATAAGTCAATTGACTTTCGTCTGCATATATTTTCAACTACTTGTTAAATTAGTTAAATTTTAATTATTTTTTAAAATAATTTTTTAAAATAAATTTTTTAAAATAATTCCATTGAAAAGTAGTTAATATTGCACTTACTGAAGATGAATATAAAAGCATAGAAAATTTAAATTTCTATACATCAAAGAGATCATTTATTATATTTATTTATATCTTAAATAATAAAGAATTTTTATTCGTTTCACAGGGTTTTGAGGCAGTCTATCAGTTCTAAAGTGAGTTTACTACGTCTGACTTGCAGCTCAATGTCGTAAATAAAAAATATGTATTTTTGAAACAAAATGTTAGTGAAGCCCAAAGTTAATAATATTTGATGAAATAACATGGTTAAATACATAAAAACTTGTAATCTAATAAAAATTTGCAATTAAAACATGCCAAAATCGGAGTAGTTGCCGCCTTAATATAATTCAAAGTAGTTTATCAACCACAAGTTTTTAAGTAGTATTTTAATTACTTCATAAATAAGGCAATAAAAACTTTTTAGAATTGAAGTGGATGCCGCCTTAATATAATTCAAAGTAGTTCATATACTAGTTTCTTTAAAATTAGTTTTTTAATTAGTTGTTTTTAAAAACAAGTTAGTTTGTTCCTATAGGGTATACACAACCGCGCACTCACACCCACACTTAAACACACATACACTCACAAGAGATCCAGTAGCCAACACTTAGCCGCTGGCATTGGAAATATCCTGTAAATGCAGTAAAACAGCGCAGGATTCTACAGTATCTATGAGTGCAGAATATTCCTTGGAAAGATTAGAATTTTTCTGCGTAAAAAAATCAAGTTAATTTTTCTCCCATAGTATTAAATGGAAGCCATAGTATGCAATTTTATTTGTAAATCAAGAGCAGATGATGCAATTGAACATTTGTATATTGAGGTAATTCATGGCATAAATAAAATACTAATTTTGAATGTTTATAGACCAAATCGTTGACTAACTACAAAAAGTTAGCTCCGAAAAGTTGAATAGCCCCTTAGTCCTCTCATACACAAATTTAATAACTCAAGGTGATTTTAATTCCAACTTATTAATTGAAATTTATTTAAATGATAATATGCACGCTTTAGGCATTACGCTAGTTAAGGGGGCTAGTTAATGCATTTTATCCAGTTGATAACATAATTGGATAATTTTTTTATATTTCCCTATCTTTTTAGTTACACCTTTAAACTGTTAAAAAAAAAAAATTTCAATATTTGAAGCGTTAGCTTCTTTAGCGAAGGTATTAACAGGAGTGAATTTAAAACTTTACAAAAGCGTCAGTTCGCTTAAACAACAAAAAATGCATGCAAACGCGATAAAAAAACAACCCTCACTCGACGATGCTAATGTTGACAGCATCGCTATCGGTTGCTAAGAACAGGTTTTGCATGTGTATTTTGTTGGTGGACTAGAACTTTAACGAAGTTATTTATACTAGTATCGCATGTGGCCGAAACTCGGCCATATCAAAATCAGTTTTTCTTTTGTTTTTTTGCTGAATGCAACAACTTATAGCCTGGACAGAAGTATTGAACAAAATAAACAATTATTAATGTGTTTGCATGTGTTATATGAATCAAGCAGCAGCTTAAGGCGGTCTTCTCATTCAAAACCCGTTTTTTGGACCCTTTTTAAAAAAATTCTTATTTGAAAACGCAAAGAATAATTGAAAACTTTTTTTATTTATTGTATTACAAAAGGTTCAAAGTAAATAAAAAAATTTTTTTTGCCTCGATACGTGGGCTGTTCAAAAAGTAATGAGACTTCAAAGTTGGTGGTGAAAAAAAAAGGTGTCGTCACGGCGGCCACGATTCCGGGTCTCCGGAGCGTCTGAAATAAAAAAAAAACGGGGTTATAATCAGTATAGATGTAATTCTCGGGTGAACCTCAAGCTTAATTTTGTGATTTTTTTTGACAAAATGGCGGCCATTCAAAAAAAAAATTTCAATTTCGGGTTTTTTTTTTTGTAGTTTAGTGTAAAAAAAAAATAGTAAAAAATTTTTTAAAATTATGGTCGAGGTTCACCCGAGAATGGTGACAATTCTGCGTCGATTCCATTTTGTTTCATGAAAATCGGTTCAGTTGAACTGGAGATATCATGGCCGCCAGTTCGAAAAACGTGGGTTCGAGATAAACGCGTTTAAAGTTTGAAGTAATTTTTTTGGGAAAAAAAAAAAAAATCAAAAATGTTTAAATGCAGTTTTAAGGAGCTGACAATTTTTACTTACAAATATTAGTCGGCGATGCCAGCTCCATACAGGCCACCTTCCTCTTTTTCGTAGAAACTGCTTTCTGCTGCCCTCTCTGCTCTGCGAGCCGTTCTGCCAGCTTTTGATGATGCCGCAGCTCGAGTCTCTGATCGGTTCAATCTGTCTTCATTGCGAGATTGTGCGTATTCGTATGCGTTTTTGCCAATCGCAATACCCATCAAACCCATAATTTTAAGTATGGGTATAAAACCGTCGTTGAAGAGGCACGTTGCAATGAAATTGGCCACTTCGATGGTGCGTGCGCCTGAGTTGATGTGTTTGGGCGAAAGTGACCAAAGAACAGAATTGTAGGACTCATTGGAATTCTGAGTTTCAGATCCAAGGCATCTTTCAAGCAAATTATCTGCCGACAGCGCTTCGTAAGCTGGTTTTATTACCTCCATCACCTTCTTGTCCATCAGACCTTGCTTCACAAAAAAGGCTGTATCTTCTAAAGTATTTCGAATTTCTAAAAATCCTTTAGGGGCATAGCACAGGTAAAAAGGGATCACAAACATTTTTGTTGGCGTATTAATATATACTAGATGTGTTAGTCGGCTCTCACCAGCTAACACATCTAAGGTTGCTACCATAGAGAACGGTTACTGCTGAGCCGAGCTGAAAATCAAATTGGAGCAAAAAAGATGCATGACTTTGTTTCTTTGTTGCTTCAATGTGTTTTTCGGCTCGGCTCAACTATAATCGTGTACTATGTTCGTAGCCTAATTATTCCATAGCCTTGGTCATGTCAGCCACTGTTGTGACGTCAGCTATGCTAGTCAAAGTCATGGTGTAATTAAAAGCGGGTGCAGACGCCAGGACTGCCGACAAAAGAATTTGTTCTTAGCACACACTTTTAAGCTTTAACATTTTTTATTCAAGTGTATTAATGAAATTAATAGCAGAAAATTTTTAATTTTCGCAAAACATATGAATAAAAAATTAAGTAAGCAGTTTAATAGAGATGACCAGGGTTTAGACTTTGATGCCCTTAAAAACATCTAGAAATTATCTAAAAAAATTACATAATTCACTATAAAAGCATAAAAAATGTCCCAAAAATCCATAAAAATGCCATGAAGACTAAAATTAATGAATATGCTTGTAATTGTTTATAATTAAAATGTTTGGACCTACATTACGTTGCAGTAAATGCAACAATGCAATTTTTTGAACTATCAAAATAAACAATCATCTATTGTCGGTATTACATGTCGTCGCTCGTATGACTAACTGACGTAACTAGCATTTTTTGCGAAATTGAGTTAAAGATGCCAATATATTTCTTTAGCCATACTGCATCATGTCCGAAAAAATTATAACTATAAATAAAACAGTTAGGCTAAAAACAAACATGCCTTTGAGTCGTATCTAACATATTACTTAAACCCTATCGTCACTAAGTGGCGTAAGTTAATAAAGGGCACTTAGTGGTGCACTTAGCCGATGACTACTGTCGCGATCAAGGTTTTATTTATAACTACGCTCTTTGCATAATCTTCAATTCCTCTTAACTTGCATATGAAAGGTAACGGGAATAATGTTAGCGAATAAGTGCTACATTTAAAAATTTATTTGTTGACGGCAAAAAATGCATTTAGTTGACAATTACATGTTAAATGAGTGGTTGGTTGCAAGAAGTTATTTTTGACCTTGGAAAGTTCTAATTTTTTTCATAGAAAACTTACGAATTTATTTCAATATTTAAAAATAGGTAAGCATCGGCGTAATAGCAAGCATTGCTATTTCATTGATTATAAGCTTGAGCATAAGCTTGACAAAAATATTATTTTTTTTTAAGTGGTGGTGACTTTAAATATAATGAGTGAAAAGGATAATCATCTTCCATCATCATTGAGCTCCTCAGATGATGAACCTCTTGCACAGACAAAATATTTCCGCTCATCATCACAACACGATCGAAACGCATTTATGCGCCGTTTGGACTCAAATGCGAACGTACAATCTTGTAAAGCTTTTGGATGCAGAAGAGTTTCCTGTTTCAGATGCAGTTGATTGATATGTTGGGACCATTTCGTTGCTGATATTTCTTGTGAAACTCATACATCAAAACCGCGCAACTCCTTAACAGAAATCTTGAGTACTGCAGCGTCTACCAGTATGCGTCCAGAGGATTATGAAATGGATGGTTCTCAAAGAGAATTTGTCATAGCAAAAAATAAAAACATCAATAAGAAAAAGCTTGCGAAACAATTAAAGGAGAACGGAAAAGAATATATAACACAAGTTCATAAAAATATTGTTCCAGGGCGTACGTTAGGGTTAACTTGCAATATTGAAAACTGTAAAAGAGCAAATCGAAACTGTAGTGATTTTTCTCACCAAACTCGAAAACTTATATTTAATGATTTTTGGACGTTGGGGTCATTACAAAGTCAACGGGAATACATTGCTCGGTTTGTAAAACAACATGAAACAAAGCGTAAAACTGTTGGAGCGAATTCAAGAAGGTTAAGTACATTTGAATATTATCTTCCATTGCAAGGTACATCTGTTAAAGTATGTCGAAAATTCTTTTTAAATACATTGGATGTCAAAGAACGCACAGTAAGAACTGTTATGGCTAAAACTTCTGCGACTGGTATCGTAGAAATTGAAAAACGTGTAGGGCGTAGAAAAAAATTGATTGAAAGCGACCAACGCATCAGAACCAAAATTGATAAACATATCGCCAAATTTCCAGGAGTTGAATCCCACTATTGCCGCCAAAATACAACTCGTGAATATTTACATAGTGACCTTACTTTACGAAAGATGTATACTATGCTATTAAATGAATTAAGTCAAAGTGTTCAATTTGTTAATTACAACAAAGCATTTGAAGCTTGACATGGCGATTTTGTTAACATTTAATTATTTAGTTTTTGTTTTTCGTATATAATTTAATATTACCTCAGTTTTCCGCTATACATTTCCGTGATAATAAGTTACTATTCGAAGCCAAAATTATCGCAAGAAATATATAATTATTTTGTTTTTGATCAATTAATACATTTCTTACTTTCTTCTGTTGTAATAATATTTAAGTTTAATTTTTTAAAACCGTCGATTTTGTTACTGTTTATGGAGACTGTTTACGTTTAATTATTAATTAATTTTTATTTTTATCTGAAATAAAGCTTATTTTCAAATCTTAACATGTCCATTTATTTTAATTTTTTAGTTTATTGAAGGTCGTATCTGCAAAAAAAAAAAAAAAATTTCACAAACTGGCGTATCTTTTCAAACACGAATTGCACAAATTATACAATGCTAATTTTTTTTTTCTTACAACCATATTAAATATTAAGTATTTATGTACACAAATAGAAAAAAAGGTCTTATTATTCAAGAATATACGACCGTCAAAAAGAAAAATATACAAGCTAAAAGTTAAAACGTGCTCTCCTGAACAATTAAGAAAATTCAGATACGTCAGTTAGTCATACGAGCGACGATGTCCTCCATATCGAAAAAACCGGGGTGCAGTTGTCAGGACTGCCGACGGAAGCGTAAGCTTCGTAGCATTAGATGTAAAATCAAATATAGTATTTTATGAACGCACTTTTAAGTTTATACATTTTTTTAGATATTCTTAAGTGCATCAAAATCAGAGCCCTGGTCATCTTTTATTAAAATGCATACTTAGCTTTTCATTAAGATTCATAAGTTTAAATCAAACATTTTTGCTCTCAATTTCATAAATAAACTTGAAAAAAAAATTGTAGTCTTAAAAGTATGTGCGTGTTTATTCCTTCAATCAATACTATATTTCTAATGCTAACGCTTCAGTCCGCAGTCTTGACGACTGCACCCCGGTTGGTTTTTCTTTTTACAAAATGGCGGCCCTGCTGAGTATCTCCTCAGGCGCCTGCTGCATTGCATCTTAAAGTGCTGCAGCTGTCAAAATTTTTCCACTTATCTGAAAGAAAAGATGATCTTCAATTACTCATATGTTAAAGGGAAGGATAAACTTGTAGAGTAATAAAAAAATTAAAAATTATATCGGCTGTTCAATCGAAGGTCCATATTTTCGATTTTATTTTTTCAACAGTTTTGATCCCAAAAAAATTATGAAGTCACACGATATCTTCAAACTTGTAGATGCATCCGGTACTACTATAAAGAGAAAACTGTCAAAAGTTTAGTCTGATCGGTCATCAACTTTTTGAATTGACGAGCATTTTTTGAAAAGTGTACGCAGAACCAAGTTGTGCGTAAGCAAACAAGGCAAGAGAGGAAATGTACGTACTTGTACGACATTGTATAGGCAGTCCAAGTTTTGAGTAAGCATTTGTTTCGATAAGTTCTCAATTTTCGTTTACTTTTGAAAATTTGAGTAAAGGCTCAATCAAGTTATGCGTAAGCAAACAAAAGTATCAGAGAGAAGTTAACGATAAGTATGATTAAGCACGAACAAAACTCGAAAAAACACTGCCATATATTCAACAAAAAGCAAAGTAAGCACTAGAAAATATTTCAACATGAATTAATTCAAATGAAATGACAAGTAAAAATACTTTTATAAAAATTTATTAAGCTTTAAAATGGCTATAATATTTTATCAAAAAATTTCAATGACTTAAATTTATGATTCGTTGTAAAAAATAGCCAATCGAAATTAAAATTATAATACAGTTTGTAACCCTATTCTGCTTAGCAAACTATGGACTCAAGCGCTTACACTCAAGTTTTCAAAAGTAAACGTAAATTGAGAAACTTAACGAAACAAATACTTACGCAAAACTTGGACGGCTCTATACAATGCCGTACAAGTACGTAGTTTTGCTCTCTTGCTTTTCTTTGCTTACGCACAACTTGGTTCTGCCTTAAGAACGCTAGTATCTGAACTTTTGTTTGCTTACACATAACTCGGATGAACCTTATTTTTGAGATAATCACGTTTAAAGTTTTGATACGGTATAACTATAATTTTAAGTGATTTACGGACCAATCTGCGATTCCCCGTATATACAATAGCAATTCGCCCTCCTCGAAAAGCTGTTTATCTTGGAGCTACTGCTGGTTTCTAGTTTTACGAGCTGCTTTTGTCTCGGAGAGACTCTTTTGGTTCTGCTTCACTACTCGTGCCTCATCAGTATTTTCGGCTAAAAGTTTGCACTTAGATACCAATAATTATACCCTGCTCATTTATAAGCTTCAGAACGGAGGTGGAGCCTTCAAACATTTCAGCAGCACTGTGAGCTGAATTTTGACAATTTTCACCCCGGAATTGTGGTGCGTCGGACATATTCACCAAACTAAGAATAGTTGAACATTAAAAAGTAAAAATTTATAAATTTTGAGGTGTGCCTTTATTGTAGATAGAGTGCGATATACATAACAAACCTTACCAGAATTACGGAACAAAAGAATCTATTGTGAAAGAAGCATTGCTCTGCCCGAAGTGCTACGACTACCTAAAAAGTGACGGTTACGGATTTGGACGTTTTCGACCATAACTCCGTAAGTATAAAATATTTCGTTTTTTTTTTTGACAGTATATTCTTAACATGTTATACATTCAAAATAAAATTAAAAAAATAAAAGAAATTATAAAGGTATCACCCCCCCATAATTCTATTATGCCCACTCACTTCACCAAACAAAACAATTCTTTCCTAGATTGGTTTTTTGTTAGTAATTATGAAAATGTTTTACTATATGAGCAAATTTTAGCTCCCGTGTTCTCAAAGCTTAATTTAATTTTTCTGACATACAACTTTCAGCTTACTACAAAAAAAAAAGCGAAATGGCCACTTCAGCCCTTGAAAGCACTTTGACCGAGCTTCTTATGATCAATTGTGTTGTGAAATGTTTGAACACAAATTATCGAGAACTCGACTGAGGTTCTCTGAGGTTTGCCATTGTCTGCAGAAAGGCAACGGTTGAACAGTAAAATTTATTCAATTGAAAAAACTTTCTCTGTGAGGTGGGAATCGAACCACGGTTCTCTGGCTTTTGGGCCACACACTCTACCCACTACGCCGCGGCTGCCGCAATAAATGATTTATTTTAATTTTTTAGCATGTTTTGGTACATATTTTTGAATTTATCAAGCATATTTTGACCATGATTTGAAGCATCTACGAATGCATCTACGATGTTAAAACTTAAATCAATTTTACCAACAGCCAATTTTTTTCCCCCATAGTAGGATAAAAGACCTTTAAAACAATTAAATTCAAATTCTAAGGGTAAGACTTTAATGAGAAAATGCTTAGATTTTAAAATTTAATCAATGAAATTCTTCTTAAGAGTTCTGCTTTAATTACTCTCCTGGTGCCTTTTGGTCAAGAAAGTCCCCTCAGAGTTAGCTGATGGTGTGGTTTTTTGAAAACGAAATAAAACCTATGCGATTCAATAAAAATGAAAATTATTCGAAACAAACGTTTTGTTGAAAATTATCAAATTAAAAGAAATTAATTTCTTATTTCTTACATAAGAAAATGTATCTTTAGATTCTTTGCCCACTTTGTGTGCACTTTTATCAGTCAGCAAAATCAGTGAACTGAAGTAAAACTTTAACATCTAAATGCAAACTAGTATAAATTATTGTCCATTTGGAAAATTGCAACATTGTCAGTAATGATGGCAGTAGCAGCAGTAGTAGCAACAACAAAAAACTCTAGAGCAACAACATTGCTAAGAAATGAAAATGACATTAAAATAGAAAAAAAAGAACAATCGAAAGCAAACGATGTTGCAACGGAACGCAACACACACAAAATTGCATGCATTAAAATTGATGTGTGTGAATGTGTCAGTGTGACAGGGGATGTTATTTTTTTTTGCACGGCAAAGAACACACAGGAAGCAATAAAACGGGTTTCAACATAAGCATGAAGACAGCTACTCGAAGGAAAACTCAAGAATGCTCAGCAAAAAATAAACACATACGAAGACATACATACATTCGGACAGTTACATTTAAACTCGCACGCACGCACACACATACACACACTCACACTCATTTGAAGCAATTCGAGCAACGCACATTAAGTCACAAGGATATGCTCGTCCAAATGCACATCCGTACATCAGAGTATCTTTTCATTCATGCATTTGTCTGTCCGCTCATCTAGCCATTCAGTCAACCTGGCTATAATATTGTTAGCAAATGCTTTGTTCTGCATGTGCACAATTTTCTTCCATATGCATTTTCATTGCATGCTGATTCTTATTCTGATTCCGTTGCTGATGCTCATTCCCATTTCCGCTTCCGTTTTCCATATACTATAGCGTTGAGTCTTAATGCTCTCTGATCCTTGGCGTTATAATCGAAACTTCTTGATGCAGCACAGCTGCACGATTCGTAAAAATCACAGAAATCGTCAATTACGTTGACTTCGTAATGGTTTTCATATCGAACGGTTCTGCAAGTAGGTATGTTTGAGAAATATTTCAATGTATCTAGTATTTAAATTTAAGGCAAACAAGCGAATATTTGGCTGGTACAAAAACTATTAACTAACTAAATAAAAATGTATACACTCATCGCTTTAAGAACTGATTGCGATTGCAAATGAATTCTGTATTAAACTTACAATTACCTTCAACTGACAGATTTTAAAACAATTTGACTTTGTTCATTTTGTATTTTTGCTTACTCTTCTTTATTACACATTATTTGATTTAAAATTTTAACCATTACTCGTATATAATTTGTGGCGGCCGTGGTGCAGTGGGTAGAGTACCTGGCCTATACGCCAGAGAACTCTGGTTCAACTCCCACCTGACACAGATGGTTTTTTGCAGATGAAAAGCTTCTTAAGAACAAAACCCGTTCGGAGTCGGCATAAAACTTGGAGGTTCAGTTTTCGATCATTTGTGTTTAAAAATTTCACAACACGCGCAACACAATTGATCATAAAAAGCTTGATCAAAGGCCTTTCAAGAGCTGAAATAGCCATTTCGTTTTTTTTTCTTGTTTTTTATTTGAAAAAGAACAAGTGAAGTGTCATCAAGATAATGCACCGTGTTGCAAGCCTATGATCACCGTCTTCTCAAAATTTGACACCCAGTGACTTTTTCCTGTTTGCAGACCTCGAAAGAATCCTCGCTGGAAATAAATCCCTTAAGCTGAGATCTATTTTGAGGCTCCAGATAAATCGTACTATAAAAATGGTATCCAAAAATTGTATGACTGCTATAATCGCTGTGTTGCCCTCGAAAGCAAATATTTTAAATAAAAAAATTAAATTTTACCTAAAAAAAGAAAATGTTTTCCTATGTAAGTCTACGATTTTTTCAGTCCAACTGATATCTTTAATTTTTTAAAATGCCATATATCTGTTGACGTCTATTGTAGTCTATAACTGTAATCCACATTATCCTTGTAATATTAACCCTGTGCCACATAAGCTTTTTTTCTAAAATTAACGGTCTTGGAGTTATTTAACTAAAAAGTGGAAAAACCGAAAACAATAAACCGAATCTTAAAAGTGAACTTTTTCAGATTCCCAGAACTTAACTTAAATAAGCCTTAAAGTATAGTTTTGTATAGGGAATTTATATAGAAAGGAGAATTTAAACTTCCTTGAACAATCTTTGAAACAAGTTTTATTTTAGGTCTATGCAAGGAAAAAAGGCGTATGAAATTATTTTCTTTATATAAGAACTTATATAAGGTTTGATTTAAGGTTTTTATTCAAGACTTATTCAGGAACTCGGAAACTGAGAAAAAACAATTGAATTGTAGTTAGTAATCTCCTTTTCTACGTTTCATTATTTCATTTTATTTATCATAGAAAACTTATACATTTTAAAAATCTTTGCATATTTACCATTTCCCAACCAGCACGGATTGAACTCGGATCCTTTGTATAGCCAGCCGCATGCTCTACCCACTCGTCTTTTCAGGACTTTGCTCGCGCGACGTTGAAACTTAAAAAGTATTTTCTTTAAACTCCCTTAAGTACAAATTTATAAAGCTCTTAATTGCAATCATTGCATATATACATTTAATTTCAACTCAATAAATTGCCCCGGTAGCCCAGCGGTTAAAGGAGACAGTTTATCAACAAATAGATCCACAGTTCAAAACCGTGCTCAGACAAGTATTTTATGTTTTATGATAGTGAATGTTTTTTTATTTAATTCAGGAATTAATAATGTTATTGTTTTCACTAACTGAAATTTTGTTTAATTTCTTAATAAGCTCTAGTTTTAACTTTGCTTTAACTTTATTAATAAAGCTCTTAATTGTAATCATTCCATATATGCATTAAATTTCAACTCAATAAATAGCCCCGGTAGCCCAGCGGCTTAAGGAGACAGTTTATCATCAAATAGATACACGGTTCAAACCCGTGTTCAGACAAACATTTTTTTTTATGATAATGAATGTTTTTTGTATAATTCAGGAATTTATAATGTTATTGTTTTCACAAACTGAAGCTTTGTTTATCAAAAATAAAAATATAAGCTTGAGTAAAAATCTTTTTGACTACTTCCTAAAATGTATCATTAAATAAAGCTTTATATAAAAGGTTATACAAGAAATTTAAATTTTCAAGGCTTTGACAAGGATTTTTCAAGAAAAGCATGAATATTTACTTTTATACAAAACCTTTTCAAGTTGAGCATGAATAACTTCAAATACAAAACCTCAAATCCCTTTATTGAACCTAATAAGCCAATTAGAACGACATTCAGCTTTTTCTAGAATAATTGGAAAAACACTGACCAAATTTTATAATTTTCTATAAAAAATTTTAAAAAATATTCATGTTCTTGACTTATAAATATCTCGCATCATTTCAGATATTATTTTATTTTGATACCAAATCGATGCAAAATTTTTTGCTCTTAATATTTTTTCAAAAAAGTTTTTCAGTAATATAAACGATTTTTGAGTTATTTGCGAAAAATTAAAAAAAAATGACGGAAAATTTCAAAGTTTTGATTTTCTCTAGGATGAGCGGTCTTTCAGTAATTTAACTTAAGCCCTGAAGTAGGCGTGGCCCCGAAGCTCACTAGGTGCCATGGGCAAACTTTAAATCTATTGATTTAAGTTTATATAAAGTAATTAAAATGATTTGCAGTTGTCCGCTAATTATTTCCGTGCACGACCCGTTTTTAAGCTAGTTTTACTGGCCTAGTAATGAAATCATAAAAAAGGTAATATAAAGGGTGGTTAAATTTTAAGGGAAAATGTTGGTTTTGAATAAAACACAAATTATTTAAGAAATTATTGTCATTTCTTTTTATTATGATAATATTGGTATGGTTCAATTATGCAAGGAACAAAATATCGGCCAAATGGCCGCCGCGACCTCGGCGGCACACCTCCATCCGATGGTCCTAATTTTCGATGTCGCTGAGGCATAAGTGAGGTTCTATGCCGTTAATGTGCCGAATTATTTCATCCTTTAGCTCTTGAATTGTTGCTGGCTTATCGACGTACACTTTTTTTTTCAAATAACCCCAAAGAAAGAAGTCCACAGGTGTCAAATCACATGATCTTGGCGGCCAATTGACATCGCCACCACGTGAGATAACACGGCCATTGAATTTGCCGCGCAAAAGACCCATTGTTTCGTTAGCTGTGAGGGAAGTGGCACCGTCCTGTTGAAACCACATATCGTCCACATCCATATCTTCCAATTCGGGAAATAAAAAGTTCGTTATCACCTCACGATAGCGAACACCATTCACTGTAACTGCCTCACGGCTCTTTAGCCACACTATCGCGAACAGCAGCAATATTTTCTGCAGTACGAGCTGTACGAGCATGCCCTGGTGTTTTCACATCTCCTCACACTGCTCCTAAAGGATCGATCGGTTTCATGAAAATGACAACAAAAACTAAAAATGAGGCTTGATTTGTAATTTTCTTACGATCAATAATATGTTGAAATTTAAAGTACTAAGTTTTGACTTTGAGAGCGAATTTCTCAGAATCAGTACTTTCAACTGATTGATTTCATCTTCACACGAGCACAGCTCGGGAACGAGTAAGCCTATAATGTTGGTTGATATATTGTTAAAAAGGTGATTTTATTACCTTTCCAATGAGTTCTTTAAATACGTATTATGTGTGTTTGTTTTTCTGCTAGAAACAATAGCATGAATCAACATCGTGAAATACTTCTTAACCCCTTAGCTCCCAAAAAGGAGCAGCGCCGACCTAAATTTCAACATAATATTGATCGTAAGAAAATTACAAATCAAGCCTCATTTTTAGTTTTTGTTGTCATTTTCATGAAACCTATCGATCCTTTAGGAGCAGTGTGTCCTACAGACACGGTTTGCTCAAATTTTTGCACGATTTTTCCGATTGTACGCACATTTCAACGATTAAATTGAACGAAAAAATCACGAAGTGCACGATATACCTAATAAGCCTAAATAACTTTAACGCGTTGACGATTGTGTATTTTTCCATGGTTCAAATTGAGTTAGTCTGCAATTGAGAAATGTCAAATAAAATGCAGAAAAAACTTGACGTTTAGGTGTGGTTTACATTGAACATCGGCCTTCAAACTTTAACCACCCTTTATATCTAAACATATAAACTTTTAATTTTTTGTTCCGTTAAAAAATTAAAAAAAAGTGGAATATTTTTCTTGCCCAGGGACGGTATCTAGTCTTAATAGGGTCCTGTTTATACGTGGCCAAAAAAGTTTCACTTAAAAACTCAGCGGGGACATATATCTGGGACCAATCGTTTTTTGGTAAAATTGATATTTTAGTGAAAATCTAAACAATTGTATTATTATATTTAACATTATATATAAGTATTATCAATTTTAATTAATATTAATATGTAATATTAAAATATAATATTAATATATAATATATAATTATCGCGGCAGTGGCGGAGTGGGTAGAGTGTGTGGCTCATACGCCAGAGAACACAGGTTCGAATCCTCCATCTGACACAGAAAATTTTTCAATTGAATTAATTTTTCTGTTCGGCCCTCACCTCTCTGCAGACAATGACAAACCTCAGAGAGTAAAAACTGCCATGAAAAGCTTCTTGAGAACATAAGCCGTTCGGAGTCGGCATAAAGCTGGTAAGTCCAGTTCTCAATCATTTGTGTTCAAACATTTCACAACACACACAACACTATTGATCATAAGAAGCTCGGTCAAAGCCCTTTCAAGGGCTGATAATCGCCATTTCGTTTTTTTTTTTTTATATAATTCTGATTTCATCTAATATATAAAAATCTCGTATCACAATGTTTGTGGCCGAACTCCTCCGAAACGGCTCGACCGATTTTAATGAAATTTTTTTTTATATTTGGTATATATGAGAAGAAGGTTGTTAAGAACTTTTACCCTCTTATTTAAAACGGGTGTGGCTCCATCACTTGATGATGTCTTTCTAATAGAAGACTTGGACGGGCATTAGACAAGGGGATGTGGCTCGGCCCAAATAAGTTGAATATTTGATATTGAATACCTTTGGAAGTAAAAGTCGTAGAACATTAAAACTCAGAATTGATTTAATACTAGGTGATGTCTTTCTAATAGAAAACTTGGGTGAGCATTTGTGATAATTGATATTAAGACAAAGAATGGTAGACTCTCTCCAGTACAGACTCGTGCCAAGCAATAAATAAACAAGGAATTAGAGACCCTCCTCAGTACAGACTCGTTCCAAACACAAGATAAGCTCGCAAAATCACTAGGCGTGACACAGACAACCATTCCCAGGCGTTTGGAGGCGTTAGGGTTCATCCAGAAGGTAGGAATTTGGGTGCCTCACGAACTGAAGCCAAGAGATATCGAAAGGTAATTTTGCATGTCTGAAATGCACCTCAAACACTGCAAAAGAAAGTCGTTTTTGCATCGAATCATTAACGGCGACGAAAAATCGACACAATATCATAACCCGAAGCGCAAAAAATCGAATGTGAAGCCCGGCCAACAAGGAACATCGATCTTAAAGCAGAATATACGTGCATCTAAGGTTTGGCCACTCTAATAAGGCAACTGCGAGTTGCTGAAATCAGATCAAACCAATACGGGACAGCTTTACCGACAACAATTAATTCGTTTAAAGTGAGCATTGACAAAAAAACGGGCGGAATATTCGACCAGGCACGAGTCTGTAATTTTCCATCATGGCAATACTCAACTACACGTTACTTTATTGTTCAAAAGTTACCTGGAGAATAGTGGCTGGAAAGTTTTAGCTCACCCGCCATAGTCACCAGACTTGGCACCATCCGAATAGTATTTATTTTGTTCCATGCAAAACGCCATCACTGAAAAACGCTTTACTTCTCAGGTATCAAAAATTGGCTTGATTAGTACTTGGCCTCAAAAAACAAATCCTTTTTCCGATGGGCACTCATTTGCTACCAGAAAGATGGGGAAAAGTGATCGCAAGCGATTAACAATATTTTAAATTACATGTATTTTCATTAATTAATTAAAATAAATATAACCAAATTAAGTTATGTGTTTATATAACTCCAATAATTTTTCAGTTATTAAAGGCTATATTTTATCGAGCTCAAGGTCAATATTGCTTCAGAACAAATCTTCATGTCGTCATAGTTTAATATCAGCTAACTGCTGAAGCTAAGCTCGACTGTGAAATAGAAGAGCAACAACAACTAGCACAACAAAATCATTGAGTATTTAGAAAAGCTTTGATCTATCTTCGAATAATAGAACATACTTTCCCTGAAAGTATGCTTCACAAATTAGATGAACTTTAAGCTGCTTTCATATCATTTGTATTCTCGTACCGCAATTCTGGGTAATTTACTAAGTGAAACAAGTAGAAAATTAAGATCTTAGTGGATCACAGCAAGAATCACGAAAAAAGGCTACTGATGAGTTGGTGTAGCGGCCAACGAAACAGCTGTCTAGTCTGCTATGTGATTGATACTCTATATAGGGTATTGTTGTTGTTAGTTGTTTTTCCTTCAGTTGTTTTCTTCGGAAAGCAACATTGACCTTGAGCTCGACAAAATATAATTATTAATAATTGAAAAATTATTGGAGTTATATAAACACATAACTTAAAACTTATGAAAGAAGGTCGTAATTAATTTACAAATAAAATATAACCAAATTATTAATATAACCACCCAATATAATAATTGTTTAATACACTTAAAATAGTATTTTCTAAATAAACTGGCTAAGAAATTGCTAAACCCAGCCGGTAAATGTGTAAATTGGCAATACTGATTTCCAGAGATACTTGCTGCCGTACTTATTACCCAGCAAAAGACACCAATGCGCATTACTTGTATGCACATATAGAGCGCTTAATTCTCCTTGCACATAGTGCTATTTGTATAGCGCTTTATTTGTAGAACTATCCGTAACAATAATGTCGCACTTGCATAGAAATAAGAGATAAGGAAGTGGCATTCTGGAATAAAAGTGAGGCATTTTTCTTACTGGTGTATGTTCACACTAATACAGAAACATTCATTCAGGGCCGTATTCGGTTGTGCGTACAGCTAGGCGCAATTTTTCTGATTGGAATTGCGTATTGTCGTTGGGCGTGAAATACCTTGCATCAGCCACTTGCAATACCACGTATATTGCAAAAAGGGTATAGTTTAAAAGAAAGCAGTTTTCCTGTACTCCTGTGGAATTTTACTATCACCGTGTGTGTGTAAGTGCAAGTGGCGGATACGCGATTTTGCACGCCAAACGACCATATTAATAATTCAATCAAAGTATCAATCACTAAAGAGTTCAAAATAATTTAATTATTATATATTTTATGCAAAATAGTTTTGGTTTTATGTAATAATTTTGTTTGAATTCTAAGTTTTGTTTTTGAATATTTTCGCCTAAATATGAGCGAACTGAGCCAAAGACTAATTCTATATGGTATATATAATGCCAATAACAAGCAAAACGTATTATTAATTTACTCCAATAATAGCAAAGGCGCCCTGTAAATATATGACACCATGAAAAATGAATGCGCCCCTGAAGTCAAGCTTGTGCTTTGACAGATCCGATAGCTTATAAATTTGTTTTGTTTTGCTAGGCAAGAGCTAATGTCACAAATTTCAAGCACAGACATCTGAAAAAATGCCTCAGTACACGTACAGTGTATGTGTGCACAACAGCACTTCCTTATTTTTTATTTCTATGCGCACTTGAAAAAAAGTATTAGATGTTAATGTCAAAAAAAAAAAAAAATTAATTCAAAAGCTGTAAAAATTTATCAAATCGTTCTACGTAAATAAAAAGAATAGTTTAAAGTGTCCGCGCTTCCATTTGAAACAAAATAAAAGTTATATATTAAGTGACAAATAAAAAGTTTAATAAAAGTTATATTTTAAGTGTAAATAAAAAATAAAAACAATATGAGTAACAAGTTACGATATGAACTTTAAAGGAAATAAAGCCCTCGGTTCTAGATAAATTTTTATATCAATTTCAAGGAGAACAAAGCGCTAGGTACTTGCTACACTTGCACTCCAACTATAAGGAGAACAAAGCGCTTGACTCTCGCTAGGATTTTATTCGAACTACAAGGAGCACACGGTCCTTGCTACGTTTTTATATCAAATACAAGGAGAACAAAGCGCTCGACTCTCGCTACGATTTCATATTATCTACAGCGGGAGAGGAGCGCATACATCTGATGACATAAATATTATATACACAAGGAGAATTAAGCACTCTACTGGTTTTTGGAGCGCTTCAGATGCGCTAATGGAGCGCTCGCTACCCTGCTGGGCAAGGCTCGTTGCTGTGAGTGTGTGGGATTAAGTGAGTGCTTCCCTGCTAACATTTTCTGAGTTCTTAAAAAAAAATTACTCTAAAGAGAGTATATCTTATGCGTGTTTAATGAGTACGCAATAAAAGGACTCAAAGGAGTATTTGATGTGATTGCTAAATGATTGCTCAAAAATAAAACTCCTAAAGGAAACATTATTGTGCCTGCTTTATGAAGACTTATTAAAAGCAGTCTTGAAACAGTCTTTAATTTGATTGTTAAATGATTGCTGAGTCTTAAAAGCGTCTTCATTTTGAGTCCAATAAGAGATATAAAACAGTCATCATTATGAATTATATTTTGGAACCCACAACCTACGAAAATATACTCATGAAAGAGTCTTTTTTTGATTACACTTTGACGATAAAAACTCACTTATATGAGTCTTAAAATTAAAGTCTTAAAAAAGTATTTTAAGTTTGCTGGGTTGTTAATACGTGAGTATTGTGAGTGTGTGTGGTATGTATGGGAAGTTTAGGCAAACCTGAAGTGCACAAGAACAAGATAAGTAGCTGAAAGTTCTTTTGAATGTAACACGAAAAGTTGTGTGGAGTTTTCACTGTTGTTACAGCTTTTCAGCTTTTCAAGGTTGACTGGAATTTTGTTTTTAAATTTTATCACTGCGCAATTGTTTTAAGTATTTTTCATTCCTTTCTTTTGTTTCTTAGTATAGTTGAAGAGATCTGCTAGGTTTAAGAAGCAACAATTTATGTTAACGATTTTTAATTATTTTTATCTGTATATTGAAAAGATTTTTGAAACACAAATAACAAATATTTTAAACTAGTCTGATGTCAAAAATCAAACCCAAATAGTTTTAAATAAGTGTGAAATCACAGAAATAATTCAACTATTTTACATAATGTTTTCTCTCTTTGCCATCCGCCTATTTTAGTTAAGTCTACATTTTTTTCACATTCTTTACCTTTACTTTGCATTGATTTTAATTATAACGTTAAGCATAAAGAACATCTTTAGTTACAACTATTACCGTTGTGGTTAAGTGTCAGAAAATGTTGAACCGTCCATAAATAAAATACTTAGTTGAAGTGGCCGAAATTGTTTTTGTGTTCTTCTTTTTTATACTATTTGTTCATTTATATTTTCAGTTTTAATTTGAACCATCTTACTTGCTTTTAAATTTCCTTTCTTTAGAACTGCACTCAGTGCCGTAGACCACAAGTTTGAGCCAGCACTCTGTTCTTTACTAACTTGGCTTAATTCAACAGAATAATGTTTGCTGTCCACTTGAATCCCAAAGGTTTTCCATTTTGTGCCAGCTCTTTTTCAACTCTAATGGTCAGGCGTCGGTTTGTGTTTTATGAAAAGCCACAGCAAGGGTCAAGTTTTTTGTGAACGGTGACCATTACAAGGTGTGTTTTAAAGGCTTAAAAGCGTCGAGAGACGGTTGATAAATTTCATTAAGTGTTGGCCTTAGGATTGCCTAGACTGAAATTAATTGTTTATTTTACGGTTGGGCGAACATTTTAAACGACAAAAAGCCAAATTTATCAGGTAAGTGACGCCTCTTTGGGTTGACTGTTTGATATCATGTTTATAATTGACATAATTTTTTTTTTCCTAAAAGATGTGAGGTATGATAATAAAATTAATATATAAAATGATAAATTTTCAACGAACTGCTTCAAATAAGCACAATAAGTTCAAATTAGTGAAATTGCTTTGCAAGTATGATAAACTAGAGTAAAAAATCAGCCTAAAATATGATCTCGAAAATTCAAGGGCTGAAGAATTTACCCTTGGCGCCTGCTACACTTTCAATATATACTGAACACGATCAATTATTGCAATATTTTTTTAATGTTTTGCATGCAATATTAATGAATCGTGATCCATATCCCAATATAATTAAATGTTTTGGAATAAATCGATTTGGATCACGATCCAAGTATCACTATAAATATTGAACGTGTAGCAGGCGCCTTTAGAAATTGTTCCTCGAAATTGAACCCCGATAGAACTTTTCGCAAATTTAATTTGCATTACCACTAGATGTATGTATAGTGGTAATTATATTTTTAATTCACTAATAATTCAATGCATTATGCCTATCTATGATTATAGTGCCCTGCATAACTTTGGCAGATGTCTATTACAGAAAGCTGGATTCACAGTCTCAACATAAGCTCTTTGTGGCATTCAATAACGCCGGCAGCTGTTTTTAAAATTCAACAATTTGACTTTATTTCGTTAAGAAGCAAGGACATACTCAGTTGTAGTTTGATTGAATATCTGCATATGCGTAATATTATATTTTTGAACTAATATTAATAATATTAATACTCAGTACACGCAGAAAAAAAAAAAAACGTTTATCGCCAATTTGCAGTAAACGAACTTCGTTTATCGTGCTTGGAAACGTTTTTTGCAAACGTTTCAACAGTTACGAGAAATGGAAAAAGTTGCGGAAAACGGGTTATTTAGTTGCAGGAAAAGAATTTCGTTTGTTATAAGCGCGTGCAATTTTTTAATTGCGGCAAATAAAGAATTTGTGTGTTGCATTTCTATTTCTATTCAATTTCTATTTCTATCCAATTTCAATTTCTATTTCTATTTTAATTCAATTCAATTCAATTCTAATAAAACCAACAAAAAAACGAAAAACAAATTTGTGTCAGCTGGGGACTCAAACCTAGGCTGTTTCGCATACACATCAAGCACCTTAACTCTTTCAGCCACAGTTTTACATATATTATTTTATTAATAAAACAACTGCATTTTTAGTTTGATTAAGGTTTATTTATCATAACAAAAAGAAAAAAATAAATTTGCGCTTCAGGCTTTTGTGGAATAGGGTGGTTAGTTAAGTAACCACCGTGACGGTTGGCATAAAAAGTATTCAAGTAAAGTGTAGTATCCGCTGCCAAATTTTATAACAAAAAATTAATTCTGATGAAAATCGGAGAAACATGTATTATTTTTGCGTATGCAAAGAGGAACTTTGCAGGTTTTGCATTGCCATATAGTACGCACCGGATTCTTTTTGGTGCTGCATTTTGCACATCTTCGTGATGTAGATCGCTCTGGCTGATGCATACTGCTTTCCAGACGCAATTCTCTTGGTACTGATGGTTTGTGTTTCTTTATTTGTACCGGTAGCGGAAAAGAGGGTTCCGAAGTTGAGCGCCTAGTGCTTGATTTGGGTTTTTTCGACTGAACTGGAGCTAGGATCCCAATGTAAACAATTCTTCGAAAGTCTTTGGCACTGAGCTGATCAAGTTCTGGGTGGTGTATTTTCTGAAGCTTTTTATATGTAATATAAGAGTTTATGACGGCGCAGTCCAGAAAATGAAAAAAAATTCGATGCCACCATTTGCGGGATTTTCGGTCAATGGCATAAGTGCTTTTCAGCTGATCAAATTTATCAACATAGTTCATACATTTGTTATATTGTATGACAGCTTCAGGACAATTCATTTCATTTAGCTCTAAATTGCGTTCTCTGCGAGTAACAACACCTGCCTGAGTTGGATCTATGTTATTGGTGAGAATAAAAACTGATCTTTTATCCTTCCATTTTAGAAAAGCCACATTCTCATGACTGACCCTGTAATCATGTTCAGTTTGTATCTTCTCACCATCCTTTCCAGTATATATTTCGAAATCTAAACAATATCCGGACTCAGCACACATCATCCAAACTTTATATCCCCTTTTGATTGGTTTCTTTGGCATATATTGTTTGATGGAATTTCTACCCTTGAACTTTATCATGCTCTCATCTATAGCCACTTTTTCTGGTGCGTGATCATTTTTATTAAAATTTATTTTTAGTGCATCTAGCATAGGTCTTATCTTATAAAGTTTGTCGTAATTATCATCTGTTTTTTTGGGCATTAGGACATTGTCATTCAAATGGAAATGATTCAGATGCCATCCAAAGCGGTTGAGTGACATAAAGGAAGATATGTATACGTCCTTTATATCAGGGGCAGAAGACCAGTAATCTTTATAGCTGGGCGATTTTTTTATACCCATCACTAAATTCAAAGCAAGAAAAACTTCAATTTCTTCAGGTGTAGTGGGTGTAAAAGGTGCTCCTTTCTGCGTAGCATATAGATTTGTTTGAAAGCAGATTGTTTCAACTAAGTTTGCTGTCTAAAATAAACGAAATAGTTTTGTTGGTGTTATATTCTCTACTTCTACTAAATCATCAGGAACACCTCCGCCTCCTGTATATTCACACGGCTCGTCCATTCTGAAATTCTTTTTCCACTTTGGTTGCACCACTGCGGAGCTCATAGTAGGTAACTGGTTAGCAGAAGTAGTAAACAAATTTGATAAAGGTATATCATCATCCGAGTCAAAATAATCATCAAGTTCTGGCTGCGGTCCTGAAGGTATATCACCGAGTACCGTCAGATCGGTTTCTTGGTCATAATTTCTTTCTTCGTCTGATTGGAAACTACACAAACTTTCACCATCAGAAGGTATATCTTCAAACAAAATATCTACGGTGTCTTGTTCATGGAGTATGCGCGGCATTTTAATTATATACACAACACAAAATTATGTGGGAAAACAGATTATTTAAAATGTACTATAGTCACAGTGGTTAGTAATCTAACCACCATATTACTTACGTTATTTTTTGTATATTATGTTCTTTATATGTAATATATGTAATATATGTAATATATGTTATCACAAAACAAAAAACAAGTACTAAATAACTAAACACCACTGATTTCGTTTAATAATGAACACTCTATGCTTCTTTATTTCAATCACAACCGTCCTGTTAAAAAATCAAGGGGATGCCCCGAGTTTAAATAAAGATATAAATATAACCAGTGCACCCTAGCGACAAAGTCTCGCAACAAATGATCAACGATGTCTTTAAAAATGTAATTGTTTAATAATTTGTCAATAGGTGGCACGAAAACAAGTTTTAAACAAGCAACAATAAGTGGTTAGATAACTAACCACCAAACCTGAAAGAGTTAACCACTATGCCACGGCCACCACAAAAATCTGGTTGAAAGTTTTCGTTTTTGTCAGGCTTCTGTCGAGCTTCTGTCCATGGTATGTTTAACTTTTGGCATAAGCGAAAAAAAGTTGTGTAACTTTACTTCAATACAATTGAACCCCAAGCAACAGCAATAGGCAAATATAAGCAGATCGCGCAGTAAGCCAGACATCGACGAGTCCGGGTTCAAATTCAAAAAAAATATCAATTATTTCAAATCATATTGAATTTATGTGTTTGTAATAGAATAAAAATTTGAATATTAAAATTCAATAGAAATGCTATTTTTAGTAAAGAAAATTGCGTTGCTATTTTTATATTTTTTCGATATTTTTTCGTTAGTTACAACTGAATATTCGCTTGTAGCTACTACAGCTCGCTGTAGAATCTGTTCAGTTGACCAATCTCTTTGTTCCTAGACACAATTATCTACATTAACAGCAGTAGATTCTTCTTCACTAGCACCATTAGACTTTGGAGTTCTTTATCCAATTTTTTAAATCAAGTAACTAATAGAGCCCCTCATCTCTCTAGAGATAATTTTCCCTTTACTTTTACTATTCATTTTACTTTTTTCTTTTCTTTATATGATTTCATTTTCCGTTTGCATCTTGTTTATCAAATTCTTAACGATATCACTTACTATTCGAAGCTATTGTTCAATTGGTTTTTTTTTTTTTTTTGTTTTTTGTTCCTGAATAAGTATGTATTTTAATATAATTTGTAATTAGCGTATAATTTTGTTTATTATTGTTTAAAATGTTTATTATTTAAATAAATGTTTGCTAAATTGCCTTTCCTCTTGACTTTACTATAAAAATTGATTTTAGTGAACAATAGTTTCAAACTCAAAGGGTCGTATTGTTCTAAAACACATTAAAGTATATTAAAAAACACACGTTAATATTCACACCAGTAAATCTTTTTATATTTCATCAATATCTTATTTATTTTATTCCGTGCTACATTCATTGTTATTTCAACGCACTTGTGGGCAATTGTTAATTTATGCCGATGCTGATGACGTCTTGTATGTATGTAGCAAGTAGAAGCAACATTTTGTTATATTTGGATAGCTGCTTAATATGCTGGATATGTAAAAAAGACAATACACAATCCCTTTTAATATTAAGATTTTTCAATCTGCTGTAGTAAGTAGTTGCAAGTGGAACATTTTATGTACAATGTATTTATATGTAGAATAGCCAATACACAATCCTCTATCTATTAAGAGATTATTGTAATCTACTGCAACATAACTTTAGTAATACATACTTAATATTGAATCAACAACTGCGCTTATAAGAGGCTTTCGGATCAGTGCATAGTGTATTGAACTCCTAATCACAACGATGCAAGTTCCTATCCTCGCGGGGATCGAAGAAATATTTTTAATATATTTAAAATACATTTTCTTCTTACAATAGACGCAAGGAACAAAGAAACATCAATTTCCAAAAAAAACGCTGTCGAAATTAAAAAGTGTCGTTTTTGAGACATTACTCAAGCATATCACAGAACGAGGCAGAATTTATATTAAAAAAATTTTATAAAGTTGGCTTGAATTTGTGTTTGAATTTAAAATACGTTTTAATAAGAAATAAATAAGAATTTACACAGCGTTAAAGATACGTGAATTTCTTTGGTCTTAGACTAACGGTATTGTTTATTCTTAATCCTAATTAATTACACGTAAATTTAAAATTGAATTATACACGGTGTCCCGCAATTGAGTGCAACTATTAACGGAGGTGAAAGTTTATGTTGAGCTGAGAAAAGCTTTGATTCAAGTTATTGTGTCTAGCAAGAAAACTAACTTACATAAAACTTATTGTGATAGCTCATTGCAAAGGCAATGAAATCACCTTTCCAACTGTTTATCAAAAAACTCCACCAACTTAACTATTACTGAGCTGTGCTCGTGTGAAGATGAAATCAATCGGTTGCCAGTAAATTTTGTTACATTTCTTTATTCCGACACTGTGATCGATAATTTATTTTAGCTTGATCCATCACAATAAGAAAATTGAATTTTAAAAACTTTTTTGGTTCGCCGTGGGAATTGAACTCGTACCCACCGATTTAAAGTTCTGTACACTATTCACCAATGCAAAAAGCGTTTGTTACGCAGATTTGTTGATTTAATATTAATTATAACAGAAGCTATGTTGCAGCATAACACCATAATATTTTAATTGTTAGAGGATTGTGTATTGGCTATCCTACAAAAACTAACAAAAATTTTGCTTCCTCTTGCTGCAAGATGTCATCAGTATCGCTGTTTTCCTTTGCGTATTACATCAACAAAACAAAAGCACACCATTGCTGATTGCTGATGACATTTTGTAACAAGTGGAAGCAAGATGTTTGTTAGTTTTTATAGAATAGCCAATACACAATCCTATATCTATTAATATATTATGATGATGTTCTACAACATAGCTTCTGTTATACTTAATATTGAATCAACAACTCTATGCAACAAAGGTGTTCGGAATGGTGAATAGTACTGGTGAACTCTTAATCAGTGGGGTACGAGTTCGATCCCCACGGCCGGGCCAAGAAATGTTTTTAATTTTGATATTTAATTTTCTTGTTGTAACAAACATAAGCAACAAAGAAACCATCTTTTCTAAGAAAACGGTGTCAAAAAAAGAGTCGTTTTTGAAATTTTACTCAAGCCAATCACAGAACGTTATAAATTGGTTTTATAAAGTTTGTTTGTATAGTAATATCGATCAAAATTTATATCAAATTAAAATACAAAATATACAAAAAATTTCTATTTCAGTGAAAGTTAAAAAGGTATTGAGCAATTAAAAACTATTCGTAAGTTCAAGTGTACCACGCTTAAGTGTACCACGACCGTAAAAGTGAATTTTCTCTCGAAAAAAATTAGATTAAGAAGCATTATTAATATTGGAATTAAATGGAAAACATTAATATAACCATAAGTTTTGTCTTAACTTTACAAAAATTATATTTACATTGTATTCAATATATGCTGACATAAATATAAAATTATTTGTTTGCATTAAAGTGATAAAATTAATACAATCATAAAATATTTATTTTTTGTGATTAATGTCAAAATGTAAAAGGAAAATGTATGCACATTGAAAAAATATCGGAAATTAATGATTTTTATTCTTGATCAAAAAAAAAAAAAAAAATTTGTATTTTGTTTTTTGGTTTTTATTTTTGATTATTATTTTGATGATATGGTGACCTTTAGAATAGGGCTATTCACAGTTTAATAGTATATAGCGTATTTATAGTAATTGTTATTTTTGTAACTGTGAGCACCTCAGTGTGTGACTGCCGTATTCAATAATTTTGCAACGCTGTTATATATGCTGTACACAGAGCATTCAAATACGAGACACAAAAAACACGGCCAAGGGCTACTTTTATTTACGCGTGCCTTCGTATTTGCGTTTGCATGCAAAACCTCAAAAAAACCAACATACGCTTACGTAAGTTGGCTTAAAAATAGCAAATCGTAAATTAAACAGACCTGCGTACTTAAACTGTGAACACCCTTACTCTAAAACACAGTTGATTTTATTTACTGATTACATATTTTATCAATATAATATGCATATCGGCGTTGCGCGTGCAATACTGCGTATCAGCCACTTGCAATACCGCGTATATTGCAAAAAGGCCAAAACATAAATTTGGATTTTAATTCAATTTAATTTAATTACTATAGGGCGGATTTTCTATTAAGTGCTGATTTAAGAACAAAGAAGGTATCTTATTTCAATAAATGTTTTAAGTTTAGTTGGAAATCCATTCAATAGTTTAAAAGAAAGCAGTTTTTCTGCACTACTGTAGAATTTTACTAATACCGTGTGTGTGTGTGAATGTGCAAGTGGCTGATACGCGGTATTGCAAGCCCAACGACGATACATATATAGCGTACATTAATATATTTAAAATTCCCCCCGAAATATTTTCCTGGATCCGCCCCTGTTTCAAATTATAAAGTCCTTATCTTGAATTTCGGCAAACAGAAATTAAGGAATATGTTGAGAAAGAGTAATTATCAGAGATGCATAGAAAAAATGTCGTGATTTTTTGTCGTTAGTAAAAATTTTTGTTTTTGTATAGTTCTAGGACATATGTTTTGTACATACACTTTTTTTTAATAAGATTTTTATTTACATTATTTTATGCCACCACTTTATATTTTTATACTAAAATTTACTCTACTTAAATTTATGAATCGTTGGAAAAAATTCATACAAAACTGAAAAAAATTAAATTTCATTATACTTTCAAGCCAACTTTGGCAGAGGGGCATGTTCACAACAGTGAAGATATCGCAAGATCTTCAATACTCCAATGCATGGGCGCAGCCAGAATTTTGTTTAGAGGAAGCGGAAATAATATTTTTTACGTGACTGATAAATAAAAAAAAATGTATCAGCCCTAAGTTTGTAAAAAAATAAATAAGGCTTTAATAAATTATAATAAATTCTATGCTCTTTAAGTATAACAATTTTTTTAATTATTTTAATTTTGAATTTCTTTATTTAATACTAAAATTTTTATTTTTCTAATTTTCAAGGAGGCCAACTGCCCTACCCTCGCTACGCCCATGCTCCAATCTCTGATTCTGTTCATTAAAAATACTCCAATCTCTGATTGTGATATTTAGGTTAACAAATTTACGTTAACCTGTTAACATAATTTCCACTCGCATTACTCTGTGTGTCGTCAATTCCACGAAAGGCCCAGGGAAGTTTTAAAATATGAACTGAAAACTATTTTTAATATTATTATATCTAAGATGTAGAAAATTGTAGCCTGCAATAATTTTTGATATTTATTCATAGCCAAATAAATTTTGTTTTATTTGATGCAAAATGCGTATGTTTAAAATGACTAATTTAATCAAATTGATTTTCAATCATGCTCAAATCACCATCATTTAAACATTTGCAATTATATCGAAAAACTGTCTATTTCAGCAGCTTAAATTATCTACTCAGCTGTTTGTTCACTTTTCGGCATTGCAGACTTTTAGTGAATATGTCTAAATAGTTTGCGTCAGACTTTCTGTCCATCTGTTCGTCTGTCTGTGTGTCTATCAGTCGCAGCTACTCGTGCGTGCACTTGCATTGCATTTCCATAACATGCGGATAACTCATTGCCTTGCCGGGCCCCGCACTTCCGCCACACAACAGGCCACGCTAGAATGCTTTGTGTGCGCTATTATTTCATTTTGAAAATTTGAGGCTTCCTTTTCGGATATAATCGCATTTTCAACAGACGGATGTGGTGCCCAAAACCACTTTCATTGTGATGTGATGTGATGTGCTTCTGCTTGCTGCTGAGTGAGCGAGTATTAAATGTGGCCAGTTCTAGTAGCGAGCCGTATGAGCAGCAGCAGCAGCGCCATTTAATTTGTGACCAAGTCACGTGCTGCGTCATTTCCTTTGAAAACATATTTGCGGCTAGAAACAGGCATTGAAATATATTGCCTAGCCAGACAGCCAGCCAACCGATATCAGATGCAAATAAAATTCGGCAGCAAAGTCGAAATTGAAGACAATTTCATGCGCGCGCACACCATTGCGGATGGGTGATAATTAATTGTTATTATATTTACTGGATTTTATGCAGAATTGATGACAAGTTTCAATTAATTTGTTTTGTGTATTAAGCATTAAGATGAAACATAATTTGAAGTAGTATCATGAATAAAGTGAAGAGAAAATCTTCGGATGCTAATGAAAAGTTAAATGCATGAAATTGTAGAATTGACCTGCGAAGTTTTTAAGGAAAACAGGGAACGGAACTTAAACATAACAATTATTTTTTATCGATATTTTTTTCGATCAGCTAATTAGCTGTGTAATTATAATCAATCAGATATCAATATTATTTTCGATTAAAATGAAAGTTAATCAATGATAAATTTTTATTCGATATTTTTTTTTGGATCAAATTTAAAAATGCATTTTTCCCATCAGAATAATATCGATCAAAATATAAATAAAATTAAAATACAAAATATACAAAAAATTCCTATTTCAGTGAAAGTTAAAAAGGTTTTGAGCAATTAAAAACTATTCGTAAGTTCAAGTGAACCACGCTTGAGTGTACCACGACCGTAAAAGTGAATTTTCTCTCGCAAAAAATTAGATTCAGAAGCATTATTAATATTGGAATTAAATGGAAAACATTAATATAACCATCTATCAGTGATCGATTTTTTATTTTATATTATTAACCATGAAAAATAAATTGTTTTAAAGTGAGTTTTTCCTAAAAATTATGAAAAAATCATGTCAAATAACTAGCTCCTTAGCATCACATCATTTTATTTTAAAGAATATTATAATACATTTTTATATATGATCTTTTAATCTAAAGATTCAAAAATAATCCTTATTTTGAGCCCCTGAAGGAAAAATATTGAGCGTTCTTGTTAGTATTTTTTTGTTGCAGGACCGAAATTGAGCATCGAACAAGGAGCAAATATTAAGTTTTGTTCTAAACTTGGCAAAAATTATATCGAAACTTATCAAAAGCTGAAATAAATTTAAGGAAGCATTCCTTCCCTTATAACAATTTAAGACTGATTTACACGGTCCAAAAAAGGTCGGGAAGACTTATATGACGAGAAGCAGCGACAAAGCAGCGAAGCAGCGACAAAGAGAAGCAGCAATCGAAAGAAATATCGAAAAAGTAAGTCAATTTATCAAAAATGAGCCAAAATCTTCGGAGCGATACATGTAAATGAAATTACACACTCCGCACCAACGATTTATCGCATTCATACTGAGCATTTAAAGTTTAGAAGCTTAGTTCGGTTGGAATATCGTAAAAGTAAAAGTAAATGTTGGCATTTGTTGCATTATTTACAAATTATTTGACCAAACTTGGCATTTTCACCAACACCGTACTCGCATGAAATGGCTCCTTGTGACTTCTACTCACTTGCCAAATTGAATTTGGTAATGAAAGGAAAGCGTTATAAGGACAAAGAAAACGTTCAAATATAGTTCAATATACTGCCATCTTGAATATGCTAACAAAAAACGAGATAAAAAAGTCATTCGACTTGCTTTTTTTTTTGGAGTCGGAAGGAAATTATTTTTGTAAAAATAAGTGTAAGAATGACAGAAAGACATGAACATTTGACAGACGGAAAAAGGAAAGCCAGAAGCGTACTGACGCATTAATTACTAACACATTTGGCAAAAATGCCAAATAACCGAACAGACTGGCGAGTGAAGCAGACAGCAAAGACAAGCAAAGAGACAAGACAAAGGACAGTTGCTGACTAGCGGCGAATTGTTATACAACTTTGTAAAAAAAACCTTACATTTGATCATAAAGCCACATAGAAAATAAATTTTATCTTATAAATTTAAACTACAATAAATTAAATTATAATTAAAAATAAGCCTCTAGTGTTTTATCCCTACATAAATATTATTTGTCTGTATTTTAAAACAGTTCGGGAACTTTTGAAAAACACTTAGCAATAATAATTGAATGAAAATATTCTTGAATACTTCCTGAAAATTTACCATTGAAAAAGCTTTACCTAAGAAATTATGTAAGAAAATGAAATATTTAAGCCTTCACAAGCTCTTTCAAGTCAAACTCGAGTAATCTTCTTTTATACAATGCCTTTTCTAGTTGAGTAGAAATATGTAACTTGAAATATTTTCTGGGTTCTTACTGGGTTGTGTGCTTTTTGTTGTTGTTATTCATTTATACCTAACTTTAAAAACATGTCTGCGAACGTCGTTTGAAAACATAAAATCAGCCACAAACAGTTTTAGGCCACAAAATATGACAGCATGCATTCTAAAATGTGCATGTAAGTGAGTTTTTGACATGTTGCAGATAACATTTTAAATATAGGCACATAAATATTATAGACGCGCAGCTATGCTTGTATGGGTACAAATTTATTTACGCTGTAAAACCGCAAAATCAGGCATTAAAATCAATCTAATTAGTCATGTTATGCATGCGAATATGAGTTTGGATATATGTGTTGTAACATGTTGGATGTAACATGTTCAATCGTGTCGATATAATGTCAATTTTGATGGATTGCGGTTCACAGATTAACGCAGCGATAGACAGATTTCAAATAAATTGCAATGTTTTAAATAGTTTTTTTTTTTATGACATATTTTTATTCTTTCAAAACTTCACTAAAGTAAAGGTTAAGTTCGCAACTTTAAGCAACACAAACAATTCATAATTGACTTCCGTTTCCTTTTGCCTTAAATGATAATAATTACTAAATAAGTAATTGTCGCGAAGGAAAAATTAAATTAATTAGATTAAACAATTTAGGACAGCTGATCTGGCTTTCGACCAAAGGAATCGTATAATCAAGCATCGTGTATTATATGAGTTAAGTGGCTCAACAAAATTTAAGGATCTAAGCGAGAATCTTAGACATTTTTTTGTACTCGTTTTTGTACTGGACTTAACACTGTTAAATGATGTTTAAAACTCTTAAAAATACATTTTGGTAGGTGGCAACACTGTTATAAAAAAAAGTACACAATTTTGAAATTCTGGCAACAGATTCGGAGTCAGCGACCCATTTCTACCTAGTGTTTGCTCCAGCATCGAATTCGTGAAAATAAAAAAAAATTTAGGTGGCAGCACTATTAAACATCTTAAATTTTAAAATTCTGACATCAGATTCGATGTCAGCGACCACTTAACACTGTTAAATGATGATTAAAACTCTTAAAAATACATATTACTAGGTGGCAAGACTGTGGTAAAAATTTAGGTGTCAGAAATTTGTCTTTGTCAGAAATACAAAATAACAAGAATTCGCAAAAATACAAAAGAAAATCAAGGTGGCAACTCTATTCGCTACCTTGAATTTTAAATTTTTACATCAATTTAAAAATCAGCTACCCTCTAAAACTGCCACCACGGAGTCCACAGAACACTTAAAAGTCTTAATACGCTTAATATTTTCCTAAACAATATTTTTTTTCGGATACTTGCTTTAAATTCAATTAATTACATACTTGAATTAAATACTTGCGAGCTTACAAGCTTTTGCCGAACGTTTCAAGCTTGTCAACTTTCCTACCCGACATTGTAAGCCTCAACAAGCAAGCCAACGAAAAAGCTTGGATTTGACTTGTAATTGTTTGGTATTTTTATAAGCAGGCCAAAGCTTGCTTTTTCAAGTTTAGATACATACTTGAGTTCAAGTACTTGAAAAAGCTAGAATTTCAAGTAGGCTTGTGCAGTTCTCTGGTAGGCACTGGCTACTATGTGGAAAATAACCTTGAGTGTTTTAACAACTACTTAAAGCGCCGTGTGGAATACATGCAGAAACAAATCGAGATAATCGAACAGATTCAGATGCAAAAGATTCGCTTCTTGAAGGCGGTCATCAGTGTCATAGAGATCAAAGAAAATGCAGCTTGCGGCATAAACGCAAGATCTGTGAAAGCCCTGCAATAGAGCGATACAATATAACTCATCCACTGTTCTTGTAAATTATATATATATTTTATTAAGAGCTCGGCAAATATTAATAAAAATAAAACATTGCTTAAAAATTGAAAATAAATTAAATTGTTCAACTGAGTTAAATATGTTAAATAATTATGTAAAACTCTTAAAATGCATATTTAAATAAATTGATTTATAAATTTGCTAATTTGCTGAAAAATTTGTCTGTTGGGCTTGTTTGCCTGTGTTTAAAGCCCCACAGGTTTGCAATACTTTTCCACCTGATGCTTGTTGAATGTGTTCACCGTTATCCAGTGAGACTTGCTTTTCGCTCAGCCGTTATGCTGTTTTGGTCTTGGCAATCGACCCTTCTTTCTGGCGCAGAAAATACTCCATAATGGCCTGCAGATGCAGTTCTTCGCACTTTCGTTCCTTCTCGCGACCTTTTTTAGTTATTGCTTCTGTGACTGACTTATCTTTTCGGGTCTTATGTTATGTTATGTTATGTTATGTTATGTTATGTTATGTTATGTTATGTTATGTTATGTTATGTTATGTTCTTACCAGAATTTTCTATTCATTTCAAAGATACCAATCGATAAATCTAAGCCGCTGACGATGGGTGCCGACAACTTTGACACAGTATCAACTTCACCACCGCTTCCGCCAGACAGGCCACCCAATAGCAGCGTATCGTCGTTCCTGACTGCGATCGCACCAGAAAATGTGACACGGGTATTTCCTTTTCCAATTCGCCAAGCACAGGTTGATCTTATCCCAAAAGCAGATCTATTGTAAGTGGGGTGGTGATGGCAATTCAACTTCCATTGTCTAGGCAATGCTCTGCCGTGTTGAGGAATTATTATAATACAATCTTTTGCCGTTTTAAATGCGCATTAAGCGCTTCTCGATATTGTGAACACTTGACATTAGATCGAATTTTTAAACTTCTAAATGCGCATTTAATAATCACTCTGTACATAGTATTAGGTTAAAATTGTTACAGGTTTTCTTGATTTTTACTTAATTTTAAAGTATTCATTGAATTGCTTTTATAATGTTTTTACCCAAATTATCACAAATTTAAAGCCTGTATGATACTTCATTAAATTGCTCATTGTTTTGTCATTGAAAATTAAGCTAGAACAGTTCAAATAGTACGAATGCATAGATTCAATTGGTGTGAGTGAGCACGCATATAGTACGAAATGGAGAAAAATGTGGGACGGACTGGATTTTCAGTGCATTGCTTTTGCCGCTTCTTTCAATTCGTTCGTTCTTAAGTTTCGATCAAATATTTACTGAGAAATATTTTGCTGTTAATAATTAATTTGGCATATTTAGAGTAAACAAAGCTATTTAAGAAAATTGGATGCTGAATTGGAAGTGATGTGTGTAGCTAATATTTATTTAATAAATGCCAATTTGTGCCAGGGTACCGATATGCAGAAACATATTATGCTTCCTGCAAATTATGTTTGGAAAGGCCTATTATTTTTCGGCGTGTAGCTATATGATATGTAGTTACTTCGCTAGCGCATGGTAATGCACCGCGGAACCAATGCGTGAATAGCGCTTGGTAATGCAGCATCGAACCAATGCGTGAATAACAAAATAAAACAAACTTCCAAATAATTGAGTTATCCCCCTAACTTTGATTTGAGTTAAGTGCACTTCATTCGATTCGTAACAGTGGGTCAATAAAGTGAATTTAACGGTGAGAAACGGTGAAGAAAATTATAACTCAAATAAATAATAAATAAAGTGTTAAAGTCATATTATTTCTCAATTTTAGACTCTATCAAGGATGGCTCCGGCACTGCCGACTTTCAGCTTAGGAAAGCTGTAAGTTTGTAAAAGAAGAGCGTATTTAAGGCCATATGCGTTGAAAAGAAGAAGATGGATGGCAAACTTTAAAGCGGTTCAAAATACCTACAATAAAATACTTTTTACTTTTCGTCAATCTCATTAATAAAACAAAATTAATTGTTGACTGTATTATTAAATTTTTCCGATTTTTTCAATGAATGAGTTTAAAAACACACAAATTAAAATACTGCAGTACGCCGAACTAGTACAAAACTAGGAAATCGCTTCCCCCGTGGTAACCGCCAGTAGTTGCGAGCTGATACCTTTTGTACGCTTCTCCGGGCGATTTTAGTATAAAGATGTCATTGGAAGTCGAACACTGCATTACCAGTAGCTAGCTTCTTTGTTGACTCCCAATAGCTAGATCGTTGATTAGCCAGCATTAAAGTAGTTGCTTACTGAGAACCAGCGAAGTAACTAGCTACTGAGAATCAGAATAAATCAGTGCTTCTCAGTAGCTATCTAGTGGTAATCTCTGTGTTGAAATCGCCCGTAGAAAGCGTACAAAAGGTATCAGCTTGCAACTAGTGGTAGTTAAGACGGTGGGAGCGATTTCCTGGTTTTGTGCTAGTTCGGCGTACTACAGGGGAGCTTTATATGCCGCCACATACATTTAAGCACACATACACTGCTAGAGCTTTCAGTGTGATTTAAAAATTCATGAGGGTAGAGTGTCGGTGCGCATTTTTCCCACACATATTGAAAAACACGAACGCACAGTATTGTGTGTTGCGTCGACCTAATCTGGCTCGCGAGCAAAGAGCTTTTCAAGCAATGTATGCATATATAAATGCTTGCGTTGCTAAAATGCTTTCCGCCTGCAGGCAGACTCCAATTCATGATACAATCATTACCGGGTAGCCTTAGCAACTACCTGTTTTCTCACGAGCGGAGATCGGGAGTTGTCAAAATCAATACAAAGTTTTACTTGTCATCTGTTTTGACAACTCCTGATCGCCAACAGAACTGTCACTCCTACCTTGTAAATCATTATACCATGCTTCAATTAGTTTGGGTAGCGTAACTTTGTTCGCTCGATACACACAGAGAATAACACGAAGAAACTATGCGTAGTTCTTTTTATGATTTTACATTTGATATTTCAAAAACTTCATGCAAACATTCATTGTAGTCATACATTCATTTTTTTTATGTTAATTTTATATATAAAAGGCTGGAGCCAAAAAAAATGTTAATGAAACTTATAAATAGTAACATTAGTATGAAATATAGCCATAAATGAATTATTTTCAGTTCTTGTACATTTATTATGACTTTTGTACATACCGCTTTCAGGAAGATTTTAAAATGTTATAAGATTTTAATGTTACGCATACATGCAAGCATTTTGAGCTGTGTGTGTTTGGTCCCCACTGGTCTAGAACGCGGTGTCGCGGCAGTGAGCTGGATTACAAATTAAAAATAAAGAAAAAAAAAACACAGGTGCGTCGTTGGACACACGAGAGAAGCGAAGCTTTTTCGCAGTTACATAGATTTGATAGCTTAATAATTTTTTCTTGTAAATAAATTAACTTTTAAATTCAAAAATTTAAAATAACATAAAATAAATTACGTATATACAGAAAACATATTTACTGCTTATTTTTTTATTGTTGAATGTCAAATTTCCACGCCAATTACATAAACCATAGAGTATAAATTATTATCTAGAGATTGCATCAACTCTGCTTAATCTCTGGCATGTGTTAACAGAGTTTTGTTCTTCATGTTTTTAAGTGAAATAACTCTGTTAACACATGCCAGAGATTTAGCAGAGTTGATGCAATCTCTAGATCATAATTTACACTCTATGCATATACGGGCATATAATGCCAGCGACTCTCCATGTAAACTCTCCACACATGGTTATGAACTTGGCTGCACTGACTCATGCATGCGTTTGTTAATTCCATATTTATTGATATCATACATTTTTTTGACACTTAAAAGCGCACTTGTGGGCATTGCTAATTTTCTTCGTACCAACAGCATAGAGTATAAATTATTATCTAGAGATTGCATCAACTCTGCTAAATCTATGGCATGTGTTAACAGAGGTTAACATAGTTTTTGCTTCATGTTTTTAAGTGAAATAACTCTCTTAATACATGCCAGAGATTTAGCGAGTTGATGCAATCTCTAGATAATAATTTACACTCTATGCCAACAGCACCACAAACGCATTCACAATACAAAGAAACCGATGCTGGAGACACCTTGTGGCAAATAAAAGCAAATTTTTGATAGTTGTAGCATAGCAAATACACAATCCTCTATCTATTGATAGATGGTGACGATCTACTGCAGCATAGCTTCTGTTATAATTAGTATTGAATTAACAACTAATTCTATCACGTCTTTGTGGCCTAGTGGAAAGTGCATTGTACTCTTGTTTAAGAGGACGTGGGTTCGATCCCCACTGGCAGGGCCAAAAAGTATTTTTATTATTTAATATTAAAGTATTCAATTTTCATGTTGTAATAAGCATTAGCAACAAAGAAACCATCAAATTTCCAAGAAAAAATCTGTCAAAAATTTTTCAGATTTCACTCCCAGCAAATCACAGAACGAGGAGTAAAAAGCTTCGCTTCAAAAAAAGTTGGAACTTCGATGGTGACGAAAAAAATAAAAAACAAAATACATAAAGCAGCAATAAGAAACGACAACATGCATGCACTTTTTTTTCTTGTTGTCACGCCGACAAAGTGAATTCTTTGAATTACAACACACACGGAAATATTTAAGTTGTTGTAAGTGAGCTAATTGAGGCTATGGTATTTACAACTCTGATCTAGAACAAGTTAGCTGGACGCAATTGAATTTCTCGTTTGATGAAAATAACGAAATATTTTAACAAGAATTATTTTTTAAGTCTGGAAATCACTAATTGTTTCTGTTTTATGTAAGTTAGTTAAGTAATAGGCAGTAAAAATGAGAGAAATGGTTTAAAGCTTTTAAGGTCGGCGCTATTATAATCAGACTTTTAATCAGAAGCGCCAACGTCAAAGTTTTTGTATTCATAAAGAACCTAATATATTTATGATAATAAAACAAATTAGAAAAAAATTAAAATAATAAGTTTTCCAATGTATTAATATCTCTATATATATAAAAATTACGTGTATGTTCGTGATGGCTAAACTCAAAAACTACTGCACCGATTTTGACCAAACTTTATGTACATGCTCTATGGGGCGTAAGGAGTGTTTCTGTGTAGTTTGAAGTTAATCCGACAGATGGCCCAATATTTAGTTTTTTGTGTTTTTGCACCGTAACTCAAGAACTACTTCACCGATTTTGACCAAACTTTATGTACGTGCTCTATGGGGCTTGAGGAGTGTTTCTGTGTAATTTGAAGTTCGTCCGACAGATGGCGCAATATTTAGTTTATTTTTGTTTTTGCACAGTAACTCAAGAACAACTGCACCAGTTTTGACCAAACTTTAATTAATATCTAAATACTTTTTATTTTGTCACTATAGGGGTAGCGAAGCACACCGGGTTCAGCTAGTGTTTAAATAAATTATCAAATATGACCAAGAAACTAAAAGGAAAAGTTATTTTAAAATTATTTTTTACTTTGTAGTAATTTTGTAGTCGGTATTTTTTTTTGTTTTCTTAAAAGTTTATATTTCTTCCTTTTTAGAGAATATGATAAATTTTCGAAAAAAGTGTATAAACTACATAAATACAACTGTTCTTAAAAAATTTTCTCTATTAAATTCTGAAAGTTTTTTTGTAATTTTTTGTAATTTGAAATATCTGTCTCAAATTTAAATTAGAAGTCACGTGTTTTTTAATGACTATACCCATTCTTGTACCGAATTTTATTACCCTAGTGTCAATATTATTCGAGATATAGTGTTTTTCGTATATTGCCACGCCCCTTTGTTGAATAAGCGCCCACTTTCTTGACCGTTATTTGTAATAATTGTGCCTACCTCTGTACTTCATTTCAGTACCCCAGCGTCAATATTAACTGAGATAGTGTTTTTCTAGTATTGCCACGCCCAATTGTCAAATACCACCCACTTTCTTGACCGTAATTTGTAATAATAATGCCTACCCCTATACTGAATTGCAGTACCATAGTATCAATATTATTCGAGATACACTCTTTTTCTAATATTGCCACGCCCAATTGTCAAATACCACCCACTTTCTTGACCGTAATTTGTAATAATAATGCCTACCCCTATACTACATTGTAGTACCCTAGTCTCAAAATTGTTCCAGATACACTGTTTATCTAATATTGCCACGCCCATTTGTCGAATAACGCCCATTTTATTGACGGTAATTTGTTATAATTGTGTCTACCACTTACTGAATTGCAGCACCCTAGTGTCAATATTATTTGATATACAGTGTTTTTCTAGTATTGCCACGCCCCGTTCTCGAATACCTCCGTGTTTATGCTATCTATCTCGTCACCAAAAATTATGACTATCAGGCATATGATTTAGGAGTTATCAGTGTACATACATTACAAAAAAAAAACAGAGAAACCGTCGCCGGACGAAAATGCCTTTCAGAAACAAACTGTTTTTTCTTCGGAAATGAGTTCAAAAATGAACCATGCAAAAGTTCATTTGTAAAAAACCGAAACGAGAATTGAACCCTTTTTGTATCAAACTTTGAACTGAATTGCCTCTCAAAAACAAACATCTTTTTGTTCAATAATGAGTTAAAAAAAAGAACCTTTTTGAATTATAAATTTTATTATTGCATAATACTATTTATAATTACATATCGATATTTTGTTAAAGAAGAAATGATTATTGCTAAAATTAGAGATCATATTAATCATTGGGTTAATAGGATTAATATACCTGGGCTGGAATGGAACGATATTGATGTTTCAAAGGGGAAAAGACGTGATTGTTTTCCAATTTGACAAACTTCCAAATTATATATGAAATATAAAAATAGTTAAGTTATTAATTGGGGAATTTATTTGATTACTTTTCTGCATGGAATTATTTCGTGGTTTTCATTCTATTTCGGCTTGATTTTAATTTTTGATAGAAATGTTGAAAATTTTCATACGTGTAGCAGTACATCCATCTCGCACTGGTAAAAAAGTTCATATGACGTTTGTACGAAGGTTAACATTTTCATTTTAAGTTCCTTTATTTACCTGATTTTAGAATATAAAAAGTAACATTTATGATTCTTTTGTGAACTCATTTATGAACAAAAAATGGTTCATTTATGAGAAATTGTTTCCTCTTGATATGATAAAAAAATTATTCTTTTCTGAACTCATTTCAGAATGCAAAAAAGAAACATAAATGATTCATTTCCGAACTCATTTATGAACAAAAAATGGTTCATTTACAAGGAAGTCTTACCTACTGAAATGATACAAAAATGATTCATTATCTACTCAAAATCAGTTTTTAATGAATTTAGCAAAATAGACACAATCTTTCTCTTTGGGAAAAGCTTTCACGAATTTAATCTTTTATAACAAGCACTTTTAAGCGACAAAATAAAAAAGAAAAAATTAAAAAAACAAATTCTAACCACAAACGTTCGGAGAACTCTCACCTTACTCAAAACCTTCGCTTATGGTTCAGTGGGTAGCTATGGCAGCAGGCCCGTATTTATACGTATGCTGGGACATGTTGAGCATGCTTCGAAATTTTATTTTCTTATAAGTACCTTACACAAAAAAAAAAAAAACATTCCAGTATTATAAAACATATCCCAAATGTAGGCTTTCGCGTTCATCTCTCTCGGATTTAAAGATATTGAACTGAAATTTCTAGAGTTTCTAGTTTTTCAACGTCTTTTTTCATATTTGCTACCGATTGCACGAGTCGATAAAATTTTTGCAATTCAGTACAATATTTTACTCATCTAATACGAGTAGTCATAGATGAAAAAAAACGACTTTATTAAATAAAATGTATTATTAAGATGAACTCAAGAAAGCTGATTACATTCAGGGTATTCACAATTGTGTGGTCTGGCAACCGATCAGCTGTTTATGGCAATTTAAAAACCACGTTCAGTAAACATATCCCTGGCGTACTTAAATTTACTACACTTTTTTGGTTTTCTCAGCATTCATGTAAAACAAAAACATATATTAAAACCGCTTGGTAAAGTGTGGTATTAATACCACGGGGTTTTTAGCCACACTCAAAACCACGCAATTGTGAATATCCTTATTGTTAATTTACTTTTGAAAAAAAAAACTAAGCAAATGTTAAAATATAAAGTAACTTCTTTGAAACAAGAAAATTATAAAACTGATTTTAATTATGGTTGAAAATGATTTTTTTTCTATAAAAAAAATATAAAAAAAATAAGGTCGATTCTATAACAAACACTGATATATATTTATTTATCTAAAATGGGGCTGTTCCTGATTTATGTTCTGTATTTTTAAATTTCAATTTATTTGTTGTCTTATTAAAGAGATACTTTTTGTGAGATTTTATGTTTAGCTGCTCTCATTGTCATCATTCAAATAAGAAGGTCGTGCGTTCTAGCAATTCAACCCGTAAAGTTTCTACAACACTGATGCGAAGTATTATCAACACGCGACCGACCTAACGCAGTATTGTGCTTTATCTATTTAAATTTTTCGACTTGCTTGGCGCACGTCAGAGAAAAATTCCTCCTTTTGGGGCACGTAGTTTGCGTTTCAGTTTTATATAACTTTTTTTGCCTTCAACTGGGTACCTGAGTGTACTAAAAAATAAGTGTTTCTACGTTTAATTGGCACTTCTCACAATTTTGCAACTTTCCACCAACACTCTGCTTTTTTAGTTTACATTTTGTGTAAATGCAAAGTAGAGGTATGTGTGTGTGTGATTGCACACAATTGTTGCGTTGTTACATTACCCTTGCTATTGCTTCTTCTGCTGCATGCAACATCCACTGTTTTGTTGATGTATTTATAAGCTTCCTGTTTCCGATGAGTGGTTAACTTTGAACCAGATGCACTTAAATAAGATTATAACTGCACAAAACTGATGCGGCAGCACATGCCGCTTTTATAACAAACTTAAAAGCTCGACTTATTTAATTTTAACCGGGTGCAACTTTTGGTAAAAACTTTCACTCTTATAATTTTAAAACAATTGTTGGAAAATAGTTATGTTTGCTGCAAAAACAACCTTTTGAAAACATATCAGTTTATGATGCGTAAAAAAGCTTCAATTATATACCTTAACACATCAGCTTTCATACGAAATTCTGAATAACTAATACAGAAATCTCTTATTGCCTTGAAATTTCTTTCTTTGTGTCATCTAACAGTTCGTTAAATGGGGACAAAACAACAAAATTGATAAAGAATTAAGAAAGAATTGTTAGAATATCTTTATTAAAAAAGAAAAAAATTAGTGATAATTAAGTAAGTGATAATTATATGAATATCATTTGTAATAGAAATTGCCTTTATCTTACTAAGAGGCATAACAAAAAAAAAAAAAAAAAAAAAAATATAGAAAAATTTTGGAATGTAAGAAAAATTAATAGTACGGGAGATAGCCTTACATTTTTTCACGGAATTTTATGCCGAATAAATTTGATTGCAAGCAGTTGATTTATGTTTAATAATCACCAAAATAAGCGTCAGTTGCGGTACCCGCGGTAGAGCTAAAGGTGACAGCCTGCCAAAGTTGTAAAAAAAACTATGCCACAAGTAATTTTATTCCGTGCCAAACTTTCTGGGATAGATTTTGAGATAATTTTGAACAAAAAAAAAAAAAATAATAGTAAGCTGTTTTGCAGAGGGTGGATTAAATGTCAGTCACGAGCATGAACTTGTTAAAAATGTTGCATAAAGTGATCTTATACACTATGAACTTTATACGTATACAGCTGAATTTTATAATTTTACTATAATAAAGATAATAGTCAGCTGTATAGATAACGATGGTAGGACCGTCAGTCTGTGTGTTGAAGATGTTATTTTTTTCAAATAAATTTTTTTCTGTATTTCAATTTAAGTAGGTATACGAGGGGTACTATTTATATTTCGGGAATAGCAAATAATAACAAACATTTTCAAATGAAAATGGCTTTATTGTTTTTCAAAATATTCCCCTTGAGTATCAATACACTTTTGCATTCGTTCAAACCATTTGTCATTTGATGTTCGGGAACAAGAAGAAGTCATTGGGTACCAAATCAGAACTGTATGGAGGATGAGTCATCAATTCGACGTTTTGACTGCTCAAAAATTAAACTGTTTGACGCGTTGTGTGAGAACTCGCATTGTCATGATGGAGGATGATTCGTCTTTGGCGGTTGCTTTTGCGAATTTCTCCGAAGACTTCCGGCAAACAAATGGTCGTGTACCATGCAGAATTCACCTTCTTGCGTTGCTCAAGCGGAATAGTGGCCACATGACCCATTCGGTGGAAGAAACAGGCGACCATTTGCTTCGCAGTGCTTTGTGTGCGAACAACTTTTGTTGGATTTGCCTCGTCTTGGAATACCCACACGATCGATTGCTGTTTTGTTTCCGGCTCATACGCATGTATCCATAATTCGTCACCTGTCACGATTTTATACACCTTTTTTGAAGCACCACGATTAGACTTTCTAATCATTTTACACCAATCAGCGCGAGACTTTTTTTGAGCGATTGATAAATTATGGATTGATACATTAAATTACAAATAAGTGTCCATGCAAAATCGAATGTATTGAAATGGAATTAATGTGCAAGGATGCCTCTATCACATGTCACATGACGATCTTGCATTATTAGTTCACGTACTGCATCGATGTTTTGTGGCACAACAACCGATTTTGGACGACCTTCACAGAATTCGTCGACGACCGAACTACGACCACGATTGAATTCACTATACCAGCGATATACTGTGATTTTTGATGGTGTTTCATCGTCATACAAAGAACTGAGTTCATCGACACATTCTTGTTGATATTTAAGTTGCTGTTCTTGGCGATCTAACCAAAAGGGAGATTGAAATATCCCCCATGAAAGCTTACTGCATCTTTTTCGGTTCAGAAATAAGTGATTGCGAAGAATAACTCTCCTGGGAAGCCACTAGTCTAGTTCTGCCGTATGCTCTCAAATGCGTTAAAACTCTGACTATGTATGTATATATATCCCCCCGACTCATTTCGCATTATGTTTGGAAACATTGGATCTAATACGCATTTTAGTTGCTGTCCTTGGCAATGTAGCCAAAAGTGAACTATAACTAAGCTGACCAATATTTTCAAACAAAAAAAAAAATTACACACAAAAACACCAATAAGCAAAGCATAGTAGCAAAACATATAACTTAAAAACATGAATAACTTATTAAAAAACATAAAAATTCAATAATTCATTTATTAAATATTATAGAAAATTATTTTAGAAATTTTATAAAAAAATTAATTATATAGAAATTATCTAAGATCTAAATTTTCTTAACAAACAAACAATGTCTTTTAAGATTTCATCTAATGAAAGGCAACATAAATTACTAGTAATACAATTTTTTGCACATGTTAATATGTACATGTTAATATATAATTAACACAGTGTTTTTTATGTTATATGTCTTAATTTCTTTTTTCTAAGATTAAGCAAGCAGTTATGGAAAAATTTGCACCAACAGAAAAAGCATTATCTTTAAGTAATAATATTTGGACATCGGAGAAATTTGTTTCTTAATTGGTAAAGCATGTTTATTCTTAAAAAATATAACGAATACTTTTGGGCAGAATGTATTTTTTTTAAAATATCGTTTCCAGTTTTTTTCTAAAAATACTTATCGAATTATATAGTTACATCGCGAATTATTCGTAAACTTTTTAATTTTCGATATCGAAGTCGGACTTTGTGCCTGCTGATAAAAGAAACTGTCAAGAGTCATTCACAATGCTTTTATCAGTGCTGCTTCTTTTCGTTTATTTAGGTGTGCTGTCAGGTTAAGAATAAAAAATAAAGTAGTAATTCCACATTAGCATGCAAACGCAAAGTAATTAAAAATAAAAAAAGGACAAAAGAGGACAACATTTTAAATAAAGACAAGAGGCTAAAGAAGAGGACTGTCCTCTCTAAAAAATTACGGAAGGTCACCGTAACTATAGCCGAGTACTAAAAATCAATGTTAACTTAAAAAAAAAAAAAAAAAAAATTATTGAAAAAGTTTAAAAACACAGCTGTATAAAATTTATATGGTATACAATTTTATACAAATTATTTTTTAAAGGCTCATGTTCGTGTAATGACACAGCACAGCACGCTCACGGTATAATTGAATAACATAATACTTTAAAGTGTAACAATTAATAAACTGATTTTTGTTTGTTTATTTTCTTTCATTCATTACACTGGGTCAAACGATTTATATTACAATTACAACTGTTGCTGCTATGCCTTTGCAAGCACAGCATATTTATTAATTGAACTAGTGAGAATGGAAAAAACAAAAAAACTGTTTATCAACAAAGGACATTGCGCAATAGTTATATTTATTGGTCAAACTAATATTTTATTTGAAAACATGGGGAAGGAGTTTTGGAAGCAGCCAGAAAATGAAATAGTGTTTTTTTTTATGTTATATAAGAGAAATAATTTTGAATAAAGACAGTCTCTTTGATGCACACAAATTGACACTTAAGTCTTGTTCTTACTTACCAAAGTACGGCATAAAGCCATAATTAGAAAAAGCCTAGAAAGGCCTAGAAAATACACTGAAATACCACACTCGTGACTGACGTAAATAGACCCTCTGCAAAACAGCTGCCTTCTATTTTTTTTTGGTTTACAATATTCTCAAGAAGCTTAGAGCGGAATAAAATTACTCGTGGCATAATTTTTGGAGTTTACTCCTTTAGAATCATTTTCATATATAGCCTGCGGTATGAAAATTATATAGCAAGTGAAATCTCTGTGGCTCTCCGCTCAATGGTACACCGAGAAAAAAGTTTATGTTAAATTGAAAAAAACCTAGTATAATTTATAAGATGGCTTTGGCAGTTTTCAGCCACCCAAGTACTTTATCAAAACGCCTGATTTTTATATGTTGACTTTCCAATTTTTATTGGGTGCTAAACTACCAAGTATTCGGTAATTTTTTATACACTACTTTAAAAAAAAAAATTGAATTTCAAATACATAACTTTTTTTGGGTTTTGGTTTTTTTTATTTTCCTTTTTTTTTTTTTTTTTTTGAAGCTGCCGCCTCTCGTTCTGTGTTTTGCTTGACAGAAATCGGCAACTACACAAAATTTTTCTTTTATCGACACCGTTTTTCTTAGAGACATTAATGACTTCTCGGCTTCTCTTGCTGCTTGACGTATATTACAACAAGAACACTAAATTAAATTAAAAATCAAATACAAAAATTGTAACTTCGCATGCCGCTGAGATTCGAACCCACAACCAATCGATACCACTGAGTATGAAGCCACTACACTACGCATTGAGCCAAACTCCTTCGTTACGAGGAGTGATTTATTCAATATTAATTACAACTGAAGCTATGCTGCAGCTTTTAACAGAATACTGCGACATATTGCATCTGTTAATACAGCATCTGTTAACATGTGTAAATCAAATATTTGATATTGGGCCGATTTTTATAAAATAAGTTTTAAAATATTATATTTGTGCTACAGCACAGTACAGACGTATTTGCCTATAATATTCTAATATTCTAATAAAATTTATTACATTAAAATGTAAAGATTTTATGAAATCTTTCCGAAGCCAAGTATTGCTTGATCTTTTTCTTTTCCTTCATTGTGTTGAGATAGATTCAATAAACTCCATCTTGCTCTCTGCTCTTCTATTTTAAAGCATTGATACTGTTTTAAAGCCGAAAAAATTCTTGTTTTAATGATTTTTGAAGCGAAGATTTTTACTCCTCGTTCTGTGATTTGCTTAGAGTGATATCTGAAAAATTGTTGACAGATTTTTTTCTTGGAAATTTAATGGTTACTTTGTTGCTAGCTCTTATTACAACAAGAAAAATTAATACTTTAATAATATTAAATACTAAAAATATTTCTTACGCCGGCCGGGAGATCGAACCCGCGTCCTCTTGAATGACAGTCCAATAAACTATCCCCCAGGCCACAAAGACTTATAATAAATAGCTGTTAATTTAATGTTACTTATAACAGAAGCTGTCACCAAATATCAATAGATAGAGGATTGTGTATTTGCTTACAAAAATTTGCTTTTATTTGTCACAAGGTGTCTCCAGCATCGGTGTGTTTGTATTGTGAATGCGTTTGTGGTGTTGTTGGTACGAAGATAATTAGCAATGCCCACAAGTGCGTTGACAAGTGCGTTTTTAAGTGTGAAAAAATAGATGATATCAATAAATATGGAATTAACAAACGCATGCATGACATCGGCAAGGTATCTAAAATGTTTGTTAAATTTTGTTTTGTGTGCGTTCTTTAATATATATTTTTTAAGCGAAGCTTGTTAATCCTCGTTCTATGATTTGCTTGGAGTGAAATCTGAAAAATTTTCGACAGATTTTTTCGCTAGGTAGTACGCTGTTGAAGGAAAAATTTGTTTAGTGCAGCCAAGTTCACAACCATGTGTGGAGAGTTAAAATGGAGAGTCGCTGGCATTATATGCCCGTACATTGGCGTGGAAATTTGACATTCAACAATAAAAAATAAGCAGTAAATATGTTCTCTGTATATATGTAATTTATTTTGTTATTTTAAATTTTTGAATTTAAAAGTTAATTTATTAAAAAGAAAAAATGATTAAGCTATCAAATCTATGTAACTGAGATTTATTTTCAATTTTTGAATTTAAAAGTTAATTTATTAAAAAATAATTATTAAGCTATCAAATCTATGTAACTGCGAAAAAGCTTCGCTTCTTTCGTGTGTCCAACGACGCACCTGTGTTTTTTGGAAACATGAATAATGTTGGTGTATTAATTTCATATACATGTTATAGTTTGACTTCTTAAGTAGATTTGGAAAAAAGAAATTAAAAATTATCAATAAATAAATCCGTGGCAGCGAACACGATTAGCGGTTAGCGGATCATCTGAAAAAAAATTAAAAATTAGTTTAAAAGGTAATATGTTTCCCGAGGTAATACCAAAGAGTTTTTTTTAAGTTTTTTTTTTCAAACGCGAAGTCAAATCGCAATTTTCGTTGAGAATTTGAGGTTATTTTATTATTTTAAAATAGGAAAAAAAAGAAAAAAAAAAGCTTCGGCATTGCCTGTTTATTTATGTGCAGAAATAGTGTAACAAATTTCAAAACGATCGGTCAGTAGATTTTGCGGCATCGTGTTCACCGACTTTAAAAATTTCTTCGTTCGTATCTTCGTTAGTTTTAGCACGATTTAGTTGAATTTTTTACAAAATACTCTTGACATGTTGTGCATTCAGAAAAAAAAACATATAAAAAAATGTTCGAAAAACAGTACCATCCCCGTAATGCTCAGGTAGCATAGCTTAACAAAACAATGTTGTTTTGTGTGTTTGAATATGAGCGCATTCGCATCGTAGCTTTGCTCATAGCTTGTATTTATGTAGCCTTTTATTATAACTGATAATAATATTAAAGCTTGGTTAATTATAAATCCAACAAGTTTTATTTCATTGAAATCAGTTATTTAATCAGAGTTATTTAATATTAAATTTTAAGTATAAATACTTCTGTTAAGAACAGCAAAAAATCGTTGTTTTTCTGTATGGAACCATAAGAAATTAAAAAAGAGGGTAAGCAGAGTCTCCCAATATAATACCACTTGATGACAGATTGGAAGGTAGGGCTATTTTTCCATATATTAGCATTGTGACAGCTTCCTGCATATCCGATAAAAACATCCAAGAAACGAAATTCACTGTCACATATGGCGTAGAAGATATTAATTATAACATAAGTGAGATTTTAAAGCAATGAAATCTAAAAATACCTGCATGCTTATGGAATGTTCCCCTTTGCGGTCATAGTAACTGGTCGCATCATTATTGGGCTTAGGTATGGTGAAATGCGTAACGTCAACGTACCCAATAACGGAAGGAAATGGATAATCTCTACAATTTTCAAAATTCCCCATTAATGCTTCTTGTTGTTCAATATACGGTATTTTTATTTTGTTTTTTAAACAACAAATGTCTTTAATTGCTTTCATAAACAGATAATGCGCAGTTCCACTTCCAATGTTGAAGCGATCTAAAAGCAGTCGGAAAGTGATCCTGCTATTACATAGTCACAACGACCAAGCCTTGCAGTTACCCAAAACGGTTGTAAAACGACTTTCAAAGCCTACAATTAAAACATCTTTCGTTATAAACTACAGCATTTCGTAAATATTTATACCAAAACTTACATTACAACTATTGATGCGATGTTTTCACTATTCGTAAATCATGTAACTTTCGATGTTCACGTATCATATTTTTGTTACCACAAACCTACTATTAAAGTATTTTACAATGATGTTGCTAATAACGAGATTAATCAATTTATCTCATAATGAATTCATGTACTATATGTTATAAATATATTTTAAAATTTATAAAGAATACAGTCTTTTTAGTAATAGAAGAGTTGCCTTTATTCACCCCTTTATCTTTTATATACATCTCAAATTCCAAGGTAATTGACACGCACACTTCTTCTTTTTACAACTTTACTGCAACGAATTTTTTCTGCAGTCTGATCTAAAATCCTTTGAAGTTTGGTGTTCTTAAAATAATATGTTTCTAAATCCAGATAAATGCCAAACTATGACCTTTTCGCGAAAAAGGAATAATTATTATTTTTGACTATACATATAGACATATTGGTTTAATATACGTATTGGTATTATTTGTAAAAAAGCAGCATCAATGATTGGATGTATAAAACGCTAGGCCAAAAAATTTAATATCATGATAACCCATACATTTAAGTCCTTATGGAGCAATTAACACGATTTCAGCTTTCCGCAAATTATTTCCAAGTACGACCCTTTTTTGAGTTCATAAAAGATTAATATATGTGTCTAAAAGACATACATTTTTATTTTCTATTCTGTGAAAAATTAATTATGGGCGGCATATTTTTCCTTGCCCAGGGATGGCATCTAGCCTTAATAAGACCAAGTCGGTGTGTCCACAAGATACAGTTATCGTTTATAATGAAATTTTTTTATAAGAAGTTTTACAGTAGTTTTTTATTGTTTTATATATCCTATGTTTTGATGGCAGTTGCTTTCTTTCATAAATGGGAAAAAATTGGATAGTGAAAGAACTTTCAAAATCGGTTGAATGATTACCGAGCTATTATGTTACCAACTCTCATTATAAAACTCGATATAAAATTACCCTTTTATATATTTCTATAGAAAAATACAAAACTTGACCAGTTAAAAATAAAAATATTAAATTGTCCACAATTTTATTCATTGACTTGAGCCATGGCAAAAATAATATTAATAATATATGTAAATTAAAAACCACCTGCATTCTGCCAAACGGTCAGATTTGTGCGACATTTTTTTTTTTTTTTTATATTGATTTCATAAATACGCATTTTTAATTAAGAAAATATTTTTCATGATTCAATTGTTAATCAATGTGGTTAATTCATTGAACTGACCATTTAAATTTGAACTGCATTAAGACTCGTTAACAATATTTAATTAACATTAACAATATCGATATTATAAAATAACCCTTCACACGCACACGCACACACGTTTCAAATTGTATATCTTCCCTATAGGAACAAACTAACTTGTTTTTAAAAACAACTAATTAAAAAACTTATTTAAAATAAACTAGTAAATGAACTACTTTGAATTGTTTTAAGGCGGCATCCACTTCAATTCTAAAAAGTTTTTATTGCATTATTTATGAAGTAATTTAAATACTACTTAAAAACAAGTGGTTGATAAACTACTTTGAATTATATAAAGGTGACAACTACTCTGATTTTGGCATGTTTTAATTGCAAATTTTTATTCGATTACAAGTTTTTATGTATTTAACCATGTTATTTCGTCAAATATTATTAACTTTAGGCTTCACTAACATTTTGTTTCAAAAAGACATATTTTTTTATTTACGACATTGAGCTGCAAGACAGACGTGGTTAACACACTTTAAAACTAATAAACTGCCTCTAAGCCCTGTGAAACGATTAAAAATTCTTTATTATTTAAGATATTCAAATTACAAACTGGTAGTGTTTAGCAAACATTGGACAATTTGGACTTTGTGCGGAAATTGATGCATTGCTTAACCATTCAGCCAACACCTCATCACTACTTCAGTAGTAAAGACGCACGCCTTTCCCTACGTAGCGTCGAGTCTGCTCCATCACTTCATTGCGATTGACACGTAAAATAAGCACTAAGCAAAATATCGGTGTGTCCATCGACCATGATTGATGGTTGCAAAGCGTGGAAAATCCCGCCGACACGCTTGTTTACCTCATATTTTGAAATGAAGCATCAAAAAGCTGACTCGTGTTAAATAACAGGCGCAGTATCCACACTATTCCGATCAATTGGATCGGCACCTTCGCTCATGCACCCAGGCGGTGGCGTGCCCGTTTTTGGAATGGTTTTTCCCATTCACGTAATGGATTTATGTATATATTTTTAATATATACACAGCCAAATAAATGGTCTCTGTGATGTATAGAAATTTATAATTTTTATGCTTTTATATTCATCTTCAGTAAGTGGAATATTAAATAGTTTTCAGTTGATTTATTTTAAAGTAGTAACAAATTATTACAATTTAACTAATTTAACAAGTAGTTGAAAATATATGCAGACGAAAGTCAATTGACTTATTTAGCGGACATCATCGTACAAAATATGTTAGTTCGTTCTATGGAAAAAGTCAGAATTTCAACTAGTTGTGGTTGACAAGATACTACTTTTTCAACTACTTTTAAATTAGTTGATTTTCCTACAGGGTTCATATATGGAAAAGGGAAAATAATTTAAATAGGATGAAATCCTATTAAAAATGTCATGACAAGTGAATAACACAGGCAGGCATTCACACACACCCACACACACACGCTCACATTAACAGATTTTCACTCACAACAAGAACCGCAGCGAAAATATTCATTAAAACTTTTCAAATTAATGTGTAAATTTAAAAAAACAACACAAAAAAAACAACAACAACTAGAAGAATGAAAATACGAAAATTTATGTCCATGCATATTTTACACAAAATTCTAATCAAGAACAAAAACAGTAACAGCAACAACAAAAACAACAAGAGGAAAAACAAGAAGAAAAAGTGCCATAAAACAACTTTTGCAAACAAGCACTCACACATACTAAAACAGACACACACACACACGCATACACGTGGACAAAGGATCAAGCACAGACATTTGAAGTACAGAAGCCCAGCAACGATTTTAAATGAAGCGCTCATCCGCAGTTAACCGCGTTGACCAACAAGTCAGTTTTTGGCACATTACAACAACAACAGCAACAATGGTAATACAACAGTTTTTGCTGTTATTGCTGCTGTACTGTGAAGTTACATAGAGAGGCAAAATATTTTAGCAACATTTGTCGTTAACTATTTGTGTTGCACTTATTGCTGTTGCTGTTGTTGGTGGTGACAATGTCATTGCTGTTGTTGTTGCTATTGTTGTTGTTGTTGTTGAAGTTGATGTCGAATATGCGTGCAACACACACTCGCATATATTTGTTTTTGTGGAATTTATGCATTCCACTTGATGGCGTTGTCACCACAACTATTCGCGCAGCATCAGTAGTAGCAACATTTTTGTAAAATCAACTTCATTAAAATTGATACCATTTTTTTTTTACATAACAAGTATTTTTTTTTAAACATTATTTCTTGTTTTTTTAAAAATAAAAAGTAACATTTAACCCGTTGTTGTTGTTGTAGTTGTTGTGCGAAATAACAGCAGAAATAGTTAAAATATGAAAAGTTTAATTAATGCATGCATTTGCACAAAATATTCATGTTTCAACAATTTTGCCAACAAAATCTGCTCAAACCATTCAACAACACGACACAACATCCACCCACTGGCCACCCAAAGCTAACCTCGAACCACACACACACATATACTGTACGCTGATATGCTAATTATTTATCGCCAGCTCGCACGTGGCGCATGTATGTACAGACACATACAATGTTAACTGCACTTACAGCACCCACATCCACATACATATTTAAAAAGCACACTCCCATTGGGCAAAAGCAGGGCTTTGAAGAGCTACTAGCAGGGCTTCTTATGGATTTCGTAGTCCTTCCACGCTCATATCCAAGCCCATATACTTTTTTATATGAAGTGGCCAAATTTTCCAGACCTTCCGCTCTCCTTGCTTTAAAGAGGCGTGCTATAAGCACTCCTTTGGAATGGCTTAAAGAAGTGGTTAACCACAACAATTAAAAAAATATTTTTTATTTCTTTTTATGTATATACCTACCTATTTATTCTGTAATTTTATTTTATTTTACATAGTTTTGTCAGATAAGAATATTTCTAAGTCACGACGTTGATTATTATTCAGTGTTTTTGAACTAATATATATTTAAAATTTTAACGAAAAAGTAACCCTGAAATATAAACAGAATCAGTTTTTGTAGGGAAAATATAATTGTACTGCCAATTATCCAATTATAACTATACCAATATCTAATGGTTACAGATATCTGCTCCCCCTAGTTGATAGAAACACACGTTGGCACGAAGCGTATCCACTCAAAGATACCAACGCCAGTACTGTCGTTGACACACTTCATAGGGAATACATATCACGTTTTGGAGTTCCTCTGGAAATTGTTTCTGATCGAGGTCCTCAATTCACGTCCGCAACATTTAAAAACTTTGTCAAAAATCTAGGAAGCAAACACATTACCACCTCTGCTTATCATCCACAAGCTAACGGAATGATAGAACGATTTCATAGACAGCTCAAGACTTCTTTAATAGCGAGCAAAAATCAAACAAACTGGGACACAGAGCTGCCACTAATTCTTCTGGGACTCAGGTCCACGGTCAAAGAAGATATTAAGGCTTCACCTGCTGAAATGGTATTTGGTCAAAATCTCAGGTTACCCCAACAAATAGTAATACACGACAGTAAAAATTTTAATTCGTCGGACACCTTGTCCAAGCTTAAAGAGGTCGTAGAATATAAACAATCAAACATTGCACATCATAACTCTAACTTCCAATCATATATACCTCAAGCACTCAGTACTTGCAAATTTGTCTTCGTTCGCAATGACACAATTCGCAAAACTCTCCAAGAGCCGTACGATGGTCCCTTCGAAGTTATTGAGAAAACACCAAAATTTTTCAGAATACGCAAAAATAATACTAACATTACAGTCAACATAGACCGAATCAAACCCGCCTCATTAGACACTGAAACAGCACAAACACGTACAACCAAAATTAAAAACACCAAAGTACTCTTTAACCTTTTAGCCAACATGACAAAATTTTTTAAAAAAAGGGAGGGGGAATAATGTGCTGACTCAATACCACCACAAAATAACACGATAAATTCACAAACTGTATCGTCTCAAATTTATACTCTAACGAATTCTACTTTGTTTATTCTTATTATTACGATCAAGTTTTCTTTGAATTGAAAATTTTATTATTAAAAAATTTTCAAATATTTTAAAAGTTGTAAAAATTTAATTGATCTAAAAAGTTGTCTAAAATAAAACGAATAAAATATTGACGAATCCATTGCTGATGAGTTAAAGAATATTCTACAAGCTTGGGTTATGCAGCAAGTTTGTTTAAGAAATCACCAAAGATCGATTCAACCATGATGCCCGAGACTACTGGGAAGTATTGAATTAAAATAAACAATTATAAATGTCTTTGCATGTGTTATATGAAGCAAGCAGCAGTTTAACAGTTTTTTTTTTTTGACTCTGACGCTGTGGCAAATTTATTTTGATGAGGGACAAATTAAGAGAAAGCACCAACAACAGTAATGATGCACAGCTCTTTAGAAGTATCTGCGACTCTCTCGCATTTTACACTTGCTCGTGTAAACATGCTACAGCAACGATGTTTAATCCCAGTCGGCAATGGCAGTAGTTGGAAGCGCTACTAGCAGGCCTTCATATGGATTTCGAAGTGCTTCCGCTGTCATATCCGAGTATACTTTCTTTTTAATATGAAACGAGAACATTTTTCAGGCTTTCCGCTCTCCCTGCTTTAAAAAGGCCTGCTATAAGCACTCCTTTAGAATGGCTTATAGAAGAGGTTAACCAAAACAATTAAAAAAGTATTTATTTTTAATTTCTTTTTATGTATACCTGCCTATTTATTCTGTGATTTTATTTTATTTTACATATTTTTGTCAGATAAGAATATTTCTAAGTCATGACGTTGATTACATTCAATATTTTTGAATTAATATATATTTTAAATTTTAACGAAAAAGTAACCCTGAAATATAAGCAGAAACAGTTTTTGTAGGAAAAATATAATTGCTGTACTGCCCTCGGTACCGAAAAATTAGGCTTCATAGAATCGCTCGCAGAAGCAGCGTTGAAGTCATGTGTCTTACCGCCAAAAGTAGCAGTAAGTGCACGCCTTCGTTAGAAGAGACCTAGTTTCATTGCCTATTGGGCTTCTACTTTAACTCACACTGACAAAGTACGAAAAATTCTCATTTAACAACATGTTACCAAAGTTGTGCATTTTTGCCACTTTGATACCATTAATTTGTTTGTTGCACTGCATGCATCAGTGTTTATATATATGTGTGTGTGTGTGTGTGTTATGTTGAGTGGGTGGTTTTGCTGCATGAACTTTAGCGTAGTGCTTTACACAGTTCTTTTTTCTCTGAGTTTTTTTGTAACCAAATAAATTGTAGCAATTTTTATTTTACACCATTAGCAGCACTCAAGTAACTTGAGTATTTTTTCACTCCTCGCTAAAATTTCACTTTAGCCCAGAAAATGCAAAAAAAAAAAAGAAATTAAGGCAACATTTATTTGTTGCTCTACAGCTGTAGTGTTGACTTAAATGAATTTCTTAAATACTTCAAGCTGCTGGAAGTATCAGCAATTATTTCAATTTTAATGCTTGTTCGTTAACTTAATTGAGACTTGTTTGAAATGAAAAAGATTGGTTAAGCAGATGAAGTAATTTAAAGCCTTAAATCACACTTCTTGAAGAGGTGATCGCCGTAAAAGAAAATTTAAAAAAGAAGAAGAAAAAAGGTTTTAATTTTCTGAAACAAGATTTATTTGAGAACAAAGTGACATTATTCGAAAATCGTATCCAAATTGAGCGACGACCGAGCGGGACAGCCGCTGCCCGCGTGACTTTAGACAGTGTGACCTTTACTTTTAATTTACCTTAAAGGGACCTATATCCATTTTTGGTGAAAAAATGTTGGTGTGCTTTATGAGAGGATTACGGAGTAACGGATAAAGCTATAGATTTGAAAAGTTTTGTTTATTTATTTGTAAATTAATTACGACCTCTTTTCAAAAATTTTATGTTATGTTTTATATAACTCTAATAATTTATCTTTCTGCGAAAAAAGAGCTTACTTTTCACAAAATAAGTATGCATCAAAAATTAGAAGAACTTTAAGCTGCCTCATATAATTTGCACTACTTATGTTTATTTCGAAGTAATTTACTTGTAACATTAACGAAACAAATAGAATATAAACCGCTTAGTGGATCACAGCGATCACGCAAGGCTAATGATGAGTTGGTGTAGCGGCAAACGAAGCAGTCTGTATAGTCTGCTGCCTGATTACTATTCTACACAAGTGCATTGTTGTTGTTGTTTTCTTCAGAAAACAACATAGACCTTAAAAAAATTATTAGAGGTTTATAAACGCATTAAATTAATTTTTTTATATTTTTAAAGAAATATTAAATTTTTAAAAAAATAAAATTTCATTTTTGTTTTACAACGTTATTTCTTCATTACAAAAAAATCCCTGAAAAATTTTTTAAGGACCTTCAGCAAGTTATTTTTCAAGGATTGATTGGCATCGAGTTTTTTTAAGATCTACAAAATCGTGTCTGCAAAACCTACTTTTACTCTCAAATTCAAAGCATTTTTAAAATTTTGTCTTTTATCTTTTACAAATCAAAAATTTTCAAACATCTCTGTCAATTCCTAGTCCTCAGTGTGTACTTATTCAGAATTTTTTTCTGGTTATTTTTCAGATTTTCAAAATCTGAGATATCTAGGATTTTTGCCCGATTTTATCATTACGGAGAAATAACGTCACGAAAAAACAAAAGCAAAGCAATTTTTCAAAAATTAAATACTTCTTTAAAAAATATATATATATATGTCGTAGTACTGTATGCCTTTCAATATAAAACGGCAAGCGGCGACACTTATGTCAAAGCTTGGGTGGAATCGACTGACTACTGAATAATTTTTGGAAAACAGAAATCAGAAAGATTTGGAAAACTGAAGTGATCAGTAGTGGCGTGATCGAGACTGCCTCGTTTTTATTGTTAAATAAATTATTTAATTGAAATTGAAATAAAATTTGTTTCAAATGGAAGATGATGCGACATCAGAAGTGGGATTGACCCAAGATTTGCTGCAAGTCACAAGCGAAGAAAAATGGCGTCTACTGTTCGAGCAACAAAATCGTAGCTTTTTAGCGCTTGTGGAAGCCATCAAACCATCATCCAGCGTTGATCCATATTTGCCCGAGTTTAACCCAGATAAGGAAAACGTCGACGCACGCGCTTGGGTCGCAATGGCGGATATGTGCATCTCCAAGCAGTCTCCGCGAAGCGCATCTTTGATGAATATCCTAAGTCGGGCTCTCAAGGGACAGGCATCTGTCTGGTTATCCCAAGTCGCATATCCGGAAATGACGTGGCCAGAATTCAAAGATATTTTTTCTGCCCGATATGATTGTCCCGAAACCTCAGCTGCATTTTTGACGAATTTGAACAGTAACAGACCTAAGGACGGCGAGTGCCTTTCAGCATATTCCGCAACTATGATAACATCTTTAATGGCTCGATGGAAAAACTTGTCTACTGAGCAGATAGCTGTATCCACAGTACTAGCCCACATTTCCCAGTTTGATGCTAGAGTTCATCGTTTAACGTTTACTACGGATATTGGTACTAGAAATCTGTTGCAACAAGAACTGAAGGCTTTGTCGTTTTTAAAGAAGAAAGCTGTTACGCAGAATGACATTAGTGGTCCAGATATCAAACGATATAAAGCATCAACACCATCGCCAAACATACAATGTTTTAATTGTGGAAAGCTAGGGCATAAATCAGTGCAATGCCGTTTCAAGAACATCAACACTCACAATTTAAGATTTAGCAACAACGAGAACTCCAAAAATCCAGTCAAGGCGAATGTTACATGTTTCAACTGCCAAGGTGCTGGCCACTACGCATCAAGATGTCCTAAGATTATTCGCAAAGCAGATGCTGCCAGTGATGGAATTTCTTCAACAGATCGTCGAGTTGATTTATGCATTGTTGGTGCACCTGCTGGAACATTGGTTCACTCCGGTGAGGAATTTTTATTTATTTATGATTCTGGCTCAGAATGTTCGTTGATTCAAGAATCAGTGGGTTGTAAATTTCGCGGTAAACGTAGCTATAATGTAGTGATGATGACAGGAATTGGACAGACAAGTGTAAAAAGTACTATTCAAATTTTAACGTCTATTAAAGTAGATGGTATTATTTTCGAAATTCTGTTTCATGTTTTGCCAGATTATTATTTACGTCATAAAATAATGATTGGACGTGAAATCTTAAGCCAAGGTATAGCTGTACAAATGACGTCAGACAAAGTATGTTTTGATAAAGTAAGCTTTGTTCATATTTGTGAAGTTATTCCAGCTAAGGATATAGATTTCAATTTAATAGACACCGATATTTCCCAGGATCTAATGCCAAAGTTGTTGGATATTTTAGATTCTTTTAAACGAAGTTTTGTAACTGGAATTCCAAATTATCAAGCTGATACTGCACCAATGAAAATAAGACTTAAGGACCCTAACAAAACAGTTAATAGGCGTCCTTATCGACTAAGCACAGAAGAACGTAGTATTGTGCGAGACAGAATTAAGGAACTATTAAGTTGTGGTATTATTCGCCCTAGTTCTTCACCGTTTGCGAGCCCCATACTTCTAGTGAAGAAAAAAGACGGTTCCGATCGAATGTGTGTAGATTATCGCGAATTAAATGATAATACCATTCCCGACAGATTTCCATTACCGCTCATCTCGGATCAAATTGACAGGTTGCAAGGTTCTAATTTTTTTCACAAGCTTAGACATGGCTTCAGGGTTTCACCAAATACCAATTCATTCTGACTCGATTGAGTATACAGCTTTTGTAACTCCTGAAGGCCAATATGAATTTCTCACTATGCCATTTGGTCTTCGGAATGCACCATCAGTTTTCCAGCGTGCCGTGATGAATGCTTTAGGTAATTTGGTAAATTCGTTTGTTGTTGTTTACATGGACGATATCCTTATTGTGGCTGCTAATGCTGAAGAGGCATTGGAAAGGCTGGGTATTGTGCTTAAAGTGCTCACAGAAAAAGGCTTCTCACTAAATTTGAAAAAGTGTACTTTCTTAAAACAAAAAGTACAGTACCTTGGTTTCGAGGTCAGTGGTGGTAAAATGAAACCGAACCCCAAAAAGATTGAATCTTTGACAGCTCTGCCTCCACCCGAAACCGTTACTCAGCTACGCCAATTTATAGGATTAGCATCTTACTTTAGAAAGTTTGTTCCTAGGTTTTCGCAAATTATGGCACCTTTATATACTTTGACATCTAGCAAAAGCAAAATTGATTGGAAACCTATGCACGAATCTGTAAGACAGCATATAATATCCGTTTTAACTTCTGCACCGGTATTAACACTCTTTGATCCTTCATGTCCAATAGAGCTTCACACGGATGCTAGTGCTATTGGTTACGGTGCTGTTTTAATGCAGAAGAAGGACACGAACTCTTTTGTGGTTGCCTATTATAGCAAGCGTACTTCTGCTGCTGAGTCCAAGTACCACTCATATGAGTTGGAAACTCTAGCGGTTGTTAATGCGATTAAGCATTTTAGACATTATTTACATGGACGTAGTTTTATTGTTGTTACTGACTGTAACTCCTTGCAGGCGTCACGAAAAAAACTCGATCTGACTCCTCGAGTGCATAGGTGGTGGGCCTTCTTACAGGCTTTTGAGTTTGAAGTTGTGTACAGAAAAGGAAATCATATGTGTCATGCAGACTTCTTTTCAAGGAACCCACTACCTTCTTGTGCTAAAGTGTTTGAAAAAGTTGAACCCAAGTTTGTTAACTTAACCGAACTGTCAGATAATTGGCTACTGGCAGAGCAACAGCGAGATAGCGAAATCGTGAAACTAACATCTGATATTAATGAGAAAAGGCTTAGTGATGACATTTCTCAGACTTATGAGATTCGCTCAGGCATTCTCTATCGTAAGATACAACGAAATGGAAGATCGCAATGCTTGCCAATAGTTCCCAGGTCACTTAGATGGTCAGTAATTAATAACACCGACGAAGCATTAATGCATTTAGGTTATGAGAAGACCTTAGAGAAAGTGTACGAGCTTTATTGGTTCGACAAAATGTCAAAATTTGTAAGGAAATTTGTAGATAATTGCGTAACGTGTAAAATATCCAAATCTCATTCAGGGAAAATTCAGGCCCAATTACACTCTATACCCAAAGTAGCAATTCCTTGGCACACTCTACATATTGACGCAACTGGAAAACTAAGTGGAAAAAGTGACAGAAAAGAGTATATTTTTGTATTAATCGACGCTTTCACAAAATTCGTTCTCTTGCATCATACTATTAACATAGATAGTCTTAGTAGCATTACAGCTTTAAAGAAAGCTATTTCTTTATTTGGTGCACCGACACGTGTCATAGCTGATCAGGGTCGCTGTTTTACGAGTCGAGAATTTAGTGAATTTTGTAATTCTCACAGTATTAACTTACACTTGATCGCAACAGGCAGCGCTCGTGCAAACGGCCAAGTTGAACGTGTAATGGGTACCTTAAAAAACATGCTTACTGCAGTTGAAACTAGCAACCGCACATGGCAGGATGCTCTTCCTGATGTTCAGCTAGCTTTAAATTGTAGTCAAAATAGAGTCACGAAATTTAGTCCCTTAGAATTGCTTATAGGTAAAGTAGCTAGACCTGCAGAAATATTAGTGTCTGATGCCAATGAACCGCCAATAATCCTTGAAGAGGCTCGAAATAAAGCCATTTGTAATATTGAAAGGAATGCCATTTACGATAAAATGAGATTTGACAGGACTAAAGTCAGACTGGACAAATTTGAGGTAGGAGACTTTGTCCTACTACAAAACGAAGAACGGAACCAAACAAAACTTGACCCAAAATATAAAGGTCCATATAAAGTAATAGAAGTTTTAGATGGTGACCGATATGTGGTAAAATCTTTAAACTGTAACCGGACATACAAGTATGCTCATGATCGTATGAGACGAATGCCTGAAAGTCATGTCCCTATTGAAACTGATGATGATACAGTTGAGTCTGTTGATTTTAATGAAGAGCGAACTAATTGAGTTCGGCTCTTATGAAAATGTAATACGCATTGTTGTGGTCAGAAGTGGTAATATTGTGGTTAGAAAAAAAATGTGAAATACCCTAAATACCGGAAAGAGGTGTTTAAGGGTTGCTTGTGCCGGATAGAGGCAGTGGAATATCACTGGATAGAAGTGATTATTCAGTTTAGTAACCGGATAGAGGTTACTGGAAAGATGAAAGCAAAATAATATCACTGGATAGAAGTGATACTTGTTTTTTTTAATCGGATAAAGATTACTGGACTGAACAATGTGTATTAAATTCTAAGTAAATTTAACTTTTTGCTGTTTGTGCGATATCTTATAATCATGAGACATGACATATGACATTTGGATAATAAACCGAATCATTAAATAAGAATTTTGTTGATTTACTTGTAACTTAACTGTAATAGGAAATAAGTTTGTTAATAAATTGTTCATGTGATGGAAAGCTATTTAAATTTTATTTGTTAAATCGATTTGTTTCTGGTCAGAATTGGCCGAGTGGTAGTACAAGATATTGTATAGATTTTTCTTTTTCAGATGTGTCGCACGAGGACGTGCGAAACGGCAGGATGGCCGTGTCGTAGTACTGTATGCCTTTCAATATAAAACGGCAAGCGGCGACACTTATGTCAAAGCTTGGGTGGAATCGACTGACTACTGAATAATTTTTGGAAAACAGAAATCAGAAAGATTTGGAAAACTGAAGTGATCAGTAGTGGCGAGATCGAGACTGCCTCGTTTTTATTGTTAAATAAATTATTTAATTGAAATTGAAATAAAATTTGTTTCAAATGGAAGATGATGCGACATATATAAATGTAAATAATATTTAAATCAATATCTTTAACTTTAATTTTATAATCATCTCACAACACACCTAAATTTATCACAAAAATGGATATAACATAAGTTCCATAATTTGCTCAAGATATAACTTTAAATTTCATAGAAAAAAAAATTAAGAGGCCATTTCAACCCTTGAAAGGACTTTGACCGTGCTTCTTGTGATCAATTGTGTTGTGCGTGTTGTCAAATGTTTGAACACAAATGATCGAGAACTTGACCTACAAGTATTATGCCGAATCCGAAAGGCTTATGTTCTCAAGAAGCTTTTCATGGCGGTTTTTATTCTCTGAGGCTTGCCATTGTCTGCAAAGAGGTTACGGCCGAACTGAAAAATTAATTCAATTGAAAAAACTTTCTGTGTCAGGTGGGAATTGAACCAGGGTTCTCTGGTGTATGGGCCACGCACTCTACCCAATGCGCCATGGCCGCCACTTAATATCATAACCATGCTTTATTTTACACATAAAAAATAAAATTATTGTACAATAAAACAATTAGAATAATCCCTTTTCGTATGTAGGTCCGTTTTTTTCAGAATTTTTAAAGTTTTCTGCTTCGGCTGTTAAAATAATAATTGGTAATTACACAAATATTTCATATTCAGGGTTGTATCAATGCTTTAAAATGTCTATCAGTATGCAAAAATGCCGACATAACACCAAAAAATTAAATATTTTAAGAACGTGTTACTTAGCTTAGTTCTTGTCGTTCTTCTAAAAAGTAGTATTTCTGGTCCTATGATGCTCGTCGATATCCTTATTTCTTTGAAAAGAAAACTTCTTTACGCGCGTTGAGCACTTTTTAGTAGAGATCAAAACTATAAATTTGCGACATCATCACTCTGTTAGCGATATCATCACGCTGTTAGTTGTTTATTTCTGTTGCATTTTACAGCATTACTTATACAGAGGTTAGGCTAGGCCAACTTGTTTTGTGAGCTTTTTTGTTATTAGTGTGTTACGTTTAAAATTTACCGATTACCGAAGCGATTACCAACCGATTACCAAAGCAATTACCAGCTGATTGCGGATTTCCTAAGCGAATACGAACTGATTACCAATTACCAAAGCGATTACCAATCGATTACCGATTACTGAAGCGATTAGAAACCAATTGCCGATTACCGAAGCGATTACAAAAGCGATTACCTACAGATTACCAATTACCGAAGCGATTAACTACCGATTATTTATAATCGAAGAAATTACCAATCGATTACCGAACCAATTACCGATAACCGATGTGGTAACCAAATCATTGCCGATTACCAACGAATTACCGAAGTGATTACCGAGCCAATTACCGATTACCCAACCAAAGTAATTGTGTAACAAATATATTATATATAACCATTAAAAAATAGTTTAAGAATTCAATAACGTGTAAGTTGATAAAGGGTTAAAAAAGCAGAACGCTTCCGATTTGCCGACTGTTGCTACTTTGGAAATTCATAAAAGCTATGTTATTTCATAGTTTTACGTTATCACTTCAGTCGGCAGTCCACCCACAGCCTACTTTTTGGAGTTTACTCCTATAGATTCGATTTCACATGTAGCCCGCGGCATGAAAATTATATAGCGAGTGAGATCAAGTGTTGAACAAAAACTCAAGCGTAACGTTTTCTGTCATTCGTCTAGTGATAGTTGTGGTAATCGGCTCTCTGCCACGTGACTTTGCGCAGCAAAATACAAACAACGAAGAAATACCAACAAAATACACTATTATATAGCATACAATCGTTGCTATTATATAAAATTGAAGAGAACATTTTTGTAAAACTCCAAAAGTATTGGGCTGCTTTTAATGAAATAAGTTTCAAAATATTAAATTTGTGCTACAGCACAGTAGAGGGATAATAATAAGTATATTTAATTAATATGTGAAGATTTGTATGAAATCATCGCCGACGCCAAGCATTGCTTGGTAATTTCTTCTTACGAGCTTGTGTTGCGAGAATTTCAATAAACTCCACGTTACTCTCTGCTCTTCTCTTTTAATACTCAGCTAGCATAGCCCAACAAAAGAATAAGTCCAACAAGTTTTATTTCATTGAAATCAGTTATTTAATCAGAGTTATTTAATTTTATAAAATTTTAAGCATAAATACTTCTGTTAAAAACAGCAGAAAATCGTTGTTTTTTATGCTGTTTTCCTGAACCGAGTTTTTTGCAAGTAAGAACAAGCAAACCATAGTAATTTTGGTGATTTTGTAGTGAAGTAAAAATACTTCAAATTGAATAAATCGACAAATTTTCAACCGATTTCAATTTACTTAAACTTGCTGAATTTGGAATAAGCTAGACCTTTTTTTTTTGGCTGCGACATGACGGGACATTTAATACAAAATTTGTTCACAAATTTATCTGTAAGAGAGAAAATATGAAAAATTTTAATTGTTTCTACATACAGGTGAAGGATTGCGCTTAATACAATTTTTGAAAGAAGTTAATTCACATTTTGTTTCTGGTAAGACGACTAAATATGATACAATCATTGATGTGGTGTTTTCACTATTCGTAAATCATATTACGGTTCGATGTTCATGTATCATATTTTAGTTACACACGCCTATTGTTACATTATTTAATAATGACGTTACTATTAATGAAATCCATCAACTTACCTAATTATGAATTTATGTAATATGTTGATGTTATATATATATATAATAAGTCGGGGATTGACCGAATCAGAATTCGTCCCCTATTTGACGAAGGATGCTACTGCTCGGAGCACTCATAAGTAAGCATGCTCCTTATATAGGCACCCTTTGTCACCTCAAGCATGTCCTTGTAGGTCAGTTGACCAATCTCGGCTTCGTCAATAAATGGACGTCCCAGAATGGTCAATCTTATGCTTGCCAACGCCGGACACTGGCACAAAATGTGTGCTGCTGTTTCCGGCTCTTCTAGGCATAACCTACACGCATTGTCCTCGATCAGAGTCATCTTCCTGAGATGGTACATGTAGGGACCGTGTCCTGTGACCAGTGCAGTAAGCCAGCTTAAAGTCTTCGGATTGTATCGGGTAACTTTTGCTGCCTCACTACTTGACCATTTCACGGCCGCCTTTGATTGCCTGCAATTACCAGCTTCTTCCCACCTTGTACGGTGTTCCGAGTCCGTCCATTGCTTAATAAGGCCTGCCACCATGTTGTCGCCTATGGCGATACGTGGTTCTGGTCCACAGAATTCTTCTGCTGATCTTTCTCTTGCTAAAGAATCAGCCTTTTCATTCTGTTCTATGCCAGAAAGTCCTCGCACCCACTTAATTGTGAGCTCATTTGTCTGAGCGCACCTATTGAGTTTGGTAAGACATTCTATGGCCAACCTAGAAGTAATATCTGTCCGTTGCATACATCTAATCACCGACTGATTGTCAACGGCAATGACAATTTTCTTGCCATTTACCCGTCCATCTATCAAGTGGTCCAGCGCATGCACTACACCAAGCATTTCCGCCTGGTATACAGACACGAACCCCCCTCAACAGAACCCTCTTGACCCTTGAATCCTGTCTCCTACATGTTCGTTCCAGTTCAGTTTACTATCTAGAGTTACCCCTAGATATTTAACTTTCGTGGACATGTTGATTTCAGCTCCAAAAAGTCTAAGTGGTTCTCTTCTCAGGCCTACCCTCTTTCTAGTAAAGAGAATATTGTCTGATTTTTCTGCGTTCACGGTGAGGCCCTGTTCTCGACACCACTCCTCCACCATTCGGAGTGCTCCCTTCATGATGTCAGAAATGGTGTCAATGAACTTACCACAGACCACCAACGCAATGTCATCTGCATACCCTATCGTGTGTTTGCCTGATTCTTCTAGTCTAGCCAAAAGTGAGTCCACAGTGATGTTCCACAGGGTTGGCGATAACACCCCTCCTTGAGGACATTCTCTACTTACTCTACCTCTAGTCTTGACTCTACCGTTCTGCATGTTGACAGCCCTGTGCTTGAGCATATTGTCTACCCAATTTGTTATCACTGCGTTCTGTCAGAGCCTGTCGCAGCCTTCCAAGCATATTTTGCCGAAAGCACCCTCGATGTCCATAAATGTGGCGATCGCGATGCCTCCTGAAAATAACTCTTTTTCAGCCACTCTAACTAATTTGTGAAGAGTACTCTCCGTAGACATGCCTGCTCTATACGCATATTGGCATCTACTCAGAGGCAAGGTTGATTTATAAGGTTGTCGCAGGGCTGATCGCACTCTCTTCTCAGTACCCATAATTGTCAAAACCAGCCAATTTTGCGAATGATTACGAAAGAAGAACGGATGATAATAGAGAGCACTTGTAGATTTTCTATGAGCTGTCAACTTCGATTTGACAATTATGGGTACTCGCTCTCTCCCTTGCGACAACCTTATAAATCAACCTTGCTCAGAGGATTATGCATCAGTGAAGTGCTCTCAAGACAGTCAACCATCACTCTTTCCATCGTTTTCAAGAGGAAAGACGTAAGGCTGATCGGTCTAAAGGACTTCATATGTTGATGTTAGTGATATATTTTAAAATTTAAAAAGTATACAATGCTTTCCGTAATGTAAGAGACGCCTTATTTACCCTCCTTTGCTTTTTATATACATCTCAAATTCCAAGGTAATCGGTCTAGATGAGTAAGCTCCAGTCGCGTCGGAGCTGACACGCACACTTTGAAAAAGTCTGATAATACCCTATAGGAACAAACTAACTTGTTTTTAAAAACAACTCATTAAAAAACTAATTTAAAATAAACTAGTATATGAACTACTTTGAATTACATTAAGGCAGCATCCACTTCAATACTAAATAGTTTTTATTATTGCATTATATATGAAGTAATTGTAATACTACTTTAAAACAAGTGGTTGATAAACTGCTTTGATTTATATTAAGGCGGCAACTACTCTGATTTTGACATGTTTTATTTGCAAATTTTTATTAGATTACAAGTTTATATATGTTCATCAAATTTTGGCTTCACTAACATTTTGTTTCAAAAAGACATTTTTTATTGACGATATTGAACTGCAAGACAGACGTGGAAAACACACTTTAAAACTAATAAAATGCCTTCAAACCCTGTGAAACGATTAAAAATTATTTATTATTTAAGATATTCAAATTACAAACTGGTAGTGTTTAGCAAACATTGCACAATTTGGACTCTGTACGGAAATTGATGCATTGCTTAACCATTCAGCAAACACCTCATCACTTCATGATTTATGTATTTATGTATTTTTCAAAATAGTCAAATAAATGATCTCTTTGATGTATAGAAATTTAATATTTTTATGCTTTTAAATTCATCTTCAGTAAGTGGAATATTAAATAGTTTTCAATTCGTTATTTTAAAGTAATTAAAAAAATAGTTTAAATATAACTAGTTTAACAAGTAGTTGCAAATATATGCAGACGAAAGTCAATTGACTTATTTAGCGGACATCACCATACAAAATATGTTAGTTCGTTCTATGGAAAAAAGTCAGAATTTCAACTAGTTGTGGTTGACAAAAAACTACTTTTTCAACTACTTTTAAATTAGTTGATTTTCCTACAGGGTAAGTAAATATTTTAAACTATAACCTAAGTTAAGATTTCAACTTTTTAAGCACAGCAATCCTTCTCGTTTTGTAGTAGACTCTGTCTTTATGGCTTAATTCTACTTATACCCTTGGCTAAGCAGCCTTCGGTTCACGAAGCAGCAGACAGTACTTTACAACACACTCTTGGTGAGTAAATAAAATATTCATGATAAACAGACTCAAAACGTGTATACTGGTCTGCACACATCAGTAGAGCACTTATGACACCCAGAAAAGCAATCGGGTATCAATTTTCGGGTATCAACTTTAGAAAATTTAGTTTCATGCCAATTTACAGTAGAATCCGGATATAACGACCTCCAAGGAACCGGCGAAACTAGGTCGTACTAACCGGACGACGCACAAAACGGACAAATAAATTAAGCTTGTTTTTTAGTATGATTGTATTTGTTTGAATGTTTGTATTTAAATGTACCCTACAGGAACAAACTAACTTGTTTTTTGAAACAACTAATTAAAAAACTACTTTAAAATAAACCAGTATATGAACTTCTTTGAATTATACTAAGGCGGCATCCACTTCAATTCTAAATAGTTTTTATTGCATTATATATGAAGTAATTGAAATACTACTTAAAAACAAGTGATTGATAAACTACTTTGAATTATATTAAGGCGACAACTACTCTGATTTTGACATGTTTTAATTGCAAATTTTTATTAGATTACAAGTTTATATATATTTAACCATGTTACTTCATCAAATATTATTAACTTTAGGCCATCAGTAATTGTTTTCAATTGGTTATTTTTTATAGTTATAGGTTTTAGTTAAAAAAATAATTTATATATAACTAATTTAGCAAGTAGTAAAAAATATATGCGGTTTTCAAGTGACTTATTTTAAAGTAGTTAAAAAATAGTTTAAATTTAACTAATTTAACAAGTAGTTGAAAATATATGCAGACGAAAGTCAATTGACTTATTTAGCGGTCATCACCATACAAAATATGTTAGTTCGTTCTATGGAAAAAAGTCAGAATTTCAACTAGTTGTGGTTGACAAAAAACTACTTTATCAACTACTTTTAAATTAGTTGATTTTCCTACAGGGTACAGTTAGATAAGTTTTCATTTACGGAAATAAAACATTAATTACCAATTACATAAAACTTTAATGTTACTTAAACATTAAGCATAAAAAACATACTGTAACATATACAAAGAGTTACAATGTATGAACCTACAGTCTATGCAAATAAATGTGTAGTTACTAACGTAGAAAGTCTGTAATTTTAGTTTGTTTTTGATTAATTTCTGTTCGATAGTAAGAACTTCGTACAGCATTGTGAATACTTGACATTCTAGTTTTCATAACATCATCATCAAAGTTAGTTTAAATAAACACATTGGTCGTTTCCGCAGCCTTTAGAGCTTCAGACACACTGCGCGTCTTTCTAACCGGACGAACTATAAAATAGTTCGCTATAAGCAGATGGTCGCTTAAACCGGAGTCTTAGAGTACTTAGCTATGAAACAAAACTTGAGTTTACATCGTGGTCGCTAAAAATGGTTAGTCGTTATAAGCGAAGTCGTTATATCCGGATTTTACTGTACTTGTACTGTACTTGTACGCAATACAAGATGAATTAACTAAATGAACGCGTCAACAATCAATCCAATAGTACAAGTCAACATCCAATGGTTGGCATACCATCATAGTCATCTCCTGGTTAAGAAAAGAGCTATCTTAAATCTCTTGTATATTTAGAGCCTGCTCTCTAATTAAGGATATTAGTAAACCTGTGCAAGCGATCTATACAAACCCCAACTAGCACGAGACTCCCCTAATGGCCGCCCATGATAGTCAACCGGGCAAGGGATCCACCAGATGAGGCTCTTCAACACCACCGGCAAAAGTAAAAAAAGTTCAACTAAACTTTTGTTATTGGCAGCGTCCAGTTAGAACACTTAATTGTGCATAGATTACAACAATTTCGTTATCTAACCAGGATACTCGATCAATCACTGAAATCTCGAAAGTATATAAGCTCAACATCCTTTTTTAGGAATATGGGCGAAAGATTACTATGCCTCATGCTCTTCTATTTGTGTATTAATGTCGGCGATAGATCAAATCTCCTCAACACTTAAGTGGAAGGACTATCCCAGTGCTAACAAGTTCAACAGCACAATTGCTTCTACTTTCCCAGGATCGTATAAAAGGGATACACCCACTTTACATACCAAGGAATGGCCGTCAATGCCGGGCTCCAAGGTAGGAACCTTTTGCACAGATAAGACAAGACTAGTTTATGTTGACAACCACAATTTGTCTCAAATATCTATATTGTCTCATCTAATACTGCAATCATCCTCCTTTTTTCCTAGCTCAATTTTGCACATATATACTTTGGTATACTGAGCATTCTGTAGTTTATAAAATTGAGCGATAATGGGTAGGGATGCGTGGCACTTTAATTTTATATCAGCTTTTTTTTTTTAGACCATTTTTTGATTTTAACCACATCGTGCATATATATTGGTAAGCATAATACACAGACTTTAATCTAGAAAATAAGGCAACATTCAACAGCAATGTGGCACTTAAATTTTATTCGAAGTCCTTATGCAACATCCTCCTCCCTTCTGACTTCGACAAAACTTGGAAATATATTCCTTGATATAATAAGTATAATAAGTATATAGCTATGGATAGCTTAGAAATTTTGGCGAAATTGAATTTGTCTGACTTCGACCAAATGTTCCACATATCGCACACTAAATACAAAACAGTCACTACTCAAAATTTACAAATTTTTACTTTTTAATGTAAAACTACACTGTGGAACAAATTCAGGTTAGCATAAGTTAGGTCGATTCTGAGAGTGAGGGGTGAAAATAAAGGCTAAATTAGAAGACCCGTATCGCGGCGTTTGTTTATGTTAGTTCCTATTTTTTTTTTAATCGACCTTTGAACTTTGCAGTCAAATGCCAATTTTCAGCATATTGTTTATATGGTTTTTTGGCTATAACTCGTCGATTAATTGATATTTTTTCAATCTGTAAAAGCCAAATTATTGCTAGAGACCTGTGCAACAATTAAAATTTTTTAAAAAAATTGATTTAGAAAATTTTTTGTGGTGCTTATGAACCAAAATGTTAGAAAATTGGACCATTACAAAAATTGTCCACGGTCCAGACGTGAAATTAATAGCGAATCTTATCACGAACGAGCGAAAATTAAAAGACATCAGCCTCGGCTGAGTTCCGAGTCTGAACTGAATCTTTATTTTTGAAATTAGTTCGCTTGTACGAAATAAAAAAAATTGCTACCTGTGCGGTGGTTGAAAACAAAAAAGTTGTTTTACTAATTCCTAATTCTTGGGTTTTCTCTTTTTAATAACTTCGACCTAAATCGCTATTTATTTAATGGTTTTGGGATTTTTAACGTCAATTATCGACTAAGACCATTTTCTTTTCAAATGAAATTTATTGAAGAAACTGAGAAGCATATTATAGATCAAACAGAAAGCAAAAAAGACTTAGTTTTGTGGAAAAGGCTTAATTTTCAAAAAGCATGAAAAAAATAATTTTTCCAACATTTTGCTTCATAAGCACCACAAAAATTTTCTAAATCAATTTTTTAAAAAATGTTTTTTGTTGCACACGCCTCTAGCAATAATTTGGCTTTTACAGATTGAAAAAATATCAATTATTCGACGAGTTATAGCCAAAAAACCATATAAACAATATGCTGAAATTCGGCATTTGACTGCAAAGTTCGAAGGTCGATTAAATAAGAAATTCGAACAAACATAAACAAACGCCGCGATACAGGTCTTCTAATTTAGCCTCTATTTTCACCCCTCACTCTCAGAATCGACCTTACTTTTGCTAACCTGAATTTGTTCCACAGTGCTATGCGTAGTGATCATATACTTTAACTGTAACACATCAAATATATTTTGTACACATCTTCTTTCTATATAGTTAAAAAAAAAGTTTTGTCTCATTATAAAAAAATAAAATAAAATTGTTTTTTGCTTCACCTAGAAATCTAAAAACTTTGAGTTGTGACTGTTTTGTATTTAGTGTGCGATATATTCTTCGGAATAATGAGCAGTCCGGAGTTTAAAAAATTGGGTTGCATTAAGCAGGAGGTGTAACACTTTAATTTTAAACAAAATTTTTTACTACGTTGGTATGACTTCAATCAAATCTAGCTCATACATTTTTTAGTATAATGCGCATTTTGAGTTTGGGAAAGTAATCAGAATTAGACAGGGGGCGTGACTCTTTTATAGGGACAAACTTTACAGGGTTTGTCCGACTTTAGCCCAATTTTCCACATACATATGTTTTAGAATAGTGTGCGGTTCGTAATCTAGGAAAGTGGGTGAGGTTTGACAGGAAGTGTGTCACTTAAATCTTAAAACTTTATCTCAGTAAATATCTGATATATACAACTCCTTACAACTGAAAAGTTTTTGAAAGTGGAATACGGTTTCTTTAAATATTTCTGGCCATAGATAAGACTTGACTAGATTCTATGTAAGAAAGCAACTGCAACAGGATGGAGATCTAAGCAATTAAAAATAGTTACATGCAGTAGGTGAAAAAAATAAACTGTAGAAAAATACACAAAAATAGACCGTAAAAAATAAAAATAGACCTTTTCATTATTTCCAATGCTTTTTAAAACTCGTAAAAAAATTAACTTCTAATTTTGTAGGACTGTACTGCAAGAGTACCGTTGTAATAGAGTTAGAGTGTAAATTCTGAGAAGCACTAGTCGTTTATTCTATAAACGTGGTGCAAATCATTAATCCAGATTGAAGTTTCATAGTAGAAAAAATAAGTTTCCATGTGGATTTCTTCAGTTATTTAAATAAAAAAGTCAAACAAAATTGTAAAGTTTTGGTAAATTTAATGAAATATAAATACTGTAACGTATAATACAATAATTTTAACGAAAAGTATTGGTAATTTTTTTATTTATTAACTTTCGTGAGTAAGTTCTAAAAATAAATTATTTTAGATAATATAACTGATTTTTTAAAAAAGCAGGACACACCAACACGTACACTTCGAGAATATTTAAACAATTGCACACTGCGATTAATTAGGTGATTGCTGCCTATAAGTCGGAGACACGGGTGTCCCGAAAGGAATCGCCAGGGAGCTCTAAAGTTACAACGTCCAAATTTGATCGACGAATTTTAGAGATTTCCGAAGCCGATCCGTTAAAATTAGTGCCGGAAATCAAAGCACAGCTACTCAAGGTAGCCCATCGATTTATACCATTTGTAACAGGTCACGCAAAGAAGGCAAACACGGTCGGGTTGCGCGTAAAGTGCCCTTCGTAAGCAAAGTAAATAACATGAAAGAATGTATTTTTATGAAGAACATGTTTTAAAACCCCGAGAATTTTTTTTTTTGGCATAACATACTCTGAACGGATGAGTTTATGATCAGATTGAAGTATTCAGGTGGCATGGCTTCTATTTCACCAAACTCTTCAAACTATCATATTAAGGCTGTACAGAAAGGTCTAATGGTCACCATATGGTCCTGGAAAAATTCTGATATTGGAGAAAAAAGGAAACGCTTCGTTGTATCTTAGAATTTTGGAAGACACTGCCATTCCTGAATGCAGACGATTAATAGGTGCGGATTTCATAATCCAGCAGGAAAAAGTATCTGAATACCTTTCTTCGCATAATATTAACCATTTAAAATGGCCACCACAAAGTCTAGACTTTTCTTCAATAGAGAATGCGTGGGCAATGCTCAAAATACAAGTGGCAGAGGGAAAAACCACAAAACTTGCGCGAATTGAAATACAGCTTCATAAAAACTGGAACAAATTCATGTCTGAAGATTGTTTGAAGCTGGTAAATACCATGCAGATTCGAATGGGACAAATGATCATGCAAAATGATGGCCATTATGGCTATTGAAAGCCTTGGGAACTTATTTTTTGCACATTAAATTTGAATATGTTATTGGTTTTCGTTACAAAATCAATAAAATATTATATACAATATTTTGCTTATGTTTTTGCCATCTTTTTAAGCCTTAAGCTCATAAATTTTATAAATAATAAAATCTAATTATTAAAATAGAATCAAAAAAAAAAAAATTACAGGCTTTTTCGATTTATATTGCTCTGTTGGAAACTCATTTTTTCTACGACTGCCAGACTGGGATTACTTTGGGGGACGTCGTTACCCCAAACGTCAAAACCTCGCTCTCAAAACTTGACTTACCAAAATATATGAACTATGAGCATATATCAGACAATATGCTTGATATATCGCTATCTTAATATGCAAAGGCCCCAACTCAAGTTTTTTTTTTTTTTTAAAAAATTTTTGCAATTTCTGCAGTAAAAAAATTGTAACATCATTACATTACTTATAGTCTTTATAAATACAATTTTTTGCAAATAATTCGAAACTACAGAACTTTATATAGCATTCGCACATTTGTTTAACCCAAGAGCAAATCAGTTTAACACAAGTGCAAATCAAATTAATTAAAACGCAAATCAAATTAAGCCAAAAACTATCAATACAACTATCGATACTTTACTTGAAGTTTGAACGAGTGCAATTATCGATACTTTGCATTATAATAGTTAAAAATAGATACTTATATTTATTTATTGACGAGAGTGGTTTTAATTTACATTTAAAAAGAAGCAGGGCTCGTTCCAAGGTAGGTAGCAGAGCAAGTGTGATTGTATCCTCAGTGAGGGGCATAGGTTATTATAAGATAATTTTAAACTCTACATGTAACTCTGACAAATTTTGTGCAGTTTTGCAAGAACTTGTTGAAATACTCAAAGAAACACCATATTAAGAAGGATTTTTAATTTTGAGCAATGCAAAGATCCGTTTAACTGTGCAACGACTACGCTGGCTGGGTCATGTCCATCGTATGGACGACGAAGCTCCAGCGGAAAAGGTGCTCGAGGCGAGGGTCGCTGGTCAACGACGATGAGGGAGACTATGCCTCCAATGGATGGACCAGACTGAGGAAATCGCAACCGCACTTGGTGTATCCAAGCTCGCGCAAAGCAGAGGCGCCTGGCGAGAGCTGATGAGGTCGGCCGAAACCCGATCACGGGGTGTTACGGTCACCTAAGTAAGTAATGCAAAGATCCACAAAACGGAAAGAGTTCCTTCTACGATATCAAATACCGACCTATATCTAAAATATCTACCTCTTTACTCTTCAATGCTGAATACAATAGAAAAATGCTTTTCAAAGATTAAAATACATGCCCAACAAATGTTAGTCAAAGTGAACCAGGATCAAAATCTGCAAACCATTATGAAAAGTAGTGTACGTCTTATTATAGCCACCGATTCAACCAATTGCATTTCAGATGATTGTACTGATTCCAAAAGCTGTCTCTTTACAAATTTCAACTTAATACTTAATAATAATATCTTATATGCTGAATATCAATTATTTAATTTAGATAAAAAAGTAAAGCCCCATGTATTTTGTTCAATTTTAATTTGGTTTAATTTTATTTGCGTTTTGTTTAATCGAAATTGCCCTTATCAATTAAATTTAATTTCTGTTTGGGTTACTTTGATTTGCATTTTGGTTAATTTGATTTGCACTTAGGTTGAATTGATTTTCGCTTGGGTTAATTTAATTTGCGTTTCGGTTAAACTGATTTGCGATTAGGTTAAATAAATGTGCAAATGCTTTATATTAAGGTAGCTTTTATTAAAAAAATCAAGTCTAAAAAAGACAAAAGAGCCTGGGAAACAAAATTCTTTATGTAGCAACCGTATGACACAAATATTTTTGCAGATTATACACAAACATTTTATAGATGGCTAAATATTTCGAATTTACTTTACTACAACCGCAGGATAGATATTTAAGCATTCCGCCTGCCAGAGATCCATTTCTTACTATTTTTTAACATAGCGTCAGAATCAATGGTGTCTAAAGCCCTTTTGTGATATTACTGAATCGGTTCTGACAGTTAATAAAAAAAAAAAATGAAAATATATTATTCATATCTTATTATTCATACGAGAAATAACGTGTGAGTGTATGCAACTCCCCCAATAATACCTTTTTTCCAAACAAATTAGTTCAATAAGATTTGGCTTTAGTCGGAAATGTTGTGTGGATCATACTTGGGTACAACTCAAATCATCAAATAAAAATAATGAAGCCTCTTTATAACCAACTGGAACACTGTACTGAACTATTCAGACAACAGTCATAAACATACCAGTTGCATAAACTTGGTTTTAGTTTGTTCAAAAAGGTACAAAATGATATTTCAAATGACATAGTCATGTTAATATACCTATTGGCTAACAGATGTTGATCTAATAATGATCTAAATTCAACAACAAAGCTGCTGACCTCTCTTCGGATGCTGTCTTATTTGGCCTGCCTGCATCAAATGATGAGAATCTAAAGGCAATTTTCAATCGGATTTGCCACTATATTGACTTTCAGCCTCCTCTTATTAGAGATATATTTAGAGTAAAATCAAAGCAGCACAACTCAAGCTCAATTGTTATAATTAAATATTCATCAGGAAGTGCCAGAAATCGAGTACTCAAAGCTTTCGGGGATTTTCGGAGGCGCAATAAATCTGCAGTTAACCTTAGAAATGCTGGGTTTGATTATGATAAAAACATTTTTATTCATGAGAGCCTCGATGTTGACACTCGCAAACTCTTGCAAGCTGCTATTGCTTTTAAACGCCAGAAGTGCATCTTTAACGCGTTTTCCTTTCGTGGCTCTGTGTACATCAGGAAAGAGAGGAATTCTGAGAGTATTCTCATCAGCTGTTTGGACGAGCTTCATGTGTTTTCAAATGATGTCAGTGCTGAAACCTTGGCCCCTACAAGCTAAATTTTTATATATCTTTATTTTTTTATCTGTACTTATTGTTTTATTTCTATATGTTTATTTAAGTCTTCCTCTTTTCTTCTTTTTCTGTTTTTTGAGCTCTCTATATTCTTTTTTGCCTGGAATATGCTCTCTCTTCGATTCTTCTCATGGCAAACTCTAGCTCAACACCTTCTGGTGCTGATGAAAATCATAAAATCTTAATTCAGATTCTATGTAAGCAACGCAACGGGCTTAATGTCGTTCATTTTAATGCTCGCAGCTTAAACATGGATAAACTGGACTACATCAGGTATATTTTTGATAGCTCCTTAGTAGACATTATTTGCATCTCGGAAACTTGGTTATGTAGTGAAATTGAAGATGCTTCTTGTGGTATTTCTTGTTATAATCTTTTCAGAAATGACCGGCATGACAAAAAGGGTGGGGGGGGGTTGCAATTTACTGCAAAGATAGCCTTAATGCTAAAGTTGTCAGTCGATCTGTTGGACCAGGTATTGAATTTATTAATTTATGTATATCAGACAAGAACAACAAAATTCTTGTTTCGTGTGTGTATAATCCCAACAAATGTTTTTCTGTAGAGCCATTGTTTTCTGTATTATCTAATTGTATTCTTGATTATGACGTAGTTCTGCTGTGTGGTGATTTCAATATAAACCTCCTTTCTTCCGAACAGCCTAAGCAATTACTTCATTACAACTTATCTTCTCTGGGATTGTCTGTTGTAAATGACTCTATGCCTACGCGTTTTTCTAACAACACCACTCCAAGTCTTCTTGACTTTTTTATTGTTTCTGAGCCGTCTCTCGTTTCCTTTTTTGATCAATTGTGCTTTGTCTCTGATCATGATTTGATTTTCTGTACGTTAAATATTAATTTTAATCGTTTAGTGATTCCAAATTCTCTTTCTTATCGTGACTTCAAGCACATAAATTATCCGTCTCTCTTCCATGATGTTTCGTTGTTATCATTTAATGATTGTTGGCTTCACTAAGATATTAATGATAAGCTTAATTCTTTTGTCGAACCAATTTATTTCCTACTTGATAAACATGTTCCTATACGTAGATGTAGATTAAAAAACATATCGTGTCCCTGGTTTTCCCAGCATGTCCTATATATCATTAAGAAAAGAAACAAGTTACGTAAAACTTGGCGGCTAAGTCCCTCAGATGCCAATTGGGAAGCTTATAGAACTGCGAGAAATGAAGCCGTAGTGGTTACTAGAAAAGCAAAAACGCGTTTTTATTCTAATAAACTTAAGCCCTCTCTTCCTAGTAAAGTGCTTTGGAATAATATTAAAAGTCTTGGGTTATGCAACAAAAATAAAGTTGAATGCCATCTAGATCCTGAAGTTTTAAACTCTTTTTTTGCTGACAATGCTGCATCTGTTTCCAACAACAGCAATACTTTTCCCCTCTTAAACCCTGCCATATGTCAATCTTTTACTTTTTCCCCTGTAGTTGAGCTTGATGTAGGTAAATGTGTGTCGCATATCAAATCAAATGCTATGGCTGCTGATGGTATTGCCATTGAATTTATAAAAATCTTATTGCCCCATATTATAAGCCCCCTTACTCACGTTATTAATTCATGTTTAATGTCGTCAACGTTCCCGGATTTATGGAAAGTCGCCATCGTTCTTCCAATAGCAAAAAAACAAAATCCATCCTGTCCCAATGATTTTAGGCCAATAAGCATCCTTTCACCATTAGCAAAAATTTGTGAAAAACTCATGGCTCAGCAAATTACACACCTCTTAGTAAGTAAAAACCTTTTATCCCCGCTTCAATCTGGGTTTCGTGTTGGACATAGCTGCTCGTCTGCAGTTGTAAAGATTCTTGATGACATACGTCCACAATATGACGATGGGTCGTTGACGCTTCTGTGCTTATTGGATTTTTCGAAAGCGTTTGATAAAGTAAATCATCATATTTTGTGTAGTAAGCTAAAGTCTTTGTTTGGGTTCTGTGATAGTGCCGTTAACTTAATGTCCAGCTACTTATCCTTTAGGTATCAAAAAGTTAAAGTAGGCCAATTGTCGTCAGGGTATAAACTTGTTTCTAGTGGTGTTCCTCAAGGGTCCATACTGGGCCCTCTTCTGTTTTCAATGTTTTTAAATGATATTTTTTCTGTTTGTAATCATACTACTGTCCATGCATACGCTGATGATGTCCAGTTATATCTTTCTCGTAGAACTGGCCTTATTGATGACCTTTGTTGTAGGCTGAATGAAGACCTCAACAGTGTTAATGAATGGGCTATAAAAAATTGTCTTCTTCTGAACCCCTCAAAATCATATGTTCTTCCTGTTTGTAAGTCTAAGACTAGTTTGAATGATCTCCCTGATTTGTTTATTGGATCTAATAAGCTTACAGTTGTGTCGAAAATTGTAAATCTTGGATTTCATTTGAATTCTTCTCTGTCTTGTGTGGATCATGTTAATAATGAAGTGAAAAAGGTATATAATGTTTTACGAAACCTAAGATTGTCAGCCAGTGTAACTCCAGTTGATATCAGGCGTAAGTTGGTAATTCAACTTATCTTACCTATTCTTACGTACTCTGAAATAGTCTATAGTAAACTTGATTCTTCGTCCCAGTTGAAATTTCAAATAGCGTTTAATTATGCCACGAGGTATGTTTTTGGTCTTAAAAAATACGATCGTCTTTCCAGTTTCCGAAATGCAATACTTGGTTGTGATATTATAACTTATCTAAATGCTAGGAACTGCATTTACCTTCATAGGTTAATCTATGAGAAAAAACCTGAGTATTTGTTTGGAAAACTGCAGTTTAGTATGTCCAGAAGAAGCCATGTCATGATAGTTCCGAGACATTATTCGCTTACCTCATCTCATCTGTTTTTCATCAACGCCATTTGGTTGTGGAATGCTCTGCCTCGTGGGCTTAGACAGATCCGTGGGAGAGTAGCTTTTAGGCAATCTGTCTTTTCTTTCTTTTCTACTACTTAAATTACTTTTTCTTATACTATTCTTTGTTTTTCTTATCTCTTTCTCTATATTTTATCTTAAATCTAATTAGTTTTAAAATAAATATACATTAATTATACTTGGTTACTTTTATATCCATAACTTTGTTTTGATATTATGTAATTTTAAATTTTAAATTTTAAAACTTTTATTAATTTCATTAATGTTCATTAATTTATATATATATATTGTACTATAAAAGAGCTAGCTCTTAGTGTACTTATGCTTACTTCTTTTCAAAATAAATAAATAAATAAATAAATAAATAATGGTATGCAGTCTGCTTTCAAGCTAGTTCACTACACTGCCGTCATAAGGAAGATTGCGGCATCTACTTTTTTTAAAAATCAGAGCAAAACGCCTCACAATAAAAAGGCAATATTTTATGAAAAAGGGATGAAACAATCATAAAAATTTTATTCGTCAGAAAAGAGAAGCACAGTACAATATAAATTATAAGGTCGATTCAAACAATTAGCCAATATTGCAAAAACTGTGGCATAAAACACTGTAGTTGCCACTTTTTTCTTGTTTGTTCTCCGATTTCATTCAATTCAAAACATTGAGCTAGGCCGTATCTACATAATTTTTCGCATCTGTAAAGAGAAATCTTTGCTTTTTTTAATTTAAAATATCATCACAACCATCTTACCAATATATAGGATCCATATTATTAGGGTTAAAGCGAAGATATAATGAATATGTATTAAACTTAATGAAAACAATTTATATGAATGAAAAATTATATTGTTTATATAAAAAAAAGCAAAGGCAAAGTGCGGCATTACATGTAAATATGGCATTTTTTACTCTGATTATGTAGATACTGCGTTTTATCATGGAATGATACCTAAATTTTGTATAGATACGACAATTAAGGTTAAAATAGGCTTGGGGCCAAAAATTCAGGATTTTTATTTTTATTTTACAATCTAAAAGGGGATGGATGACTAATAAGGAAAATACAATAAAATTAATTTTGATTTTCATGCTAGATGCCGCACTCTCCTTATGACGGCAGTACACTGCCGGAGGTAATGTCATCAAAATAAATTAGCAATCTCTGAAATTCCATTTTTGCCATTTCCAGAAGTTTCCATTACCATGCGTGGTATAATTTTTCAATTATATAGTGCCAATTAAAATTTTAGAAAGTTATTGTTTCAACATCAAAGATCACAGATGGATTTAATCTTTACGATACCGTATTTTTGTTGTTATGATATTTTGAAATATTCCAGCAATCAGCAATAAATGCACGTGTTGTCACTTTATGTGTTTTTTAAGTGCAATCATGACAATTCAACAAGATACTAATTTCAACAGGTTTTTTTTTTGGCTTACGTTCTCCCATAGCTCAGAGTTATAACCACTCATCATACGCTAGAATGGCAACCTGCATTAAGTTATGTTCAGCTGAGTACCTTTTCTGCGAATTTCGCCTGCAGTTAGCTCCTGCTGCTGTTGCTACTGTTGCAACCAATATCAACAACAATGGTGGTAATAGTGGTAACAACAACAACAATTCAACTACGAACAACAACTTAACTTCTTCACGCTGCTGTGCATTTTCCATCCGTTGGATGTCTACATTCATCCATGAATTAATTGCGATACTTGATTATCTCGAAAGTTTTCCGTTTATCAAGCAAGGAGTCGAGTAGTCAAGCCAGTCAAGCTAGCCAAGCTTGAGCAACCAAACCAAGACGTTCATTGGTAGAAATAGTGTGCGTTTATGGGTCTGTTCAGTGTAAATGTGAGTTTATGTAAGTGTGTGTGTGTGTGTGTGTATGGTGTGTTTGTGTGTGTTGGGACATCCCTCTTGGATCATTAAAACTTGAAACAAGAAAGCATTCCAAGTGCACTTTGACTTTCTCGATTACTTTCGTAATGGTTGGCAATTGTACTAAAAACTATTCCGGAGGTGGAACGCGAAATGCAGACGGACCGACCATTGATGGATGCAAGACACAGGCAGTGGGCGACGCGGCGCATCCAAAAGAATCGCTGCAGCGTGAAGATAGAAAGAATGAATAGAAGTGCCAAAAGAAAAGGAATCGCAATTTGCGCTTTTAATTTCACCAACATAGATACGAAAGAGTTGCCACGGAATGCAACACTTAAATTAAACGCAAGTGAGCCCAAAGCGCTGCACGGGGGTCGTGCACTCACTCACTCAGTCATTCAGTTGCTCAGCCATCCATTTGCCGGCACTCACTCACTCACTGCTTCACTTGTCGGTGGGTGACGTCTTCTTTAGTATTGCAGCTAGAAAGAGTATAAATTTAATGTCCCCGTTGCGCCAAAATCTGACTTTGACAGCAAGTGTTGTCCAACTCGGCATTGAGCTCAGATGGAAGTGTTGATGTTGCCTGGTTTTGATGGCATCAATTTTTGGGAATTTAATTTTTTTGGAAAACCCAAAAAGAACAAGCAACGCAAAGGCTTTGATTGCATTTTTAGTTATATTCAATATAACATATGTTAAGTATTAAAACATTATTTCTAGTTGTTGTGTTTATTTCTTGTTTTTGAAATTTTCACTATTTCTTTTTTCGTAACGTATTTCTTTTTTCATGTAACATATTTTTGGTCAATTTAAGACCTCCTCCACTCTCCCCCTATGTCACACTTTGTCGCAAAGTTTTAAAACTCCTCCTCCTCTCCGACGTAACGATACACTTTTAGTTTTTTATATTTTTTAGGTTCTTTTTTTATAATTTAGCGGTTTGTTATGAAAAAAACATAGAGATTTATTATCATGGAAATTTTACGTTGTTTTATTAAGACCAGGCGCGGATTCAGGGGGAATTTTGGGGGTTCAAACCCCTTCCCCCGAAATTCTTGGAGAACCTGTATTTAAATGTGATAAAAGAAAAACATCAAATTTTTAATAATACTTACTTACTTACTTACTTAGTTGGTCGTAACAACCCGTGTCCGGGTTTCAACCGACCTCATCAGCTCTCGCCAGGCGCCTCTGCTTTGCGCGCGCCTTCTCCAATCGGATACACCAAGTGCAGTTAGGGCTTCCTCAGCCTGGTCCATCCATCGGAGGCATGGTCTCCCTCGTCGTCGTTGACCAGCGACCCTCGCCTCGAGCACCTTTTTCGCTGGAGCTTCGTCGTTCATACGATGGACATGACCCAGCCAGCGTAGTCGCTGCACAGTTATACGCCGAACTACGTCAATGTCATCGTAGAGCTCATACAGCTCGTGGTTCATTCGGATGCGATAGTCATCGCCGACTCGAACAGGACCAAAGATTTTGCGAAGAACTTTTCTCTCGAACACATTAATTTTTAATAATAATTATTTTAAATATGCACACCTGAGTTCTGTTCCTGTTTTTTTATGTTCTTTGCGATATCGCGCCCTTAGCTGTAAACAGTCATGCATAGATGATTCCATGTCAAATCGGACGTTTTTGTCCACAAAGTGATTTTGACGATACCGATTTTTTTCAAATTTTGCACGTCAATAGTACTAAAAAAATAGAAAGAATTATCATATTTATTTAATTTTTTTTTAATTTTTACATAGTGGAAAATAAAAAAAAAAACAAAATTTTTCATTCGCACATGTTGAAAAACAACTTTGTCTTTGTCCAGGATTTTTTTTAGAGATCTTTTTCATATTTCACATTTTAAAAATGTGCAGTTTTTACCAACACATTAATGAAAACTTTAAATTTTTTTGACCACTTAAAATTTCATTCACATTTTTCAAGTTCGGCATTACTATTTTTTTTTTTTTGAGTTTTTAAAGCATCGTCTTGTTGAGGCATTCATTCTTAATGCATTCTCACAATTGTACGTCGAAGAAATAATGCTTACTAATTTACACGAATTTTTCAGAAACTGCCTTCACAGTTTTTTTATAAAAAATAATTTCATCTTAAATCAAAAATTTTAGTTTTAGTATTATTTATATAATTTTTTATTTATATTTTTATTTATTTATTTCATTCACTGATAAAAGAAAAGCCGTAGGAGGTATATAATTTGAAAAAATTAAAAAAATACAGTAAGAAGTACAAAAAATACTAAAAATACCACTTTTAGTTTGGTATTTTTAGTATGTGTTTGAGTAAGTGTTTGTATGAAAAAAATTGTGTGTGGAGTTTTTGAAATAATTGTTTAAAATAGTTAGCATTAATTTTTCAATGTTAAATTTTAAGAATGCATTGAAAATAAATGCCTCGATACGACCATGTTTCAAAACGCCAAAAAATAGTAGTGGTGACCTTGAAAAATGTGAATTAGTTTCCAAAAAATTTAAATTAATAAAGAAGATGAACTCAGGATCTCTTAAATATCTCCTAAAAATTTTTTTTTTTGTAAAACAAGCGGTTTGAGGACATAGTGGTTTTACTACTGTCCATATGTATACCGTGTACAACTTGCAAAAAAAAAACACAGGAGCGTCGCTTGGCACACGAGAGAAGCGACGCTTTTTTATAGTTTCATAGACTCTACGGAGATTAAAAACGTATCTGCGAAGCAAAACTAATGAGGACCGATTGAACGGGTTAGCGTTATTAAACATGTATCGTGACATGGAAGTAACGTGTGAAAATGTAATCGGCAATATATCGAAAAAGCCGAAAAAAATTAACATCAATTTACAATCTAAAAAACAGTTAATTTGATTAACTGATTACATATTTTATAAATATACTATGCATATCGTCGTTCAGCGCGCAATACCGCGTATATTGCAAAAAGGCTAAGATCTAAATTTGGATTTTGCTGATTTCATGCTGATTTCAGAACAAAGCAAGTATACAGGGTGTCCCGCAATTGAGTGCAACTATTTACGGAGCTGAAAGGTTATGTCGAGCTGGGCAAACAATCGTATGGGAGGGGGAGGGGGTCTATTTACACATCCTTAGGAGCTACAGGGTTAATTAATATTTCACGACTTTGGTTTATGTTATTGTTTCTAGCAGAAAAACTAACTTACATAAAACTTATTTTGATAACTCATTTTAAAGGCAATGAAATCAGCTATCCAACGGTATATCGAAAAATCCCACCAACTTAACCATTACCGAGCTGTGATCGTCTGAAGATGAAATCAATCGGTTGAAACTACCAAATTTCAACTTTGAGTGCAAATTTCTCAGAATTTTGCGCAATAAATGAAACTTTTTTTAGATCAATTTTGTAACCTTTTCAATTTTCTATTCACTGACATCAAAAACATAAACATATCTTTGAAAATAAATTGGATGTACTAAAAAAATTATACTTATTAGAAAATAATGAGAAATAATGACATTACAATTAGTTATGCAGAAGACAATATCATTGTTTTGTAATAAGTATATGTTTTTAGTACAGCCAACATTTTTATTTTTTAAGATATGTTTATGTTTTTGGTGGCATTGAAAAGAATATTGAATAAATTACAATATTGATCCTAAAAAAAATTTCATTTATTATGCGAAATTCTGAGAAATTTCCACTCAAAATTGAAATTTGGTAGTTTCAATCGATTGATTTCATCTTCACACGATCACAGCTAAGTTGGTGGAGTTTGTTGATATGCCGTTAGAAAGGTGATTTTATTGCCTTTATAATGAAATATTAAAATAAGTTTTATGTAAGTTAGTTTTTCTGCTAGAAACAATAACGTAAACCAAAGTATTGAGATACTAATTAACCCTGTAGCTCGTAAGAATGTGAAAATAGACCCCCACCTCCCATACGATTTTTTGCTCAGCTCGACATAACTTTTCAGCTCCGTAAATAGGTGCACTCAATGGCAGGACACCCTGTATAATTTCTATAATTGTTTTTAGTTTAAAAGAAAGCAGTTTTTCTACACTCCTGTGGAGTTTTACTAATACCGTGTGTGTGTATGTGTAAGTGGCTTATACGCTGTATTGCACGCCCAACGACGATACATATATAGCGTACATTAATATTTTTATAGGCCCGACGAAATATTTTCCTGGATCCGCCCCTGATTGAGACCGACGAACAATTTAATGAAAAATGTGACTATGTGAACAGAGCTAAACACAAATGAAAGCTTTTTTGACGTTAACAAGAACACCAACCAGTGGCGATACGTTATTACTTCAATGTTCAACAATTGTTAAAATTATTATGTTTGATTTCGTTTTTTTATAACACTTTGATATTCGTTTTGAAGATGAATTTATATCAACTGTTTTCGATGATTGCTTAGTAGTAAAAATTCTCACTTCAGTTCAACAAAAAAATGTTACTTTAGCCCGTTTTGCTGCTCTTACTTGCTCTTGATCTTTTTTTTCTAAGCTGCTACACTTGCTGAAGGTGTTTCAAATGCCTTCTATAAATTTGTTCGGTTTAAACATAGTTAAACATCGGTGTTTTGTTGATAAAATATCAAAAAAAAATGTATAATAAAATTTAATTTTAATAAAATTTGACCTCTCCAGCCACTCCCCCCATGTCACACTGCATCACAAATGCTCTACCCTTTCCCCTCTAAACGTGTTACGTAATTTGCCAACAGCCTCTAAGGACTGAATCCAAGAAAAGTATGGTAAACAGCAGATTTGAAATTTTAACGAAACAGTAGCCCTTTTCTATAACTTTCGTTACGCATTATAACGAACGATATAACGAATTTAGTGGTGTAACGAACGGCGGTGTTTCTATAAGTGTGGTGGTATTCATTTTCGTTATGATTTTGGTGATATTTGGCGCAAAAACAAACATGAGTGAGGTAAGGTTGAAAAATTATACTATTGTGTGTGCAAAGCTTTTGGAAATTTAACGTGGCCACAGAAATGTGGCTATGGGGCAGTTTGGTGGACCAAATAGCGACAAATCGGCACAGGCTGTTTGGGAAACGTGTCGGCAGAGCTTAATGCATGCGTACCAGCATGTAAGACGAGTGACCAGTGGAAAAAGGTTCGTTCGTTTTTTTATTTATTTATATGAAGTTGTATTCAGCAAATGAAAAACAGTATATTTATATTATATATGTTATATAAAGTGTGTATAATATACATATACACTGTATATGTTTGAATTCATCATAACCGTTATATATTTATTTTTACAGTGTTGGGCAGGAATTCTACTGTCAAGAAGCAGCAAGCCGCGGTTAATAGATTCAACCAAGCTACTGGGAATCGTCCTGCCACCGAAGGTCCGCCGCCGCTAGAAGGGATGGGCAAGGAGGTGCTGGAGTTCTTTCCAGCTGCTCTTGTTGTTGGTGATGGGGGAACCATAGAGTCGGGATTCCAGGAGGTAATTAATGTTTTTATTTAAAAAGTTAAGTTATTTTTAGTTACAATTTTTGAAATTTAGGAGAATAATTATGATATGGAAGTGCAGAAAACACTGGAGGAACTTTTGGCGACGCCTGGTAAAGAAGTGACAGAAGTGGCAAACACAACAAAAGCAGCACGGACCGCCACTTCCTCTTTCTCAAGTGCTTTTGAGGAAGTGAGGGAGCTGATGAATAAGCAGGAGAAGAAGAGGTGTAGTGAAATGGCAGACCTCATGAATGTACTCAAAACGATGAGTTCCTCTCTGCAATCAATTGATTCGTCGCTTAAAACTTTGGCTGAAAAGATGCAAATTTAACTTCTATTTACATATAAAATTTTATATATTAATTTTCATTTAATTATTTGTACATATGTTGAATTGTGTTTATTTTTTTTGGTTTTTTTTTAAACCTATTTTTATTTTAAATGAATTTATGAATTGTTTTGTTTTGCTATAAATTTGTTGTTTTATTTTTCTTGTTTAATTGAAATAGTTCCTTACAATAGATTCGCGAACTCTTCGTCCTTGATTTAAGACATTTGGAATATCTTCGTCGATAGCTTCCTCATGCATGATTTCAATCAGACCCATTTACGTCTGGAATGGTTTGCTTATGAATTAGTCTGAAATTGTGCAACGTCAAGCAGGCATTGATTATAACGCCAGAATATAATGGGGAAACTAAAATCCCTCGCTCATGCGACAAGCACGTAAAGACTTTTTTTAAAACTCCATTAAGCCTTTCCACGCAGTTGCGAGCTTGGATATGGACCTTGTTATAATTTTCTTGCCCAACAGATTCCGGATTTCGAAATGGTGTCATGAGCCATGGCTGAAGTGGATAACCAGAGTCTCTTATGAGCCAATTGGAGTTTGCATTAGCATTATATTGTGATTCCAAATACTCTTTGCATTTGGAATTTTCCCGTATGTAGGCGTCATGGGTACTTCCACCGAACCGTGCATTGGCAGACAATATATTAAGGTCGTAATCGCTTATCAACTGTACATTTTTAGAAAAATACCCTTTTCTATTAATGTAACAGCACTCAACATCCATTGAGGGTTTTTTATTTTCACGTGCGTACAATCGATGGCCCCAATGGATCCGGGAAACCCAGTGCAAGAAAAAATCTACAATTATGCATACAATATAGTATAGAAAGTGAAATGATCTGTTTAATTCTATTCGGCTCTGCCAACGTTTTAGGAAAGCGTATATATTTGCACATAAGCTTATTTTGTATGATGTAGGAAACTTCATGGATGGAGCGATTCACCATTGGCTTGCTCATGGAACAAACGAAATCCTGCCCAATATCCCTTAAGTAGGATCCTGTCGCATAATAATGCAATGGTGCTGCCATCCTCAATGGTTTTGGAATAAAAGTTATTCTTACTCCGTCTTTCATGTAAGGACGTATTTCATGCAACATCGCTATTGCTGCATCTTTTTTAAATCTAAAAAGCTCTTCAAATCGCGCTTCCGGGAGGTGAAAAGGGTCGGTTGAATCCCTTAGGTAGCTTCTATGAACACGCAGCATATTTCGCTGGTCAACTAATATTGCTAGTGCGGCAGCTATTTACAAGCATAGTCATTAGCTTCAAAAAAATTAAATAAGTAAACAATTCACATTTGCACACTTACTTTGTTTATCTATACTTACTTTTTTAAATGAATAATTAAGCAAATCAATACAATACAATATGTTCAAGTAAAATGTACAAGTAGAATTGAAGTAATCAAAACAACTCAGCTGTTACACATAACGAACAGTGTTTTGTTTCCACTGTTTCATACACTTCATAATAACTCGCCACGCTCGTAACGAAAGGTAAGTTTTCTGAGTTGTAGAAACACTTCGAAGCAAAATTTCGTTATGACCCATTCGTTATGAAAAACATAAAAATCATTCGATATCATAACGAAAAGTTATAGAAACGGGCTACAGCAGAAATAGTTTATTTAACGCTTTTCTTTAAAACATTTATCTAAATTAATACAAAATTTTCAAGCAAATATTGTACTTATTTTTTATTTGTTTAGGTAAAAACTGATAGTCATAACTTTATTTATTTATAAGACAATGGAATAAATGAATATATATTACGGTGGTCGTTATATGGTTTTTCAGGGATTTTAATCAAGGCTGTTAAAAGCTCACATTCTGAACGGCTCACTTTTTGAGCTGCTCATTTTTGAGCTTCTCACTTTTTGAGAGCGCTCAGTTTTTTGATAAAAGTGGCGGCCTTGGCGCAGTGGGTAGTGTGTGTGGCACATAAGCCAGAGAACCCTGGTTCAAGTCCCACCTGGCACAGAGAGTTTTTTCAATTATCTGTTCGGCCGTCACCGAAAAAACTGCTATGGAAAGATTCTTGAGAAGATAATTCGGCATAAAACGTGTAGGTCCAGTTCTCGATCATTTGTGTTCAAATATTTCACAACACACACTGCACAATTGATCATAAGAAGCTCGGTCAAAGTTCTTTCAAGGGCTGAAATAGCCATTTCTTTTTTTTCTGTTAAGCAGAAGTTGTGTCTATTAGATTTTAAAAGTTAATGGACTGCATAAGCCACAGAACGGTGCGGCGATCAACGAAACAGCAGTCTAGTCTGCTGGTGGTTTGTTCTGTAAAGAACATTGTTGTTGTGGCGACCTGTTGCTTCACGAATTACTTGACGAAAAGCTCACAAATTTAGTACTTAAAAATTTGTATGTTTAAGGATTGCTAAAAACTAAATACGAGTATTTTAATTTTTTATTAACTTGAATAATCCATTATTAAAACTTTAAAAAGTCATAACTTCTGGCTCTGGTTCAGTCTATTTCAGAAATTTGAAGATACCTGTTATATCCAAGATTCTAGCACTAATAATATAATATAAAACAAGCACTAATAATATAGATGCTAGCACTAAAAACAGGGGGTTTTTTAATGCTTTCCTCAATGTATGGCACAATTCCTTACGAAAGATTTATATTCATAATCCAGTTTAACATTATTGCTGGAAAATGGCTAGGAAAATGATTTTTTAGATAATCTTAAGGTATTAGAACTTCCTCTAGATATTAATGATATGTTAAAAAGTTTTTGGATCAATGGAACGTTAAGTTTAAACATGGGCTAACAGAAATACATAAAGCTGTTCACAGATCTCAGAAAAAAATATTACAAGCGAAAAGGTATCACGTGTGGTCAGCATAAGACCAAGAAATAATATAAGCGAGCCATAGTTTATTTCTTTTATTTCAAAGTGAACATTTAATTGCCGCCTGTATTATACCAGAGAAAATTCATACAAATTGTATGAAACTGTTGAAGACTTAACCATAAAAAAAGGCCTCAGCATTATCGATATCATCATAGGAGTTTTTAAAAATATATTTGAAGTTATTTCTATTAATAAGAGCTTGTAGTTTTTTCCTTTGAAATTTCAAGGAAAACCTATTGCTGATGGGTGAATTTAAAAATATATGAATATGATAGAGATATTTTTAAATTTTTTCAACTTTAATACTGTTCAACTTAAAATATAGCCACTGTTGTGAAAATGAATGTAGAATCCAAAATCACTGTTACGCTCTTAAAAAAAATTCTGTTAAGCTTATTTTTTAAGTTTTTGCAGCAATGCATACGATTTTGTCTTGAGTACCTCCAAAAAGCGTGTGAGTCCACTAAAAATTTCCGTATTTAAGCATTTGATAGTCTATTTGTCTAAAGCTGGAAATTTAAAAAAAGTTTAGTAGTTCGGCAGAATAGAAATTGGTGTTGAAACAATACACACGCCTTTTTAACGATTTTTTAATTGTTTTATTTGGAAAAAAATTCTGCACATTAAACTCAAAGCATAAAAAATAGTTTAAGACTAAGCAATCAAATCCAAATAGTATCTTTATTATTTTAAATACTTAAAATCACAAAATCATGGACAACACTCTTGACATATTATCCTGTACTTACCATAATATGCTGATTAAATTTTAATAAACTGAAATTGATAAATCGTTCACTTTTTGCGGGTATTCACTTGACGGCATATTAGTAACTAAAATAAAGATTAGAGCAAATAAAGTAAAACTTAACACTCCAAACACAAAGTGGTGACAACATAAATTCTGCACAAAAAATCACTGTTATGTCAACTTTAAAAACTTATAGCATGGTAAACTCCTTAGAATTTCAAAATAGTAGCTTGCAAATACGTTATAAAACTATGAATTCGACTTAGCTGCAAATGTTTTATTTTTTATGTATTGCTTTAATTTTACAACAATATTTTTTAAGATTTTTTCTGCTTGTTTTTTGAGAGAAAGGACTAGAAAAAGCAGAGCCAGAAAAAGCCGTTCTTTTTAAAATTCACCTTTATATTACATTTATTAGTCTCAATAACGAGGTCAATAAAAAGCCAATAACTATGTGAAAAATCAAAAGTGACAATTTTGTATTGCATAAATTATATCTAAAAACAAAAGCTGACAGACAAAAATCTGTTGTTTTAATTATGATTTGTTTATAATTGAAAATTTTGTGAAATAACGAAAATCATACTATTTTCGTATTGCTGACACTGCAATAGTAATTAAACATCATTTAATAAACTAACCTAAAAACATCCCCTTTTCGAAAACTGAGTACATATACGCTGGTCTACCAAATTGACCACCGACACAGTTCAGGGTGCTGCGTATTTAGAACAGTGACACAATTGCGATCGATCGAAAGAAAATAAAAAAAATTACAACATGTTGGAACTTTAGCCCACCTGGATAACAATTCAACTTAAATAGGCCTTGAGTAACGCTTTTAATGGCGAATTTATGTAGGGAGGAAAAATTTAAACTTCACTGAAATAGCCATGAAACAAGTTTTATACACAGTCTTTAAAAGAAGATGGATATTCAAAGCCATGTTCAAGTTTAATACAAGAGGCTTTCAAGTAAAGCTCGAGTAATATTCTTTTATACAACTTTTATATGACTTTTATACATCTTTTATACGACTTTTATACAACTTTTATACGACTTTTCAAGTTGAACCTCAAATAGTTAGGTGAAATTGTTTGCTTGGTTGGTTGTCACTTATAAAGAAGGATAATAATGTCTTCAAAGAAACTAAATTTAAATATATAATGCATTTATTCGAAAAAAAAAAAAAACGAAATGGCCAATTTCAGCACTTGAAAGGACTTTGACCGAGCTTCTTATGATCAATTGTATTGTGTGTGTTGTGAAATGTTTGAACACAAATGATCGAGAACGGGACCTTCATGTTTTATGCAGACTCCGAACGGCTTATGTTCTCAAGAAGCTTTTCATGGCAGTTTTTACTCTCTGGGGTTTGCCATTGTCTGCAGAGAGGTGACGGCCGAACAGAAAAATTAATTCAATTGAAAAACTTTCCGTATCAGGTGGGGTTCGAACCAGGGTTCTCTCGCGTATGGGCCACACACTCTACCCACTACGCCACGGCCGCCACTGCATTTATTCATTTGCTTAAATTATATATATTAAGTTGCGGAAAATAATATTACCACACCCTGTATATGGTCTTTATATGGTCTGTACCTGTATGCAAAACATAAAAACAAACTAGACTAAGTAGATATTTTATCAATTTTATATATCAGTAAATTTTTATAAAATGGATGCCAAAATTAATTCCATTTTTGAAATAATATATTTTGCACACGATAGGTACATATTAAAAAATACTCTTCTCTTTTCTGATTTTTGTGATCAAAACAAAAATTTTATTTAAACAAATAAAGAAATATAAGCCAAAAATACGCATTTAACGGCTATCTCCATCCTTTATGGTAAATATATATAAGTATTGAAAGGCAATACTTAAAAATCTACTTGCCACAAGAAAATGCGTGTGAAAATATAAATTTGAGTAAGTACAATATTTTCTTTCTATTGAAATTCACTTTATTACAACAAAAAAACATACATATGTCAACAAAACAGTCTGCTTTTATTTTTGTTTCAAGTTTAAATTAAAACTATCAATGATTTGAATAGCTGAGCGATAGCATCAAATTAATTTTTCAAAAATAAGGAATAATTCTTTCAATGAGAAGAGAATAATAATATCATGCTTTTAACTATTTGCTAGAAATTAAATTGAATTATTTTCAACATACCCTGTAGGAAAATCAACTAATTTAAAAGTAGTTCATAAAGTAGTTTTTTGTCAACCACAACTAGTTGAAATTCTGACTTTTTTCCATAGAACGAACTAACATATTTTGTATGGTGATGTCCGCTGAATGAGTCAATTGACTTTCGCCAGCATATATTTTCAACTACTTGTTAAATTAGTTATATTTAAATTATTTTTTTTATTACTTTAAAATAACCAATTGAAAACTATTACTGATGGCCTAAAGTACAAAATAATTGATGAAATAACATGGTTAAATATATATAAACTTGTAATCTAATAAAAATTTGCAATTAAAACATGTCAAAATCAGAGTAGTTGCCGCCTTAATATAATTCAAAGTAGTTCATATACTAGTTTATTTTCAATTAGTTTTTTAATTAATTGTTTTTAAAAACAAGTTAGTTTGTTCCTATAGGGTACCTACATATGCACACCGACATCTTTGTGGTTTGTTGTGTTTACAGTCATAAAAGCTCAGCCTGACTGATTCTGGTAAACCTTCTTTACTTGTCTTGTTTATGAAATATTATGATAGATTATGCTGCAAGGTTCATTGCGGGCACAATAAAAATTGTTACAGGTGAGTTTTTGTTGTCTATGCTATACAGCTATTTTGCTATTTTCAAATTGTACAAGTTTTTTTTTCATATTCTTTGAAATAGGTATAAACTAACAACAATCTTTTATAATCAATCATAGAAGATTTAAATTTGAGAAGCTTCTAAATTTATAAGCGGATTAAAAAGAGAATATTTTGTGAATTCCTCAATAAATGTGGCGCATATTTCAAGATGTGAATACATTGTTTGTGTGTAAAACATGCACATGTTTTTAAAGCATATGTCAATAAAATGTGTACCACTTTCTGCATAAAAGTTTCAATGCATATTCTATCTACGTTGTTTCTATATTTGCTATGATTTAACGTAATTTCCCTTCACTTCCAAAAACATTTTATAGCTGTGAGCATATTTATAGGAGAACACATTAAATATGGATCGAGTGTTACTTTTTTCTACTTAATTTTATAACAACATTACAAATTTTGTTTTTGTCAGGGCTACCAGTTCGATGATTGTGGATTCATTATTTTAATAGTAATTATTTAATTTTTCCACCATTAAAATCTATTAATGGAAATATTAACAAATTGTGAATTTACGACGTCAAAGAAAAATCGCAAACTTTAAAAAAAATAAACATAAACATAAACATAAACATAAACATAAACATAAACATAAACATAAACATAAACATAAACATAAACATAAACATAAACATAAACATAAACATAAACATAAACATAAACATAAACATAAACATAAACATAAACATAAACATAAACATAAACATAAACATAAACATAAACATAAACATAAACATAAACATAAACATAAACATAAACATAAACATAAACATAAACATAAACATAAACATAAACATAAACATAAACATAAACATAAACATAAACATAAACATAAACATAAACATAAACATAAACATAAACATAAACATAAACATAAACATAAACATAAACATAAACATAAACATAAACATAAACATAAACATAAACATAAACATAAACATAAACATAAACATAAACATAAACATAAACATAAACATAAACATAAACATAAACATAAACATAAACATAAACATAAACATAAACATAAACATAAACATAAACATAAACATAAACATAAACATAAACATAAACATAAACATAAACATAAACATAAACATAAACATAAACATAAACATAAACATAAACATAAACATAAACATAAGCATAAACATAAACATAAACATAAACATAAACATAAAAATAAACATAAACAAAACCATAAACATAAACATAAACATAAACATAAACATAAACATAAACATAAACATAAACATAAACATAAACATAAACATAAACATAAACATAAACATAAACATAAACATAAACATAAACATAAACATAAACATAAACATAAACATAAACATAAACATAAACATAAACATAAACATAAACATAAACATAAACATAAACATAAACATAAACATAAACATAAACATAAACATAAACATAAACATAAACATAAACATAAACATAAACATAAACATAAACATAAACATAAACATAAACATAAACATAAACATAAACATAAACATAAACATAAACATAAACATAAACATAAACATAAACATAAACATAAACATAAACATAAACATAAACATAAACATAAACATAAACATAAACATAAACATAAACATAAACATAAACATAAACATAAACATAAACATAAACATAAACATAAACATAAACATAAACATAAACATAAACATAAACATAAACATAAACATAAACATAAACATAAACATAAACATAAACATAAACATAAACATAAACATAAACATAAACATAAACATAAACATAAACATAAACATAAACATAAACATAAACATAAACATAAACATAAACATAAACATAAACATAAACATAAACATAAACATAAACATAAACATAAACATAAACATAAACATAAACATAAACATAAACATAAACATAAACATAAACATAAACATAAACATAAACATAAACATAAACATAAACATAAACATAAACATAAACATAAACATAAACATAAACATAAACATAAACATAAACATAAACATAAACATAAACATAAACATAAACATAAACATAAACATAAACATAAACATAAACATAAACATAAACATAAACATAAACATAAACATAAACATAAACATAAACATAAACATAAACATAAACATAAACATAAACATAAACATAAACATAAACATAAACATAAACATAAACATAAACATAAACATAAACATAAACATAAACATAAACATAAACATAAACATAAACATAAACATAAACATAAACATAAACATAAACATAAACATAAACATAAACATAAACATAAACATAAACATAAACATAAACATAAACATAAACATAAACATAAACATAAACATAAACATAAACATAAACATAAACATAAACATAAACATAAACATAAACATAAACATAAACATAAACATAAACATAAACATAAACATAAACATAAACATAAACATAAACATAAACATAAACATAAACATAAAAATAAAAATAAACATAAACATAAACATAAACATAAACATAAACATAAACATAAAAATAAACATAAACATAAACATAAACATAAACATAAACATAAACATAAATATAAATATACATAAATATAAAAATTATTCGAGTATCTACAGTCTTTGATTTTGACCTAGCTTCTTACGATCAATTGTTGTGTGTGTGTTTTTTGAAATGTTTGAACACAAATGATCGTTTTCTGTGTTCTCTGAACGGGTTATGTTGTCAACAAGCTTTTCATAGCAGTATTTTCTCTCTGCGATTTGCCATTGATATTTCAATCAAAAAAAACATTCTGTCCAACTGGTCTTGAACCTCTATCGCATACAAGTCACGCACCTCAACCAGAATGCCACGGCCGCCAAATGAACCAAATAAAAAAAAAACGAAATGACCACTTCAGCCCTTGAAAGGACTTTGACCAAGCTTCTTGTGATTAATTGTGTTGTGCGAGTTGTGATATGTATGCACACAAATGATTGGGAACTGGACCAACAAGTTTTATGCCGACTTCGAACGGCTTATGTTCTCGAGAAGCTTTTCATGGCTATTTTTACTCTCTGAGGCTTGCCATTGTCCGCAGAGAGGTGACCGCCGAACAGAAAAATTAATTCAATTGAAAAAACTTCCTGTGTCAGGTAGGAATTGAACCAGGGTTCTCCGGCGTACTCTACCACGTACTCTACCCACAGTGCCACGGCCGCCAAAAATGAACCAAATAACTGATCCAAAAAAACCAATGTTGGCTGTTCGACCAATTTTTAAAAAATTTATTTTTTTATTAACAGTTGCCTGCTTTCAACAGAACTTCTTTCAAGAAAAATTGTTTGTCCTTCTTTCAAAATGGTGGTCATATTTTCTTTGCTACCTATAGCGATATATGCGTTTGTGGTAACTTATATTTCTCAGCTCCTATTAAACATAGAATGATGAATTAAGAACCATAATATTAAGTCCACTTCAGCCATTATACTGACGTATGAGAAATTCGTGTAAAATGGTTTCTTAATATTAAAAAAATTATTAAATTTATGTGTTTAAAATAAGATATCTTGCAACTTTAAAAATTTTGTTTTTATAGACAGCAGTTAGTTGCAGTCATGATTCTTTTTTCTAGTGTACATTTTTACTAGTTGTTTAATTATAAATTTTTGTATCATTCTGACCACTAATTTTTTTTTTTTTTTTTGCTTACAGCCTCTTAAAAATTTGAATTATGGAAGTTTTGCTGAATTTTTGGTCAAATATCTCTGATGGGTACATATGTTTTTATTTATTATTTTACAGTTAAAATTTTAAGATTGATATTTGCTTATGGAAGACAGTCTTCCAATTTCGTAAAAATTCATGTCATAGTATGTTTATGGGTGGTTCGTATTATTTGCATCCTTATTTATACAAAAAAAAAAACATGTGGACGCGACCGAAATAGTTTTTAAATTTTTCGCATAAATATATATCTAAGTACCGAGTTAATCTGAAATCAGTCCAATATGAAGGAAAATAAATAAAAGAAGTTTGAAAATTTCTTGATGTATGGGAGGTTGGCATGGTAGTGGGCGGATTTGAAATTTTCTTTACTCTGTGTGCTAACATTTTTAATTTCAAATCACTTGCAAAATTTTATTCCTGTACAACTTCTAGTTCTATTTAATTATTGACATATTTTGTATTGAGGTGGACAAATGGGGCAAATCTGAAAAAAATACAAAGAATCTTTTTTGCCATTTGCAGTCAATTAACAACCAATCATTCTTGCAATTTGAAAAACCATATGAGGCCATAAGTTTTAACTGCAAAATAATGCTATAATTCGCTCTGCAACAAATTTAAGCTTTTGGAATTTTTGTTTCCAACTTACTCTAGAGGTCTAATTTACGAACGACAAATATCTCAAATATTTTAATTATCGAATGCTTCCTAACTCGTGTTATCACTAACCTACAATCTTAAATTTTTGTTGAAATTGACCTCAAAAAAAAAAAGTAAATTCTCAGTTTTTGCGTAAAATTAATACCTTTTTGTCTCATTTAATAAAAACAAACAGTAATTGTTTAATTTTAAGCAAAAAGCTAAGCAAAATTTTACTAAACGGTAAAAAAATTTTATATTGAAACAAAAAAAAGTGTGTAATGGTAGACACAAAAATTGTAAAACTAGTTAACCCACACGATGCAGGATCGTCGAGGTATTACAAAAATTGGAAAACAATTTTTTGTTTTAATTAATTGTAATATAATTTTAAATTTAATTTTTGTTTAATTTCTCTGGGCCTTTTTACCCCTTTCTTACTTCCTAAAATATATTTTTTGTTTTTTTGGCCACAATGCATTTATATTCATAATTACGCTATTTTTCCTACATTACGACAGTATGAAATCACCTTTAACAATAAAACAAATGAAATAAAAGTAAATTACAATTAAATACAATACAGAGTTTCGTGTGGTTGCTGTTCTAGTAAACGAAAATAGTTTTGTAAAATACAATGCGTAAAAAATTGATTATTCTAACGTTTTTAGAAAAAAATCGTTATAACATCTTAAAAATTTATTACTTTTTCCTATATCATGAGGAAGACATTGATGAACAAAGTCAGTTTTCCATTACTTTTAATTTCAAAAAATTAGGTTTGATATCATCGCGTTTGAAATCATCAGACTTTTATATTTTTGCAATGTTCTCAGTTCATTCGGGAAAGTTGATTGTGCCACATTATCAAGAATTAATTCATACGATTCCTCGAAAGGTACAATTCGATCTTACCCCACATCCGCTATTTGTAACTTGAAGTACTTGAACTGCGCCATCTCGTCTATAAACTCAGGCTCAATGCTCTTGGAGTAATGTTCACTAAGCTTTGTACAAGCCTCTTTAATTTCATCGTTGGACCTTGTCAGGAAATCTGTTAAAAATCCAAAAAGAAAATTAATTTCCCGATAATCTTCTAGTCGCCGCGACAATTCTGCATACAGCATGTCTAGCACAGGCAAATAAGTTTAAACTTTTGACTTCTTTTTTCCTCTTAGCACAAGGTCATTCTCACACACGCTGATTTGCATCACTGTATTATGTATCAGTTTTCTCATTTGCTTCATCTCGTAATCGTCAAATAATTGTCGCTGTGAGGCAAAAATCTAAAAGCAATTTTAAAAAACTCGAAGTTCAATAGTTGTTTTTTGTACAGATATACTGGTACCTTTTTTCGATCTATTATGGCAGGCCAGAAGATTGCCATTACTACATATTTTTTTCCCCCAAGTCCCTAAATAGACAACTGATCTTGTGAATCGGTTACGATGTCCGAGTCTCATTCTCATATTGTATTCTTTTGACAAAGCTCTTGCACACCACCTTGTGTCGGACACACTTTTCAGAAGTATGACAACGATTGCTTACATGTATCACCATTTTGAAGATGTTTGAGATGAGTTGGCCATCATTTGCCCAGAGATGAGTTGACGCAGAAAAAAGTTGTATAGTGCATGCAAATCCGAAGAATGGGATTGCCCCAACGCAGCTCTCCCCATCACGAACTCTAACCAAATTCAGTGACTGCCCTGCACACGAAACGTAGTGTGCGAGATGATTTAGTTTCTTATTATGCGCCTGTTGACCATTATAACAACCTGACATATTTGACACATTATCGTAAGGCTTAATTCAAATTCTCGGTGAGCGGGGCCTCTAACCGATGCGGGACCCCTAGGCAGTTGCCTATACTGCCTTATGGATAATACAGTCTGACATCTAGCTGTCAATAGATACTTCGAGCTGCAAATCGTTAGCAAATCGTCTCTTTTCATATAACCAAATTTTACTTCCACATCACAAAAAACTTAAGCAATTTATGCAAATTTAAATGTGTCATATAACTTAAATTACATGCAACTCTTTAAAAAAAAAATATATATCTATAAGCTATATATCCAAACCAAATTTATCTAAATCATGTTTATATTTCAAAAGTTATAAAAAATATATACTCGTATATATAAGTGTGGGTCAAATTTTTTGGTTGCAGAGTATAGAAAAAATCGACTGGCAATTCTAAGAAACTTTACAGAACGAACCATGGTCTAAAATCAATATCGAACTGCTGGAAATTTCGTTTAAGTTTAAAAGTCGGGAAAACGCTAAATTCACATTGAAACTAGTAAGGAATTGTCTTCTACTGGGTCGAAGTTAAAATATCCACAGCCGTATTTAAGTATTTTCGAAGTCTTAAGTAGACTATAAAATGTTTTTGTGTAATCTGAAAAATATTTCCGTCCAGTTAAATTAATCTAAGTCACAGCTTTTATATAAAGTATCAAGTCAGTTCATTCATTTTTTTATATTTATGAAGGTTCTTTTATTTTGACGGCGTCAATTTGCATTGGAGGTAGGAGGAGTTTTCAATCGATTTTGTTCAAGTAAAGCTCAGAGTGCATATAAAAAATTAATTCATATGTGCACAATTTTAAGTATGTGAATTCATTTTTGTGGAAATAAAATGGATTTTACCGTTTTGATTACGTCATTTTGTAAGGGATGTAAACATCGTTTTCATTCGATTTTGCCAAATTTCTAAGACAGGGGACTTATATTAAAAATCAAAGCTTATGTCCAAAAATTTCAAGTAAAAAAATAATGACTTAATATTTAATATAAGCTCGATGCATATATTAAATTCTGTCATTTTGCTTTAGATATTACAATAAAGTCTAGAAAATATCATGTAAAATAATATAAATTATTAATCTCAAAAATTGTTAAGACTCAATAAAATTAAACTAATTAGCTCATTCATATTTGTGGATTTCAAAGAGACATTACATTTTAAATAAAGCCACTTTATGTGGAAGGTAGGTGTGGTCTTAGGGCGTTTAGAAGATAGTTTCATAAAGATAGTTTCAAAATTACAACTGTAATCCTAAGGACAGACAAACAGACTGACAGACAGACGGACATGGTTAAATCGACTCAGATAGTGATACTGATGCAAAAGGTGACAAAGATAATGCTCCTCCTACGCAAAACGCTTTCGGGGATAAGAAACGTTATGTTGTTTGTACGGTAAAGTACACGCTGAAAAATAATAGGCCTTCCCAAACATAATTTGCAGGAAGTATAATATGTTTCTGCATGTTTCTTGGAAAAAAGTAATCATAATTGGTTCCACATATAATAAGATTAATTAATGAAATTTTCCTTATATATATATATTTCCATCTTTACATTATTTAATTGTGCCTTAGCACTTGTTGTTTGAATTTAAAAACAATATTATTTGTTTTAAAGACAATATGTTTTCATATAAATATATTGAAATTATAAATGGACTGAGAACGCTTTTAGTCTATTACTATTTGTTTGCTTGGAAATATAATTTAGTCAATAATAACATTAAATATTCACGGACAAAAATATATTAATTGGGGAATACATAACTTAATTGCAGTCAAGCAATTAGGTTCAAAACGATAATTTAGAATAACATAACATATTTACCGATGATTACAATATATTTTCTTGGAAACATATTTTAGCAAAAGAAATGCAAAAAGTTTTCACTGTGATTACAAAATATTTGCTTAGAAGTAATTGTTGGCTTGAAGCAAACAAAATATGTTTAGAAAACAGTAAATAAGTTTTTTTGCTTTATCAGCAAAGTTGCTTCAAAACTCACCTATTTTTACTGCTGAACCGCCTTAGTTTTGTTTTATTTTGTTTTTATTTTATTAATTTGAAACACTTCATTTAAACAAACATTTTCAAAAACACTTTTCACAAGAGCTAAACTTTTCAACACGTTTGACCGGGCTGCTTGAAACTTAAAATGACGCCAAGATTTGGCAACTGCTAAAAGCAAGCGCATAAAGCAACAAGGTTTCCGCTATTTTTCGTGCAACTGCAAAAGAAACAGATATATGTATGTCTAGGCGAAACACATAAAAGAAAGGAGTTCTGTTTGTGTTAAATTTGTGTTAAAGTTCTGTTCTTTTTGAGTTTAACAGTGATGCAAATATATTTTTGTTGGGTAGAAACACACAATTCTATTTTGTCACAAGCATATCAATGTAGACGTTATTTTTTTAGCTAAGGCAATTTAAATGTTGGACACAACTAAAATCTTCTTATATCGACAAATAATGAATGCTATTGAAGGAAAGTTCTTAATCATTAGGTGGTTCCCTCTGAATATTTTGTTTTTGAAACCAAACATATATAAACATATTTTTTCTCTGCGTGTATCTATCGGAAATGTGTGACAATTAAAAAAGAAATCAAAATTAACGTCTGTTAACTATAAAATTATTAAAAATAGTTAAATTTTTCTTTTTTCTATTATATATAAATTTCATAAAAATAAATTTAAATAAATTAAGAATTTTTTTTCCTTTAAATAAGTAGGAGAATCAAAAAAATTATATTGTAATAGCCTCTGGCTCATGGCTTAAAAAACAAATTAGTAACAAAAATAGATTCCTCGTACCAAGGCGATTTGAAAAGTTTTATTAAAAAAATTAATCATTTTATAATTTCATTTGTATAGATGTTTACTATTTTTAACGTTTTCCAAACTTAAAGGAAATTTCCGGAAGCTCTATATTGAATTTAGACCCATTGTTCTTTCGGCAAATTATCTTAAAATTTACCAAAGATTCTGCTTTTGCTATACTCTTTGTCCATCTTTTTTCTTCTGAACAAATTGACCCGGCCTTATAAATATATATAAAAAGATTTTATAATAATACAGACTGTTCAGTTTTAAACAAAAAGTTCTTTAAAATTAAAATATAAAAAAAATGTTTAAACTCTTCATCATAACAATATAAAATGTGAACACAAAGTGTGTAAGCGTTGACTTTGTCTTCATTCATCTTAATATGTTATGTACGTGCATTGGTGCATGCTTAGTTCCGTTAAATTACTTAATTCTCCATATATTGGCAGTTGGTACACAGTGGATATATATAGCGGTACAAGAAATCTTGAATTTAAGAATATGTGTAAAATAAGCACTTATAGCCGTTAAGGTTTTGCCAACGACTATAGCCGTAAATTGTTACAAAAATAATTAAGAGTGTATGTATAAGAAAATAGGTAATAATAACTTAAATATAACTTAAATTACTAAATAATAATTTAAATATAAACATATAACGGACAAGGATTTCACTTAATATACATAGATGATTATTAATTGGTATGATATTAAAATGTATATAAAAAGAATCTTATTCTTATGAAACGTAAGGAAATTCACATTTTTAATTCTACTACCATATAACTTCAATGTTTTATAAAACTAACAATACGCAAATTGTTCATTTTGCTAAATTTAGCCACTGTTTGCTGTTTCCTTATGCAACCGTTGAAATAATTTTTCCGACTTAAATTTCCTAACAAAATAATTACCTCTAAACACAGCTTTCAAAATTAATTAAAAACGCAGATAAAAACCAGAGCAGCAGAAGCACATTTAATTTTCTATAAAAAACCACAAATGAAAAGATTTACATATAAACACGTATTTTAAACTGAATAAAGGCAGACCGCGAAAAAAGTCCCCATGGGCCGGAATGTAATTTGTACGAAAGCAACACGTTATCCTGACTACAAAGAGCAACAATATAAGTACGACTTCAGACTACAGTTAAATAAGCGGCAGCAACATGTGTTTCGGTACAAATAGCAACGGCATTCAAAATTATTAAGCTTCAGAGACGGACAGAAGAGATGTAATGACTGTGATAGACACATTAAAAAAAAATAAAGAATTATATTAAAAAAGGCAACAAATTCAAGCGCAGGAAAGTCACTTTTTTCTTGTCATTGTTAATTCTTTTCAACCTTAAAATTAAAAAAAAAATGTCTACCACGTAAGCAAAAAATTAAACATACTTACAAACTCACACATTCACACGAACTCACACACACCCACATAGTACCCATTGCAAATAAGTTCTCAAAGTGTGCACAAGTAAGGCTCCAGAGAATAGGGGGGTACAGCTGTCAGAAGTAACCGCAAAAGCAGCGAAAATAAATGTCAGCACTAGTGTAAAAGACTAAAAAGAAAAGGAAGATGTTAAAAAACGTTTGAATATAATTGTATCTTTAAAATGTCAAGCTTGTGACATTTTGTCCTTTAAAAGTGATCTTTACACATTTAAGAATTTCGTTTTATTTGAAGTGTAATGCCAAATGACAAAGAAATGAGTACAAATTAAATAAATTGTGTTAAAAAGCAACAATAATAAAGAGATAATCAAAGAAACGAGAAAAAGAGCTGGAAATATATAAACAAATTAAATCTTTCTAGTGATTATCTAGGACTTATGGTTGTTTACGTTAATAATATTATTTTATTGTTTATACATTTATATAGTTTCTTTAATTTTCACTTTAATTAAGCGGTCAATAATTTTGATTATACTATTTATATAGTGCTACTGCATAATAGCATAGTAATAATCATGCATTACAACTGGACAGTTAGATACTAAATATACTTTGTATTGTTGTTTATGGTTTAATTAAAATTTTGTGTTTATATAATGTGATTTAGTATATAAAACAAAAAAAGTAAAAATTCCCCTGAAGAAGTCAACAAATAATTGATAAAACGCTGGGAGAAAAAAAATTGCATTTTTTGTTTTTGTATAAAAATTGCACTATAAAAAAAGCATTGGCCAAAAACCTCTGAAAATCATCAAAACATAAATATTTGCATTTATATTTATAATCTCTTGCTCTTTGTCTTGAAAATTTTTTAAACTTTATTCACATCAGGGTGATTCAAAAAAGTCGACAATTTTTTAAAATCCCCTGTGAAATAGATGCAGGGAGGTAAGAAGACGTGTCTCTAAAAACCGTATTTCTTAACATTCATTTTAAGAGGTCTCGCATCGCTATTTTCTTTTTTCCATATAAATTACATCATATAAAAAAAAATATTTTTTTAAATTCTTATTCTTATATCTAAACAACCGATTGACGGATGTAAATGACTGAAACGTGAAAACACATGAAACGTGAAAGACTGAAATTAAAAACTCTACAAAAATTTTCCTTAGCACTTTTTTAGATAAATCTACTCGTTCTCGCTATAATTAAATAAAGCCTCTGGTCCGGATGGCATACCACCACTTGTGCTTTAAGCGTGTGCTTCTAGTCTGGCTCGGCCTTTGCGTAACCTGTTCAACATCTCCTACAGGACAGGAGTATTTCCATCTTGTTGGAAGGTCGCAAGGGTCCAGCCGGTACCAAAAAAGGGCGCTGCCACGAACCCTGCAAACTACCGACCCATATCGATATGCTCTTCGCTCGCCAAAATTATGGAGAGCGTTATTAACGTCAACCTTATGAACTATCTGGAGCACAATGAATTGCTTAGTGACCGTCAATATGGTTTTCGTAGGGCCCGCACTACTTGTGATCTTATGGCGTTCCTAACTGAAAAATGGAACCAATGCGTTCACTTATTCGGTGAGAGCAAAATTGTTGCTCTGGATATTTCTAAGGCATTTGACCGAGTGTGGCATAAAGCTCTCGTGACTAAACTAATTGCATATGGTGTCGGTGGTAACTTTGCTCGGTGGATCACGTGCTTTCTCATGAATCGAACGATCCATGTTGAAGTCGATGGCATATCGTCCAGAGAGCACGCCATCAACGCAGGTGTACCGCTGGGCTCAGTTCTATCGCCAACTTTGTTCCTGGTTTTTATCAACGACCTTCTGTCGTTGACTCACAACCCAATTCATTCGTTTGCGGATGACAGCGGCATTTGCCATTCATATTCATTTAAAAAACGCCCGAGCTCTTTGGAGATTGAGAGGAAGAGGCAACATATGAATGACACACTTAATAATGACTTGGGAAAAATCTCCGAGTTGGGTCTTGCTAATAGAGTAGAGTTTAATGCTAGCAAGACCCAGTGTTGTCTGTTAACCCACAAGCGAATCAATTGCCCCTTAGCTCCCCTCAATATGAACGGTGTAGATCTTACGGAGTCAGATGCTCTTGACGTTCTAGGCATTTCAATACAAGATCTTCTGTGAAATTATCACATTTTTGATGTGTCAAAAGAAGCAGCCAAGTGCCTTGGTTTTTTAAAACGGTGTAAGAAATACTTCACTCCATCTGATCTTCGTTTGATCTATACCTCATATATTAGGCCGAAAATGGAGTACAATTCGCACATTTGGGCAGGGGCTTCAAGATCATATTTGTAGCTTCTGGACCGGATTCAAAGACGTGCGATATATGTGATAGGTGATAGAAATATTTCATCTTCTCTCAACTCTCTTGGGCATCGTCGCAATGTTGGTTGCCTAAGCCTTCTGTACAGGTACTACCATGGGAAGTGTTCAAGGGAGATACATGGCCTGACGCCACCAGCTCGTGTGTTTCCTAGGTCCACTCGGGCTGCTCTCCAAGCCCATCCCTTTACCATTGCAACTTTGCCCAATAGAACATCGCATTACCGAGATAATTCGTTCTTCGGTCGCTCAGTAAAATTGTGGAACAATCTCCCTGCGATCATGTTTCCCGGCAGTTTCAATCTGTGTAAATTTAAATCAAATCTTCACCGACACTACTCCATCTTTCCACCCTCCAACTAACTATCACCCGTCTTCCGAATCAACACAATGCTTTCGCATTTATAGGGGGCATCCCCTGAGTGCTGGTTAAGTCTAAAAAAAAAATATCACTTTTTTCTCCAGTTTACGGTAAAACCATTAAAGCTATCATGAAATATTATAAAAACAGGCATTTAAAAATCAAAATCGACAAGTTAATCAAGTCTTTCAAAATTACTTGACTGAAAAATCCACCATTTCTGGAAAGAATAAACGAAAAAAGCCTTTTTACTGTATTAAATAATAGATAATTAGGAGGTTTGTGATTAGAGAAAGAGAGAGAGAGAGAGAGCAGTAACAGTACTTGTTAAAGAATATTTTTAATGACTGTTTCTTACAGGAAATCAAAATTCGTAGAATTTCCAATAAAAATTTTATAATCCATATATTTATTCCTGTAAGGATCACCTTATTCCAGCAAATCTACAAGTGCTACAGCAACATCATTAGAAAGGTCTTGAGCTGTAGGTGAGCAGAAAATTATTAGATTTTTGAAAAGTGATAGCGTTTAGCAGATATGAGCGCTTACCCCAGCTTTTTGTCTAATTTTTGATGCTGAAAGGCAAGAGTTGGAGGCTTTCCGAATAATTGCTCTCTTATCTGCATCTGATGCAGCAGAATATGTACACCCTTTTATATTTTTCCATAGCTGATCTTATTTTTCAAAAAATTGCATACTACGTTTTGACTTCTTCCGATTTAGCTAGCGACTTCACGAGTACTTAAGTTTTGCTCTTTGTACACCTCAATTTTAACTTTTTCCTTCGAATTTAAAGTTTTTCCGAGTCCCATTCTGCCTCAAAATACTGTAACAAATTTTTTTTAATTTATTTTAGTACCGATCTTTCTGAAACTCTGTAAGAAACTGAAGATGTTAACTGTGAACCTATTCTAAAAACGCACCAAAAAGTGCATATTTTTGTAATGCCAAAGCTAAAACAACAACAAAAAACTGACGGTTCCTTTATGTACAATTTCTCTTTACCTAAAATTTATAATAAAACACTTAAGAAAAAACGACAACAAAAAATTGTCCCCTACGCTCATTTCAAGAAAAACAATGGTTGGCATTTCATTTAAGCAGTGAACCTATTCTGCTGACGCGGAGTGTATAAGAATATATGGAAAATAGAAAACTGCGATGAGCGACCCCTAAATATTAATATTGAAAAGTTACGGTTTTTACAGGCATCTCTTAAATGCCTGTAAGCTCCCTGAATTTATTCACAGGGGATTTTGAAAAAAACATAGTCTATTTATTCGAATCACCCTAACGGGCTGTTCATAAATTACGTAACACTTTTAGGGGGGTGGGGGTTGAGCATTTGTGACGAAGAGGGGAAGGTCTATCGTGAGTTACGTCAAATTTTTTTAATTCAGTTTTCAATATTTTAAGTTTTACTAAAATTTTATTTTGTTATTAATATTGCTTTCATATTTTCTCAGTAAAAAAACTCACCTAACATCACAAACGGAAAAGACTGCTTAAGCTATGCTTAAGCCGAGCAAAGAAATAAAAGGCATTTGAAACAACTTCAACAAGTGCAGCAGCTTCCAAACACAGTTTTTTTTTTTTTGCTTAACTGAATTGTGAATTCTTACTCTAAAGCAGTCATCGAAAATAGCTGTTTATAACTGTTAACGTTCAAAACTAGCATGAAAGAGTTACAAAAAAACTTAAACAAACAACAATTATCACAATTGTCGAACAATCAAGCTTAAACGTATCGCCGCTTGTTGGTGTTCTTGTTAGGTAGGTTGAAACGGCTGTCTCCCCTGAGACACACTTAGGCCAATAAAGCCCATTGTGATACCATGGGTTAATTTCCCTCTCTATTTAAACCAGTTTGAGCTGTTGACAAAGCCAAGGATTCGGTAGACTGAAGTTTCTGAGAGATTATCGAGATCTCTATAGAACCATTTACCTAAGTGAAGGTGGCGATTTTTAGCTAGCGCTGGACAAGTACAGAGAAGATGTTTTGTAGATTCCTCCTCCTCCTCATTTCTGCAGCTTCTACAGAAGTCGTTGTGGAGGATGTTCAATCTTCGTTCAATCAATCAGTTCTTTTGAGCGTTTTAGGGTGATTTTTGGCCAAACCTGACGCGCTGTATGACAAGTGCTACCCGTTGATCATCAATCGTTGGCTTTGTTTAGGGATAGCTCATTTGTGAGTAGTTTACTTGTGGTGAGGGATATACCAATACTTTCTTCTCTCATCGAGAGTTGTTTGGTTGTACCGGTGCGAGCGAGTTCATCTGCTTTGCAGTTTCCTAGAAAGTCTCTATGTCCGGGAATCCAGCATAGGTGTATTTTGAGCTGCTCTGCCATCTCATTTAGGGATCTGCGGCAGCGAATTACTGTTTTAGATGTTGTTTCAACAGATTCTAGGGCTTTCAAGGCGGCTTGACTGTCAGATAGTATGTAGATATCCTTGAAGGATATTGCATTCATCTGAAGCCAAGTTACTGCTTCATGTATTGCGACTACTTCCGCTTGGAAGACACTGCAATGGTCGGGAGCCTGAAGGCTAGATTAATGTTCAATGTATCAGAGTAGACTCCTCCTCCCACCCTGCCATCTAGTTTTGATCCATCTGTGTAGATTCTGATGACATTGTTTGGTGGAAGGTTTCCAACCGCCCACTCATCGCGGGAGGGGATGGATCAAATTTCCTGTCAAAGAAAAGTTTTTGTGTGATGTAGTCTACGGATTTGGGTATCGGAGGAAGGAACTTCCTAGTGCTAGAGTGTCCTGATTTGCCCTCTCTCCATTGAGAGGTGGCCATTAGACGGATGGATGTATTGGTAGCCATCTGTTTTACTAGGATATCAAGTGGTATAAGGTGGAGCATAGTATCTAATGCATCTGTGGTTTTTAATGCGCCACTGATGCAGAGCTCAGCAGATCTTTGAACTTTGCGGAGTATGTTGAGGTGTGTTTGTTTGTCTAGTGCTTGCCACCAGACTATTGCACCATATAGCAATATTGGCCTTACTACTGCCGTGTAAAGCCAGTGAGTAACACTTGGCTGTAAACCCCATTTGTTACCCACTGCCCTTTTGCATGAGTAGATGGCTATATTAGCTTTGTTGGCTCTCTCGAGCAGATTGGGTTTCCAGTTTAATTTTCTATCCAGGATAAGGCCCAGATATTTCGCTTGATTTGAGGAGCTAAGTCTTTTGTTTCCCAGTTTTGGAGGACTGATATTTGGTAGATTGTGTTTTCTTGTGAAAATCACTAAATCCGTTTTTTCAAGGTTGCCGCTGAGTCCACAGCTATTAACCCATTGTATGAGAGTATTAAGGCCGTTTTGCATAATATCTCGAAGTGTGGATATATATTTTCTAGAAGTGACAATAGCAATGTCGCCTGCGTAAGCTATCACCTTGCACCCCTCATGTTCCAGTTTCTCGAGCAGTTTATTAACTGCTAGGTTCCAGAGTAGAGGCGAGAGAACCCCTCCTTGAGGCGTTTCCCTTGGTACAGATCTTAGTGTGGATGCCACACCGAGATTTGCACTTATAATCCTGCCTACTAGCATTTGATTTATAAGTGCTCCCAGCGTGGCATCCACCCCAAGCTCCGTTAGTGCATTTGTGATAGCCTCTGCTTTGACGTTGTTGAAGGCACCTTCCATATCAATAAAAGCTATCATTGTATATTCCTTTTGAAGAAGAGATTTTTTAATGATGGAGACTATGGAGCGGAGAGCTGTTTGCTCGGATTTGCCTTTGGTGTAAGCGTGTTGTGCCGATGACAGACGATTTTCTACTATCTTTTGTCTCAAATGGATTTCTATTAATCTCTCGAGAGTCTTAGCAGAAAGTATGAGAGACTAATTAGTCGAAGGCCTTTTGGGTTTACGTGTGAGCTTTTGCCCGCCTTCGGTATGAAAACTACCCTCACATGCCGCCAAGGTGTGGGGATGTGATTCAGGTCTAGGCAGCCTTGGAAGATCATCATAAGCCATTGCTTTATGATATCGTAAGCTTTTTGTAATTCTATGGGGGCTACGCCGTCTGGTCCTGGTGACTTAAACGGTTTGAAGCTTTCAATTGCCCATTTGAGCTTTGGTTGTGAGATAAGATCGAGGGAGTTGTTGACAGTGGGTGCGTATTCCTCCTGGGTTGGAGTATTACCTATTTCTGAACGACCAGGGAAGTGAGTTTCTACTAAAATTTTAAGAGATTCTTCACTGTTGGTGGTCCATGTTCCGTCTTCTTTCTTCAAGAAGCTTTGGTTGGAAGGACTAATAGTTAGAATTTTTTTAAGCCTTGACGCCTCGGAGGTTTGTGTTATATTTTCACAGAAGGTTCTCCAGGACTGCCTTTGTGCTTTCCGTAATTCTTTCTAATATTCTTTAAGAGCCATTTTGTAGCTGGTCCATGCATTCATAGATCCAGTCACTTTAGCTTTGTTGAAGAGTTTTCTGCTATTATTTCGGAGCTCTTCAAGTCCGGTCTTCCACCAAGGTGGTTTTTGTTTCCCCTTTGGTGTTTTATGCGGACATGCGATATCTAGAGCTTTGTTCATGGACTCAGTTAGATTAACAACCAGGTTGTCCAGGGATTTTTTACAGGTAGGACGATTCGGTAGTCCATATGCGAGATCTGTTTCGAGTGTATCCATGTAGAGACCCCAATTGACTTGTTTAAGATTACGAAAGCTACGTGATCTCGGGGCAAAGTCATCGATGTCAAAAAGAATATTCCTATGATCGGAAAAGGAGTGTTCTTTTGAAACTCTCCAGTTTCTAATCCTGTCAGATATATGGTGAGAGGCCAGTGTAATATCTAAGACTTCCTGCCTATTACATATAATGAAGGTCGGTTCATTGCCTACATTACTTAAAATAAGATTGGTAGAGAGTATGTAATCGAAAAATGACTCACCTCGTTCGTTGGTGTCTTAGCTACCCCAGATCACATTGTGAGCATTTGAATCGCATCCAATGATCAGGCCCTTCGATTGCGATGCCGCTGTGGAGACCAGTTGTCTTACGTTTTCCTCAGGAAGTACTCCATGGTCATGAGTCAGGTAAGCTGAGGTAAGCCAAAAACTGCTTTGGCCTACCTCGACGCTTATGGCCACGGTGTCCTTGTTGCTGAAATAAGAGAGAGTAAATGCACTCAGGTTATTTTTTATTAGAATACACGCTCTTGGTTTACCTTGAGATTTGGTGTACAATAGCGTGTAATTTGGAGTCCTGAGTCCGCACACCATGTCGCAGACTACCCACGGCTCCTGGATCAGGACGACGTCTTCTCCGTCTTTACTAAGGCGGAGGATGAGACTGGCGGACGCAGCCTTTGAGTTGTGGAGGTTAATCTGCACTACTCTCAGCATCACGGCTGCTAGAAGTGGGCTTAACCTCCACGACAGTTATATCGGACTCACTGTCCGAGTCGAGGAGGTCATCCACCATGGAGGATAACCTTAGTGACAGCGCCAGTTCAGTATCGGAGCTTGTGTCATCCGATTCTGGTGCAGGGGTGCAGGACTAAGATGGGTCGTCCTTAATTGGTTTGGAAGCCTGCTCTTCCTCCAATAACGCCTCATCTTTCTTGAAGATCCGTAGTTGTATGGATGAGAAGCCATAGTCTACCACAAAACCTTTGGATGATAAGATAGCCAGGGACTCCTGATTGATAACAAAAGTTACCGATCTAAAATCCCACTTCGGCTCATCAACCCGTGTCATCTTCCAGTTATCTGTTGGCAGATCATGGTTTCCCAACCAAATTGCCTCCAGGATCATTCTGGATCAGATGGTTCGGTAGGGATTCGGGAACGCGCTCTTGGTCTGTTAGGGATATGATCCCTATCATCGACTTCGAGTCTCGCGCCCGGCCATACCTCCCCCATCCTGGAGATCGCGATCTTATAGAGGTCCAAAGACTTTTGGTCGGTGCATGCGATCAGCTTCACGTGGCCCTGATGCCATCCACTGTCGTGACAGGAAGGGCCCTTGCCGGGAAACTCCTTCATTACTGCAATGAAGATAGTAGCCATTTTGACTACTACCTTCCTCCATCTTTCAGGTGAAATGCTGCCGTCTGGATCGCTTTTGTCAAATACCGCAATGATAATTTGCCCAGCTGCGATTTCGCTGAAAAGTTTTGGAGTGGCTGTGCTACCACTAATTTTTTTCGGTGCCGGCTGAGGGACCTCCTCTAGAGATCTCTGGCGCTTTGTGGGCATTGGTTTGACAGTAGCATTAGCTTCTCCTATAATACCCACCGCCCACTTCAAGGACGAGTTCTCTTCCTCGGTGCGCCGATTATCGGGAATTCGCATTATGCGGTCCCTTACTCTGTACGCTGCTTTCCAAGAAACATTACCAGTCCTTTTGGTGGGTGGCGCCTTTTTAGCCGAAGCTTGCTTGCTGTTGGTTTGTTGCGTGGCATGTTGCCGGGAGCATTTTGAGACTGCGCGTCTGTTGGCTGTTTGCCAAGGAGCGCGTTTAAAGATCGCGTCTCTGGTGTAGCTGAAAGATGCACCCCTTTGGCATTTAAAGACTGCCTGTCTATTTTTTTGTGTTTTCTTTTTGTTGATTTTTTTCCATCTTGGTCTTACGACCACCCCCTCCTCGTTGGGCGAAGAAGATTAAACTGGCAGGCTCTGAGACCCCTACATCCAAAGATTTGGTATCTTCGTGTGCAGCCCCGATCCAGCCCGAGCCTAGGTTCAGAGTCCCCCAGTATGGTGGTCAAAAATAAAGAGGGGAAAAGATGTCAACCGCGCCCTAACCCCAATGCCGCGGTAAGGCCACAGTTGCTCCCTGAGGTGGCCAGGTATCAGAGAGGCTCCGCTAGCAACTGGACTATTTTTAATGGGCCTCCAGCCTAGTAAATCCTCGGCACGGGTCGCATAACACTTTGATTCAGCCCATACCTCAGACCGACGGGAAGGACACACACCAGCAGCACTAGGACTATTGAGAGTCAGAACACTGTGGATGCATCCTCCCCTTAGCTAACCGGCGTCCCAGATTGAGACACTAGCAGTTATTTTCAGCCAGCACCCACGCGGAGGGCTAGGTAGAGGATTTTTGCCGGTGTTCTTGTTAACGTCAGAAAAGTTTTAATTTGTGCTTACGTCTATTGGCATGGTGAAACTTTTCATAAAATTGTTGGTCAAACAGAATAGAACAACGGGAAATTTCCATAATAATGAAACTTATAATAAATATAACGTGTTCTATGCTTATTTCATAACAAATGGCTAAATTATAAAAAAAAAAACTAAAAACTAGGGGGTCCAAAAATTGGCCAAAAACACGTTACGTATTTTAGGAACTGCCCCTAATGCACACATCATAGTAAGAGTAAGAGTTAAACTTAGAGTTAAAAATAGAGAAAAAGTTAGAGTGAGAGTAAGAATAAGAGTTAGAATTGGAATTAGAATTAGAGTTAAATTAGATTTAGAACTAGAATTAGAATTAGAATTAGAATAAGAATTAGAATTAGAATTAGAATTAGAATTAGAATTAGAATTAGAATTAGAATTAGAATTAGAATTAGAATTAGAATTAGAATTAGAATTAGAATTAGAATTAGAATTAGAATTAGAATTAGAATTAGAATTAGAATTAGAATTAGAATTAGAATTAGAATTAGAATTAGAATTAGAATTAGAATTAGAATAAGAATTAGAATTAGAATTAGAATTAGCATTAGAATTAGAATTAGAATTAGAATTAGAATTAGAATTAGAATTAGAATTAGAATTAGAATAAGAATTAGAATTAGAATTAGAATTAGAATTAGAATTAGAATTAGAATTAGAATTAGAATTAGAATTAGAATTAGAATTAGAATTAGAATTAGAATTAGAATTATATATAGAGTTAGAGTTAGAGTTAGAGTTAGAGTTAGAGTTAGAGTAAGAGTTAGAGTTAGAGTTAGAGTTAGAGTTAGAGTTAGAGTTAGAGTTAGAGTTAGAGTTAGAGTTAGAGTTAGAGTTAGAGTTAGAGTTAGAGTTAGAGTTAGAGTTAGAGTTAGAGTTAGAGTTAGAGTTAGAGTTAGAGTTAGAGTTAGAGTTAGAGTTAGAGTTAGAGTTAGAGTTAGAGTTAGAGTTAGAGTTAGAGTTAGAGTTAGAGTTAGAGTTAGAGTTAGAGTTAGAGTTAGAGTTAGAGTTAGAGTTAGAGTTAGAGTTAGAGTTAGAGTTAGAGTTAGAGTTAGAGTTAGAGTTAGAGTTAGAGTTAGAGTTAGAGTTAGAGTTAGAGTTAGAGTTAGAGTTAGAGTTAGAGTTAGAGTTAGAGTTAGAGTTAGAGTTAGAGTTAGAGTTAGAGTTAGAGTTAGAGTTAGAGTTAGAGTTAGAGTTAGAGTTAGAGTTAGAGTTAGAGTTAGAGTTAGAGTTAGAGTTAGAGTTAGAGTTAGAGTTAGAGTTAGAGTTAGAGTTAGAGTTAGAGTTAGAGTTAGAGTTAGAGTTAGAGTTAGAGTTAGAGTTAGAGTTAGAGTTAGAGTTAGAGTTAGAGTTAGAGTTAGAGTTAGAGTTAGAGTTAGAGTTAGAGTTAGAGTTAGAGTTAGAGTTAGAGTTAGAGTTAGAGTTAGAGTTAGAGTTAGAGTTAGAGTTAGAGTTAGAGTTAGAGTTAGAGTTAGAGTTAGAGTTAGAGTTAGAGTTAGAGTTAGAGTTAGAGTTAGAGTTAGAGTTAGAGTTAGGGTTAGGGTTAGAGTTAGAGTTAGAGTTAGAGTTAGAGTTAGAGTTAGAGTTAGAGTTAGAGTTAGAGTTAGAGTTAGAGTTAGAGTTAGAGTTAGAGTTAGAGTTAGAGTTAGAGTTAGAGTTAGAGTTAGAGTTAGAGTTAGAGTTAGAGTTAGAGTTAGAGTTAGAGTTAGAGTAAGCGTTAGGATTTCTATCCTTCTTTATAGAAGTCTAGTTAAAACTTTGTCATATGCCGCATTAGAATAATTTATCACACAGACTTATGTCTTATCTCAAGTTATAAAGATATAAATTCAGACAGTCATAGGTTAGGTCTTGTGATTTTTAAAACTTAGAGCATCGTATTAAAAAAGAATCTAACTTAACCTTTCAGAATAGATATCAGGTCAAATTTTCCGAAAAAAAAAGAAAGACAAAATTTTTCTTGTGGAATTTTAAGATATTTTCATGATCATTTCTTATGCACTGAAAAAATCGACATATTTTAAAATTGAACACAATGTTATCATTTTCAAAATGTGTTTTCCCATACAAAATTTTTGAATTTTTTAAATATTCACATATAAATTGATAACATTATGTTATTATGTTGACGACAAATGTCTTTAGCTATTTTTTGATCACAGAGTCTTAAATTTAAAAATAATTTGTGATCAAAAAATAGCTTGAAACAAATTTTGTCAAAATAACAACACAATGTTATCAATTAATGTGATTATTTAAAAAATTCAAAAATTTTGTATGAAAAAAATACATTTTGAAAATGATAACATTTTGTTCAATTTTAAAACATGTAGATTTTTTCGGTGTAGGACTTAAGCGTGATTTTCATTCGATTTGGGTAATTTTTGAACTTGATCTTTATTTTTAGAAATATGCTTATGAGTACTTTCTAATTCTAAATTATAATAGATCCAAAATAACAGCTCTAGTTGTGGTCACAGACAGACGAACATAACTAAATCGATTCAGGTAATGATGCTGATCAAAGATATATACTTTTCTATACTTTTTATAAAATCAATATACATCTAATGCAGTACGCGAGAAAGACAGATATTAATTCGTTCAAACTATTGGGTTGTTCAAAAAGAACGTGCGTATTTTTTTTGGTTGGAATCACTGTTATCGTCAAAGATCTTTCATATGTTAACGTTTACGCCATTTTTCAACTCAGCTGATTATTGGAATTAAAAGTAAGTAAATTAATTTAGTTTTTCCTGCTTTTCTTTGAAAATCGTGTTTAAAGAGTGTTTTAAAAATGTCGAACTTTGATGCGGATAAGCGCCATACTTTGCTCTTCTACTTCAAAAAAGGCAAAAAAACAACTGAAGCCAGACAAAAATTAGATGGAGTTTATGGCTTTTATGTTATTAAAAAAAAGGTAATATGAGAAGTGGTTTTTCATCACATATCCGCGATGAAACATTTCAATCATGAATGCTCGTCCTGGTAGGCCCTCGGAAGTGGACGGTGACCAAATCAAGACGCTGGTGGAAATAAATATGCATTCTAAATTCTTCCTTTGAATTTGTTTTCATCAAAAAATGTCATAAGAATATATTGAAATTTTGAATTCGCGAATCAAACCAACGTAGAGAGCAATAATTATAAGAGTATACAAGCATAAAATAATAAATGATAAACAATTTGAGAACTCAATCGCACTTTGAGAATTACGTTATATCACAACTCTTTGCTTTAAAAAACTTAGATGAAAGGTTTGGCAATATAAATCACTGAACAACCGAAAACTTCTCGTAATAATTCCAGAATTGATTTATCAGATGAAGAAAGAGTTTTTTTCTGACCAGCAGCGAACGACAATATCGATCTCTTTACCGTTCTTGCATCGATTTGAATGAGTTGTTGAGGTAAATTGATCTTCATTTCTATTCTTATTTACGTGATTTGCTAGGGATGTAATTGACAGATATATACAAGTGATTATCAAAGTTCGAATATGGCTGTAAAATATCACTGATCCAGAAATAAGCCTGTCGTGAATTATGATGGTGAAAATAACATTGACTACTGATTTTATAGAATGAAACACGTCATTGTCTAGTTCTCAATATGAAACCGGTGCAGTTGAATTTAAAGTGGACAACCTAGTACTAACAAGCAATAATAACATACTTGCGACAAATTGTTCGTCCAAAGATCGCTACAGTTGATTGGAAAATTTAAATAAGCTGATAAATATAGTGACGACAGAGAGCTCAGTGCAGGAATTAATCCAGTTTCTGGAAGATGTTGAAGCATAGAATTCAAGGATGAAGTGTGTTCAAATTGTCGTCAATTTGTAGAAATTTTAAAAAAATTATAAAATCGTTTTGAGTTTTTAGTTCTAGATAATATAAAAAATATATTCATTGAGATAAGTATAAATATTTACCAAAATAAAACTAAACATAATATTAACAATATATGAACAGTCTTTTTAGTGAGCCATAGGAAACAGAAAGAAATGTCATAACGCATTGAAATTTGTATTTTCCTACCTTTTTAAAGCTTGTACGTGATAAAAAAAACGATATATTAATTTCGAAAAATATTTGCATTCCATTTCATCATCTATCCACAAAAACACACACATCCCCAAATACTACGAGAAAACACTCTATCATTCTTTCGCCGAAAATCCTTTTCGACAAAAATGTTCCTCGATATGAAAAATGTTTAATAAAACTACACCGAACGCTTCAGATAAAGTCGTCAAATGATTACGTGCATCCTGGTAATCTTCATCAATTTCAGCCATTCAATGAAATTCCATAACAAAACTCTTTGTAACCAATTTTATATTAACTTGTATTTTTAAGAAATATTTCAGCATACAAGATACTTTAGTAAATATTTCACAATCGCTGAAACCAGCCTGCCAACGCTCACATGCACGCATGCATGAAAGCACACATTAATAGATGCCTGTCTGCCGGTATTGAAAGGCAAACAAAAGGATGCGTTGTACTTTGAATTTGAATAACGGTGATCGCTTATCTTGATAGGCGCTTCTTTAAACCTTCCTCTTTTCTGTTTTTCTGCGATTTCTTATCTTAAACTTCTTTGAAAATGATTTTTTTTGTTGTGTGTGTTTTTGTACACGTTGCTTGCGTGGGTTCAATTTTCAATCTTTGGCAACATATTGTTGTCAGTTTCTGTATCTTGCCAACATCAACGCCAATGTCAACAACCGTCAATATAAACATCTTCTTTAGTGTGCATCAATATCACGATTCTATTCACTCTTTTTAAGTTTCGCTTTTTTTCACTTTTTTCTATTTAACATTTTAACTCCATCAATTTTGTGGATTTTATTCAAAATAAAAAAAAGTCATGCATTGAACAGGAAAGTGAGCAACACTTTTATTTCAGGCAATTTTTCAGTGCTTGCCACAGCTGTGCGCCATTTTTAAATTCAAGCCTTAAATTGATTTTCACCATCTTGTATTCGTTTTTTTAGTTAGTTACTCAGTTCTCTCTTCCCGAACGCGGCATTTGGTTTTTTTTTTTTTTGTATCGTTTGCAAAAAAATTTGTATTTCCCACACAACGTTGTTGTTCATGTGTTCTAATGTTGTCATAAAAATCGAATATAAAGTATCTAAAATATACATATATTGCCATTTTGTTATGAGCTCATGCATTGCCAATTGGCGTGTGACGTAGATGAATAAAAATGAAACGTGGCAAGGCTTGGCATTGTTCTTAATGCATACGTATTTCTGGCGGCATTGTTTGCAGTATTGAGTAATGTAAATGTTGTTGTTTCTTAAATATTTATGAGTGTAATACAAATATTTTATTTAGTTTTAACTTCATTCATTCAATAGAGAATTCAATAGATTTACGTTCTGCTATTGAATCATTATTCTATAGGGGGAAAAAAAAAAAACACAAAGTGAGAGTAAAAAAAGATTATGTATGCTTGACAAGCATGAAAAATCAACGCCTAAACATATCAATATTTCACCTATAAGAATCATTTTTCAATCCATTGTTTTCGTTTTAACATTCTATTGTAATGGAAATTTTAGCTCCAGCTGTAACAAAAAATTAAAAACATAAAAAACACAAAATTTGAAACGGTAAAAAGCCAAATAGAATAGCGCTTTATTCCTCGATATAAATTTTTCAAACAGGTACACAGAGAAAATATGTTGAAAAGTATTGATTGTGTGAACAACATATGCTATATTGGGTGGTTAAATTTTATGGGCCGATGTTGAATGTGAACCACACCTAAACGTTATGTTTTTTTCTACATTCCATTTGACATTTCTCAATTTCAGACTAACTCAATTTGAACCATGGAAAGACACACAATCGAGCAACGCGTTAAAGTTATTCAGGCTTATTATGAAAATGGGCGTTCAAATCAGAATGCATGTCGTGCACTTCGTGATTTTTTCGGTCAATTTAATCGTCCAAATGTGCGTACAATTAAGCAAACCGGGTCTGTAGGAGATGTGAAAACACCAGTGCATGCTCGTACAACTCGTACTGCAGAAAATATTGCTGCTGTTCGCGATAGTGTGGCTGAAGAGCCGTCTACCTCAACTCGTCGTCGTGCTCAATAATTGCTCGTCGTTGATGAACATTATGCATCAACATTGGAAGATATCAATGTGGACGATATGTGGTTTCAACAGGACGGTGCCACTTGTCACACAGCTAGCGAAACAATGGCTCTTTTGCGCGACAAATTACATGGCCGTGTTATCTCACGTGGTGGCGATGTCAATTGGCCGCCAAGAACACCGTTGGACTTCTTTCTTTGGAGTTATTTGAAAGAAAAGGTGTACGTCAATAAGCCAGCAGCAATTCAAGAGCTAAAGGATGAGATAAAGGATGAGGCACATTAACGGCATAGAACCTCACTTATGCCTCAGCGTCATCGAAAATTAGGACCATCGGATTGTGGTGTGCCGCCGAGGTCGCGGCAGCCATTTGGCCGATATATTGTTCCATACATAATTGAACCATGCCAATATTATCGCAATAAAAATAAATGACAATTATTTCATAAATAGTTTGTGTTTTATTCAAAATTAAATTCGGCCCTTAAAATTTAACCACCCTTTAGAATAAATTGATAGCAGCGATAATGCAAGCGATCACGTAAAATGTATTTGTTAGAGTTTTATGGAGATGAAGCACAAATTTGCTTGTTTTCAGCAAAAATCAATCAAAATTTGCTATTTCAATTTATAATCCAAACAGGAAAGTGAGCTACTGGGTAAGCGAAGTGGTAATCTATAGATTGTATTGCTATGCATTACCTCTATTGATGAATTTTAACACGGAGATGTCACAGGAAATGTAATGCATCCCTTACTGCATAGCACAGTTATTGAAGAATTCTTATGTTACTAGGTAATGCATCGATGTTTTTTGAAATATATATGTATATTTTGATGCATCGAATCAAAGAAAGATGCACATGAATTTCACAAGAATCCTCAATTAAATGGGATAGTAACGCAAGAAGAGCAGAAAGAGTGGCGTACACATTACCTCTTCACTTACCTTGGTATGCATTATTTCTTTTATATATTATTTTCAATACAGAATTTTTCAAAGAAAAATAAGATGCATTCCTCATTTTATTTCTGGGAAAAGTAAGCCAATTATTGCTACAATAAAATTAAATTTTGTTATTTCGGCTTATAATGAAAAAAAAAAACAAATAAAATAAATGGGAAAAATTTTGTGTCAGATAGAATTTGAACTTGAATTCTTTCGCATACCAGCTGCGCAACTTAACCAGTACGCCACTGCCGCACAGTGCCGACATTTCTAAAAAGTGGTAGCGAAAATCAATTTTGATGTGGTGGAAATTCGCAAATCTACTGATGCAGTTTGATAAACAATTGCTCTAAACTTGCGAATGTAAAATTTTAACTTATTTGGAGAAATGGTTCGCTTTGTAGAGCTGGTGAAATTCGATGGTTTTTTCGAGTTTTAAATTTTATTTTTATTTTTTTTTTTTTCAGTTCAAGATTAGTTTAAAATTTTTCTGCAAGTAATGAAAGAAAAGTTATTGTTTTCGCATACATAACAAAAGCGGTCTTTGCACTATTAACTAAAACCAAAAAGAAGTGATTTTTGTTTTTTAAATGTAGGAGGTGACTGTACTTTTCCGAAACACTATTTTTTCCCATTTTTTCAACTTCGAATGGACTTTCAAAAATAAGTTCGCAAAAGTTTAAGTTCTGTTTACAAAAACTACATTTTTTTAACAATTCTAAACACAATGCAAAAAAATCTTTAGTCGGAAAATGTCGGGAAAATGTAATATTCCCAATATTCCATGTAATATGTAATGTAATAACTGAACGGATTGGAATATTTGGATTATTATTTTTATTGTGAACACACAAATATAGCAATCAACATTGTAAACTTTTTTTTTGTTATGCCAATGTCAATTTAGAGGGTGCTATGAATATATTCCTGAAGTTCACATTTTTTATTAGACAATAAGTGAAGATATAAAGGAAAAAATAAAGGTTCTTGGCTTACCCAAATTGAAAATTTCAAAAACTTAATCGCCAAACACAAAATAGCCAAGGACAAAATCACCAAAGATCTTGAATGAATTCGCGCGAATTCATAAATGGTGCAATTTACATTCTTGGATATTTGGTTAATTTTTTCAAGTAAAAAGTTTATTAAAGTGTAATATTGTAGTAGGTATGGATAATATAATAAAAGCTACATTAATCTAAGCCTAAGTTAACGGCTATGTTCCTAAGATAGTCTGCTTTATTCAAATCCAAACAATTTTGTATTCATTTATAACGTTGAAATATCAATATCAAAGCAATAAAATCATTATGAAAACAAATTTTCAAAGATTTTTGATTGAATTTGTTTTTTTGATTTTTGAAAAGATCAGAAAAGAAGATTTTTGAAAATTAAAAAAGCAATATGCAGTGTTAAGATTTTATTTAAAAAAAATATATATTTGGTGATTTTGGCTTAGATATTAGATTTCGGATATTTTGTCTTTGAAGATTTTCTAATTTGATTTTTGACTTTGTATATTTTATAACTTGGAGGTTTCGTATATGGTTGATATTTTGTCTCTTGCTATTCGGTACCGCTCCCTTAATATTCTATAAGATTTTCTATCAAATCTTCAAAAAAAGCTGAAAACAGAGCGTTTCACTTGATTCTATCAACCAGCACCTGTAACAATGTGTATTTCAAATTATATCAGTAACATATCATCAATAATCAGCAAACTTGGAATAAGAGTTCACCACCCGCTACAAGGATTTGGAAGTACGAATGATGGAAACATAGCTAGGACAGTGTTCGTAAAAAATGCGATAACCGCAGAGATAACGGAAGTTGACGGAGAGATCGTCAAAAGGTTGCAAGTTATTCTCAATGTCTTAAGCTGCAACGAAAACGTAAGCCGAGAAAAGTATGGGATATATGTAACAGAAACAGCCGATTCAATCCATAAAAAATGTACTGAAAAAATGTTCACACCTACACTGCATAAAGCCGTTACCGTTACCGTTACCAATTGGAGAATTGTACGAAGAAGCACAAAATTCCAAAAATATGGACTATAAAAAATACAGATACCTTAATACCTGCAAGATTTCTCGAAAACGGCAAAACGAAGATATCTTCAATATATTGGCCGCATCATCAGATCCGAAGATTTCATCATTAGGTCATGTCCGAACTCAAAAAGAGTTGAAAAAAATATATTCCCTGGAAATGTTAGATTTATTAGATAATTATATATATATCGATGAATGTTTCCAAAAAATTTAGCTTATGTTTTAAATTATTGGTACTCATATAAAACAACATGTTATAATAAATTTTTATTTTCGAAAGTTTTTATTATTCATATTAATAATTATTCATAACTCATGCTTTTAATAATTTTTTCTAAAAAAACCTTTAAAGAACATCATATTCATAATTTGTACATCTGTTAGAAAGTCTAACTTTGACCATGAATACCAGAGCATCCCTATTGTCGATTAAAAAAAAATTGTGCAGTACAAACTGTATTATTTTTCTGTCCATAGCAAAAAAACTCAGAGAGATATCTGAACTCGTTCAGAAGTTATGATTTTTGCAACGAGAAATGCCAGATGTCGCCACCGTGTGCCGCTTCTCAGCAGCAGTAAGAAATTATAAATTCGGTTTATTACAACATAACAACTGAGCAAATTTCTGCTTGAATCCAATAAAATGTTGCTATTTAAATTAACTTTCAGTATGAAATTTGGCAAAATCGGATGCAAACCACGCCTGCCTTCCATACAAGGTATGGATTATTTATTAAAATGCAACAAAAGTAAATTAAATCACTTGAAATAAGGCATATAATTCCCAATTTCTAATCTCTTGCAATGCAATTTGGAAAAATCGGATGAAAACCACTCCTACCTCTAGTAGATACAATATGGGGGTTCTGGGTCAGGTGGAGCGGTGGAGCAAGCCAATGACGTCACTCCGGTACAGCGCCATCTAGTGGCTTTTTGCTCAAATGTGCAAAGGTGTATGTCTTTGCTAAAAGCTATTATGGTGTATGTCTTTGATAAAAGCTATTATGGTGTATGTCTTTGCTAAAATGTATTAAAAGTAGGCAAGTTTGGTGTATGTCTTTGCTGTAAGCTTTTAAAAATTGGCAAGTTTGGTGTATGTCTTTGCTTTATTTATACTTTTAAATTAGCAAGTTTGGTGTATGTCTTTGCTTTATTTATACTTTTAAATTGGCAAGTTTGATGTATGTCTTTGCTTTAAACTTTTTAAAATTAACAAGTTTGGGGTATTTCTTTGCTTTAAGCGTTGGTCATAATTTTATACGCTACATTATCGGTAGTGGTAGTCAAGCGAGTTCTTATCAGTGTTTGCATGTTTTGTTTTTTTTCTTAACCCTCGCATTAGTTATAGCAATGACTCAAAAAATAAATATATATTTATAAGACTTCTAACGTAGACTGCGTGGTGGCATACTTATCAGAGTTCGCATGAGTAAACGAAATACACCGCAACCAAGAAGAGTCAGGAAGTTTCTAGAAGCTTCGAGATGCAGAAACTTCGAGAACATTTTAGAAGCTGACTTATGTCATTGTATGCCGAAGCGAATGGTGTGAGAGAGAAAGGGAGAGAGAGAATTTGATAGTAAGAGAGAGAAAGGGAGATAGCAAATAGCGCGATCCTATACAAATAATACTTCAGAATCAACCTAACCTTAGCCAATGCCATAGGTATAGGGGGGCACCCTTTATATATATAGGTATATAGGCTACTCTATAGGTATAGACTTAAAAATTTATTTAAATTTTTCTGTATTACTATTATTATTATTATTTATATATATATATATATAAACAAATTGTATAATTTTATTAATGGAAAAAAGTGATCTTATATTTAATTATTTTTTTCTGATTTCGCTGGTTAGAGGTGAATATTCAATTACTCGATCATGAATTACTAAACAGTGGGCTGAGGTTCTATCTGGAATCGGTTTGTTTGCTTCGGTTTCAAATTCAATTCGTACATCAATAGGTCCAACTTTAACTGCTTCATTTTGGTGTGTTACATCAACAACAATAAGTGGCGCAATAGCCTTAAATCCAACGACATCTAGCAATGGTTTAGGTTCCCGCATATAATAACTTTGTTGAAATTTTGCATACATATCATATAGTACAGCATACTGTCCCATTTCAAAGCGACTATTTAAATCATCATAGGGCTATGATTCAGAGTTTATATATACTTTTAAATTAGATATATTACAATGATCAAATGTATTTCCTTCCTGTTTACTTTTTTCTCTTTGTAAACCGATTATAAGAAATCGTGGTCTTTCATTTTGCGGTGAAAGCTTAACATTCCATAAAACTTTTATTTCCTTTGGTAGTATAGGATTTATATGATAGTCCCAACTTCTAAACGCCATTGGTATAAGCAAATTTTCGTTTTTAATTATCTTGTACATTTCCAATTTTGCAAAGTCTGATAATTGTATATGAGGCATTTTCCAAACTATGTCCAGTATTGTTAGCTTTAACTGATCAGTTCCATTTGTAGAATGATATGATCTATCATTATATGTAGAACGTTGAAGGATAAGTTCATGCTTCGAATTTAATATTATTTTATTATAATCTTCAGCAAAACCCAGGAACATTTTCAACGGCACACAACAACTAAAATGAGATTTTTCCAATGTGAAATTTTCATCAGGAACCCAACCTGCGTTTCTTAATGCGCCACTTTCAGCTTTATTCAATGAAACGAAATTTCTCATGGTTGATGAAATTCCAAGATTACGTGTACGATCAACTTCAAAACCATTAATTTATAACGAATTTCATCAAACAGATATGAAACAAAGTTGGTTTTAAATTTCACACCTGTTGTTACTACATCATTTCCTCCTTCCTGTTTTACTATAAAACCATGAATGTAAATCATACTCTCACTTGGTAAGACAAAGAGATCTTGATTTTGAATTGGTATACGAATTTCATCGTTATTGTTAAACGATTTTTGGTATGGATAGTAACTATGATAGTCTCTTTTTATAATACTCTCATCGTACATAGGTTGTTGAAGTACATTGAGTATTTCATTCATATTGAATTATTGGTTGATTGATTATCGATATTTTGATTGATTGACTAATTATCGATCAGTTTTAGCCGGTAGCTGTAGAACAGTACAGATCAGTTTTAGTAGTTAGCTGTTGAGTGGTACAGACCAGTTTAGCAGTTAGCTGTTGAACAGCATAGATCAGTTTTAGCAGTTAGCTGTTGAATAGTACAGACCAGTTTAGCAGTTTAGTAATAGTTGTTGTTGACTCTTCTCCCAAGATTAAGTCCCAAGGATTTTAAAAATTCTATATTATATCTTGTCAATGGTTTGTTAGCTCTTCTTCTTCTTCCTCGTTCAAGTGCTGATGTAGGAGTAACTGTAAATTCTCTTTGTATCTTATTTTTATTATAAATAATCATAATTATAATTGTTCTGGCTTGAAGTGTAGTCTTACGGTAATCTTTTCCCCTCGAAAATTTATAAGGTCGCCGTCTTGATTCAAGATTCTAATCGTTATGTTGCTTACTTGTTGACAGTTGACAGTTAAATAAATGACATTTTGAGGTTTCTCTTTAATTTTATATCCGGGTGGAACATCTAGAGGAAATTCGTGAATAGTGTGAACCAAAGGGCTATTAATATATGATCCATCTGTCAAGTTGCTTTCGATACGTATTGTATTTACATTTGTAATATTCAAAGGTAAGTCAGATTGAAAATATCTAGTTGTACCTGACTGATCTATATTTATATATTTTGTTTTTTCTATATCTTGTAATGGCTCTATAGTAACCACATTGATAAATTCCTCGTACGGTAGCTCATTTTCTATCAATTTTCTTTTACTGAATCCCAACAACTGTCCTACACTGTTTGGTTTTGAAAAATCTATGTCTTCGGAGGAAGTAATTTCAGTTTTTAGGGTGTTATTGTTTCGCTCAATTTTTAAGTAAATTGAATCATCAATGGATTTTATACTTGACTCTAAGAAAGAAGCAATGTCTTTCAGTTCATATGAACCAACTGGAATTGTAATAGTATGTGGTCCGATATGGAATAAATTATTGTAATCATGTACATTTGGTATAGAATTAATAGATACAAAGTCTATAAGTCCACAAACATATCTTGTAGGTAATTCAACCGGAGGAAAATATTTTGCAACAAGAGTTGAAGTGGTTCCGCTTAAAGAGATTGTTATTGACATTATGCGTATTCGTTTTAAACTGATAGTCTATACCTATAGAATAGCCTATATACCTATGTAGGTAAAGATATATACCTATATATATAAAGGGTGCCCCCCTATACCTATGGCATTGGCTAAGGTTAGGTTGATTCTGAAGTATTATTTGTATAGGATCGCGCTATTTGCTATCTCCCTTTCTCTCTCTTACTTTCAAATTCTCTCTGTCCCTTTCTCTCTCACACCATTCGCTTCGGCATACAATCACATAAGTCGGCTTCTAAATTGTTCTCGACGTTTCTGCATCTCGAAGCTTCTAGAAACTTCCTGGCTCTTCCTGGTTGCTATGTATTTCGTTTACTCATGCGAACTCTGATAAGTATGCCACCACGCAGTCTACGTTAGAAGTCTTATAAATATATATTTATTTTTTGAGTCATTGCTATAACTAATGCAAGGGTTAAGAAAAAAACAAAACATGCAAACACTGATAAGAACTCGCTTGACTACCACTACCGATAATGTAGCGTATAAAATTATGACCAACGCTTAAAGCAGAGAAATACCCCAAACTTGTTAATTTTAAAAAGTTTAAAGCAAAGACATACATCAAACTTGCCAATTTAAAAGTATAAATAAAGCAAAGACATACACCAAACTTGCTAATTTAAAAGTATAAATAAAGCAAAGACATACACCAAACTTGCCAATTTTTAAAAGCTTACAGCAAAGACATACACCAAACTTGCCTACTTTTAATACATTTTAGCAAAGACATACACCGTAATAGCTTTTATCAAAGACATACACCATAATAGCTTTTAGCAAAGACATACACCTTTGCACATTTGAGCAAAAATCCCCCACTAGATGGCGCTGTACCGGAGTGACGTCATTGGCTTGCTCCACCGCTCCACCTGACCCAGAACCCCCATATTGTATCTACTACCTCTGATATAAATTAGCGTCATCGAAACGTTAAAAATCTACTAAAATTCCACAGAAGTGAACTAACTGACATGAATCTTTGAAAGCATTAAAATCTCTTAAAAATCTACAAAAATAATCGTATTACTTATAATTTTCCACATATACTTCCTCCTTTACATGTATACGTTTTTAAAATGGACATAGCGACGCATTTTTAAAGAAATTAAAAGTAGAGCGTCTTTAATCTGTACAAATTTCAAACACAAATATCTATATAATGCAATGCATTGCTTTCGACAAATTCAGGCTTATTGGAGGGATCACCTCAACATAAATCTTTTAAAATATTATTTACCGTTATGTTTACTTTGCATATAGTACCACTCCTTTTCTGTGGGCGAAAGATTTAAAAATTCTGTTTATAAAAAGTTCTACATTCCGGAATACATTTGAGCAACAATAATGAAAACTGACACACTATGTTATTTCATAAGGTCTCATCTTGCAAGTAGTGGACGTAACCGGAAGTAGCACAAATAAGCCAAAAATTAAGCCTTAATACACCATAATAATATGGAAAGGAATATATTTCGGTAACAAACGATAATTTTATAATAATTTTAATTTGGCATAGGAGTACATTAGGTATGTTCCTATCATTTGGCATAGAGTAGGCGAAACTGGAAATAGCCAAAATAAACCAAAAAATAAAATTTAAAACACTATTATAATATGGAAAGAAATATATTTCGGCTAACATTAATATTATGATAATAAAATTTTGAACAAAAATAGATTAGGATAGTTCCTAACGTCCTTAGATAAGCTATTTAAGATTAGGCTGAAGATCTTCAGAATTTTTTAAAATATTCGATTCAATCTTTACTTGCCTCGTTCTCGAAATGAGATGCAAGGTGACACCGCCGAATCATAAATTATATTGCCTTAAGTGATACCACTGGCATTTTTGAGAAATATCGTTCGGAATTGGCGCATTTAAGAATCAGCTTTTGAAGAAAGTCGTTGAAGCTAAGGTCAAGGAGCAATTGTGCTAAGATCTAAGAAGAAGTTACACTATTCGTATTGATACCAACACCATCACCAATAACACTAAAGAGGGCGAAATCCGTAACTACTGGCTTACCGCTCGCCAAAACAGCAAAAAACCTAAGGGCACGTGAAATGTCACAGAAGCAAGGAACAGATAATGAAATAGCACTGATCGTTTTTTATATTTAAATTCATCAAACTTACAAAAAATAAGTTATAAACATTAAAATTTTTTAATATTCAAAATTTTTCATGAAACTGTTTGAAAAATACATTTTCCGTAAGATATTTTGGTAGAAGAAGTTTTGTCGTTTTGTTTTTTTTTTAAGTTTTTAAAATATCTGGGTAATAATTCGAATTGTTTTTAAATTCGAATTAAATTTTTTGGAAATATCTTTGTTCTAAATAGAATTGCGCTTTTAAAAGAGGTTTTAATCATTATTGATCTTTTATAAATATCGTTTTTCGACATGTTCTTTATAAAGGTTTTATGACTGTATCATAACTTATTATGAATACATCCGCACGAGGGCGTAGTGAAGGAAGAGGGGGAGCTTCTCCTCTTAATATCAGAAAAATTGAAACAATAAAATACTACTGTAAAAAATTCATTACGTGAATATCAAAAACTACTTATAACTGAACTGGTTTTTAACTTGAAATTTAAGTTTTTTCACTTCAAATCCAACTTTTTTCAGTCAAAAAGACTTTTTAAAAATCATATCAACCTTTTTATAAATCAAATTTAATCTCTTTTTAACAGTGAAGCCAACCTCTGCCAAGAAATAGGTGTATTTTAGGCTTTTGTGTTAGTTTTTCTATGCAATAAAACATACCGTATCTTTAAAAAATGCTACTTGATTAACATTAAAATTAAAAACGCTAGTAAATTAAAACCAATGTAAAAAAAAACGAATTGGCCATTTCAGCCCTTGAAAAGACTTTGGCCGAGCTTCTTATGATTATTTGTGTTGTTCGTGTTTTGAAATGTTTGAAAACATATTGATCGAGAACTGGACCTACAAGCTTTATGGACGACACCGAACGGCTTATGTTCTCAAAAAGCTATACATGACAGTTTTTACTGTCTGAAGTTTGCCAATGTCTGCGTCCGAGACGTGACGGCCGAACAGAAAAATTAATTCAATTGAAAAACATTCTCAGTCAGACGGAATTCGAACCTGGGCTCTATCGCATGCCAGCCACGCACCTTAACCTGTATACCACGGCTGCCACTACCTATATATCGAGTTCATCCTATGTATAGAGTAAAATAAAATGTATATGAATGTTGCCCCTCCGTTACTTACATGCATTTCATAACACGATTACAACATTGGTCTCTCAGACCGAACTGAAGAAAATTTTAATTTTTTCATATAAAACACACTTTTTTTCACACTTCCACCAACAAGAGCACTGATCAACGGAGAGGTATACAAAGAGCGAAAGCTCGAAAAGCTCAACTCTGGTAAGCTCTGGTAGCTTTAAGTATGTGTTCGGTCTATGAGACCGCATGTAAGTAACGGAAGGTTAAATATATTCAACTTAAGCTCAGTATGCTGTAGAAACGAAAACAAAATTACCATAAGAAGAACATCAAGTTTTTTGACAGCGAACAGGCTGCGGAATTTTTTTCCGCTATGTAGTACGCTGTTGAAGGAAAAAATTTGTTCAGTGTAGCCAAGTTCACAACCATGTGTGGAGAGTTAAAATGTCAGAATTTCGCTGGCATTTATATGCCCGTACATTTAATTGCCGCGGAAATTTGACATTCAACAATAAAAAAAACAATAAATATGTGTTGGTGTTAGATTTGTTATTAAACAAATTTATTTAGTATAGTAAGTGCTTTTTCTCCACAGAAAAGGCTTTTTCTTTCTCTGAGGTTTGCCATTGTCTGCAGAGACGTGACGGTCGGAAAGAAAAACTAATTCAATTGAAAAAACTTTTTGTGTCAGGTAGGAATTGAATCAGGGTTCTCTGGCGTATGGGCCACACACTCTTCCCACAGTGCCACGGCCGCCGATATTTATTTATCCAATATTTATCCAATATTTTTCCTTTTCTATATGTCTTTAGTTCATGGTTATTTCTTTTATTTTTCTTTAGAATCAATTGGAAAAGTTTCATTTAACTACTTCCACTAAACTTAGTGGAAGCCCATAACTGAGACCATCCTTGTGTCTACTTAAATATTTGACTGTAGATTTTCTTCGTAGACGGAGGGACTAACAGAAGATTGCGCAAATGGTTAGAATAAAAAATAGAATTTTTTTTTTTTTTTGTATTAATATTTAGTATTTTTAATCGTCTCGACATAATCGGGTTTAATTTCAAAACATTTTTGGAATGTAGATCCACTTGTTAAAAAATTAGTCAAAATCGTATTTTTGAAGCATCTTGATTTCTGCATTAACTGTATTAATTATCTTAGCATTACTTCTGAAGGTTTATAACCCTCAAGTTTTTTTTTAATATCTTGCAATAATAAGAAATCAGAAGGAGCCAGATCCGAAGAATATGGTGCTGGGCAAATTCCTGTGATCCCAGAGACTGCAATAAATTTACTTGTGATTTCAACAGTGCAAACAGGGGCATTATAATGAGTTTCCGAAAACTTTTGGTAAGCTGTCTTCAACATTTCTATTCAGTTTTACTATTTTACTGTCTGTCCAGTGTTGAGGGAAATAGCAGCTACAATTTTTGATCTGGTGAAGTAAATAGACATCATCACTTTTATTGTTGACTTTTTATTGCTGCCTTTGCTGTTGTTTGATTTCCGGGTCTACTATGATTTTGTTCAATTTGCTAGATCGTCTGTTTTCGAATTTGCTTAGGAAATATTAGGAAAACGAACTCGAACTTCTTTTTTAACCTCATTTAGACTTAATGGAACCCATTATGCTGATTTCTTTGTGTATAGCATGTCATTATGCAGTATTCACGACGCAGCTTAAATATTTAAATCCAAACCATCAGCAATCATTTCCTACGTCAAACATGAATCTTCGTCAACTTAAGCACTGACACAGGGTCACATTTCTCTCATCGGTCTAAGATTTTGGCCGACCTTCTCGTTGCTAGTCCACCACAGAAAAATTCCCTGGCCTGGTAAATACCTGGAATACCTAGAAAAAATACCCTAGTCTGGATTATATGCAACCACTTATTAACAATTCGAAGACATGATGCATTCCTTCTACATACAGATTAGTCTTGATTGAAAATTTGTAGTTGCTTGAGTAGACACCAAAGACGGTAAGAAATCACACGACGAATTTCTGGCTGTGTTGGAGGCGGAATTTCTATCGACCTTTCAGCAGTTATCTTGCGTTTTCTTGTCCCCATTGCGATCGATGTTTCTGAAATTGAAAATTAAATATTGTAAAATAATTGAAAATCGTATCGTACCTTAAAATTAAAAAAAAAAAAAAATTAATTTTTTTTATTTTTTAAAACAGAAAATAAATTTTGTGAGTCTCGTCGTATATCTAGTTTTATTTCTAGCTACTCAAATTAGCGTTACGAAAACAAAGAAGCATACATATGTCTTCATGGTTTTTAATTCAATTTAGACTGGTCATTTGTGTCCAAAAAATGCTATAATTTTTATGGTTTTCGGTTGTATTTTACTCGAAATATGTTTCTGAATAGTTTAATTAATTAAAATTAATGAGTTAAAATTATGACTCAATACCCGTTTTTAATGAAGGAAAGTTTTAATATTTTTTTCATTTTGTATTTTTTTTCCTTTGTGCAAATAATTATTCAAAACTAAAGTAACGCTTTTTCTTCGTAGGAAGTTTGAAGGTTATATTTAATTTGTAAAAAGTGAAAGTCCTAGAATTTTATTTAAAAAAAAAACTTAGAGTTTTAAATGCAAACGGTTCAACTTCAAGTTTATCGTCTTATCACACTGAAAAATTGCTCTTGCCATCTGAGAAGTATTCGAATATCAAGTAACATTGTCACCACTAACAAAACAATATCAACTTTTCTGATCGAAGCTTTTTGTTGGGTAGATCAAATTAGGACGAATAAAAATGTATTTTTATATACCGACAAATATAAAAACAAATTGTATCCCCCTGACTGAGCCGTTAATTTCTAAAAAAAAAACTCTTAAAATTTTAAATAATTTGAATATTGGATTGAAAGATTTTGAATATATATTGCGAAATATCTTTCAAATTTTTAATTTGCGGATTTTTATTCTTATTTTTGACTACACATTACTATATATATATTTTTTAAGTGTAAAGCAATGCACGTCATGCTGTCGGTTCTTTATGATGACTTTTTCTCTACAAATATGCATGCAATATTTTTTAATTTTTTGTTTTGTATTTTTACAAAATATGTTGTTGCTTTAATACCAAGCTAAAAAGGTGTTCATATATGGCATAGATTGATGTTAAACACAAAAAACAAAAATTTCACAAACTTGAATAAAATTCATGCAAATGAAAGGATTGTGCATAGATTTGTATCTGTTGGGCTCGTTGAAATTAGAAGTAGGTTTTTTAAAATAGGTTTTCATATGCAAATTTTTTGTAGGCACTCTTTAGCCCCTAACCACCATTCGACGGAGTTTTTTGTGGGTTTTTGAAGTACGTTTTTTGTTTTGCATAAGTATTTATTTTTTGCTGGCTTTGATTTGGAGTATTTATTGAAAATTTAGAAACAGAAAATTTATGTGCAGTAGAAAAGTGTGACACATGTCGGAGTGTTCTATTCTAAATCGATTTTTTTTTTGCAGGTTTCAATTGAATGATTTGCTTCGAAAGGAAGTTTTTAAATTTAGATTTGGGAATCAAATTTCGTATAATTTCTCTTTTTTGTCTTTAGATTATTTTTATTATTTTGGCAAAGAAAAGAACTACATTCTACAGTTGGCAGGCATATTGCTGCTGTTACAATGCGGTGTATTCACGTGCAACTGAAAAAGATTTACCAGGTAAGTTACCAGGCAAACGGCACAATGCGTTACGGCGGCAGGCAACATGCACAAACGAAGGTTTGGGCACTGTATAATCAGCATGGACTCACCCCAGTAAATAGCACATACTCATGATACCTCGTCCAAAAATAGACGTAATAATATCAGTACGTCTATGACCGAACGCCTGGTGCTACAGCATAGAAGAAGCACAGCGGGTGGTCAACATACTTACTAATGGCTATAAATTGCGTACGGAGGTGGACACAGAAGTTTACTGTGCAGAACCAGAGATAAATGAGTCTAAGAAACCACCAGGCTACTGCAGCATCTTCCCGGCGGAAGTGTGACTACCCTAAATATGAACACACATCATTTTAATATTAACATCTTTGTAGATAGCTAAACGGTGATCAAATCCATCTGCTCCGCTACCATCAGGCCCACAAATGCCCTGGCATCCACTGAGGCCCAAGCCACCGGGGCATTGATGGAAACGAGCAGACGGATACACCAGCAACGGACGCCACCAGGCTGGGATCAGAGTCCATACAAAGTGTACCAATAAGAGATGTACAGAAACCTCGAAAAAAGGCCCTCAAGCAGTGAGTAGTAGATAGAGAGATACGATAACATGCAAAGTCTCAAAAGTCATGTGCGATACACGATGCGTAAAATGGACACTGTTCATCCTGGCACGACCGCGCAGAGAATGCTGAACACTAGTGTGTATCCCCATGGGTAGCGTTACCATCATATCTCTTTAAAAGAGGACATGTTCTCTTTGTTTTTTCTCGAGATATTTTTTTATCTTGTTTTAAAATTGAAAGTTCTCTTTTTTTGAGATGGCTTAAAAGCGTTATCGAAAATTTATTCAATTTTCTCAGATAAAATTGTCCCTTTTCTCTGCAGAATTTTAATCCAATAACTGAGATAGAAAAAAATTATTTATTTGAAAAAGTTAAAAAATTAAAAATCAGTAACAATCACCAATTATATTATAAATTCCTTCAAGAAATTTAATTCATACTTAGACAGAATCTAAACGAGTACTTAATCGGTAGGGTATGGTTAACAGTGCAGTCTAACATAGTATAGAGAGTTTGTCATTTGATGCTGAGTCTGAAAAATTATCACAACTTAAAATTTACAACTGTTTTTCAATTTACACAATTTGAGTTGAAAATTTATATGATTTTTGCATTGATGCTGAAGTCGAATAAAAAAAAACTTTTGAAACATTCTAAGACACTATAGCTATCTATAGTACCAGTAGTGGATCGAATTTTAAAACTGTATCCAGAAATAAAAGCGTATTTTTTATCATTAGAAAATTATCCGTCTTTGCTGAAAAATTGTTTTCAGTCAGAATTAAGTGAAGCATAGTTAACAGGTCATTCAATAAGTCCGTAGGATAAGTAATAAAAAGTCAAAATTTTGATAAAACTTGATTATATTATTCAACATAGTTGCCTTCGAGGGCGATACAACGAGTGTAGCGATTTTCCAACTTATCGATACCACTTGTATAGTACGATTTCTCTTTCTTGTTAAAATAGGCCTCAGTTTCAGCGATTACGTCATCATTGGACTTGCATTTCTTTCCAGCAAGCATTTTCTTGAGATCTGAAAACAGGAAAAAGTCGCTGGGGGCTACATCTGGAGAATACGGTGGTTGGGTAAGCAATTCAAAGCCCAATTCATTCAATTTTGCCATCGTTTTCATTGATTTGTAACACAGTGCATTGTCTTGGTCAAACAACACTTTTTTCTTTTGCAAATGTGGCCGTTTCTTGGCGATTTCAGCCTTCAATCGACCTAAAAGTGCACAGTAATAGTCGCTGTTGATGGTGGTTCCTTTTTGGAGATAGTCGATGAATCTTATTCCTTTTGCATCCCAAAATACAGACGCCATCACCTTACAAGCCGACTGTTGGGTTTTTGCTCGCTTCGGATTCGGTTCGTCGACTGATGTCCACTGAGCTGACTGTCTTTTGGATTCTGGTGAGTAATTGTGAAGCCATGTTTCATGCATTGTCACATATCGACGATAGAATTCGATTTTGTTGCAGTTTAACAGCGCCAAACACTCCTCTGAAGCATCAATTCGTTGTTGTTTTTGGTCGACTGTGAGCTCACGCGGCACCCACTTTGCACAGAGCTTTCGCATACCAAAATGTTCGTGTAAAATGGTAAAAACACTACCATCTCATATCTTTACAATGTCAGCTAGCTCGTGCACCTTCAATTTGCGATCGTTCATAACCAATTTGTGGATTTTTTTGATTTTTTGTGGAATAACAGTCTGATTTGGGCGTCCACTACGATCTGCATCATTTGTGCTGGTTTGACCACGTTTAAATTCAGTAATCCACTTTTCTACCATTTGTCTCGATGGAACAGAGTCCGGATAATGTTTATCAAGCCATTGTTCGGTGTCCACTGTATTTTTTTTCATTAAAATGCAATGCTTTATCAAAACTTGAAAATAAATTTTTTTAATTTTTTTTTTTCAATAACAATAGTTCCACACAAAATGCTATAACTCACGAATCAATTGTCAGATTGTTGTCAAATTTTTATACGTATCGTTTGAAGGTTCGTACTAAATGAAAAGCATATGGAAAAATATAGTAACGCCATCTAAGTGTCATCCTATGGACTTTTTGAACGTACTGTTATTTGCAGTTCATTAATTTTGGTTTTTATTTCATGGCAAAATAACGTTTTTGGAAAATTAAAAAATTTCTCTCATAGAAACAATTATATCCGAATTGGTAGATGCGTAATGGAAAGATGTGGAACTATTTTTTTTTCCTTTCAGGCTCAATTAAATTTCAAAAAAACTTTATTAGACAAAAGGTTTATGAAAGTGATTACGAAATTTTAACCCTCGTCGGCCCCTCATATCAATTTGATACAATTTTTGTCTTTCAAGTTGAATAAAAAAAACTGCCCGATGGAAAGAACCGGTTTTTGGGAAAATAACATGATTTGGCCTGTAAAATCGGGCTAATGAGTTTTTAATGTTCGGCCATTTCTGGTTTTACCTGAGACGAAATAGTTACGAATAGGTCCCTCGTATCAACTTGATACAATACATCTGCCGATGGTTATTGCAGTTGTTTTTTGGGTTAGGCTCGTTTCATTTAACTTTTTTGTTTTCAGTATGTTCTAAAACACAGACGAGTGAAGATTGAATTGAATTTGTTTGAAGTGATTTTAGTGAATTTTGAATTGATTTTTATCTGCCGCATACTTTCATTGCGTTATACATATATTCAATTGATTTAAAAAAAATGGAAAAAATCTACGTGAAAACCGTCAAAGAGACGAATATGATATGGATTCCGAATCTGGAAGTGAAGCAGAAGAATCTTCAGTAGATAGTGACGATGATTTCACAATGCAGGAAGAATGCGTTGCAGAATTGAGTGAGCATTCTGATGAGCACGATGTTGAGCCACTGGAACAAAATGTGGCAGAAGAAATTGCTAGAAATGAAATAGCAAAATATTTGTCAAAAAATAAAAAAATTCAATATTCAACAGAGCCATTCGAAAATAACCGAAGAAATTCATATAGGCGAGCTGATAATATTGTTTCAGGTAAAAAACTTACTCTTCTTGTTTTGTGCTTCATATTCAGTGTTTGTTTCTTTTTGTTGTTGTTGTAGGACCAAAACTAGTTGCAGCTGTTGATGTTGTAGATGTTTTGTCTGCATTTGATTTGTTTCTGGGACCGATAGAAAATACTATTTTGAATATGACGAATTTATATGGTTTGCGGAAATATAAAGAAGAATGGGAACAAATAGATATGGATACTCTACATGCGTACTTCGGATTGCTAATGCTTGCTGGTGTGTATCGTTCGTATGGTGAATGTGTTACACAACTCTGGAATGAGAAAACCGGTCGAACAATATTTCGAGACATAATGTCACTGAAAATGTTCAAAAAAATTCATGGATGTATCAGATTTGACGATAAAGAAGAACGTAATGCCAATACTGCTTCTGTCCGTGATAAATTGGCACCGATACGCACGTATCCATTTGCAAGTTGTATGCATTTAGGCAAAAATGTTACAGTAGATGAACAGCTAGTTTCATTTCGTGAACGCTGTCCGTCCGGTAATACAGACCGTCGAAACCGGCTAAATACGGCATAAAGATTTGGATTTTGGCCGATTCAGCTACCTGGCATGTTTACAACACTCAAATTTATGGTGGTCGCAATCGCAACGCCGCTCCAGAGCGCAATATTGGACGCCGTGTTGTTTTGGATTTGGTAAATGGGCTGTCGGAGAGGAATATCACATGGGACAACTTCTTCACATCTTATGAACTGGCTGAAGAGTTACATAAACGCCGAATGACTATTCTAGGCACTATACGGAAAATAGGACCGAAATTCCTTCGGTATTGTTGGATATGAGGAAAAACCTTTCGACCGTTATTGTATATGACCACAAATTAAAAGCCACTTTACTGTCGTATGTGCCACTGCTCAGTGCATGCCACAATACCGTCGTTATAAGTGAAAATGCTGAGAGAAACCGAATCTAATTGAGGATTATAACGAAACCAAGAGTGGCGTGGACGCTATGGACCAGATGGTGGCTAGCTACACCTGCAAAAGGAAGATAAATTGGTGGCCAATGGCAGTATTTTGCAACATGTTGGACGTGAGTGCATTGAATGCATATATAACGTATATTTCGCTATTTCCGGCTTGGAAAAACAACAAAACCAATAAAAATATACGTAGTCGAATATTTATTGAGGAGCTTGGAATGGCTATTGTGCAAAAACACATAGAAAAGCGGAAATCTCAGCCTCTAAGGCTCAATATTGAAGCACTACCGGCGATTACCCATTTGCCAAAAACTACGAAACGCGGTCGTTGCTACATATGTACATATAAAAACAATAAAAATTTGTATTCAAATCATTGTGATAGTTGTAAGAATTATGCTTGTATTGATCATCATTATGATATTTGCGAAAAATGCGCTAATTAAGGCACATAGCCACAAAAATAAGCATTTTTGACATTTTTCTCTTTCAAATTTTCATTACTTATAAATGTTTTTTCTATATTTAAATTTATGAAAACAATTAAATAGAACTGCAAATATATAAAACAATCAGTTTTTTAATTTTTAAAACGATTTTCTTAACTTTTTTTTTTTAATGTGTATCAAATTGATACAATGGGACCGATTCGACGCATTTCCTCGGGGACCGATGAGGGTTAAAAAGTTATATATTCACTAGTTATAAAATAATATGTAATGATTATTTAAAAGCATGGTCTAAAGAATTTCAAAAGTTTTCGAATGAAAAATTTAAATAAAATACCTGACGTGAGTGGAATCACATTGAAAATTGTGCTAAATTTGTTAATTTACGGAAAAGAGATAAGAAATTTTAAATAACAAGCAGTTAAAGCGATGATTTGGCTACCAAAAATGAATGAAATACTTTCAAAATTGTTCGAGTAACGATTTTTATTCAGAAACTTTAAAAATTTGTCATTAATTTTTTTTTTAATTGCCTGTACAAAACTCCTCTAATGAGCCTGCAGTAAAACGCAAGCAACAGAATGAAAATATCAACGGAACGAGCTCTTTTAACAATAAATTATAATTTTATAAACGTATCGTGTTTGGAGTTATTCGACATATGTATGTCAAAAACATAAAAGCTTATTAAAACAAGCTGAAAAAGCTTTAAGTATGATTCTGAGGACGATTTATAACTCAATTTGATTTCGTTTGCCATTTCAATTTGAAAAACTTTATAAAAAAAAAAATGTTAATATGTCTTTTGTTTATTTGGTCTCATTATTCAAACCTTTAGCCTGTTTAACTTTTTGAAATAATTAGTAATTAACATTTTATATTTACTTTATTATGAAGACTTATAATATTTATTATAACGTTTATTATATTTAATATAAAAACAAAATATTAATTTTATGGTTGCACTTCTTTTACAAATGCTTTTAGAACAACAAAAAAAAAACTATATACGGAATATTTTAAAAAAATGTTTAAATTTGAATTTTAAAAAATGCATCTTTTTGTTCTCTTCTTTTTTTTTTGGCAAGAGTTCTTTTATTTTGTCCTAGACTTCTGGTAACATAACCCATTGGTCACTGCATGGCGGCAGCACACGCGAAGAAGATGGGAATCACCACCACTAAACCGGCCCATGCAAAAAACAAAGTTTTTTTTTTGTGAGCAAAGGGATAAAAATTATCGATTATGTATCAAAAACAAGCCCTTAGCATTTTATAAGAAAATATTGATGTTTAGTACTCGACCATAGACGCTCGGGGGCACTGCGCCCGTTATTAAAAATTCAGTTAACTATAAACCCGATAATCATACACAACATGAATAAAACAAGGTTATTTAAGGTCTAAACTTACGTTTATGGATTCGCTGAAGATGATGAAATAATTTTTGATTTGTACTGCTAGCTAGATTTGAAGATTTTAAAGATAAAGCTTCAACACAACGAAAAAGAATTTAAAAATTTCATGTTCAAGACTTAAAAGGTCTTTAAAAAAATGTTCATATTTTTTCCAATATACATTGTTGTAGTCAACATTTTTACAAAAATAACTATCCTACAGCATCTATTTTAAGATGCACACTATCCTACACTTTTTACTTCAAGAGATATAAATATTTTTATTTTGATCAACTTTCAAGATTTCAAGTTACAAATGGCACATTAATTTTGTCGTTTTTTTCATTTTTACTCATTAAATCTTGGCTGTACAAAAACGGTGGGAGTATAAATATATTTGATGGACCAAGGATATGCCTTTTAAGCCATTCTATGCCATTCGGAAGAAAACTTTTCAAAAAAATGTGTACGTATTTATTTAATCAACTTTAAAGAGCGTCACATTCGTCTGTTTTTGACTTTCGTTTTTTCATAATTAGCCAGAAGAAAGAAAATTTTTCTTAGCAAAAAGCTTATTTTTTATTATCTATTAAAGAAATATATTTTGGTGATTCCTGCGTAAGGAAAAGGTAGAAAAATTGGTCGAGTGATTTTTAAAAAAAATTTAAATTAGCGTACGTGTCGCTACCTTTTCTTTATTTTTTTTTTTTTATTTGATGTTCCAACATTGTTGTGAAGCTTTATATCAAGCACTCTCATCCACCTGGCCTGCGCTGCACCCATACAAATTTTTTTTCTATCACCAGTTTTGTATTTTTTCTTTTTTTTTAATTTTTTTCAACACCTCTTTGTATCGTTTTTTCTGGAATGTGCCATATTAAAAAAAACTTAATACATCCTTTAAAAAATTTCTAAATTTTTTTTCCATATTCATTTCTGTGGCAAACATTTTTACAAAAATAACGAGTGGTCGCACACTATCCTAAATCTTTTTTTCAAGAGATATATGCATATTTATATTTTGATCAACTTGATAGCAGGGATGATATTTGAGGGCTTTTAGGGCTTTTTTTGTGCCCTTTTTCATTTCAAAAGCCCCGAGGCCCTTCTTATTCATTTTAGGCCCTTTTGAAAAATTCTACCGAAAAAATAATCGGAATTTTTTAAAAGAAAAGTTTCCTGGTTAATTGAAATCACATCAATATGCCAATGGAAAATCGCCCCAAAAAATAATATGAAAAATTCCCCAAACGAAAAGAATAAAAAAATTTTACACAAAAAAAACGAAAAAATGTTTAAAATTTTTTTGGAAAATTGTTCCAAAATGCAATTCAGCGGCGTTGTAGTGCTTCACAAATATAAAATGAAACAACCAATATCCGCTGCCACAAAGTGTTTTGCTCTAAATTGAAAATATTGTTGCTTGTATAGACGACAACGAATAAATTATTATAAGGCTTCCAGAACTTACGCCCGAAAAAATGGCAAAAAAGCCCGAAATTTTGGAAGCATTAAATTTCGGAAAAAATACCCGAATTTGAAATGGCAATTGAGCCCGAAAGAAAGAAATAATGCGCGAATGGTTTGGAAATAAAGCCCGAAAGAAAATGAAAATTACTACCGAAATTTACAGCAGTTTTTCGGTCTTTATTTCCAAATTTTTAGGGTATTATTTTCCGAGATTTAATATAATATTATCAGAGTATAAAGTATAAGATTACAGATTTGAGTAGTAAATTAATATTCCCCTGTAAAAATATCTGCAAAATTTTCTTCATTTTATTTGTTTTTTGATGTAATTCATGAACAAAGGGTCAATGGACATTATGCACGGATAAGGTCCAGATGGTGTTTTTTTTTATGATAAAATGATTTGCTCTTTTACGGAATAATGTTTTTTTACCTTCCGTAGAAGGACGAACCATTTAATCATAACGAATTTAAAATTTCTTAACTTTTCGGTAAACAAAAATTTGGGCGTTTTTCCATATTTTAATTTGGCAAAAATGCCCGCTTTTTTCGGTCCTAAGTTCCAAGCTTATTTTTCGGGCCTTTCTTTATTTTCAAATATTTGCAAAAAAGATTCTAATTTTATTGGAACACCCAAAAAAATTAGATAATCGCTAGAAATATCGGTCATTGTTTTTCGACGAATTAATGCCCGATTTTGTGCTGAAAATTTGGGGTTTTTTTGTAATTTTTTTTTCGTCCGTAATTTCTGGAAGCCAATTGTAAGCTATCTTTGATTTATTTCGTAAAAAGAAATATCTGGAGAAAGAAAAAAAAAATTATCTCTTAGTGATCATGAAAAGATATGACAACCGCGGGGGGAGAGGGGTGACGGATAGCCCTCGACCGATTTTAATTAATTATTTGAAATTTTTAAAAACATGATGATCGAGTGATAAAAATAAAAAAAGAGTTATAATTACCATTTCACTAGTAGTCAATGTGAACTGTCAGTTAAAGACAAAAAGCTAAATTGCATCCAAAAAAGTAGGTGTTTTTTGTATGAAAAAACCCCTCAAAAGCAAAAATTTCGTTAAAAAATGTGCAACACTGTCCAATTTTTTTCGATTATTTTTCGTTTGAATTTCCCATTCATTTTTTATTTCATTCACCCCGATTTTGTATGGAAAAATGTTGGGTAATTTTTCATTTCATTTCTTATGTTATTTTTTATTGTTTGTATTTTATGTGAAGGCGATATTTCCTAGAGCCTTTTAAGTTGTTCTCAGTAAAACAAGTTCTGTTATACACAGTCATTGCCCCATTAAGAGCATACTTTTTAGTAATTTCAACAAGTTTAGTTGAAAGATTAGATGAAAAGAGTGAACCTTAGTCACGCTTCATGAATTAGACTTCTCTTGCAAGACTTAACGGAGAGTCTGCATTAAACTGCATATTCATTTCTGACATTCTGCGACTATTTCAAGGTTGAAATCCGGGTGTGGTTTTTGTGGAAAAGCTTTGCAATTTTTATTTTTTTTTTTTTTATCAAATTTAGGATTGACTTTTCAGAATAATTTTTTTGTTAAAAATTTTCTTGTAGAACCACTTTATCTATAGATTATTTTTTGCGTCTTTTTAACTTTTACAAACAAAGCGTGAAATGAAATCTTTTTGAAAGAATAACCTTAAACTATATCACTTTCATCCAAAATTTTTGATTTAAGATGGAAGTGATTTCATTAAATCATTTAAATTAAAATGTGCTGTTTTTGTGATTAACCAAGTATTTCCATATTTAGGCTAAAACAGCTGAACCGAAATAAAACACACGAAAAAGTTTGATTTTCCAGAACTGTTAGTTGGAAATGAATTATTTTTTTCCATTACAATACCTAACCTTTTTAAAGAAAATGCGAAATAAAATTGATTTGTTGAGATAATTAAAAAGCGTGCTATTTGTGTAACAATGGCCGTATATCCATATTGAAACTCTTCAATATTGAGCAGAGACTGTAAATAATAATTATTTTCAAATTTTTGGTAACCAAAAAAGCAGTGTGAAAAAATTGTTGTACCGCCGATTGGAAGGTACCATTAGACTCCTCGCACATCGTAGAACATGTTTTCGTATTGATTTTTAAATTATTAATTTTTATTTTTAAAAAAAAAAAAAATTAAAATAAATAAAAAATAAAAAAAAAATTGAATTTTGAGCAAAAATTAATAATTATTTCTGATTTATATTTTTTAAGGCAAAAATAAAAAGCAAAATGTGGATCTAAGCTTACAGTTCTTCATGAGTCATCATCATCATCATCATCATGCGTAGAGCGTGCATTTCATGCCTTAAAACTAGTTAAAATTTGTAAAACTTTGGTTCAACCGTAAACTTAGATCCTCATTTTGCTTTTTAGTTTTGCCTTAAAAAATAAAAATCAAAACTTACCAGCTATTTAGTGCTCAAAAAAATATCGGTCAGATTTTCCTTTTTATTTTAAGACTTGCCAGTTATTTAGTGCTCAAAAATTTATAGGTCAGATTTTGCCTTAAAAAATCAAGAAGCAGAAATAGTTATTATTTTTTGCTCAACATTTTAAAAGTCAAAATATAATAATTATTATTTTTTGCTTTTTATTATAAAATGCATAATTGGTACGATCTCTGATATTGAGATACAATTTTTTAAATCTAAGAGCCATATTAATATCAAATTGGCCCTATTTTTATATGAATTTTGGCCCTTTTACAGTAAAGCCAATATCATCCCTGCTTGATAGATGTCAACTCTAGGAAGTGCAAGAAACCAGCCACGGCTAAGACCCTGAAACAATGCAATGCCCTGCCCCGCCCTACTTAGATCGAGACTTAAATGCCTAAGTGCACCGATGTATCCATCACTAGAAGATTTTGCCAAAACCTCTTCGGAAACCCTCCTAAGATTCGCGAACTCAACCAAATCTTTATTGACTTTAACTAACTTCATATACACTCAGGGAATTATTGAATTTAGTATACGGCCACCATGGAAAAGTTGAGGCTTTAATAACCCTACTAGAGTTATTGTAGAATAACTAAAGGCAATAAAGATGTTGCCTTGGCCAAAAGTTAATTGCGAGAACCTTATGAGAGCTCTAATAACCGTAATTGAAGCTGCAATGATCGCAAAAAAGACCGAATAATTTTTATTTGATCCTTTCAAAAATAAGAGCTGTGGTTACAGTTGTGATACTTTCAATATTGTGGCTACTACAACTTAATTTTAATTGTTGCGTCTAAGGTAACTTCAACTCGGCTTTATTACCCTCAATACGGTTACGCTTTCGTTGAGGTAATTAAAACTACAAAGAGAAAAATTCAAGTTGTGGCATCTCAGAAAACTTGGTGAAAATGTGAAAAAAATTTAAATTATAATTTTTAATTTTATAAAACAAAGTGGAATTTAAAATAAAAAAAACGCAGTAAGAACAAATAAAATTTGATAAGCTGTCAGTTTTTTTGGAGACATCAAGGAATGCACTCTCGACATCACCAGGTTTGTCAGAAAATCACCACCATAGTATTTAGTAACTTAATATGTATACTTATTTGAACATTTTGTTAGTTTGTTATATATTAATTTGAATTTAAATAAAAAAAAAATTTGAAAACTAATAGTTTCCTCAAGCAAACGAAATTATAAAATTGGTTATAACCACAAAATCAGAGACTCAATTGCCTAGAAGAAGTTCTGACAAAGTCGACATTACGATTTCTGGCAGCTGCTGAAAGCGTTATCACAGCCTCCACGATTCGGCTATCAAAACTGAATTCCTCTCAATTGAAAGTTTCAACAACTCCGTGTGGGGTTGTCAAGTCTCCACAATTCGGCTATCAAAGCCGAATTTCTCTCATAATTAGGTGTAGTAGCAACTTCGTGTGAGATTGTCACAGCTTCATATATTAAATTTTTTGAGAGAAGTAATAATACCGCTAGAAGAAGCGATGTTTTGATAGCATCGCCAGTTCCGTGAGTACAGGCTCCTTTCACCCGGTACCACTCAGGACCAAAATAGTGTATGTGTGTCCCCACCATGAGGCAGCCAGATTTATCTAACCTAAGCTAACCAAGAACAATTGGCTTTGACACGGCATAATATTACCTATTTTATGTACAGGATATTAACTTGAATGCGAATGACTTTCAAAGTGGGCAGCCTGTCAACTTACATTACGTTAAGTTCCAATGTTTGAAACAATCAAACTAGCAGTGATGCTGTTCAAGTCGATTTTCTGGGTTTCATTTGTTCACCACTGATGACAACAATAAAGACCGATTTTAAGCGTGTTGCAGATAAAAAAGAAGAAGTCACTAAAACTTTGTTTAATTTCAACCGATTTTTGTTGCTCTGGAGTATACCTTTCGGAGTAACATGCAATAAACTTGATTGAGAATATACAATAACAAAATAATTTTCCTAAAATTTTAGTACCTATTTAGCATTTTTGAAAAGTACGTCCATTGTAGTTTACGAAAAATTCTTTGAACTTCATGTTTTCTTCTTGGGAAACCTCTTTCATGATTATCAAATATCCATTTCACTATTTTTCCCTCTTCGATGCATGTTAAAACCGGCAAAGGACCAGGCAGATCCTTATTGGAACGGTTATGAATCCGGTTTTGGAGTGTTGGGCGCGGAATTTTAAATTTCCTTGAAGCTTCGTGAATTGACATGCCGGATTTAATGTCGTTGAGGGCCAAAGAAATGTCACTTACGTTATACTTTCTTCTGGATGTCATTTCAAAAGATATTATCTGTATAAAATAAATTGTTAATTTAATAGTGAGTGGAGTCAATCTGACCAAAATTCGCCTAAAAATGAGGGCTCTTAACCCATTAATGCATGGAATCGGGATGTAATGCATTCAAGCTCAAGTGCAGAATCTGGCATTAATTGCAAACAAATATCAAGAGCCTGATTATTTTTACGTTTTTTTCAAATTCAGTTTTCTTATTGTGAATGTCTTTAAATATTTAATAAGAGAGCCAGGCTTAATGGGCTAATAAGAATGTTTATAACAATTTGTTTTACTGCTTTGAGCTCCACGGGCTCACATTTGGATATTTAATTTTTCTGTAATATTCTAATTGTGAGCCCCCATGGCCCCCATCGAATTTAGTTATCCAGATATGAGCCCCCCTTTTTTTTGCCTTGACAGAGAATATTTTTAATAAAATATTTTAGAAATAAACAATAAATACTATTCAATTTGTGTTATAACCAAAACTTATTATAAAAATCATAACAAAATGTCCATACCTGAAGGTTTAAAGTGTGTGACTCCTTGTCGATATTCTTTAGAAAATCACTTTACTGAGTAAGAGCACGAGGCACATCTTTTCACTTCAAAAAATCACTTCAAACTGAATATTTCATAATCAATATGATAGCTGAACGAACTGAACGAATTTTGACGAATAATTATAAATTTACCGTTTTAACTGAAATTCAGACAATTATTAGCTAGAGACAGTTTTATGAGCGGGGGGCTCAGAATAGGCTGAGGGCTCAGGACTGGGGGTTTTACCCTATCCATTGGACAAATTTACTAAAGATAACTTTTTAGTTCGAATTTTTATAGATTACTAGCTGAATACCCGGCTTAACTCGGAAGTTGATATAAATAATTTTCGATTTCATTCGTCGATTTGAAAAAAACTTTTCACAAACTTTAGAAGGAATTTTGTGTGCATCTTTCAAACCGGGAACTTCGGCGAAATGAGCAAAATTAAGCTTCAACATCTGAAAATTATGAGAAAAAGTTAGGGAAATCGGTATTAGAGTGTGCGTGCCGCCGATCGCTTGCAAAAATATATTTTCAAGTTTTATATTGTATTCGATAGCACATTTTGATGCACATTTTGAAAAAAAATAAGAGCAAAAACGAATTTTTGGCAATTTACGAGGAAGCTGGACAACATTTAAATATGCATTAGAAATAGAAATTGAAATGTCAAAACAACGCCAACTTACGACACAACTGACTTGCGCATGTGTTGATGCGTACTCAAATACCACAGAATTCGGCATCAGGTGTCCTGATTTGCGAAAAAAAGTGGAATATAAATTCAAATAAAGAAGAAAAGAAGATATTTATCACCCTTCGCGCTTAGCTACGCCTTACTGTAATTTTGTAGTACAGCGCCATTTGGGGTTCAAGAAATAGCAAAATGCATAGCGCCAAAAGACTCACCGCACCCGAAAACCACTTATAAAAATCATACTTATCGGATGAGTTGTTTGAGTTTCTTGCGTTATTTGCACAACAGTGCCCCCTATTTTTCGAGAAAGAATAAAAAAATAAGGCCAAAGCCCTTTCCATACTCGATAATCAAATCCTATATATCCGATATACAAATTTTATCTAAATTGGATGAGCGGTCTTTGAATGTTTTGTGATTTCTTATGTGATTTGCACTACAGCACCATTTGGTGTTTAAAATAGCGCAGAAAAAAAAGTCCAAGATATCCACCGTATCTAAACATTTTCACGCAAATCGGATGTACAGCTAGGAGTTTTTCGAGATTTTTAAAACATTTGTACTGCAGTTCCCTTGGTGTTCAATATAGAACAAAATAGATAAGTCATAAAAACTACCGTACCCAAAAACTCCTAAACACAAATTTTCATGCTAATCGGATGAATGGTTTCGGAGATAAGTTATAATAACAAAATTTGTGGAACCTGCTCGTAGCGCCACATACCGGGTCCAATTGCGAATCTGAACCATCCAGGGATCCACTTAAACACACACAAAAAATTTCATCAAAATCAGTGCAGCCGTTTAGGAACAGTTTTATAACATGCACACGTACAAATTGTACAACAGCGTCCTCTAGTTTCGAGACAGAGCAAAAGAGATAACACCAAAACAGTTGCCGTACACGAAAATCCTTTAATAAAACTTTTCTTCCAAATCGGATGAGCGGCTTTCTACATTTTCACGATTTTTTAAGAGATTTGTACTGCAGCGCCTTCTGGTGTTCGATATAGTACAATAAAGATAAGTTCAAAACAGTTACAATATTAGGAAACCCCTATATTCTAATTTTCATGAAAATCAGATAAACAGCTTAAAAGTTTTTTACAATAAATGTACACAATGCCCTCTGGTGTTCAAGATAGAACAGAGTTGATAAGTCATAAAAACTCACCGTATCCGAAAACCTCTATATACAAATTTTCATGCAAATCGGATGAACGGTTTCAGAGATAAACTATAAAAACAAAATGCCTTAAATACGATCGCAGCGCCACCTATTGGGTCCAATTGTGAACCTGAACAATCCAGGGATACACTCAAACACACACAAATAATGTCATCAAAATCAGTGCAGCCGTTAAGAAACAGTTTAATAACATACACACGTACAAATTGAACAACAGCTCCCTCTAGTTTCGAGAAAGAGTAAAAAGATAGCACAAGAACGACGTTTTGGATGAGACGTTTTGGAGTTTTGCACGATTTTCTAAGATTTGTACTACAGCGCCCTCTGGTTTTTAAGATAGCACAAAAAAGATAAGTCCAAAACACTCACCGTATCAGAAAACTCCTATTTTCCAATTTTCATGCAATTCGGGTGCACGGCTTAGGAGTTTTTTGAAGTTTTTCAAAATATTTGTACTACAGCGCCCTCTGGTGCTCAAGATAGGACAGAGTAGATAAATCATAAAAACTCACCATAACCTTTATATACAAATTTTCATACAAATCGGATGAACGGTTTCGGAGATAAGCTAAAAAAAGAATGCCTGAAACCCGATCGCAGCACCCCCCACCGGGTCCCACCTTTTTTAATAAGAAGTAGCCTATATATTTACTGGGGGTATAAGGAACCTAGATACCTTTTTGTCAGACAGACAGACAAAAATTGTAAAAATGCGATTTTTAGACTCTGTCAAAAATGTCAAACGCGAAAAGAATTTCGAAAAAATATTTCATGTTTTCATACCACAACAGAATAATTTTTAAGTCATATGCATGTGTCTTACTATTGAAGTAGACCTGAGTGGTACTCAATCGTAGAAAAAGTGTGTACTTCGCCAGATAATTAATCTGCAAAATTTTAGTAATAATGTGTATTCAAATTATAAGGAGTTAGTCCAGAACTTTCGATAAAAAAACTGCATTCAAATAAATTTGACTTATATTTTCCGTTCATAGCCTTTAATCATCATTTAAGCCGATACTTTTTTTTTAAATATGTTGCTTAGATTATACCAAAAGCTTGAATGAAATCATAAAAAATAGGTTCTTTTAATGTTTCAAAATAAAATACATTCCTCTTTTTTATTATATTGCTAGGTTGAAGGGTCCTGAAGTATCGCCATGAAATATTGCCCACGAGAAAAACCCAAAAAAAAAATTAAAAACCACCAATGTTTTTCCATAAAAATTAAAAAAAAACTGTATTGATTTTCCATTTTTTTTTTTTGTTTTTTGGTAAACTTTTGTTTAATGCTTATCATATAAGATATCACCAAATATTTAGGACGAAATTACACATTTTGTTTTTGGGTGATTTTCCATTATTTTTTTTTTTTTTTTTTGCTGATTTGTTGTTTTTTGTACGAAATGTTTTTATAGATTTTTAAGAATGATTCATTGAATTTAAGCGGGGCTTAAAAAATGGAAAAAATGGGCCTTGGATTTGGTAATTTTTATTTTTGGGCAGGCATGTTGGTATTTTCCAAATAAAATTTTAGGTTCCTGTCCATCACTGAATGTAACTTATAAAATAACTAACTATGAAGCAAGATGCTTTTGATTTTTATTTTATTTTTGGATTTTTTTGCTTATTCATTTAGCTGAGTTTATGCATTAGAAAATGGCCAAGTTGTTTTAGCTTTGAATAAATTCTACATACATTAGTTTAGTTAATCAGCTAAATTAACACAGCCTAAGCCCACACTACGTATTAAGTGAGCACACACAAACACATACACACAACCTTGCTCACAATGCCACACAATCATATTGGCTTTAATTGTATTATAAACAACAATTATAATTGAATCAATCCGTTTGCAGTTAATATCAGTTAAGGAGTACGCAATTGAGTGCCATTAAAACTAATTAAATTAATTAAGGCTGATGATTGCTATGTGTTGATTTAGATCGAAAATATTTTAACGAAAAATAAAGTTGTGCAGATTAAAAGCTTTTGAAAAATAACCGCAAAACTACATCATAATTATTGCACTTGAAGTGAAAGTTTTATAGCCATGTATACACGCAACACGGACACGGTGAATGAGAACGGGGTTGTAACGAAAAGAAGTTCGTATACAAACAACAACAGTAATCATCCGCACTGGCAAACGAAAACTATAAAAACGAAAAAAAAATTCTTTATTTAAATATATTCATGTTCCAGTTTTTAGCTAGATTTGAAACTCACTCTACACTATATTCAGTTGGATGCTCTAACCACTGGTCCTCGTACCCGAGTTGATAAGAGTTGCTCATATTCATGTTAAATTAAGAATTAGTTCCTCTTTTCTTCCTTATCTGATGGATTGTGGATGGATCCTTGGATTGTGTCGTAGCTATACATATTAATGAAAATTAAAAATTGTGGTATTCTTTTCGTAATGTTTATCTTTTGAAATTCCTAAAGATATTAATTTTTAAGAATAGTACTTATGAGCTTTATGCCAAAGAACTCATGAAATAACTGGTCGCTACAACAACAAGGCTCTTTACAGAACAAACCAACAGCAGACTAGACTGCTGTTTCGTTGGTCGCTACACCAACTCATCAGTAATCTTCTGTGGCTTCTGCTTCATGATGCTTTTGTATATTATTGCCATCTCGCTTAAGATAAAACATAATAGTCTATAATTTAACTTGTAAACCACGATACAATAGTTCGTGTACCCAAAAGATTTTAAAAATTTGTACAAATTTTACAAATTGTTACAAGAAATCCGTTCGTTTATCCAAAAAACTGGCAAGTGGGAAAGGAAATAAGGGATTACGATTTTTTCTTCAGTCCAGTTTTGAAAAGTTTTTGCTGGCCGATTTTCTACTTGCAAGAATTTTCATGAAATTAAAAAAAACAAACATCTAAAACAGATGTTTTAAATGCACAAAATAAATAAAAAATGGTTGAGGAAATAATATTATTATTTTTTTAAATATTTTTAACGTAAGTACCATGTGTTTGAATTTGTCATGCGCAAAATTTTTTCGCCTTTTCTCAAGTTTTAAAAAATAGCTATTAGCTGAACGTCGTGTTTTTTTTCATTTTTTTTTTTGTTATTTTGTTTTCAGCTTTCTGACAGTTCGACATGCATTGCAAATTTACCGGGGTGAAGTTAGCCCAAAATCTTCATCCCAAATTTTAAACTCAGCCCAACGTTTAAATTCGCCCTAAGCTTCAATCCAAAAAGTTTCAATTCGCCGAAAATTTTAAAAATAGCAAAAACAACCAAATAATGTACTTTTAATAGATATTTACAATATTCCTTAAAATATATGAATGAATAATATTCATTCATTAGGGAGGGGCGATTTGAACATCTTAATGGGCGCTTCGCGTTTCTGATTCTTGGGATTGTACTGAGCAAAAAAGTCCACTAGACCATACGTCTACGGTGAAAATCGAGCTTCCAGATTTTGACTTGCAGTTTTTTGTCAGACTTTATATATTTGGATAATTTGCAAATTTTCTTGGGCTCATATTTCGTAAACTATTTGAAATGTTGACTTATTTTCAAAGTTACTTTTGTCTCGGGCTACAATTTCTCTGAACATATTACTTAGAAAAAACGACGTTTTCATGCTGAAAAAGTCGAAAATGTAGAAAATTCACCACTTTTTGTCACGTTTTTGTTGGATATTTTGGCCTATAACAGCCAAACCATTGAGATTTTCAATCCAATACTAAGACAAAAATAGTTAATAGTTGTAGCCAAGACAATAGTTAAGAACTCTCTAGTACATCGCAAAAGCATTGGAACGCTCCTTCAGGCAGTTTTTGCCTTGTGAAAGTGCAAATTTTTCGTGAAAATATTGATAAATTACCATTTTCAGTTGCTCATAGCGCAAAATCATAAAAATGTTCTATTTCTTATTTTTTCCCACTTTTTTTATCCAAAAATAAAATGTTTTTTTTTTTTTGTTCAATATTTATTTTGAAAATTATGAGAAATTCATTTAAAGTACAAAGTAATTGTATTGGTAGACAAGGTATAAATAAAAAAAAAAAGCAATTATTGCTTTAAACGATTTCACATCAAAAATTCCAATTCAGTGTATTTTTCATTCAAAGATTATCCATACGAGGCGCTTTCTTTCGGCCTTCAGATACAAATGCCATTATATCTTCACGGTTTTAGTCGATTGAGCGCTTAGCAACACTAGCTAGTAGCTGGACATGACGCTCCCTACCTTGAATATGACAAGGTATTAGTGGGTCTGGAAATGGTGGATCTTCATTATCTACACATTCGAGGTATTGTTGTAAATACTCATACGGAATTTTCCTGGTAAATGGCAGTTCAAATAACAATGCTTTGTCTTCTAAATCGATCATGTGAACGTAATCCGTACAATCAAAATTGATGTTTGGTTTTACATATTCGCAAAGCACGTTAAATCGAAAACGTCGTCGCGAATATACAATATTTTTTTAAGTGCCAATTTACGAATTTCTTTACAATCATCGAATAACATGCTCAACAAAACATTTTCACTGTGTGTGAAATAGGAATTATTCTGTATAACGGGATTTACGATGTTACGTAAAGTAGTGGCCGATTTTTTGACAGCTTTGTACAGATGTCGGAACGGCAATTCGTTGTAATGAAGTAAACAGATAAACCAATGTATTGGTCTATTTAGATAGCGTTCGATGAGACGCAATACTCCTCCAGATGTGCCAGTGTTTGCCACCTCACCGTCACTACAGACGGCAATTAAATTTTCAAGTGAAAGATTTTAAGATTTGGACAATGCAATCAATTCAGCTTGTTTCGCTTTGGAGGTTTCGCCTTTGCCTTCTAAATTCACATAGCCAATTAGTGACGAATGTGGTTCATGTATTACTACTAGGTGTAATACTACTAGGTGTACTTTTCGCATTGTAGTGTGACATACTTCATTAATTTTCTCCCGAGTTAATGAATCATTTTTGCGACCATCAAACGAAAAAGCGATCAACGATTCACCATCGTGATTTGCTCGTAAAATATCGTGTCTCGATTTTTCACGCTCTCGCGCTCACTTTTCTTGTATCCATAATAATGGTTTCCCTCGCTCATCTTTAAACTGTATGTCACCGAATAAAGCTAAAGCCAAAACAGATGCTAATCGATCGGATACCCCAAAGCGATCGCACATCATTGCAAACCGTGGTGTACTATATCGTGGAGTATACATTCTTCGCATGGTTGATGTATGGATTTCCGAACCAGGAGGTTCATAGTTTTCCAATTCATGCACATCTGATGCGGTTGGGTGAAATATTGGATCAGATGATGCACCTGAATGTAAAGATGGTAACACATATTGTAAGTCTGCGTTCATTATGCGGATCCAACATGAATTCATGGAGTCGGTCAGTAATTTTGCCACAATTACATCGAGCTGTTTTGAGCTGGCATTTACATTTTCCGATGTAAAATATTTTCGTTGTGCTGTCAACAAATTCTCTGAATTTAGCATCATATTTTGTTTGTCTCTTACACGGTAATTTTTCAATAATCTGCCCAATTTCTAAATAATTTTTTTTCTTTCAATAACCTCAATATTTAATTTGTTCCAAATTTGTATCAATTTGTCGCAAACGTGTGGGGTGAATATGCCGTATGAAAACATTTTATTTGCGTTTTTGTAATGAGCAGCGAAGAAAAAATAATGTTCCAAAATGTCGCTCGTAGTTGGAAGCAAAATATCGTCTAATTCAGCCTCTGAACCGAATGCTTGACGCCGAATTGATGATGACGCTGATGATTCTGGCTGCGTCTCCATCCCCACATTCTCTGTATTATCAGAATCCACTGGATTATCCATATTTTTTATATCTTAAATTAAAAAAATGTTTTTTATTAGCACTGCAGTTTATACACGAAACTATTATTTCTGAAACTTACACTTGCGGCAGATATTTTAAAATGCGTATTTAATTTAATGTGTATTTGATGCTATGATCGTTTACAATAAACTAACAAAAATGCGTCAAATGAACTGAAAACTATAGAAAAAAAACATAAGAAACAAAATAAATAGAATAAAATAGAATAAAAAAAAAAATTGAATAAAAATGAAAAATACACTGAATTGGAATATTTGAAATTTTGTGAAATCGTTTAAAACAATAATTGCTTTTTTTTTTATTCATACCTTGTCTCTACCAATACAATTACTTTGTACTTTAAATAAATTTCATATAACTTTCAAAATAAATATTGAATAAAACAAAAAAAAAAAAAATTGTATTTTTGGATAAAAAAAGTGGGGAAAAATAAGAAATAGAACATTATTATGATTTTGCGCTATGAACAACCGAAAATGGTAATTTATCAATATTTTCCCGAAAAATTTGCACTTTCACAATGCCAAAACTGCCTGAAGGAGCGTTCCAATGCTTTTGCGATGTACTAGAGAGTTGTTAACTATTGGCTACAATTTTTGTCTTAGTATTGGATCGAAAATCTCAATGGCTTGGCTGTTATAGGCCAAAATATCCAAAAAACGTGAGAAAAAACTGCAAGTCAAAATCTGGAAGCTCGATTTTCACCGTAGACGTATGGTCTAGTGGACTTTTTTGCTCATTACAATCCCAAGAATCAGAAACGCGAAGCGCCCATTAAGATTTTTTTCCATGTTCCATGATAAACAACTTAGCACGCAGCATAATACAAAATAATATAAAACTGCTAACTGTTGTATGATGAAAGTGCATATCAGATTTTTATGAGGATATTTTTAAAATAAAAAATTAATTTTATCATTCTTCACCAAGTTCTTCAATCAAATGTCTTTCAAACAGTAAAATGGCCAAAAGTTATACCACTTTCCAAATTATTACAATAAAATTGACTAAGAGGATAAGTTTTCAACCTGAAATTCTGATATATAATAGCTGATTTCAAAAGGATTTTTTTCTTCCTTATTCAACAAATTACTATCAATAACGAAAAAAGACCTAGAAGCGAAATACTCGGTTCAGCAAAATTTCGGCACAGCTTTCCTTAACCAATTTAAATAAAAAGTTGATGGACCTCCGGTTGTTTGAGTGAATTTAAAAGTAGAAGTGCCAATATCAGTTTTAAGTCCAAAACAAAAATTTTTTGTTGAGCTGCGAGCTGTTTTTAATTTTAAATTTTTTATGAAAGAGTCAGTCCAAATGAGCTGATCCAAAAAAACGAAAGTTGGTTGCTCGGCCAATTTTAAAAAAGTTTAAATTTTTATTAACAGTTGCCCAATGTATTTGAATTTCAGGACTGCTTTCAGAAACTTTTTTCTTCTTCCTCCTAAATGGTGGCCATATATGTATTGTGTTAACTTATATTTCTCAGCTTCTGTTATACTTAGAATGATGAATTAAGAACTATTATATTAAGCTCATTTTGGACTTAGATTGTCAACTCTAGATTTTTGCCATAGACACCTGTGAACCTTTCCTTGTGAGTAAGTTGAAGTAATTATATATTTATTTTTTCAATTAGGACTTTTATAAGGACTTTGACCGAGCTTCTTATGATCAATTGTGTTGGGTGTGTTGTGAAATTGTTGCACACAAATGATGAAGAACTGTACCTACCAGCTTTATGCTGACTCCGTAAGGTTTATGTTCTCAAGGAGCTTTCATGGCAGTTTTACTCTCTGAGGCTTGCCATTGTCTGCAGAGAGGTGACGGCCGAATAGAAAAATTATTTCAATTGAAAAACCTTCTGTGTCAGATGGGGGATTCGAACCTGGGTTCTCTGGCGAATGGGTCACACACTGTACCCACTCAATAAGTTTAAACAATTAGTTTAAGGAAAAAAATAGCAATGGAATAGGATAAAAATTGTTACTGCCATTTTAATTTGTAAGTTATTTTATTATTTTAATTTGTAATTTTAATGACTTACAATGGCTCAGTATCAACCTCACTCATTGATACTGGTTACCTTTTTGCAAACTTTTTTAAATCCAACTATAATGATGAAACAGCGACGATTGATTCATCTTTTTTGGCTAATGTTGATGAAATAGTTGACTTTGGATCTTTGTCTTTTTCTTCGATGTTGGCTTTGAAAAGCTCTGTAAAAGCAGACAGTGATGGAATTTCTTCCATTGTGCTTCTTAGATGTGCAAAAGTATTGTGTGTTCCCCTCTGCACTATTTTTAATAAATCTTTAGCCACGGGTTCCTTTATTGATTGTTGGAAAATTGCAGCAATTACTCCAGTTGTCAAAACGGGCTCTAAAAATAATGTGTCTAATTATAGACCCATTTCGAAGCTATCAAATGTCTCAAAACTTGTTGAAAGCATTGTCAAAGATAATCTCTATTTTGCCTTTAAACGATTTATCTGTTCTCAACAACATGGCTTTGTTTCCGGGAAGTCTACTGTAACTAATCTAGCTGTATTTTCGGAGTTCTGCATTTCTTCTGTTGCCCTGGGCAATAAAGTTGATGTTCTTTATACGGACTTCACAAAAGCCTTTAGCCAAGCTGGCTAAAATGGGATGCCACTAATTTTTTCTAGAATGGATTAAATCCTACTTGAGCTCTCGCTCTTGTTTTGTTTCTATAAGCAATGTAAATTCCGCAAAATTTATTGCAACGTCTGGAGTTCCACAAGGAAGTATACTTGGCCCCCTAGTTTTAATTCTTTATATTAATGACATTTGTAATTACTTTAGATCTTCAAAATTTTTAATGTATGCTGATGACCTCAAAATTTTTAAGGAAATATATTGCCCGGGTGATATCACAGCGTTACAGTCAGACCTGCATAATGTTTTAAATTGGAGCAGTATTAATGGGTTACCAATAAATATAAAGAAATGTTTTCACATGTCCTATTTTAAGGTTTCTAATGTTGTTACTTCCAGTTATTCTCTGGGTGAGTCACTATTACAGTCAGTAAATACTATTCGGGACTTGGGAGTTATCTATGACTCAAAGCTGACATTCATTGACCATCTAAATTTTATAATTCCTAAAGCGTACACTTTGCTTGCGTTTATACGAAGAAATAGTTCTGAGTTTGAGGATCCGCACACTTTCAAATGTCTTTACAATTCGCTTGTAAGATCTAGGTTAGAATATGCAGCAATAATTTGGAACACGTATTATGCCACGCACTCTTTTCGGTTGGAGAGGATTCAAAAATCTTTTTCTAAAATTGCATTGCCACCTTTATTTGTTGACTTTAGGCCCTCTTATAATGCAAGATGCTTGCTTTTAGGTCTTAAAACTCTAGAAACGAGAAGGAAGATTAGTTCTTTAGTCTTCATATACGATATTTTACTCGGAAATTTTGATTGCTCATCCCTTCATGAACAAATTTTGTTTAATGTGCCTTCAAGGCAGCTGCGACGATTTAAATTAATTTTTTTTAAGCAATTTAGAAATAGTTATGCTAAAAATTAGCCTATTACAAGGGCTTTGTCATTTTATAATGATTTATCATTAAATAATTTTTTTGAATTTGCCGTTTCTAAAGAAGTTTTTAAAAATTATATTAATAGTTTATTCTTACTTTAGTCTTAATTGTTATTGTATAGTTATTGAATAGTCTCTAGTCTGTAAGAAAATTGTTCCAAAGACTGAATATAGAATAATAAAATGGTGCCTATAATAAAAATAATAAAGTAATTTCAAGTAATTTCTTAGTAAAAGAACATAGTTTTTTCAGTAAGTTGGACGTATTTAACATACCTTTTATTTAACTCGATATATAGGTTGAACACTCAAACCGCTACGGGGAAAAGAGCACACATCAAACTATCTAGACTTTTAGGTTCATGGTATAATTTTGAAAACCATTAAATCTCTAAGAGAGTGTGCAACAATAAAATAGCAAAACTTTTTGAATTTTTTACAATAATATTTTATTGATTTAATTTTTATGAAACTTAGGGGAGGAGCAGCTTCCACTCTTACCTCCTTCACTACGGCCATGTCTCAATATATTATTCTGAAGGCTTGCTTTTCAAAATATTGCATTGTAATCTAGTTCTAATCTACATTTATTTAGATGTTTCTTACTATGTTATTTACTATGTTTCAAGTCTTTAGTTCTGCCAAAACTCCTAATAGCTGTTTTCTATGAATATATTGGGTTTTCCACTGGAAGCCATTTAGCGGTATATGCTTTTTCAAAAAATACCATAGAACTCAATTCATTGTTTAAAACAACTTATGCAAACAAGCAAGCAAATTTTTAGATAAATCAATTTTTAAAATAACTTAAAATGGCTTAAACTTCCAAACCTTAAAGAATTAGAAACTTTATCCTCATAACACATAACTTTTATCGATATATGCGGCAATTGGACAGAAAATCTTATCAATTTTTCTCAAAAAAAAATTACAAAAAATTCTCAATGCTATGAAATTTCTTACTCATGTTCATATTCACTTACATCTTGTATAATCAATTATGAACATATAATGACGTATTGTATCCGCAAATGAAGTCATAACGCACTGTTAACATGGTAATTAAGATATCAAATCAATCAAATCTTAAACGGCAGAGCATAAAATATTTGTATGATTCAAGTAACTACCATGATATTGGGGATGCTCCATTTAAGTTGTGCTCCGAGACAACGACGAATTGCAGGAAACCGGCTGGGTAATAAAACGCTTTGATACATTTATTAATGGTAATTAGTTGATTCTTATCATGGGTTATAAGTTATAAACTGACAGCGACTTTTAGCGATGTGTTGTGTGTACAACTTGGTGTTCTGTTCAGAACTTATAACTGTTTATTTTATGTGCTACATTCGTGTTAATTAAATTTTATAGCGTTAACCTTTATGGTGAAATTATGTTATGTAAACAACTAAAAATTATTTAGAGGCACGGTTTCATATATTAAGGTTGTACTATTATCTTACACTTAAACACATTTTATGAGCTTTTTAGGCACAGTTGAGTTAGTTAAAATTGCTTTTACGAGTATTTGTACCAGAATGACTTAAGTTATGGTTCTTTGAATTCGGCAATTCTTGCCACCAATTTTTTTGATCTCCAAAAGGCTTAACCCTAATTCAACAAAGAAACTAACCACAGTCAAGTGCAAGCTTTTCTACTAGCAAAACATGCAAGAAATATTAAAAAAAAAGCGTACCAAATCTAATGCAATGTTTCAAGATTACCTAGCCTACCTTTAGGCTTATGTGATATATTGCAGCAAGTAGAGAAGCGCTTTATTTCATTCTTTTTGCCAGCTGGCGGACTTTGTTCGAGAGGTCTGCATGTTGTACTTTGTATTTTTGAGTCACATTGTGACATCAACTTGTGTGTCCTTACATTTTCTACACTTACACGTATATTGTAGTTTTTCTCTTTTGTGCTGGTTGCAGTTTTTTTTTGGTACTTTTTAAAGTTTTTGTAGTTTTGTTTTTTTGTGTTTTGTTCGTTATATTGTGCTGCTTTAACACAAACTGCAAGCGACAAGCAGGCTCTTGCCACGTTTTCTTTGAGCTTGAGCTGTCAGAAGTTACTAAAAATACGCTTTTGTGCCAATGCTGTTGTTGTTGTTGTTGTTGTTAAAAAAGCCAAACTTAAATTAAAGCCAACTTTACTGGGTATTTTTTTTTTTTAAGCTTGCAGAGAACTTGTCTTTGCTTTGTGGCCACTAGCAAAATTTTGTTGTTTTTATTTTTGTTCCTTTCTCTTTTTCATTTCTGCTCTTTTGCTTTGTTACTGACGTAATCAGCCTGAAGGATTTTGCGTGGGGAACCCTTTGGGGATAGTATGTTGAACTAAGACTCTTAAGAGTTTCTACAATGCAAGAGAATTATATGAGCGACCATTTCACTCGAAATCATTTTTGTTGCAAATCTTAAGCGGCTTATGCTGACGTCAAACTAAAAGTTATGTTTTGAACATATGTAAAGGTTGATTCGAATACAAGTATCTTTTTAAAAATTGATATTAAAACAAAACTCAGTATCTTTTGGTACATTATGGCTTTAATTTGAAAAAATATGAAACAATCCTCAGCTAGCCTCGCAGTAGCGAATCCTGTCAATCTAATTTTTTCAAGAACTTGTTGACGGTTTCTGGCTCTATCTCACGAATGGCTCCGGCGATATTCGACTTCGAAGGATTTGAATATTATCTGGATTTTTTGCACAGCATCGGTCTATAACGGCGCCCTACAAAAACTAAATAGCCTATTGAGGTCAAATCTCTGCTTCGAGGAGGCCAATTCACATCGCCAAGACGGCGACTCAATTACCAAACTAAGTACTCAAAAAATGGACTATTTGATGGACTGTAAGACATGGAGTACCATCCTGCTGGAACCAAAAATCGTTCGAGTTCATATCTTGAATCTGAACGACTTGAATATGAATATGAATATGAATGACTTGAACTATGTGGCGCTCACCGTTGACCAAAATGGCGTGAAGAGCAACATTTTCAAAAAAATGGGCAAACTCCAAAATTCTCACCAAACTGTCACTCCCTGCAACTACGTCAGGTTCTAACAGATTTATATGCTTAAAGCTAGGATAAATGATGCCGGTTTCAGGCAAAGGACCTTGAATCTTGTCTTATTCTGAGTAAAATAGGAGGAAGCCCAGCGTTGTGACTATTGGCATAATATTCAGCCTTATGCCTACGGAGGAGTAGCAGTTGTCTCATAAATTTGTTAGCACTGAGATAATCATCTGCCAAGACTCAACACTGTTATGTAAGCGTGTCCAGTGGTGATAAAAATTGTTTTAAATGGGAGATGATGCAATATTGGCTTAGAACAGTTGTATAAAACTGAGCGAAAGGCCAGGACACGAAGAGTATCCCTGTTGAGTACTAAGCTATACTAAACTAATAACACCTTTTAGTCTTTTAACACCCCATTGAAAAGACACAACAACAGAATACAAAGCCACACAGCTCTGATGAGCTCCGTTGTTATAGGATAGTAGAAGTTTGAGGCGGCTGTCTCCCTTGAGACACACTTATGCCAATAAGGCCCGTTATGATATCATGGATTAATTGTCCTCTTTATTTAAACCCGTTTGAGCTGTTGACAAAGCTAAGAACACGGTAGACCGAAGACTGAGAGATCATCGAGATGTTTATAGAACCATTTACCATTTAAGTGAAGGTGGCGATTTTTAGCTAGTGCTGGGCACGTGCAGAGAGAATGTGTTGTAGATTCCTCCTTCTCTGCATCTCTGCAGCTTGTGTAGATTCGTTGTGGTTAATGTTCAATCTTCGTGCATGATTTCCTATTAAGCAGTGTCCTGTTAAGACACCTATCATGGTACTCTTTTGATACCTTGTCAAGTAGGTTAGTTCTTTTGAACGTTTTAGAGTGATTTTTCGCCAAACCTGATACGCTGTATGGCATGTGCTTCCCGTTGGCCACCTATTGTTGGCTTTTTTTAGGGATAGCTCTTTTGTGAGAAGTTTGCATGTGGTAAGGGATATACCAATACTTTCTTTTTCTATCGAGAGTTGTTTGGTTGTTCCGGTACGAGCGAGTTCATCTGCTTTGCAGTTTCCTAGAAAGTCTTTTTGGCCTGGAATCCATCATAGGAGTATTTTGAGCAGCTCTACCATCTCATTTAGGGATTCTGCAGCAACGAAGTACTGTTTTGGATGTTGTTTCAATAGATTGTAGAGCTTTCAAGGCGGCTTGACTGGCAGATAGTATGTAGATATCTATGAAGGATATTGCATTCATCTGAAGCTAAGTTACTGCTTCATGTATTGCGACTACTTCCGCTTGGAAGACACTGCAATGGCCGGGGAGCTTGAAAACTAAATTAATGTTTAGTGTGACAGAGTAGAATTCTCCTCCAACCTTGCCATCTAATTTTGATCCAACAGTGTAGATTCCGATGATATTGTGTGGTGGAAGGTTTATAATCTTCCACTCTTCGCGGGAGGGGATGGATATAGCAGATTTCCTATCGAAGAAAAGTTGTTGTCTGATGAAGTCTACAGACTTGAGTATATGAGGAAGAAACTTCCTAATGCTAAAGTGTCCTGATGTGCCCTTACTCTATCGAGAGGGGACCTCTAGATGGATGGCTGTATTGGCATCCATCTGTTTTACTAGGATATTAAGTGGTATAAGGTGGAGTATAGTATCTAATGCGTCTGCAAGAGTGGTTCTTAGTGCTCCACTAATACACAGCTTACATGATATTTGAACTTTGCTAAGTATGTTGAGGTGTGTTTGTTTGTCTTGTGCTTGCTACCAGATATTGACACCATATAGCAATATTGGCCTTACAGCTGCCGTATAAATCCAGTGAGTAACTCTTGGCTGTAATCTCCATTTGTTACCCATTGCTTTCTTGCATGAGTAAAGGGCTATATTGGCTTTTTTTGGTCTCTCGGGCAGATTGGGTTTCCAGTTTATTTTTTAATCCAGAATACGGCGCAGGTTTTTCGCTTGATCTGGGAAGCTTAGTACTGTGCTTCCCAGTTTTGGAGGACTAATTGTTGGTATATTGTGTTTTCTTGTTAAAATCACTAAATCCATTTTTTCAGGGTTGACATTGACGAGTACACAGCTATTACCCCATTGGATAAGAGTATTAACCCTAGGACTTATACCCGAGTACAGGGGTGTGGCCAGTATCCCCTTTAAAGTGGTGTACCTCATGAACCGCTTAAGATATCAACCTAAATCTCCGGATCTAGGAAAACGAAGTCATTATACGTCGATTGATACCTTATTTATTTGGTCAATGCATTGAAAAGATATAAGCTTCCAACGTCGACACCTGCGCGGTCTTATACCCGGGTACAGATGTGGGCAGTAGCTGGTTTTTTGCTGGTTTCTTCATATTTTCAATGAAACAATTTTAATTTGTTATTAAATTCAAATAATTTTTGTTTATTTATTATTTCTTATAACTAAATATATTATTTATAAATAATTAATTTAATTATCATCCCTACTATTGCAAATGTAACATATAAAAGAATTTGTAAAATGTTCTAGACATATCGGTTTGCAACATACTGAGCACAAATTACGGGTTCGTCTTCTGCGTTGATCCTGAATGTAGCATAAATAGCAGCGTCCACCCTGTTGTTTCGTTGCTCGCACACCAGCAGCTGCAGAGGTTGATAGTTGAACTTCAAGTCTTTCTTGTAAGGCCGAACTTATGAAACTGGCTATGGCAATTTTTGTATTAAAGTTGTGCATTATCTGTTGATTTACCGACCGCTCTTCAATGATTGGCATGCAAAGTTATTTGGCGAGTTGGCGAAGAAAGCGTTTACGCCTTGAATTATTGGATGATATGTTCGGAATATTCTCATAGTAAATGATGTAAGCTGCCAATGCCGTTAGATCTATCATATTGAAAAAAAGAGACAATGGCCAACGCTTTGTCGATCTTTGGCAAGCCAATTCGCCCAGAATTTGGTCCATCACGTCTCCTCCTCCTTTAGTTTGGTTGTAAAATGCAATCATTTCTGGTTTGCCGCTTTCGGCGATGGAATTATCGTCATGTAAAGATGACAGTAAAATTACTGCTTGGTTCTTCTTCGGCACATATGAGCACATGGCTATGTTTGCCGTAAAACCAAATATGCTTTATGCCTTCTTCGGCACATATGAGCACATGGCTATGTTTGCCGTAAAACCAAATATGCTTTATCCTTCTGGACGATCTTTGTGTGCCAACATTTCTCTCGGTATGTACGTTTTATTTTTCCTCAGTGTTCCAACCGCCGTCAAATTCATGGATGACAAATTCTCCAGCAAATTTAGCGTAGTAAAAAAATTGTCCATAGTGATGTTTCGGCCACTTCCATGAAAGCGGCTTACTAAATCTTTCACCACGCGCTCACCCTGGTTGGTTTGCCGTCCCGTAGTTGCTTGGTCTGTATATATTTGACCATGCAGTTGGTACGAGTTTTTGTTATCACATACCCACCACACTTTGATCCCATATTTTGCCGGTTTTTATGGGATGTACTGCGTGAAGCGTGTCCGGCCACGATATGAGAAAAGCTATTCGTCCACGGTTAAATTTTCGCTGGGCTTATATGTCTGCTCAAAGTTATAATTCATCATCGTCCATAGCTCGGATATTGGTGCAGATTTATCAGTTTGGAGGCGTATATGACTTGTATTGGAATTATAAATTCTGATGAACCGCAGTATGACCTGAAAACGATTAATGCCCATTGCAGCACGATACAATGGACAATTTTCCACCGACCACTTCCCACTTCACTGTAGTAATATATTGTGCTGCCTCGTTTGGCGTGCACGTCTTGGTTCTGAGCTCCATGTGGTGCCATCACGAGCAACATATTCATGTGCAAGTAGATTTATCTGCACAGAATCATCTTCATTGTCCATATCATCATCCTCTTCATTATCATCGGTACCATTGTCAATTTCATTGTCATTTTCATTGTCGTTTTCATTGTCATTTTCATTGATGTCCTCGACATCCGACAAAGCAATGTTATTGGCAACTTCTACCTGATCGTCGTCATTATCTTCCGAGTCTGAAACTAATTCTTCATCTATAACGTTGTCAAACAGGCCTTGTATATACCGCTCTTTCTCAGCGTCGGATAATTTATAAAAATTATGCAAATAATTAAATTTTATTCAATATACATATATGAAATTAGGTTATGTATTTAAAATTACCTCAAATATCGATTTCCTGGAAAAAATTCAGTTTGCTTTCTTCCAGCCATATATTATTTTTTAGTAATATATATTTTTTCACTCCGAAAATAAACTTCACACTTCAATAGCAATCTCTAGAATGAAAAGAAGCTCGCCAAACTGGCTCAACGAAACCTTCAACCTTTATTTCTTCAACATCATTAGCAGAAATATTGAAGAATTATTGTATTTTGGGAAATTCGAACAAATATGAGAAAATAATTACCTCTTAGAAGTAAGTTTGAATGCGCGTAGATTTTACTCCTACCGTTTTAGTTTGTCCAGCAGTTCATTAACAGCTAGGTTTCAGAGTGGAGGCGAAAGAGCCCCTTGAGAAGTTCCTTTTGGTACAGATCTTAGCATAGATACTACAACGATATTTGCACTTATAAACCTGCCAAGCTCCGTCAGCGCATTTGTGATATCTTCTGCTTTGACGTTTTTAAAAGCACCTTCTATATCGATAAAAGCTATGAATTTATATTCCTTTAGGAGAAGGGATTTTTCAGTGATGAAGACTATGGAGTGGAGAGCTGTTTCCATTTATTATATAGAACACCATACATCGAGTTCATAGTTGTTTGATTTCACTTTCACTCGAAAGTGAAATGCAGATATACATATAAAATTTCATTGAGTGACAAAGTTAAGACAAGGGTATAAGAATAGAGAGAATTAATTAATATATATATACTAGAAATACAAAACTTACATACCACTCCGGTGTATTTTTTTTTTTTTATAATTTCTTATATTAGAAAATTATAAATAGTATTACAATGAATATTTATTTTCAATAAAATTGGTCTTTTGATGTGTTAGTTGACGACACACATCAAGACTGCGAATCTGGTTGTGTAACTAAACATTCATGCTCTTGAAATTCGCGAATTGTTTAGTTTTAGTGGATTGTTTAGCTTGACGCGTACTTTACAATAGTTTGCACACCACTGTTGTTATAAATAAAATTAATATTTAGATATTTTTGCACATAAAACAATTAAACTTGGCAAATGCTACACGTCACTCATACAACCAAGCAAATACAATGCGGAAAAAACATGTGAATTAATATAAACTGCAACCAATTAAAACAAAACGACTAACGTAAATATTTTAACAGAGCCTTCAGTCAGGTTTTTGGTCCCTTAGGTGCTTGACTGTGAATTTGCAGAGAAGCGGCTGTTGCGACAATGACGCCATAAACACCCGAGCTCACACAACTACAATCACTCACTAGCACAGTTACATACAGGGTGCGTATGCAAATAAAATCTGAAACTATACATTTTTTTGTGCTTTTTTGGTGCTCTCTACTTCACGTTGCAATTAAAACGAGCCACGTTGGGCGCCAGTGCACAAAACAACACCAACAAAAAACTTGTTGAAAAAAACGAATGAAATGCGGCAACGGATACGCAGCATTATATTAAGTCTGGTTAAGCGTTGCTGCAACTGTATGTTAAGCACTTCCGGTTTTTGTTGTTTGCCTCGTTTTAGTGGTGATGCCTTTTTTACTGCTTCCCACACTAGAGCTTTTAATTTTATTTAATTTTCTCTCTTAGTTTTTTTTTCCCTTTTGTTGTATGATTGTCTTATTCATTGTTTTAGTTTTTAGCTCATTACAATGCCACACACGTGTGGGTTAAGGAAAAAAAAAAAGAAGAAGAGAATTAAAAAGTGAAAACAATTATGTGTGTGTTTTTTTCACAATTGTGGTTGTACAAGTAAACACAATCAAACAAGCCGATGTGCGTGCTTGTGGGTGTATGTCTGTTATGTTGTTTGCATGTGTGTTTGAGCTTAAGGACTTATATTAATAAAATGAAATGAGCAACGAATTAACAATCCAGCACGTCACTCGGCAACAGTAGGACAGTATTAGGTAGGATAGGTGAAAGAGATAGAAAATTATTTGCAAAGCATTCTTCTTGTTATTAATAAAAATTACAAGAAATTTACACAGCGGCGTAGCGAGCGGGGGGTCGGTCCGCCCCGGGCGACACTATTTTGGGGGCGGCACTGAAGCTAAATTAAGTATTTTCAAAATAAATACGTGTATAATAACATTTTTACGTTCAAAATAAAAACCAACAAGAACGCACTATCTGAACAATTGTATTTGGCCACCACTGTAAATGTAATTATTTTAAAAGCTCTTCATTGAACACAACCAAAACGCAAAATCGTTTTTCGAGTCTCGAAATTAGATGTCGAACAATAAAAAGAGACAGCTTAAAGTCAAACATAGCTATAGGTTTCATCGAAAACGGCTTAAAACTTTAAATTGGAACGCTTCAAAATTAAATATATTTAAAAATAAAAAAACATTTAATTGGAGTATTTAGAACGTGCTTGTAACTTTTAAAGGTAGTCAGACAGCTATTAAAGGTAGCTTAGCCAAATTTTTCTTATTTTCCTCCGGCTTTTCAGATGAAGCGAGTAAAAGAAAGTGGAGCTGCCTTTCGAAAAAAGAAAAAAGCTAGGGAAGATGAAAGAAGTACATATCAGTTTTTTTGACGACACATTCGGTATAACAATTGTCAAAAATGTAATGCTACATTAAGTGTCGATACAAAATTTTTGCCTACAAAACCCTTTATTAATATCAAAAAAATTTAAATTTTGTTTTGTAAATTGTATGTATATTAGAGGGGCGGCAAATTAGGAATCTGCCCCGGGCGGCTTTACCTCTCGGTACGCCACTGAATTTACAAATATTTATGCTATGTAAATGTGTGCGTGCGTGTGTGCAAGCAAGTGTTTTTATGTATCTATGTATGTGTAACTTAGGGATGTCGGAATCTCGGGATCCCGGGATCCAATTTTTTTTTTTAACATTTGAAATAGAGAGTTGCTTATAAAATAAACCCTTTTATCATCCTTATTAAGTATACAACAGGTATTTTTGTTCAACAACAGCTCGGTCTGAATACGTAACTCAGCAAGTTATTATTATCGAAAATAGGTAATTTAATTTTGCTTTGAAATAACAATTTTTTTTTATATATCAATGAAAATAAATTTTAATGAAACAAATATGTTATTTAAGAAAAATTGAAAAAAAAACATATAAATTAATTGTATTCTTATGTTAATTTCAGGTATTACGATGTTTAGAAGGCATTCGTTTAAATGGATTTTTTTTTTGTAAAGTTTGAAAAGCTGTATAAGCAAAAAATACATGAACCACGAAATTTAACACGCAAAGCGGATGACAAAAACAATTTTCCCATTCTCTTTTGTCGCTTTCTTGGTATATAAGACATTTTAGATTTCCAACTTGTCACAACAATTTAGGCCTGTGCGAAGACTTTTCCAAATTACAGGCTTCAGAAAATCATCTAAAATCTAAATATGCGTTTTTTCGAAAAAAATTCTCAATAAAAAATAATTTTAAAACATTTTATGGAGCCCAATTCTATGGAGATTTGATGATTTTTATAATCATGTTACCAAATTTTCATAAGAAAAACTAACAATTATATGTTTGTAAACTTCGGCATTTTTAAGAACAATTTAGAAGTTGAAAAATTTTATTTTTAATTTTTCATAATATTCCATTTTGCAAGTAATTTAAATTTAAGTCCACGACTAAACAAATTCGTAAATATCTAAGAAATAGTTACAGTTTATTTCTTTTTATAAAAATTAACCCAGCGAGTAATGGTTTTTAAACAAAAGTCTTATTTTGATGTGATAATGCTAAAAAATATATTGGCTGTAAGATATTGGTTCCATGCAAAGACCAGTTTTCGAACTATGGGTTTTGAAAAATAATCCAAAATATAAAAATGACTTTTATTGTAGTCGATTTCTCTGCTTAAAAATATTTTATAAAAAGTATATTGTTATTGCTATTGGGAATTGGATGGTTCTTTCAATCATAATTTCAAATTTTCATGAGAAAACGGAACAGTTAAATTTTTAAAGATTTTAAAATATTTTCTTTTGAATCATACATCAAATTGTCGAAATCTTTTTCGAGAAAGGTTATATTTAAAGAAAGGCATATACAAATACCTTATGTATAAGTATCAATAAAGCATCAATATAGGCATAAGGTAGCAAAAAAGAAACCGAATCTAAAGACTGTAATTTTTTGGTTTTTCTGCTGATAAAAGTATTAGTGAAACTTTGTGATAGTTATTTGAACGACAATTAAAAATTCTTAATTTGGACCATTTCTAAAAAATTAAAGGCAATATTCAAAAACTCAGTACTCAGAATTAATTTGATAAGAAAATTCAATAAAACTCTTGTCATCTCTATATGGTCATTTAAAAACAGGCATTTTCGCGAATAGTCTTAAAAAACGGTTTTGCTTGGAAAAATGTCCGTTCCTTGCTTTTAATTTTTTACTGGTATCCACTTACAAATTTTTTTTCCAAAACCCCCCTTAAACTTTGCTTGATTTGTTCATAATTGTAGTTCATTTTGGGGAAGGTAATGCTATATGATGTCAAATTTGTACGTTGTAATTATACTAATTTAAATCAAATAAAAATTCCGGGACTCCATTTTTAAATCATGAAAATCCCGGGATTGGAAAAAGCCAAGATTTTGAAATCCCTAGTGTAACTTAAATAGCATTTGCATGTGAAGCGATATTGTTTGCAATAGTATCCATGAGTTTGTATATGTTGCGACGAACATAAACAAGTGAAATTACAGCACGTGACGCCCATAAATGTAATGTTGAAGATATACATGTAGATACGTGAGCAACTCCTCAACAATAACTATAACAACCATCAACAAGGATGAAATATAATTATGACAACAACATCCGCAGAGCAAATCAAGTTAACAAATAAGAAACCCAATAAAAAAAAAATTATATTTCACGAAGCTCAGATTTACATAGATTGAAGATTTCGCCACTGGTCGAAATTTGACATTTTCGAATAAGTTCTCTGTTGATTCGGTATAAAATTAATGTCAAAAACAAATGTTTTTTCATAAAAATTTGACTTTCCCTCTATCCTTGCGCATGTGTCAATATAACCAAACGCATACTACAGTGTAAAAAATATGTGTGTGGCTGCCACGCACGGTAGAAGTGAAACTTTTACCCAAATATGGAATTTCTAGGAAGATTGCTAATATTATAAACATGCCAGTGCAACCAAATGGTTAAAAAGCAGTCTGCCTTCATACCAGTAGTAGTTCAAGGAATGTCTTTTTTTCATAAAGCCAACTAATATTTTCCAAGTGGTCCCTTTTGTTTATAGACAGTTATTGAAAGTTCAATATTCACGTACAAAATTAGATCGCAATTTTTTTTTTTTACTTTCGTGACAAAGTTGATTGTCAAGAGAATTTTTTTATTTTTATCTGATGACTTAAGCCATCCCAGGCTCGATACTCAGAACACAGACGACAGAGCTTTCAGATCTTATTTTTTTGTTAATTATATTTTTATTTATAAATACTCGTATTTAAAAGAAAAAATTTTTCAAAAAACCTGTGTCGGAAATAATGAACTTTTCCCTTTCCGTACTCGCATCGAACCGCCTACAATTCGACTGCAAGTTGAACGTGCTACCATCGCACCATTGCCTCCCATGCATCAAAGCGAACAAAATACGAACCTGAAAGCAAGCATAATATACATCTTCCAATTTATTCCATAATATTGATGCCAAAAAGAATTTATTGTTTATCCAAAATAATCATCAATCGATTATATAATTTGGGCTTTATTTATATAATTTATTTTCAATTTATCTGTAAAAAAGGAAAAAACTGCCGTATGATTGTAAATAATTTTAATTTAAAATTTCAATCGCAGTTATAACCACTGAACCTTCGCTTCTTGGTAAGAAGCACTGACCTCATGCTGCCGCGCATACTTGTTTGGGTTTATTTTACCGTGCCTACACAGTTACAAATGTTGTTGCGTTTTTCGTTACACGACTTGCATCGTATTTTATGTTGCATTTGCGACGATATTTAATGCTAAATGATGCGGACATGTATATATATTGAAGAAACTCCAACATTATCACAACAATTGTGCTATTTCTCACACGGCACAAAATCCGACTTTATATCGAAAATTTAAAAATTTACGAATAGTTCGCGATGATAACAATCGAATTCGATATCGATTACGTTTCTACGCTATCGATTAAGGTTTCCTTATGTTTCGAAAAATTATTCATTTACAATTCCAAAGCGGATGATTCTTCAACACAAATGTAAAAATATTTATATTTTCTACTATTTTACTTTAAGGTGGATACTTTTGGATAACTTTTTTGGCACTTTTTAGACTTACTTTTATTATTACTGATACACTGGATAACACTGGTATGAAATAACTTTCGATTTTTGATAGCCAATTATGGAAAAATACGAAATTTTTCTTCGATAAAAGTTCATTGCAAACAAACTTTCGCCGGTACGGTTACATGTACATTGACAAATGTTAATTTTCGGCACAATATTTTAGTGACATATCCTTTTTATGTTTTAGTTTCGACCAACATATCGTATTTACTTTATATGTTAAAATTCCATAGCATGCGAATATTTTTTTATTTCGATATAAATGTGAGTATATTACTACATTTCAATTATATGAAAGATACGATATTTATATCGAAATTCACAGATCTAAGAATAAAACAAATTTTACATTCAAAGTTACATTCGTTAATATTGCAGCATGTGCTGTTTCCAAATCAATCAATGCAATCAATCTGAATTTATCAAAACTCAATTTGAGAAATGCCTAAAAGTATGCTAATTTTCTGAAAAAAGCTACGTTCAGATTCAAATTTTTAGACCGTAATGTACGTTCAGAGTATTGAACGAAAGACTCAATCCAATCATAGAAGAAAGAGGCACTACTGATTGTGTATTTGACATAAGTATGAGCTACTCAAATAAATATTTCTACGTGGCTCAGTGGTTAGAACAGCTGACTATGGATCCAAGCGTAGTGTATTCAATCCTCGGTGGAACCGAAAATATAAAAAATGTTTAACAACCATTCTTTCGTTTTTATACAACTAGTGCTGCGAATTGGCTGAGTTGTTGTTTTCATAAGAAACATTTTATTACATTGGTTTTACCCCTATCTATCTCGCCGTATGATTGTATAAGCGGTTATAAAAGTTTCACTTAAAAAAAAAAAAAAAAAACTACCGAAACAATGCTTAAAGTTATTTTTCTTTCTCTTCTTTTTTTGCTATCATCAACGTGTATACGATGCAAAAATAAGTGAAGTCATTCATCATTTCACTTGTACATCATTTCAGCTGTTCACAGCAAGTTAATTTCTTTAAAAATGATTCGGTGCACTTCTTCTCCCTGCATCGAGAAAAAGCTTATTTTAAATTAAAAAAAAACCTAGTATAATTTATAAGCTGGCTTTTGCTTGGCTTTTTATAAGCTTGCCTATTTTTATTTGGGAGATAAGTAAACCAAGTAATTGGTAATTTATGCATTATTCAAAAAAAGTTTCAATAGTTATAACTTTTATTCGAGTTTTGGTTTTTTGAAGCCGAAGTTTTTTATGCCTCATTCTGTAATTTGCTTGAGTGAAATTGACACGATACTTTTGTCATTTATCGTCTTAGAAATTTACGGATTTTTTGTTGCTTCCATATATTACAACAAGAACAATAAATTAAAAATCAAGTATAAAAGATCCTTCGCCCGCCGTGGGGATTTGAATCAACACCCAGCGATTAAGAGTTCACTACACTACGCATCGAGCCAAACTCCTTCGTTACGCAGAGTCATTGATTCAATATTAATAACAACTGAAGCTATGCTGCAGCACCACACAATAATCTCTTAATAGATTTTTGTTGTATGGCCGCATCTTTGATATACTGCATCTGTTAATATATCATCTGTTAACATAGCTGAAGTTATATCGGCAATCAGTATCAAGGCTGTTTGGATCACTGGGTAGAACGATGGACTGGGCATCAAAACTTCCACGATTCCTACGCCTATTTATAAATAGATTAATTGTAAATTCAGGGAAACTATTAAGAACGCTTGCTTTTCACTTTAGTTCAAAAATTTAAAAAACATATGGTTTCCTATAGGAATTTGATATCACTTTCGCTTTCATAATGATTTCAACGCCAGCTCTCTCGATCAAAAGAGATCGCAACGTGAGCGCAAATTGAAAATAAAAAAAAGAGTATTGTTTTGGTGCCAAATTTATTTCCTTTCTTCACTTTGTGCGGATTATCAACTTTTATATGGAACTTTCTTTTGCTTGTTCCACTCTTTTATATTCTTCGTTTTTGTTTCGTCTTTCTACTCTCATGTGAGAGCGTAAGCAAAATAAAGAACGAAACAACGTAACAAAGCCGAACGTTTTGCCCTTCTTTTTGTGCGGATATTCTTCATGTTTATGAATGCACAATGCGTGAAATATACCTTTATATTTTACCTGTTCAAGGCGGGTGATTTTCTTTAAAAACTATTCGGTGCACTCCTTCTCCCTACTCTGACTCATTACAAAAAAAATAAACAAAATCGGTTGAGAAACACCCCGAATACTATACTACCCCCGAGCAACGTTGGGTATTGCAGCTTGCATCTTTTTTTTTTAAATTCGTCGGTGCTTCTCCCTATTTTAATTCATTAAAAAAAAAGTCATCAAAATCAGTTGCGAAACACAGCATAAAATGGAACTGAAGTGTTTTGCCTTCGCAGCAAATAGATTTCAGCAATCTTCGTTAGAGCCTACGATTTCTTCAAAACTATTATTTGTACAATAAAAAGTTTAAAATATTAACGAATTTGAAATACAAAAACATTGACGATATAAAGATTTCTCTAGAAAATTTGAGCAACATGTTAATTTTGCTCAGACATCGTTATGGAAAAGGCTTAACCAAAGTCTTTTCTAAAGTATAATCCATAGGTATGTTTTCAAATGGTTACGCTGAGCGATAATTTTAAGGTGCCAACAAAAGACGCCGCAATGGCTCCACCGGCCTGTAAAAGTAGATCACCAGACTGACAAGACTCCTGCGGGATTTTTTAATATTAGCTCGCGTTTGTTTTTTATAGCCTACTAAAGTTGGAAGTTTTAAAGCCCAATTTGTATACCCCAACGCGTACTGCGTTAGGGGTATATTAACTTTGTCATTCCGCTTGTAATGCCAATATGAAAGCGTGGCTGGTATAGAAAAGTATATACATTTTTTATCAGCATCACCACTGGAGTCAATTTCCGTGTGTTCGTCTGCCTGTCCGTCTGTCGACACGATTACAGCCGTTTCGATGCTGTAATTTCAATTTTGAAGCTATTGCGATGAAATTCAAAACATAAGCTTTCTTTTAAAAAATTAAGACCAAATATGAAAATGAGCTAAATCGGATGAAAACCACGCCTACCTCCCATACAGAGTGACTTTATTTTTATAGTAAAATTTTTTAAAAATCCACAAAAATTAAAGAAATGCCTTCAAATTTTCCATGTAAGCTTCGATCTTAAATAAAAATCCTGGCTATGAAATTTGGAAAAATCGGATGAAAACCACGCCTACCTCCTACACAAAATGGTCTTATATCAGCCGTAAGATCTCTTAAAAATCTGCTCAAATTAAGGAAAGTCTTAAAATTTTCCACATAGGCTTTGATATTCAATATAGAACATCACTAAGATATTTGACAAAATCGGATGAAACCACGCCTATCTCCCATACATATTAGCCTTTTTTAAACGTAAAATCTCTAAAATAATATGAACTATCTCTTTGATTGTGACAACAAAGTGAATTCGTCAAAATAGGAAAACTTTCGTAAATATATAGAACTGAATATCATCGTGTCTGCCGTCGCTAAAGACTTCGAATATACTTTATTACTGCGGATGGGGGAGGAGGGATGGGGGGATTATTTAGCTTCGGTACCCCGTTGAAGCTCCATTCCTTACTATTGTTTTATTTTTATTTTTCTAATGATTTTGTTTTATAACTATTCACACAAAAACAGAAATTAAACCTGAAAAATTTAAATATACTGATGTACAGGACTTCTTGGGCGTACAATGCACTTTCTCATACTTAAAACCAAAACATGAATATTGATGAAAAAGATAAGACATGAGTATTGAATTTAAATCTGTTGTCACCTTAAAAATAAAAAATTTGTGTGACACTAGGATGGACCCCTAAAAATGTTTTTGTTTTAATAATTTTCTACATATGTGCTGGCAGTATTAGTAATTCACTAATCCGAATTTAAATCTGGTATCAGAATTTAATAAGACTTTATTTGATACTACGGTGAACCTCTATAAATTTTTTTTGAAGCAAAGCTTCTTACGTCTCGTTCTGTGTTTTGCTTGAGCGAAATCTCAAAAACGACACTTTTTTTCGACATCGTTTTTCTTAGAAATTGAATTGCAAACTCCCTACTGATGTGGAAATGAAAAATAAGAAACGTGGCTTTTGCGATCAATTTTGTGGTTGTGATGATGTGAGATTATTGCATCTGTTGTATGGAAAGATAATAAACTCGTACATTTGCTTTCCCCATTCACAGACATAGACCCCTTACAAAAAGCTGAAAGATTTGATAAAAAATCTAAGAAAATTTTAACTTTAGATTGCCCAAATATAATAAAGGAGTACAACAATTGGCAGATGTAAAATCCAAATTAGGTCAAAAAATTGGTACATACGAATTTTCTACCACTTGTTAGATGTTACTTTAGTAAATTCTTGGCTTTTATACAAGCGATCATTTGCAGAAAAAAAACAAAGAAAAGCCTCTGCCAGTGTTGGATTTTCGAGTTGAAGTAGCTGAAAGCTTGTGTAAAGTTAGAACTGCGAAACGAAAAGGCAGACTATCCTTTGCCAAAATAGAGACTGCAATCGATTTGAAAAGGCAGAAGGCATCTTCAGCTCACTATCCACGCGCTGATATTCGTTTGGATAACGTTGCTCACTGGCCAGCATGGAAAGATGACAGACAAAGATGTAAAAATCTAAAATGCTGCTCTCTAACATTTGTTGTATGTGAGAAATGTAACGTTAATTTGTGCTTCCAAAAAACGGGAATTGCTTCACAAAATTTCATTCCAACAAGTAAATGTTGCACATACTTTTAGCACATAATTCATATACGTACAACTCAATATCTTCAAGAAACTGAATATATAAGTAATGTCTTTTTATATATAAACATATTGTAGTGAAGCAACTTCATTTCAACTTTAATTTTCATTTCATTTTATAATTGAATTATTTGATTTTTGCGACTCAATAAATATTTGTTTTATTTTGTCATTTTGGATTAACTCAATTACCTGTTTCTGCATAGTGTATCACTGGTGATACATGTAATAGTTTTACAAAATCGTGTATAATTATGATTTTATTCAACCATTTTTTCTGTTTACTGTGCTAAGAGCGGTAAATCTCTTTAGAAAAATTTTTTTGAAAATATTATAAAAAATCATGAAGTATAGGGTTAATCATTTAGCTGTCATAAATTAAGACAAGATGTTGACTTTTAGGATAAAAACGCATATATAATTTCAGCAAAGCTGTCTTAATGCTGTTGCAGCTTCCATTAAGACAGTTTTTTAGCTAATTATAAGATTTACTTTTTACAGTTTATATACACATACATATGTATATTGGTTGGCAATCAAATAAATTCGAATTAATTTTTCCTCTCAATGCTAACTTTGTTTTTTCATAACTTGGAATAATCTTAAAAACAAGAAACTGATGACAAAAGTTATTTCAATAAACTTCCGACAAACACCGTGAATTTTAGCTAGTTTTTATATACAATATACTATTGTATTTTAAAACAAAACATGTTGCTTTAGGCTTTATAAATTATTGGTGAAATTACAAATTTCTCAACGCAAACAAGCTTCTGGCAAAGTACTTATTCACTGTTTATTAAATTTACTTAACTCACTTTATTGTTCCAACCCCAAATTAGGTTTGCTTTGAAAAGCAACCCGACTGTAACACAACCTGCTCAACCAACCCAACTCATCCAAGTTTTAATCAAAGGCAACACTTTAAAAATAAATAAAGACTTGTTTAACTGCAATAAAACTGATTTCTTTCATTCGACTGACTCTGTGTTGAGTATGTCGCCAAAATCACGACACCCACAAAGCAACAATAAAGTGGTAGAAAATCCGGTAACAACTCATAAGAACACCTGGTAACTTTAAGCCGCCCTCAACAACAAGTATATCTATGGAAAAAGTGGGTGCTCTGTTTATTTGAGCAATAAAATACGCAGGTATTTTTCTAAAACCATGTTTGGCATGCATTTTAAGTTCAATTGTAGACACATACAAGTGTGAGTGAATGTGTATGAAGGTTGTTGAAGGTGTATATGTTGAAGTTATGTTTGAATATGTGTAAAGAAGATTCCCTATAGGAACAAACTAACTTGTTTTTAAAAACAACTAATTAAAAAACTAATTTAAAATAAACCAGTATATGAACTACTTTTAACTATATTAAGGCGGCAACTACTCTGATGTTGACATGTTTTAATTGCAAATTTTTATTAGATTACAAGCTTATATATATTTAACCATGTTATTTCATCAAATATTATTAACTTTAGGCCATCAGTAATAGTTTTCAATTGGTTATTTAAAAGCAATTAAAAAAATAATTTAAATGTAACTAATTTAACAGTTCGTTCTATGGAAAAAAGTCAGAATTTCAACTAGTTGCGGTTGACAAAAAACTACTTTATCAACTATTTTTAAATTAGTTGATTTTCCTACAGGGTTGCTTTCAAGACTTTTGCTCGTGTGTGCGTAAGAGTGGGTGTGTGTGTATTTGTGTGAGACCTAAGTCTGTCTGTTTTAAAATCATGTCTTTCTGCAAGACGCCAAACATGACGTGAGTGCGTGCAAAACGTGACACATTTCCACTTGATGCTACTCAGGGGCATGATAAGGATTAGGTAAGAGTACATGAAAACGCTACAGCTACTGGTGTTCGGCATATTCAGACTGAAGTAGTGAAGTAGAGCTTACAAAATTTTAATCATGATTGCAAATAATTTCGAGATTTCATTAAAGGAGATCTTTATTCCTTTGGTCCTTCAACTCATAAAAAATATAATACCCGTACATAAAATAGAACATCAATTTTTAAATTTCTTCTTAATGCTTGCCATTTGTATTGAAAAATTTTAAACAGTTTAGTCAAAAAGGTTATCTCGCCGTCGTTTTTGACCAGTCGTATCTTGCAGTTGTTTTTGTCGTAAAAGGTATCTCGCAGTCGTCTTTGACCGTCAAATAAAAGTTCTACTTGTTAGATTCCTAATTCTCTGCCTCTGCGTTTTCTTTGGATGGTTCGCGTGGCTTATAAAGAAACTTTTGTGTGCGTTTGCGTGAGTGAGTGCGTGCGTTATGCGTGTGTGTGTTTTTATGTGTGCGATTTACTTGGTATAGGTACTTCATTTGTGCGTATGTGTGTAAAGTGTAAATTACATATTTAAATTAAATTCTGTTTCTATTTTTTGTTGCTGCTTTATTTGTGCTTTTCTTGTTGGCATTCTTGTTAAGCATTTTTTTTTTGTCAACTTATGTAATCTTAGTCTTATTTGTATTTAATGAAGGCCTAAGTGTGTTTGCTTGTGCTTATTTTAGGATAAATGAAAGTCTGCACAAATGACGAACGAATTGTCACGTTCGTCATTGTATAAATTACAAAATATTTAAGCTTTATCATTTGAACCTACAGTTAAATTTTAATTTGGCTCAAACAGGTTTATACGTAAATAATTAAATATTTTTTTTTTTTTTTTTGTATTCTTCCTTTGAGCCTGTACAATATAAGACCATTGAAAATGTAACACAGCTTTAGAATAAGTTTAATTTGAGGTTTGTAACTCAAGTTATAAGCTCATTAAGCTCTTGGAAAATCTTATTAAATCAAGTTTATTTTGATCATATCATATCTAATTTTTTTTCTTAGCTCATTGAGAATAATTGAATTTTAATGCGTGTGCAAAGTTAATTTAAGTACGGGGCATCATTGACGAATTTGTGTTGATGATTTCATTAAAAAACTTACAGCATAAGACAGTCCTGTTGAAATTTGCCCAGAATTCTTTAACGCGTCTGTATTGTGTTCATTCATGTTTTCCCTACAAAGCAGGTTTTACTTATATTTCTGTGTAATTTTTTTTCGTTAGAAGTTAAAATCTGTATAAATTTAAAAACGCCGTATAATAATGGCCAGCAGGACTAAGGCCACGCGCGTAGTGAAGCATAGGAGCATTGCGTTGGTGTGCGCAAAGCGTTTTGCTTAAGAGTGCAACAGAGCGAACATTACTTGCATCTCGTTTCTACGCACGAATTTTGCAAACACTCGCAACGCAACGCAACGCTCATATGCTTCACTATGTGCGCGGCCTAATATATCAAAGATTACAGATTAAAAATAATCTGATCAAAGAAAATGGAAGAAAATTTCTGATAATTTTATCCCATGTTTCATCTTAAACTTTCTTTTCAGTTCATGACTGGGGCATACAGTAAGGCCAACGCTATTCATCATTTTAATCAGCGGGAGAAATATAAGTATAAGAAGCAACTAAAAATAGTTTCATTGAACTTAAGCCTTGAAGAAAAGCTTAACCCATAAAATAAATTTATTTTCATAAACATACTCACCTTATCTCTTTTCAATTAGTTAAGTTTCCTACTGAAACTAAGGTGAGAGATTTACTATCTTCGAATCCAATAATCGAATCCAATAATTTGATGAATTGGTTTTTTTTCCAATTAGTTTACAATGAAACAATTTTATTTTAAATAGGATAAATACAATAATTTTAACCTGGACTAAGTTAATTTTAATAAGTCTTAACACAATAAAACTGATACGCATTATAATATAATAAAGTGTCAAACTAATCGACTTCGAGTAGTCCAACTAGCGGCTAAGTTGGCTTAAACTAATCGATGCACTCATCGAATTTACCTGCATTCCTTTTTTTCACACTTATAAAATATCAGATTTTGTTAATTGTTATTGTCGACTCACTATTTTTTGTTTCTTCTTGCTATGCTTAATTGCATAACGGCTCTCAACAACGATGATCTGAACATCTGGTAATTAACGGCAACATCGGACAATGTCTTGGAGAGAAGCTAACTTAATTATACCAACAACACATATGCAAGAATTTATGAGGCTACGCCACGGGGGAAAAAGAATAAAAGGCGAAACTCAAGAGCAGGCCTGGGCGCTCCATAGCTCACTGAGCGCTCTCTGAGCGTAAAATTTCACATATACACAAAGCTCACTACCAGTGATGTAATTTGACGGGATTTCGCCCACTTTTCGGGATTTTTGACCCCTTGGAGGGCGGACGGGATTTTATGCTTCAAAGTAGGATTTTCATACCTGTCAAAATAAAAAAAAAAAAAATTCATTTGCCAGTTTCGCCCCAAAACTGGACCCAAAAATTGTTTTGGATATTGATAAGAGAGTTTATTCTAAGGATCTTCATTCAATCTCAGATTACTTGGAAGTAAACAAATGTTCACTAGAAGATGAATGGAATGATTTACCATTTTTATTTAATGATCTCAGTGCCCGTAGTGTTTCGAGCTTTTGGAAAGAGCTGGACTCCAGAAAGGCCTTACACTTCGTTGTTTTCAAATTTAAAAGTACTGTCAACTTTCCAAAGCCGACGCCGAAGGGTTATTCTCAATAGTAACGAGTATAAAAATAAAAAACAAAACAGACTTGGAGAAGATACTTTAAGCGCTGTTTGTATTATTAAATTTTCATTTAGGAACAAACAAATAGACGAGGTTTCATTTAAATGTAGAGAAAAACTATTAAATTTGATTTTTTATAACATTTTTTGTTGAAAAAAAATGTTATGTACTTTTACTTATACTTTTCTGGTAGGATTTTAAGGTAACTCTGGTGGTATAAAACGGGATTTTTGCTTACACATTCGGGATTTTTCACAAGGTCTGAATCACATCACTACTCACAACACAAGAGAATATAATTTAGTCGTTCACTGACGGCGATGCTGTCGCTTTGTCGTTTTGCGCTGGATATTGTATGAGTTCAGTGTGCGCGATTTGAGAACGCACCAATACTATCAAGACAAAATAAAAAGTGACTGTTTTTGTTCAATGTCTTGTCGAGACCAGAGTTTGGTGACAGTAAGTAAGCTGCCCGTACCAGCCAAAGCGAATCGTCACCTGCGACCGCATAGCGACAGTTAGCAGCGCTACGAGCATATGCATATTATCGTATTGAAGGTATATTCATAGGGCATCGTGCCCTAGACAGAGTAGTAGTCCGGATGAAAATGGATTTGACTCAGTTTCCGGCTATCAAAGCCGCGCTAACTTAGTTAGTTTGGTGCCAATTTTCAAACAATGTTGTGGCAACAGGCCCACCCACTTTGACTCAAATTATCCTGATCACCGTATCACGGTAGGGATCATTAACCAGTAGTTTTTAGGTTATCTTACAAAATTCGTGTATGCCATAGTTCGATGAATTAGGCTTACCTGATAAAATTCGGTCATCCACAACCTAGGTCAGTATCCGACACAACAACACCTATAGACTCGATCTCTGGACACAGTCAGCTCAGTCGTACCACGGTAGGGAACGCAAGCCAGTTGTGTTTAGTTTAGTTTACTTTACAAAACTAGTGTCGGCCGAAGTTCGGTGAACGGAGATCATCTGATCCGACTCAGTCACCCAAAACCTGGGTTCAGTACCCTACACACTACCACCTATAGGCGTCATTCTCTAAGCACGTTAGACCCAGTCAGCTCAGCCGAAGCGGTGAAAGGGGCTCACCTCATCCAACTCGGTTGAGCAGCATCCTGCACACCGTAACGGCGCCTCCACATCCTGGTCTTGGGATCTAAATGACAAGAGTCATTGCTATAAGAATTGTATTTGGAACGTGGTTTTTACAAATCCAGGAGACTTAGCTAGCCAGTAGGCAAGGGGAAACAAGTACTGGCTTAGTATGATCTGAGTACAAATAACAAAAAATTATCTAAATATCACAGTTAGAGAGTTAAGCTTAGAATTACGAGAGCTGAAAACTCACTAGCCAAGCTGGTGGTAAAAATAAACACCGTAGGGTAAAATTAATATACACCGAGAAAAAAAGTAAAAGGTAAATCACCTAAGTCAGCTTGGGTAAAGAGAATTGTATGGGAATTATAAACTTATGCTTATTCATCTATGCAATTTATTGTTTAATATATTGCTTTGAAAGCACATACTTCGATACGTTGCCAAAAAAAAAAAAAAAATTTGATTCACCTAAGCCCAAAATCCAAATATACAAAATTTAAAAACAACTAGCATGGCTGGCTTCAGCATACTTTTCAGTTTTTTTCTGCAAAAAAAACAGCTGCGTCATTAGACACACGAGAGAAGGATAACTTTGATAATTTAATGTGTTTTTATTGTAATAAAACCACCTTTAAATTCAAAAATAACATAAATTAAATTAAAAAACACACGTTAATATTCACATCAGTAAATATTATTATATTTCATCAACAAAAAGAAAAGAAAACAAAAATTTCTTTGCCCGCCATACGGAATCGAATCGAACTTTTGGTGACAGTCCATCGCTCTACCCACTGATTCAAGCAGCCTTGATACTACTTCCTGACATAACTGCAGTTATGTTAACAGATGCTGTATTAACAGATGCAGTATGTCGCAGTATTCTGGTGATAGCCATACAACAAAAATCTTTTAATAGATTATTGTGTTATGCTGCAGCATAGCTTCAGTTGTAATTAATATTGAATAAATCACTCCTTGTAATGAAGGAGTTTGGCTCAATGCGTAGTGTAGTGACTTCATACACAGTGATATCGGTTGATGTGGGTTCGAATCTCAACGGCATGCGAAGGTAAGATTTTTCTATATGAGATTTAATTTAATTTAATGTTCTTGTTATAATAGGCGCCAAGCAGCAAAAAAAGCCGAGAAGTCATTAATTTCTAAGAAAAAAACGGTGTTGATAAAAGAAAAATTTGTATTGCTGCCGATTTCAGCTTAAGAAAAAAAGGAAATTAAAAAAAAAACCAAAACCCGAAATAAAGTTATATTTTTGAAATTCAATTTTATTTTAAAAAGTAGTGTATAAAAAATTACCAACTACTTGGTAAATTTATCACCCAAATAAAAATTGGCAAGTCAACATGTAAAACTTAGGCGTTTTGATGAAGTACGGGGAAGGCTGAAAGCTGCCAAAGCCATCTTATAAATTATACTAGGTTTTTTTTCAATTTCACATAAGCTTTTTTCTCGGTGTAGATAAAGAATCGAATAACTATAAGGCAGATATCGAATCGTAGAATAAACCTGGAGGTTAGTATTAAGACCTATTACTACTCTAAATCTTGATCCAGTGGCGGCCGTGGCACAGTGGGTAGAGTGCGTAGCCCATACCCTAGAAAACCTTGTTTCAATTCCCACCTGACAGAAAATTTTTCAATTGAATTAATTTTTCTGTTCGGCGTCACCTCTCTGCAGCCAAAGGCAAACCTCAGATAGAAAAAACTGCCATGAAAAGCTTCTTGAGAACATAAGCCGTTCGGAGTCGGCATATATCCTTTAGAACCAGTTCTCAATCATTTGTGTTCAAACATTTTCACAACACGCATAACACAATTGATCATAAGAAGCTCGGTCAAAGTTAGCCCTTTTAAGGGCTGAAATGACCATTTCGTTTTTTTTTCTTAAATCTTGATCCAACCTATTTATAAGTTCTAGCTCCATTAATTTGGGAGCCTTTATACTTGAATATTTACTAACACAAACACCCACGGAAATCGCCTTCAGCGAACATGGGCTTTATTAAAATCATTATTGTTAATCTAATATATCAAATTGAAACTCAATTCAATCCAATTTGTTAACTTCAGCGTATAAAAGTATTTCGAACAAATTCTTAATAAAGCCACTGAAGTGCAGAGACCTTCTGTTTTGATTTGATGTCCGATACCGAAAATAAGTTGAGATTTTTTTCAAAGAAATGTATGGCCGAATCAGCACAATTTGTCAAAGATAAAGAAAATTCGTTCATGATTCATTTATCAATTCTTAAAAATTGGACTACTTGGTATATGAATTAAGTAAGTACTTCGTAAGGATATAAATACTATTACAACATTAAATGCACCCATTCCATATCACGTCATTACCACATAGCTTATTAAATACAACCTGCAAGGCGTTAGTCTGTGCCGGGGATTCCAAGATGTTTCATCTTTCATGGTCAGACAACGAGAACCGTACCGTACACTATTTAAGTGGTAAATGAAAAAAAGGTGATATTTTCAAAAATCTCCACTCGTTCGAGGTTAGTCGGATGTTTGTCTACACACTCAGAGAAAAAACTCAATTTCAGTTTGATTTATTGATACTTTGCTTACTTGTCGACAATAGTTCTATAGCCAACAGCAAAGAATGACAGAACCTCTTTATTGTGGTAGTGAATTCGAACCTCGTGGTGGCAAAAGATTTTTTATATACTTTTTTCTGCAGTTTTCGGCCTACTTGTCAATGCTATGCTCGGTATCAAAATAATTGTTTTTGTCGACGCGACGGTCATTGAGGTGGGTAATGCAGCAGTGCATAGTATTCTGCTTCAAAATTTCTACAGGACTGCTAAGAACTATCTGTTGAAAATGAAAAACGTAAACCCGACCACTCTAACTTCCAGGGACAAGGCTCTTATCAGGACGCTCACGAAGAAAGTGAAAACTTTTGAACGTCACTATGCCCACAAAGCTTCGACGATCGAAGTTGCCACAATTCTGTATGCTTTCACAGATGAGGGTCTGAGCAACGCAGGTGCATCACACTTCAATGACGCCAAAAGCAACAAAGGGGAGAGTGAAACTGGAGGCAGAAAGAGGACGAAAAAAGGCACCGGAAAAGGAACCGTCCCAATCCAATGTTGCTATAGGTGACAAACGGGGTTGCGGTATCGGTGCCAGCTAGTGACGAGAAGAAGGGAAGACGATGGTTAAGGCACGTCTTTCATACTCCAATGTTGTCAAAAGTGGCAAGCAGGAGTGTAAAAAAGGCGGAACCGGCATCACAAGGAGAAGGTAAGACGAGACAAGATCAACCCAAGGTTCCCTCAAATAACTGGGCATTGACCACGGCCAAATGGCAATGATCTGCGGATGAGGTCGTTGCGAGTTGCTCCAAGCGCAGTAAAGCCGAGGGTAGCCTCAAGAACGTGCCGTAGGAGCTGCAATTTTCCATCATTGACGAAATGGACCCTGACGGCTCTATGATGGGGAAAAAATGGCTGCTTGTGAAAATGAGCTCCATTAAAGCCATGATGGCTAGCATTGAAAAAGGTGATCCCAACGATTACAATTTCGACAGTGCTGGTTGGCAACAAGGAGTCAAAGTCGTCGGAAGTGGATCGAAGAAATCCCTGGAGTTCCTGACCAAAACCATCGCAAGTATTGGTGAGATTTAGTACCCGCTCCACCGAAGGGTATGTGTATGGGCACCTCCTCCTGCTTTGTACGAGAACTATGGTATTTAAAATTTTCAATTCACAACAATCGTCATCATTTTCTATCTATTAATACATTATTGTGCTGCATCTGTTAACATAGCTGCACTTATTTTATCGATCCTCAAGGTTGGCAAAGAAATTTTTTTTTACGTTTTTTTGTTGACGGGATTGCGTTTGTGTTGTTGGCAATGGAAAAATTAACAGTTGCCCACAAGTGCGTTTAAATAAAAATGAATATAACATGTAATAAATTAAATAAAATAATAACAAAATGTAATACAATTTAATGGTGTGAATATTAACGTGTGTTTTTTAATTTACTTTGTTATTTTAAATTTTTGAATTTTAAAGTTATTTTATTACAAAAAAAAAAAATACCATTAAATTATCAAAGCTATGAAACTGTGAAGAAGTTTCGCTCCTCTCATGTGTCTAACGACGCACCTATGTTTTTTTTTTTATTTTATGTGTTTTCATAAATATATAACGGGGGGTTTTCATAAATATATCGATATTTTTTATATCGACGAATCAAAGGAATTTAGTATAAAACTTTAATGAATTTTTAATAAAACTTACTTTTATTTATATTTATGTATATGTTTGTATTAAGTCTTCCCTTTTTTGTACTAATTCTGAGAAGACATCCTCTGTGACTTTGCTATCCCTATGTACTCTTAAGGATGCACAACCATTTAAGCGGTACTCGCCCATAGATCTTCTAGAAATATATTTCAAATATCAATTGCACTCCTTCACCTATCCGCAGCTGAATTCTGATCTAATTTATTCGTATGGTAGTATTACCAGAGCAAGGTTAAAGTCTTGCATATTGCTTAATTAAAAATTTTGATCGTTTACCGTTTTCGGATGTCATCAAAATCAAGTTGAACGATGACAAAAGCCAGTTGTGCTTTGTAAATAGTACTCCCATGTTGTAAACTGTTGCATATAAACAGTAATTTTGTAAAAATTGTCCACACCATTAGAAATGTGACCTACAATGCAAATTCCTTTCAAAAGATATTTTCTATAAACTGCTAGAGAAATTACCACGATAAGAAGACTAAGATTTTCTTATAAGTTAATCCGTAACCACCTCCTAAACTTTAACAGATCACCTAGCAAAATTTTTAAATTTAATTGACTTTTTCGACAACATTCAAAAGGTTTGAAAACTTTATTTTTAAAAAGTTTTGTTGTCCCAAGAGATTCAGATCACGCGTCAGAGCTAAAAAAAATGCAAAACTTACAATAAGCTCCGTTTTTCCAATTTGGAGTTAGGTAACTAATGCCAACGGTTTAACCAAGACTGCTTAAATCGTGGATTACGCGAACCACTGCCAGGAAAATTAAAAATTGGGGTGGGAAGAGGGGGTAGATTTTAAATGTTTTGAAAACTTGAAATGAAATGAAATTGGACCGCTTTCTACAATGCAAACGAAATACAATATTACGTTATTATGATTAAGCTAAAATTGTAACCATTAAATAATTATAATATAGAATGGACACCGCACACATGGACCACTATACTAATCTGGCAGCGCTGCACTCGTTTGGTACATCAGCAAAGTAGTTCTAATGTCGCTTCGACTTCGGCGGTGCCATCTTCTTTTTATAATTACTATGTATTTCATTTTGTAACATTGGATCAAACTATTAAAGAATATCAAGATATCGCCATTGTTTAGGGTTGGAAATGAGTGGTTAATATGGTTATGGACAGCTGTGCTCTCTGCAAGAAGAAGCCTTTTTTTGTTGAAGTTGGTAATCTCAAACTCAGCGAGATTTGAGATTATCGATATATATTTATGGATTGGAAAGAAAACAACAGGATGGAGCTTATGTTTCCATGAATAGGATTTATTATATCTTACCAGTTCGGTGGATAGATTGAGAAGGAAGTTAGCTTATTTCTAGTTAATGACATGAGCTTAGAAACTATAAAGGGGAAATTCGTTATAGATAAAAAATAAAGTTTAGGACAGCGTGAAGCGCCATCTTAACGTCGTTATGAAAAATCGATTAATCGAAATCGACCTTTGACATAAACAGCCATAAAAAGGACGGAAATTGATAAAAGAAAAAATTCCTTAAAAACTAAGATTTACTTTCCTCCTTTCTGGCCTTTTTTAATGGCGGTTTCAGCAGCTAATTAAGTGGAATCGTTTTAGTATTTTGGAACAATAAAATAATCAATAGAATAACACTTAATACAAATGGTTTAAATTTTAGAAAACCACAATTAAAACAATTGTAAAAGGTACATGTTTTCCTCACTTTAATTTAATACTTTCCAACTTAATAGATTCTTAAATCACTGGTGATGGACAAGGCGCAATCGAACTTTATTCGATATCTTAAGCATGTTGCTATTGCTGTTTATACTATTACTGAAGAGAGACGTAGGAGCATTAAGCATGCTCATGTAAGAAATGTCATATTAATGATTATATTTTATTTTTTTTAATACTTTCTGGACACTAAGGGGGGGTGGAGGTTTTGAACACCAAAAACTCCTCCCTTGTCTATGGGCCTGTGCTGTAGGACTAGAGTCGAATTTTTTCGTAAGAAGAAAAAATCTACCTCCATTTTTAAAAATCTACCAATTGAGTCTCAATCTTCCACTGTTTAAAATTTTCAAGTGAAAACACTGGTCATCATTCTCTATCTATTAATACAATATTGTGATGCATCTGTTAACGTTTCACCATTGTCTTCAAAATAGGAAAGTTAAAATTACATAACCTCAGACCGATAAGTATATTGCCTTCTCTGTCTAAAGTCGTCGAAAACCTTATAAAAAAACAAATTATGGAGTATACGAATCATATGAGTCTTATCGCCGACTGCCAGTCTGGGTTTAGGAAAAGCCACTCTACTGCTACGCTGCTACTTGGTTTAAAGGATACTATACGAGAAAACATAAATTCAAATTAAATAAGCGTGCTTGTCTCATTGGACCTATCAAAAGCGTTTGATAGGATCAATCATGACATCCTTATGAAAAAACTTAAAATTACATTTAATTTCTCCAATTCCTCGTGCATGCTTATGTCATCCTACTAAAGTAGTCGTCAGCAATTTGTCTCTTATAATGGATGTGGTAAATGTTGTTTCTGGTGTCCCACAGGGCTCTGTGCTTGGCCCACTTTTGTTTATGTTATATGTCAATGATTTAGTTGGAGTCTTCGATGCTGGTACTTGTAAACCATTCATCTACGCTGATGATATTCAACTTTTGTTCTCAAATCATGCTCAATTTTTAGATGTCCTAGAATCCACTATAAGTTATAATCTTTCACTCGTCTCTTCTTGGATGTCCGAAAACTTCTTGAGTATAAATCCCTCTAAAACCAAATGTGTCCAGTTGAATCAATCAAGGGCTGTTACAAATGATTTTAACATTACACTTAATGGTGTGCAAGTTTGTTTTGTCGATAAAATTAAATATCTTGGGGTAATTCTTGATAGTCAGTTATCTTTCGAATCACACATAAATGCACTAAGTTCTAAAGTCGGATTTACCTTAAGAAGACTTTATTGCACTAATTTGTACTTGCCTTTGAAAGTGAAATACACCCTAGGCCATGCATTACTTTGTTCTCAAATCATGTCTTGCGTAACGTACTGCATTGAAGTTTACTCTGGTACGCTGGCATATAACATAAAACGTCTTGAACAAATTGTTAATAATATTGTCCGCGTTGTATATGGACTTAAAAAATTTGATTATCCATGTTTGTTTACAAATTTTTGAAAAGTTCTTTTCGAAATTTTTTAAACATTCGACTGGTGTACTCTTTCTACAAACTTATGAAAGCATTTGCATGGTGAGCAAATTTAACTTTAGTCGGTCTACTCGAAACAAACAGATTCTCATACCGAAAATCTCTTCATAGACTTTTGAACGATCATTTCTAGTACGAACGGCACGCTGCTGGAACAAGTTACCTACAAACCTACGCACATTCTCATTTACTCCTAAAACTTTCAAGAGCAAACTTATAAATAACTATAATTAATATGTAATCTACTCCAACCGTTTGAAAATACGGTCACTGCCCACTTTGGCACCTCTAGACTATTTGTATCTGAATTAAATTTTCTTTAACCGTTGTGTCAACAGCTGTTGGGTTTTATCCACATCGACAGTAGATGTACCCGGGTACTTCATACGTTTTGTATGGCAGATAGTTGCTTTTGATATACAAATATTAACTACTACCTGGATTCTTGTAATTTTCTGGTTTTTTTTTTTTTATTTATTGGAAATATTGTCTAGTTAACAAAACTTTTATCATAATTTGGGAAAAAAAAAATTTGGTACCTAAATAATCCATTTTTACCAAAAATGGGAATTGCCAAAATCCATAAAAATTTAACAATTTCCAAATTCTTTTTTAATCCTTGTAATTTGATCCCTTTTTACCAAGAAAAATAATTAACATTGAATTTTCATTCGCAAAATTCCGTTATATTTGAACTGAAAATCAACCCCTCTTGCTCATAGTGCTATTTTTAGTACCTGCGCAGAATAATTATAACTCATAAAATATTTGTTCAATGTAAACATTTTTTTTTTGGAATGTGTAGGAAAACACGTCTACTAACAGGAACAAAAGGGTATTTGGGAATATCTTGCCTACCTACCCTTGCACAACCAGTTTTGCAGGCAGAAACATGATTTTTTGCGCAGGTTTCGTTTTGAGTAGTTTTGTATGCATAAGTCAGTTTATGTGCGATTTTTGAAGTGTAAAGACCTAAAAATTTATTTTGTGCGGCAAATATATAAAAAGTGAAAATAAAATGGATGGTGCAATTTGTAATAAGCCTGTGTGCGCAGAGCACTCGAAGGATCATCCACAATGCCTCAGATGCTGCTAAAACTCATAAAATATATTTTTTACTTTCATTATAATGATTTTCTATAAATAAATAAACAAATTTCCATAAAATAAACTAAATATTTCCATTTATTTCTATATATTTGTATGAATTTTCATAGAACATCAGCTGTTGACGCTAGGTCATTTTCTAGTAACTGGGTTATATTTTCCAAACGGTTGGTCCAGTTGACCTGAAATTTCACACCAATATCAATTACATATTTCCAAGCTATGATACGAAGTTTCATCAAGATTGGACCAGCCGCTTGGAAGATATAGCAATATAAAGTGAACTTTGCCATTTATTTCTATATATTTGTATGAATTTTCATACAAGTACCCGGGTACATCAGCAGTCGACGCCATTCCACTAACTTGAATTTGGGCTGTATCGACTGAATTGCTGCTCCAATCTTGATGAAACTTTTCCACATGATGCAAAAGTGTATGGTTGAGGATATCATGAAATTTCAGGTCAATCGGACTAACCGTTTGGAAGATACAGGAAAATTAAAGTTGCAAATGTACCCGTGGGCTCTACGATCGACACAACGGTTAATATTAGGGAAGCCATTTGTGTTTTTAGGTACATATAATAGTTTTTTTCTTTTTACCTTTAAGTTTACTCGAATTAAAATATGCTTTGTAATATGTTTATCGGCCAATAGGGCTTATTTATTACAAAATAACCAATAAATAAATAAATAAATAAAAAAAAAATCCTCTAAAAAACCTTTACTTTGGATATTGACTTTTCCTTTACTCTGTTACCTTAGTTTTATATTAAAACAATCCCTGGTACTGATTTTGTAAATTGAATTTAATTTAATATCATTTCTGTTTCTACTTTTACTTTTTATCTTTTCAATTCTGTTACTTACTTTTTTATAAATTTGGCTGTTAACATTGTATTCTTTGTATTTCCTTATATTGGACAGTTTGCTTTTTTTAGGTTTTATTTTTTTTAAGTGATATTTAGTTTGTAAGTCTATTTTGTGTTTTCTCTCTTAGTTTCAGCCTAAATGCCGGGAACAAGCATTGTCTTTAATTTCAATTTTATGTCTATTGTTGTACTTGTGTAACTTCTTATGTGTTTGCACGCAGCATATATCTATTTTCCTTGTTATTAGAGTAATACTTATATAGTTCTAAATTTTTCCTGTATTAGTGTATAAGAAATCTATGTGTAAAAATCTTTTTGAAATCTCAATTAAATCTACTTACTTACTTGTTAAAATTCAAATTTTCAATTTTATTTAGAATATATTTTAGTTCCTTACTGCAGGAAAAATAATAATTTTATATAATTCCGAAATATTTATTTCCTTTAATTAAACATAAGATTGAATTACATTTATTTTTAACCAACATAAAAATGGAGAAGAACAACAAATCCATCACCAAATATATCAAACAAATTGATCTACGGTCACACTTCATATACTATCGAAACTGTCTTTTTTTTATTTTTAAGGATTAAATACATTTAATTGATGTTATAAACAAAATTTGAATTGTAATAAATTGCAAACGTTTACTTTTTATTTTAAAAGTCGAAATTTTGTAGTAGTAAACTTCCACAATATGTACTTTTTTTTAAGTTCTTTCGGCTCTCACATGCTTATATTTTTATTTTTGTTGTCTTAAACTCCCATATGAAATTTGAGTTTCTCAAGAATAGGTTCACTTTATCGCTTTTTTATTGTAACTTCTATTTGAATAATTTGATTAAATCGTTTGAAGCTCTTCAAATAATAGATTGTGTTAAGACATAGGGGCTCCAAAACCATAGTTCGCTTGTTCGTACGAAATGCATCTAAAATTGATAAAACTAAGCTATAAAGATAAATCAAGACAACGTGTTGGTTGCATTAAATAAAAAAAAATTATTAAATTAGTTTAACAGCAAACATACAGTATTTCTTTTAATTAATTTCATATCATTAATATCAGCTAGTGTCCAATTTATTTTGCTTTCGTAAATTTTTTTTCTCTCTTTAAGTTTTTTGCATTTCATTTAATTCATCTTCACGCACTTGTATGCATGTTTGTTAAGGATCATTGGCTCCTCTAAACGTCACCTTGAACTTTAGTCTGCTGCGATGGTTTTATTTCTGTTGTTTTTGTTGTTTCTGTGTCCATCACCTTATCTTAACTGATGTATTTTTTACACGCAACCACTGCAAAATGTTGCAAAACTCTTCTTAGCTGCAAGTTTGCAACATTTTGAGAACATATTCGAACATTAAAACATATGCAGACTTTTAGAAATGTCCTTGCCACTGCGGCATTATTTCTCTTAAAGTGCTGCGCTGAATCTGCAATACGCTCGCAATATACTCCAAAGCAACAATGTTGCCAGCAGGCAATCCTGAGTGGCCACTCAACATCTACTCAGTACTTATCTGCCAAACGGCGCTGGAACACTGACTACGACGACCTTGAGTCGGTAGCATTTTTATTCATTCATTCTTTGGGCGTTTTCAAAATAGGATTTTATAAAGCTGTCGAGTGTTTCAAGTAGGTTAAGCATAATCAAAAGTTAAAGCTTAAATGAAAAGTACCGTGATTTTTCTTTATCTTTATGAATGCAAAGAAATAATGGTTAAAAAAGAATGTATAGTCTACGATAAATTTTTTTTTTATTTATAATCTATTAATAAATTATTATACCTATATTCATATTCAAAAGAGAGATGAAAATATATTGACAGTACAGCCAAAACTTGTAGATACACAAACACGCGGCATGCTTGCGTCAACTTTATTCTACTTTAATACTAATTGCTAGGCTCATAAATTCTATGTTGTCACTTCCTTAAGTCACACAAGAAAAAATAGAAAAAAAAATAGTATCTGCCTCGTCATTAAAAAATGCCTTCTATAAAACCAACGACTACATCTCTGAGCTGGCTTTAAAATATCTATTTCAATGAGCGTTAGTTGAACAATTTATCAAGGTCGTTGAATAGCCAAAGTAAGTGCCTGCTTCATTTAGGTTACTTATTAAAGAATGTCTGCAAGAGGAGAGAGTGGAAATGAGCGTGGATATCAAAATTAATGCTGACCTAGTTAAAGATGATTTAAGTAGATGTAAATGTAATTAAAATATTAGGATATTTATAACGCTTGCTTACATTCAAAATGCAACTTGTTTAAATCAATTAAAATAAATACACAAAATATGAGTATAATTAAGAGGCTCTTAAAATGATGATATATCCTGGTGGAGTTTGTGGTCTTAAAAAGGGAAATTGAAACACATGTTTGTTTGAATAAATAAACTTGAAATATCACATTAATTATTAATACTTAGTTGAATTTGTGATATTTTACGCTAAAGAGATATGTTAAGAGAAGAATATTTTTGAATGATGTACATTTGTAGTATATACTTTTACATAAATAGTAAAAGCTTTTAAGTAAATTAAAGAAAGATATAAAAATAATTGTATTCCAAGAATTTCATTTCATAGCCATACATAAATATTTAAATGAATAAACATTTTTGTATCTTTCTCAAACCATCCAATTAAAAAACAATATATTTATATTCGGGTGGTCGTTACACGTTTTTTGTGGAATTTTAATGTTTGATGGTTAAAATACGGTTTGATATAAAAAACAAGGCTTTTTCACAGTTACATTGATTTGATTGCTTAATAGTTTTTTTATAATAAATGAACTTCGGAAACATCGGAAAAATCGTGCAAAAATTTGAGCAAACCGGGTCTGTAGGAGATGTGAAAACACCAGTGCATGCTCGTTCAGCTCGTACTGCGGATTATGGGCTGATGGCATCATCAGTCCGTATTTTTTCCAAAATGAGGCCGGTCAGGAAGTAACTGTGAATTGTGTTCGCTATCGTGAGATGATAACGAACTTTTTATGTCCCAAATTGGAAGATATGAATGTGGACAATATGTGGTTTCAACAGGACGGTGCCACTTGCCACACAGCTAACGAAACAGTGACTCTTTTGCGCGACAAATTCAATGGCCGTGTTATCCCTTTCTTTCTTTGGGGTTATTTGAAAGAAAAGGTGTACGTCGATAAGCCAGAAAGAATTCAAGAGCTAAAGGATGAGATAATTCGGCACATTAACGGCATAGAACCTCACTTATGCCTCAACGTCATCGAAAATTTGTACCATCGGATGGAGGTGTCCCTCCGAGATCGCGGCGGCCAAATTGCCGATATTTTGTTCCATACATAATTGAACCATACCAATATTAGCATAATAAACAGAAACGACAGTAATTTCCTAAATAATTTGTGTTTTATTCAAAATCAACATCGGCTCTTAAAATTTAACCACCCTTTAGAAGAAATTTGCATTAAATAGTTAATTTCGAAAAAATGGCACATACGATAATTTCGTGCAAATGGGTCGATATGCGTAAGAGCGAAAAGGACAGATATAGTAAATTGCACAAATCATAAGTTATGCACTAAAAGAAACTTTAGGCATCGGTTTTTAGAAACACGAAACTTATTTTGAATTTAAATTGAATTAACTGAATAATACTGAATGAATAACTGAATTAACTGAATTAACATGAATTTAAAATGAAAGCACTTTTAAGACTGACAGAAACTCTGCCATTTGGTATGAAATAATCTGATAGTTTAAAAGTAATGGTAAAAAAATTCAAATACCATATAAAAAATATGAGTTTGTAGTTCTAGGTTTAAAAGAGTACACAAAAGTTAACGGAATAAAATTTCTTATTCTTTATAGCATTTATTTATTTATTTATTTATTTAAAGTAGTGTTTAATGATTTATATATTCAACAGCTAATACACAACAAGAAAAATATAAATAAAAGTTAAGACAAAGTTGAATATAATTAGTTTAATAAAAGAAAAAAATAAATCAAACGCAACTAAAAATTGAGACTTAAAATAAAGTTAAACTAACATAATATTAAAAAGACAAAGACAGAGATAGTTTTAAGAAAAGTATTGAAAAATTTCATGCTTAAAGGTGTGTTTATTAGAAATAATTTTAATTCTTGCTGGCAGCGAATTCCACATTCTGATAGCGTTCACAAAAAATAATCTGTTAGAGTTGAAATAATTGTAAACAGGAATTTTAAGGTTAAAATGTCTACAAGATCTACAAAACTGAAGGTTTTCATAAAGGTAAACAGGAGATTTTGTATATATCAAATTATATAAAAATATGCAATTTCTAGCATTCAGATAGTTAAAAATATGGCATCCAATTATTTGATTACTTAAGTGACTGATCTGATCAAACTTTCGAAGGCCATAAACGTAACTAACCATGTTATTAAAAGCATGTTGCAACTTAAGTTTGGATCTAGAGTCAATTTTACTAAATACAACATCTGAGTATGTAATGATTGGCTGGACTAACTTTCTTCTAGTGTCTATAGGAACAAATGACGCAGTCCACCTCAAGTTCCTGAGGACATGATAGACCTTACGTACAACTGAATTTATATGGTTTACGCAAAAAAGCGAGGAGTTAATATGATAACCAAGATTTTTTACGTTATCAACAAAATTCAGCTCGACCCCATTAAGATATATTAACGGTATATTAGAAAAAAGGTAATTAGACCTATAGATAGGCAAAACATACAATTTAAGGGGGTTGATATTAAGTTTATTAGATTCAGTCCATTCAGTTATTTTTCTTAAGTCCTCATTAATTTTACTACATAAATCATCAACAAGGTTAATAGGTCTGGACAAGTAAAGCTGAAGATCATCAGCATATGCATGCATGGTAACATACTGGCATTTGCTGAATATGTCATTAACAAACATTGTGAATAGAAGCGGACCAAGTACAGAGCCTTGAGGGTCCACACAGGTTAAATAACGGAAATCGGACAGACTATTACCCACCCTTACTCTTTGAGACCTACCTTCAAGGTAGCTGTATAACAGACGGACAGCCGTGCTAGAAAAATTAAAGTTGTCTTCAAGTTTCTCACACAATATTATGTGATCGACAGAGTCAAATGCCTTGGAAAAATCCTACAAGCAAAGCAAATTCATTTGCCCTAGGTCATATGTCAGTCTGACATCATCTAAAATCTTGACTATAGCTGTAGCGCAACTATTGTTTCTTTTAGCAATAGGAACTATTGTCGCTGCTATCCATATATCAGGGAAGCAAGAGCTTGTTAAACAATGATTTAGGATATGGGTTAGTGGCCAAATAATATGCGGTAATATAATCTTGATGAACTTAATAGATATTCCAACTTCACCCACAGCATTCGATTTTATTTTATTAACGCGGCGAGCAACTTCACTTTACTTTTTACTTGTAGAAAACGATAAAAGTTTCGTAGTAATAATTGCAGTTTCGTAATTTTAGTTTTTTGTCAGGAAGCCTTGAATAGTTTTTTTTTTTTGATAGTAAACAAAAAACATTTAAATTTTTAAGTTTTTCTGGTGTATATAGCCCATTATTTAATTAGCTTAATCTAACTCCTCAATGAATCTGAATTGTTATTGTAGCAAGTATCTTTTAAACTATCTATCAAATTTTATTAACTTTTAATTAGTCAATATTAATGCTTGCTAATGCGTAAAATGATAGCAATGCGAATGAATTTAATAACATTTAAAGTATTCATTAAAGTACGTTGAAAACTCGTATGTCAAATAATATATTAGTACAGATATTGAATCAACAACCAAGACTTGAATATATTTCCATATATTGCGCTTGTTTAATCATCTCGAAACTTGAGCTAAATTTTATGCTAAGTGTAGAAAAAAAAAAACGAAAATATTTAACCGCTTTCCTTTTTCGAGAAAATCTCCCGCAGCACAAATAACAATTAGATATGATGGCAACACTATTAACTCCTTCATTTATTTATCTGGTGATTATTATATTTTTGTTCTTTTTGTTTTTGTTTCTTATTTAAATTTTTGTATAGCTAGCTACGCTAAAGCGAAATCCGCCGTTGACCCACATATTTGTCAAAGTCACGTTAACGTTTGCGATAAATTACCGCGAAAGTCTAAGTGAAAGAAAGGTACTTAACAAAAATCGGGGCTTGCTTCAATTTAAATGCTAAATAGGGGTTTTTTTATTAAAACAAAAAAAAAAAAACAAAATCAACAACGACAGCCAACAGCAACAACCTCATCTCAACAGCTGCCCTCTGCTATTAACAGCGTAAAGGTCATTTAATTAATTAACCCGCCAACGCAACGAACCAGCAAACCATTGAAGATCCCCCAAGGGAAAGCAATTTAAAAAAAAAAAAAAAATACCTACAAAAAGAAGAAGAAAAAAAACAAAAACTCAGACCAACACTGGTAGCATGATGTTAGTAGTGCAAGCTTAAAATGTGGTAAATTGTTTGCATTTTTTTAAGTATTTAAATTTTCTTTTGGCGCTGATGTTGTTGTTGTTATTGCTACTTCTGGCTTACTTTTTTTTAGTTTTTGCGTTAATTTTACTGCGTATTTTAACGTTAAGTACCTTATTTTTACTGCTTGACTTCGTCTGTATTCAAATGGTGTACCCAGTGATTACTTTATTAAATTTGCATAAAGGACTACAACAACACAAGCAACAACAAAAACAACTATAACAACAAGAATGTCTACAACAATACGAGAAAATATGTCTTTTGAAAAATATTTTATAAAGTGTTATTATATCTTGTTGTGAGGGTTGTGCAAGGGCAGTTAAACCTTACCTTTCCAGCTTAAATTAACACATAATGTTGAATTTTTCTCTTTTTTTTTAGTTGAGTTCCTCCGGTGAGTTTTACGCACAGCTACGTGAATTCGTTTTTATTGTATTTTTTCATTTTTTTTTCTCATTTTTTCTTTTATTTTTTCTTACTAAAATTAATGTCCGTTTGGGATTAATTTAACTTTACCCGTATGCAAAAAAGTTTCTTGTTTTTCATTTATATCTAAGTAGAAGATATGTTATGGGAAGAACCATTGTTGGTGGCATATTTTACTTTACGTATTATGAAAACATATTAATTTCAACTTGTTGCATTAATCATCATAAACTTTTGCATAAAGATATTGAACTATTTTAGATGTGTTATAATAAAATTATTTCAAATAATAAAGTTCTAATCAGTGTTGCCAGAAATTTTTGGGGCAAAAAGCTAGATGGGCTTTAAAAAATGGCTAGAAAAGGCTAGACGGCTTAACAAAAAAGGTTAAAAAAAAGGCTAGAACTGTTTACAATATATTTTTTATTATAAATGTGTCAGTGAATATGCATACGAAACGGAGAAGACTGCATCCCGGTATTGAAAGGAGCCATGGCCTAGATATGTTTAGCCCTTTTGCCTGGGAAATCAAGCCGGTTGTAATTTGCAGTAGCAGTTTTTACAGGCGATGCACCCGTCCTTAACTGCTATCCACTTTTGAAATCATTTATCGGTCAACCAGGTGCTTTGTATTTTCTGTTTATATTGTCTGAAATTTTTGAAAATTTATTTAAATATAAAAATAAATTAAGAAATTCTGACCAAATCTAAGTTTTTTGCTTACATACGGCTCCTCCACGGTTTCATATCCAGAATCGAATATCGCATTGCTGAAAGCATTAGTTTCTAAGGTTGCGAACATAGTGAACGCTTGTTGCTGAGCCATGCCGAAAAACTCATTTGAGCAATAAGGAAACCAAGTCATGCATCTGTTTTGCTCCAATGTGTATTTCGGCTCGGCCCAGCAACAAGCGTTTACTTTGTTCGCAACCTAAGCAAGGATTGTGTTGAGATTCTTATACGACCTTAGGAACTTTACTAACCCTCTAATGCTTAGGCCCGCCTCTAGGCGGGGTTACCGCCAATCGATATAAAAGCGTAATCTATGGAAAAATTTTGAAATTATTTTCTTTGGAGTGTAGATGAAAATCCAAGTCACATTTCAGTTTTTACGGCTTGGCGCTTGCATGCTCTGTTTGACAATTATTTCAGTTTGAAATTCAATTTCATCATATTTTGACGAATTTAATTAATTTTCAAAAAAACTTGATTTTCAGTCAATTAAAAAACACGTTAATTGAAGAGATATCGCTATGAAATTGTGATAGGTGATAGGAAATTGTTCACTTCATAAATACCTGTTTTACTATTTAAAATCTTAATCACACTTCTCTGCTTATTTTCTGTGTTTATGGCCAAGCCTGCTTCTAGGCGGAGTCGACATTTCCCCTGTAACAAACGAACAAAGTATCAAAACGAAAAACAAAACTCAGATTCGTTCTTCTCTTCAACAAATTAGTCTAATCTGATTTTTGGAGCTCAAACCAAAAATGTGGCATTAGAGGGTTAAGTTATCTAGTAGATGTAAATAAAAATTGCACAGATTTTTTTATTTATATTTAATGGTTTTACCTTTCCATTTTACTTGTTAACTACTAAAGGGTCCGCCATCTAACGTTTTTTTTTTCAACTAGTGCTTATTTCGTGAATGGTAACACTTAGCACATGTCTGATTCGACAGATAATTAGTTTTATCCTTCCGCTGAACGAATATGGTTGTGTATACGCTTGAACAACGCTGGGAAATATTGCGACATTACTTTGAAAGTCATGGTAATGTTGCAGAATGTGTGCGAAAATTGCGTACGGATTTTGGAAGAACAGAAGCACCGTCAGCTCTGTATGATCGTTATCTTGTGGAAAAAGTGAAAGAAACTGTCATCCTCATCGATAAACCAAAGTGTGAAAAGCCTAAAACAGTGCGTACACCCGAGAATATTGCTGCTGTGGCAGAAAGTGTGCGTGAAGCGGCATCAACATCAATTCACCGTCGTTCTCAACAATTGCACATTTCGGAGACATCATTGAGACGAATTTTGCATAAAGATCTTGGTATGACGCCATACAAAGTCCAATTGGTTCAGGAGTTGAAGCCAACTGACCATCCAATGCGTTTTCGCTTCGCTGAGTGGGCCTGCGATCGACTTACAGAAGATGCCGATTTTGCCAAAAAAATCATCTTTCAGATGAAGCTCATTTTGATCTTGGCGGGTATGTAAACAGAAAACCCGCACGCATACATTGAAAAGCCGATGCACCTAAAACGAGTCACTCTTTGGTGCGGATTTTGGTCCAGAGGCATAATTGGGCCATTTTTCTTCGAAAATGAGCTAGGAGTGGCCGTTACAGTCAATGGTCATCGTTATCGGGCCATGTTGAACGAATTTTTGTTCACAAAAATTGAAGAGGAGGATATTGGCAACATTTGGTTTCAACAGGACGGCGCTACGTGCCACACAGCCGAAGCTACACTCGACGTTTTGCGCCCTGTTTTTGAAGATCGCATTACCAGCCGCAGAGCTGATGTCGTTTTGCCACCTCGGAGCTGCGATTTGACACCGTTGGACTATTATTTGTGGGGTGCCCTCAAAGATAAGTGTTACGCCGACAAGCCAGAGTCAATTGACGCTTTAAAGGACAATATTCGTGAAGCCATTGGTGAAATACAGCTGCACACAATCGATAATGTGCTTAAAAATTGGACCGATCGTGTAGGCTACCACATGGCCAGCCAAGGCAGTTATTTGAATGAAGTTATTTTCCATTATTAACAGGAAGGATTGTACATTCAAATATAAATAGAAATTTGAGAAATTATTCAGTAGTTTTTTTTTTGCATTTTCAAAAAAAAAAGTTATTTGGCGGACCCTTTAGCATTTCACAAGCTGAATTAATGTTTCATTAATAAAGTGCTGCCAAATATGTTCTTTTCCGAGCACAGGGTTAATAAATGTTCGCAAGTGCTCTTAACCAATATGTCTATAAATTTATTTTTTGTTAGATATTTCACATAATCAAAAAATTCCACAAAATTAAGAAAGAAAAGGCTAAAAAAAGGCTAGAGGCTAGGCGGTAATTTTCGAGGCTAGGCGACAAAAATAAAGGCTAGATCTAGCCTCAAAAAGGCTAAACTGGCAACACTGGTTCTAATATATAGGATAACATTAATTGAAACCAGGGCTGGTCAGCAATGGTAACTTTCGTGTAATCATTTTTACTTCACTTCACTTGAAGTAATCAGTGATCAATTTAAGTAATCAATCATTTTCCACTAATGAATGAATTATTATGATTAAAAAATGTAACAGTAATCAGGATTTACCATTCATTGATTACACGGTGCAACACGGAAAATTCAAACAACTTTTTGACTGCTATTCTTTGAAGTGCTGGATGTAAAACCCTAACAGGGTTTTGCTAATTTGGCTACCAATCGGATTTTTTGTTATCTTTTGTCTTTTGGCTCAAACTTGATTTTTCAACGAAAATGAATTTTTTCTCATGGCTATACTTCGTAAGCCGTTTGGAATTTAGTTTTCCTTTCTTTAGCAAAGTTTTAGCTAGAGACTAGGAAAAAAATAGTGCAGAGCAAACTGACCGAAAAAAATTACATCAAAGCCTCAAAATCGCCCAAAAGAGCCCACTTGTTTGTACTATTTTTGGTACATATCTTTTAACCCGTTCCGAATTTAAACAAACAGTGGAAAACAAAATTGTGGGCAAGAAAAAAATGAACACTTCTCAAGCAGCTGTCAACAGCATCCGATTAATTCTTGATATCATTTTGGCCCTACGAATGTGACATATTTTCACCGAATAAATCATACTCATTCTCATGTAAAGAGAGTTTTAAGAGTATGAGTAGCATAAATACTTTGGATGCAAATGATCTTTGAGTGACTCTTAGCTCCTGCGACACAATGCTGGCATGACGCCCAACGTTGTTTGAGGGAATACCAAGCCTGAAATTTAATATAATGTTAATGTCGCCAATAGTTCTGTAATAAGAACATATATTAGTAATTTGAATATACAACCTTTTTAAACCGATTAGGAATGCTTGAAATACTTTTTGCTTGATTGGCGTTTAAGCAGATAAATACTCAGATTTTCTGACGCTTAATAAAATTAAAATTTTTTTTTTACAAGCTACAATTAAAATTGCATATGTTTATTTTTAATATTTTTACAGTTTTAATGCAATTTGCTTCTTGCGTCGTCAAACAAGTAGCACGCCAAGTTCTTATAACTCTGAAGTACAGTTTCTACAATAGATGACTATAAATTTATTAAACTTTTCTTATAGCAGTTCAGACCGACTTAATTTAACATGTTAAACAAAAAAGACCCTTTTCATTTAACACATTGTTCACACCACCTGAACTTGTTTTCAATTGACAGCGTCATTTGCTTACATTTTGAAAAAAAAAGCAAAATAGTTTTTAAAAGATTTATGCTGAAAAGAATATTTCGAACAATTCAAGTTGTTAATTAATTTGCAATGCAATTTTACAGAAATGTCATCAAAAAATTCTCCCCATATTTGCACAATTCAATGTGAGAGAGGCAATTTCAACTTCTTGCTTGCCATTTTATTATATAAAAATTTTTTTGGTTTGAAAATTTTAAATAATTAATTTCAAATTTATGTCAAATTTATAAACTTCTTTCAGATTTAAGTGTGTTTAATAAGCAAAGAAAAAGCTTTTCTGACCTTTCTGACCTAAACCAACTGCAAAACGTGTTTCGAACGCGTTTAATCAGGACTTAAAATGCTGTCAGCAAAATAGCAAAAGCAACGAATATTCCGCTTATGCTTAACTATCATTATTGTAAATGCAACAGCAACAGCACAAGCAACATCAATAAAAATAACTTGTTGCTTTTCATTTCATTTTGCTATTGTTATGTAACTGTTGCTTTCCATTTCATTTTGCTGTTGGTATGAAACTGTTGCTTTTCATTTCATTTCATTTTGGTTTCGTTAACTGTTGCTGATCATTTCATTTTGGTGTTGGTAACCAAAACCATATGAAAAAATTGGTTCATATGAAAAAAATCAAAAATTTTCATTGTGAAGATGACAAAAAATTACAAGTTACCTTTACGCATTCTTTAAACGCAATTTTTAGTGTTTAAGTTACGCAGATCTTAATCAATCTGGAAAAACCTTCATAAATAACGACGTGTTCTTTAAAGCCGGTTTAAAGTTACGCAGCCTCTAAATTGAATTTGTAAATAAGGCTGATAATGGATATAAAATATCAATGGATATAAAATAAAATATCAAATACCATTTTAATTTTCTATTGGACTGTTTTATGCATACGAGTTTGCTTACAGTGGAGCAATTATATGAAGCATGGAATACTTTTCAAAGTCTTCAGAAAAACGGCTTTGACTTATGCTTAAGGTCAAATTACTCTCAAAAAGAGAATGCGGCGATCTTGATTCACTAATATGCAAAACATTCACCAAGTTTGCTTTTAAAAAAATATTGCCAGACGTAGTGTTTCCACAATATGAAGCCACTAAAAATTCCAAAATTTTCAGAAACTCAATTTTGGACACTCTACTCAAGACCATTCCGCGAAAAAATTAAAATTTACTTAATCAAGTCAAAGAGAGTGCAATAAATTCTCGTTACTCACAAAAACTCCATAAAAAAACACTAACTCAGCATTCGGAAGGTGGTCACTGAATCCACCTTTGCTATGCACTGAATGCTGTAAAAAAAAGTGGAATTGTACGTGCGTGAGATATTATTTGTTTAGTTATATTCTGTATTCATAAAAAAATTAAAAAATAACATATTTAATGTTGTCGGCGAAACCTAACATAAGACACACTAAATTATTGCATCCAATTTGATGGTTTTACCATACTATAGAGTGCGTTGAATACACACGTACGCATACATTATTGTTTTTTCGTTTTATTTTGCTTGTTCACAATTATTTCTACGAACTAATGTATGAGTATAACAGAGTCATAGAGCAAATTGAGCATAATTATTAAAAGTATTTATTATTCAGACGATTTAGATCAGTGGTTTGCACCCATGAAGCACATGCTTTGCTGAGAGCCACACGTATTCTTATGCTCTTTCGCACATTTGACAAACACCCAATGATGAAGCAGCATTGTTTCAGATGATACGTTATTGAATTGGTATGTACCCTGAAATTATTTTTCGAGCAAATATGGAAAATAATGCAACAAGCAAAAAAAAAACCTCACGCTTCCAAGCGCTTTTGATGGCATGCAATGTATGTTGTGCTATATGTCGTTGAAAATAAGAACAGAATAAACTATGAGAATTATGAGAACTGGAGAACTGTACGAAAGAAATATCTACTTGAAAATATTTTGAGCTTATAGCTTCAGTGTGCCTATTTTTTCATTTTATCGTTTTTGATTTTATATAAAATCAATTTATAAGTAGGTATGTATAATATTATATTTTTATTTATGCCATGTACATTGTAATAAATGTTTTGATGAGTTGAAATTTTTTAATTTAGTGTTACGTATACGCCACGACTTACTTAAAAAACGACATGGCCATTTTAGCCCTTGAAAGGACTTTGACCGAGCTTATTTTGATTGATTGTGTTGTGCGTGTTGTGAAATATTTGAATACAAATGATCGAGAACTGGACCTACAAGTTTTATGCCGACTCGAACGGCTTATGTTCTCAAGATGCTTTTCATGAAAGTTTTTAATCTCCGATGTTTGTCATTGTCTGCAGAGAGGTGACGGCCGAACAGAAAAATTAATTTAACTGAAAAACTTTCTGTGTCAAGTGGAAATTAAACCAGGGTTCTCTGGAGTATGGGCTACACACTCTACCCACGACGCCATGGCCGCCACGACTTACTTTCGTCTTCTAAATTCTTCCATTACTTTGAAGAATAATAATCGCTTGGAATTTTGTAAATAATTCAGATCATAAACTTAGATAAACTTACAGTTTCCAACAAATTTTCAACAAAAACAGTCGCAAAACACTCATAAACGATCCAAAGAACCAGCAGCTTAAAACGTGAATGAATAAAAGCATTTAGAAAATAATTGCTGCTGCTTGCTATCGTCGCTGCAACAAAAGCACCAAGCAATTGACAACAACAACAACAACAAAGAAACAATAACTGTAACAAGCAGTCATAGCAAGTGTTACTGCTTATTGCAACACAAGATGCGGCATTGAGTCAACGCTAAGGAACTTATAATGTGCCTAAATTGTTATTTTTTATTGTTGGCCTTCTAAGCAGCTAACAATAAATATTGCAAAGTGCAGCAAAAGTGGCAATAGTTTCAAATTTAAAATATTTCATTTAAATTTTTTCATAGAAATAATATTATTTGATAGGCAAAAGCAGGGCAAAGAAAAAACTTTCAGCACAAGCTTGTTCCGACTTTAAGATTCCAATCATGTTTTGTTATATATAAGTTGTACGGAGGAATAGTCACAAATGTTGTAGGCCAAAGCAGCAAAGACCTACATACTCGTAAAATTCTGTCTACTGAATCAATAGGGTACATAAAACACTTTAAGCAATATTCGTCGTTGGTATGAGTTTTGAAACTGTCACCGCTGTGAGTAGCTGCCGAAATTATTAAGTATTTCTTTTCCGACCAACTCTGATTCAGCCGGCAACAACTGCAAGAGCTGCCATAAGTTATGCTCTAATATATGCGAAATATTGCCTCTGGTCATTGTGACCATACTTGAATAAAATTAAACATTTCTAGCTTTTATATCTACCCATCTTTAGCACAATAAATCAATTTTGACAACTTCTGAAGAATCACAAAATAACAAATCCACAGTAAAAAAATCTTTAAAAACTAAGTAGTAGGCACACAAAACAAAAACAATTTATGGCATTTTTGGTGCCATTCAATTGTTATTCAAGAAAAATTGTGACAAAAAAAAAAGCAATCCTGCTTGCACCCGTAATAGATTCAGTCAATGTGGTTTGCTTGGCTGAACATTTGTTCAGAAAAACTATGTTGTTAAATCACTTTAAAATATTGAAAATATACTCACCTGTGGCTTCATTTATACTGCATTTTATACACCTAGTTGTAATTTATACTGGGAACAATTGAATCGGTTATTTAAAAAACAATATAAAACACATAAATAGATCTCTTTCAAGAATCAACAGGGGGTATTGGATTTTGTTTTGCGAATTTGTGATAATTTTAAAATTTTCATTATAGAATAAGAAATAATGGTGACTACAATATAATCATCGAAATTTTTCATTTGGATAAAGACTAATAAAAGGGCAACATTTTTTTTTAATAAGACTCTTCACATATTATTTGTTCATAAACTTTTTCAAACTTTTTCATTATGCCTGTAACACCAACAAGAAGGAGTGGTAAGTATAGAAAAGTATATATATTTTTGATCAGCATCAGCACCTGAGTTGATTTAGCAACCTCCGTCAGCCTGTCCATGTATCCGCCTGTGATCATGATTACAAAAGCAATTTTAAAGCTATCGTGATGAATATAAACTTTTTTCAAAAAAACTAAATATCAAGTTCGGAAATGAGCCAAATCCGATGAAAACCACGCCTACCTTCCAGACGAAGTGAATTTATTATAGCCGTAAAATCTCTTAAAAAGCCCCAACAATTAAAAAAATGTCTTGAAATTCTGCACATTAACTTTGATACTTAATGTACAAAGTGACGTCATCAAAATAGAAGAACTTTCGTAAATATCAATATCAGCCCAATTCTGAAAGAAATTTCCTCGGAAATTGCAAAAAGGAAATTTTCATATTTTTAACAATTTTTACGTTTAACATTTTAACAAAATTTTAACGCATTCATAGTTAATTTTTAAGGTTACAAGAAAAAAATCTTTAAAAGCATTATCCCCTGTCTACAAATCGAAAACTCCCTGTTTCTATTCCGGGGAAGCGTTCATTCAGAATAGGGCTATATATGTCGTGATACTTCTTATTATATTAAACTGGATGTCATCGTGTTTGTATGTACCCAAATTCCACCTACATAATTGGTCCGACTTCAACCAAATTTTGCACATTTATTCTTCAGTGTAAATTTTAGCCTTTAGTCTAGAAAACTTGGCGGGATTACGCATGAGGGCGTGGTACTTAACTTTTAATAGAACTACTTCTACACAGTTCTTCTGACTTCAATTTGAATTTGAAATTTGAAAAAATTTTGCAAATATATATTAATTTATAATATTAATAAGGGATTAATAAGGGGCGTGTTACTTCAACTTTTAATTAGCTTTTTCTACACCGTTTGTCCGACTCCATCTAGATTTTCTAAAAATATTTTTAAGTATAATTCGCAGTTTAAGCGTAGAAAAGTTTGCGGGAGAAGACAGAGGCACCTTAGTGTTTGCCTTACACCTACACTGATTTTCCTACTTCAACCAAATTTTGGACACATATTTTTAGTATAATGATTTGTGGGCGGGATTACACACAGGGTCATAGCACTTTAATTTTAAACGAACTTCTATAGGGCTGTGCGACTTACACCACATTTTCCACATATATATGATACTTTGGAATAATGTGCAGTTTGTATTGCAAAAAAGTGGGTGGGATTGGACATACAGTGTGGCACATAAATTTAAATCAAATTCCTCCTACAACATCTTTCCCACTTTAGCCGAGTTTTGCAATTATATTCCTTAGTATAATGAGCAGTCTTCATTCTAGCACTATAATTTTCATTGATCTCCTACTACACCGTTTGGTCGACTTCTACCAAATTTTGTATATATAGTATATTCTTTAGAATAATGAGTAGAACGTAGTCTAGAAAAGTGGGCGGGGTAAGACAAAGGGGCAAAAACAGCTGTAACAGTATGGAGATGTCAACAATAAAATAATATAACAAGCCCATAATAAAACATGGCCTCTTAACTTGAGATTGAGATATGCCTTAAAATTCCGATTGTCAATTAATCCTAACCCCACAGATATTTATACCATGTTCTCACTATCGTAATTGGCGGTTCTTTCTTAATTTATGCATAAATTACTTCCAAATTAAGTAATTTCGTCGTGGGAAATTTGTCACTGAAATTACTTTGAAATTAAGTACTGTATCACAAATTACCAACCAAATTAAGATAAAATCGGTGTCAGCACTAATTTTTTTCAATAAATAATCAAAGAAATCGCATCTCAAGCTGTCATTTCTGTTTAAAAAATAATTTAAAATGGAAAGAAAACCATACAAAAAAAAAAAAACAAGAAATTTGTGGAGGAATGGCCCGAAGCTATATTAATAAAAATTTGGAGTACAAAAATACAGAAATTAAGAGGAGCCCAAAAAATTCCCATATAATTGAGGAAATGGTGGTGGCATTGCAACAGCAAGGTGTCTTTTTCACAGGAAGTGGAGTGAAAGTTAAAATGCATATCTTGACGACACGATAAAAGTAAGTAATCACGAACTATAAATTAATCACCCAAACCCATAACAAGAAAATAAATTTATTAACATTACAGGAAGGAAAACGCAAGCATCGGACCATCTGGAGGCTCTTCTTCGGAGTGGCTTTTATATACAGAGATAGATGGCTCCATACAAAAATTACCACAGTGAGCCATTGGTAGAGGACAGCATAGTGGTAATAAAAGACTTTATAACAGGGCTCGGAAAGTGTACTTTTTAAAAAGGTACACAAGAAATCGTACGCTATCACGGACGTGTACTTTAGAAAATTTTTTATCGCTGTTACTTACTTACTTAAGTGGCCGTAACAACCCGTGTTCGGGTTTTGGTAGACCTCGTCAGCTCTCGCCAGGCGCCTCTGCTTTGCGCGCGCCTTCTTCAATCGGATACACAAAGTGCGGTTAGGGCTTCCTCGGCCTGGTCCATCCATCGGAGGCATGGTCTCCCTCGTCGTCGTTGACCCTCGCCTCGAGCACCTTTTTCGCTGGAGCTTCGTCGTCCATACGATGGACATGACCCAGCCAGCGTAGTCGCTGCACAGTTATACGCCGAACTACGTCAATGTCTTCGTAGAGCTCATACAGCTCGTGATTCATTCGGATGCGATAGTCATCGCCGACTCGAACAGGACCGAAGATTTTGCGAAGAACTATTCTCTCAAACACCCCCAGAGCAGCTGCGTCAGTTTGCGAAACGACCCATGCCTCAGCGCCATAAAGCAGCACAGGTAGAAATTTTAGCGCTCTTGTTCACGAAGTTTGCCACAATCTGAACAAATATAATAAACAATTATAAACAAACATGCGAGTTGTAACCGAACTTTCAAAATAAATTACGAACAGCCAGTATGGGCGCAGTTGATTTCAGTTAAGTGATTTCTGAAAAATTGAACAAATTGAATCTGAATGAACGTGGTATTATTAAAAAAAAAAACAAAGTTTAAAAAATTCAAAAAGCTGAGTTGACAAAATAGCCTGGGGTAACGAAATATCGTACTTCATGTGGCAGCTAAGGATTGGATAAAATTCAGCTTGTGACATACATATTTACTCAGATTATATGGTACATATGGGCGTAACCCGGAGTTTGTTCAGAGGGAGTAAAATTATTTTTTCATGTGACTGATAAATATATATATAAATAAAAGGTGTCAGCCGTAAGTTTGTAATAAAGAATAACTTTAACTTTAATAAATATTAATAAATTCTATGCTTTTTCATTATAAGAAATGGTTTGAATTTCTTAATTTAATAGTAAAATTTTTATTTTTTAAATGTTCCCTAGCTACGCCTGTAATGGTACAAAAAAATTTTATAGACGACTAAAGACTTCGAATATACTTCAATACGGCCAAATGCAACTAAAGTGGCTCACAGCTTATTTTATGCAGTGCATACTTTCAAAAATATAAAATATCCACGGTTCAAAAAATTTTTGAGCGCTTTGTTTGTAAAAATCGCGTTGAAAATAAAGGCAGAATTGCTCCAAATAAAATATTTAACTCTACTGACCAGCGCTTCATAGTACGGAAAATAAGGGCTAGTCCCAAATTGTAAGTTCCTAAGCTGATCACTGAAGTCAAAAACGGGTTGGGTAAGGCATGTAGTGCTGAAAGTAGTGTTCGAAGAGTACTGCGTGAACACGACTTTTATGGCCGAGTAGCTAGAAAGAAGCCATTTATCAGCAAAAAAATAAACTAAGCCGAATGTCGTTCACTATTCAACATATTTCGAAGCCATCTGACTTCTGGAACAGTGTTATTTTCGCAGACGAGTCAAATACAGGGTGCGTACGTTATTTGAAGACACTCTTCTATGTGGCTGCCATTTTATACATAGCAACATGATCTTTTATTTCTTTTCAGATTAACAATGGAGCACAATATCCTAACGCAAGAAATGAAAAAGACGCAGTTATCGCCGCCTTACACGCAGAGCACAGTGATCTTGAAATCAGCCGATTTTTGAAAGTCGCCCGATTGTTTGTTTATAAAGTTCGTCAGGAGTTGGAAGCATCTGGTGGCGATGTGGAAGGTACTGCTAAACGCAAAAAGCATAAAGAACGTTCGGACAATGTTAAAACAACACAATTTGTTCAACAAGTTCAAGACGTTATTAAGGAGGACCCTTCAAAGTCTATAAGGTCCGTCGCAAGGGAATTCAATGTTTCTGAGGGCTTAATCCGAAAAATTGACCACAAGAGCCTCCGGTACAAATCTTATGTGATGCGTAGAGGTCAGTTTATGTCGGCACAAGCTCAGGATCAGCGATTAGTCCGTGCAAAAGGACTTTTAAGCAAATTAAAACATCTAGAAAGTCCGGATATGCTCTGGTTTTTTTTCCGACAAGAAGAATTTTGATCAGGATCAGAAAACAAACAAACGAATTGACAGGTTGTTATGTTCGGATCCTTCAGATGTTCCTCATATTATGCACACAAAATTTCCTGCAACCCTCATGGTTTTGGGTGTAGTAAGCAATGAAGGGCACGTCATGCCACCCCATTTCTTCCCTCAGGGCTCTACATTGAAATTTTAGAAACATTTTAGAAACATGGCGCTGAGAGGCCATATGTATTCCAACAGGACTCTGCGCCATCACACAAAGTCATGACGACTTAAAATTGGATGTCCCAGCACTTGCATTACCCCACACTTATGGTCACCTAGCTCACCGGACCTTAATCCTCTGGATTATTACGTATGGGGCCTACTTTAACGGGAGAGCAATAAACACCCCCATAACACGCTTGCTTTTCCCTACGAGCTAGTATTGTCAGATCTATGCCCGAAATGAATAAGGAGCATCTAATTGCATGCAGCCGTTTCCGATCGAGAATTGAAGCTGTAATTTTCGTGGACGGGGGTCTTACTGAATTGTTTTGTATAATTTTTTTTTTTTTTTGTTTAGTATAAGAGTCAATTAACTTGCTGCAAAATTTTGTTGAATTACAATTACTTTTGTATTTTTAATATGAAAAATTTAGTTTTAAAAGCATTATTTCCACAAATACCGTACGCTCCGTGTATATTTGGCTTAGATGGTATGACCTATGTTTGGCGCAAGCCGAATACTGAGCTTAAAAAAAAAAAACTGTAAAGCCACAGTAAAGCATGGCGGTAGTAGTATGATGATTTGGGCCTGTTTGTCTGCAGCGGGTGTTGGAAATCTAGTATTTATTGACAATAATATGAACAAGATTATGTACATTGATGTATTAAAAGAAAGTTCACTGTACAGTTAAGAAAAATTGGGAATCCGCCACGATTTTCGCTTCTATCAGGACAATGATCCTAAGCACAAATCGAAAGTTGTGCAGTCCTGGTTAATATGAAAATATTAAAAACTAGAATTTCGTGGCTTTAAAATGTTCGGGGGTCCCCACTGCCTATTCATTTTTATATAAAAGCTCAATCAAGAAACTTCATAAAATTAATTTTAAAAGGACTGCATTTTTGTATATATTTGCTGTTTTAAATTTGAAATTTTGCTTTCAAATAAGTACCATCTCATATGGCACAATTTCCTTCTACAAAGCTTTACTAGAGACATACTAAACATTTGTATCTTCTACACCTCCCAAAAACAATATATTTTCCATTTAAACCAAAAAAAAAAATCGATCCCTTGAGTTTATTTTAAAACTGTCAAAATATATTCAAGATGTATTCAAAAAAAGCTAGTAATAGAAATATTGAGGTGACAAGACAGTTTTGCTTTGATTATTTCAGAAGCACCATAATAAGTAATCACAACAAATTAATCAGCAAAGAACATTTGATTTTTTGAATAGGTAAGTACTAACAAGTAAAATAAAAATACGGATTTTTGTTTTTTTTTTTTTTTGTATGAACATTGGAGCCACCAGAGACTCCTTACAACACATGGAATGAGATGTGAAGGAAAAATTATTTACTATACCCGCCATGTCGCTTTAGTGAAAGTATTGATCGCAATTTTTAATAAAATTTATTTATTATTTTTTCTTAAAACTCTTAAAGTTATGACACTTTACTAATTTAATGCAATAGAACCCACTGAGTTCTACTGCAGAACGATTTGTTTAACCCTGATGAACTCGTTCAAAACAATGCATAGCAAATCGTAAATATGTGTTTCCAGCTCACTTATTTGCTGCAAAACTTTAAGTGGAAGCTTAAACCAAAACAATGACAACAACAAGAGAAGCAAAATCAAGTATAACAAAAAATAATAACAATAATATTATTATGGCCATTTTATGGTAACCAGTACTTGTGCAACCATTAAATCTGTCAGGTAAAATCTGTGCTGAGTATTCAGACAGGCAGTGAGACAAGCCCGTAGACAGAATGTAGAGGCAACAACAACACTAACAGCAACCACTACAGTATCGTAGGGCAAACACATACTTATAAAAATAATAAAATGTGCTGCACATGAATTTTAAAAGAAACCAAAGAGAAAACATAATCATTACGCTTCATTTTGTACTCATTGCTCAACAGCCAGTTTTCAGTCAGAGCTCATCCACTGTTGCGGCTTCATATCCTTGCATAGCCAGAGGAGCCGCACCAGCAGTTCCAAGAGGTTGCCGGAGTCAGCGGATGACTAGAAGCAACATTAAATTTTTATTGGTCACGTACATGTTATGCAATAAATACAAGCATTTTAAAGAAATCTAATGGCTGTGCTGCCAGATCGCATAGAAAAAGCAGTGTTCCATGTGCAAGAAAGTCAGCGATTGAACGCGCTTTTGTTAGTAAGGGGGGCAAGGAAATGTGACAGAGAAGAGTGTTTTGATGGTCCATTGATTTTCCACCAACTTAATGATGCGGAAGGAAGTACATTAAAAAAGAAGGTATTAAAAAAACAAAAAATAAACTATAAGCTGAATGCAACTAGATGAAATATAATATAATTAGTAGGTGGAATAAAGTTAAGCAAACTATGTGGTACTGGAATGACAAAGTAAAAAAGTGAGCAAAATATTAGTAAAAAGTTAAGTAGATACAAATAACGGATATAAAAAATAGTGAGTATGTATGATGAAATGTATGAAAATGGCAAATTGTACTTTGTTAATTTGTTAGACTGAGTGATTTGAATAAATTTTAACTTTTTGTTATATCTTTTAATTTTTTTTTTTACAGTTGCAAGAGATTTCTTTAAATGTGTTCTTCGTTAATTCACATTGCTTCATTAAGCTTATAAAAAAAGAACGTTGTCATATCAAAAGTAACAATAAACTAATCACCTTTTTCTGTAGTAACACATATTGTGGCAATGCTTTTCCCAATTTTTTTTTTAATATTTTTTAATGGAGTTCAGGTTTAATTAAAATTGCAAATTCTTTTTACGAATATAACAGATTCAGTATCAGCTAATAAAGTAGCTGTTAATATTCCCAGTGCATATGTTTGATTAGTTTTTATGTGTTGATAAAAATATTGCGACAGCTGTGTTTGGTTAAATAGCATTGCTTGCTTCATATTTAATGGAATTTTTGTGAAAAATGTAGGTGTGCTTTTTGGGAGCATTACGAAGCAACAGTAAAAGATATGGATTTAAAAATTGTCACATATTTTTAAAGGAGTTGTGGTAGGTACCCTCTTAACTTATTCGCATGATGTTGAACTAAATGTAAAAAAAAATTTGGTTGGTGTACCTAGGAAAGTGATGCACACGGGAGCAGTGCTGCCGAACGTTCTACATGCACTACTTTTTAGTCATCTATACTATCGTACTACCCATACTTCATTTGTACTACTATTTTAAAATTGAAAAAAAAAACAGTTGTTCAAAAATGTTACTCTCTCGCACGCTTGCAACTATTTTCATTGAACGTACCTCTCAGTCATTCCTTTCACTAATCTGCGTTAGCTTTGAAGTTTTTGTATTTGCTTGGTAACAGTTGCACATTTTCGAAAACTGCGATGGTTGACTTGCTGCTGTAAGCTTTGAAAAATTTTTCGATTGTTCGATGATGATGAAGTTTTGAGAGTCCTTCAAGGCATTGATCCAAAAAATTTAGCTCCAAGTCTAGTTCCACTTATGACATTATTTCCAAATTTTATCGAAGAATCATAAATAAAAATTTTTGGTGAGGTGTGGAGAAATCTTTTAATTTGAAAAATATTGCGAACGATTTGGAATAGGAAGACCAATTGGACCAATGTCTTTAGGCTTAAAATTGGCTTGGGTAATATAATGTTTCCTAAGCTTTCCTAAACAGTGCGGCTGCAGAATGAAAGTTTTCCGATTTAAACCTTATTAAAGATAAAAAACGCAATTCGCTTCTGACGGCAACAGTATACTCTTTTTTAATTTCAAAAGAATTAATGGATGGTTATGATATAGAAAAATGGGTGCTAACACCAACATTGATTTTAAAATATAAAAAATAGTCCCAAAACTGATTCATAATACATGTATTTCCTACTTTTGTATTTCCTTTTTTGAATATTTCATTTATGTTTTTGCGAAATATTATTTACTATAAATAATATATAGATTATTAATAATATTTTGTATGTTATGTTTATAACTCTAATAATTTTTCAATTATTAATTAAGGGTTATATTTACAAATTTAAGGTCTATGTTGTTTTCTGATGAAAACAAAAATCAATTTGTCTGTCTAGTCTGCTGTATGATTGCTACTCTATACAAAGAGTATTGTTGTTGTTGTTGGTTGTTTTCTTCAGAAAGCAACATAGACCTTGATCTCGTAAATATAACTCTTAATTAATAATTATAAAATTAAAAATAATTGAAAAATTATATTGCGTTATAAACATAACATAAGAACTTATAAAAAAGAGGTCGAATAAATTTACAAATAAGATTATTAATACTGAATAAAGATTATTTACTTATAAAGATTCTTCTATCTCAAAGGTAAAATCAATGGTCAACTTAATATTTTATCAGATTTTTGAAATTTGGCAAACATTTGAACTTAGCTCACTAGATGTTGGCCTTATTTTTAATTGAAATTTCCTTATTTTTAAATGAAGCCTATCACACACACGCAGAATGTGATATTCTTTTAGGGCGATTCGGCTCCTTGTCATCGTGGAAGACATTGATGTTAACATAATTTGGTGAAATTACTGTGGTAGGTACGAAAAATTACTGTATATGTTGCAAAATTACTGTAAAATTACTGTAAAATTAAAACGAATAAGAAAACAATAAGAAAAAAAAAAAATATATAAAAAAATTTTTGAAGAATGAGCTTTTATTTAAAACCAAAACGTGACCTAAAAAGAAAAAAATAAGTTTCGGTGACATTTGTCATATATGTATATAGACGTATATTCTAGATTCAGAAAAACCTCTCTCTATATAAATTTAGAAATTTTCAAAATGTAAAATATACAAGTTTACTACACAATATCAGTGGAATTGAATCTTTAGTAGGTTTACTGCACAATATCAGAGCCTTAAGCTTTTAAAATTTAAATGTATTTTACATTTTGAAAATTTCTAAATTTATATACGTCCCTAGAACTTACGTATTTACGTACGTTTTTATTATGATGATGGGTAACCAAAAGACAGGTTCTTCGGAATCTAGAATATACCTACTATATACATATATGACAAATGTCACTGAAATTCATTTTTTTCTTTTTAGTTTACGTTATGGTTTTAAATAAAAGCTTATTTTTTAAATATTTTTGTTTTATATATTTTACTTTTGAGTCTTAAAGGTTTATTATGAACATCTTTTATTTTGAAAGCATTAATATAGCATTTTAATTTCTTAGACCATTAACCTTAACAGTACATATTAACATTATTTATACCATTTACATTATTTATTGAATAATATACTTCATTAAGATATAGAATTTTTATTGATTTGTGGGCGGGAATAGGAGGTGTGGCCATATTTAAGCCCCTATCTCCTACTTGATGTAAATGTGCTGCCAAATTTTCAGCTGAATCAGCCTAATAGTTTTGGAGATATATCATTTTTATTGATTTGTGGGCGGTAAAAGAGGGTATGGCAAAATTTACATCTAACACATGGAATACTTGAAGGACATTTACTGTCGATATTTTAGCTCAAAAACAGCCCGACCCAGAAAACTCACAAGCTGTCGAAAAATTGTTTGCAAAATTTGCGGACATACATATATACATATATACGAACGAAGCAAGTAAAATAAAAGCTTATAAAATGGAAACTTTTATACAACATTTTTATTGAATGTATGAAACTAATGTGACAAGAATTTTCAAAGCAAAAAGAAGTACGCCCACGTACTTAAAAAGAAGTAAAAAAGAAGTACACCCAGAAAAAATATATGAAAAAATGCATGAATTGCATGAATGCATGAAATTCCATTGCATAAGAAGTTTCATTTGTAATAGATTAGAAATTGAAGCAAGGTTTTATATATAATTTAATTTTGTGATATATAGGTTTTATTTCAACATAACAAAAATCAAAAATTAAATAAAACACAATATTAAATATATCTCAGCTCATATCGGGCAAATAATTCATAGCCGTCACAGCTAAAAAATCACTAATTTCAGAGAAGCAAAAAACTGATGGGCCGACAGAAACTGCCCAAAAATAAATTCAAAAATCCAATACTAACTTAGCAAGGACACAAGCAAATATTTCTAAAAAATACGAAATTTTAATTTAATAAGTACCAATATAACTTTTGTTAGGAGGTTAAATAACAAAATTTCGAATTTAACTTCTTGGATAAGAAATCAATTTGACATTGACTTGGCAACTTAAAATTTAAAACATCCTTTTATATGTTTATTAATTAATATGTAATGAATAATAAACTAAAATAAAAAATACAAAAAAATTACAATGAATAAAACTCAAAACATTTATAAAAACTTTAGGGAAAAAATACAAAATTGATTTCAACGTGTTAACTTCGGATTAACCGCATGCTTATGTAATCCGAAATCAAGACTCTCGTTCGTGAAAGAAACGAGCAACAATACTTTTTGATATAAAAAAAATGGATTGCTTATTGTGTCCCACACGAACGACAGTGCTTCTTTCGGATTACATAAACATGCGGTAAGATCATCAGAAATTATTGAAAATGTCGTGAATGCCATGAATAAGTTCATGGTACTAAATTTAAATTAAAAAATCTTAATATCTAAACGTACGATTTTTATTTTTTATAGACTTTTATAGACTTTTGCGATCGAAAACATTTTAAGATACTCACATTGAGTCATATATCTTCCATTAGTATGCAAAAATAAAAGTCGTACGTTAAGTCTTTTTAAGATTTTTTAATTCAAAGTTAGTACTATGAATCGAACTTTTTACTAATTTTTATTTTTTTTTTTACTAAACTAATTTTTAAAAAATTTCCCATGGCATATATTGTCATATATCGTTCAAAAGGTGCGTTCAATACATGCCCATAAGTATACAAGAAGTATTCATATTTTTAAGGAATTTAATTTCAACAAAAATAAAAGAAAACCTTTTTTGAATTTGAGTTTCACATTCAACAAAAAAATTTAAGCAATTTCTTTTCAATTTAGCAATTTTGTTTTCATTTTTGCTTAAACTAAATAAGGATGCAATAACTTTACCGCCAAAATAAATCTTAACCAGAGAAAGATGATATGCTGTTTTTTTGAAAATATATATTTTCAAGCTCAATTATAATCTAAATAATAAAAACCAAAGACATTTCTTAAGATAATTGAAAAAGCAAATGCAATTTTTTAATGTAAAACGCGGACTTTAATTTGCTTATCTTGAACTTCTAAGTTAAGGTTTGCAAAAACTGGCAAAACAAATTCTACGTATACTTTTGTTAAGGGGTCTTCCAACCAATAAAAAATAGTATTTTATTGTTTCGTTTTGCTCTAAATTTTAGGGATTGTAGATGATTAGAGATGTCACAAATTTGAATTAAGCAAGGTTTTTCTAAAAAACGGAATTGTTTTGGCCGACCATTAAAATTACTTGATATTTCAAAAAAATTACTGTCCTACTGTATGAGCAGTCAAATTACGGTATAAAACAGTAATTACTGTGTTGTTAACATCCTTGGTGCGAGTCATGTGTCATTTTTTTTTGCTATATTTTCGTGACTTTCTAAAAATATGATTTCTTTAAAAATAAAAAAATGTAAAAATTAATTGGGAATAAATTCATTCGAGTGACCTGAAAACACTCCTGCTTTAACGATTTTACTTGCGGTGCGTTTCCCGCATACACCGTAATTATTAGAGGGGAGTGCAGAAAGTGTCCAATTTAAACACGATAATTCGTTGATGCGGATGGCTACAAAAAAACTGGTTATTTGGTATAAAATGGCTTCGGCTTAAGAAAATTAGTTTTTTTTTTTTAATAGAAACTAGTTTATTGAGAATAAAAATATTGAAAAATTAAAAAAAAGCTCAAATTTTAATTTTCTTCCAACTATTCTGCCGTCATAAGGAAGAGTGCGGCATCTAGCATGAAAATCAAAATTGATTTTATTGTATTTTCCTTATTTGTTATCCAACCTCTTTGGGATTATAAAATAAAAATCACGAATTTTTGGCTTCAAGTCTAAATATTTTGAACATAGTTGTCGTATCTACACAAAATGTAGGTATCATTCCATGATAAAACGCAGTATCTACAGAAATGGAGTAAAAAATGCAGTATCTACATGTAGATGCCACACTTTGACTCTGTTTTTTATTGTTTTTTATGAACAAATTTTTTTTGAGTCATACAAAATAAAGTTTGCATCAAAGAAATTTTTGTAATTAATTGATAGTAAATAAATATTGTACATTCGGTTTTACCCTAATAATATGGATCCTTTATATCGGTAATATGGCTTTGATGACATTTTAAGCAAAAATAAGCAAAATTTTTTCTATATAGATGTAAAAATTTTTCAATTGCCTGAATTTGAAGAAGAACCAAGCAAAAAGCGGCAACTACAGTATTTTATGCAACAGTTTTTGCATTATTGGTAAGTTCATTAAAACCTCTATATATATAAAGGATATATTATATTTAATACTGTGTAGTATTCAACTATCCTGACAAACTAAATGTTTATAATTATTCCATCCCTTGTCCATGATATATTAACTTTTTATGTTTAGGCATTTTCCTGAGAAATTTGAAAAGTGTAGATGTCGCTCTCTTCCTTATGACGGCAGTATTGTCCGCACAATATTGCGGGCAAAATCAAACAAATTTGATTTTTAAACAATGCGTGCGATGCGGGGACGCATTTATCGCAAAATCTTGCCTATGTTGGGCATCTACATTTACGAACGTACGCAACGCATTTCTGGTGTTTACGCTGGACACGGCGTAAAGCAATTGAAAAGTTTGGTCAGTAATGAAGTGGAAAGTTCGAGAGAAGAAGCCAATTCAGATCTTAAGAAAATCTTCGAAGAAGTCTGGCTCAATTCCCTACAGGAATTTCCCTTATAAACAAATACCCGCACAATTCTACCTGTTTTGCAAACAATTGAGATAATCAAAGGCTTAAAACACCACTAAGCACATGATCTATATAATAAAGTTATAATACAATTTTTTAGCCAATATTAAATCGGCGATTTTTCATTTGGTTGTTCAAAGAGGTATCATAGAATGTATAAATTGGGAAATTCTGAAGTATTTTTCCCAGGGACTCAAAATGACAATAATTTTCTTTAGAGAAGACAAAAGGGTTACAAAATGTATGATTTATTATTAGAAAAAATCGTATATCCATTATGTCAACCGTAGTATTTTTTAGTTATCCAAAATGTTTTTTTGGTTGCCCATAACCAATATTGCAACCAGAATGTTTTATTGATGATCATAACCATTACAGCAACCTACATTTTTTTTTTTGTTACCTATCGCAATAGAATTTTTTTTTTTTTTTGGTATCCATCAAGATAATTGAAACTAAAAACCTACTTATACCAAGCACTGTTGATATCTACACAGAGAGAATTATATCCACTGTTGCAACCGAATTGGTGCCTACCGACTTAGTTGATTGTTGATTGTTGACAACTACGTAGTTTCTCATAGCCTTGACTGTGGCATTCCGTTGGAGGCACTGCGCTCACGGCTTTCTGAACGAACCCTTTTATTCTTTCAACTTCCATTCAGTTAAATGAACGATCTTGTAAATTGCTTTAACCTAAACTCAATTGTGTGAACGGAGAAGTAAGTCATTTTAGCCTACATTTGATTCTATGAATGAACCTATTATCCGTTTTGACTCCCACTCGGTTGTATGAGACGACTTGTCAATTATTTTGACTAAAATTTGATTATTTTGACTAACCCATTGATCGTTTCGACCTCCACACGGTTATTGACTGTAGATCATTTTGTAGGTTAAATAAGCTACAATATGTTCACAATAAACGTTTTTCTAAAAATAAAATCACACAAGATAAAACTGACATTTTTTTATTTTATAAAAAAATAAAATATAATCAAAAACATTACAGTACATGAATTGAACATTACAAATATAAAATAATATAGAAAAAAATAACATTTCATTACACTGGCTGACTTCACAAACGCATTTATCATTGCATCAGTGTGGTTTTTTTATGCATATATAGATAGAAAGCAATTTTATTTAACTTACCGAATGACTGTTCCTCTTAGAAATTATTCAACAAAACGACAAACACTTCAAAACTTCCGTCCGGACACGTTGAACAACTTTGAGAAATGAAATGCAAGCGTCTTGCGATCAAGGTCAGCTAACACATCTTCGTGTCTGTGAACGTATGTCTGTTTCACTCGATAAGTCGGATGGTTTGACAAACTTGCAATTGCAAGGTTAGCTGCTGAGGTTGACGCAACTAAAGGGAGCGATTGATTTATTAAAATTTAAAACTCGACTGCAGCGTAAAAATAATGCTATTGACATTACTTACAATGTGGTTGTTACAATGACTAGTATTGTTCGCTTGTCTGCAATAGCTTTAGTTAGTTATTTCAGACACATTACGTTCCTTGTAATGGCAAGGGAAGTTGCAATAAATACAATTACACGGTTCAAGCAACTAATATGTCATATTTTCATTTCAACTGAACAAACATTTGAAAATGAGCGGGCTGCGAGGAACAATCATTCGCGCCAACTAACAATCAATTGTGCTTATTTCATTCCAGTTACATTAACCAAATATCAGTTGTAGCAATTTTCTTTCGATTACCGCAAATAATAATCATTTTCCGCAACTTTAAGCCTATAAATTAATTTTCTGAGTGTATCCACTGTCATGGCAATATCTCGCCAAATTGGCGGCCTTAACAACCATTTTGGAGAGGAGAATTGTTTTGAAGAAATGGTGAAAAATTGGCGGTTTCTATATTTTTTTAGCGGTATTTTGACGTGATACCCCGAAAAAAGACAAAAAAAAAAAATCAAAAATTTGTTCAGTTTTTAATTCTTGATTCGCAAATCAATAGTGGCACCAAAACATTAAAGTATAAAGCAACTCTTTTTATAACTTATATTTAATGTGACGACTGTAATATCTAAAAAACGAAAGGTCCTCGCCCTGCAGTTGTGCAATAAGATCTTCATCTCCAAAAATCTCTTCGTACTTTTTATGATACTTGTTTTAAGTAGTAGTCTAAGATCCCACCATAGGACGACCTACAGCCATCTGTTTTCCGAATGAACAGTACTTTTTAGCAATTATTGTACATGAGTAAACATATAGCGAATAGGTTGCCTAGAGGAAAGAGTCAAGACTATATTTAATTATAATTAATATAATGCATTTTTTTTTCGATTTCTACACTTATCTGTTTGCCAAACGAATTCAATATTAATTGAAAGAAGAAAGCATAAGGAATAAGAAACCGTTGGGTTGCCTATCATTTTCTGGTCAAGAGTACAGGGTTGCCAGGTATGAATAGGGTAATTTAAAACGATATTTGCACTCATCTGTTTTCTCATTGAAATTCATATTTCTCTAATCTATGCAAATTTATATTGCTCTGGGATAATTTTTTTTTTTTTTTGGGAAATGTACCAGATTACCGATTTCGGTTATATGGGAGGTGGGCTTTTCATTCAACCGATTTCAAATTTTGTGTGAAAGATTCTTTTGTCGTAGAACTTATTTTCACGAAATTTCATGATCCTGCGGCAACTCCTTCTATTTTTGTCCGTGGCTTACACTGTGCGTCGCTTACTGTTTAAAATTGCGACAACCCTTAGCCTTGACCGATTTTACTTAAGCAAGCCAATACCATCGTGTTCGTAATAAAATGATCTGTATAGAAATGTAAATTCAATGAGAAAACTGATGAGTGTAAATATCGTTTTAAATTACCCTATTCATACCTGGCAACCCTGTACACTTGACCAGAAAATGATGGCTTGGTTTCTTATTCCTTATGCTTCCTTCTTTGAATTAAGGGGGGACATGACATTGGCCGTTTTGTGAAAACGACTTTTTTTTAATAATTTTGTATTTTAGTAAATATTCTTAAGATTCTAAAAAACGGGTTCAAAAGTTACAGCCGGATTAGTGAGAGCGCATTTTTAATTTTTAACCTTTTTTTTCTTTGTTCACAAACTTTGAACGATTTTATCTCGAAACTATGTTTTTCGTACTGGTTGCGGCACAAGCGGGTTCATTTTTTGACGAAATTTTTTTTTTTTTTTTATTTTTTTAAACTTAATTCGCTATCGTATGACACGAGCTTTTTTTAAAATTTTTTTTCGATTTTTTATGAATTTTTAAAGTCACTATTTTTTTCGAAAAAACACACTTACAAATTTGGAACATCACCAAAAATTGAAAAAAAATTAAAAAAAAAGCTCGTGTCATACGATAACCAATTTTGTTAAGATTTAAAAAAGTAATTTTTTCCAGATCGGACAATTTTTGCAGCTCCCAGCGCTGCAACTACGAGGCCCCGTTTCTTTCTCTGCCGCCAGTTTGGAGAGCTATAAGACCATGTTGGAGTGAAAAATAAATTTTTTTGAATTTTTTTTCTTGTAATTTGTTCAATTCTCTACAATAATAAAAAAAATTTGCAAAAATGTTTGTTTTTGACTGAGTTATGAATTATTAAAAAGAGGTCTGTCTTCTCTGCCGCGAATGCGTGTCCCTCCTTAATATTGATTTCGTTTGGCAAACAGATAAGTGTAGAAATCGAAAAAAAAGCATTATATTAATTATAATTAAATATAGTCTTGACTTATTTCCACTAGGCAACATATTCGCAATATGTTTACTCATGTACAATAATTGCTGAAAAGTACTTTTTATTCGGAAAACAGATGGGTGTAGGTCGTCCTATGGTGGGATCTTGTACTATAGGTTTTTAGTTTCATTTGTGTTGATGGATAACAAAAAATATATTTTTTATTGCGATAATGGGTCGATAAATTACAATTATTTGGAGATTTTTTTTTTTTCTAAAATTGGTCATTACTGTTATATCCCTGATTTTTGGTAATTCTGTTTTGTAAAAATAGAAGACTTTTTTGTTAAAATATACTAAATAAGAGTAATAATAATAATGATACAAAAATTATAAACGCATGAAACTAACCTTAAAATATCGAAATATTGACACTTGATGGAACAATATCAACATTCTTTGTGGTGAGGCGCTAGTAATGTCGCTAAGTCAAGATTACTCAACCCTTTAAAGATCTTCAAAGTGGGTCAGACACACACACAATTGACTAGCCACAAGAAGTAATTAAAATTGTAAATTTATAAGAATTTATTGTCGACTGCTATTTCATCGAACACCACTGTACAAACAAACTAAACAAATATTAACAACAACAACCGAGTCTATTTGATCTGTGCCTGCAGCTACACGTATTTATATTCCCAATATTTATTTTCGAACAATGTGTACGAAGTTTTTGTACTGTGTAGATATTTCTTTTTTTAAAAATGTGTACTTTTTTTTTTGCGCTTCCTTATATAACGTTTAAATAAATTCAAATAATATTATGTTATATTATTCTGAATTGTACAACATATCGCTCAATAGTAGCATATTTTTCCGATATAGTGTATTGAGTATCCACTTTGGTGTAAGTTCAAAATGGCTAAGAAATTAGAAGGTTATAAGGCAATGGCCAATTTGCAAAAATTTGATATTAACAGGTTGTAACCTTTTTTCCTCCTAAAAACACAAAATACACTAATACAAAAATTCCAAAAACTCAGCCATCTAGCATAAAAAGCATCAAGTGCTAAAGATTGAATGATTTTTTTCATCGCAATATTTACTTTTGATAAAAAAAAAATTAATTATATGCTCTACACTTATTTACATCACTGTGCTTGTTTCTGCTGCCGCTGGTGATAAAGCAAGCTTTGCTTTGGTTATTGCTGCTCTTCTGCTGCTAATACGCTCCAATCTATGTATCCGTCAAAAACAACCAAATCAAATGGAACTTTCATTGGGACTGCAATTTGTGCAACTGAGATAACATCAACAACATCCACAACATCAACAAACAACAGTAGTAATAATAATAATAATAATAATATCACACGAAAGGCTGCCAGCAATATTGGAGGCATCTGTATATCTCATCTTTGATGTTGCATATTTTTCGGCACAATTTCCATTTAAATTTGGCGGTCCTGTTGGCTGATTATGCTAATCAGTGGTTTTACATTAGTAGCTTTTGTTGCTGTTTTTGTTTTTATTCCATGTACTAGTCCAACATTGGTTATATTTATGTTACTGGCGCTTGTTGTTGCCACAACTGTTGATATTGTAGCTTTTTTCACCGCAAACTGTCCCTTTTTTTTTAAAAATATTTTCATTTCAACTCTAGATTTAAAATGAAAAAGAAGTTTACATTACTTTCGTTTTTGTTGCCGTTGCTGTTGATGTTGCCGATTTAGCCATTTTTACTTTAATTAAATTTGTGCAAATTAGTAGCTGTTTGACAAGAGCCCCAACTGCTGTCCAATTTACCAAATAACATGTTAATATATTCAAATCGTAGCTAGCTATCAGTTCAGCAGTTCGTGTTAGACTGCATTTGAAGTGAAACTTCTTTAGCTACGTATACAACAACAAAGCGAATTAGATGGGGAGTAAAACAAATCTGACGAAAGGTTTCAATAACAATAACAAGAATTCGCCACACTCGACAGTATAAAAACTATTGTTATTTTAACCCTCTACTGCAACAAATTTCTTACTATAAATCATTGGTAAAATATGGTTGGCAACTAAGTAATTGCGGATTTCACTCATAGATGGCATTAGTTGAATTTTTAGGTTTGCTGCCTGACCTTGCACCATCGGATTACCTTTTATTTTGATATGGTCAAAACTCCTTGAATGGTAAAAATTTCAATAATAATGATGATGTCAAATCGTACCTGGTTCAGTTTTGTGCTGATAAAAACCAGAAGTTTTATGAACGTGGAATTATGATGATGCCTGAAAGATGGAAAAATGTCCTTGCTCAAAATGGGCAATACATTACAGAGTAAAGTTATTTCGTTCCATGAAAAAATTGTCTTTTATTTTCTAAAAAAAATGCGCAATTACTCAGTTGCCAACCTGTAAATAAAAAGAAGATCATTCGCTTCGGCTGGAGGGGGTCTAGAGCTGAGCCCGCTTAAAGGTGGTTTTGGGTATCCAAGTAAAGCAAAAACAATTTATATTTCACATATAATTTTATTTTATTATACTTCACATTCGATGTGAATGCAATTTTGGCTTCAATTGGGCATATAATTGAAATTTTATGTGTTACAGTATCTGTCTGGTGTAGAACACAGATTAATTTTACATTTTCTGCATATGTTTTTAGTCTGAGTAGTACTTCCCTCAAGTTTGCATGCTCATTTTACATGGAATGTTTCATTCCATTGTAACGCCTCAACTTTCTGCCTTGTGTTCGTTCATGACTTCCCTCTAGAGCTTAGTTTTTGCTTATATTTTGGGGTAATTTTTTCGTCAAAAGTTGAAACGTATATCATTTTGTAAACGTGGTATAATAATGACCTGAATGACTGATATATCAAAGATTACAAATTCAGATAATGTGATCCAAAGAGAAAACATGTGCAATAAAATAAAATAAAATCAAAGAATAAATAAAAAAAGAAAACAGAAAAAATATTTTTTTTCACATTTCTGTTTTTGTTTGTTAACGAAACTTCCCCAACGATTCGGTGTTGTATTCATGCACGTAAAATCTTTATGTTTCTGTATTCCGTTCCTGCACGAACTTGGAACATTTATCTGAGATTTGCGTCCGAATTGGCATGTTTCGTCCATGAATCGAAAAAATAAAGCATGATTCTCTTACGATTTCTTTAAGAACGGAACTACTGGGTTCTAGCAAAAAAACAAATGAAAAACCTATTTTTATATCGCTGAATTTACTTTTGTAAATTTTACAGAAATTTTTTCTTGTCTTAGCATCAAACAATTTTATTTTTTTAATCTAAATGCAATTTTTCTTTGAAAGAAAAACAAAATTATTTTTGAATATTTTAAAATATTTAAAAAAAGGAGTATGTTTGAATAAAAAAAAAAATTTTCTTAATAATTGAATATATCAAAAAACTTCATTTAAGCTAGTGTTGGCTCCTGTAGATTTCCCATATTTGTGGTTAATTAAGTAACAAAGAGTTTTATATTATTATATTTGTTATTTATATTCAATTTGAAAGTTCAACCACAACGGGAATTGAACCTGGGCCGCTCGCATGCCATTCTGTTGATTGTTTTATGCACCAGCTAAGTTATTATCGAACATTGGCGTAGTTGAATTAAAAGGAAAACTACGTCGACAATTATTTTGCGACCGCGCTCTGCTTCGACGAGTAAGGAGTTGTTTCTTTTTTGAAGCGAAGCTTTTACTCCTCGTTCTCGAAAAATTTTCGACAGATTTTTTCTTGGAAATTCTTTAATGATAGTCCAATGCACTATCCACCAGGCCACAAAGACTTGTAAGTTCTTAATTCAATGTTGCTTATAACCGAAGCTATGCTGCAGTAGATCGTCGCCATCTATCAATAGATAGAGGCTTGTGTATTTGCTATGCTTCAACTTGCAAAAATTTGCTTTTATTTGCCACAAGGTGTCTCCAGCATCGGTGTGTTTGTATTGTGAATGTGTTTGTGGTGTTGTTGGTACGAAGAAAGTTAGCAATGCCCACAAGTGCGTTGACAAGTGCGTTTTTAAGTGTCAAAAAAATAGATGATTTCAATAATTATGGAATTAACAAACGCATGCATGACATCGGCAAGGTATCTAAAATGTTTGTTAAATTTTGTTTCGTGTGCGCTCTTTAATATATATTTTTGAAGCGAAGCTTTTTACTCTTCGTTCTGTGATTTGCTTGGAGTGAAATGTTGAAGGAAAAAATTTGTTCAGTGCAACCAACTTTACAACCTTGTGTGGAGAGTTAAAATGGGGAGTCGCTGGCATTATATGCCCTGTATATGTAATTGGTGTGGAAATTTGACATTCAACAATAAAAAACAAGCAGTAAATATGTTTTCTGTATATATGGAATTTATTTTATGTTATTTTAAATTTTTGAATTTAAAAGTTAAGTTATTAAAAAGAAAAAAATATTAAGCAATCAAATCTATGTAACTGCGAAGAAGCTTCGCTTCTCTCGTGTGTCCAACGACGCACCTGTGTTTTTCATTACAATTAATAAAGAAACCAACTGAAAAAAAATTTCTGCGCCACCAGAGTCTGACAATCAAGCAAAGAATCAATAAGTCAAACTAGCTTCCTTAAAGAAAATTTGGTTTTTAAATTAAAATTCTTAGTTCCTATAGGCAAAGGTAAATACTTCTGTTTTAAATATAAACTGAATTATAAATAAGGAAATTTAAAATTTTCAAAAAAGGAATTGGTGGTTTTTGATTTTAGAACTGATTTTTTCTGAGTCTAGTATTGATTTAATTGTTTTGATTGCTTGTTTGAAAAATGTTGCTAGGAAAATTTTATGCGTATAAATAAGCAATCCCATAATTTCCTCTTTTAAGTAGAAGTTTTACTTCTGGCTTGCCTTGTGGCCGGCCACATACTTTTTTTATTTTATGTGTGTAACACAAAAATCTAACAGAAATTTTCAAGCGTCAACCAATTTTCTAAACAAGCAATAAAAGAGCAAGCAATTCAGTTTTCCGTTCTCAACTACAAATAAAAATAAATAAAACCAAATTGGAAATTTTGCAAATGAGCTCCGTGCACTTTTTGGTTAACACAAAACATCTTGATGGACGGACATGCAGACAACTTGATTAATTTATTCCTTGCAGCTGGGGTGAAAATAAATGAATTTAATTTCTTTGTGCAGATGCAAGATGTGCCCGATTTGCTTTGCGGTTACCAAAACCATTTTTGAGATCGACTTCCCAATTAAAGTGACTCTTATGTTTCCATTTTTAATTGCGGTGGTCTTGTTAGTTTAAACAGTGACTTAGAGTAGGGCTTATAAAATAAAATTAAAAAATAGTTGCTTCCAGATATTTTATTTCCTTTTTTTAATTTTTAAAGTGAACTTTAAATAACGGATACAAATGAAAAAATGTTGATTCAAATAGTACACTCAAAAAAGAGAATGTTTGTCATAAGCAATAAATGACGGAAACATTTAAAGTATTTAGAGTAATATCCTATCAATCTATGATCAGTGTTTATGACAAACAGTAAAAATGTTCGTTGTTACTTATTCAACTAAAATCATTTCATATAATCACTTAATTTCTCAGCCAAAATTTGCTTCCGTGCGGAACAGGTAGCCCTGCGAAACAGATTACCAAACAAGAGTTGGTATTAATCTATTTTTTTTTTTTTTTTTAAATAAAAAATGTGCGAGACAAGTTTTTTTTTATGGTAGAGAGTATTTTTTTTTTGTTTTGGAATTTCCTGAATTCTAATGTTATCGTTATTATGAATTGAAAACTTAATTATGAGTTTTATTAAAACTTCGCCCAAGTCGAGGCTTGAACCGTGGCATCGAAAATTGCATTTCAACGATTTTCCACTTAACTACTGATCGCGCTAAAAATTGGCAATAAAAACATCTTTATAAATTGCGCATGGTTTTGTTAATGTTTAAAAGTGTTGATGAACTTGCGTGATATAATACATTGAAGTGTTCAAGAGCAGTACTTTGAATTAATTTACTTGGTGTGTTTTATAAAAACATTTATGATGATGATATTAAATTAAATGCTATTGAAAATGATGGTGTAGATAGTGTTTGAAGCAAAGTGGAACTATTTTGAATACACAATTATACAAACTTGCAATCATCAAGGATTTATTTTAAATATTTTTTGTTTTTCTTACAAATTAAAATCAAACAATCAGTTTTTTTAAGATGTAGTTTTAATTTTTGAATTTAGAAAGTAACAATTGTTTGCGTTTTGTAGGTAGGACGGACTTTCCAAAGCAAGTTAACAGTTACCATATTTCTTTCCATATTTCAGAAAATCTTGAATGACAGAAGTCCAATAAATCAATGATTTAAAAACCACAACTAATTTTTATAAATTTAATATATATTTTATAACACCAAATAGTATGGAATTCACTCTCCTGTGCTTCTTATAATATCGTTCCAACGAAATGGCATTCTTTGTACTAACTTTTCAGCGTATGACTGCTGTAAACTGCGTCATGTAGCCAGAAGATAGAACTTAAGCTGATAAATGTTGTTAATTTTTTTTTTTTTTATCAAAGCCTTAGGTTCATTATTACCCAACATTTTCTATTGAATTCGCATTCAGTGATTGAGACGGCCAATCTAGTACGTTTATCCCATTTTCTTGCTTCGAAGAGGTACACAAGCGGCTGTGGTGCTTTGGATCGTTATTCTCTTGTAGTGCACAATTTTGTGTATTCGCTCCAAGCCACTTATTGATAGAAGGATGGAGTCCACATTGCTAAAATTTGGTCATGAGTTGTGCGTCCAGATTCTGTTTGAACACAATTAGTTACTATTAAATAGTAAGATTAAGATTAGTACACGGTAAAAAATCTGTATATATGACGATACCGAAATTTTATTAAAATTTAAACCACGCCAAATACTAAAACTAAGTTTTATTCCCGCATGGGCTTAAATTGCAATACCCGATGTGGATTAAAAACCTTATTACAAGTTGTATTCGATTATAGACCATAACGTACTAAAAATAACACTGGTTCTTTTTACACAATTTATTTCTTTTTATTTTCTTTTATACTATAATTATTAAAGTAACTCCGATTGTAGGTTACGAACTCACGTCATCATTGAAATGAAAGTAGTAAACGTTACTTGGGCGCCATTATCAAATAATAAATGTTTCACAAAAATTGTATTTATAATACTTATTGTATTTACAATACAAAGCTTTATAGCTTCGTAAACCGAAAACGCAGCTCTGAATTATAAGACTTTTGAATCTTAACAATCTGGAAATTGAGACAGAAAGTATTAAAATATAATACAGCATGACTTAAAATGTAATAGATGTTTTATTAAATCTAATATCATGGCTATCTTAACTCAAATCTATTCCAGTTGCACTAGATTTTGAAACCAATTGTATTACTTTTTTGTTATTTTGTATTAAATTTTAAACTGTAGTTACTAAAGTTTTAATTAATTAAATTTATTTAAACTTTATTAAATTTATGTACAGCTTTGTTAAAAAAAATGTCTAGTATTTTGAAAAGTATTAATTCTAATAAAAAATGGTTTGAAAAATACATTATTCCAACCATTGGTTTAAAAATTACTCCAAGATTTTTAAGCGTGTAGTAACACTGGATTATGCAAAGCAACAAGCAACCGATATAATACAAGTACAACTAGAATAACTGTTGTAAATATGTAACATACGATCATACAGACATGCAACATGCAAGCGCATCCTTCACTCAATTACATACGGCACCACTAAGACAGCCATTATTACATACATTGGCTAAAGCCAGAAATTTAATATACATATTTACGACAAGAACATAACGCATTTTTTGAAATATAAAAAAATATACGCAGCGACTAACAATAAGCAAACGCTATTGTTTGTACACAACATCGCTTTAACAAATAAACCCCATATAACAAGTACAACCCACTGGCTCAAGTCAATATTTATTTATTTTATATTTAGTCTACTGATATAATATCTTACAGACTATTTCATAATTGCAAAAATATTTCCACCAGTGATAATAATAATAGATACAATACTATAATATAATACCAGTGATAGTTATTTAAACATTTCAAAAACATTCCTTTTAAAAACATTAAAATCATTACTAAAATCAATGTAATTCGCAATGACGTTACAATACATCAAACATCTAGATATGGGCTCATTTATGCCATAATTAGTTCTATGAAATGGAACGTAAAACAAAGCCCTCTCCCTTAATGGTCGTTTTGGAGCATAGAATGGAACTAAAGCAAGTAGTTCCGGACAATTAATATTGCTATCTAAAATGCGCTTAATAAATAAAACGCTCTGTGCATGCCTTCTTTGCGACAAGTTTTGCAAGCCTAATAAGTTGCAACGCTCATCATAAGATGGCATATTCTCAAATGAAAACCTACGGCGTAGAGCAAATCTTGAAAATTTTTTTTGAATTCGTTCAATACGACTGATCTCACATTCATAATAAGGGTCCCACACAATACTTGAGCATTCAAGTTGAGATCTAACTAAACTAACATAAAGTGTTTTTGCAGTCAAAGGATCTAAAAATTCTTTCGAATTTCTTTTTAGAAATCCAAGTTGAGAACAAGCTTTAGATATCATGAACTCACGATGGTAGCTAAAAGAAAGCTTGGTATCAAAATATAAACCTAAATCTTTTACAATTTTATCTCTTAAGAATACGTTATTATTGCCATAAGAATAATTATATAAAATTGGATAACTCTTATGGGAGTAAGTCAGAGCTTTGCATTTAGAATAATTTAAATTCATTCCATTCTTATTGCACCATAAGAGAAATGATCTTATGTCTTCCTGCAAAGTGAAGCAATCAGAAATATGCCCAACTTTAATAAAAATTTTTAAGTCGTCCGCATATAACAAGCATTCGCTGAACTGAAATATTTGTGGGATATCATTTATAAACAAGTTAAAAAGCAGGGGACCTAAGTGGCTACCTTGAGGCACGCCTGAATTAACGACAATGGGCTTTGAATAATGGTTATCCACTTTAACAACTAATTGTCGATTCGATAAATAGGAAGAAATCCATTCCAAAAATACGGAATGACCCCCAACTTTTCAAGTTTTTGCAATAAAATCGAATGCACCAAGCTATCAAATGCTTTAACAAAGTCGGTATAGAGTACGTCAACTTGCAAGCCATTTTCGACAGAATTGATACAAAAATTTGTAAAAATTGTTAGATTAGTGCACGTTGATCTACCCGCGAAAAAACCATGTTGTTGCGTTACAATATAATTTTTGATCTCCGAAAACAGTCTCACATTGACAATCTTATCTAAAAGCTTAGGAATAACTGATAGCTTAACAATCGGTCTATAGTTTTCTATTAAAAATTTTTGACCAGATTTAAAAATTGGAGATATAAATGCAGTTTTCCATTCATCTTAGAATATGCCAGTGGAGAGTGATTATTAAATATAAGCGCTGAAGCAATAAAAAGTGTCGAAGCGCATTGCTTAAAAAACACCGGAGGAAGCAAATCAAAACCAACGCCTTTATTAGTGTCCAAACCTCGCAAAACTTCAAAGACTTCTTCGTAAGAAATTGTCATACTTGACACATTTACAATTTGGTTGATGTTTGAGAAATCGTTATAATTATTTGGTAATGTAGCATTATTGAAGACAGACCCAAAAAAGTCTGCAAATAGTTCGCAAGATTCTTGCGGATTATTTGAAGATTTATTTTTGAACTCCATAGATTAAGGGAGTCCATGAGATTTACGTTTGGAATTTATAAACACCCAGAAAGATTTTGGGTTTGATTTAATTCCAGATTCGATAGAATTTAAATACTTTTTATATAAGAAGTTAGAAAGAAAGTCAAATTCCTTGCGACGTAAAACAAAATTTGCTTTATCAACATCAGTATTTGTTCTCTTAAATTTTTTATGCGCTTTATTTCTTAAATTTTTTAGGTGTAATAATCGAGAATTATACCAGGGTAAGTTAAATTGCCGATTAAATTTTTTGATTGGTACATATAAATATAAGCCTTCTTCTCGAATTTTTTTGAATGTGAAATACATAGCGTATAAATCCATAGAATTAAAAACTATTTTCCAATTTATAGAGTCAAAATAATTATTTAGCGCAGGATAGTTAGCATTTTTGAAATTATAAGATAAATTGGAAGAATTATCTAAAATATTATTTGGTTTATAAAAACTAAATTTCAGCTCGAGTGCTTTGTGATGAATTGACTCGCAAGTAAGCGGCATATGACACATATTCATGGAGTATTTAAGATCATTGCTAATAAAAACTAAATCCAAAATTCTTTTCAATTCGTTCTCGAATTCATTAATCTGAAACATATCTAAGGAATAAAGTGAGTCACATAGTAACAACTCTACATCTTTTTTAACGTTAAAAGGCATTAATATTTTGTCATCACTATTATATCTCCACTCAATGTTACTTAAATTGAAATCCCCTAAAACACAAGGAGTTTGCTGAGGGCTTAAAGACGATACAATATTGGAAATATTGAAAATATGGTCATTAGATAAATTATAAGCGCTATTTGGTGGAATATAACTTACAATAAAAACAATTTCATTGATGCTGATTGCAGGATCATTGGCAAATTTGACTGCAATACAAGTTTGTTCAATATTATCACGCTCGCGAGGTAAGCGAATTTCTCTACTTGCATATTTTGATGAAATTGCTATTAATACACCGCCTCCTCTTGACACACCTGGGCAAAGTATGCGGTCTCTACGGTATACTTCATAATCCGCGTCAAATAACTCTTCAGAACAAAAATGTGACGTTAACCAAGTTTCCACAAGAGTTATCACGTCGAAATCATGAGCAGTTGCGGCAGAAAACAATTGATTAGTTTTAGTACGAATACCACCAGCATTGTGGAAATATAAAGAAAAATAGCTATGATAAGCTATGATGACGCAGATGAGTTGTTTATAGATTTAGCAATAGAGTGCTCACAGGATTCTATTTTGGTTGCATTTTTCTCGGTTCCGTCCGAAAATTTTTAAACACAGATACTTTTATGTTTTCCTGCCAAAGCGATGGACTGAGGATAGTCTCAAAAAATTGCTCAACAACACCGAGCTTAAACGTTATTTTCTTTACATCTTCACGAGCAACGCCTTTTTTTATAAGTTTGTAGCACGCCAGATTCTTCTCTTCAATATTCGTGTGTTTAACTATATAATTCATAATATCACGCTTAGTGACATTCGGCTTAAAAGCAGATAGATGAACAAACCTCAGTTTGGGCACAACTTCTAGCTCATGGTTGTTGTTTACACCAACTAGAAGAACTTCTTGAGAATGTCGCTTATTAAAATACAATCAGCCACATACACTTATAAGCAAAATCTACTCTTTTGCACCCGAAACCAATAAAACGAAGAATAAAAGCTCAAACGCTTCTGAGCAGGGGATAACAGAGGAGTATTATTTCACAAAAGTATATAAAAGAGCCTTGTTTCTACCATCGGCCAGTTCAGAAGTGCATATGAGAGAGTTTTATTTTAACCTTGAAACAGTCAAAAATATATATACAAATGTGTCTTATTTTATTCATTGACCAAGAAGGACACATCCTAAATAAGGAATCTGCTAATACCACAAACAGGAATGAAACTATAATAACTGAAATCCAAATCTCGTCATCAACGACACATTCATCTCGGAAAGAAGGCCTACTCTAATGCCTGGACAGACGAACGCAAAGATCATCAATCATCAACAAAAATGCTAATGCGCTGTAAGCACCGACGCTACAAGCTACGAAACGCCACCGGCCATAGTCTCCAATACGCTATAAGCAACATTGCTACGAGAGGCCACGCTGCATAAGCAGCACATAACCAATACAATCCTGAAAGCGAAAAACATTGCGTTATCAACACCAGAACTACAAAATGAAGCTACAGTATCATACAAGCAGAAGAGTGGAGACTACAAAAGAATAATTGCATCTTGTTGTCTAGCGAAACGAGGACCTATAACGAACGAAGACACAAGCGGTAATATAATTTGGTATGGAAAAATGGAGTGCTTGCCGTGTCTCGCACGATCAAAAATGTTGATTTAGTTATACATAGCCATCCCATCTATCCTCTTTTGGGAGGGTCATCCTCCTTTTTCAGCCGAAAATTTCAAAAACCTCCGAATTTCCTTTTTTACCTTGAATCCTCCTTTTATCCTCTAATCATCCTTCTTTAATATCTATCATATATATTAATAGGTAAACAAAAAAGTTTGTGATTCCTGTTTACCTGCATTAACTTCAACATGTTCACATAAAATTTATATCGAGGGAAGGTATTTTCGAGTAGACGTGCACAATATAGTTTTTATTCGAATATGTTGTCTTTAAGATAGATAAAACAAAGCAAATGTAAAAAGATTTTTTTTTCCCAATGCGACAATGAGAAACCAACAACAAAATACATAGCTACACAGCTCTGTTGAATATTGTTGCAGTTGCATACACGACAAGGATGATATTGACTTAACAAAAAAACAAAATTTTGATACAACTCGATTATATTATTCTACATAGTTGCCTTCGAGGGCGATACAACGAGTGTAGCGATTTTCCAACTTATCGATACCACTTGTATAGTACGATTTCTCTTTCTCGTTAAAATAGGCCTCAGTTTCAGCGTTTACTTCATCATTGCATTTCTATCCAGCAAGCATTCTCTTGAGATCTGAAAACAGGAAAAAGTCGCTGGGGCAACATCTGGAGAATACGGTGGGTGGGTAAGCAATTCGAAGCCCAATTCATTCAATTTTGCCATCGTTTTCATCGATTTGTGACACGGTGCATTGTCTTGGTGAAACAACACTTTTTTTCTTTTGCAAATTTTACCTTTTTTTGGCGATTTCAGCCTTCATCGATCCAAATGTGCAAAGTAATAGTCGCTGTTGATGAATGTTCCTTTTTGAAGATAGTCGATGAATATTATTCCTTTTGCATCTCAAAATACAGACGCCATCACCTTACAAGCCGACTGTTGGGTCTTTGCTCGCTTTGGATTCGGTTCGTCGACTGCTGTCCACTCAGCTGACTGTCTTTTGGATTCTGGTGTGTAACACTGAATTCATGTTTCATCATTTGTCACATATCGACGATAGAATTCTATTTTATTGCAGTTTAACAGCGCCAAACACTCCTCTGACCATTAATTCGTTGTTGTTTTTAGTCGACTGTGAGCTCACGCGGCACCCACTTTGCACAGAGCTTTCGCATACCCAAATGTTCATGTAAAATGGTAAAAACACTACCATCTGATATCTTTACAATATTAACTAGGTCGTGCACCTTCAATTTGCGATCGTTCATTACCAATTTGTGGATTTTTTTGATTTTTTTTGGAATAACAGTCTGATTTGAGTGTCCACTGCGCTCTGTATCATTGTGTTGGTACGACCACGCTTAAATTCAGCAATACACTTTTCTACCATTTGTCTCGATAGAGCAGAGTCTGGATAATGTTTATCAAGCCATTGTTTGGTTTCCACTGTTTTTTTTTTTTTCATCAAAAAGCAATGCTTTATCAAAACTCGAAATTCACTTTTTTCCATTTTTTTTTTTCAGAAACAATAGTACACAAAATGCTGTAACAAACGAATCAATTGTCAGATTGTTCTCAAATTTTTATACGTATCGTTTGAAGGTTGGTACTAAATAAAAATCATATGGAAAAAATCTAGTAACGCCATTTATGTGTCATCCTATGGACTTTTTGAACGTACTGTTAGTTGTAAAATGGTCAAAATTCATAAAAAATAATGCTTTTTTGACATGAAGGGGGATGCCTTGCAACAACAAAATTAAATTAAATCACATCGACTAAGATGAACAGTTTTCCATCGCAATTTCCGCATTTTTTTGAAAAAGCACATAGTTTTTAAATTAGATCGTTTTAAATTAAAAAAATGTTCAGTTTAAATGTAGGCCATATTGAATTGTTTTGTCCAGACCGTATATTAGACCGGATCGAAATTTAGATTCCGCCATGCACCGTCTCAAAAGTTAGAGGAACTCATAAAAACGATTTCTGCAAATTTTTTTTCAAACCGGAAAAAATCCCACGGAGCGATTTTAATTCTCCTGAAGCTCCTTTTTGGTAAAAAACATGGTGATTGGCGATATTTTTAAGCAATAAAATACATGAAGACGTATGAACACGTTCGAAATGAATCCATTCTATTTTTTCTTCGGCGACCTAGTGATCCTCTCTTTGAGTATTGACAAACATGATAAGTATTGCCATATCTTCCTAATGATGGTGTACGTTCAGTACTATTTTCTGAAGTTTTATTATCTCCTGGCGTTTGTTTTTGGTGTCCATGCTTTCTGCATGTCAATTGAAAGCAATATATTTCAGAGAACTGCACATTATTTTTATTATTATCAAAATTGGCTCAAATTCTTCAAACATATTTAACTTCACTTTAATATTATTTCCAATGATAATTAAAACTGAAACAAATCACAAAGCTAATTTTTCCCAAAAATACAAGTGACAAGTGAAAAACGCAAATAAAGAATATGTTAAGAATAGTTCGACAATCGTTAATCGTTTTCATTCTGGACGTGTCTTTAGCGATTGGCGAGAAGAGAGGATAACTAATCGAAAATTGCTTTGATTCTGTTCGGGCTCAAACATTCAATAATAGTTTGTATACCAATACGCTGCTAGAAAACGTCAGGATAGAACGAAAACAACAAAAATACATGCAGAAGCAGAAATTCTAGCTTTAAGCGGAGGATCCTAATTTCTGAACTGTCTGGATGGTGCCTTTGAATCGATTCGCAATCGTTGCTTACAAACTCTAGAGGCATGCAAGCATTACTTTTTGTGTGCGATTGTGACTGACCCCGAATATTATTCAAATGGCAAAAAATAACAAATGGTACTATGCAGATCTCTGGTGTACATAATCGATTTCATATAAAATCTTAAGATCTAAAATTTTCACAGTGGAAAAAATATTTTTTTTTGCAATTTTTTGTTGAATTTTTAGCACGTAATTTTAGATAAATTTTGCCGCAACAGTCTGAAATTTTTTTTGTAGAGATAATAAAAAAATAAACTGGACTAAAATTTATTTGAAAATTGACAAAATTCAGAACTCTTATCATTTAAGGCTACTTATAGCATCTTTGTGTAAAACGAAGCCTTCGTCTTAAGCCTCGTTCGTTTTCGGACGATATCGGACAAAGTTGGCTTGATGTATTTTTTCCTTGCGTCGTTGTCTACTGTTACGTTGCTTACGTTGCTCAAATACTCTTAAAAAACCTTAAACATTTCATACTTATTACAAGCAATTTTTAACAGGTGGCAACATTTTTTCATCAGCTGTTTAGTTTATTTTGGTTATTGGATAATTGTTTGTTTACTTTTGCTGCAAATTCAGTTTAAGGATTTATGTACTGTGAAAATGAAATAATATTCGAAATGTTTTCGACCATGATTCAATCATTATAAGGTTATCCAGATATTTGACGTCTTCTCACAAGAATAAGAATGTATACCCTTATTTGAAGAGGAGAGCAAAAGAGCAATTTTTTAATGACATAAAAATCCCTCAGTTGCATGAATATCATACTTTTTTGTAGTACAAAATACTAAAGATACATTTGACAACTACGTTTTCAACTACCTGATTGTTTTGAACAAAACTTATATTATGAGCTTTTAAAAGTGTAAGGTTACATTTTTGATGTAAACCAATATTGAAAAAATTTGATTTGTGTATGCAAAACACATTTTGAAAGAATTTGTATGAATATTTTTATTATGGTTTTGTGCTTTGAATAATAAACAATAGTCAGTTTATAGGCAAAATTTATTGAAAATATGTTTTTAAATCTGTGGATACAGAGTTTTGAAATCGTTTGTTTAACCAAAAGGATGATTATAGTTATTTCTACATTTATATTAGGGAAAATCAAACATACCTTTTTCCTCTTTTGACAAAAGATAGCTAGTTTTGTTCACACAACGCAGAGAATAACACCGAAAAAAAAAATATAAAATTAAAAAAAAACAACGTTAAATTAAAATTTAATAGTGACAAAAGTAGGAACAAGTTTGAAATTTTTCCATCAAAAATGATATTATTCATTGGAACATGAATTTCCTTTTTGTTCTAAAATTGGTCATTGTTAGAATAAAGTTGTTTGATTTTTTAAAACGGAAATCCAACGGAACTGCGTACTTTCGCACTTGCTCACTGCCGAACACATACGACGTCTTAAATATATTACATGTTGAAAGCATTTTTTATTTGAAATTATTTAACACTAGTTCGAAATTAAAAATATCACATACTAAGACACAAAGTAATTAGAGATAATGTCGCTATAAAAATTGAAACAAATTCCCAAAAACTATTTTCATGTCAATAAATTTTACTAAAATATTGCACACTTGATTTTTTTAACATAATCACAAGCATATGGAAAAAGTACTTAAAAAAAAAAAACACAGCAGAACACTGAAACATACTTTTTTTTTGGGATGACCACACAACCCTGGCTGTTATTTTTACAAGAGAGTAAAAATGTTTTTGTTTAGATAAAATAAGGGTATGTGAAATACCTGGATAACCTTATAATGATTGAATCATGTTTTCGACGATTGTACCAAAGACTGGAGTGCCTTTTGACAGGTCTGGATTCTTTCCATTTCCAGCAACCCAATTTTTCACTTGTTGTTGTCTTTAAAATATAGAAAGTATTTGTGTATTCTTAGATGAAAATAAATTATATTCTATTTACCTTTTCTTCATAGCAACATCCATTTTAAAAATGTTCATAACGATGACAATTTACTAATCGTCAAATTTTGACATTTCGTTCTTAATTTTTTTTCTTACACAAAGCCAATTTCATACTAAAGTTACATTATCGTTTTTTACTGGAACAGCTGTTCTCGTTTATGCACGACATTATTTTTACATCAAGCAAAAACAGCGACTCTCGGCTTTCCAGTGAAGGCTTCGTTAACCGTTGTGTCAACAGCTGTTGGGTTTTATCCACATCGACAGTAGATGTACCCGGGTACTTCATACGTTTTGTATGGCAGATAGTTGCTTTTGATATACAAATATTAACTACTACCTGGATTCTTGTAATTTTCTGGTTTTTTTTTTTTTTATTTATTGGAAATATTGTCTAGTTAACAAAACTTTTATCATAATTTGGGAAAAAAAAAATTTGGTACCTAAATAATCCATTTTTACCAAAAATGGGAATTGCCAAAATCCATAAAAATTTAACAATTTCCAAATTCTTTTTTAATCCTTGTAATTTGATCCCTTTTTACCAAGAAAAATAATTAACATTGAATTTTCATTCGCAAAATTCCGTTATATTTGAACTGAAAATCAACCCCTCTTGCTCATAGTGCTATTTTTAGTACCTGCGCAGAATAATTATAACTCATAAAATATTTGTTCAATGTAAACATTTTTTTTTTGGAATGTGTAGGAAAACACGTCTACTAACAGGAACAAAAGGGTATTTGGGAATATCTTGCCTACCTACCCTTGCACAACCAGTTTTGCAGGCAGAAACATGATTTTTTGCGCAGGTTTCGTTTTGAGTAGTTTTGTATGCATAAGTCAGTTTATGTGCGATTTTTGAAGTGTAAAGACCTAAAAATTTATTTTGTGCGGCAAATATATAAAAAGTGAAAATAAAATGGATGGTGCAATTTGTAATAAGCCTGTGTGCGCAGAGCACTCGAAGGATCATCCACAATGCCTCAGATGCTGCTAAAATTCATAAAATATATTTTTTACTTTCATTATAATGATTTTCTATAAATAAATAAACAAATTTCCATAAAATAAACTAAATATTTCCATTTATTTCTATATATTTGTATGAATTTTCATAGAACATCAGCTGTTGACGCTAGGTCATTTTCTAGTAACTGGGTTATATTTTCCAAACGGTTGGTCCAATTGACCTGAAATTTCACACCAATATCAATTACATATTTCCAAGCTATGATACGAAGTTTCATCAAGATTGGACCAGCCGCTTGGAAGATATAGCAATATAAAGTGAACTTTGCCATTTATTTCTATATATTTGTATGAATTTTCATACAAGTACCCGGGTACATCAGCAGTCGACGCCATTCCACTAACTTGAATTTGGGCTGTATCGACTGAACTGCTGCTCCAATCTTGATGAAACTTTTCCACATGATGCAAAAGTGTATGGTTGAGGATATCATGAAATTTCAGGTCAATCGGACTAACCGTTTGGAAGATACAGGAAAATTAAAGTTGCAAATGTACCCGTGGGCTCTACGATCGACACAACGGTTAAATCGACGTATCGTGCGTGTCGACGTGTCGTGCGATTTACACAAAGATGCTATTAGACTACAATGGAGCCTTCATCTATATGCATGATAAAATGATATATGGAATGTCCATCTCATATTCCATTCTTGAACCCATAGAATTACTTTGGGATACCATTAAAAGTAAAGTTAGAAAATGTAAACATTATTTTGGTGGGTGTGCATAAATCTTCATACTCCCTCCATTATAGTTGATACAAAATGTTTGTAAGTAATTCACCCTGTAGATGTCGATCAAAAATAATAGAAAAATGTTGGTTATGATGCATACATAACACTACACTCTAAAAAGTTAATCTTATTTTAATCCCTACCTGAAAGTCAACTTTAACCTTAATGTAAGCAACAGCTTGTTTTCAATATTCTGCTGACTTAAATGATCCAAAAATCGTGTGTCTTTTTTCTTAAAGTTTAAATCAAACAAAAATTTGTGCTCCATACATTTTATGCTCCTAAACACACATGGAATGCTGCAATCAAATCTAATAATTACTATTAAAATAAACGCGAGTTTTCATGTTTTAAAAGTGCATGAATAAAAAATTATACGAAAGTCCGTCTAAGGTAAAAAAAACTAAGTATTGTATAGAAAGACAATACTTCAATACATCATCATTACCATGGCGAAATCATCAAGGTGAAACAGGAAGCTGCCTTATTTCTGAAAAAAAACCTAACTTCAAAACCACTAAAGGTCAAAAAATTAATAGGAAATCTGAATTAATTAATAAGTCATTGAGTTATTAAGTTATAATTAGTCTATTAAGTTTTTTTTTTCTATTATTTATTTGACTAATTACCATACCACAAAATAACACATAATTCATTAGCAAACGCGCGTTAAGCGTAGTATCGTGGAGAAATCAAATTTAGTTCAATGAAACACTTGATTACTTTTCGGCAGAACATGGTCATGCATGCCACGGAACCGTTTGTACACAAAACAAAAAAAAAAAAAAAATTGACAGAAAACGGAAGATGATATGTGCCTACAGCAAAACTTGAGCATAATTCCCAGCTACATCTATTTTGCCTGTTTTCAATAAAAAACAATTAAAAATTTCCATTTAAATTTAAAAATAAATTTAAAAATAATTATAATTAAATTTCATAAAAAAACCAAACAAAAATACGAAAAAAATATTCTGTGTCAGCCGGGGACTCAAACCTTGGCTGCTTCGCAAATCAAGCACGTTAACCAGTATGACACGGCCATCACATATATTTGGTGTACACAATTAAATGCCACGCAGCAGCATTAGCAGCACAACAAGAATATTAACCGACTAAAAATATAATTGAGGGTAGTGCAGCAGGTTAAGCAAAGCGCGCAGAACCAATCATCTACGTGGCCCGGATTCGAGTCTCAACGATTGGGAGTGAGGAGTTTACATTTTTTCAAATCACATTAATTTTATCCCTTTTTAGTCGTTTTAGGCCCTCTTGAAAAAATTTAGCCAAACAAAATAATAGCAATTTTTAACAAGAAAGTTTAATGATTGATGTCTGTTGACAACATTTGTGTACTATGTCATCGTTCTAAAAAAATTTTAAATTTGGAGGTAGGAAATATCGTCCACAGAAAAATCGCACAAAAAATAAAATTAAAAATCACGAAAACGAAAAATGACAAAAAAAAAAAAAATAAAGAAAAATGTAACAAAAAATCACCCAATAAAAACGAAAATATGCCCAAAATTTTGGAAAAATTGCATATAATGCAATCTTGCGGTGTCGGACTGATTGACAAGAATAAGCTGTCTTGAATTTATGAAATAAATGAAAATATCTGGAGAAAGAAATAAATATTATTCATTAGAAATTATCAAAAGGTATTACTACAGCAGGACGGGGACCGATTTAAAACTTTTAGTTTTTTTAAAACACAGTTATAATTAGCTTTTTTTTAGCTTTTTTAAAATTAGTTATAATTAAACAATAGTTATAATTACCATTTCACTAGTAGTCAATGTGAACTATCACTCGAAAACAAAAAGTGGAATTTAGTCCTACAAACTAGGTGATTTTTGTATGGCAAATAGCCAAAGCAAAAACGAAATTTCGCCCAAGAACGTTCAAAACCGCATCATTTTTTTTGAGGGTTTCTAAACGAAAATTGACCGAATTTCTTATGGAGAAATTTTATCGCCTTTTTAAATGTTCACCATGATGTGAACGTGATGTGAATGTGAACCATGATCACATAAAAAGCATACTTTTTAGTAATCTCAACAACAAATTTAGTTTGTTTTCCAAGTTATATGAAAAGATCAAGCCCTAAAGGCTTCATCGTAGTCCTGACAATTCCTTAATATACATACAAATTATTCCATTTTGTTACTCGTATCAATTCAATATCAACGCTAAGAAAATCAGGACAGTACCATCTCTCTACATCCTGATAAAGTTTTGGTGGCGAATTTCAAACTTACTTCTTGGCGATCAGATGTAATTTGACTCAATTTTCTTCTTAAAAAATTCTTTATTCTAAAATTGTGGTCATTTACTATTTACTATTGTGGTCAAAACTATTTTTTGTTGAATTCAGCCATGTCTCAATATATTTTTTGACAAGAGTGAATTTTTTTAACTCAATTTCGTCCCGCTCATTGATTCGTCTTCATACAAGTCTTAACGTAGAAGAGTCTACATTAAATTGCTCATTCATTTCTGACATTTTACGACTATTTAAAAGTGGTTATAACCGATTTTCGGTTTTATGTGGAAATGCTTTGCAATATTTTGCTAAAATTTTTTTTTTGGAGTGATACAATATATCTAAAGATTGTTTTTGGCATTTTTTGACTTAAAAAAATTTTGACACAAATAATGCATAAAATAAAATGCATTTGAAATAATCACCTTAAACACTATTAAGATGGAGAGTGATTAGAGTGTGCTATTTTTGTGATCAACCAAGAACTTCCCTCCATGTTCGGCTAAAACGAAATAAAACATGTAAAAGTTAAAATTTTTTTGATTTCCCACAACTGTTAATTCGAAATTTCGACTATTTTCAGCAAAATGTAAAATAAACTGGACTTGTTAAAATTATTAAAAAGTGTGCTATTTGTGAGACCATGGCATGACCGTGTGACCAAATAGAAAGTCTTCAATATTGAATTGCCACTTTTTAAAACTAAAGGCCCTATTAACGTCAAATTGGCCCAATTTCTGATTGAATTCTGGCTCTTTTCCAACTAAGTCTATGTCATCCCTGCTAACAACAGCATTGCTACCTGCTGTAAAGGTAGCAATAAAAAATAACAAAAATATCAGTTTTCATACCCTGAATATTTAGCGAATATTTTTTTATTCGTTCGTTCGTAGAATAATAAAAATAATAATAATAAAAGTAATAATTAATATAATAAAAATAATAATTATAATTATAATAAACTCTTCTTACAAAAAATCACCATATATCTCAAATTTACGGGAGTACAATACCACTAGCTTAAATGAAATTTTTGATATATTCAGTTTTTAAGAAATTTTGTTTTTGATTCTAAAATACTTCTTTTTATTTCAAAAATAATTTTGTTTTTTCTTTCAAAGAAAAATTTTACTTTAATATAAAAAGAAAAGTTCTTGGCGCTAAAACAAGTAAAATTTTCATTAAAATTTAGTAAATTTTCTTTGATTTTAGGATGTTTTTTCAGAGTGTAGCCTACTTTAGCAACTTTCAAGGACTCTCATAAACTGTTCACATAGCTACTTAAAATAATTATTTATTTATAATTCAACTTTTAACCTTCCTCAACTCATAAAATGTCAAAATTAAAAAAGGAAAAAATTATTTGCTGTTTAATTTAACGCTTCGTGCGGCTGCCAGCCACAACTTGGCAGCTAAAAAGTTAAAAGGGAAAATCTAGCATTAATTTTTCAGGCGGCCATAAATGAAACTGGGACACCCTAAAGATGAAAAAAATATGCAAGTGTTACTATAGAAGAGTGAAAGTGTCACAACGTCTGCATTTTGTTGTTGTTGTAGAAAAATATTTATATATAAAATGCTCTAATCATTCACTGCCAGCCTCTCTGTCCTCTTCAGAGATTGAAAAATTAATGCTTGTTGTGTGTAGGGTGACAGTATTTTTGTTTATATTTTTTTTTTATTTAGCTGAAGGGTAAAAATATTTCTCACTCTGCTGCACATGTGAAAAGTGAAAATTTTTTAACACAACCTTGGAAAATCGCTTCCAAACGTCATGATTACAGTTTAAATACCTTTTAACGAGCTTTTGACGTCGATGAAATGGTGTGGGTCATGTAAGTTTGCGTGTTGTATCCTGTGTAAATGTGTAGCTGTTCACTCCACATCATGGTAGCGATGAGATTTAAGCGATGTCAAGCATCATGTTACATGCTCCAATTACAACGCGAAGATTAGATATTAAATTAAATGCATGTTCAAGCCATCACGATGATGAAGTTGATGAGGACGGAAGGACATCAAGAATGATAACTTTGAAAAAAAATCAATTAAGTGCATTTTGTGCGGTTTAATTTAATAATGCAACATGCCTTATTTTGCTTACCTAACCGCCTGAAACGCTCCATTCGCTGGGCTCTCCTCTTTGTGTATGTGTGTGCGTCTTCTTTTTTTTGTATTAGCTTGTTCTTGCTGTCACCACTCGAGTGCCTAATTATGCTAATGAGCCGACTCAGTGGCAGAAGCTGCCACAAAGGTCCTTGCAGTGCATATTTACGCAAGCTATCCTTAAACGCACTCTTGAGATGCTTCCAAGTTGTTGTTGTTCTTTTGTTGAAAGCAACTTGAGTTGAAGAAACCTATGAAAAAAAAATGCAAACCAAAAAATAATTCAAAAGGAAAAATGTTATAAAAAAAGGTCTGCACACTTTAATTTGAGTGCAGAATTCCTGTGAGAATGTGGTACGAGGCAAAGTCACAATAATGTAAACATTATTTATACCAGTTACTTTAAAATGGATAAGTACCTATTTGCTCATGAAGTTATGTTTTATGTAAGTTATGTTCAAGTCAAGAAATTATTTTAAAAATTCTCAAAATGTCGTTAAATTTCACTTAACTTCAGACAATTAAGCTTATGAAGATCTTGTAATGTTTACTTTTATAATACAATAAATTACATTTTTAACTATACAGAATACAATATATACCTTCGACGGAGTATTTTGTTCACATATCTTTGGCAAAATTGTAAGAGAACTATTTTTGAAAAATATTTGAATTTAAAACTAATAAAAGTTATATGAGGTCACGTAAAAGTAGATTTGTCGTGGAGATTTAAACTATTCTCTGAAATTTTGCATGAATGATGTTGGTTGTGGTTATGGTTATGGTTATGGTTATGGTTATGGTTATGGTTATGGTTATGGTTATGGTTATGGTTATGGTTATGGTTATGGTTATGGTTATGGTTATGGTTATGGTTATGGTTATGGTTATGGTTATGGTTATGGTTATGGTTATGGTTATGGTTATGGTTATGGTTATGGTTATGGTTATGGTTATGGTTATGGTTATGGTTATGGTTATGGTTATGGTTATGGTTATGGTTATGGTTATGGTTATGGTTATGGTTATGGTTATGGTTATGGTTATGGTTATGGTTATGGTTATGGTTATGGTTATGGTTATGGTTATGGTTATGGTTATGGTTATGGTTATGGTTATGGTTATGGTTATGGTTATGGTTATGGTTATGGTTATGGTTATGGTTATGGTTATGGTTATGGTTATGGTTATGGTTATGGTTATGGTTATGGTTATGGTTATGGTTATGGTTATGGTTATGGTTATGGTTATGGTTATGGTTATGGTTATGGTTATGGTTATGGTTATGGTTATGGTTATGGTTATGGTTATGGTTATGGTTATGGTTATGGTTATGGTTATGGTTATGGTTATGGTTATGGTTATGGTTATGGTTATGGTTATGGTTATGGTTATGGTTATGGTTATGGTTATGGTTATGGTTATGGTTATGGTTATGGTTATGGTTATGGTTATGGTTATGGTTATGGTTATGGTTATGGTTATGGTTATGGTTATGGTTATGGTTATGGTTATGGTTATGGTTATGGTTATGGTTATGGTTATGGTTATGGTTATGGTTATGGTTATGGTTATGGTTATGGTTATGGTTATGGTTATGGCCGCCGTAGAGCCGTTGTTCGACCGCTGTTCTATTCGGAAAGAATGCTGCTCATATTTTATTCCCTAAGCGCATAATTTATGCGTTAATTCCGCATATTTTTCGACTATGAGCAACTAATCAGGAAATAAGCATTTGCGCACATAAATTCAGAGCAAGACAAAATCGTAATATATGAGCAACTGGTGTAAGTGAGCAACTGCATTACAAAAGATTCCATGAATCATGCGCACTTTGAACAAAAATTAAGCTCAAAACAAATTTATTTCTTATCTCATGGTTCTGAATCAGGAAGGGCTTTTTAATTATTGACAGTTTATTACTAAACAATTAAGTAATTTATATAATTTTTTACATTTATAAAATTACAAATACTACTCACTTAGGATCTGGTCAAATCTCGAATTCGAACTCACGTCCGCGCATTTTCATGGAGGATGTGCTATCCATTGTACTACAGAAGCTGGTTCCACTAGAACGGTTTGTTACCTTCACAATAAAACAACTCAGGCAAAAGCGCGTTAAGGCAATCAGTAAAATAATATTGTCTAAATATAGATTTATAGATAGAAATATAGATAAAAATAGATAGAATAGAAAACAGAGTAATACCAAAAATTGTGTGCATAGTGCATTGTTCATGATCAAAACTTATACATGATAAGGAACAATTTTTTTTTGTTATGTAGTAAGCAGCTTAATACTGCAATAGTCTACAAAGAATTTTCTGCATGATCTAAAATATTTTGCAAACGTCCATTGTTCGACCGCTGTTGGCCGGGTAGGCTTTTTGAATGCTTTTTAGGCCATATTCAACCTTGTTCGGCTGTATGACATTTGTTCGGCCACTGATTATTTATACTCAAATTGTTATGGAACGAGAAAACCTTCTCCATAAATTATGCATATCAATGAATCCATCGTTGATGATTTGTTCGAAAGCGCTATGACAGAATAAATCCTTCAAATAATTCAAGTAACCTGAATATCTAGCAATTATCTTTGATGATACTTGCAAACTATTCCAATGAGAACTCTCTTCGCTTTTCATCACATCGACTAAATAAAAGTAGAAATTGTGAAAGGATGTTTGGAATTCATTTTAAAATGCGTTCAGCACGATGTTTTCCAATTAAAGCATGTTGTTTATGCATAATTTGACTGGTTGCCAGCAAAAGCTGTCTCAGCAACAGTTACGAATACACCTCTGAAGCACACACACACACACTCACTAATGCTGATACAAACACGCACACAGCCACGTAACAAGTCACTCAGCTAGAAATCGATATCAATCGTATAGCAAAAAGCAGAAAAAAATTCGCTTTCAGAAGCATCAGAGTATCCTGGGCAGAATAAATGCATTGAAGACCATTTTGATCGTTTTTCAATGATGTTGTTGGCAGCAAGTAAAGAAACAAATACATGGGAACAAACACATGCAACCAAACAAACACGCAGCTTAATATAATCAAACCCAATGGCACACATGCAGAACAGCTGTGGCACCTATACCAATACCGTAAGGAGCAATTGCAACATCAACTCTATCGTCATGAGTGCAGGATCAGGAACAGCACCATAACCATGACTTTTGATTTGCGTAAACTGCACGTTTGCAGTTCGAGCCTTTGTACCCAGATATCGTTTAAGCGTGATTTGAATATTTGCAGAAAATCACTGTATGTTTGTGTGTATATGTTTGTCTGTGTGCCTGAATGCAGCTTCACATACATATGCAAGAATTTTTGTATGCAACAAACAAGCGTTGTCGTATTCTTTTATTTTGATTTTTTTTTCTCTCTTTTGCCTTCAAGTTAATTCTGAGCTCCCATTTTTCAATCCAATCGATTAATACTGTATTTTTATGGTGTGGCAACACTGTTTTGGAAAAATAAAACTGAAAACGTATTTAAAAGAAACTCTTAAAACTGCTTTCATGTAATAACTACGAATGCTTTGAGCGCTAAATTGAAATGAAATTGATTTGATTTATAGCAACACTAGAGCAGACTAAAGCACCAACACACACACACACACTCTCAAGTCGTATTTACACAACCAGTAACCAACAAGTATTCGCACGTTTCGTTGAAATCTCGTCAAGGATTAGTTTGACATAATTGAGTTTTGTAAGTGTCCGTGTGCGTGTGTGTTTGTATGTGTATATATTGTATAAGTATTTGTTAAAATAAATCCACTGAACACGCGTTCAAAAAAAAAAACGGTTTTGCTAACTAGACTCCAAATATTGCACAAATTTAACAAGAATAACGTTTCTTTTTGTAATTAATTGCTTTATAATTCCTTTCCTATAATAATCCATGTTTTCTCATTTCATCACAATTTTAATTGAAATATTTTTCAGTTCATCAAGGAATGCAATGTTTTTTAACAATTGAAACATGTCTACACTTATTGAAAAACCAGCATGTCGAGAAGCAATCGCTGTGGAATCAATTTTGTTCTAATCTATCAATTTTGTTTAGGTTTGATATATTTTGACCGAAATTGATTAGAATTGTAATGTAAAAGGAAGACAGACGGAAGACAGCTGTGTTTAAGTTACCAATAATAATAAAAAAAAACTAAAAATGTATTAAAAAGATTTTGTAGGTATTTTTTGCTTTATAACGCAAGAGTGAGAACAATATTTTAATTTTTAGAGATATTTGAATACTTTCACAATCAATAAGTTTCCATCGCGACGACAAAAAACTGTATTATTTAAAAAGTTCAAATTCAAACCAAAGGTACAACGTAATGAAAATGAAATTACGGCATTTTTTGATTTGATTATTATTTTTTGATATTTATTAGCTTTGATACCAAAATATTAATGAAGTAACAGGTCGGTATATAATGATTGTCAAGTTGGAGATATTCAAACGGAAATGAGATAACGAGAATAGATACATAAAACTAGTCGTTGTTCCCGACTTATATAAAATTACAAACGGTATGTAAAATGTTATTTGACACAAAAACATAACCTAATCAGAGTTTTATAATACTGCTTTCAGTGAGGAATAAAAAGCTAGCGTGATGCCAAACTAATCATGATAGTGATCAGTTAATTAAAAGGCTTGCTTAAAAGGACTTTCATTATTATATTTGGATCCTGTCCACCATGGGGGTTGCGAAGGGTTAGGGGCAGCTGTTTCCTGTTTTTCTGTTTAGAAAAATTAAAATGATATAATAGTAACATGTGTCACTTGTGAAATGATGCTTGAATGCCACGAAAGGAAAACATTTTTGCATCGAATTGTGACGTGTGACGAAAAATTGATTTATTTTGAAAACTCGAAGTAAAATAAATCGTGGCTTTCACCTGGCGAAGGCATTCCTTCAACACCAAGGCCAAATCGTTTCGGCATGAAGACCATGCTCTGTGTCTGGTGGGACCAGAGCGGTATTGTGTATTATGATCTTTTAAAGCCCGGCGAAACCGTTAATACAAAACACTATCACCCAAAAATTATTAATTTAAGCCACGTTTTAATCGAAAGATGACCGGAATAGACCAGAGATATGACAAAGTGATTTGTTACTCGAAAACGTGCCGTTTCAGAGAGCAAGACTAGTGAAGATATCTTGAAATCACTTGGATGCGACAGTCTTCTTCATTAGCTGTACCTCCCAGACTTAGCGCCATTAGCACTTGAGCGATTTCGAGGAATTTGTAAAATGGCTCGACGAATGGCTTACCGCAAAAGACAAGCAGTTTTCCTGGTATGCTATTCGTAAATTGCCTGAAAGATGGGCGAAATGTGTAAAGGCCGATGGCCAATATTTGGAATAAGAAAAAGGAAATGAATTTTCCTGGAAAATTATTTTTTTTTTTTATCGAAAGACCAGAAAAATCGTATGCCTTCACCTAGTATACAATCATTTTTTTAATGGGGTGGGTGACGCCCGAAAAGTTTGTGCCCCGGGCTGCTCACGGGCTCTGGAAGGTCCTGCTTTTAGGTATCAAAAACTAATCTGTGGACACTCATTCATCATGGTCAGACCATTTAAGGCAATTTTAACCCAAACTGAACTTATCTTATATTTCTACAAATTGCATTTATGATGTATGCCTAAGTTGAATTTAGTTCAAAGAAGAATTAATAAATTAATTTAATATAAATAATTGAAATTGTTTAAAGCTTATTGCATATTTGCCATTCTGATAAATTGCAATTGCCATCTTGGAAGTAGTGGAATATCAAACAATTCAAAATTATTCAATTGAAAGTTATTTTTAAATACAATTTAAATAAAAATTTTTTGTTTTTGTAATGAAAAATTAATAATGTGTATAAAAAGTTTTTAGGTGAAAAAACATTTAAATACCATTTAAATAGCAAAGTTTATTTAAATACCTACAAATTAAGGGTAAAAACAGGATGAAACTAGTGGAGAGGTGGGAGGGGAAATACCTTATAAAATGTTTGTACCATATCTTTCGTTCATGCATTTTACGAGTCAATAAAAATTATATTTATGTATATCAAACAAGCGCAAGCCACGAGATCAAATAAAGTTACACATATTAAATTCAGGTTCCGCAGGGTACCGAAGCTAAAATCCCCCCCCCCCGCCCCCCACTGCCGTATTGAAGTATACTCTATAAAATGTTAATGTATAATCTGCAAAAATATTTGTGTCATACGCTTAATTTAATTTCACCCTTAGCTGCCACACAGAGTAATTTGTTGACTTCTCTTATGCTAAAGAATGTATGTGAAAAATTTGATTGGTATATGCAAATTTATACCAAAAGTGTAAGAGAACTTCGTTCAAAATTAAAATCGCCCGTCATTCAATTCCGTCCAATTTTCTAGACTACTGACAGCTCATTATTCCAAAGAATATGTGTGGAAAATTTGGAAGAAGAAACACAAAGGTCATAGAAGGAGTTTGATTGAAATAAAAGTGACACGCCTCTGTCTAATTCCGCCCAATTTTTTTGACTAATTACTGCTCATTATTCCAATGAATAGAAGGAGAAGGAGTAGAAGGAGTTCCGTTAAAATTAAAGTGTCACGCCCCCTGTCTAATTCTGCCCACTGTTATAAACTACGGACATATGGCAAAGAATATACATATTAGAAAAATTTGGTTAAAATCAGACAAATGGTGTAGAGGTAGTTCGATTGGAATTAAATTGACCGTAAATTGTACGAAATTGGGTTGACTACCGCCCAATTTTATAAACTTGAGAATGCTCAAATTATTAAGGATTATGTGTGCAAAATGTAATTGAAGTCAGACACACGGTGTAACAGAAGTTCGATTAAAAGTAAAATGACACACCCATTTTTCTCGTTTAAGGACTCCATATTATACCAAAAACCATATATGCAAAATTTGGTATGGGTTGGATAAACAATGTGAGTGGAATTTGGTAACATACAGACACGATGTCATTCAGTTTTATATATTTACGAAAGTTTTCTATTTTGATAGCGTCACTTTGTATGGCAGGTAGGCGTGGTTTTCATCCGATTTTGCCTTATATCATTGAGGTGGTTCATATTATATATCAAAGCTTATGTGCAAAATTTCAATATATTTTTTTTTATTTTTGCAGATTCTTAAGAAATCTGGACTTATAAATAGAGCCAATTTGTATTGGAGGTAGGCATGGTTTTTATCCGGTTTTGCTTATAGATCAAAGCCTACGTGCAATATTCCAAAACATTTCTTTAATTTTAGCAATAATATGAGAGATTTTACAAAACAAAAAAAAAATTCACTTTATATGGGAGGTAGGAGTAGTTTTTATCCGCTTTTGCCAAATATCATAATGGCATAAGGCTTATATTAAATATTAAAGCAAATGTGCAAAATTTCAAGATATTTCTTTAATTTCCGCAGATTTTTAAGAGATTTTACCGTTAAAATATTATCACTTTGTGTGGGAGGTAGGCGTGGTTTTTATACGATTTGGCTCATTCCCGAACTTGATCTCCATTTTTTAGAAAGAATCTTATATTTATACCCCAACGCGTACTGCGTAAGGGGTATATTAACTTTGTCATTCCGTTTGTAACGCCAATAAGGAGGCGTGACAGTTGTGGAAAAGTATATATATTTTTGATCAGCATCACCTCCTGAGTCAATTTCTGTGGGTCCGTCTATCTGTCCGTATGTCTGTCTGTATGTCTGTCTGTCTGTCGACACGATTACAGTCGTAATTTTAAAGCTATCACAATGAAATTCAATATATAAGCTTTTTTCAAAAAATTAATATCAAGTTTGAAAATAAGCCAAGTCGGATGAAAACCACGCCTACCTTCCATACAGAGTTACATTATTTTTATAGAAAAATCTCTTAAAAATCCACAAAAATTAAGGAAATGCCTTCAAATTTTGCGCATAAGCTTTGATCTCCAATGTCAGTTCTGACTATGAAATTTGCACATGAGCTTTGATAACTAATATAAACCATTTCTATAATATTTGCCGAAATATGATAAAAACCACGCCTACTTCTCATACAAAGTGGCTTTATTTTAAATTGAAATCTCTTAGAAATCCACAAAAGTTAAAGAAATGTTTTGAAATTTTGCACATGAGCTTTGGTGTATAATATGAACCATATCTATGTTATTCGGCAAAATTGGATGAAAACCACGCCTACCTCCCCTACAAAGTGACGTCATCAAAATAGGGAAACTTTCGTTAATATATAAAACTGAATGTCATAGTGTCTGTCGTGGCTAAAGACTTCAAATATACTTGAATTCGGCCACGGGGGGATATTTTAGCTTCGGTACCCTGCCGAATCTCCATTCCTTACTAGTTTTAATTTCATCGCGATAACTTTAAAATTACGGCTGTTATCGTCATCACAGACATACAGACGGACAGACAGACGGACACGCGAAAATCGCCTAGATAACAATTTCACCTAAATATATAAAGGGTTATTCATACTCAACTTGAAAAGGCCTTGTATAAATGTAATTATTTATGCTTTTCTTGAAAGAGCATTGTTAAAGCCTTGAAAATTAAAATTTCTTGTATAATTTCTTATACAAAGCTTTATTCAATGACACAGTTTAGGAAGTAGTCAAGAAGATTTTTACTCAAGCTTATATTTTTTTTTGATAAGCAAAGTTTCAGTTTGAGAAGACAATAACATTGAAATTCCTGATTTAATTAAAAAATTATTCACTATCATAAAAAAAAAACTATTTCAATTAAAAAAATAATACCTTCTGAGCGCGGGATTGACTCTTGGGCCTATCTGTTGATAAACTGTCTTCTTAAACTGCTGCCGAGGCTACCGAGGTAATTTATTGAATTGAAATTGAGTGCGTATATGAAATGATTGCAATCGAGAGCTTTATAAAATTGTTCTTAAGGGGATTCAAAGAAAATACTAATTATGTTTCAAAGTCGCGCAAGCAAGGTCCTGAATAGACGAGTGGGTAGAGCGTGCGGCTTGCGATACAAAGGATCCGAGTTCAATCCGTGGTGGTTGGCACATGGTAAATACCACCTTGTTCAAAAAGAAAGGTTAATTTATTGAAAAAATTAAAGAATAAGTTTATTCATCCAAATCAATATTGTCGCCTTCAAAGTAGTCCCCGTCGGCTGCAACGCACTTATGCCAGCGGTTGATCCAGTTACGGAAACCTTTCTGGAACACGGTTTTCGGTATGGCCTTCAGAGCGTTCACCAATTTTTCCATGACCTCTTCTTTGCTGGTGAAACGCGTTCCTCGAAGCGGTTTTTTGACTCGATCGAACAGGAAAAAATCACACGGAGCCAGGCCAGGTGCATTTTCCGGCTGCTGGATGGTTATCGTGTTGTTTTTGGCCAAAAAGTCATGAATAAGATGAGTTCTTTGAGTTCTACCAACTTCGCTGCGACACGTCTCAAGCCCAATCATTCTTCAAAATGTTCTGAACGAAAATTTGCAATTTTTGACCAACATTTCTTTGATTTTTTCAACGTTTTCTTCGGTAGTCGAACACGATGGCCGCCCGGTACGAGGGTCTTGCTACTTCGTCTTGGCCACTCACAAATCGGTTAAACCACTTGTTTGCCTACTGATATGATAGAGCAGACTCCCCGTAACATTTTACCAACATTTTACGCGTATCGGCGCAGTTGAAACTATTTTTCACACAAAATTTGATACAAACTAGTTGCTCAATTTTTTCTTAAATCGTAAAAATCCAAGACACGAAAAAAGTTGTAAACAAAACACTGTCACTTTACCAAATGTCAACGAGAGACGCTGATATTTGGCAGCCTTGTCATAGACACATGTGGCAATCTACTAAAAAAAATTTTTGAATCGGACAGTTAAGTCCGTTCAAAGTGTGAATGAACCTTTCTTTTAGAACAAGGTGGTATACAAAGATTTTTAAAATGTATAAGTTTTCTGTGCTATATACAATGTAATGATGGAACGTACGAAAGGAGATTACTAAAAACAATTTAATTTTTTTTTTTCAGTTTCTAAATTTCTGAATAAGACTTGAATAAAAACTTTAGATCAAACTTTATATAAGTTCTTGTATAAAGAAAATAATTTCATACGCCTTTTTTCCTTGAAAGACCTTTTATAATAAATTTTCTTCCTATATAAATTCCTTATTGAAAACTTTACTTACGGCTTATTTAGGTGAAATTATTATCTGGACGACTCAGGTGGTTATGCTGATCAAAAAAATATTTACTTTTCTATACCAGCCACGTATTTTTATTGGCGTTACAAACGGAATGACAATGGTAATATAACCCTTATCAGAAATAAAACTCATTTCTTGAGCACACTGATCCATGAAAACAGTAGGATTAATTCAATAATCTAACCTCGCTCCAACTCACAAATAGATAGCTCTCTCGTGAATTTGAAATGTCATTCTGGCCGTAGTTTCTAATGAAAATTTTGCTACAATTCACGTACCACCGAACCATAGCCGAGCGGGTTGACATTTTGCCTGTTTTGTTTTAGGTATTTTACATTTGTACTGGGTGGTTAAATTTTAAGGGCCGATGTTGATTTTGAATAAAACACAAATTATTGAAAAATTATTGTCATTTCTTTTCATTATGATAATATTGGTATAGTTCAATTATGTATGAAGCAAAATGTCGGCCACATGGTCGCCGCGACCTCGGCGGCACACCTCCATCCGATGGTCCAAATTTTCGATGACGCTAAGGCATAAGTGAGGTTGTATGCCGTTAATGTGCCGAACTATCTCATTCTTTAGCTCTTGAATTGATGCTGGCTTAGCGACGCACTGTGTCACGAGGCTGGCCAAAAATGGTTAAAGTCAATGTTAGAATTTGAACGTTTTTTATTTTTATTTTTTTTTTAACACTCTGTTTAGATGATATCTAAAATATCTTCTTAAAATATTTACAAATTTTAAAGTTATAGTGGTTCAAAGTCAAGGGGTGTGTTCAGCATACGAAATTTATGGGAAAATTCCAAATTTCATGTTCATTTATAATACTAAGAATTTAAGTATTTGAATGTAACGACTACCAAAATTTGTAACAGGGTTGTAAGTGATGCTTCTAGTTATAATTACAACACTGTTTTTGTTTACAAATATTGATCATATGTCAGATACCGTTAAAAAAAAAGATAGCAGTGAGACATTGTTAAGACTTTTCAGCAACCGTGAACTTTCGTAGAGAATATAAAAAAAAAAGTAGAAATAACACTTTTCCTGTTTTTTTGTATTTTGTAGCTACAAGTATGTATTTTAATATATTTAAAGTTCAGCTGCCCGATATTGCACGAATTCTTTTTGTGATTGTTTTTTAGTGCCGACCTCGTTGCGGATTCGTAGTATTTTTCAACTGTGGCTAGAGATAAAGGAAAACAGACCCTGCGATGTTATACGTCATGTTAAAGATTTTGTAGAAAATCATTTTGAACGAGTATTATTAGAAAGGGAACAACAGAAAATAAGGCTTACTCTTTTAAAATTTTCTAACAATTGGTCTAAATATCATCGCATGAGAGATAGATTTGAAACTGAGTTGAGTGACTGGCTAGATAGCGATTTATTTGGTGAATTCATTTGTAATGTAAGTTTCCGAATAAAGTTTTGGTTTTGCAATAAAACTAAATTGTGTTATACTATATTAGGAAGCAAATACAAGTGGTAGAGGCCGACCGAAAGTTTCTTATGAGGAGGGTTCAATGAGAACAAAAAGGAGGCGAGTGGAAGAACTTGTCGCTTCTACTTCATCTGAAGCTCTTAAAAAAGCCGCAGAAAGGGTAACAGATTCAAATACTGATAAGAAAATTTGTGTTGAAAGTGCTCTAGCATTATACATTGATATGGATTTATCTATGAGGCAGTACAATATGATGAGAAAAGTAGTAAATTCTGTTCACGAAAATTGCTTTCCGTCATACTATATGATTGCAGATGCTAAAAAAAAAATTTTGCCTGATGACATACAAGTAACAGAAACTTCTGCAGAGGTCCCCTTATAAAAGATTTTAGACAAAACTGTAAGAAGCATTTTAGATGTTCATGATATTGATACCGAAAATGATATAGTTCTGGAATGCAAGTGGGGATTTGACGGCAGTAGTGGTCATAGTGTGTACAAACAACAATTTGAAAATGAGGAAGGTAGTGATGAATTTATGTTTGTTCTTCTTTTGTTCCTTTACGCTTGTTGGATTGGGCAGATGATCAAGTAGTTTGGGAAAATGATCAACATTCGTCTTGGAGGTTATGTAGACCACTTAAAATTATTTTTACAAAGTAGAATCCAAATGTAATACAATCAGTAAGGGATACCATAAATTCAGAAATTGAAGGTCTACATACATACATATAATTACATTTCAAAAAACAAAAATCTTAATGTTCATTATAAAATGCAATTGACGATGATAGATGGTGCAGTTTTAAATGTATTAAGTGGAAACAGTAGGAGTTCAACTTGTGCTTTATGTCGAGCTAAGCCATCTGAAATGAACAGCTTATTGATTTTCGAAAGGCCTGTGAATGAGCAGTGCTATCAGTATGGATTGTCGACATTACATGCATGGATCAAATGTTTTGAATGCATTTTGCATATTTCTTACAAACAGCATATAAAGAAATGGAAAGTGATAGGAAAAGAAAATAAAGATCATGTTGCTGAGCAAACAAAAAATATTCAAGCAAAATTTAAGTCTGAAATGGGTCTTATAGTTGATAAAGTTAAGACGGGGTATGGCACAACAAATGATGGCAATACTGCAAGGCGCTTCTTTTCTAATGTGGAACTTTCAGCTCAGATTACTAATGTTGATGTAAGGTTAATAAAAAATGTTTCCATTATTTTAAGAACACTTTCAAGTGGTCATTATATAAATATATCAAGTTTTGAAAAACTTTTAAAAGATACTGCACTTTTATATTTTGAATTATATTCTTGGTACTATATGCCTTCAACTGTGCACAAAATTTTGCTCTTATCTGATCGATAATTTCGAAATTATGACAATGTTTTAAATTTAGGTTGTATGGGAGGTGGGCGTGGCGCTTGTCCGATTTTCTTGAAAATTGTAAATATGTTACAATATTACTAAATATATTCACATGCAAAATTTCAATCTTATCGGATTGCTAATTTCCAAATTATTACAATTTTTAAATTTTGGTTGTATGGGAGGTGGGCGTGTCCTTTGAGATAATTTCATAAAATTTAACAAAGTTATCAGGAATATATCAGAGACCAATCGAGCTCAGTTTGATTCAATTCTAGAAACAACTTTGGAAAATACAAGGTTTTTTCATTTCAGGATATATGGGAGGTGGGCGTGTCCTTTGAGATAATTTCATAAAATTTAACATAGTTATCAGAAATATATCAGAGACCAATCGAGCTAAGTTTGGTTCAAATCTAGAGACGACTTTGGAAAATATAAGGTTTTTTCATTTCAGTATATATGGGAGGTGGGCGTGTCCTTGGGTCGATTTTCTCTAAACTTCGTTTTTTTTCTTTCCTACTTATAAAAGCAATGTGTACTAATTTTCATTCTTTTATGAAAACTCCTTCTATTTTTGGCCACCGTTTATATGAAAACACGTCTAATAACCCCAAAGAAAGAAGTCCATCGGTGTCAAATCACATGATCTTGGCGGCCAATTGACATCGCCACCACGTGAGATAACACGGCCATTGAATTTGTCGCGCAAAAGAGCCATTGTTTCGTTAGCTGTGTGGCAAGTGGCACCGTCCTGTTGAAACCACGTATTGTCCACATTCATATCTTATAATTTGGGCCATAAAAAGTTCGTTATCATCTCACGATAGCGAACACAATTCACAGTAACTTCCTGACCGGCCTCATTTTGGAAAAAATACGGACTGATGATGCCGTCAGCCCGTAAACCGCAGTACGAGCTGGACGAGCATGCACTGGTGTTTTCACATCTCCTACAGACCCGGTTTGCTCAAATTTTTGCACGATTTTCCGATTGTACGCACATTTGGACGATTAAATTGACCGAAAAAATCACGAAGTGCACGATATGCATTTTGATTTGAACGCCCATTTTCATAATAAGCCTGAATAACTTTAACGCGTTGCTCGATTGTGTTTCGTTCCATTGTTCAAATTGAGTTAGTCTGAAATTGAGAAATGTTAAATGAAATGCAGAAAAAACTTGACATTTATGTGTGGCTCACATTCAACATCGGCCCTTAAAATTGAACCACCCTTTATTTTTTTTTATTTTGTGTGATCCAATCAAGTGCCGAAAAAACGGAGGTGTAAAATATTTGGAAGCAGTTTGATACACAATACCCAGATTTATTCAGTTACTACCGATAATCAAACCTTCAATACAAACGATATTAAAAAAGCTTCGCTTCAAAAAGTTTATTTTCATTTTTGTAGAACGAAAAATAAATTAAAAATGTCCAGATTATCTACTCCATGTAAAGATCTATGTTTTGAACTTTCCGTTTGGACTAACCGGCTTGGGCAAAATTATGCGCTTAAACATATTGATTTGCCTTTGACTTTTCGAGCTATAGTTAAAAAAATAAACCGACGTAAAACTACACATTAAAACAGGATCACATATAGAAACTCCTTACAAAGCCATCGATGAAATAAAAAATTACAGATTTTGAGGGGAAGTTGTCCACCTGCCTTGCATTTGCTATCAATAAAAAAATGTTGCCCCCCTGGCTGATATCCTGGCTATGGCCATGTTTACCAGTTAAGTTTTTAAAATTTTAAGTAAGTTTATAATGTTCATGTTGCTCTTGTTCTTGTTTATGCTGCTGCTGTGGTGGCGAATGGCGTTGTTTAAGTGGCTTTTGGCAACACCGTGCAACTGTGTTGAACTCAACGCAATTTAAATGTTTATGAGTTGCCGACAACCAAAAATAACAACAGTAAAAACAACAGAAATAAAAAAAGAGTAGCAGCAGTAACATTATGCTCAACAATAACCACCACAACCAAGAGCAATGCCAATGTAACCACTACAATAAAATAACAACAAATAGCGTGTGTACCAAGTAACCGTTAATTTTATATTGTGAGCATTAAAATTAAAAGCAACAAAAATAATAAGAACAACAACAGCAACAATTGCAATGTAACAATTTAAATTGCTATGCAGTACTGCCTGGAATATGTGTGTGTGTGTGTGTGTGGGTGTGTGTATCTGGGTGTATGATTGTTGGTGTATTGCTGGGTTGCTGTGTGTATCTGTGCTTTTGATTGTAAAAGTGCCAAAATTATGTTTGGTGGCACCTGCTATACTCCGCCCAAAATTTGTTCTTAATGTTATGACAAAAAAATCTGTAAAGTTAGACAAAGAACACAATCGAATTGTTTAAAATAAAATTAGTAAAAATTGAGAACAACAAAGTTATGAGCAATATTTCTGTGCCCAGGAACAATAATCACTTAAGTCAACTTAAGATCGAAATAAATTATTGCTGTAGATATGTTCCATGCATATATTTTCATGAATTATATTCCATGCATATATTTACAACTCGAAATTATATGACGATTAAAAACTTTAAGAAAAGATTTCTTGAAACTCTCAAATCAAACTTAAGTTGTGATATTTTATCGACATAGATTTATTAGAAATATTTTTTGAAGCGACTTTCTTACACCTCGTTTTGTGATTTGTTTGAGTGGAATCACAAAAACGACACTTTTAACGGCACCGTTTTTTTAGAATTGATGTTTCTTTTTGCTTGCGTGCATTTCAACAATTAAATGTAATATAAAATAATAAAAATATTTCTTGGCCCGTTGTGGAAATCGAACACGTGCCACAACGATTAATAGTTCTAAGCACTACCCACCATGAGCGTAGCAAGGGTAGAGCAGGGAAGGGCAGTTGTACTCTCTGAACATAAGAAAAATTAAAATTTTAGTATTAAATTAAGAAATTTAAAACAAAGTTTTTTATAATTTAAAAGCATAGAATTTATTAATATTTATTTAAGTTTAATTTATATTTTATTACAACCATACGGCTGACACATTTTTCATTTATTTATCTCTCACATGAAAAAATAATTTTGATCCCCCATGAGCAAAATCCTGGCTACGCCCATGCTACCCACCAATCCAAAAGCCTTTGTTTCGCAGAGTTGTTGATTCAATATTGAGTTTAACTAACCATCCCATCCAATTTTGTCAAAAAGGAGGATTTTCCTTCCAAATTTTGCCGGAAAGGAGGTTTTTTTTTCAAAAGAAGGACAAAAGAAGGATAAGGGGAGGATCAATATTTAACGATGAAAAATATTTTTAAATGTAATTTTAGTTGGAGAGCTAAATATGAAATACATTGTCAATATCTTATTCCAAGTGCATATCTTCATATACATCTTCGTCAGCTGTTCGTCGTTGATAACATTTAATTTCAATTTCGATGAGATTTGGCGAAGTAGGCAGGAAACTTCAAATTAATTTTAATGGTCAGGATGACCTTTAATGTGCTGACTTCTAGTTGCGTTTTCTCCGTCGTTTACATCTTATTCATTGCAGCAAAAACTCTTTCAACAGAAGTAGTTGAACTGGGCAGGCATAGAATGTACTCAATTATTCTTCCCATTTCTTCACTATACAATATCCAAATTCTGTAACCAAATGATTGAATATTTCAACCCATCGCTGCACCACTCGAATCTTCGCGTTTTTCCATTGTTGAAGTTTTATTTGCGAACAATAGTTTTTGACGAAGCCAAACTCCTTTTGCAATTACGGCGAGTTTTTACTCGTTCAAATTACGCATAGCCACAAAGTAATAATTTCGACACAATGTCTCCAAAAATGTGTCCCATACATGTAAAATACATTAATTGATATTTATGACTATTTTTCTATATTGATGATGTAACTTTGTATGAAAGGTAGGGACATTTCTTCAATTTTTGACGAGTTTTAAGAGATTTTACGGTTAAAATATAGTAATTTTGTATCGGAGATAGGCGTGGTTTTTTTCCAATTTCATCAAACTTCATAGTGAGTATTTGGAATTTGAAATCAGACATTAGAAATCAAAGCTTGTTTGCAAAATTTTAAGATATCTTTTTTAATTTTTTTTTTTTTTGTGGAATTTTGAAATATTTAATGGTTTAAATAAAATCACTCTGCATTGATGTAGCCGTTGTCTTTAGCCAATTCTCACATTTAGCTCATTTTCTAACTTAATTTTTATTCATTAAAAAATAAGCTCAAAAATCGAATTTCATATCAATAGCTTTAAAATTACGGCTGCAATAGACGAACTGGCGAACTGGCAACCAGACGAACTGGCTAAGTTGACTCAGGTCGTGATGCTGATCAATAATTATATACACTTGTTTATACTCTGTCACGCCTACTTTTTGTCGCTGCAAAAGGAATGACAATGTTAATATGCACTAACACAGTACGAATGGTGGTATAAAGATAAAATCGTTCAGAATCACTGGTGTAGAGAACAATTAATGAAAAATAAACGTAATATAATGTAGAGAAAACAACATTAGATAGATTGCTTAAAAGGACTACTTAGAGTGTTTTTCCTTAGCATTCGTCGGAGAGAATTCCACAAACTAATGGCGTTTATGAAAAATAACTGAGAAGAGTTTAACGAATTGTGCTTCAGAACTATCAGAACTTCTACACAAAGAAAATATAAGTTTTTCGTAAGGATATACTGAACCTGAAACAGCATAAAAAAATTCAAGAAATTTTTTTTTAATAACATTTTATTAATACACGCGTAAGAATACGCATTCGTTGGTTCAATAAATCTCTGTCCTTAGGTTTAAGAACAAGTTCTTATTTTTCTAAATTTTCATTAAAATTAACCAACTTTCCATTAAGACAATGAAAAGCATTCATAGATTTATATAAACTATTTCTTACAGTCAAAAAATCGTTTCTTAAATCGAGGAAATAGTTCTTAGTTTCAAAGAGTAGATTCATCAAATCAATGCAAAGAGTTTCTAAACTCTGGGAACAGATACTTTGGCCTAAGGAAATAAGGTCATTGTCCCAAAGTACTGATACATTTAATTAAAAATAAAAAATAAAGTTCTTTAATATAAACAACTTTTTCATTGCATTAAGATTAAGAGTTAATTTTCCCAAAGGACTGATGCATGAAATGAAGAAAAAAAAGTTTTTAAATTTTAAGAAATTATGTGTTGAAGAATTTTTCAAAGAATTTTTTTTTAGAAAGACTATCTAGCTCTCCCATTGATCTTAATTTACTCTGCAACATAAGTCATCAAAAAGTTTCAGTTCATCTGAATAAACACAGTATTGCTTTTGGCTCACTCAGTGATGCTGCTGAGGTCTTCATTCATTTTGCAACATATGTGATCAAATGGTCAAGCTCTTTGGAATAAATACACCAGGATATTATATAGGATTAATAGAGAAAAACGTAATTTATAAATATTGTGAATAATATGGGAACAAGTAAAGTAAAAACCACCTAAAGAGGACAACATACACCGAGAAAAAAAAAAAAAACAATAGTTAAATTACCTAAGTCGGATTGGTCAAAGAGAATTGTATGGGAATTATAAACTTCCCGCAGGCAAAGGTAAAATTTTTATATTTGATATTTAATTAAATTTAGAACTTTATTTCATGGCCGAGAAGTTTTAAATTTCTGCCATGAAAAACGGTGTTGATAAAAGAAAAATTTGTGTCGTTGTCGATTTCAGTCAAGCCAAGCAAATCACAGAACGAGAGGCGGCTTCAAAAAAAGGAAATTAAAAAAAAACCAAAGCCCGGAAAAAGTTATATGTTTGAAATTCAGTTTTTTTTTTAAGATAATGTATAAATTACCAAATACTTGGTTAATTTATCACTCAAAAAAAATTGACAAGTTAACACGCAAAACTTAGGCGTTTTGATGAAGTACTTGGAAGGCTGAAAACTGCCAAAGCCATCTTATAAATTATACTAGGTTTTTTTCAACTTAACATAGGCTTTTTTCTCGGTGTAGCCGAAGATAAAAAAAAAAAATATGCTCAAACTTAGTTTATATAATTTTTGTTGTGTATATTTATCCCTTCCCGTTATCTTGTCTCACTCCGCTGAACTGCCTGACAATATTTTTGTGTTTCGGATGGGGGGTGATAAAATATAAATATCAGAAGAGTCTGTCTTCTGAATGCGCGGAAGCATTCATTCTTTTATATTTCAAGCTTGGTTGATTTTAATGGCTGACTACAAAAGAGATTTTATTACGTTTACTTAATTTAATGCTGGAAATATATTAAACGTTTTTAAATTATCTTCGAAATCAAATTTTTGACTGATCAATTTAACAGTGAGCAGCACAAGTAATAACAAGGAAATGTCTGTGCATTCGTAAAGAAAAGTAGAACGTTAAATTAACTTGCTGTTTTTAATTTCGTATCGTATTTGTTTGTATTAGGAGTATATAAGCAACAATCTAGTTTTGTCTCATATATAGGTTCATTTAATAATACCATTTTGATATTTGGAAGTTTTTCTAGTGATATAATAAGAGCTTGTGCATATATTTTCTTTTCATTCTTCATAATATTTATAAACATAATAGCAGCTTTATATGGATTACATTGTTTTGAACTGTTTTCCAAAAAACTTTATTTAGTAATTTATGCTTAAAGATTTTAAAAGCAAGGATGAGCATAATAGGAAAACTCTTTTTGATCTAATGCTTTTTAAACAGAAATAACGTAAAATGAGATTTTTTTTATAAAAATTTTATAAAAATCTTAAAAGGAAATCAAAAATATTAAAGATTACCAATCTTCTTCATAGAAAACCACCATTTGCGGTTTAACTGAATAAGCAAACATAATTAAATTAAATTCTTTTATAAAGATTATGGGTATTAAGTTAATAATTTCTCCCTAAGATGGTGCAAAACTTTGTTTCCGCCCCAGTTATCAACAACTTTAACTACACCGCTAGACAGTGCTACCTTTAAGTATTCTTTCAAATAAAATAAAATGAATAATCATACAAGCCAAATAGGCAAGAATAATAATATGCACCACTGTTAGAAGAAATGGCTTCCCAGCTATACCTACTCCCATAAAGACATTTCACTGATTATACCTACTCCCAAACAAACTAAAATAAATTAGTATAATGAATGGTGTAATGGTGTTATTGAGTTTGACCCTTCTCTCTGAAAATGATAAATCTGTTTCCCTGCTCTTGTCAAAAACAGATGATGGTGAATTGTAATGAAAGTAAATTTTGTTAAGTTCGTGTTTTTTGTGCAAGTAAACAAGATTTTCAGTTTATCAAGCTATTATCAGTTATTATCAGTTGAGACATTGACCATTCTTTCATGGCATTCGAGATGTTCTTGAAACAGACGATGTGAATGCAAGACAATTTGCATGCTGGCCAAAGCTTCATGTCGGTGGCACCTTCCATCGCACGTTTTTGATAACTGCAATAACTTTTTGTCAACATAACACGTTACAATTAATTGCACTAAATATTTATTTGCACTTAATTCAACAGAATGAAAGCAATTCTTGGTGTTGTCAAAAACTCACTAACACCTTATTATTATTCCACCATGGTATAGTGTAAGTGTTATTGTAACACTGTATATGTAACAGTTAGTTTTATTTTTTTGCATAGAAATAAATAATACGCGTTTTTTTTTAAATTTTATTTTTTTAAACATAAAATAAGATTTATTTATATCACTTCGAATTTTTCGTCAAGGACCTCATAAATGAGTCACTTAAAATATTCGTACTTTGCCTTATTTGGTTTATCAGAACTTTCGTTTGGCTGACTGATTTTGAAAACCTTTATATTATAAAAAAGGTAAAACTTGCAGTTTTATACTCTAATTAAAAAAATCAAAATATGTCAATCCATTTTGAAATAGAAAGCCTTAAAATATTCAAAGTATATTTTAATTTTTTCTTTTTACATTTTGTAACGTTAGGAAAACAAAAAAATCTACTATTATAATTTAGTTAATGTTTTTTCAGAATACGAAGGTTTTAATTTTTGAACTCATTAGAAAAAAACTAAATCGGTTTACTATTATTGATGAAAGCACGATTTAACAAATTTTCAAATTTTGCTTATTTAAAAATATCTATTTAGAAATATTAGAGTAAATAATGATAATACGATTCAACATTGTTTTTTTTTTTATATGTTATGAATATAGTTTTATTATATATTTTAATTTTAATTAACTAGTTTCTTGTGTAAAAACTTTTCGACAATAATCGCTGATTTTGCGTTGAAGAGACTAACAGTATTCCAGTAACATGGGAATTTTCTGCGAAACTTGTTTCCATTTTTGAAATTTCCTGGTGGAATCTTTCATCATGGTCGTCACTGAATTGATCTAAGTTTTGTGGGTGGGAAAAAATCCAAATGTGAATGTAAATAATATACTTTTGTGGACATATTGCATCCCATATCCTAAAATGCGATTAGCAATTTCTTCACAATTTCTAAGAATGTTCAGAAACTGCAACAAAACAATCAGTTACATAAGCTATTCGAAGACTTGGGTATATTTTTTATTGTGCAAAACGACTGCTTCCAAGCCTAAAGAACATTTTGTGATATATTCAAGTATACGAGTATATTAAAAGAAATCTCATTTTTACTTTTGGTGGTGCCATCAATAAAAAGTTTTCATTCATTGGTTATTATAAAATATATATTTATTATAGCAAATTTCATACTTCAGACAAAATTTTTCAAATATTGTGTTCACATCGTTGCAAATGTAATGTTAACATCATTTTGTAGAAAGTTCCACCGTTGCATTCTGGATCCTTATAATTCAACATATGAATTAACAAACTATATAAGGTGTGTTTCATATATATAACGCCACTTCGAAATTATAAATATTTTTGTAACGGCCAGCTTAAACAAAAGAGAATGTTTTGCGAATTTGGTCATCTATGCACAACAACAATAGTGATCAAGACCAAAGTCAATTCTAATAGCGGTACATTGTTTATTGCTAAATATTACTTTTAATGCCGTTTCATATTTATAACGCCACTTGCAATTATTCCTTCTGCTGCGTTTGAAGTGTAGAGATAAATAAAATTGTCTAGTTAGTTTTCAAGACCTTACCAATAGAAAAAATTTTAGACCGAAATACCTCGTGCAACCCAACATACTTGTGAAAAAATGGGAAAAATAAAAATTTTTAAAGAAGAAGGCTATGGAATTCAGGAAATCGGGCGTAGAATTAATCGCAGCCATAGAGTGATTCAACATTTTTTTAACAAACCTCAAAATTACGGCACAACAAAATGTTCGGGCAAAAAAAATTCCTCCTACCGCGATCAGCGGAAAATAATCCGAGCTGCGAGCAACACTGCACACAGTTTAAAAGAGTTGCGGAGTTTTGTCGCTGACAAAGTTTCCCGAACACCGGTATGGAGAGTGCTACATCAGTGTAAACATATCTGTAGTGAACTTATAAAAATGTGTTTCTGCTCTTGCTAGCAAACATAAGAGAACGAGCTTGGAATTTGCAAAAAGGAACATAGGAACATATTGAATACCAGTCAGCTTTTCAATAATGTTTTAAAAAAGGATCCCACGTTGAAGTTTAATTTTGACATGTCATTTTTTCCGATGAGAAAAAATGGAATCTTGATGGCCAGGATGGATTTTGACATTATTAATACGACATACGCCGCGACCCACTTCCGTTTTCTAAAAGAAATTTTGGTGGCGAGAAAGTGATGGTGTGGGGTGGTTTTTCTGAAATTGAAAGTTGAAGCATGAAGAGCGCTGACTACACTCGTGTGCTGGAGAGCAGTTTGACTCCACTTTTGGAAAAAAACGGACATACACAACTAGTTTTCCAGCAAGATAATGCGGCAATCAACACAAATCGAGATGGTTGCAGGCCAATAACATTGATTTATTGGAGTAGCCGGCGTAAACTTCAGATTGTAATCCCATCGAAAATTTATGGGGAGTACCTGTCGGCCAGGTGTATAAAAATAACAGCCAATTTGGCAACATGAAAGAATGGAATTAGTTATTTTCGAAGAATGGAGTAAAATTGATTCAAACACATTATAAAAATGAATTGCAAGTATGCCAAATCGCATTTACAATATTATTGAAATATATTTTTATAGTTTTAATTATATATTTTGAAATGGCGTTATAAATATGAGACAGCATCAAAAGGGATATTAAGCAATAAACAATGTACCGTTATTAGAAAAGAGTTCACTTTTGCTCACTATTGTTGTTGTGCATAGATGACCAAATTTGCAAAAAATTATCTATTGTTTAAACTGGCCGTTACAAAAATATTTCAAATTTCGCGTTATAATTTATGTAACACAAAGTGGCGTTATATTTATGTAACATACCTTATGAAGAGAAAGCTATCCCATTTATCGCACTTTTCAATTAAGGCTTACAAATAATAATAAAACCATAGATAAAAAGATATAAAAACTCTTTGTCAACTGATACGAAAATTGACAAATATGTGTGTCTTGAGGCTATTCAGCTTCTTTTTGTAAATACCATACATATATTTTTGCTACCGCTTACCGCTTCAAATTAGAAGCGATTTAATTTCAGCCGCTTGACGTAGCGGCAAATCTTGTATTTCTCTGAGAATTGGTTGTACAAACAACCTATATAAAAATATGGTTATTATTGCTATCGTCCATAACTTAATCATTTCAGTTTTTTTACAAGCATTTAAAATCGAATACCCTGGACTTTGTAAGCAATTAATCAAAAAAATCATGTCAGAAGAATTTTTTGGAATATTTTTAAAAGCAAAATGCAAATTATAAAAAAGATATTTTTTTTGTTCATGTAAGAATCTATAACTTTGTAAAAAATTAAACGATTTAAACATTTAAGCAAAAATGGAGCACAACATTAAACTTTTTTATTATTCTTAATAAAAAATAAAATTTTGGTGAACAGAAGCAAAGATATGATACACTAAGTAAGGCAAGGTATGAAAATTCGAAGCGACTTCTTAAAATGGACATTGGCGAAAAAGTCGAAGTGATGAAAACATTTTAAAAAGCAGAAAGCCATCATATGGATCGGCAAAATGTAAAATATTGTTGGTAACTTTTGTACATTAAAAAATGTTTTTTGTAGAACAGTGTTATTATAGGCGTAAGAAAACTAAATCTCGAAATATAACTATTGCCAATAATCGATAAATTTAAACTTAAAGACAAAAGTTATTTTATGATTTTTATGATATAACCTGAAAAAACAAAAATATTTATATGTTTGAAACGTAAATGCAGCAAGGATCACATTATATACTGGAAACTCATATCCAGTGCTCCTAAGGTATTGATTTTTTTTTTTAAAGTCTTAAAAATAACATTTATTTTCGATCCCTGATTTCTATTTCTAAGTTTTTTTCAAGAAGATTTAATAAATAATGAAGTTTATCTCTAAGATCTCTGATCTCTAAGAATCTTACTTTATCATTTGCAGATAAAAACTTACTAGCAATTTCCATTATATTATAATTCGTATAAGTACGCAAAGGAAGTATTAAATGCAATGCCTGTATTAAACGATTTTCAGCATACATAGATATGACTTTTAGTCGGATGCTTCCTCTGTAATTTTTTTACCGTAACATAGTTAACATACGTTTATACTTAATTTAATGTTATTAAATTTTCTTGTCTTCTTCCAGCAGCAGCAAAAGTACAACAACCTGAACAAAACTATCTTGACATGCAACGCAACAGACATGCATGCAACTTGACAGCCTATGCGTCAGCCTGTCAATATGCATTTGACATAAATGGCAAGTATACGACAACAACAGCAACAATAAATGCAACAACAACAATGTGTACAACTACCTCGTTGTTGCAGAAAATATGTTCCTTTATTTTTCAGTACCGCTGCATCCTTTATTATTATTATTATTATTTTTTCCTCTTGTTACATTTTTTCGTGGCATAAACAGATGAGATTCGGTGTTCTTATACGTTGTCACTGACGTGCGCCATAATCAGGCATGTTGTTTTTATTTACTACCTACCGGAAGCTAATAACATTTCCTGCATGTCTTTAGCGTGATATGCAAGAATGTTAGCGTAAGCATGTGTTCGTGTGCTACGTCTTGTGTGTGGCTATGTGTGTGTGTGTGTGTGCTTAACTGAGTATGTGCCTTAGTGTGCAGCTTAGCTAAGCTCATTTGCAATTTATTTCTTATTGTTTTTGTTGTTGTTCCTGTTTGTTGTAACAACATGCTTATATTAACTCCTTGAGTTGACATTTTTTCGTTTGGCAGGTGCGCGTTTTTGAGCCAACTCGTGTAACGTTCCCCAAATTGACAGCTTACTGGCAGCTATAAATTGGAATTATTTTGTCTCCCAATCCCACTTTAGAGCATTCATAAAATTTTACAATGTAAACTGTGCAAATTTGTCATATTTTACGCAATTTAGTTGTTAAAATTTTTAATTTCCCCAATCTGGTCATAATCGTATATTTTTACACGGCTAACTAATCGATAATCGATTTAACGCTTACTTAAGCGCTTTGATTGCATTTCAGCCTTCATCGCACTGGCAGCTATTTGCTGAGCACGTGCCTAGCCAATGAGGCTAACAATGTTGACCTTCTTTTTCGTCAACAACAATAACGAAGTTATCGTCAGGATGAGCTTAAGAGCAACACTAACGTCTTTCAGTGGCTTTGTTGTGTGTTTTTTATTTTTTTTTTTTTTAAATCTTGCCTGAGGGGCAATTTTATATATTAAATTTTTAAAGAAAACTATAGTTTAATGGTTTTTATACTCATTCGTGTGATAAGAAATAAATCACATATACGAGAATTTATTACATAATAAGCTAATAAAAAATTAAATAATAGCATTATTCAGGCCCGTCGGAAGCCACGGAAGGGAAGGTGGTGGGGGGAGGGGGAATATTTTTAATACAAATTTAAAATAACAAAATTGAGGTCGTTTTAGGTTATAAATAAAAAAAAAATTTTTTATTTATTTATTTATTTATTTAGAAAAATCAAATTATTTAAAAAAAAATCAAACGATTAGACGCCCAAGAACTCTCAAGCAAGCAAAAGAGCAGAAATTTAGTTCTTGTGTGTTATAGATATAACTTAATAAAATAAGAGCCTAAGCATTAAAAAATACGAACATTTTTCGACTTTTGGGGAGTTTTTCATTAAAATACCGAAATCCAACATTTTTGTTTTCGGAATTCAAAACTTTTTTTGGTTAAACATCAGAAATATGCTTCTAAAATTATTAAAGTTACTCCGAGTGAGAAAAGTATGTTTTTCGATTTTTTATAAATATTTTTGTGATCGAAATTTTAGAAAAGGTCACTTTAAGTATTTTTGAAAAAAAAGTCAAATTTCAACATCAATAATTAATTTAATAAACTTGAACATAATTTTTTTTGCAGAAAATAAGATTATGTTTAGGCCACCATGGTATTGTTTTTCAAAATTTATATATTTGGATTTTTACAAAAAAATCCCCAAACTTCAAATTCAAAATTCAAAATTCAGTACTTCAAAATTCATAATGACCAGGTTATTTAACATAATCCCACAATTTTTTGCATCTGCAATAAGTATAGTTTAAGAAACTATTTTCACAAGATTTCATTTAATTTTTTTTCAAAATTTTGACTTTTCTCGAATTATTTTTAATACAACAAGAACAAAATGAGTTTTTTTTTTTCGAAAGGCAAAAAAGCTCAGATTTTGGTGCCCATAAAAACTTCCAAAAATATCCTTAAAAAAATTACCTAAGGCTCTAAAAAACCCATAAAAATGCCCCAAAAACTAAAATGCACTGCCTTACATGCAACCTGGAAACCGTACAAGGAAGTCTTAAATACTTACAAGAAATCTGTCTATGACTCGAAAAAGCGATCTTGGGAAGAATACACTTAATCAATTGACAACCTTAAAGAGTCGGCAAGACTGAGAAGGATCCTATCTAAGGGGCTCTCCAGGCCTTCCTTTATAAAAAAAGAGGATGGCACGAGGACGGTAACCACGGAGAAGTCATTGGATCACCTGACTAAACACACTTTCCAGGATGTACAGATAGCCGTGATGAATGCTCACGTACGGAGACATTGGTAAGTGTCTGAGGAGCCTCATATACCACACTATCATAAAGAAAAGATCTTGTGGTATATAAACAGCTTTCCACCCCACAAATCCCCAGACCCGGATGGCATAATACCGGCAATGATGTAAAAAATGCTGGAGCTAGTTTCGCCCTTGATCATGAAAATATTCACAAACTGTATACGACTTAACTGTAGTCCAAAGAGCTGGAGGAAAGTCAAGGTAGCCTTTATCCTGAAAGTTGGGAGGAGGGGCCATGAATCCCCTAAGGACTTCAGACCAATAAGTCTATCATCGTTTTTTCTAAAAGCATTAGAGAGGCTTCTAGATTTATATCTAAGGGACACTCTCAGCAGAATCTCCATATCCACATCACAATATGCCTACCTCAAAGGGAGATCGACGGAAATGGCTCTGGATGAGGATATTACAAACATTGAGAGATCTCTCTATTTCAAACAATACTATCTTGCTTTCTTTCTTGAATTTGAAAGAGCGTCTAACAATATTCATACTAGGGCTATTCATGATTCTCTCACAGAATAATGGGTGGAATCAACTGTAAGGAACTGGATTGTATCGGTGCTCAGCTCTAGAATTATCCAGGCGGACCTTGCCAGGCTGTTTGCCACCTTACTAGATTCTTAGTTAGTATTACTCCTCAAGGAGGGTTGATATCTCCCCTTCTATGGCTCATAGCTATGAACGGAGTACTGAATTTATTTAACATCAGTGGGGTCAAAGTGGTAGCATACACGGATGATGTAGTTATAATGGTATCAGGTCTGTTTCCTTCTGTTATCAGCAAATTCATGGAGGGAGCGTTGGACAAACTCAGTCACTAGGCTGCCGAGTGTGGCTTTGGAGTAAATCCTAGCAAACAGAACTGATGCCCTTTACTACAAAAACCAAGGTGCAGAACTTCAACTTACGGCGATTAAACGGCCAAACACTTTCCAGCAGCGCTAAGTATCTGGGAGTCACACTGCCTTCTACGCCTGTAAAAAATATTTGACAAAAAATGGCTTTACACCGTAGTAGTGCGTCATATTCTTATATTTAGAATAGGTTCAGCGTTCTGCATGTATAGGCACCACGAGGGGAATCCGCTCATGCCCAACGGATGCACTGATCGTTTTGACCCACCTACTACCAATAGGCCTCCACATTAAACTAACTGCATCCAATAGTACTAAAGGATCAGACTAAAGGAGTCTAGCAGCTAGAGATATAAACCTTATGGACACGGGAGAATCCTTAGCTTACTACCCTCAGACCTAGCAAACAACAACATGGGCTTTGAAGTCCCCAACCTTGACTTCACTAAAACATTTACCAGCAAGTACTCGACCCGAACGGAATGACGCTATGGAGGCCCGGATGCTTTTTATACACCGATGGGTCCAAGATGAGTTGTGGAGTTGGATTGGGATATATTCAGGAAAACTGGGTGTATTCAACTCCTTCCGCAGCCACACTCAACCAGTGTCTTCCAGGTGGAACTTTTAGCGATAACGGAAGCTTGTCGGGCAGTAAGATGTGTCAACACTAACAACCTAACCGCAGCAATCTTGGCGGATAGCCAAGGTACTAATAGAGCATTAGCTGCAGTAAGATGTAACTCCAAGCTTGTAAGGAAGTATAAGAAGGAACTAGCCCGACTAAGTTGACTGCTTGACATTACTATAATCTGGGTTCCCGGCCACAGAACATTTATGGTCATAAAAGGCGGTCTTCCCTCCATGCATCAAGAGCGGAACCAGTTTCAGTTCCACTGAACGCAGTAAATGGAGGAGTGCTCTCGCACTACCTTGACATAGCTAATCGCAGATGAAGTAGTTCGACAACTTGTCAGCAAGAAAAATGCGACCCTCATACAGCCAATGAAAAACTCGCGAACTGCTAACAAGATCCCAAACTGATATAGCTAGAGTCAGGACAATCAGCACACGGCATTGGTGCATTGGCGTGCATGCAGAAAGAATCGGACTACCCTTTAACCCCCACTGACGCAGCTGCAACGACCCTAACGAAAGGAAAACATTACCCCATTTTCTATGTGCTTGTCCAGCATTGGCAAGATGTAGATCAAGCACACCGGGGAAATCCTTCTTCACCAACGTAGAGGAACTTTCAACTCTAAAAATCAATGACCTCCTTGTATTCCTAAACAGAAATTCTACTTTTTTATGATGTTTTCATTTAATGCCGGTTAATTTAATATACACACATCTGGAATTAATTTTTAATTAAAAACTTTTATTTTTAACGAAATATTAAATATCACCATAAATCATTAAAAAGTACAGAATAAAAAGAATACCAAAAAAATTTTGATTTAAATAGAAAAGAAAATAAGATACAGATGTTGAATTAGAAAGCGCTAAAATAAGTTCAGAAAAGTATTCGAAAATTAAATTGTTTGGCAATTTCGGTACATTCACCCAATGGTCTATAACTTCATTATTCTACCATGAATTTTCCTCAAACGCGGTGTTTTTTTCTTCAAAGAACTATCTTTACGCAAGAAATGATAAACTGAGATTTTTTTTGAGATTTCGATTTTTTTTAGATTTTCGAAACATTATTCGACTTGATTTATTAAAAAAAAAAAAAAATTTCGCCGAATTTCTTCTAATTCCGTAAAATTTACTGAGCCAAATGACGAAGTTTGTTCTAAACATTTGTAATTGTCTTGATTTTATTTTTTTTTTTTTAAATTGGTTAATTCGTTTTCGGGATAGGTTGCTATTTATGACACTACATCCTGGAAAAAGGAGAAATTTTTTCAAAAAATCATATCTCAAAAACCTATCCATATAAAATTTTTTATTGTGATATTCGTGTTTAGAAGGCCAAAGTCAATAAAAAAAAATTAGTGGCATGTGGATCACAAAATGGGTTGCGCCTAGTGTAATCTTCAACATTAAACTAAATTAGTATTTTTTTTTCTCCATACCACTAAGAATTAGTCTAAGGGGTATAAAACTCGTGAAGGAAGAAATATTTTTATATTTTGAAAATTTCTAAATTCTAAATAAAATTGGTTTGCCCAAAAAATACCTAGAACATTCTTCCACAGCGTATTTGTTTTTATCAACTAAACGAAATGCACCGCCACTTTTATAATTTGAAAAACTAGAAAAAAACTGAAAACTTCAGCTTCTATTTGGCAAATCGTTGCATTCTGGCCACGTAGTTAGCGACGCACTCAAGCCAAGAGACGTGTATGTGAGGCCGCAATCAAAGCGTGTTGCTGCTGCCTCAGGCAACAAAGTAATTCAGTCAGTTAGTCAACAGCTACGGGATGAACCGAAGCAGCGCGTGTATACTTGCCAAAAATTACAGGCCTCAAAGAAGTGGCTGCCAGTGGGCTGGAATAAAATTAAAATCATTTTTTGTTGAAATGCTATTGTTGCTTCCTTTTTTTTTAATTCTCTCCTCTACTGCAAAACGTTCACTCGTCTTTAGTTCATAATCCGGGGCAACCACGTCCTTTAAGCTGACATTTATTATCTGCATTTTTTGGCCAACATTGTAGCACTTTCCCTCTTCCACTAGTTTTAACTTACAATACTGAGCCTAGAAATTTGCATGCTCACGTTCATTTCCTGTGACCGGATATGAACTAACAGGCGCATAACAACGTTTCATTATGGCCAGAGAATCGCGTGCCGCTTATTGCCCAATCTCAACACGTTCCTAGCTAAATTCATTCATTTATACAGTTTTGGTCTAAATGTTTTGTAAATGCTTCACAACTTCAAGTTTTATAATTATTTGCAAAAGTTTTTGTAATACATTCGCAATTTTAATGTTCAAATTAATTATCTGTGCCGGAGTTTTATTGTTTTGGCAAATGTGGCAAAATTGTTGATATGTGCGATGAATTTAAAATTTTGAGAGCATGCAAGGATTTATGAATAAATGGTTAACATTTTCTTTTTATACTCTTTTTCCTCTAGCATTAAAAGTTGGCTGAATGTTGGGTAGAATGTTGAGAGGCGCACCATATTATTAAAGTACTGTAGCTCTTCACTTATGTGAAGGGAATGCTTCTATAGAATTTTTAACAATTAAAAAATTTATTTTGCTTGAATAAGTTTGTTTAAAGATTCACATAGACTAACCGATTACTTCGATTGCTCTTAGACATATAACGCTACGTGGTCTCCTCTCGACAAATTAAAGTTTTTATTTAAATTATTATTTAAATTTAAATTATGATACTTATTTTATGATAAAATAATATAGAGCTCAAAATGTCAAAATATTAAATTTGTTAATAAAGTTTTGTTTTCTTTTCGCTTAACAAGGCAGTATTTTACCTCCTATCTTAAAATCCGAAACGCATTTTTGTCAAATGTAAATGATATAAAAATTTTCAGGAAGAACTTATATCAAGTACTGTTGAGTTGGGTCACATGGGAAAGAAGGGTATCTTTTCTTCAAAACAGCATTTTACATTTTGTATAGACATACACGGAGTATATACTATTCTAGTAATGAGAAGTATTTATCCTTATTGTTTATATCAGGCATTAATAACTACATGTTAGAAAAAAAATTGTCTTATGAGAATTTATTTATAGTACTTATATGATTTCTTGAAGGAAGACAACTGATTTGTATTGGTAGCTAGAGCAAAAACTTGACTAAAGACAATAACGTTGTAGTAAAATCCATATAACAGCTTAATTTTTACTTGTTCTAATTTTCATTTCATGTAAAATTCACAGTTTTTCAAGTCAAATATATATTTTTATATGTCCCCAATTTTTTATATTATTGAATTTTGTTTTCTTAAAAATATAACGGACTTTTGTAATTTGTTAAATCTATAGAAGTAAGATATAAGGAAGCTATGTAGCTGAATTGAATTGAAGCCCTGCAAACATTTTTTATCGCCTCAGAATTGCCATAAAATAGCTTGGAAGATGAGACAATCGCCGGCGAGTTGATTTGAGAGTCATCCGGGTATTACCGACTGTAAAAAGTTGAGGCCCTAAAAGCGATTTGCCTGGAAGATTCGTAAAGGAATCGTCTGAAGGGTTCGTACGCGTTTCGCTGGGAAGAGTCGCAAATGAATCGCCTAGAAGGGTTCCTAGCGATTCGCAAATAGAAGAGTCGCGAACGAATCGCCGAAAGAGATCTTAAACGAATCGCTGGGAAGAGCCACAAACGAATCAGAGGTCAAACGATTCGGCAAAACAAGCATCTTCTTGAACGTAAAAAATTATTTTATTTTAAAAAATTAAATCGCGTCATTGTTTCTGAAGGATAAGAAAATATTTGGCATTTTTTTCACAAGTTTCAAAAGCGATCCATCTTAGAACGATCATAGGAATGAGTGAAGGAAGATTTTGAAAATGTTTCTTTAATTGTGCATTAAGCACTTGGGCGATCGAAACGCGATCCATCTTCCAACGATCGCTGAAATAAGCGAAGGAAGATTCTGAAAATTTTTCTTGAATTGGGTATTAATCACTTGGGCGATTGAAAAGAGATCCATCTTCCAACGATCGCTGGAATAATCGATGAAAGATTTTAAACATTTTTCTTGAATCGCGCATTAATCGCTTGGGCGATCGAAAAGCGATCAATCTTCTAAAGAACTCTTGTTCGAATCGCAAGTACATCGCAGAACCAGCTTTTCTTTCAATCGTCTTCCAAATGCTTGCATCAGCATTGTCTATCGCCTTAGAATCGCCAGAGAATCGCTTGGATGATGAGACAATCAGAGTCATCTGCTTATCGCCAATTGTAAGCAGATGAGGCCATACAAACGATTCGTTAACGAATCGCCTGAAGGGTTCGTAATTTTTTTTTTTTAATTTTTTTCACAAGTTTCAAACGTTTTGCTTCACTTGAACGGTTTTTCAAAGCCAGCTTTATACTCGAACCATATGTCATCTTCCAACGATCGCCGGAATGAGCGAAGGAATATTTTGGAAATTTTTTTTCTTGAATACCGCATTCATCGCTTGGACATCAAAAAGCGATCAATCTTCTAAAGAACCCTTGCGCGGTTTGCAAGAACATCACAAAACCAGCTCCTCTTCCAATCGTCTTCCAAATTTTTGAAGGGAGTATTTTACACACAAAAATAAGTTGACACCAACACAAAAGCATGCAAACAGGGCCGCATTCGGTTATGTAGAAAAGATAGACGTGAACTGTTATTAGTTTTTTAGATGTATGTTTATTATGTCATTTTTATTGTATTTCCACACGTAATCACTGGTATTATAGTATAATGGCGTTATATTACAGTTTTATAAGCCATATAATTGGTATTTTAAGAATAAAAAAAGTAGTTAACTAAAATTAATAATAAATTAAACTCTTTGGAATGAATTGTTTTGTGTTGTTTTTGTCAAACTGTCGCCTTTTCTTAAGCTGTTTTGTTTTTTGTTATATAAAAGTATCTGGTTTAAGAAATTCTACTTATAACTTAACTTCAATATTATAGTATCCTGGCGACTTAAAATGGCCTTCAAATGGCGCATAAGTTGTGTGTTTATTAAACACTTGATGAAAAATAGATTTATTTTTATCTTACAACTACGTTTGTATACGAAGTTCTTTTTCAGCTATCATACAAACATCTTCTATGGACTTAAAGGGAATTTTCAAATACCCTCGCGATTTTTAACTCAATCAATCAATCAATGATAGCTAGTTCCCCACTTAAATCTATTTTGAATTCATTGCATTTGAAAATTGATTTAACTAACGCCATGACCTGTATATTCACTTGAAACACTAGAATCTGCAAAATAATTATGATCGCATAAAAAGTACTTACTTGCTTTCCAGCTTCGGCAAATTTGCGCTACCTTAGTGCTGCTACAATCACCATATCCGATAAAAGTGTATCCGATGGGTCCTTTAATGCTCCAATCTATGTGCCTGAAATTGTATTTAAGTTTTTTTATTGAATTTGAATATAATACACATAAATGGGATAATTAAACTTCATACTTAGCTTTTCACTAAGATTCGTAAGTTTTGCGCAAATAAATATGTTTGTCCAATCGATTTCATTAACCCATTTTGGTCCGCTACCAAAACGTGTTGGTATTTCGTAATGATATTTTCAGATTCTGTGGGAGTGACTAAATTAAGAAAATTCCAAAGTTTAAGATTTTTTCGAATTAAAGTTTTTCGGCTACGAGTTGGTGGAAAAACCGAAAAATAGCCTAATCTGTACACAAAAATTCAAAAATTTTAAAATAAATATTGTTATTTTTACTAAATGAAACATATGTAAACGTGACATGTGAAAATATTATAATAAAAGTATACATATAGGGCCATTATTCGAAAAATCGACCATCTGTGTTTTATTACACAGCAGGGTGCGAAGAACGTTTGAAATATGATTGTTCTCAATTATCGTTCTCTTTACATAAAATTGTGATTGAATATTTTTACGAACGAACGACGAACGCTCTGCTGGCTTCATTATATTTATCACTGATAAATTTGTCAGCTTCGTATTTTTTCAAACGAATTTTTCACACAACAACAAAAAGCAGCAAACGTTCGTTTGTTATCGTACATTAAAAATGAGCGTTTGAAGAAAAAATTCAGGAACGTTCGTTTGTACGTGGAATTGTTAGAGAAAATATAAGTTTTTTTGTGTTTGTGTATATGCTGAAAAAATTTCGAAGAAACAAAACTACATGTGGACTGCATATGGAATGTACCTGCCTATAAGGAAAATTATGTTTTAATGCTTTTTATCAACTTGAATAAACATGAATAAATCACGAAGGATGGTTTGTTAGATTGGTGTTTTATGATGAGATGGTATGATAGGTATGGTACAATGGATTATATTATGGATACAGTACGTTCTGGTATAATGGCATGCAGTGGCGTAGATAGCTTTTGGTTCTGGGGCTCCGTAAAAAAAATAATTACCTTAAAAATATTTTTTTTCAATACCTGAGTGCGAGGGTGTTTTGTAACGCCGAATGTCTGTTTCACAGCGCAACTTTGTTTAAACGTCGAAAAAGTATGAAAAAAGACGCTATAGCATGTCAGATACATATTTATATTTACATATATATCGATGGTTAAGCGCAACAAAAGTATGACCGGAAACCCTTCAAACTCCCTCCACTATAAGAAATGGAAAGGAACCAATTACATAACCCAGACATATCTACACAATGTAATTGTTGTAGACGTACGTACCGTAACCCGTATATTTATCAGTACTGTTGGGACAAGTACCTATTATGTCATAAGCCCCACAACCCCTATACTGATACTTTTGAATTCAGAATTTCAAAATTACAAGAATTCGCAAAAATACAAAAAAGTCCAGGTGGCAATCCATCTTGAATCCGCCCTCTTGAATTTTAAATTTTGACACCAATTCCGAAATCAGCTACTTCGTTAAAAATGCCAACCACGGAGTCTATAGAACCCTTAAAAGTCCTAATACGCTTAAACTTTCCCTACACACGCTCATTGAATTTTTTGGATACTTGCTTTAAATTCAATTACATATTACAATTACATTTGCCTATCGATTCAAGCTTTCAAATTTTCGGACTTTTTTCCAGCGTTTATACACAAATACAAAAAAAAAACTTAAATTTTGTCTAGCAATTCCACGCACAAACGAACGTTCCTGAATTTTTTATTCAAACGCTCATTTTTAATGAACGATAGCAAACGAACGTTTGTTGCTTTTTGTTGTTGTGTGAAAAATTCGTTTGAAAAAACACGAAGCTGACAAATTTATCATTGATAAAAAAAACGACTCAAGCAGAGTTCCTCATTCAATTGCGAACGTTTGCTTGCTTTTGAATTTTTCGTTTGAAAAATTCACACACACAACAAAAAAGATCGTATATTAATCAATTGCGAACGAATTTTTCCGAAACCCTGTTACACAGGTAACGCATAGTTAAACTTACCTGTGTTGTCTTAAATCATCTGATTCTCGTATTTTAGTCTTTTGGCTGCCTGCTTACGTAAATAGTTTTATGATACATTATATTTGTATAATTTTTTCGATTTTTCCGAAAAATTGTCAAAAAAAAAGCATTTTTTAACTGCTTACCTGAATAGGCAAAAACAGGAAATTTGAAAAATTTATTTTTTTTCTGAATTTCCATTTAACCGAATCGTGTATATGCGAAAAGAGTTTGAAAAAATCTTTGATATTTTTTTCCGAAATCAATTCGAAAGTCATTCATTATGGCATTTTTGGTATAATAAAAAAGTTTTAATAAATTGTAATGTTAATTTAGACTTGACTGTAAAAAACCTTTTAAATTATTGTATACAAAAAATAAGTATATGGCAATGCCAGTGCATTTGTCTATGTCTATGTTTGACTCGCTGTTTTTCCTTTTGCTTACGTGATAGCCAGCTAGCCAATAAGAACACCAGATTTAGCGTCAGAATGAACTCGCTGAAGTATTCAAATGGAATGTAACGAGATTCTAAGAACAAAGAAATTATTAATAAACGAGTAAGATTACAGTTCAGATGTGGGGTTACCACGAGCTCCCTTAAATAAACGTTTTAAAATAAGAAAAAAAGTAAAAAAAAAATGCAGAATCAGCTAACAAAACAACAATTGTTTGATTCACTTCAAGCGGCTGGCACTGCTCCTCCGCCAAGTGCTACTATTACTCAACTGAGAAACATGCACGAGGTGGTGCGCACTATTGTGGGCGCTCCTTTGATCGCGGAAGTTGGTTCAACTATAGGTGCTGCCTCTGCCGAAGTTATAAGAGACAACGAAGATACCGCAGCCACTGAAAATGTTAACGACCATTCTGCTTCCATCGATGAGGACCTGTCTGCAGCTTCGGGTGGATCCGCCGATAAGCACACCGATAACACTGCAGCCACTGAAGAAGAAAACGCTGAACTAGACCGAAAGCTGGCCATGTTAAAAAAGAAACATGAAATATTGTTGCTTCAGAGGTCCATAGCTGCGCTTGAAGTTGGCGAGCAGGAAACACCAGCTTCAATTGTAAGTTCTGCTTCCTCAGTGAATCGTCCAACTTTCAGGGACGTCGAGCATGCAATTACCAAATTCGATGGAGAAAGTCGAGCACATAATGTGAACGACTTTATACGCAATTTTGAAAGTGTGATGCGAATGATTGGAGCTGATGACTTGCTTAAGTATACGTCGCTGTGCAACTCACTTTCCGGCACAGCCAAGTTGCTACTCAACAAAGATGCTTTTAACTATGTCGAACTTAAGGCATTGCTCATTAAGGAATTTGGCCGAGCCGTTGGACGCAACGAAATTTATCGCATTTTAAGCGGTTATAAATGGGATAAAAAAGCAACATTCGCCGCTATGTATTGGAGATGGAGAACATCGCTGCACGTTGCAGTTTCATTGATGAATTCGAATTAATTGGGTTCATTATTGATGGCATGCAGGACAATTCGCCTGAGTCAATGTTGCTGATGGGTGCACGTACTGTGGACCAATTCAAAGAAGCCTTGGACCTTTACGAGCAACGTCGTGCAAACCGCCCGATAATTGGACGTGAATTCACCGCTGCAAATCCGAGGGAACTGATGCGAAAACCGACTGCTGATCAAAAGATGTCAACTGATGCAACCGAAGTCCGCTGTTTCAATTGTACACGCATGGGCCACTACCAGAGTAAGTGTCCATTTGAAAAGAGGCCGGAAGGCAGTTGCTTCCGCTGCTGGAGAACTGGACATGACCACCGAGGATGCTCCTATCCGAAAAAAATATTGAAGCCGATGCTAAAGACCGTCGCCAAGGTCGCAACTGATGAAAACGATGCCACTCATACCGCCAATAAGCCTGATGAATGCTATACTGATGACGATCAATTTTTCCCTGGAACCATGGGAGCTTTCAATTACGTAAGTGTAGCCTTTTGTATTGATAAGCGCAGGGAACTAATCAATTGTTTGTCTCTCTTTGATACGGGTAGTCCAACTAATTTTATAAAGAAATCTTTCGTTCCATTTGGCATAAATGGCACTGCTGCCAAATCGAAATACCGCGGCCTCGGAAACCGTGAACTGCAAGTTTATGGCCAAATCAATGTCAATATAACATTTAGAAAACAAAATGAACTATTATCATTAAATGTAGTACCAGATGAAACAATGGACATCCCACTTATACTTGGCCGTGACTTCTTTCAAAAATTTAATATTCACTTATGTCAAATAATTAAAACTAAAGAAATTAATTTAAATAAATATGTAGATGACAAACAATCTTCTTTTTGTGCGCTTGATATAAGTACAACAGGTAGAAAAAAAAACCCAGAGGAACAGTTGATTGAAGCTTTGGATAACACTGTTGATAGTTTAAACGAAAATGAAGTTAAGACTGAGCCTGAAAGAGAAACTTTTCCGGAGGAAGACCTTGACTGTTTCAATTTCTGTGAATTAGAGTGGCCTTCACGTAAGGTATTTTCTATTGAAGCAAACTTTATGCCAACTGAAGTCGATATAAATCCGAGTCTCGACCAGGCACACTCTGAGGCTCTTAGTAAAGTTGTTCAGGATAATTATCTTAGGCCGGGTAAAATTAAATATAATCCATGCGAATATGAAATGAATATAAGGTTAACTAGCGATACTCCTTTTCACGCGTTGCCTCGTCGATTGTCATTTTATGAAAGAAATGAACTACAGAAAATTACAGATGAACTGTTAGCAAACAACATTATTCGTCCTAGTGAGTCTCCATATGCCTCAGCCATTGTCCTAGTTAAAAAGAAAAGTGGAGAGATCCGTAAATGTGTAGACTATCGGCCTTTAAACAAATTAACAATAAGAGATAATTACCCATTGCCCCTTATAGAAGACTGTTTGGAGTATTTGGGAGAAAAGAAGTTTTTCACAACTCTTGACTTACGAAACGGATTTTTCCATGTAAAAGTGGCACCCGAATCAATTAAGTATACATCTTTTGTTACGCCATATGGTCAATTTGAGTATTTACGAATGCCTTTCGGTTTAAAAAATGCACCAGCTGTATTTCAGCGTTACATTCATAATATTTTCAGGGACTTAATCGACTCCTCCCAGATAATTGTTTATATGGACGACATATTAATAGCTACAGCTGAATTAGGTGACCATTTAAGACTCGTAGCTGAAGTCTTACGAAGAATGAAAGAAAAAGGATTAGAACTGAAAATAAATAAATGTAAGTTTGGCTACTATAGCATAGAATACTTAGGTAATCGAGTAAGTTCAGAAGGAGTAAGCCCCAGTAGCGCTCATATAGATGCAATCAGAAATTATCCATTGCCAGACAACTTAAGAGAAATTAAAACATGTTTAGGTCTGTTTTCGTACTTTAGAAAATTTGTGCCAAATTATTCAAGAATAGCAAAACCCTTACAGCGGTTAACACACGAAGGTGTTAAATTTATTATTACTGATGAATGCATACGAGCATTTAATGAGTTAAAAAATAGATTGGCTTCGACACCAGTCCTATCAATTTATGATCCAAAAAAACAAACTGAGTTACATTGTGACGCTAGTACTGCTGGCTTTGGTTCAGTTATTATGCAGCGACAAACAGATGACAAAATGCACCCAGTAACGTATTTTTCTAAAGCCACAACTGCTGCTGAAATGAAATATCATAGTTTCGAGTTGGAGACCCTCTCTATTATATATGCTTTGCGCAGATTCAGGGTCTACCTAGAGGGAATACACTTTAAAATAGTAACTGACTGTAACTCACTGACGGTGACACTAGAGAAAAAAACCCTGAACCCCAGAATAGCTAGATGGGCACTAGAGTTAGAAAACTACGATTATGATATACAGCATCGATGTGGTGTCAACATGGGTCATGTTGATGCACTAAGCCGCTGCCCAACTGCTGGAAGCGCTGATGTATCTGAATCTTTAACCGCTGCTGTTGAGGAAAATCTTGTTAAGAACTGTAAGACTGTATACGCTGTAGACTCTGAGGAAACTGACGTTCATATTCAAGTGACTCAGAATAGAGATGAGGTAATTAAACAATTGCGAGAGAAACTAGAAAAAGAAACGGTGTCGGGATATGATTTAGTAGATGGCCTAGTTTATAAAAAAAGTAAGGATGACAATTTACAGCTGTATGTACCCAGGGAAATGGAGGGCAACGTTATACGATTAGTTCATGAGAAAATTTGTCATTTTGGTACCGAAAAAACATAAGAACAAATAAGGAAAAATTATTGGTTTCCTAAGATGAGAGAAAAAATTGATAGCTTTATTAGAAATTGTATTCGCTGCATCATGTTTTCGGCCCCTGCAAAGATAAACGAGCATAATTTGCATAGTATTCCGAAGATACCAACTCCCTTTGACACTATTCATCTTGACTATTTTGGCCCTCTGCCCACTGCGAATTCCAAACGGAAACATATCCTTGTTGTAATTGATGCCTTTACGAAATATGTTCGCTTATACCCGGTTAACTCAACAAGTACAAAGGAAGTGTTAGCGTGTCTTGATAAATATTTTAGTTACTATAGCCGCCCAAGGCGGGTGATAACCGATCGAGGCTCATGTTTCACCTCCCTTGAGTTTGCTTCTTACTTGTTGCGACATAGTGTAACACATGTTAAGGTGGCTACCGCTTCTCCGCAGGCCAATGGCCAAGTCGAACGAGTAAACCGAGTTATTAGAGCGATGATTAGTAAAGTTAGTGACCCAATCAGTCATGCGGACTGGTCTTGTATGCTAGGAAGAGTTGAGTACGGTTTAAATAACACCGTACACTCAACCACAAAACAGACGCCAAGTAAATTATTGTTTGGTGTAGAGCAAAGGGGAAAAGACATAGATGAACTCTCAGAATATTTGGACGACAAAACCGGAGCCAGCAAGAAGCGTGATTTGGTTGAGATTCGGACATCTGCTTTGAATTCTATCGAAAAGTCACAGGATTATAATCTTAAGTATTTTCTTGAACATAGTAAGCCCGCAAAGACGTACTCAGAAGGTGACTATGTTGTGATACGCAACGTAGACACGGTCGTAGGTACCAACAAAAAATTCATACCAAAGTATCGCGGTCCATATATAATTCATAAGGTTTTACCACATGATCGATATGTGGTAAGAGATATTGAGAACTGCCAACTCACCCAGCTGCCCTACAATGGCATAGTTGAGGCAGCGCGCATCCGAAAATGGTTAACTGACCAAAGCTTAGTCAACTGATCCACTGTACCTCTACCTAAGGCTACACTTATTATCTGTATTTAAGCAAGAAAATATAATCGAGGTCGATTGAAAAGTCAGATCGGCCGAAGTTGTAATGTTAATTTAGACTTGACTGTAAAAAACCTTTTAAATTATTGTATACAAAAAATAAGTATATGGCAATGCCAGTGCATTTTGATGTCTATGTTTGACTCGCTGTTTTTCCTTTTGCTTACGTGATAGCCAGCTAGCCATAGCGTCAGAATGAACTCGCTGAAGTATTCAAATGGAATGTAACGAGATTCTAAGAACAAAGAAATTATTAATAAACGAGTAAGATTACAAAATACACATTTTTTTATTGTAAAATATTAATGTACTGCCCCCAGGGCGCTTCCAGAATACTTTTCATAAATGATATAAATTCATGTGGTTATGTATACATCTGAATGTATCTTTTAGTTTTTTAAATAATAACTTAAAAGTCATGCTTTTTCGTTCATGTAATTTTCAGAATTTAATTTTATCTGAATGAGGTGGGGTTGTTGGAAAAAAATAAAATGCTTTGCTTTTGATAGGAAGTCCAAAACAAAAATGTTTGGCCATGTGTGTGGGATTTGATATCACTTTATCATCTTATCAACGGCCTTGATTGTGTACTAAAGCTCTGCAAAGAACCATCCATTCACACTAGTTATGTGTTGTTATTTTTCTTATATCTATTTGTATCGGATACGATATCTAAGCATTGAGTATGCATGGGAAATGTCTCTTTAACATAACGATTGAACAGATATGAGAGAGTGATATTACCAAGCATCAAAAATACGAAATTGAGCACATCCGCAACACAGAACATCTGGAGTATGGGACGTCACAAGCATAAAGTATAAGAAGTAAATTATTTCAATGAATCAACAGAAGAAAAACTATATATCAGTACACTGTAATCAATTTTTCCATTTATTTAACAAATAAAAAAAATTTAAATAAATGTGCCACAAGTACCTAATATAAAGCTATTCATTCGTAGAAAGAGCTTACACCAGTACATTTTATTAGAGTTTAAAAAGTAAAAACACGAGATTAACGCAATCCGCGTTAAAAAACGAATCCGCTGTCATCACTGCAAAAGCCAGACATTTTTCAAAACATTTTCACAGTGCATACAAAATTTTTTTGCTTTCTTTTTTTTTTTAATAATATCACAGACCAATAAAAAAATAATGTACATATGTATGTATGTACATTCAAGAAACCTACATAATCAATTTTTTAATTCATAGTAGTCGCCTGATATATCGTTAATACCATCGATTAAATTGTAATAAAATTTTTTTATTTCTAAACCAGTTCTAAATTAATATTTTCTAAAAATTTCATCACCCTAGAACATATTCATTAAACTAAAGTAAATATATTGAAATTAATGTATGATGAAAAAATGCGTTCTCTGGGAGTAAGAAAAAAATTTGATTAAATCAAATAAAGTTTGTCTTTGAATCAATGACTCGTACATTGGACCAATTCTTTGATTTTTTGGTTCAGTGCATTAGCTTCATTTTGTTTATTTAATACACAGAAATATTCAAATAAAGTTCAAAATAAAATTTTCCATATAATCAAAACAGCTTCTATACCATATATCTTGTATACCATATGTTACCAGTATCTCAAAAAATTTTTTTTAACTTTGCATATTTTTTGCTCACTTTTAGCAGAGTATCATCTTATGTACTTTAAAGTATTAGTGTACCCAATTTAAAGTCCAGCATCTAGCTAATGAGTCATTGCCTAAATGTTTTCAACATTATATGAATCAATAAAACTTCTATGCAACAATGATAAATTTTGAATTAAAATTTGTGTGACTTGAATGGATGGCAGCGATTGTCCTGGATACCATTCATTGGGTAAAAGTGTTAAAATATTAAATAACCAAAATCAATAATTGTCTTGGGACGAGTGCTGAAGCAAAGTGCAACACACACACATACACTGACACAAAATTATCAAATACAGCAGCACAAAAGCAAAGACAAAAACCAGTATTGACTCAAGTACACAAACATACATTCAAACTGGCACACAAATACATGCACGCTTTTACCCAGAGGACTCATAAACTGTTTATTTTAATAATATTTATGCAGAAGCTCATTATTAGTCATCGCAGTAGTCATTGTCGTCGTCGTCGTCATTGTTTTTATAGTCTTTTTGCCCCTGGGATTTGATTTTCAATTGTATATCAGGGTACGCGGGGTTAAGGGATGAACAATGCAGGAATAAAGGATGATCAATTAAACGCTATCTTCCTGAATGTCATCCAAAAAATGGTGGCAACAGCTCAACACCGATAGTATCATTAGCAATATCAAAGATATGAGTCAACTTTCAATGAAGTTTACACAATTTGCTACACTATTCTATATAGAATATCCTGACAGAAGGATATCTTGTTTACCAAACTGTTACTGCGTCAGTGATGATTCTTTGCGTTTGTCTTTCACCAATAGCGTTGCATTTTGTATTGGCTGTTGTTGTTGGAGTTATTATTGTTTTTGCCTCATTCAATTATAATACATTCAAATCGACATATTGAAGTTTGGCAAAACCGACAGTCAGTCATTTGACTGAAATTGATTTTAACAAATGTGCCAAAAGTGAACAAACGTTGATGATATCATCGAACTGTGCAAAGATATCAGCAATCATGCCGCACTCCGATCAACTCAACATCTCCACATCTTCACCCATACCCAAATCTCAAATAACCCGCTCTCAGCTCAATGCTTTTGCATGCCGTATCCGCTTAAATTCAATCTAATATCCGGTTTCATGCTCACTGCTGTTGGGGAATACGAGCGGCATAGCTTGATGCCTTGGATTGCTTGTGATTGTTTGCCTCGTCAAATGCAGCCACATGCATTCATTTGGATGAAGTAATAAATTTCATTGCGCACTAATTGCCTGGGAACACAATGATTTCATTTGTGATGAGCAACTGGATAAGATTATGCATGAAAACACACATACACACACAATCGCATACACACATACTAATGCATTGTGCACATATATCGATAAATGTTTGCAGCTGAACAATTGTTGCTTGAAAGCCTCAAACTAATATGTGAGTTGAAATTTTGAATGGTTTTGCTTATTTTACAATCAAAGCGTCGAGTTCATCTTTATTATGTGCAAGACAATAAATATAACAATTGCTCTTTTGAAGACACAATAAAAAAAACCATTGAGATCGATAACAGATCTAGAAAATGCCCTTTTCCAACTTCATTCAAATTTAATTTGGGTCAAATTAAGCAAAATTTTTGGTATTAGTTAACATCTGTGAAATTAATTTACATTTTAAAATTAACATTAGTTAATTTTGTCTTTTTGAAGTTATTAGTGAAGGTATTAAGTGCAAGTGCAAGTGTAAAACTTTACAAAAGCGTCAGTTCACAATAAGAACACAATAAGAAACAAATGCAAAGTGCGGCATCTACATGTAGATACGGCATTTTTACTTTGTTTATGTAGATGCTGCGTTTCATCCTGTAATGATACCTAAATTTTGTATATATACGACAATTAAGGTTTAAATATTTAGGTTTGGGGCTAAAAATTCGGAATTTTTATTTTACAATCTTAAAAGGGAAATATGGAAAATACAATAAAATTAATTTTTGATTTCCATGCTAGATGCCGCATTCTTCCTTATGACGGCAGAATAGAGGTAACTGCGATTAGCTGCAAAAAGAGATAGCAAAATTTGTGTATTGTATTTAATCGTTCTTACTCAAATAGAGAGAGAACTATAATTGGAAGGTGGCTATAGTATCTAATTAGTTAGTCTACCATGGTCCAAATTAAGAATTTTTAGCATCATCTGAAAATTACTACTGTACAAAATTTTATTGAAGTTACATCTGCAGAATTTTTCAAGATAAAAAAATAATCCACAGAATTAGTATTAGCAATTCTTTGTCCAAGATGAAAAGAATTAATACAGTCAAATTTTGTTTTGTCTTGTCTTGTTAGTATTGGTGCGCTCTCTAATCGCGGATACTGCGCTCATACAATTTGCAGCGCAAAGCAACATAGGTCATCACAAAATCACCGTCAGTGAACGACTGGATTATATTCTCTTGTTATGTGAGCAGTGTGACCAGAAGTTTTTTGTAGAAATATGCATTTTGTTAAAAAATATATGCTAAATATTCCACTTACAATTTTTATATTTCACAAAAATATTCCACTCTCAATTTAAAAGATACATATAATCAAAACTGATTATAGATATAACATAAAAAAACACAAAAACAAATTTAAAAACATCAATTTGTTGTTTATTATCAGACTTTTGAATTTAGAACAATCAGAATTTATAAAACATAAGTTAATACTAATAAAATTACATAATAAAGATGTTAACAAAAATACATATATCAGTTCATTTGTACTTTACAAGTTTTTTTAAGAATTATATTGTCTTAAAAATAGTTACATATCTTTTTCTCTAAAAGAAAAATTTTATTTTTAAAACACAAACAAAAGTGAATTAAATATCGTCACCTTAAATCTAATAAGCCGTAACAACAATTTTAATTTTTTTATAGGAGAAGCCAAAATCGTTTTAAAATTTAACATATTTCCAATTTTAAGGCCATTCTTTGGAATAATATTCAAAAATTGCAATTTTTTAAACGAAATTAAGAAAAGGGAACGACTTTCAAATCTAAAATATGTGCTTTTTGAAATTGTTTTTGGCTTCTCCTATGAATAATTAAAATGTTATGGTTTTTTGGATTCAAATTAACGATATTCAATGCGCAAAATTAAAATGAACAGCCGTATTCTACCAGCTTAACAAAGTTCACCACATTAACAAAATAGTTAACATTAACAAGTTGTTAATGTTCCATATTCTGGTGAAAATTTAAAAGCTCTTTCTTTACAATTTTATTAATTGCACAAAGTATCTTAACAATGGTAACATAATCTTAAAATGTATGTGTTTAGCTAGAGAATTGTTGTGCAAATATTAAAAATAATATAAATTATAATAAAATATTGAATTAAAAGTAAAAAGACTGCGAGAAATGGATGAACTTTTACGTGTTTGAAGTTTTGATAGTGAAGAAAATCTATCTCTTTATCTATTTTTTATTTCTATCCAACTCTAAATACAATTATATACCAAAATGAAAAATCCAACTATAATAATATACATATGTCAGCCAAAACTTGAGGTTGCTGCCGGCAAAATTGTATATAAAATAGGAGCTGCTCCTGCGTGATTCACTCAAACTTTGTTTGGCTATTAAAAAAATATAAATTTGTGTTTTAAATAAAAAAAAATCTTTAGAGTACTTAATTCTTCGCATTTTCCATTTTGCATATAGTACATATAGTACATATAGTACTATATACATATAGTAAACAATAAAATTTCACCCAAAAAACAGCTGGCGTTTGAATGCTGTGAGTTTCACATTCTCACCACGTGTGGTGAACTTTTAGGCTTTGTAGACAGCGTTGCCGTTTTGGTAGAATTCTACCAAAAATGGTAACTTTTTTTGGCTTGGTAGGATGGTAGGAAGATTTATATTTTGGTAACTTTTCAGATAAATCAATAGAATGGTAAGAAATAACAAAAGCGTTGTGGCAAAATGTTGCACACCACTTTTGCATAGTAAAATGTTACCGTTTGGCCAAGGTTCAAAATATATTTAAAGTTTATGATACCTCCTGTGCGTTTCGTTTTGGAGTTTAAATTTTTTCATTTACCGAACGCACCACTTTCATATTTTCGTAATTACCGAACAAAATATTTATAGCGCAAAATATTCTTTTCTTTGTGGTCGTGCTTGCTACTGCTTTAATTTTGCTTTGGTTCCCTTGCTTTGTTTTTAAAAATGGATAAGTAAGTTTTTTTATTCCACATTAAGATTTTAAGTTTACATAATTCTTGAAATTTTTAGATTTTTATCTAAAAGGAAACTAAGTACGGAATCAGAAACAGCTTCAACTTCTGCAGCAAGCAAGGCAGCCAAATTTACAGCTGAAGAGGAAGAAAATTCATGCGACAGGTAATTTTATTTTCCTTAAAATTATTATATTAATATAATTGTAAATTTTATAGTGACCATGAGCACCAAGGAAATGTACAAACTTCAAAAACGAGAAAATTTCGTTCTAATTGGATTTATGATTTTCCATGGCTTAAGGAAAAGGATGCAAATGCCTATTGTGTGGCTTGCGATAAGGCTCTTATCAACCACCTTACGCACCTTAAAAAACATGACAAAGCTCGCGCACACGTTGAAAATCTCGCGATAAAAAGAAACCAAACAAAGCTGGAAATGTTTATGAGTAAGGAATCGCTGTCTCTCCAAAAGCAGGTTGAGTTTGCTGAGTTAACACTAACTATGTTTATAATTTCGCATAACCTACCATTCTTGTTAATGGATTTTTTGCCAAATCTGTTGGTTGAGTGTTGTCCAGACTCTAAAATAGCCAAGTTAGTTAAATGCGGTAGAACAAAATCGACAGATATTGCCAAGGTGTTGGGCAAAAAGGCAGCTGACCAAATAATTTCATCACTCAAAACAAGAAAGTTTTCCCTCATCGTGGACGAAACGACTGATATTTCAGCGAAAAAAGCATTAGTTTTGGTAGTTAGATACGTATGTTCTACATCTTTCATCGTGCAAGATAGATTTCTTGGCTTACTAGAAATTACAAAGGCTGATGCAAGCTCAATTTTTTCGGCAATAACAGACTTTTTCTTAAACCATGAGATACCATTATCAAATTTAATAGGGCTAGCCACCGATGGTGCAAGCGTAATGGCAGGAGATTTGAATGGTCTGAAACAAAAATTTAAAAATGAGATTGATCTTTTTTACATAAAATGCTCTTGTCATTCTTTGCACTTATGCTCATCATATGCATGTAAAATGCTTCCAAAAGAATTAGAAAAGTTATGTCGAGACATTTATAATTTTTTTTCACATAGTTCAAAAAGAATATACGAGTTTAAAGAATTCCAGGAGTATTGCAATGTAAAACCACACAAAATTCTGGGTGTTTCAATGACCAGGTGATTAGCCCTAGAAAATGTGATTAATAGAATAATTGAACAATGGGACAGTTTAAAGCTGTACTTCATTTCCAATTATTTAGAAGTAAATGGTGTCCGTGCATGTGATATGGCGTACATTATGAATTCTAAAAGTAAAGTTTATTTTTTGTTTTTGTCATACAATTTAAACATTATAAATAATTTAAATAAGGAATTTCAGTCCGAAAAAGTTCGCTTACCTTATCTTTTTTCACATTTAGAAACGAACTGCAAATAAATTTTAAGTAATTTTATGAAAAATAATTTTTTGAAAAATATTGACTGTTTATCTAAGGTTGATTTATCCAGTAGAAGTAACTGTTTACCTCTGAAAGATATTTTTATGGGAAACAAAGCTGAAATATATTTCAGGTCTTGTAATTTTACTGAAATAGAAGAAAAAGAGATAAAATCCAATATTCTTTCTTTTTATATCGAACTTTTCAATCAAATAAAAATAAGATTCAACTTTGATAGTGATGAATTAAAGAATTTATCAATAATAACACCCCAACGAGTTTTGTCGGACTGTGAAGTTTCTATAGAACCACTGCTTACATATTTTCAAAATTTAGTTGATTGTGATTTTGAACTAATTATGACACAAAGGAAACTTTTAAGATTTTCAAAAACTAATTTAACGGCTGATATTGACATAAATATTTTTTGGGAAAAAGTGAGTTGTATAAAGAATGGAATGGGGGATATGTGTTTTAAGGAGTTATGTGATTTGTTTTTAATCTAATGTCTTTGCCACATAGTTCTGCAGCTGCTGAACGCAAATTTTCTGATTTGGCATTAATAAAAACCAAACTGAGAAATAGGTTAGAGTTTTCTACTATCAATGATATAATGCTAGCAAAAGAATTGCTTAATAAAGAAGAAGCAAACTATGTTTGGTCTGCCAGGAATGTATTTAAATGACTGATTTTCTTGATTTTTTTTGTTATTTACATATAAATGTATGTTTATTTACATTTTATACTATTGTTTTTTATGTTAAATGAAATGTGATATTGCTAAAAGTGCAAATTTAATTTGTTAAATGGAATAAATAAAATATTTTTTGAAAAAGTATAAAAATTACTTTTAATATGAGTGGAAAAATTTTGGTAGCTTTTGGTAACTTTTTTTAAGTTTAACAATTTTTTTTGGTAGAAAAAAATTTTTGGCTGCGGCAACACTGTTTGTAGAGCTTCAAATTTTACATGATTTTTTAGAATATGAACATTTACATTACATAACAATAATATTAACAAGAGCTCTTTAACAATTAAAGCACATCTTTAAAACATCTGTAAAGCACATCTTTGAGATCAATACTTAAATTGTTGCTTGTATTATTATCATAGAAATTCGTAGTATTAAATTTCTTTATTAAGCTATCAATTATTACTTGGTAGGAATTGCAACCCATTTTTTTTAATATGTAGCCATGTTCAAACACGAAAAATCAAACTCTTTATTTTAAAAGGTGGTTTGGAGAAGAAAAAATATAAAATGTCGATAGCAAAAAAATAATCATTTAGTAATCAAATAGTAATTTTTTAAAGATTGCCTTTGTGAATTCTGGAAAATATAGGAATTTGAAAAATATTCCACTTTTTATGCTGCATATTTTTGAAAAAAATGATATGCTTACCAAAGGTAAAATATGCCAAAGTGGAATATAATATTCCACTCTGGTCACACTAGTTGTGAGCTTCGTGTACATGTGAAAAGTTACGCTCACAGAGCTATGGAGCGCCCAGGCCTGGTTTATATGTTTTGCATGGTCAGTCATGATTTTTCAGTGACTAAAATATAATATTTTTGAGAACAAAAATGCTAAGTACTTTTTCGATAGAGGTTGTATTTATTATGATCAACGCATTGTAGCGCAATTTTGTTGGTGGCAATCGAAAGACAGACCTTTATCTATTGCTTTATCTTTTTCAATTAAGTTATGGTAAAATGTTAGATCCCTTAGGGCTATATTATGCTATCGGTCATGGGCATATCAGGGCCATGCTGTTATTTCAATGTAGATTAAAAATTTGGTAGCGAGATTGAGAGAGTAAAATTTGCCCACCACGTTCACCGAATGATTAGACAAAAATATGGAATCACGGTATCAAAACAGTGCTTCGTTTTGGAATTATTCACAACATTTGTATTTTAACATGAACTGATAACGCCCCGAAAATCGGGTGTACTTCGCTAGTTTGCTTGAGAAATCACACTTTCTCATTTACTTTAGAGCGAGTTCGTGTCTTAAGTCTTTTTGCCATTTTTCCAGCTTCAAATGCTTATATCTGCTCAACGCTACCTCTTATCAAAAGTCTAATAATTTTCTGCTTACCTACAGCTCAAGACCTTTCTAATGATATATCAAGTGTTGCTGTAACGTTTGCAGATTTGCTGGAATAAGGGGACCCTTACAGGAATACATATATAGAAGATTACAATTTTAGTATGAAATGTTTAAAAGCAGTTATGAACCTGTTTAAAAGCAACACTCAACCATTACCAACGATGATACTTTTTTGGAAAGTACTAAAAGTAGCATAAAGTGTACTAAGAACCACCCGCATAATCTATACTATTAGTAAATCTGTAGCCACTTTTTATGTTCACTCATCACGTTTAAACGACAACTCAGATTTTTATAAAATTTTGTACACATATTTATAGGTCAGCAGAGAGTGCAATAGGATACTTTATTTTAACCCATTAACAACCAATGTTACTATATGGAAACATATGCGTCTCGAATTTTCATTAAATACTGCATAATATTTCAAAAGTTTTCGTGCCAGTTTTTTAAAAAAAGTAAAATTAGCATGCAATAATAACTTATTTCTGCTCAATGGCATACATAGTTTTCACCAAAATGTTGCTTCAAGTCTAAAAATGTCTGTTTTTTATGGTTTTCTTTCGGCCCTAATGGATTAAATTGCACTTCGGTTAAACGAGAACAAAATCAATAAACGCTTTTAAATTTCCTTCAATTTGATACCAAAATTATGTATGTAGTTTGAAAACTGTGAAAAATTTTAGTACCAGATCTTTTTAGTATTAATTATAAGCTGAGAATGAGAGAAAAACGACTTGAAATTCACACTTTTAGCTTTGAAGGCAAATATTTCAGTCAGTTTGCAATGGATTTCAATAATTTTTTTTTAAAAATGTTGTTTGTTAAAATATCCTTCAAACATAATTTAAAATTTTTACTAAAGCAAAGTATTAATATTTTTAAAAATTTTTTTAAAAAATGTTCAAAAATTTTTAGTTTAAGCCAAAAAATTGGATAAAAGTTGTTTTTGTTGTAAAAAAAATTAAATCCAAAATTTAGGTTTTCGATTTCCTATCAGACGATATAACAATCTTAAGGTTAATAATTTGTAGTATTACTTAAACAATAAAAAATCGTTTTGGTAGCGAAAAATCAAGCCTAACCACTATCAATTTTTGAATGAAAACTTTTTGAAAACCCGGCGAAGCGGCGGGTTTAAGCTAGTATATAATATATAATATCATATAATATCATATATCATATATCATATATCATATATCATATATCATATATCATATATCATATATCATATATCATATATCATATATTATATACATAATATCAGAAAAGGTTTGTGTACTTTTGTGGGTTAATTAGTGTTGAAATAAATTCTATTTGATGCACAATTTTCTTTTATGACGTATTTCAAATAAGAGACAAATTAAGTAATATTTAAACTATTATGGCAAAATGTTTCACTTTAAATCAATTCAATATAAACTAAAAATATACCCACAACAAAACTAACGCCTAGATAAGGAGTTCAACAAAAGGTTATTTATATCATTTTCACCACATTTTTGAAAATTATGTTAATATCTTAAAAATTAACATATTCACAAGAAAACATATGTTTTACCAACGTTTATCATAATATCACAAACAAATTTGCATAGAGAAATTACAGATTTGATATACGAGTATGGCCAGCAGCAAGGAGTACTCAACAAAACAACAACAATAACAACAAACAACTTTAACAGAAAAGCAGCAGCTGTTGCCAAACATGAAAGGGTTTTTTTAGCACTATGTAAGGATGAAGAAAAAAAAATCTGTGCCAAATTATGCAGAACTACTCGCACTTTGCAATGTATCTAGCATTTTGTTATTCTTATTACTTACTTTAAGGATATTTTAGACAACCTACTTAAATGATTTACGCAAGCACTAACACCAACCCTAACTTTGTTATGTTTATTTGTGAGAGTGTAAGAATTTGTTTTACGGAAACTACAATAAAAAGCAAAGGAATATTTATAATTTAGAGGTATTCACTACAGACGCTAAATTGAAATAAATTAAAAATGTCGTAGAACGATTATGCTTTTCAAATTGGCTGATTTTTTTGTATTAAATACAAAATGTATCTCATCTTAGTTCATAGATAATAAAAATGTAAAGAAAAATGCTGGTTTTATAAATTCACTTTGCCCCATATCCATCAAGTCCTTTTATCGCTTAGTTGCTAAGTTTACAGACGTTTAAAATATATCTAAATTTGTAGTATTTTAATCCACTTCTTTTGATATCTCAGCAAAATCAAATTATAAAACATTTGAATAGTTCGGCGATACCCTCATTCAAGCTGATTGTAGTAAACATACCATAGATTTTTTCCAAACTTTTCACACAATCTGTCAGACAGCTAAATCGTTTGCGTAATTTTTTTTCAAGTAGCTACCCAATATTTCGCCAACCGATAGAAACTTAAAATAGCAAAAGCAGTGAAAGAGACTTTAACGAAAAAGCATAAGGAAGACAAAAATCTTAAACTTTCAAAGTTAAATATTTACAACTTGAACTTTTGTTTTTGTACAAACATGCTTTCAGTCAGTTAAATATTCGGTATATAAGAATAAGACGCGTGCTACACACGTTTGTAAGAAGTGGGTCTGGGAGCAGTTTAACTTAAGCAGCAACAACATGCAAACGCAGATGGAAATAAACCCAGTCCAAAAATGTATTTTTGTTTTAAATCTATATACGATATGGAAGTCTGAAACTTCTTCGCGAAAGTATTTAAAAGAGCTTTAGGGTACGTTTATGTAATATAACGTGATTCTGAAGGCATTTTTTGGAAGAGTACTTCAAAAAATGGTCAGATATATTGATATAAAGTTTTATTTATTGATTCCAACAATTATTAAAGTACTTAAAAAAATATTGTTTTTTTGTGACGTCATTTGCGTGTACGTAACATTGTAATGAAGCGATGCGAGAAAAGTAGCACCCCGTTTTGCTTGCAGAATAACATGATCTGTAATTATCTGTGAGAAAAAAAAAAATTATTTTTGAAGTAAACACCTACGCCGAGATAGTGACTTCGAGTTTTTTAAAAATTTTTGTTTGTAAAAAAATAAAGCGTCTTTAAAGTTGATTGTTTAACAAATGGGTGTAAGTTTGAGCACACAACGAGCTGTAAATTTATTTTCAGGGTCATTTTTAAAACAAGGGCGAAGTCACAACCTCGGGTCCTACTTTTCTCGCATCGCTTCATGGCAACGTCACGTATACCCAAATGACCACACAAAAAACAAACAGAAATTTTTTTATGTACTTAAATAATTGTTGAAATCAATAAAAAAACTTTATATCAATATCTCTGACCATTTTTTTGTAATATTCTTTCAAAAAAGGCCTTCAGAGTCGCGTTATTTTACATAAAGGTACCCTTATTGTTTTATTTTAATTTTTTGGCAAGAAAAATGGCTCTACGAAATAACCCCCAAATAAAATAGACCACAAAAAGAAATGAAATAAGCCCCAGAAAAATACCACACATTTTTGGGGCTTATTTCAAATGAAATTTCATATTTTTGGGGATTATTTAAATTTTTTTTTTTGTGGGGAATATTTCATAAACATGACATAACACCGAATGAAATTACCCCCAATCAAATTATATTTGGGGCTTATTTCATTTAATTTTTTTGTTGGAGATTATTTCATTCTGTTTGGGGCTATTGCATTCCATTAGTTTGGGGGTATTTAATTTTATTTGAATGTTATTTTATTTTCTTCAATTTAGGTTATCAAAGAGGTGTAATTGGTGTCGTTAGTGCCTTTTACAGAATAAATAGTTTGTACAAGGCACAGCTACACGATAATGCCAAAAATAATCAATATTTACAAAATGTTTAGCTTTTTTCAAAGATTATCAAGTTTTTCAATTACAGTAGTGACTATTAATTGGGGGTTACTTTATTTATTTTAGGGATAATTTTTTTTTTGAGTTTTACCTTTTTTTTTTGGGGCATATTTAATTTTTATACCCCAACGCGTACTGCGTAAGGGGTATATTAACTTTGTCATTCCGTTTGTAACGCTAAGAAAGAGGCATGGCAGGTATATAAAAGTGTATATATTTTTGATCAGCATCACCTCCTGAGTCGATTTCCGTGTGTCCGTCTGTCTGTCCGTCTGTCGACACGATTACAGCCGCAATTTTAAAGTTATCGCGATGAAATTCAAAATATACGTTTATTTTTAAAAAAGAATGATCAAGTTCGAGAATGGGCCAAATCGGATGAAAACCACGCCTACCTCCCATACAAAGTTACTTTATATTTACCGTAAAATATCTTTAAAATCCACAAAAATTAAAGATATGCCTTGAATTTTGGCATGTAAGCTTTGCTCTTCAGTCTTAATCCTGGATTTAAAATTTGGAAAAATCGGATGGAAACCACGCCTACCTCCCATACAAATTGTCTTTATTTTAAACGTAAAATCTCTTCAAATCTGCTAAAATTAAAGAAATGTTTTAAAATTTTGCACATACGCTTTGATATTTAATATAAAACATCTGCATTATATATGGCAAAATCAAATGAAAACCACGCCCACTTCCTATACAAAGTGGCTTTATTTTAAACGTAAAATCTCTTAAAAATCCACAAAAATTAATGATGTGTCTTGAAATTTTGCACATTAGCTTTGATATATAATATCAACCATCCCTATGATATATGGCAAAATTGAATCAAAACCGCGCATACCTCCCATACAAAGTGACGTCATCAAAATAGTAAAACTTTCGTTAATATATAAAACTGAATATCATCGTGTATGATGTGACTAAAGACTTTGAATATGGAAAGACTTCAATATGGCCGCGGGGGGTATTTTAGCTTCGATACCCTGCCGAAGCTCCATTCCTTACTAGTTTTTTTTTTTTTTTTTTTTTGTGAAATATTTCATTTAGGGCTTATTTTATTTTTTCGTTGAGTGTTATTTCATAATGAATTATTCATTTCCCATTTGGGTGTTATTTCATAGTATTCATTTTCATTTCATTTTCATTGGGGGTTATTTCATTGGGGATTATTTCATTTGCGGGTTATTTCGTAGAGTCAAGAAAAATATTTATTTTTGGATTGAGTCAGACATACCTGTACACAATGTGTAAAAACAAAAAGATTTATGCAATTATGACCAGTTGCAACTCAGACAAACAATCATCAAATTTCATCCTACCAACCATTTTTTTTTTCAAGAACACACTAAAAATTATTTCAACCTACCAAGAATTCAAAAACGACCAATAACATTTTTAAATACAGAGTGAGCCAAATAAGACCTGCTAATATTAAGCACAAATAACTTTTTTATTGTCTACTATAATTGTTGTTTTCTTTTTACAGGTTATAATTGATTTCTTGGAAATTGAAAATTATCGAACGCGTTATATAACTTATAGAGAATATTTTAACTCTAGATCAGCCCCACAGCTTTGATGATTATGAGCTTGGTCGCCCGTTTTGAGAAAATGGGTTCAGTTGCCGACCGTTCTGGAAGAGTTGCTCATCGAAATATTTGCACTGAAGACTAAGGGGAAGCTGTGCGTCAGAATGTTGCAAATGACCGATCAACACGTCGATTAGTAGACTGAGCCCAAATATGTGTGCTCAGAAAGTAGAAATTAAATGTAGTGTGCTTACTTAAGTTAAAGCTACTTAAAAAAAATTTTAAGTAGTTAAAATCGGTCAACCCTGATGAAGGGTACCTCCCTTAGACGTATATTAATTTTTTTACATGATTTTGTATGGGAGGTTCATACAAAAGTTAGCCGATAACGAAACTCGGGTTGGATACTAGCAAAATAGAGTTAAGGAAGTGCACTAAAAAAAACCTGAAATCAGTCAGTCCTTAGGCTTACCTCCCTTGAACCTATATTAATGTTTAACATAATTTTGTATGGGAGAAACACCCCAATAGGCATCGAAGCTAGGTCTCTTCTAACGAAGGCGTGCGTACTGCTGCTTTTGGCGGTAAGACACTTGTTTTTCTCGGTGCTTTTCGCGAACGCTTCTATGAGGCCTAATTTTTCGCTACCCAGGGCAGTACAACAATTACATTTTTCCTACTAAAACTGGTACTGCTTATATTTCAGGGTTACTTTTTCGTTAAAAGTTAAGACATATAATAATTCAAAAGTACTGTATAATAATCAACGTCATGACTGAGAAATATTCTTATCTAACAAAAATATGTAAAATAAAATAAAATCACAGAATAAAAAGGTAGAAACATAATACATAAAAACAAAATATTTTTTTGATTTTTTTGGTTAACCTTTTCTTTAAGCCATTCTAAAAAAGGAGTGCTTAAAGCAGGCCTCTTTAAAGCAGGGAGAGCGGAAGGCATGGAAAATTTGGCCATTTCTTATAAAAAAGAATATGTGCTTGGATATGAGTAGGGTAGGCCTCCGACATCGATTTTAAGGCCTGCTAGTAGCCCTTCGAGAAAGTTATGGATGTGCACAAAAACTGGTCGAAATCAGTCTGTGAAGTTGCAATTTTGGACAATTTTTTTTTTTTTAAATTTCTTTGAAATAGCAACTTTGAATCATTTTTCGGAAAGGGATTTCACAAAGAATCGGTAGAATCCGGTAAATATTTTGTAGGTTCTAAAAGAAAATGAACCATACTTACGATATTTGTTGTTGGAAGTAGTTATCTAAAAAAATTAAAAAATGTTCGACTTAAACCAAGTTTAATCAATTTTTCGAGAAATTGTTATAAATTCATTTTTATTTTTTTTCTTTAAAATAACAAAAACTATTTGTTTACAATATTTATACATTAAGCAAAAACTTAAAATGAGTTAAGGCGACTGTTCCGTATTTTTCAGATGACCCAGTGTGGATTTATTTGTCCCACCGGAAAAGTAATTTTTTGTTTACGTCAATTTGTAGCGCTTACGCTGGGGACATGAATTTTTTGTATTCTTGTAAACTTCAATAAAATAATAAAAAGATTTTGTAAATATCTGCAATAGTTTTTCAGCCTTTAAAAATCACACGAAAAATAGGCCTCAGACCGGAACAGTCGCCTTAATACAAAAAAATTTGCCTTAGTGCTCTAAAACATAAATTGCATCATAAAAAAAAAATGTTCAAAGCATCGAATATAAACAGGTAGTGTCTCCAAAAATTATTTTTTCCGGCGCATGTTCTGGTATTGGAGCAGCTATCGTCAGGGACCTCGTGCATTTGTCCATTGGGACTTATGGTACGGATTTTAGTATATTGGAGGTTATATACCAGAAAAAATTCGAACGCAAAAAGTCCTTTTCAACTCATGTCTGCAAACTGCATCATGCATTACCAATGTTCCTCTTTGAGGTTTCCCTTGAAACTTAGTACTTGAAAGTACTTGAAAATTCGTACTGGGTAGTTCAACTTAAATCGGTGGTATATTTCGAACGTGCATGTGTGCGCGACGTAGATACGTGTTATTTGCTAACATGTTTAGAGTATACGGAGTAGATTAGGACGAATTTCGCTGATTGCATATTGACTCAAAGAGTTTAAATAAATATTGAGAAAACCGTTTGTAGTATCTTATTAGTTCTGGAAATTACTTAAATTTATATGGCTTTGCAAAGCTCCTGATAAAAACATCTCACGTGAATGCAAAAAAAAAAAAAATTAAGTAAATTTTAACCATTAAACAGATTTTAAGAAGGCTGAAGCTAATTTATAAAATGAATTTGATATTCTGAAGTAGTAAGTTACTTTGTTTAAAGTTTTCGCTGTTAATTATACTTTGTACCGAGTATTTCGAAATCATTTTGAGTGTCTAATCAGCAACCGCCTTCTTAATATAATTAACTTTTTAACTAACTTATTTCATTAACTACTTAACTCCAAAAACGTTTATTTAACAGAAAAAAAGTGCAGCAGTGATAATTTCATCTTTTATGATAAATGAGAAATAATCAGACATTACTAATTAGAATGAACTTTAAGTCGAAAATTTTTCAAACTTTTTCTAATATTTTGAAAATAACTTATTGTATCTCTTATGCAACGAAACGAATATTGAATGTCACACAGTGCATTTTTTTGCACTTTTTTTTTATTCTGAAAACATCTACTCTTTAACGGCTTAAGCTTTTGCAACCCGATTGTTTTTTTTTAATTTTGCAGTGAAGTAGTTCCGCTATCATCAAATAAAAATTTTAGAAAATTTATGTTTACCTGACCGGGAGGTTTCAAACATGATTTTTTTTTTTATAATTTTATTTAAACGATTTATAGTGCAGTTTTTTGAATTTATATTCTTGTAAATTTTATTTAATTATATTAAATAGATGCCAATATTTTTTAAGTTTTGCTCAATAAAAATAATAGTTTTGCCTTAGAACGTACAAATCTTAAAATAGTTTTTTATTAAGAATTTACATCTCATAATTCTCATATTTAAAGAACGTTTTGTCAGATTTTTTTTTTAATTTTATATTAATGATTTCTGATATTGCCAGGAAAGTTTTAAGAAAAATTTGGAACTTTCGAACCACATAAATCTGGTTTTATTTTTAACTCTTAAAAATAAAAATAAAGGCTTAAAATGTACCATTATCACTTGAGAAAATGACCTTAACCATTGCAAAACAACGTTTTACTCTTAGCTTATTTGAAATGAAACTAATAGTAAATAAGTCTTTACAAATAATGTTAAATTTTTATTAAATTGAAGTAAGGATTCAACACTTTTTATCGCTTTTAAAGATAACATTAAAATTTTTTTAATGATAAGAAATTGTATTTGGTATTTTTTTTTTTTTTTAATCTATTTATGCAGTTTTTGGCTAAAGTTTCCTTAACTTCCGATGAACATACCATATCTTCAATATCTACTGGGAAATTTTCATCATTTCTTTAATTTTTCACTTCTCTATGCCACAGTGATCATATAAGAAGGTCCGATGATATCATGAGCATCATCATTAAATCAGAATTTTGATTTTGTTTGCTATTTTGCCTTACGTAACGCAGCATACAATTTTTATATGAGCCTCCTTAGATAACTCTCCTATTGATATTGGTTTCCTCCTCTTGATCGATAACCTAGGAATTTGAGACATATATAAAAGGCAATCAGGGTAAATATGGCTTCTCTTATATGACTGGAAGCATTGCATACTTTTTAAATTTTAAACTATATTACATACATATTTTACATAAATTTATTATTAGGTTAGTTGATGCATTTTGCCATTATTAAATCATTATAAAATACTGTAACAATAGATTTGTGGTAACTAAAATATGATACGTGAACATCGGAAGTTACATGATTTACGAATCGTAAGAACATCGCATCAATGGTTTTACCATATCTAGCCGTTCCCAGTGTTCTACCAAAAACTAAATCAAACATAACTTCTTCTTTTTAAAACTGTATTAAGCGCAATCCTTCATCTGTATGATGACACAATTAAAAATGTTCTTAAATTTTTCATATTTTTTCTCTTATTTTTTTTTTCTTTGAGATCAATTTGTAAACATATTTTGTATTTAATGTTATGTCGTAGCAATAAAAAAAATCTAGCTAATTCTAAATCTATGCTGTTTTTAACAGATTAATGCTTAAAATTTAAAATTAAATAACTCGGAGAATTTTAAGACTTTTGTTGTATTATTCAAGTTTTTTGGGCCCAGACTAGACTATATAAAAGCAATCTAAAATTTTGATGTGTTAACCAAACAAATTTTTATTTTTTTGTTTACTATACTCAATCCACAACACCTTGTTATGAGTCAAAATCAGTATGTATTTTTATTATGATTTGAATTGCTTTAATTTATGATTTTGTTTTATTTTAATTTTTGTTTTTGTTTTTTGTTAAGCTAAAAAACGAGTATTTAGAAGATAATTAAATGTTAAGAATTATGTATGATAAATAGAAATGATTCCTACGTAGTTAAACCAGATTTGTAAATCTTTTATACTAATGTATACGTACCTACTGTTCGCAAAGACAGTATTATAGCTCTTGCAGACTCTTTTGGCAAAATTTTGGTACTGTGAACTATGTCCCCATAAGTTAAAGTCACTAAGGGAAAAATGTTTTTAAAAACTTGTTAAAACTATATGACTTCTTATATGGTATTTATGAAATATGTCATAATTTTCATTCATTTTGCACAACACAAAAAAGATATCAATACTTGAATAGTCAATTTATAACAATAACATGACGGAAATGGATTCCACAATTTAAGTTATACTGACGATATTGATTTATAGTCGTTACCGAATCTATAAAATAACAACTAGCAGGGGCGCACCCAATAAAAATTTTGGGGTTCTTATGTTTTTATTAATTGACTTAATGAAATTGCCTTATTTATTAAATAATCATTAGAGTACAATGTCTACGTTTCTTTTATTTTGGGCCATTGAAATATATAGAAAATAGATTTTAAGTTATCTTGCAAGCAAATTTAAAAAAAAACCCATTTTGAAAAAAACGTGTTTAAAGTTTCAAACTAATTGTTTTTTTTTAAATATTAGAAAATTTATGAAATATTGCTATTTATTAGTAATATTACTAAAAATAAAGAAAAAAAAATTCTTTATTTGTTTTTCGACCTTTTTTGAAATTTATTTGTTGAATTCTGCGGGTTCAAGATCCAAAATATTAAAAATGTAAAACTTTTGTGGTTTTAATTTTTAATTTTAATTTCCGATATTTCGATCGCCGTCGGCAATCATCCTCAGGGATGATTAAATTAAAAAAAGTTAAATTAAAGTCCATCAAATATTTATCGAAAAAACTAAGTATTGAAGGTTAAAAAACGCGTTTTTTAAGAAAGTGTCTATAGAGTAAAACATGAAATTTTCTTAATAAAGCCAATCCACATGAATTCTCCAGAGCCTCAAATTCTACTTGCAGCTCATCAGCATCCTGTTGCATTGATGATTTTTGTCGTTTAGCCAGTTCAGTGCTCAAACGGTTGGCCTGTTTCATTCGCATATGATTGCGGGCTTTTTATTATATATATATATATTTTATAACTATATAAATATTATATATTATATATATATATTATATATAATATGCACAATAGGAACTGGTATAAATGAAAAAAAGGAGGAGCCCAGCAAGAGATGAAAAATTTTAGCACCGAAAAAATTTTTTTTTGGATAAAGGTATCCTTAAGGCAACCATTCACACCTCAATCAAAATAATTAATTATCTTTCTATTCTGTATAACCACTTCTCAAAACCAGTTAAAACGCACTGGGCAATACTATTAAGTATGATATAATAGTCATAGAGGTTTTTTTCCTATAGTACGTTCTCCTCTCTGATAAAAACACAATATTAAAAAATAATCCTTTAACTTTATAAAATTGCCTACCCAAAATAATTTTTCTTTGAATATGGTTTTAATTTGGAAACAAAACTTTTTAACTCTTAATTTTTTTCAGTGTCATTTTAACGTTTTATTAAAATTTGACTAACACATAAAAATAGCATTTAAATAAGCTTATTTCTCATGTTTTCGGCAGTATTTGCACCACATTCAAAGTGGTACGAACTTTACTTGAGGTTGTCTCTTAAGCTATCTGCATATCCTTAGCTTATTAAATAAATAAAATCAAACCATGGACCGTTGGCAAAATCGGGTAGCTGTTGTAACCGGCGCAAGTTCTGGTATTGGAGCAGCTATCGTCAGGGACCTCGTGCAGGCTGACTTTATAGTTGCGGCTTTGGCGCGACGCAAGGAGCTTATTGAGGAAATACGCAATAAGTTGCCAAAAAATCAACAGGATCGACTGCATGCAATACGTTGTGATGTCACGAACTTGAAATCGATCAACGAAACTTTCGATTGGATTATTCAAAAATTGGGAGGCGTAGATGTGTTGGTAAATAATGCCGGAACGCTATTGCCCGGTCAACTTTTGACTATGGATGTTGCAAAGATTCAACAAGTATTGCAAACTAATGTTATGGGGGTGGTTTATTGCACTCAGCGTGCTTTTAAATCGATGACGGAACGTAAATTTGATGGTCATATATTAGTTATTAATAGTGTGCTAGGACATGGTATAATGCCTGCACCAAAACATATTCTACCCGATCTCAATATATATCCAGCAACAAAGTATGCCGTCACCGCAATAAGCGAAATATTGCGGCAGGAACTAAAAGCTCTGGGAACAAATATTAAGATAACTGCAAGTGAACCTAAAAGAAATAGCTTTGCACTATGCTATTAATTATTTGCTTATTTTTTTTTTTTTTTAGAGCATTAGTCCTGGTGTAACTGATACTGAAATTCTACCAGAGTCCCTAAAAAATATGTGCAAGTTACAATCCGAAGATATATCCGCTGGAGTTATGTACGCTCTATCCACTCCACCAACAGTACGCGTCCATGAGCTTACCATAAAACCTATTGGGGAGAATTTTTAAATTAAAATGCCAAGTTTTCTACATGATTAATATTAGAGATACAACGGATAGTGATTTTGCCGGATATCATATACCGGATATCCCATGAGCTGCAAGACCGGATAGCCGAATATCCGCAATATCCGGCGGCCGGATAGTAGGTCAATTCCTTCGTTGTCATCAAATTAAATATATTTCTTATTCGACAAGCACTCAATATAAGTATTAAGTGCTGCATTTTTTTATGTCAAATAAAGTTAAAAAAACCTTTTACATAATAAAAATAATTGCTTAAATGATAAAAGCTCTGTTCTCTAAATATTTAGTTCAATTTAAAAAAAAAATTGTTAAAGTGTCAAACTGCTTAAAATCAGCTGGTTTACAAGTTAGCAAAGAAATTAAAAAACAGCAAAAGCTTTTTGAAATAACTTAAAACTATTGGAATAGAAACCAAAAACATGGGAAATTGCGTAAAAACTAAATATAAATATTAATTTTAGAATTTATTTCAATATTGCTAAAAATCTTTCATCATCAAGCCAGCGCTGAAGGTGAATCAAGCAAATTTGTTTCTGACAAACGACTTTATTTGACAGTTTACATAATATAAGTCGGAATGGGGTTCCCGTAAATTTTTGTGTTTTGCTATAGTTTTGAGAGATTTTTTTTATGCACACGCTTTTGACAGTTTTACCATTTTAAGTCCGATAAGTACGGAAACAGACGTAAAATCTAAAGAATTTTTATTGCTTTTCGTTCAGCATTAGTTCTCTTCTAAAAAATTGTTCAAACCATGACACAATCATAAGGCAGACTCATTTTTAAATAGCTAGTTAAAAGACAAGTTTTCCTACAACAAAGCTGCGAGGCCCTTAAACGTCAAATGCTAATGACAATAATAACTTTGACATCTAGCTCCCTTTTTTCTTGTTTCTCTCCAAGCTGAGCCTACTTTATGATTGTGTCATGGTTCCAAACTTTGAAAGAGTTAATTATTTCAGCCTGGCAATACTGAAAATCTTCATATTAAAACAGCGAACTGTTTCGATCATATTATTCGTTAATTTCTATATTTGTCATGTCAATAAAAAAATCGCCTATTGTCTTCGAACGCTGTAAATTTAGTTTTTATTCACCATAATCTACCTCTTCTTAATGTTGATTATTAATAATATTTTTCTAATTTTTTAGTTTATATATGAATTTATCATTAAAATGAATGCAAAGAACGTTATCTAAGTTTTTTGGAAGATGCTTTGTAAATATTTTGTTACTTTTTTACCTTTAAATAAGAGCGGCTATTATTAGTTATTATTAACTATTTAATTGTTATTTACGTAAGAAAGATTTATTTAAATAAAATCATTTTAAAAAACAATCCATCCGGCATCCGGTATCCGGCTGGTATAGTATATTTAGGCCAGATATCCGGCAAACGGGATAGTTGCCTTTGTAAATAGTACCTTTTTAAAACTTTTTGAGAAAGGCCCTTTAAAGCAAAGTGAATAAAATTGAATCGAATTTTGATGCCATTGCCACCATTTTAAAATTTGTTTTAATATTGTTATTGAAAAGCTGAGAAAATTCTACATAGATTGCGTAAAGCTTCGAGAAGGTCTGTGTAAACACAGCCACAATAAATAAAGGAATAAATAAAACACGGTAAAAGTAGCGCTTTTTCTTGTGTTCTGCTACGCTTTGGTTGTTGTCTATGCTATTCTTTGCTGATGCTTATTGTTTGCAACATTTGCCGTGTTGTATTATTCTTATATTTATGCTTGTTGTGCCCTCCGAGAACCCAATTTGAAAATGAACGCAATCTATATAAAATGTTCACAGCTTTTCAATAAAAATATAAGCAAAAAAAAATTTTAAAATGGGGCCAAAGGCATAACAACTAGATTTAATTTTTTACGTTGCTTTTAAGGGTCTTTCTTAAAAATTTTTAAAGAGGCACTTTTTTTCGAAAAATAGTTTTCTTACGTTTTTTTTTAGTCCAACAACAAAAATAAAAGAATTCATGACTGAAACATTTTATTAGAGATGAAATTTTTAAAATTCATAAATTTTTATTAAATTTTCTAGCTATAGTGTAATGTGCTATCATTAATATTAAATTTGCTATTAATTCATTCTTTCATTTTTGCATTATTCAATAGATTTTCTTAAACAACGATTTAACGCTTGTTTATTAACTCAATGTTAATCTTTACGCATCCTCTACGCAACCTTGACAAAATTGTTATTCATAAACATTTTTTATTCATTGCTTAATTTTGTAAAGCTTGCGTCTAAAAGATCGATAATCTTTTACAAAAATAAAGAATTCTTGTACATTAGCTAATCTGATACTGAAAAAAGTACTACAAAGTAAAGGTCTGCAGCGAACCATCTGTTCTACTTGTACAAGCAGATAAAACAAGTAAGATCCTGATATCCAGATATCCAGATAAATTAGAACTAAACTTATGCTTATATGTTTTGGATTGAGAAGAGAGCCCAGCGGCAAATGGGCAATACACTTCATCGATTAGAGGCAATACACTCGTAGACGATAATGTACACATGTTCGTATCCACTTTCGCTGTGTGGGCAGACGGGCTACATTTTCGATTACAAAATATGCCAACGAGTAGTCAAGCTTCCTAGTAAAGCACACAGGCTACATTTTCGATTACAAAGTATGCAAACAAGTAGTCGAGCTCCCTTCTCCCGTATGTAACTTCACATACAAATTCATATATAAATCACATAACACAAGTGTACTCACAAGTGTTCATATATGAAATATTGGAGTACTCCGTAAATTTGCCGCTAGCTGTTTATCTGGCTCTCATTCTAGTGTAAGCTTTTTTCTCTTTATCTGTTCCACTGAGTAAAGTAACTGATTTAACTCCTTTTTAAATGGATATATCCATTTAATATAGATATTCCAGATAGTTCTCTTTGTGTTAATCTCGTGCTTTTACTTTTTCTATTCTACTTTAAAAATTATATTCTAAAAAAAAGTGATGGTATAATAGATATGCATTTTTTGAATGAATTGGATTAATTTTTAATTAATTCATTTTAAATTTCATTTAGTTATAAAAAAATATTTTATTATGTTTATTTTTTTATGAAATAAATGGGAAAACTTGAATGCATTGCACCTATGTGAAGTGTTTATTTTATTGTTTTATTGAAATAATTCGCCCTTTATTCTTAATGCTTGCAGCGTCATATACTCCAGGTGTTCCAAGTAAAAACAATAGTATTCTTGATGAGTGGTAATTTCACTCTCATACCTGTTCTATCGTAATCTAAAAGAGAAATATTCTATACATACATATAGAAAGCAAAAATGATACAAGTAGATATAAGAAAAAATAAAAACAAATAACTTGTGTGCTTCGATTGTTCGTTGAAGAGCTTTACTACAAAGGTCGCATATTTAGCATGTCTATGATATAAATATCGTAAACATTAACCTTAATCAAGAAGACGACAAATAATTATTGGTTAAGTTTACGCAGCCTCTAAGCGCAAATTACGGCGTTTAAGTAACTCAGACCGGAAAAACCTTTATGAATAGCTTTTTATTATGATATAAAATGAGATTATGAATAAGGCTGATAATGTATCCTTAGTTAAGTAAATTTACGAAAAAGTTATTACCTTATGATTTACTGGGTTCAGCTCAACAATTACATCTGGCAAAATTCGCTGTAGTTTCACTATTAACGGAAAGACTGTTGAACGAAAGGGTCTTCCATTAGCTTAACAGTCTAAACGGTCAAATTAAACATTTTTAGCCTTCCATTAAACAGCTGCGGCTGTCAAATTTCACTCATTGTGACCAGCAAATAGCAAATCGTTTGCAAAATCAGATTTTGTGAAGTTTTCTTCGGCTGTTGTTGCTGTGCAAATTTTTGGAGATCAATCGCTTGCAATATGTAAGAGTGTGCTTGTGGTGTTGATGGCGAGGAGTATTTACACAACAAACAGAAACTAGTTTCATGCTGACACGAAGTCTTCTTCGGATGTCATTGCTGTTATTTTGTAGTTAGTTGTTGGAAAGTACGTTCATGATATTGTGCGAATTTTAATGAAATTTGTTTTACAGCCAAAAAAAGTTATATTAATTTAAATGCAAAAATTCAAACCCCTGAACAAAAAACAAGTTCCAAGTTGTAATATCGAAACAACAACTATTACCATTATTTCAAATTTTAAGACTGTTAATTCAACCACTCTGCAGATAATGGCAAACCTCAGAGAGTAAAAACCGTTCGGTGTCGGCATAAAACATGTAGGTCCTGTTCTCGATCATTTATGTTCAAACATTTCACAACACACATAACACAATTGATCAGAAGAAAGTCCTTTCAAGGGCTGAAATGACCATATCTTTTTTTTTTTTTTTAATTCAACAGCCTAGACTTTTATGTCAATTGAACAATATTCACTGTTACTCTACCAGTAAGTACTGTTATTTCAACAGTCCTGACTGTTATTTCAAAACAACAAATAGCACCGTTACCCCAACGGTGAGGACTGTTACTTCAACAACCCCGTTTGTTGTTGCAAAACCAACAAACAGGACTGTTGTTATTAAAAGTCCGGACTATTGCATCAACACTTTCAACCACAGGATGGGATTTTACGACAAAAACTGATATGCCAACCTACTTTTTCGTTGATTTAACAGTCTAGTACAGAAGTCTCTATCCAGAATTGAGCTGAATTGAAGCATTGTTGTGATAGTAAAGGTTTTCTTCTCGTTCTTCTTATATAAATATTTAATTTGTTCAAATATTTTGTTATAAATTCTTTGAACCGAAATATATATATGTATTTGATACAGTTATCAATAAAGACAGTCAACTTTGAATTCAAAAATAATTCTAGTATTTTGCATATAAGAACTTTCCTAAGAAAGAGTTTGTTGCATATAACTTCTAAAAAAATAAAAAACAAAAACAAAACTATGGAACGTTGAAAGAAGTGTGTTGCTGTTGTTACTGACGCAAGTTCTGGCATTGGATCAGCTATCGTCAGTGATCTTGTGAAAGCGGGTTTCATAGTAGCAGGTTTGGAACGATGGAAGGAACTTATTGAGGAGTTACGCAATAAGTTGCCAAAAGATCAAGAAGAACAATACATCCAATGTATTGTGATGTCTTTGACTTGAAGTCAGTCAACGAAACTTTTGTTTGCATTATTGAAAAGCTTGGCGGTGTAGATGTTCTGGTTAATAATGCAGGAACCCTATTGCCTGGCCAGCTTTTGACAATGGATCTTAAAAAAGCCGCACAAGTAGTAAATATCAATGTATTATAGCCATTATGTATGTGTTACGCACTCAACGTGCCTTTAAATCAATGACAAATCACAAATTTGATGGCCATATTTTTATAATTAACAGTGTGATAGATCATAGTATAATGGCTGCACCAGAAAATATTCTACCCGATTACAAGATATATCCACCAACATAGTTTTGCTTCACCGCAAAGAACGAAATATATCGACAAGAACTCAAAGCTCTTAATACTCAAATATAGATTACTGTAAATGGTAAAGTTGATTGACAATTTGATACACATCTTGTTCTTTTTTTTTTAGCTAAGTCCTGGCGTCTCTACATGCAACTCTTAATGATATGTGCAAGTTGCGTCCTGAAGACATTTCCAATTGAGTTATGTATATCAACTCTACCAACGGTACATGTGAACGAACTTACCATAAGTTCTTTCCTTCCGGAAAGTAATACAAAAGTGAACAAGCATACAAAGAGAGCAACTCTTTTTCTCAAAATGAACGCATGGTAATTATGTGTATTATTTGATTTTGACAATGGCCAGCTGGTTTTCTGTCTTTGGCATTCGGGAATTCCAGCATGTGTCTATTATAGTTAGTCTGTTATAGCAATTCTAATTAAATTTTAGTATCGGCCTTGCCCTTGGATCTGATATTCATCAGGGTGTTGTTGACGTTCAATATTATTACCATGGTATTTAAATTCATACCATATATTTAAAAACTGTCTGATGATTTTGAGTAGTTCCATCCCATAGTTTTCTAAAAAAACTGCTTAAGATCCTACAACACAGCTTTCAAAATACCCTAAAAAAATTGTATTTATCATTAAAATCTCTGTTGTGTGCCTTTATTCCAATATTGGAAAAATATTTTTATTAAAATAAAATAAAGAAATCTCTGGATTAAGGCTTTTTAATACTAAAAACTTAAAGGTAGGACTAAAACTTTACAACGGGCTCTGTGAAATACTCTCAAGGCCCCAGGAAATAGGGCCCGTAGCCAAAAATGAAATAATACCCCAAAAATTAAGCTATAGCATGAAATAACTAAAGAAAATGGCCATTTCAGCCCTTGAAAGGACTTTGACCAAGCTTGTTATGATCAATTGTATTGTGTGTGTTACGAAATGTTTGAACAAATTATTGAGTACTGAACCTGCATGTCTTATGCCAACTCTGAACGGCTTATGTCCTCAGGAAGGTTTTCATGGCAGTTTTTCCTCTCTGAGGCGTGCCATTGTCTGCAGAGAGGTGACGGCTGAACAGAAAAATTAATTCAATTGAAAAAACTTTCTGTGTCAGGTGGGACTCGAACCAGGATTCTCTGGCGTATGGGCAACACACTATACCTACTGCGCCATGGCCTACGAAATAAAACCCCCAAGTCGATGAAATAAAGCCCCAACATAAGGGATGTCTTGCCCGTATTTCTAAACTTATTTTTGGATTCAGCCCAATAGCTCTCGATGGGGCGAAACTCTGGGGTGTTTGGTGGATTCTCTTTTGTGCAAACAAATTTTACGCCATTTTAATTCAAAATCTATATAGATGACTTCGCATAATGGGTTATTGCCTAGTCAAGCCAAAATATTGTTGAACCATTATAGCGCAAAGCACTCTTTTTGATAAAGTTCAGTACATATTGTGCCTTTTGTAAAGAGAATTTTAAAGGTCACAACCGCAAACATCATTCCAAACTAGAACTTTCTGGCCAAATTTTTTCGGTTGAATTTTTGTGACCGATTCTGACCAAGGCTGTAGAGTCATTTGTTTTTCAGACTTTTTCGAGCATTTTTGTTTCTAATATGTCTTTAAGTTGTTCTTTTTCTTGCATAGTTTCAAGTTATCTGTTTCTTGCACCCTTTTTTGGACCCAATTTTGATAAATCCGTGACAGTATACTCATTCCCAGGCCTATAATAGTTTAAACCGAACCCTCTGCCCAGTTGTGCCTGAAAGCATTTCAAGATTCATTATTTCTAAATTATTTTTCAAGCATTACACTTCCCATTGCTGCTGTACATTACATTCTTAAAGCAATTGGCTAGGCGGTAAGGCTTACTGCTTCTCTTCTAAAAAGAATCACAATTGTAAGGCTTAAAATATAGGAACAGCAGTAATTCAGATTTCAATTGACTTACATTTCTTTTTGCCTTACTCTGAAATGTAAAAATGGTATGGCAGAAATCTAATACAAGTTTTTTTTTTTGTTTTTCGCAAGCATTCATTTTATAAATCAAGCATGTAAAATTACATATTTAATTACATAAACCTTTTTTTTTGGTATATTTCATAATTTTTTATTACTTTTTTTTTGTATTTTAATATTTTTACGCACAAAAATGCATGTTGTTCGGTTACCGAATAAATAAAATTATGACAAACTTTTATTATTTTCAAAAAAAGACAATGAATCAGATGGAATGAATCAAATCATATTGAATCAACATATGAATCATACTTTAGTAATGGCAATCGAAAGTAGCATTACTCACTAGCTTACAACGACCTTACTGGAGCATGTACATTACGTTTCTTATGTTTTTGTAATGCAGAAATAATGTATCGTTGGGTAAGGCCTTTACAAACGGCACAACTGGATGGCTTCTCCTAAGAGATCCCGTGATGCCAAAAATCTTTTCTGCTTAGCCAACCATCAAAGATTACATGGAATGTCATGCAATGTGAGAGACTGAATCTTGTTTTGAATAATTTTATTTTTTTACTCCATGTTCAACTAAAGATGACATAATTACTTTCATAAAATAACAAAAATTGATGCGTTTTGAAAATATTTGCGGGCGCTATTTCATCCCAAAAACGAAAAAATACCCCAAATTTCTCAAAAATAGGAAATAATACCCCAAATATTCGTGTTGTTGTTTTGTATAGAAATGGTTGGGGCCTTATGCCTTATTTCATTCGTAGTTTGGGACCTTTTTCCTGGAGCCTTATTTCATAGAGCCTTTAAGATGTGGCAATCACCAATAATAAGCTCGAATTTATCTCCAAAAGATATATTGACATCTTGAAAGTATTTTTTATCAGTTACGACAGAACCACAAAATAACCACTCGAATATGTCAGATCGTTGCTATAAATAGAGATATATTATTGTATTCTATAGATTTTTTTTTTTGCCATATGGAATATATTGTCGACCTGTATATCGGTGTCGACCATTCATGCTATTTAATTACCTATTTAATGCCAAATGCTTAGCCAAATTTATAGTCCACCATATTTAAGAAACCACCGAATATGCAGCAACAAATTTAATTTGTATGGACAAGAAAACTAATTAACAGCACGAAGCAAAAAAAGAAACCTTAAATAATCGCATTTATATTATAACGAGTCCCCAGAACCAAGGACCAAATACATATAATAATAACTACTTAGGAACGCAATCAAATAAAAAACACACATACAATGTGTAGCTAAATTATAAGCAACAGCGGTCGGAGAAGAACATGAAGAAAAAATAGTAGTAAACAAGTTAATAAAAATGGTCACATAAACTGTAATGCGCCTAGATTCAGCAAAGCACATAAATACATAAATAAAACAAAAAAAGGAGACAAACATACCCAGCAAACCATATCTTAATAGAAGCACTTATCGATAGTATTTTGATATCATAACGATACCCAAATGGTAAAAAATTTCGATACTTTGCATTTTTGTATGGCCATGAATAGCAACCTTAAGCAATTAAAATTTTGAGTCACATAGATAGGCAATCTCAGCTGCTAAAAAACGATACTATGTATGGCGTATTATTCGTTAACCCTAGATATGTAGAATGCACTATTCCTTCACCAACTCCATTTGAAAGAAAAGTGTATAGTTGCCAAAAACCACTTAAAAATATGTATTCTTTTTCAAATTGTTCAAACATTCCGTTATGTGTATTGCTATTTTAAGTAACGCACATGCCACGAGAAGAAGACATTTTAATATTGCCGAGGGTCCTTATATCTCTATCACATCATTACTTAGAAATACGATTTTGGAAATGGTGGTTGAGAGTTCATCATCACATAAAGAAGACACTACAATTGATACCAGTAATCGAAACATCTTTTTAGAAGTAGACAGTTACAAAAGAGTTTTTGTAACTTTTCTGGAACCGAAAAAAGTATGAAAATCCTTTACAAAGACTATTAGCTTTAATTACACACGCTGTTCCTGCTACTCAAGTAAGCGTGCAGCGTGCATTTTCCGTCTTAAAGTTAGTTATAGTTGTATCAATAATACAAGCTGAGTGAGGAAAATGTATATTCTATCTTAATGGTTAAATTAATATATAAGTCAATTTGACGATTTAGAGCAATTTAGTGACAATGTGAATAATAATAAATATGAGATGTTCTTAGGTATTGCTGGTTGTAATATGCACTTCAAAGAATACACTGAGGAAACAAATTTGTTACGGCAACAAAAAATATGCCCAACCACATTTTTTCAGTTGTAAAAAATATGCCCAACCACAAATTTTGTGTGTAAATATTATTAATAACTGCGTAATTCTACGAATTTTATTCGCGAATTTCAGTTACGAATAGGATTCGTAGAATGTACTCATATTGGTTTATTTTACGAATATTTTATTCCTATTCGTAAAAAAACATTCGAAAACTATACGAATAATATCGTTACATTTACGCATGCTCCTAATATTATTCGTACATTATACATTGCAATTCGTATATTGTACGAATATTATTGTAATATTTACTAATGCTCTTTTTATTCATTCGTGCATTACACAAATGAATTCGTATATTGTACAAATATTATTGTAATATTTATCAATGTTCTTGCTATTCATTCGTTCATCATTCGTTCATTTCCTTTAATTCTTTCAAAAATATAGCGGCATCCACTGAGTGTTGGTTTAGTCTAAAAAAAAATGTTTAATAAAGAATTGCTGCTAAATATGTCGATTTAACTGCTAATTTCAAATTTCATTGCACTTACCATTTACAAAATACCGGCAACGCAATTGATTGCTTATTATTCCAAAGTGGCAACATTAAAAAAGTTTTGTGTCTAAATATTTCTAATAACTGTGTAGTTATTACCTTAATTCGAAAAAAATTAAAGTTTGGCTTATCCTGAAAGCATTTAGTAGAGACAAAAAATCTACAAAATAAGAGAGCAGCGTAAGGGATAGGTAAAGATTAAAGATGCAGTGGAAAAAAATATAGAAATGATAAAATAGTATAAACGTAAACATACGTAGAGCAGCTGCTCTATTCATTTTTGATGACGTCATCAGAAGCCGAAGAGATTTTGGGGAGTTAAGCTTCATTTTTGATCTTAATGCAATCACCATTCTTAGAAAGCCTGATATAAACAGACCCACGAATTGTAAAAGCATTGAAAATAGTTTTTCTACGCTTGCATGCGATCGCTGCCTTTAGAAGTTTTCTTGCGCCGATAGAGAGGCTCTCGTGCAAGTACACATTGTTATGAGAGTCGAGTCTAGTAACTCTAAGTTAGTTGCCCTTTTAATTCGCTTTCTATAGTCACCAAAAGCTTTCAGAGCACGGTTTCGATCGAAGGAAGAGTAAAACTTGACGATAACTAGTGGGTTAGAGTAACCCGATATGGGCTTGACTCGGAAGATATCGTTTATCTTACCTTTAGGCAGGTCCTTTTAACTTAAACTCTTTTAAAACGCGTAACATTTCATGGCAATTATGTCACTTCACTTTATCACTTAATCATTTACTGACAATCCTGTCACCTAATCACTTTATGTCCGACACAAAACATTACACAATGTATATTAAAAAAAGGGCACTATAAATTTTTAAAGCATTAATATTAGCATTAAACTGTTCTTTACTTTCTTAAAACCGTACTTTATGGCATACTCGTACAACATAAGTTTTTCGATAGTCGAGGAGAAATGTTAGTTTTGTTTTCTCGTTTCGGTGTTCGGTTTTCAACTCTACTAATACTTCGTACATTCTACGAATAATGCGTACGGTCAACCTGCGAATGAATTTTTTCTAATAATATAAGTTTTACTTCGTAAATAGTAGGAATTAATTAGTAAATACTACGAATGAAATGAATGAATTTACGAAGTTATTCGTATTAGAAATTTACGAATGCTATTATTTATATGTACACAATAATTCGTACGATGCACTTATACAAATTGTTCTATTTTTTTTTACGAATATAATTAGTATATACTTATAACGAATAAATTCGTTTTAAATTACCATAGCCGTTAGTAAATATCACGAATGAATTCGTAAAGATATGACGATAAGAATACTTACTATTTTATCGTCACCAAATAATATCCTTCTTCTAATTGAATATCAAAACATACAACTGACCACTCGCGTAGCACAGACATTTATTTAAACAGTTATTTATTATAATAACATAAATTTACAGTCGAATGTTCTTTCAAAGTTTTTGCACAGCACATGCATGATCTTCCTTTGAAAAATAAATTAACCCATACTTGCTAAAAAGGTCATCTGCGACCAGATCTTCCATATAGCTTTTTCTTGTTTTGGCTTGATAAATATAAAAAAAAACTAATTAAATAATTCCAGTAAAAATAAACTGTAGTGTTTCAATATCAAAACGATATCATTTGGTTTTCTGGGTTAATTAAACACACACATACATAGACCAATGCATATAAAAAGCGTCACAAATGAACGTTTAACACCGTTAAATTACCAAAAGAGGCATCTAAATAACCGCGACCCAGTTTGTTAAGCGACCGATGACGATGGCAGTGCCAACGATGTCATAATCTAATTACAACAACAGTTAAATTTTTACTCGACGCCCACATGGAAGCAGCACCCCGTGTCATGCGGGTACTTTTTGTGGAAATAACAAGCACAGCGTTGAATGTACAGTGGTTAGAATACCTTTCCTAGAATAAAGAGAGGAAAAAATATATAATAATTTAAAATAAAAAAGTTCTTTATACGAGGGGTGCCTTTTATATTTCGGGATTAGAGAACAAAAACAAATATTAATCATCGAAAATCACTTTATTGTTTTTCAAAATATTCTCCATTAGGATCTATACACTTTTGCATGCGTTTGAACCAATTGTCGAAACACTTTTGCCACTCTGATTGAGGTATCTCCAAAACATGCATTCTGAATGCCGCAACCGCTTCTTCGGGCGTCGAAAATCGTTGTCCACGCAGTTTATTCTTCACGGTTGGGAATAAAAAGAAGTCATTCGGTGCCAAGTCAGGACTATACGGCGGATGACCCATCAAATCGATGTTTTGGGTGCTCAAAAATGCAGTTGTTTGAGCCGATGTGTGAGAGCTCGCATTGTCGTGGTGAAGAGTGATCCGTCTTCGGCGGTTGGTTGTCCTGATTTCTTGGAAGACAACTGGCAAACAAATGGTTGTGTACCACTCAGAGTTGACTGTTCTGCGTTGTTCTAGTGGTACGGTTGCGACATGTCCATATTTTCCGAAAAAACAGGCGACCATTTGCTTGAAAGTGCTTCGTGCGCGAACAACTTTTGTTGGATTTGGCTCATCTTGAAACACCCATACAGTCGACTGCTGTTTACTTTCGGGCTCATACGCGTAAATCCACGATTCATCAGCTGTCACGATGTCATAGACGTGTTTCGAAGCACCGCGATCGTATTTTTTTAGCATTTCCTTCGACCAATCGACACGAGCCTTTTTTTGAGCGATTGACAAATTGTGTGGGATACAACGCGAACAAATTTTTTTGACAGTCAAATGTTTATGCAATATTGAATGTATGCTGGTCCCACTTATGCCTAAGGTTGCCTCAATCTCACGATAGGTAACATGACGATCTTGCAATATCAGTTCGCGCACAGCATCAATGGTTTTCGGAACAACAGCTGATTTCGGACGACCTTCACGAAATTCGTCTTGGAGTGAACTACGACCACGATTGAATTCACCATACCATCGATAAACACTGGTCCTTGATGGAGCTTCATCGCCAAAAATTGAATTAAGTTCATCCATGCACTGTTGCTGTGTTAATTCACGTCGAAAGTTGTAAAAAATAATCGCACGAAAATGTTCACGATTTAATTCCATTTTTAGACCGAGATGAATCTTTTAAGTTACTATAAACAACACAAATAGCGCTCGTATGTCAAAACGTTCTGAGTACGTATAAGCCAACAAATGTCAAACTTTGCGATAGAGCTTTCAGTTGACAGATTGCAACACCAGGGTTGCCAAATCCCGAAATATAAAAGGCACCCTACGTAATAAAAGATTTCAGAAAAAAAATTTGTATATGTTTATTTATTTTTTATATATTTATTTATCTCGACTTAGAGCAAAATTAGAGCAAACATTTATAGCAAAAAAAAAAAATTGTTTTTAAAGAACTACATTATACATTCTTTGTCAAAAAATATTTCTTCTTTAAAGGAGAATAATTTATCCACAGTAAGCCTAAACTAGGCCCCACTGTGAATTGCTTAGGACGTGGCGCAATTTACGAGCATATAAAGTACGACCCGGTTATAAGTAAAATGTTGCAAAATTTACGATTTTTTTTAATTTGTATTGCTTGCGAAGTTGTTACATTCCAAATGAATTTTCTCTTTATTGAAAAAATTGGGTTTGCTTTATCGTTTTGGTGGACAGAGCCGAATACGTTCATTTACATTTCTAGAACTACTCCGATTGTTTAACGTTTGCTTCAATTAACTGAAAATTCTTTCTAATGATTTACGTGCCTTGGTGGAAACTAGTGCGAATCTATTCGAAAAGTGCGTACCTGAAAAAACTACACACAAAGAAAAAAAAACGTTTATCGCCAGTTTGCCACAAACAGACTTCGTTCATGGTGCTTGAAAACGTTTTTTGCAACAGTTTCAACAGTTACGGGAAACGGAAACAGTTGTGGGAAACGTGCAATGTAGTTGCAGGAAATGAATTTTGTTTGTCATAAACGTGTGCGATTTTCCAGTTGCGGCAAATGAAGAATTTATTTGTTATAACTAAAAACTTCGTTTATAGAAAATTAATTTCTTTTATCATAAACGACCATTTTAAATAAAAAAAAAAACTTACTGAAAAAAAAGCAGCACTATCCGAATATTATCCGATTGTCAGGTCAAAAATGCAGTTCAAACGCGTTGTTAGACGTGGCTAAACAATCCGGGTTAGTTAAGACCACATTAAACTCAGGTTTCTGGTTCTACTGGATCACTTAAAAGCTTTCGACACTGTCAATAATCGAATATCTTGCTCTTAATTATGACGAATGTTTAATTTTTTAAAACTGTTTGAAACATATCTCTCAAAAAGGTCAGAAGCCGTGAATGTTGGCTCTACCCACTCGAATATTTTTCCTGTCAATAGAGGAGTGCCGCAAGATTCTATAGTCTCTTGCTTTTTCTCAATATATCTCTCAAAAAGGGTTCTTTAAATGTCTCACCATAAATTTATGCAAAAATGACAATACCAAAAACATTTTACCTAATCCTCGATCTCAAGTATAAAAGTACATTTTCTAACGTTAAAAAAATCCACTTTGTTCTATACTACAGCTTCAATTTAAGCACGTGTTTCGAACTACACGTGTACACGGAAGTTCGAACTCCGTGAAGTTCGAACTACACGTGAATGTTAAACTCGTACTACACGTGTAGTTGCAAAAGTATGTGTTCACGTTTTCACGTGCTCACATGTCACGTACTCAAGTGTATACGAGTACGCCGGTTCACTCATTCACGTTTTAAAGTATTCATGTTTTCGCGATCTAGTCACATCCAAGACAATTCCCATAGGTTTTTATTGTCATTGGACAAGAGATTATATTACAATGGATGTGGACAGCTTCATATAGCTTTATTGGTTCTTGTTGGCACTTCATAGACTTCAATGGATGACTATAAGCTGAATTTATCCCCATTACAATGCTGTTAATATGGTATTTTGTGGTGTCTATGCAAAATTTTATATTGGATTCTTAAATAGATGATATTATTGCTAATCCGATGAAATGGGTCTAATCAGGTCAAGGATGAGTCATGGTACTACTTATGGCTTAAATGTAACTCTTGGACAAAAAATAGGTACTTTTATGGTCTTAGCCCTTGTTATAGTTATAGTGCCGGGATATCTGCAGTGGATACGATTGTTTATCGGATGAAATATTTTTGACGGAGGCGTCCACGAAACCCATAAGAAACCCAACGAATAACATGCGCTAATTCCAATGCATCTGTTTGATCGTTGAAGCATTCAATAATTGATTTTGTAATTGGAACTGGTTTTAGATCCTATTGGATCCTTTCCTGGTGCACCGTCAGCCCCTATTTGAGTCGTTGGGACTTATAAGTGTTAAGTAGATTAAGTAAATTCCTTGTACATAAATGGAATCTATTTAACACTGGAATTTTCTAAAGTCTAAGGTTGGTTATGAGGTTAATTATGGATCCAATGGGTTTCATGGACAACTTTGATTAGAAATGGATTGTTCTATGTCTAATTGGATGCACAGGAACTATTCCAGCACTGTGACTATAAAGAAAATAAATATTAAGTCTAGTCTTAAGACTTAGACTAAGCCTTCAGCTATGGCTAAGGCATAAGCTGTGACAAAGGCTGTTATACGAAAATTATTATCTCCTTGTTGGTTCTAGGTCCTCTACCACGCTTACTCACCATTGTATACAGTTTCTGTAATCAGCTATTCTGAGTAAAAGATGAAGATAGAAGATAGCATGTTTTGCTATGAAACTATCACCTTTTGCGAATGTGTGACCTATACACTGCCAATGCCTTCATTGGATGGTTGTTCCTAATTCTTTTCGATCCGTTTTTTTTTTTTTTTGTTGAGTTGTTTATTAGAGACATGGTCCGGCAAAAAAAAAACTTAAAATGTTTATTTGGTTGCACAAAAATGACTCAATCCCAGGATCCCAAGCCCAAAAGAAGTCTTATTGAAGTAATCTGGAGCCAGCCAAGCCTTTCGAATTTTAAGGTCGAAAAGATGTTTTAAATTACACTTGAAGAGTGTTCATTCCTCAAAAACCGTTTTAATGGCACTAAAAATCTATTGGAGTTGTGCTAGTTGCATGAAAGTTGTAAAAACATGAATTCTTACAAGTGTGATCGCTTGAATCCGTGTTTACGTCAACAAATGAACCCGTGTACACGTGAACACGTACTTTTGCAACTACACGTATAATACGTGTTTAAGATTCACGTGTAGTTCGAGAACGTGATTTTTAAAAATGTTCTTACAAACACGTGTATTCGTATTACACGTGTTCACGTGAATATGGGAGCTCTACTCTATACGCCATTTCAAACGTATTTTGATGTAAACCTATACACGTAGAGCAAAGTACCATTCATAAAAAATTTCACACATTTATATTTTTGGTCAACAGCAATATTTTCATTTACAAAAACAACAAAAGAAAAAGATATTCGTAAAGCTTTTTAACAAAAATCATCCAACAAATTTTTTCATTTACAAAAAACAAAACAAAATCTATTTTTGTAAATTAATTACAACCATTTCATAACTTTTATGTTATGTGTTTTATAACTCTAATAATTTTTCAATTATTAAGAATTCTATTTTTCGAGCTCTAGGTCTATGCTGCTTTCTGAAGAAAACAACCAACAACAACACCTTGTATTATGTATAAGTAAACTGAAACTAGACCTAGATTAGAGTCTAGTAGGTTTAGTATAAAACAAGTGAGAAGTTTTCTGGACTCCCACCCTTCCCGAAAACTTTTTCTTAATCTTAATATTTTCTTACACCTGATTTGCAAATTGCTTTAAAATTCAGCACACTCGCAACAAGGGTTAGGATCGTGTATTTGGATATTCCTATTCCTAAGATGTTTTGTTAATAATAACAATGACAGTAATGTCAATCAAGCCATGTACGCAAATACTTCACCATTCTTAACATACATCTTATTTTTAACATTGTCTACTTTTTCGTTTTTTTTTTAACAATTTAACACAAAATAGTTAATTAAAAAACAAAAACTAGTCACTATGTTATTTAAATGCAAGAACAAAATTTTGTACTGAAATTTTGCTCTGTACGCCATTGAATTGGGCGTATGAGGCAAGAGGTCACCAAACATTTCTGTTTAAAGGGATAAACAGCAAAATGGACACGAAATATCTCAGATTCTGGAAACGATAGCCAAAAACAGATTGCAGATTTGAAAAATTTGGTATCAAAATCCCGGGATGGTACCATTAACTCAAAATTGTCAAAATTCCGCATGGAGCACATGAATCCCCGGACGACAATATATATATCAATAATTTACACAGAGAACTTCAACACTGTAATATAGAAATGCATGCATATAACGTGCAGTTTCTCATTAGTTCCTTGTCTATATAAAATTCTGCATGGATAAGCGAGACTTCTAACGCCATTTTATCACGTGAGAACAACTGCTTGAAATGCAAAATCTTAATCAGGTTATCTGCATTGAATCGTGCCGGAGACGAAAAGTAAATCTACTACGAAATCAAAAAGCGCAAAAAATCGCAAGTTGAGCCCTGCCATGCATTAACTTCAACGGCAAAACCGAATGTTCATGACAAGAAGATAAACTGTTGGGATCAGCTCGAAGTGAACTACTATGAGCTAATCCAGACTAACAAAGCCATCACTGGGCATAAATACCAAAAGCAATGCAAGTGATGCAATTGATGCAATTGTTATATTGAAGCTCAAACGTCCCCAATATTCCAAGAGCCATGAAAAGTGATCTTGAGCACAACAATGCTCGGCCACATGTTGCAAAAGTCGTCGAAGAAACTTTGGAGGCGCTAAAATAGAATATCTCATCCCACCAGCCGTATTCACCAGACATTGTTTCTTCCGACCACAACTTGTTCTGGTCGATGAATCATGGCCTGACCCAGCGGAACTTATGAAGAAGCCAAAAATTTGGTAGATTCTTGGATTGCCTTTTAGCTGACGATGTGCTATGTTTTGATTAAAATACATTGTACCAAATTTCCTGAATAAAGCTTCAAAGTTACAAAAGAAAACCCCTCAATAATTATATGTACATCTTATATTTCATTTAATTTTGCAGTACTTACTAAATGCTCATTTCAATGCTTTTCGATTTATTTTTATCAAATTTTTAGTTTTTTTTAAGCTGTAGATTCAGCATTGCACAAGTTTTCTAATCATATTCCAGTGTTTTAAAAACTGTTGAAGCAGTAATTTTGAACATTTTTGAAGCGTTAGCTTCTTTAGCGATTATCTTATGCGGGAGTTAAATGAAGTTATCATGCGTCAGTTACAAAACGTCAGATAGAATTCACTTCAATCCACTTCTATACATTCGTTTCCGTTGTTGTATAATCTCTTTTTGATTACGCTTTGCTATAATGGTATGGTATATGGCGGCGGCCGTGGCGCAGTGGGTAGAGTGTGTGGCCCATATCCCAGAGAACCCTGGTTCGAATCCCACCTGACACAGAACGTTTTTTCAATTGAATTAATTTTTCTGTTCAGCCATCACCACTCTGCAGACAATGGCAGACCTCAGAGAGTAAAAACTGCCATGAAAAGCTTTTTGAGAACATAAGCCATTTGGAGTCGGCATAAAACTTGTAGGTCGAGTTCTCGATCATTTGTGTTCAAACACTTCACAACACTCACACAACACAATTCATAAGAAGCTCGGTCACAGTCCTTTCAAGGGCTGAAATGGCAATTTCGTTTTTTTTTTTTTATACATATGGTATATAGCATGTCTTATATCATGGCTTTGCTCATGTTATGACCAGCCATTGTTGTGACGTCAGCTGTGCAAGTCAAACTTACGGCATATTTACATGGAAGGCTTGACTTGGAGAAGAAGGAAGAAAAAAGGAGAAAAAATGGGGGTAGTTGTTAAAATCAGCTGTTTATCTCGAATTTCTTTATGTTCACATTTTGTAGTTGATTTAAGGTTAAAATTGTTACAGTTTTTTTTGCAAATTGATCACTTCCTCCACTTTTTGTAGTTTTTATTAGTGTTTTGATATTATTTTCACTCAAATTATAACAAATTTAACAGGCGCGACCGCACTGTTTGCAACTTGAAAACATTATATATTTACTTCATTTCAAATTTCTAGAAACTTCGTCATTTTGACGAACATTTCAGACATTTTGATTATGCAGACATTTCATTATGCTCTCTTCTATGCCGTGTGAGCCACTAAGACTCTATGCCCTACCTTATAATTATGCCAAGGTCAAATTCATGGTGTAATTAATAAGGCTTACGTATGGGGCAGAGCAAGTGACCGTAGCTGTAAAAAAGAAGTTTACAGCTCATCTAGTCTCAAAATCTAGTGCTGCTTTCTTTTTATTTGAAGCGTTATCTTTTTTATCGAAGTTGTGTATGCGCGGTGAAAGTAAGGCCTTTTCCACATTTGGTCAACGCAATTCCAACGCAAATTCAACGTAACAGCGAAAAAGCTAAAAAGCAATGCAACTATAAACCGGATGTTTTCAGACTTGCTTCAAAAGTCGTGAAATATGTGTAATATGTGTAATATAATAATTCATGTTTTTGGACTCCTTACACTAATTTAATATTTAACACTTCCTCATTTATACAGCAAACTAGTATATCTTCTTCTTCTAGATTCTATTAATGAAAAAAAAACTAATTAGTTAACTTATTCGCCTTGATTAATATATAGCGTACTGCACTACAAATAATTGAATTCACAAAACAAACAAACTGATGCAACAAGCCGCCGTTGAAAATTGCGGAAAGCCGAGTTGCGTTGAACAAGTTGAGAAGAACGTGTCGAGAACTTTTTGCGTGCAAGGTGCTTAATCTGAAGGTTCCGGTATAAATACACAGGCTAGCAACTTGAATTGGAGTTGCGTTGACCAAGTCTGGAAAAGTTCTAAAATGAAAAGTTAACAAGCGTCAGATATAATCCACTTCCACTAACTAACTGTGCCGATAAGATGGCGCACTTCTTAACCATCGTTATTTTTTTTAGTGAATTCTTAAAGCAGGTGCTGACACAGACTATGATTGAGGATAAATAATACAAAAATAAATTTAGGAAAAAAAGTGCTATCTGTGGGTATGTATTTAAAACATACACACCTGTTGCTGTCGAAGTGATTTCTGCTATCAATATCATTAACCTACTGGGCCTAAGTAGGCGTATGTAAAGAATACAGGAGACTTGGCCTGTTATATTAGATTTTTGCATAGCCAGGTATGATGTTACTATCATTTGCAGTTTCACGTGTTTGGTATGTAGTTTTGGAATGTATATGTGTGTGTGTGTTCAGTTGGGTGTTCAAAAAAGTAAAAACCCGCCAGTATCAAAAGTAACCAAATGCTTCTTTCTCGTTAGCTACTTTACTAGTTCTATACGAACTAGCTCCTTCCTTGACTCAAAGTAATGCATAAAAGGGTCAGTTCAATCAACTTGAAGTTGATTCCTCTGAGGCCCTATAGCACTACTGAAGTGGTTAAGGAAGAGGTAATGCCTAAAAGGGTCAGTTCAATCAACTTCAAGCTTGTATTGCTTATTGTTTATGCTTCTGACGCCTTGATTTTGTATCCATGACTAATATAGTTTGAAGTAATATTTTCGAGAAAACATGATATAATAAGGTGTTTCAAGTTTGTTAAAGAACATGAAGAAAAATATTGTCATGAAAAAAGTATAAATTTATTAACTGAAGATTGCTTTCACAATGCCTACGGTTTTTTGTTTTTTTTAATCTTTCTGACTAGTGAATAAGATGGCCCTGTAGCACTAGTGAAGTGAATAGTGGAATGGTAAAGTAAAAGGTAGCAACTGACCTTTTCTTTAAGTTGAATGCAAAGAAAGTAGATTGACTGGTTACCTTAGGGTTAGTGAAATCGGTAATTCTGTATAAGTGCCAATTAGTGCAGGGAATAAAAAATGGTATACAAATGCAGATTTTATATATAAATATACGAGTATATAAAACAATGTATGGTATAATGTTCGCTTTTTGCCTTTTTGAAATCAGACAGAACGAAACGTTTGTTCTAACAGTGCCAACAACGACGAGTCCAAATTCATCAAATGTTCGACAAGAAACAATGTTTGGCGAAAACTGACGCGCAACAAAAAACGTCTGGGCTTAATTTGGACAAATATTTTTTTTTAGAACTAGATCGAATCGACATATTTTTTGGTTTTTGTACTCATGAAGCATCACCACAAGAGGTCATGAAGTTTTAGATCTATGCGCCAAAAGAAAAAATGAAAGATATACATGCTTAAACTAGAAATATGTCTAGTTAGACCCAGTTTCCCATCCTAGGAGTTTATAAACTTGAAAAATAAATATTGAAAACTTAAGTTTGTGTGGTCTAAATAACAAATTTCAATTAATATAATATTCACATTTATTGTATTTAATATATGCTTCCATCGGCAGTCCTGACAACTGCACCCGAATTTTTTTTTTTTTTTAATTGCTGTTCACTAAATCAGTTATTCTGGCACATTCGTATAGTTAAAATAATACCCCAATCGTGATTTTTAAACTTAATAATACAGAAATTTTGTTATATTATTTGTAAGGGCTTTCTCAAAATCCGAGGTATGACTCAGCCGCTCCAGGACACGCAAAATACCCTCGAACCTTTGCCAAATAAAAAGGCATGGCGATTTCACTATCTAAGTTTCAAGATGAATTTATTTATATACATTTATCCAATAGAAAGTCTTTATTCCCTCTTTATGCATAAAATACAATTTCTGTGTGAAAACATTTTTTTGTATAATTTATTACTTGTTAAAGTTTTCTGTAAAAAATATATTGCAGCATTTATCTGTTAAAAAATAACTTCACTGTCCAATTTATTTGCAATACAATTACCGAAGATGTCGTCCAACATACATAAAGAATTCATTTATTCCCATTTGTGGCAATATAAATTCAGAATATTATTTTTTTACGGTATATAATGCCTATGCCATAACTGATGCTTTTAAGAAGTTTAACTTTGATTGATGTTCTCATTTCAAACAATCCATGAACTGATAACTTAAGTCTAAATCGAATTGTTTTCTGTTAGATAAAGTCATCTAATTCACTCAAGTCTAATTCATTAAATAGCAAATTACAATATGCTTTCGTTTTGTGGGTTTTCAAAATTGGGAAAATTTAACTCTCTAGTGTATGATTACATGATGGAGGATATCCTAATAAATTTAATCTGAAATAAAATAAACAAATGTGTTTGTTTGACTTATATGCACTCAGTTCTACCTTAGAGTCAAAAAAATTAATAGATTCAATGCTTAACAGAATATTCTTATTTTAAAATATTTAAAAAAAAAAATAAAAGATGATGAATTTGAATTTGTGTCCAATTTCTACAAAATCATTAAATTGATTGATTTTTGTATAATATTGAAAAAATTTAGTTTTAAGCTTGCATGACAATGAAAGGAAATAAAGAATGCAATTTTGAATATATATTCAAAGGAATTAATACTTAACATTTTCAAAAACAATTCCCCATCATTAGACTTTTTTGAATAAAAACAAAAATGAGCTATAGTAAAAACGTGAAAGTGTGGAAACATTTTGAAAAAAAATTGGTTCGAATATTTACATTTCTTAACCCCATCCATCCATCCATGATCATGAATTTTAAATAAAATAACATTTATAAACTTGTTTTTAATTTAAATAAAACAAGTATTTTTTAGAAAGTTAATATTTTTATTATATATCTATTTATTACTGAGTAAAAGGGGTGTGGCAGATCTGTGACATTGAGCTAATATTAAATAATCTAATGAAATCTAATATGTATTTTAGGTACTTACCCAGTAGTGGAACAGAAAACCGTGTCAAAAAACTAACAATTTTTTCACGAATTTCCAATTTTTTGCATGCACCGAATTGTCATGGTATTCGAACTTTCAAAATAAACGTTCAATAAAATACTAGTAGCGCCATCTCTGGGTACGATGGTGTATTATTTCGCTAGTGCAGTATGTAGCAGTGATTTAACAATGAGTTAAAAGGGAATCAATACGGTCCGTATGAACTTTGTTGGTTATTTTTTAGTTTTTTACAGAAAGGTCACAAGGAGCTATAAGGAGTTACATATATAAGGGGCTATAGCGGTTAAAAAAATATCAGATTCCTGAGTAAGATCATAAATACTTTGATTTTTAAAAATTTCACACAATAAAGCTTAGTATGCTGTAGAAACGAAATCAAAATTCCCATAAGAAGTACATTGAATTTTTTGACAGCGAACAGGCAGCGGAATGTTCGCTAGGTAGTACGCTGCTGAAGGAAAAAATTTGTTCAGTGTAGCGAAGTTTACAATCATGTGTGGAAAATGTCAGAATTTCGCTGGCATTTATATGCAATGAATTTTGACATTCAACAATAAAAAAAAGAAGTAAGTATGTGTTGGTGTTGAATTTGTTCTTAAACAAATTTAGTTGGTTTATTTTGTGCTTTTTCTCCACACAAAAAATTTAACCTCTACGCCAAAATTTCGCGTGTAGAATTATATGCCCAAAAATTTTCGTTCCTACAGCATACCAAGCTTAAGAAAGGAATGGCGATACCTTCAAACTTTATTAATGCTTAAAAAATGAGTTATAAATTTAAATTCGTTAAATAACAACTTGCCATAAATTTAAAGTTTTCGAAAAAAAAGTAATAAATGTTTTTAAAATGATTACCATTTTCTCAGCCACTTTCAGTTAACTCCAGTGCTCAGCATCACAAATCCAGCAGGACTTTACAGTTCCTTTAATGGCCATGAGAAACATTTTAATTTAACTCTCGTCGCATAAAATCTAATAAAACATAATTTAAAAGCAAATTTTTGAGCTCCTACATTGGTGTCCTTTGCTTATTGCCATTTGTCCTTTTGTTGATGTTTTCTTCATTTTGTTGTGTTTCCAAAACTAATGAGTTTTGGTTCGTTTCACGACTGAAACACACAATGACACATACAAGGATTAACTGTTCAAATGAACGTAGAGGTATTTGCTAAGCATGATTTCTGGAGCACTTGCCTGTAATAACGCTTTGCACGACTTAAGAATGAGCATGTATGTATGTTTGTGTTCATAAATATGTACGATTTTGTAAGGGTTTCACAAAACGACACTCTGCCTGTGAACTGGTTTGTCAAAATTTGTCCAATCCAAAGAACCAGCGAGACGACTACATTTAATTTTTTGTGTATGTCTGCGTGTATATGTGTGCCTACCTATATATCCTGACTTATGAAAAGTTGTGCCAACAAGATGGAAAAGAAAATTGAATCGAGTGAGGGACGAGTTTTTATTATAGTTAACACATTCGCACATGCATACGAGTATATACATATTTGCACACATACATATTTATGTACACAAACTAATCCAACAGTTTTAGATTAATTAAAACTAATGCTTTGCTAATGCTTGAACATATAAACAACAAATTGTTAGTTAGTTGCAATTAGTAAATTGTTAAAACTGTTTGCTAGTTAAAAGTTTTTATGAAATTCAGTCTGAAAGAAGTACTGTTAAACTAGTCAAAGTGTGATGTAAAAAACTATGATTTTTCTGGCCAAGTTATTACTTCACCGTACTTCACTATATTTTCATACAATATTTGAATACAACACTAATATTTTTGCCATTTTTCAGGTGTGTGTTGCTTTGGCATGTTTTCATATTTTGGTAATTTTCCAACATTGCTACCTTGATTGTAGAATTTTTACATTTCCGTTTGAGTAAATCCGATTTTTTAATTAATTTTTTTAATTGCTTTTAGAATGTATCGTTATAAGTATAATGAGTTTCTACCAGGCACGTAATTTGGATTTTCATTTGGAGGGCAAGGGGGCGATAGGCAATTACTTCCATATAACAACTGTATTAATCGTAATCCATAAAAATTAACTATTACGATTACTGCGTTTGTAATTTAAAAAAGAACTATTACGATTACTGCAATCGGTATACACACAAATTACAGTTACGATTACTGTTATTGTAATAAAAAATCTGTTATCTATTTTATCCCGATTATCAATGAAAAATTACAAGTAAAATAACTGTAATCGTAATAAATTTTTTTAATTTAATTACTTACTGCATAAATGATGGCGTCTCAAAATCCTGCCGCATAGAGTAATTTGTAAACAAAGTAAAATGCCGCACCCACTTTTCTAATATAAACACTTCACATTTTACCGTAGAATATACATATGTATGGGTTGGATAAACGATGTGGGCGAAACTTGGGTACATACAGACACGCTGTTATTCAGTTTTATAAATTGACGAATGTTTTTAAATTTTGATGACGCCACTTTGTATTGAAGGTAGGCGTGGTTTTCATCCGATTTAGCCAAATTTCCAAAAGGGGCTTGTGTTAAATATCAACGGTTGTATGCAAAATTTCAAGACATTTCTGTAATTTTTGCAGATTTTTAAGCTATTTAACGTTTTCAATAAAGCCACTTTGTATGGGAGGTAGGCGTAGTTTTCATCCGATTTGGCCAAATATCATAGTGATAGTCTATATTATATATAAAAGCCTATGTGCAAAATTCCAAGACATTTCTGCAATTTCAGCAGATTTTTAAGGGATTTAACGGTTTATATAAAGCTACTTTGTATGGGAGGTAGGTGTGATTTTTAACCGATTTTTCCAAATTTATATTGAAGACCAAAGTTAAATGTTAAATTTCAAGACATTTCATTTATGTTAGTGGATTTTGAAGAGATGTTACCTTTAAAATAAAGTCACTTTGTATTGGAGGTAAGCGTGGTTTACGTCCGATTTTTCCCAATTTCATTGCTAGGATTTATATTGAAGATCAAAACTTTTATGCAAAAATTTAAGGCATTTCATTAATTTTTGTGAATTTTGAAGTGATTTTACTGTTAAAGTAAAGTCACTTTGTAAGGAAGGTAGGCGTGGTTGTCATCCGATTTGGCCCATTTTCAAACTTTATCTTCCTTTTTTAAAAATAAACTATAAATGTAACATATATAATAAGTAATATACATTTTTCGTTTGCTGAGTCTTAGGGGGCAATGGAACTTTCCACCCTTCAACCCCTGCGGACGCCCTCAAACCATAAATCAACATTTAAAAAGTAATACGTCACCAAATATTAGGTCTTAAGAGGCGGACAATTGTATGAAAAGTTCAGTAATATTTTTAAGATACAGTCAAGCCTGTCAGGCCGGAAATTCAACCTGAACAACATTAGGTTTTCTGCTAGAAAATAACTGGCATAGAGTTTAAAAAACAAAACCGCAAATAGCATTTATTTTTCAAACTCATACATCTCTTTTTTCTTGTCAAGAATTTTGAACATTGATATGTTAACAAATATAAAAGCTTATCCAGCAAAAAGTAAATGCACCCAAAAGCAATACTGAAAGTATATTTGTGTGGTTCAAGCTGGCCTTCAATGTTTCAGTTAAGGAACATTTAAATCTTCAACAGTTTAGATAAGTTTTTCCGATTGACTCATCGCAATTTAACAACATTTTTATGCAAAACGATTCCTTATATTTTTCATGTTATTCGACCTTTGACAACGACCCAAAATACATTTGTTGTGGATTTTCTTAATATAAAAGTCTCTAAATTTGAAGGTTATAAAAGTTTGTAGTAGAAAAGACACATTTTAATTCTTTCTCTCTTTTTTCTCCAAGAGAAACACACTTGGTGCAAATGTTTATAATATAAATTTTTCACCGAACTTAAATGTTTCAAAAAGATTTTCTATAATGTTCTACAAAAAACACTACCAAACTATTTTAATATATTATTACCATATCTATTCTAAGTGCTTCTATTCAAAATTAAAACTTTTAGCACGCTGAAAAATAAATAGAATGTCCGGGTGTCTTAACCATATGCTCACAAGGCCTAGCATATAATAATCCTAGAATTATGCGTCATTTTTTATTTTCCGAAAACTGTTACCAATGAATCTCATGTGTGTAAATCTTTTTAATAATAAATATAAATACAATGTATTCCAGGATCAGCCGCACGCAAACCATTACTTAATGAAATTAAATTTTCCCCAAACTACGCAAAATGAAAGCATTTATAAAACAACCTTAAAACTTTTCTTTTCCCCTAAGCTGCTGCAACTAGCATTAAAAAAAAAAATAAACATACGTACACCCCCTTAAGAAGCTCACAGAACCAAGCAAATCCAATAGTCAAATCCTTTTAAGTCCTAGAACGCAAACATACGACGAACAAAAATATACAGACATTTTGCTAGTAAAGCCAGGAGACAAGAAGCAGCAAAGCATGTAAGAAGCAGCAATAACCTAAACTCAAAAATATAAACGAGAAAAAAATTACAACAACAACAAAATACAAGATAAGAACCACCGCTACATTTACAAAAGGACCTCTTAAGATTCCGCTCATAATATGAGAAGTATTACGAAGTGAAACTAGAAACCGAAACTGTACAGATTTTTCATATGAATGGCAAGAAATAAAAAAAAAATTATACCAAAAAGCATAACAAAACATGAAGAAGCTTTAGCAGAAGAAGTACAAGGAACCAGTTCCGAAAAGAAGAAACAGCGTGGTTAAAGCCGCTGAGCTTCAACGAAATAGTTGAAACCATTTATCATTTTAAATTTGCCTTTGTTGCGTATAGCTGGCTGGATGGTTGGCTAGCTATTCGGTTACTTGGTTGGATGTTTGGTTGGCTGGCTGATTCGTCTTAAGAAAACCAAACTAAAGGCATCCTGGCCACATGCTAAAGCTTTAATACATACATACATCCAAGTCTGAGTGCAAGTGTATCGCTACTTCTTATTCTTCACACCATCATCTCATCCCTACCATACAAAAATTCAAACCGACGAGACACACAACTGACTTTGGGATTAGTCGAAAAAGTCATTGTGAAATATTGCAACGAAATCCTTTGGTGCTGCTTTTGAGAAAAGTGTTTTGTTTCAACTAAGCACTGCTGTGCCGCCTTCCTTGTCCACCACAAGTTGAGACAGGGTACTTGGAAGTTCCTCAAATTGAGTGGATGTTGAGAAGGCAAGCACTACAAGAGGAAAAAAAAACAAACCAAAAAAATTTTATGTTTACACATTTTTATACGTAAATGCACACATTCGTGTTAAATAGTACCAGATTTTTTTTTCTGCTAGAATCAATAGTTACGAACCTTCTGATCAAAATTTGATGCTCGGCAAAATTGGAAGATCTTTACTTAATTTTTTTTTTTTTTTTTGAGCTTACACCTTTAGAATCCAATTCGTATACAGGCCGCGGTATAAAAATTATACAGCCAGTGAAATCAAGCGTAGGACAAAACTCAAGCCTTACGTTTTCTGATATTCGTCTAGTGACTCTCCGCTCAATGGTAGGAATTTCGTTTTGACAGTTGTGGTGAACGGCTCTTAGCCGTGCGACTATGCGCAGCAAAATACCAACAACGAAGAAATACCAACAAAATACACACAACTGCAATCTCTTCTATTATATAAACTAGTAAGGTATGGAGCTTCGGCAGATTACCGAAGCTAAAATACCCCCCCGCGGCCATATTGAAGTATATTCGAAGTCTTAAGCCACGACATACATGATGATATTCAGTTTTATATTTTAACGAAAGTTTTCCTATTTTGATGACGTCACTTTGTATTGGAGGTAGGCGTGGTTGTGATCCGATTTTGCCATATATCAAAGGGATGATTCATATTATATATCAAAGCTAATGTGCAAAATTTCAAGACATTTCATTAATTTTTGTGGATTTTTAAGAGATTTTACGTTTAAAATAAAGCCACTTTGTATGGGAAGTGGGCGTGGTTTTCATCCGATTTTGTCATATATCATACAGATGGTTTATATTAAATATCAAAGCTTATGTGCAAAATTTGAAAACTTTTCTTTAATTTTTGCAGATTTTGAAGAGATTTTACGTTTATAATTAAGCCAATTTGTATGGGAGGTAGGCGTGGTTTTCATCTTGATATTCCTTTTTTAAAAATAAGCCTATATTTTGAATTTCAGCGCGATAGCTTTAAAATTGCGGCTGTAATCGTGTCGACAGACGAACAGACGGACAGACAGACGGACACACGGAAATCGACTCAGGAGATGATGCTGATCAAAAATATATATATTGTTCTTTACGTGCCACGCCTCCTTCTTGGCGTTACAAACGGAATGACAAAGTTGATATTCCCCTTACGCAGTACGCGTTGGGGTATAAAAATAACTGCAATTAATTGCAAGCATTTAATCGATTAATCGGCATTTTCGATTATTTTTGGTTTTAAATTAAAAGAAAAACGTGTGTGCAGTAGTGTGGGTCGAAAAAAAAATGAAAAGTGCACCCCTTATTTTAAAGATAATCTCGAGGAAACTCCAAAAACAAAAAAAAAATATTTGTACCCCCGGAAAAACCGCCAAAATGGTCTTTTTTCTATAACTTATGCATTTAATGTCCGATTTTAGAAAATGATATACCGTTAAAAGGACTTAGCTGTACTATATTTTCCTTTCAGAACTTTTGGACTTCTGAAGTTTTATTCAACTGGTAAGCCCTGTTACCTCATTTTCCCCCTCCCCCTGAACACAGTTTTTTTTATCATAAATTTAAACTTCTTTAAAATTTGTTCACATCTTGTCCAAAAAGTACTTTCCTTCTTTGGCCGCCTTGAAACAAAAATGTTGTAGCAGTTCCAAATTGTAGTATAAGGCTGCGGCCAGAGTGAATGCAGATGCAGACAGGCAGGCAGATTTCACATTAGAGCAATAAAGAAACCAAGTCATGCATCTCTTTTGCTCTTATGTGCTTTCTTACCTGATCTGACTGCCTGTCTGCATCTGCATTCACTCTGGACGCAATCTAAAACTTTATATATAAAATTTCTTAAAACTAAAAGTTTTTTATTATTGTTTCTTTAACTTTGTTTTTACGACGTAACGGTGATTAAAGTGCCCCAAAAAATTATAAACTATGTAATTATATATCAATAGTTATAAAAGTTCTTCATGAGTTATGGCAGCGTGCAAACATTCCGATAGTAGAAAAAACAACGACTCGGAGGTACATAAATGGTCTTATATATGAACATTTCAATAGTGATAAAGCGGAATGACAAAAAATTGTAAATTAAATTACATCTTGACGAGAGACTAGAATAAGCGCAACTAAAATGAGAACATACTTCATTGTGTTCATTCTCTCACTTTTACTCCACTCATTATGTATGAATTATAGAAACAACAATAAAAAATTATTAGTTTTAAGAAATTTTATATATAAAGTTTTATACTACAATTTGGAACTGTTACACCATTTTTGTTACAAGGCCAAATAAAGTACTTTTTGTACAAGATGTGAACAAATTCTTAAGAAGTTTAATTTTATGATAAAAAAATTGGTTCAGGAGGGGGATAAATCAAGGTAACAGGGCTTACCAGTTGAATATAATTTTAGCAGTCCAAAAGCTCTAAAAGGAAAATATAGTACTAAGACCTTTTTAACGGTATATCATTTTCTGAAATCGGACATAAAATGCATAAGTTTTGGAAAGAGACCATTTTGGCAGTTTTTTCGAGGGTCCAACAAAAATTTTTTTGTTTTTGGAGTTGTCTCGAGGTCATTTTTAAAATAAGGAGTGCACTTTTCAAACTTTTTTTTGAAGCGAAGCTTTTTACTCCTCGTTCTGTGATTTGCTTGGAGTGAAATCTGAAAAATTTTCGACAGATTTTTTCTTGGGAATTTGATGGTTTCTTTGTTGCTAAAGCTTATTACAACAAGAAAATTTAATACTTTAATATTAAATACTAAAAATATTTTTTGGCCTGCCCGTGGGGACCGAACCCACGTCCTCTTAAACGAGAGTCCAATGCACAATCCACTAGGCCACAAAGACTTGTCAGAAACAGTTGTTAATTCAATCCTAATTATAACAGAAGCTATGCTGCAGTAGATCGCCACCATCTATCAATATATAGAGGATTGTGTATTTGCTATGCTACAACTATCAAAAATTTGCTTTTATTTGCCACAAGGTGTCTCCAGCATCGGTTTGCTTGTATTGTGAATGCGTTTGTGGTACTGTTGGCATAGAGTATATGTCAAAAAAATAGATATCAATAAATATGGAATTAACAAACATGAGTCAGTGCAGCCAAGTTCACAACCATGTGTGGAGAGTTAAATGGGGAGTCGTTGGCATTATATGCCCGCATATGTAATTGGCGTAGAAATTTGACATTCAACAATAACAAAAAAAGCAGTAAATATGTTTTCTGTATATATGTAATTTATTTTATGTTATTTTAAATTTTTGAATTTAAAAGTTAATTTATTAAAAAGAAAAAATTATTAAGCTATCAAATCTATGTAACTGCGAAAAAGCTTCGCTTCTCTCGTGTGTCCAACGACACACCTGTGATTTTTTTTTTTTTTGTATGGAGACTGACCCACTCTAGTGTGTAGGAACCTCATACACAAAGAAGTGAAATAAAGCAAATGCAACAACCTCGTATATTTTTTTAAAATTATTGCAGCATACAGAAAAACCTGTGGCAACACTCATCTAAGCCGCCGTAATATTTTATATAGCAGAACGTCAAATATTTGTGCTAAGTTTCACTTTAATTAGTCATATTAGGCTTAAAAAACTGGCAAAAATCCAATTGCATTTGCTTTTGCTTAACTGTCATTATTGTAAAGCTGGAAGTTCATTAACTGCATTTGCTTTTGCGTCCGTCTAATGGCTGGCGCAATTTTCGCAAGAAAATTGTTGTAGAGTACAATAATTGCGTTTTGGCACTATTGCAGTTCAGGGCTACAAAGATATTGAATCTTTTCTCTATTCTTGAAATACAATTTGAGGTGTATTTATGCTTAAATATTAACAAGAAATTGATTTTTAGTAACAAACATTTTCAACATTTACCATAAAAAACCTCGTGTTAACAAATAGCAAGTAATAACTTATCAAAATCTTTCTTTGTTTGAATTCATGTTGAAGAGCTATCCCTGGGAATTTCAAAGAATGAAGTTGTTTCTCTTATTTCTGCTCGTTGATCGCTTTTTGCAACGAGTTGTCAAAAAACCCAATTTACGCAAGAAAAGTTGAAATATTTTCGCCAGCGAGTATACGGACGCAAATGCAAACGCAGTTAACTTCCAGCTTAAATTCAACAGCAAAAGCAACAGCAATAAAAATAATTTGTTGTTTTTAATTTCATTTTGCTGTTGTTATGAAACTGTTGCTTTTCATTTCATTTCGTTTTGGTTTCGTTAACTGTTGCTTTTCGTTTCATTTTGGTTTTGGTAAACGTTGCTTTTCATTGTTTATATGCCATACACTTTTAGGGAGGGTGACCATTTAAAAATATTTTTTAAATAGACTGACAGTACTTAACAGGGGATGTAAAAAAGGGGGACTTACAATTTGACTTACAGTGGACAGTTAAAGATGCGTTTTGACGTTCCCCCCTAAAAATGTGCAAAATGGGTGATTGATAGACCCTTCTATTTGTGCGTCTCAGAAATCTTCCCCCCTTAGAAACGTTCAAAAAATGCTTAAGTTTTACCTATTTTGCTTCCCCTTCGAGATATGGCACTATTCTATTTTTTCGTAGAATTTTCGAAAATTTTTGAAGGATTTTTCGATATCCTTCGATTTAATGTTGTTCCATATCTCGAAAAGGAAGCAAAATAGGTAAAATCTAAACAATTTTTGGGGGTTACTAGGGAAGGAAGTATTTTTGAGACACACGAATAGAGGGGTCTATTAGCTCCCCACTCCCCATACTTTTAGGGAGAGACCGAAACACGTGTCTGACTTACAATTTGACTTACAGTGGACAGTTAAACACGTGTTTGGTCAGTCATGGCACAGGTTAAGACTTATTTATACAACATCGGATGAGCGGTTCTCGAGATATTGCAAAAATAGTGGATCCACTTAAGCCCACACGATTTCTTATGTAAAATCGATAAAAACCAGTTTTTCGTCCTTTTTTTAAATAAAAACGAGCTAAGCCCACTCTTGGGGGAAAATGGTATGAGCTAGTTGAACATAATTTGTTCAAGAAATATTAGAATTTAAATTATAATGAATACTTCAGACCGGTATTCAAAACAGGAGATTGTTGTGTCGTTGATATCTTAATTGTTGAAAATATGCAGTAGATGAAACTAATTATAAATTAAGTTTTGGTGATGATTGAATATTATTAACTGGTTATCGAAAATCTACCTCTTAAATTTAATAAACACTTGTACACTTTAAAGTCAATTAATTCAGCGGACTTTTATTTTTCTACGCACAAAGTCAGAAAAGTCTTTTGAATAATTCGTATTTTTTTGTTTAAAATTTCAGGCCAATTTCACCAATGCTTATGACAAGTTATCTTCTACATATGTAAAAATCAGTTGATATGCGTTAGTCCCGCTAAAATTCAAAAATGGCTCCATCGATTTGGCTGGGATTTTTTTTTAAATGAAACTTTTATAGTCGTGTATACAACAATTCGGCGATCTAGATGGGGGGTAAAACCAATGTAACGAAATCGTTCTTATGAAAACAACAAAACAGCAATTCGCCGCACTAGTTGTATAACATACATTTTTCATATTTTTTGTCCACTGAGGATTGAACACGCTGGGATCCGTAGTTGGCTGCTCTACCCACTGGGCCTCAAAAGCGTATTAAGTTGCGTAGCTCAAACTCAAATTAAATCAACAATCAGTTCTTCTTTTCTTTTCTTTTCTTTATGATTGAATTGAGTCGTATTGAGTCTTATTGGGTCTTATGCATCAAATATCAGATCATTGATGAAATAAATGCTTCAAATCAATTTTTGTGATGTTTTTCACTCACATACAGATGGCGCTGTTTTCTGCATACTGATGAACAGCTGACGTTCTTTTTAAGCTGAAATACAAGTTTTTTTCTTTTAACATCTCATGTCAAATAATACAGTGCTGCTTATTTTTTGCAGTCGCAGCGCCATCTGGCTATCAACAAACGGTCAAGTACTGCCTACTTTTACAGTTGAGGCCCCAACACTTAAAAACATAGAATTGGATCAATTAAAATGATCCAGCTCACTTGCTCGCTCGCTTCGACTTATGGCACAACAAAAGAAGGTAGATGAATTACTTAGAGCCGAGTATCAGAACTGTCAAACAAAAAAACGCAAGACAACACTGAGTGGAGACTCAGTTTCTTTGCATTGGGTTTGACAATTCTGATACTGTGAAAAAAAGCATGATCAGTACTATTACTGCATAGTCACGCTCAATTTTTGGTGCTGTTGCTAATTTTTTTGCAGTAATTTAAACATCACCTACTAAATGTACTTCTTGCTAACGGCAGAAAAGCATACAAGCGAATGTATATATTTCGAATTGGAAGGCGAAATGATTATTCTAATGTTGATTAAATTGTTTTATTTGGTTGTAGTTTGTTTCAAAGTTTGCAAGCTAATAATATTTCAATTTAATATATACATTTTTTAAGGCAATTTTTTTTTATATTTTAGGATGCGACGAAAGAAACAACAGTGCAGGGTAAGCTGCAAAAACGAACTAATATTTTAATAATTTAAAACCGATAAGTTAAAATATTGCTAGCATACCTACCACTAATTGACTGAAGTTTTCCAGAAAATATCTTATATATATTCCTGTTCCCTTTTTTCTACTTTGTTTAGTTTTATTTCGTTGATGTACACTTATGATTTTTTGTGAAATGAGATGCTATTTGTTCCGTATATGACTCCAGTGCAGTTTTTTATCGATTTTCAAAGTAAGCCTTGCATTGCTTGATTTGGAAACATCACATGCTGCAATATTAACAAATTTATTTTATTCTTAGATCTGTGAATTTCCATAAAAATACCAAATCTTCCATATATTTCAACTGTAGTTTTTAACTCACATTTATATTGAAATTAAAAAAACAATCGCTTGGTGTGGTATTTGAACACATAACCTACTGCTTACAAATTCCTCCATTACCAACTGAACCACTAGACTACCTACACTTCTTTGGTCAAAAGTTAAACATCAGAAGATTATGTTACTAAAATATTGTGCCGAAAATTAACTAGTTCATTACCTGCGTTTTTTTCAACATCCAAATTCGATCTGCATGTACATACAACAAAATCCAGCTCTTTATATGTTCATGACGCCATTTAGGTGTGAAACTGATTTTTTGCACTCTAAATCGTAATCCAAATCCAATTTAGATGTTGGAAAAAACGCGGCTTTTAATAAAAAAAACCGCTTCAAATCAATTTTTGCGATATTTTTTACTCACAGACAGATGTCGCTATTTTCTAAATATAAATATCTAAACTGTGTCTTTTTCTATATAGTTGCATGTCTGCATCACTAAACATTAAATATCGTGGCAAATGTAACGAAGAACGCATAATTTTAAACTATGTAGGCACGGTAAAATAAACCCAAACAAGTATGTGCGGTAGCTTAAGGTCAGGGCTTCTAACCACAAAGCAAAGTTATAATCGATTAATGATTATTTTGAATAAACAATACATTTTTTTATCATCAATCCTATGGAATAAATTGGAAGATGTATACTATGCTTGCTTTTGGGATTGTTCGTATTTTGTTCGCTTTGTTGCAAGTGTTGCAAGGGCATTTTGCGAGTACGGACACGTTTTTTGACAAATTTTTTCTTTTAAATATTTATAAATAAAAATATAATTAACATAAAATAAAACAGCAAGATCTGTCCTATGTGCTATGAGGATCGAGCCTGGGTACTACGTAAGCCATCAAATAAAAATAATAAATCCTCTTGATAACCAACTCACGAAAGTACAAAAAACTGCGATCTAGTTCTGTATGTGAATATTGAGCTTTTCAGTAACTGTCCATAAACAAAAGGTACAATTGATATTTCCCATGATATCGCCATGTTGAAAATACTAGTTGGCTTTATGAAAAAAGGCATTCCTTTTCCATTCCATTCCACACACATATTTTTTTTCACATATTTTTTTATTATTCCTTGTGGCTACAGATTTATTTATTCTTATAAATAAATACCTTTCTATCTGTATAAAATCTTTATCAAGTGGGTCATTTATTGACTGTTGGAAAATAGCTTTGATTACCACAGTTTTTAAAAGTGGTTCGAAATCTAATGTATCTAATTACTATATTTCTAAGCTATTGAATGTTTCCTCTTTGAAAGCATAATTAGAGATAAACTATTTGTTCTTGTTAAGCGTCATATTTGTCCTCAGAGACATTGTTTTGTGGCTGGCCTATCCCCTATAACAAATCTGGCTCTTTTTCCCGAGTTTTGCATTTTGTTCATTGCTTTGGATTATAAAATTGATAGTCTTTATACTGACTTCTCGAAAGCCTTTGACAAGGTGCCTCACAATTTGTTAATTACCAAGTTGGCTAAATTCGGTTTCCATTCCCACTTTTTGAACTGGATTAAGTCCTATTTGACCTCTCGGTCTTGTTATGCTTCCATAAACAAATTTTAAATCATCCAAATTTATTGCTACCTCCGGAGTCCCACAAGGTAGTATACTTGGGACATTATTTTTATATTATACATAAGCTCGGTTAATATTTCAATAATTCGAAATATCTGTTATACGCTGATGACCTAAAAATTTTTAAGGAGGCTCGGCCGATGTTTCTGTCCTGCAAGCTGATCTTAATAGTGTTTTCAATTGGTGCTCTTTAAGTGGATTGGGTTTGTTTTTTGACTCGAAGTTTACCTTTACTGATCATTTAAATTTAATAATTCCGAAAGCTTACTCCTTGCTTGCGTTTATTCGCAGAAATAGTGCCGGTTTTCGGGATCCTCACACTTTTGACTGTCTTTACAATTGCTTTGTTAGATCGAGGCTAGAATATACGGCTATTATCTGTAAAACCTTTTAATGCTTGTCATTCACTGCGCTTGGAGCGAGTTCAAAAGTTTTTTAAAATATAATATTTGCGTTGCATTCGTGGAACTCGGCTGACTTTTAATCCGTATATAACACTAGGTGCTTGCTATTAGGTCTTAAAACTTAAGAAACAACAAGAAAGAAAAGGTCTCTGACCTTCATATTTAATATCATATCAGGTCATATTGATTATCCATCTCTTCTTGAAATCATTTCGTTTAATGTGCCTTCTAGACAGTGGCGGCATTTAAGACTATTTTTTATAAAATATCAGAAAACAAATTATGCTTAAAATGAGCCAATAAATTCTTGTTTTGATTTCTCAGTAGCTAAGGATATATTTAAAAATTATATAAGTTTATTTCCAATATAAATGCATTTTTGTATAATAATTGAAGCGAAGCTTTTTACGCCTCCTTCTGTGATTTGCTTGAATGAAATCTGAAATTTCATTTTTTTATTTTTTTTAAAATTTGATGGGTTCTTCAATACTTTAATATTATATCTTAAAAAAATTTGTTGGCCCCCCGTGGAGACTACCAAATGATTAGGAGATCTATACGCTATAGGCCACCAAACTGCGTTGGAAATAGTTGTTGATTCAATGTTAAGTATAACAGAAACTTTTCTGCAGTAGATCGTCACAATCTCTCAATAGATAGAGGATTATGTATTGGCTTACTACAACTACTATTAAAAATTTGCTTCTACTCGCCACAAGATACCACCAGCATCGGTGTGCTTTGTTTTTTTTTATGTGAATGCGCGAAGGAGACACCGGTGCTGGTGACATCTTGTAGCAAGTAGAAGCGAATTTGTGTTAGTTTTGTAGGATAGCCAATAAATTATGTCTAAAAACTAAAAACTACACTAAAACTAAACTAAAAACTAAAACTAAGCTAAAAACTAAATAAAAGTCAATTGCCGCATGTATGACCGATCCTCACTTGAGAGGATACGTAAGTATTCGTAATTGTTAGGACAAGGTTTGCATTAATGAAAGATTTTGAAAAATCAACCCGAAAAATCAACCGGAATTTTATTTAGTTAGTATTTTTGTATGAAATGCACAAAAAAATATTTATGTTCCAGAAAGCATTATTAGTGGTATTCGCTCTTTCGTGTATTAGATGTACTGATTGTAATTGTACCGATAAAAATACAAGGGAAAGAATGAGTGACTTCTTCCACAGCAGTGTATCTACTATTGGCTACACTGGTGGCAATCGAACGTTTTTTTCTTATTTTAACATTTTCCATTACAGATTCCATTACAGATGGATTTTAAACAGTTCTAATTAGAAAACGATATGATGTGACGAAGAAATGGTGCCAAGAATGCTGCCAAGTAATGTCAAAATACAATTAACACATACAACTACATTACAATCATCTTTTGATGTTGTAAAGAAACACATAAAGTGTAACTTCAAAAGCTATGTTATTTGTTGTTGCATGTGTATTTAGTGTAATTTTTTGACAGAAGTACACTAGTGTATTCATAAATACACAAAAGAGCGAATACCACTATTATTAATTAGTTGTACATGTTTTGATAGTGGGACCTAGGGATCAAATGGCGGTCAGTATACTATATATATAAATTTATTTGCAGCGTCCACTGTTACCGCCCATCTATATATATAAGTAAGGGGGCCATCTATATATATAAGTAATATCGAATAGCTTTGGAATTATAAGTCACAAAGCCTCGGAACCCGGTATTCTACCTCAATTTAAACGTGCCGTTCCACTGGCATTATTTTATGGGCGTTGGACGGGGGCATGACACTTTCAGCAGCCCATATTTTCGGTATAACTTTCGAACTATAAGTTATACATCAATGATTCTCGGTACGTAAGTTGAGCGCGCATTGGACAAGGGGGGCGTGATATTTAGTTACTAATTGGCCTAATATTTCTACCGGAAAACTGGGACTGGCATTGCAAAACGAAGCGTGGCTCCGCCCATACAAATCAAATTTTCGATACAGAATAGGAAGTAAAAGTAAGAATACCAGAATGGAGTTACCACTTAATGATGTCCTTCTAATAAAAAACGGAAACGGGCATTGGACAGGCGGGTGTGTCTCTACCCACATCAGCAGGAAGTAAAAGTCACAGAACATTGAAACTCAGAATGAAATTAGTATTTGGTGTTGTCCTGGTGCTGGGAAACTAAAACGTGCCTTATACAACGGGTCTAAAAAAAGATTTGAATATACTTGAATATTGGAAAGGCTTTCTAATATAGTTACCGGATGTAGCAACGCACAGTACCTTGCGCTCATACCAATTTGGAAATAAATAGAAGCAGTGCAACTTCTATAGTTCCAAGCAAATGCCGTTAGTATGAACAATGATGTCTCTTTATCTTTAAACCTTGGTTATTGAACTGTAAAGCTAAAAAAATTTACAAAAATAAACTCCAAATCTGCATTTTGGTTGAAATTTTTGGTTTTCTTTTATTTTTTTCAAATAACTATTAATATTTATAATAATAATATGTGTTTATTAATATATTTATATGATTTTTGTATTATATATTATATATATTCAGTATTTTTTAAGTTCATTATGATAACCGCAGTATTAGTTAATTTTTTTAATAGATTTTCTAAATATTGCAGTTTTAACAATTTTCTGCCATAGTGGTTATCTTCTTGCATACAATACACTTAATATACAATCAGTTGTGATTTTCATATAATATAAATATTTAATATAATTTAATAGATTTATCTCATCAATTTCGAGTGTTCCACACAGATGCTTATAGTATGTATTGAAATATGTATATGTTTTTTTTTTTTTTTTGTGATATACAATTTAAAAATTGGGTTAAATCAACGGATAAATAAAACAATTTTAAATAAAATTTTAATTTTTTAATTTAGTTAGCAATATAGTCTAGAAACATATTGAGTGTTATAAAAATAACAATAATATGATGTTCTTCTTTCATATAGACATTTAAATATTTTTGGTTCTTGAACAAAGCATAGAAAATATTTTAACATTAACTCAGTTGTACTTTAAAGTCAAAGTTTCTAATGACACGCCTTGTTAGTTTTATATTAAATTATTTATTTGTATTAATATACGCATGTTTATTTGTATTTATTAAATAGCATTTGTATTTTTTTATATTGTGGCTTAAAATAAATACTTTTTTCAAAATTGCAGTTTCTATTTAATAAAACATTTATGATGACTAAAGTTGTTTCCTTTCTCACAGTTTAAATCTGACAATATTCAAATAACTTTATTTTCAAAGTAGGTACATACTTCGTTACTCGGCAATACTCTTCAATGTAGCTTAAAACATTTCTTCCGTAGTCCCATTTGGAAAACCTAAATTTATTTCTTAAGCATAAACAAATTCTCATACTAAAACATTTAATATTCAACAACAACTGTTGCATTATATCCACTTTTATTGTAATTATAAACTTTTTAGTAATGAGCTCTTATATAATGTCTACTTTTCAGTGATTTTTTTTTTAATACTTTTATGAACACGCTAGTCTGCTGTATAGAGATGCTTTTTTTTTCTTATAATAACATTCATTAATGTATTGCTAATTGTATCTACTGGATGATGTTTGAAGTTTGAAATCTTAATAAAAGCAATATTAAAAGTTAGGTTTTCAAAAGTACGTTTTTATAACAGTAAATTTTTTTATGTACAAAACACAGTAGTATTGCACACTATTCAGCAACAACAAAAATTTAACATTCGAGTTACTTATGACTAGTACTTAATTAAACGCAATTAAATATTTTTATTAAAATTAATATATGAGTCATCGTATGCGATGATTGGTTCGATAATTTAAATATGTAAATAGTGAATGCAAAAGAGATATCAGGAGATAGCAAAAAAAAAAAAAAATCTAAGATGTATGCTGTAAGGTGTACTTTTCTAGCACGAGAGTTGAAAATAAAAAACTATTTCGAGCCTGTTTTTCCGTAATAAATTTGGTCATTCTTTTGGCAAAATTGAAAGAATACATTGATTATTTATAATCATATGATTAAATAATTTTATCTTTGTTCAAAATTAAGAAAAGGGAATATTAAAGTCCTCAGAATTTTATACTTAATGTATAAATATACTTATGATTTTTTGTATGAGGCAAGAGGAAGTATAGAAATTTGAAGATTTATCAAAACTTACAAAATTGTTAATGAAAAATTATAATCTTCATAATTTATACCTTTTTGAAATTTCTAGATATAAAAGAATGAGGTTATTCGGAAAATATTAAGTTTTTTTCACATATTTTGTCCATTCACACAACATTATTATCCGAATCATTTGCATCAGTTTTTAAACGTAAATTAAAATTGCTACAGAACTGAGTTCATTGAAAAAAATCCTTTGAGTTTGAATGAACTGTTCATTGTTTTTTACGTATTACTCATTAAAATCAATGAAGTTATATTCAATAAAATTTTCTGAGTAAATTTTGTAAATCAATGTTTTTTATTCTTTATTTTAATGGACGCTTTATTGATTTTAAATGAATAGTACATTGATCTGAGTTGTAAATCAAAACAAATATAAAGTTCATTGAGTTCAATGTATAGGCCATTGAACTATATGACAAATCAACTATACATTGAATTCAATGAACAATACATTAAATTCAATGGTTTAAACATAGAATTAAGTGAATTGTTCATTGGTTAAATTCAATGGTTTAAACATAGAATTAAGTGAATTGTTCACTGAATTTAATGAAAAATAAATTAAGCTTGGGATTAGATTCAATGAATTATACATTGAATGAATAAAAGTTGAATATCGTGAACTTTACACTGAATTGAATAAACTATTGAATTGAATAACTATAAACTCAATTCAATGGACTGTTTATTGAATTCAATGAAACATGCATTGAATTTAATAAATTTTAAATTGAATTTATTGAAATGAATAAATTAAATTTTTTCAATATCAAGATAAATTCAATGAACGATATAAAAACAATGTAGAGTAGTTATCGGGTTTTTGTTGCTTGTGGAACAAGTGTAAAGAGAGATAGAGTGCAAAAACTTTATACAAAAAAACCTAGCCCAGGATTGCCAGAGACTCTTCGCCTGAAATCATTTAGTCATTTAGGTCTAAAAATCTGCATTTTTCAGACCCAAAACTCTTCATTTAAGTCCCAAAATCGTCTTACAGTACAGAAGATTTAAATTTTTACTTAAAGCAAAAAAAGCAATGAAAAATCTTCATTTATAAAAAATCTTTATTTTAAAATACTTACTACTAGAACTTTCAACGAACTTTCTAACAGTTGGCGGTTCATTTCTACTTTGTTTTTTCTCCAACTTCTTCGTAAAAGAGTGTTGTAAGAAAAAAAAAAAAAAGTATTGAACGGTGTAAGTAGGCAAAAGTTTTTCATTTTTATAAACAAAAAGTGTTGTTAACACACAAAAAAAATAAACACTACTGTGGGCAAAGAATAAAGGGATATTCAAATCAAAGTTTTTTGGGGATTCCAATAGGGACAAATGATTTTTATTTTCAAAGTGGCACTACTGTTACTGATATATATGCCAAATTGCACGTCAAAATATTCATTTGTGTTTGAGTTCAAACACGCTCAATTTTTATTTTCTTTTTTTTTCTTCAGTTTCATATAAGAAATTTCTATTTTTTAAATCGTCATATTGTCAATCATTCAAATCGTCATTTTGGTCTCAAATCGTCAAAATGACGATGCCATCGTCCTGGTAACGCTGACCTTAATGCGCTAAGTCAATCGCTCTAAAATGTGTTTATCCGCTCTCACTCTCACTGTTTTTTGGCAGAGTCTCTTGAACACAATAACAAAAATTTTTGAACGCCGTTCAAACGATTAACGTGTGACATCAGTCCTTAAGACAATGCATGTCAAAAGAAATAAAAAAACATTTTTTCTTTTGTTTTGTTTTGTTTTGCTTGCAGCTCAGCAATACATTGATATGTATCTCTTTTCGCCTTGCGCTAGGCTCATCTGTTTTTTTTTATTGTGCTGTGCTAGCTGAGCAGAAAACGAGAAAAATAGAGAGCAACATGGAGTTTATTGAAACTCTCGCAACAAAAACACTTGAAAAGAAAACGATCAAGCTCGATCGGGGATGACTTCTTAAGAATCTTAATAAATTAATTAAACACACTTATTTTTAAAATTCCGGAATAAAACTACCCTTATGCTAAGCCGTAGCACAAACATGACATTTTGAAACGGTTTTCATAAAAATCGATCCAGTATTTTTGGAGCTTACCTTGAAACAAAAATTTGCAATTCAATTTTATATAATAGAATAGATAAATACAAACTTCATTGAAATCAAATCAATGGGACCAATTTTAATGAATAATTCATTGAAATCAAAATTATGTTTTTATGTTTGGGGCTTTTTTTTATGAAATAACGCCCAATTGAATATCTGCAATGAATTTAATTTTGTTTGGGAGTTATTTCATTTTGATGGTTTTTTGCGACTTATTTCATTCGGTTTGGTTAACTAAGATTTTTTGTTAGTATGTTTTAATGTTCAGGGTAACCTCAAAAACAACTCTACAGAACTCTATGGAAATTTTACAATTCTGAATTTAAATTTTTCAATGTCCAATAGCTTTTGAAATATCATTTTTGAGTTTAAATATATACATAAAATGTGCTTTTAATAAAATTGTATTTTGAAATTAGAAAGGAAATCAATTTGAGTTTAATGAGTGAAATTAGATATCAGAAGGAATGTATATATAGGGAATGAACTCAAAAATCTAACGAAAATTGAGAAAAGTGCTTGCTAGAATTTAAAAATTGAGGATTTAAAACAATGGATTAAAAGTACTTTCCTCTTTTAAGAAAGGCTTTTATAAAGTTTTACTCAAGGAAATTTAAAGAAATTAGTAATCCAATATCAACATTATTGAAGTAAATTCCTAAATGAACGAGTGGATAGTCTGTGCGGCTGCCAATACAAATTAAATAATAAGTTCCTGGATAAACCTTAAAAAAAAAACACTATGTAAATCTTTATAGTGTAAAGCCTATATAAAACTTTTTATAAGTCCCTGAATAAAGGAATGAATTTCATACGCATTTTTTTTCTTGTATAGAACTTGTATAAAACTTTTTTCAAGGATTAATCAAGGACTTTTAAATTCTTCTCTCTATAAAATTTCCTTGTATAAAGTTTTACTTAAGGCTTATTAAGGTGAAATTGTCACATGTAGTAAAAATTTAATTGAAAAAGTGAAATTGTCATATGTAGTAAATATTTTGTTTACTAAATAAAATACAATAACTTATTTCAATCCCTCAGAGACATTTATTTGAGGATCATATTTTTCAAATGAAATATTTTTGAAACGTACTGCCAATTAGATACATACATCTGGAGAAAGGTCTGTATAGCGACTAGTTTAATGTATGATATCAGATATTCAATCTTTGGAATTGCTTAGTTATTGGAATTGGAATTTTTCATTATAGAAAATGAGTTAAATACCATAAAATGTACTTTCTTTGCTTTAGTTTTGAGCATAATCTTTTGTTTTTCTTTTTTTTCAACTACCTCCTGCCATTGAAATTAATATTTCCTTTTTAAAGTAGCGGTCTTAAAAATTATTTTCAAAATTTTAATGATATACATATATGTAGTAAGAACCCAATTAAAGGCTTTCAGTTGAAATATATACATTTGGATCCACTAAAGACTACCAACAAATATAAGTAACATTAGATATAAATTAAGCTCAACTCTGTTTCAAATAGTGTTTTGTTTTTACTTTAATTTCATGAACATGCTTTTATCTATTAATAGTTTTTGACTAGATTTGACTCATTTAGATAGCTCAAAATTTAAGTTATCATTATAATCGTAATTTGTTTAGATATATATATATATCTTTATAAACGTAATACATAAACATAAATACATAAATACAATCATTTGCTAGAAGTTTTATATTTTTCAAGGTTTATTTTGTTTTTTATTGTCAACTACAATAATATGATTATGATTTTCTTTTATAATTCAGCAATTTTCAACACACCGAATTTTTTATGTAGGTATACGTATATGTTTTTTAATATTTCAACATAATTATATATTTCATTTCTAAGTAGTTATGATAATATTGCTTCGATGTTGTTGGTCTTAAGCATCTGTATCTCTAGAAGAGTTATTTTCAAACTATTCAAATAATATTTTTTTGCAACTGAAAAAGGATGTCGGTGAGATTTGCCTTAAATGTTTGAACGAATTTTTTTTATGATATTCTTATTATAATTTACTTTAATATGCTGGAACTCTTTTTATATATATATGCGGCTGTATTATTTGCGGCTAAATACTGTCGACTCTTCAGTTCTTTATGTTAAATATTTTACCCTTCACGTTTTTAAGCTTGAAGTAGAATTATGTTTGTTCGAAATCTTTTCGTAAATGATGAATGTGTGATTTTACTCACCTTAGTTTGAATCTGAGTCCGTATCACTCGGGGGCACGGGCGATGCTACCGGCTTAGCTGCAGGCTCCTCACGTATTGTTTTTGTGGCAGCTAGATAAGCATTTTGTGACTCACCGTGTGTTGTTTCAATACCAACTCTGGAAAAATAGGGTTCATAAAATTCATTTTATGCTGACAAAAACTCCCTTTTTCAACTAACTTGTACTCATGTCGTGCCAAATAGCGCACGTATTTTTCTGGCGGCTCATCAGCATCCGAATCCTGAACACTCACTGAACGCACCGTTGTATGCGATACCTGCGTAGCAGGCATGGTAAACTCCACAAACGCATAGGGTGCCAGCTCACTAGGAATTTGATCGTATGATGTAAGTGCCATGCGACACACCAATTGATGTGTTGTATAGGCGCCTGAAAATTTAGGTTCAAATTGTACTTAAGCCTAAAATATTATCTTATATTAGAATTACCTTGACCCTCCTTTGGCAAGCGTGGGCAACGCCAAACAATAGCACGATGATGATGCTCATATTTGGCCTGACCGGAAGTTACCTCTATCAGTGATTCCTGTAGCGTATCAACAGCACCCAATATTCGCTCGATACCCTTTATCTTGCCTGTGCGTCTGTGAGCGGATTTAACGGAACCGTATCTAAAAATTTAAAAATAAATATTTGTATTATTTTGATATACTTTTTTTTTAATATCCAACAATTTACCTAAAATGTTTCTCCACACGAAATAGATAGATCCAACATTCTGGTATGGGAAAGCGGACCGATACATCTTCGCATGGTATTTGACCTAGCTTACGTGAGGTAAAACCAGGCACTAGTATATCAGCACGTAATTCTACTTTATTGCCAGTTACGCACCAACTGGCCTTGAGCTGTAGTGGAAGTTCACGATTTTTGGGTGGCCGCACACGAAATCGCAGCAACTCAATGTAATTCGCATCGGGCGGTTGAAATCTGAAAAATTTTAGATGATGAAAAATAATGTCTTGTTTGTGAGAAATATTACGATTTTATCTAAGAAAATTTTTACAACTGCTTCTCCAACTTTTGGAGTCATGTTTTAATCCTGAATGGTTAAAACCCGCAAATCTTCTATTTATAGATATCGCTTTTTTTGCGACAACGATGCGTTTTAATTAACAACAACTAACATTTTAAGAAAAAATGGAAACGTGCGACGATAAGATACAACAACAATTCAAGAAATGTAATACTACCCAACCAACAATTACTATCTTTATTTTATCCTAAAGGCTTCTTGAAGAGAAATTATTAAGAATGACACACTTACGATTAACTCTAAACGGAATCTGTCAGATACTTGTAAAAATCTTCTGAGCTCATTCTGGCACTATATAAGTTCGAGTTGTAATTTTCAGAACGCACTTATATCAACCTCTTAGACCTCTAAAACAAGAACAAAACTCTAGGAAACATTGTCAGATAAGACTTACAGATCACTTGCAGATATATACTTTTTAGAGAATTAAGATATATACTCATAAGAGAGTTTTATAAAAATGTATGTCTATATACAATACTACCAACACTATAAACACTATAACATGAAATACTAGCTTGTCAATGCATTTACAGTTGTCAATCACCAGAATAAGGCTATAAAGCTAAAACTCTTTAGAGTTTGGCTCTGATAGCTGAAGTCTTGTAGATACAGCGTATTCGTAGTTATGCTCTTACAACACAACTCTTTTAAACTACTTGAAGATAATGTGAAAGAGAACAGAACACTTATAGACAACTAGTAACTGTAAATAATCTGTAAGCGCATTACTCTTGCTGAAGATAGTTATAGGACGTAATTAAAGAATAAAATTGTTCGCCCAGTACTCAACTCTTAAGAATTGTTGCTTGGGTAGTGCTATGTCGAGTCAACGAAGCATAACCATCCTGGGTTATTGCCGTTTTCAACTTAAATGACTACGTTTCAGGTGATGACCCTTAACAACAATCTTTTATTTTTAAAATTGTTCAATAATATTTTTAGTTAGCATAAACATATCGAACTGTTATCAGAGACCTTTAACTGTAAGCTTGAATCAAAAATTTGAACTAATTCGAAGTAGTTTGTATATTTACTTAAAATTAATTTTTACAAAGAAAAATAGAATAATTTATTTATTTTCAAATATGAAAGTATGGAAACGGAGGCATTTTTTGGAGGCATTTCAAAAAATTGCCTCAATTAATTAAGTCTCTGTTTGTCGAAGACTTTGGTCACATTTAATAAAGTGCTATTTCAAAATTATATCAGTAAGTAACTGTTTTTTTAATAAAGCTTAATTTTATTTTTGGAGTGAACTTCTTTGGCTGCAATTTTTATTGAGGAAAATACAATACGTATACATGTTTACAGCAATTACCCAAAAAATGGAAACGTTTTTGTTTATAAATGTGTAACAAAATAGAAAAACGTTTTGTATGTAAGCGCTGCCTAAGAGATATACCGTGGTTGGCAGTTTTAGGGGATCTCAGGTTCCGAATCTGATGTCAGGATTTTAAAATTCAAGATGGCGGCTAGGGTTGACACCTAAATTTTTACCACAGGACTGCTACCTAAGAATAAGTTTTCTTATGAGTTTTCAACATTTTGTAAGAATTTTAGGGGTTCGCGATTTCGAATCTGAAGTCAGAATTTTAAAATTCAAGATGGCGGATAGACTTGCCTCCTTAATTTTTAACACAGGATTGCCACCTAGTAAAATGTATTTTTAAGAGTTTGAACCATATCTAACATTTTTGATGTTGATGTAAAAATAAAAGTAGAAATGGATCTTTGACAGGGTTTGAAGCTAAAATACGTCTGCGCGGCCATTTTAAAGTAAAGGGTGGTTATTTTAATTTTAAGGGCTGATGTTGAATGCGAACCAAACCTAAACGTCAAGTTTTTTCTGCATTTCATTTGACATTTCTCAATTTCAGACTAACTCAATTTGAACCGTGGAAAGATACACAATCGAGCAACGGGTTAAAGTTATTTAGGCTTATTATGAAAATGGGCGTTCAAATCAAAATGCATATCGTGCACTTCGTGATTTTTTTGGTCAATTTAAATCGTGAAAAAATTTGAGCAAACCGGGTCTGTAGGAGATGTGAAAATACCAGTACCAGTACTACAGAAAATATTGCTGCTGTTCGCGATAGTGTGGTTGATGAGCCGTCCACCTCAACTAGTCGTCGTGCCCAACAATTGCACCTCTCACGCTCGTCGTTGATGAACATTATGCATAAAGACTTGCATTTACACGCTTACAAGGTGCAACTGACTCAAGAACTAAAGCCTCTTGACTTGATTTCAAGCGTCGTCAATGGTCAGAATGGTGGCAAGAAATGTCAACAGTGGACGATCAATTTTCGAAGAAAATCATCTTCAGTGATGAGGCACATTTTCACCTCAGTGGATTCGTCAATAAGCAGAATGATAATCCAATCCAAGAGTGTTTGTCGAAAAACCAATGCACCCACAAAGAGTGACTGTTTGGTGCGGTTTATGGGCTGGCGGCATTATCAGGCCGTATTTTTTCCAAAATGAGGCCGGTCAGGCAGTTATTGTGAATGGTGTTCGCTATCGTGAGATGATAACGAACTTTTTATGGCCCGAATTGCCACTTGCCACACAGCCAACGAAACAATGGCTCTTTTGAGCAACAAATTCAATGGCCGTGTTATCTCACGTGGTGGCGATGTCAATTGGCCGCCAGGATCATGTGATTTGACACCGTTGGACTTCTTTCTTTGGGGTTATTTGATAGAAAAGGTGTACGTTGATAATTCGGCACATTAACGGCATAGAACCTCACTTATGCCATAGTGTCATCGAAAATTTGGACCATTGGATGGAGGTGTGCCGCCGAGGTCGCGGCGGCCATTTGGCCGATATTTTGTTCCATACATAATTGAACAATATAATTATTATCATAATAAAAAGAAATGATAGTAATTTCCTAAAAAATTTGTGTTTTATTCAAAATCAACATCATCAAAATTTGACCACCCTTTATATTCGAAGCCTTTAGCCGCCTACAAAATTTTTAATGTATAATCTGGTAGTAGTTCGATATCCCATGCTTTTTAGTATATTAAAATTTTTTAATTTTCGTTTTTTCTAAAAAATATTAAAGGTTAGGATGAATGAACCATCAGAACTTTGAAGCATATATTAAACAAAGTTCATACATTTTGGCAAGTCAGAGAATTCAATCTCAAGTTTTGGTAGCGATGCTTTGTCTTTGTGGTAACGAGTTTTCCCCGTGTGGCATAAATTTTAATATTTTTACTTAGTTTAGCTACATGTCTCTACCAGAACTGTGTAAGATTGCAATCATTTCAAGTTTCAAGACTTTTGATTTTGTTCAAATTTCGTGCAATACATAATTCTTTGTCAGTACTTTCGAATTGAACATTCCAAATGCGCAATCATTTGTCGCAATTTGATTGCAGTTTCGTATTAATTTATATGGCAATTGATTCCATTCAAGCCACTTCAAGTGAGCTGGGACTTTAGATCCCTTGATTGAATTTTTTTTTTTTTAAATCATTATTTCAATTATTGAGAAAAATGCTCAAAAATTACAGCCATGTATTTGCCTGGCCTCTTGAAAAGCAGAGTGAATATCGAAATTATTGTTATTGATTATTCCCATTAAAAAAAAACGAAAAAGAAAAAAAAAACACCTATGTGACGTCGGCCACACGAGAGAAACGAAGCTATTTGAATCCCATATTTAAGTTAATATCTGAAAAACTGGGCATGGTGGACACAAACGGAAACCGGATTCAGAATCAGCATAAAAATTTATACAGTATACTGCGTAAAAACTTTTAAATTTGTGTTACTGAATGCATTCACAAGTCAAATCAGAATTCATTGGGAATGGTGACAATGAAATCAATTCATGATTGCACAAAATGATTAATAAATCAAAATAATTCAAGATGGTTGGTGCCTTTACTTTTCTTAAGTCTTATTCACGAAATTGAATAAATACTGCAATCAAAAATTTTACTCATTGATTGCGACTTCAAAGAATGCAGCTCCAAATGATTGCAATCTTACAAAGCTCCGCTCTATACTGACAAAGAAAGTTTAAAAAACCAATTTAAAACGGTGTTAATTTAGTTGAACTCGGAAAGTTGGTGTAGAAGGAGTTTGTTTAAAATAAAAGTGCCACAATCCATGTCTAATTCCGCCTACTTTTTCTGAACTATGGACTGCACATTATCCCAAAATATTTATGTGGCAAATTTAGTTGAAGTTGGACAAGCCGAAAAGAAGTTCGTTTAGAATTAATGTTTCACACTGTTCTGAAAAATGGTCAGCCTGATAGTATGCACATACATAAAAGGCAAGCATGTCACTAATACGAGTAAAGTCGAATTAACACATTTCACTCACAAAGCTGACAGTGGATGTTGAATCATGACAGTGCATCAATTTTTCATTTACATTACTCAATATGTAAATTTAAAATTTGATGGATAATTCGATGTTGAATATTAAAATTTATTCGTTGGTTGATTAATTAATTAAACGTTAAAAAAAATAAAAGCAATATCATCTAAAATAGTAAAGAACGGAATTAAAATAACAGTTCAAGGATTGTTGCAAGAACTACAAAAAGAAATGGGGAAAAAACGATTTGCTTTCACTTTCATCAAAAGTAGGAAATGTCTCTACTTCTTTCACTGTTCAATGGGGATGAATCGTGAATAGTGAATCGTGTAAGTTCGCCTTAAGTATCAAAAAAAAAAAATTTTCTGTGCATACTTCTAGGCTGAACGCAAAAAATAATTACGGCTTAAGCGTTATTGGGTGCAGAGAATGTGCTTGCCTCTTATATATTATGATGTGCAAAATTTGATTGAAGTCAAAAATTCGGTGTGGGTGTTAAATTAATATTCAAGTGCCACGCCCCCCTGTCTAGTCCCGACTACTTTTCTAAGCTCATGACTGCTTCTTATACTATACTAGAGTGTATGGCTCATACGCCAGAGAACCCATGTTCTCTCGCCCACCTGACACAGAAAGTTTTTTCAATTGAATTAATTTTTCTGTTCAGCCATCACCTCTCTGCAGACAATGGCAGACCTCAGAGAGTAAAAACTGCCATGAAAAGCTTCTTGAGAACATAAGCCGTTCGGAGTCGGCATAAAACATGTAGGTCCAGTTCTCGATCATTTGTGTTCGAACATTTCACAACACACATAACACAATTGATCAAAAGAAGCTCGATCAAATTCCTTTCAAGGGCTAAGATGGCCATTTCGTTTTTTTTTTTAGTAGAAAAAGCATACTGAAATATAACTTAATTATTTATGTTTCTTTATGACCGGAAATGGGTTCCCTAAACCTAAAATTTTTCGAAACTATAAAAAAAAAATTGGAAATAATGTCAAAAATGTTCATTAAATACTATTTTTATTTCATTTTTTTATAAAAAGGACCATATTACTACCTTAAAAAAAAAAACCATAAAAAACGTTGATATCCAAAAATTTTTGAATTTTCCTACTATAACATAAATATAGTCATTAAAAAAGGAATTTTCAATAACTTTTGCTTTTAATAACTGCAAATATAGCACAAGCCATCAGATTTTCTTTAAAATTGTGTTGAAACTACTTCAGTGTCTTTTATATGATGGCATTTATTATTTTATCAAATTCTTATTAATATTCCTGACCAAAAAGTCATTGATAGTCGAATTACCTAGGTAAGGCACGAATACAAAGAGTTTCGAGAATCGAAAGTTTTAACAATTAGCTAAAAGGCAATCGAAAATAAGAGATGATGTGGTCATTTGACATCTTCCAAATCTCTTTGCAAATAATAGCAAAGATTCTCCAAAAAAAAAAACGCAAAGATCCAACTCAACTGAGTTGAAATATGGTGGAATCTTTTACTATGCTCGTTGGATTCAAATGGCAATTGAGGATCAAATTGATTCTCCAAATCTTGTGTTGATACAAAATCTAATCATCTTCAATCATAAACGTAGTTTATGGACAACACCCAAAATTCTTAAAACTTATTTAATATATTGATTATACAAATGCATGATATAATATGGAGAAAACCAAGTCCTTTCATACATAATTGCCGTTTTTTCTAAATTCCTAAATTTAAGCCGCTTGGAAACTCACTTAATGGTACGCGTCATTTCGTATTCTTCCTGATTTACAATGCTGTGAAACTCAACTGCCTCCAAACGAATCCATTCTTCTGTTGCAACCGGTATTATGTCATGACGTCCAACCACCTCTTTGCCTTGACGCCACATATCATTGACACCAAGTTCAATAGTAGGCATACCTGAAAAAATTTGAAACTCAGGTGTAAGCCAGCAATGGTACGTCACTCAACTACCTGTCAGGAACGCCAAGAAGAACAACCTCACTCTAGCAATCTGCTTCAGTATTTTACCCTCAAAGTCCTGCTCTACGACAATTTCATCGACTGCCGTCACCTGTACCTCCTCCATTTTGTATGTTAAGGAGCGCTCCCGCAAAGCTGGCAATTGGAAGAGTGCTTCTTCGATGCACACCGAAAACTGCTTCATATCTTCATAGTTCATGGAACCAATTTTAAAGAGTTGCGATGATTGTGGTGCATGTTCGACGGGAAGACCAAGCTTCTTCAAGTCACTACCAAATTCCTTGACACCCTCATAGTCGCCTGCGATGGCGTATTGTGCAAATTTGGTCAACTTATTTGTGATACGTTCCGCTTTTGTAACCTGTCCAGGGCGCACACCCGGACGTTCTTTGTAGAAGATATATTGCAGCTTCATGGTGAATATTTTGCCAAATTGGTCATATTGCTGAGCGCCAATTTCAGATACGGAGTATGAGGGTTGCAATGGCAACTCCTGGAAAGGCTGCTTCTCTGAGACTTGATTATACAACTGAACGACGGTTACATCATTCTGTACGGCCAACTTAACGAAGATCTTCTTCCAGAAGCGTTGTCCAGTGATTTTCTTTTTATTTGGCTGACGCAGTTGCATTTCCCAACCCGGACCAACATAATTTAAACGCGGAAAGTCTTCCAAAGGCTGTGAAACATCTTCATCAAAGAGCGGTGTTTGCGGGGTATCTTGGGAATCTGTGCGTTTCATAGCTATTTGCTCAGCGCTTTGTGGTGGTGGTGCAGGGAAACCAGTATCCTCGAAAGGATTCACCACGGGGGAAGTCTCGCCGGAATATGCATTTTGCACTCCACGAGCAGGTGGTGGTGGAGGTGCTAGCTGTGGAGCAACAGTATTGGCTCCCTCAACTTTAGGTCGGATGACTACATTAAACTCTTTATCAACTGATTCTACAGAATCTGCACGTACGGGTGCTTGCATGGCATAAAAGTCATCATCTTCATTCCCAAAACCTTCGTTATTTGTATCCACACCAAAGATATCGGCTACAGGATTGGGAGGACTGAAAGCACTATCGCCCCATGCTGACGAAAGAAATATAGATAAGAAAGTTAAAGGAAATCGGGAAGAAAGAAAGGAATTGTAATTTACCATCTCCACCACTGATAGGTGTGACCGCACCAGTACTAGCAAAGCCATCCAGAATGCTGACATTGTCCTTTTTAACGGAGTCGAACTTGGCTGAAAAAGCATCGAACTCATCTGGCTCAACAGAGAACATGTTGGATGCATAAGCTTGGGTTGTTTCCGTCTCTGGCTCGGCAGCAAATATATTGATTGCTTCCGAAGGCAAAGTCACTGCATCAGCCATAGTTGTGTAAATTGTTGGTTCGGGCTCATCCGCTGCAAAGATATTGGTTACCGCTACAGCTGGAGGAAAAGTTTCTTCATCTTCATCGGGGCTAGCAAACGGATTGGCCGATGCGGCACCACTAGCTATTGCACTAACGGGTGCAAAATCAAGTCCAGTATCCATTTGCTCGGGTTCGCTGCTATGCTCCGTTATAGCTTCTAAGGGTGATTCGGGCATTGCTTGGGTTGTTGCTGCAGACTCAGTGGGTGGACTTTGATCTGATTCCATAGTACACTCAACAGTGGCTGCCTCCTTCTCCTCCTGCTCCTCATCTTCTTCGATTAGTATTGGCTCCGATTCAGCAACAACCACAACTGGCACAGCTGGAGTTGACTCCGGTTCCTCTTCATCGTCGGAACGTGGCAAATCTTCAACAGTTGTGATTTCTATATCTGGTGTAGGTGCACGATGTTTACTGGTTATCGCTGGAGCAATGCTGGTAATTGCGGATTGCGGATGTGATGTAATATCTTGAGTACTTTCATCAGGATAGGTGAGGGTTGAGCTAAATATTGGTTCGACAGACTTCTGAGTGTCCGTTTCAACATCCGTTGCAGTATGATCCAAGACAATATCATCACTGAGCAGATCAGGTTTGGCTATAGTTTGCGTTGGTTTCTCAAAGAGGCTAAGAATGTCTTCTTTTGATTTTGGTGGTGGTGGCTTTGGTGGCTTTGTGGTTCCAAACATATCGAAGAGATCGTCTACATCGGGTGCATTTTCCGGTTGTTCTGATGGTGGTGGAGCTGGTGGTGGAGCTGGTGGTGAAGGTCGTGGTGGTGGTGGCGGATGTTGGGCAACGGCACCTGGTGGTGCTGGCCTTGGTGGTGCTGGGCGTGGTGGAGGTGGTCTAGGTGGCTGTTGCTTGACTTCAACTGGCATGGGCGTAGCAGCCTGTATAACGGGTACAGCTGTTGGTATGCCAAACGGGTTATCATTACTGCTGCCACTGCCTATTAGGTCCATGTCAAATCCTTGTGTGTTAGCCGAGGAGCCGCTATCCGAAACATCAGCCAGCAAGTCAGCCAGACCAGAGTCTGGAGTGGGACTTGGTGAGTGCAGATCACGCATTGAGACTGGGCTCGGTGAACGCGTAGCAGGTATGCGACCTAGTAGCTCCGAGCTTGTTTCATCCATTTGATTTGAAACCGAGTTTATAAGTTCTTGTGTTTGTGGTGGTACTGGTCTAGGTGGTGGTGCTTTATGCTCTTCATCTTCGGCAGTCGATTTGATGCTGAGCGCATCGTCTTCAGCTTCTATAGTTGTACCGAAGAAACTCATTGCTGGGTCTATATCGGAAGTTGGAGCCGCAGCATCTTCTTCGGTCTCATCACCAAAAGCAAATGGATTGGAAGCCTGGCTGGCAAATGGATTATCTGTTGCATCTTCGGATGCATCGCCGGCATCACCTTGTATTAGAAAAGGATTAACTGCCGCATCGCTACCGCCATCACCCATGTCATCGTCCATTAGAAACGGATTTGCCATGATGATTACTATTCTTTTAACTATGTAACTCGGGACAAGCTTGAGTCTTAAATCAATTCACTTTCGAGTAGTTTTATTTCTGTCTCGCCTGGTTGTAGATTTTCAGCTATAGATGTGTCAAAAGGATCTATTTCTTCAGGTAGCGTTACTTGTTTCTCTAGCACTGAAGGCGTCAGAACCTTGTCACCTAAGCCTAGCTCTTGAGCGTCGGTTTGAGTGTCCAGAACACCAGTGTTGATGGTTGAAGTAGTATTTGGTAGTAATTCACTCTCTAATAGTTTCAGTTCAGCTCTACCTGGCTGTATGTTCGCTGCAATTGAAGAGGTATCAAATGGATCAAGTATTTCTTCCAAGCTGTCTGCCAAATTCTTATGTTCTTGAGCTGGTGTTAAAACTTTGGTGTTGATATTATTCTGTAATGCTAATAAGTCTTCGACTGGTGCTGGAGTCACTAGTGCTCTCGGATTGAAATCAGGATCGGAGATACTTTTAGTTACAGAGCTTGTCTTTTCCAAGAGATCCTGTTCCAAATTCTTCAACTCCACCTGAGTGGGTTTCGATTCTGGCACGTACGAAGTATCAAATGGATCTTCCGGTTCTCCTTCAGCAATAGATTTGGATGCCGGTGCGTAATATGGGGTTAGTGGCTTTTGAACCTTGGAGCTATCATTCCCTAGGGTCAGCAAGTCTTGAGCGGGCACCAAAAAACCGACTGTCTTTGATTGGATTGTCAAACTTAGAGACGACTTACGGCGTGCAATATCAAAATCGGGTGTCGAGATTGTGGAAACTTTATCAGATGGTGTGGCAACTTCTACTTGGGCAAATTCGTCTGCGCGTGGATCAAAATCTGGATCACTTAATGAATGCTTAAGATTGCTGTCGCTAAGTAACTCCTTCTCTAGTATCTTTAACTCTGTTCTTTTAGGTTGTACTATGGCTGAGACGCTAGATGTGTCGAAAGGATCAAAATCTTCGGCGTCTTCCTCTTTCGTATCTCCCGTTTGGGGTGTAATTGGTGCAGCACCAACCTTTGATAAATCAGTTGCACTGCCACCTAGTAAATCTTTTTGAGGTTGACGCAGCAGATGCGCTGCTGGTGGTGGTGGCTTGGGCGGAGGACCAGCGGGTTTCTTCTCTTCTGCACGCGGATCAAACTCGTCGTCTTCTTCTAGTACTGTTGTCTTCTTGATTACTTGCTCAGCGTATGCTGTATTAAATGGATCGTCGTCTAAGTTATCGTCTTCGTCGTCACTAATGAATATGGCACCAGCTACGTTATCTAGCTCACTGGCAGGACGTGGTGGTGGTGGACGCTTTGGTTTGCCTTAAGAAAAAAAAAGATTACTTGTAAAAAAGAGTTACCAAAGAGCCAGCGAGAATTAGGCTTACCTTTTGGCTGCTCTTCTTGTACTTGTTCAAATTCAGCCCAGTCTCCTTCAACAACTTCGCTTAGAATTTCCGGCTGTGGAAGAGCTATTTGAGTGATAACCTTAACCTCTTCTTTCTTTGTTAGAGATTCCGCGGCTAGTTCTGCAAATTCATCATCTTCTCCGTTCTGAAAATAATCGAATGCAGATAGATCAACAACGTCCTCGCTCTCTGCCTCAGCTTCGTCGTTGTCTTCTTGCTCCTTATGCTGCGTTGGCCTTAATTGCAAATCCAAGGAAATACTTAAATCAATGGGCACATCCGAACCTGGAACGTCATCCAAGAGTTCGTCGAGTAAGTTTTTTGGAGGTTCTGGAGTTGGATTTTCAACCTGTTCGTCTGTAAAGTCAACACTTTCACTAAGCAAGAGGTTTTGAATGCCTTTACGTTGCTTCCGCTTGGGCTTAGATAGGGCTAGAGCGTGCTCACGATCAACACGCCCAGATAATACTTCAACCGCAGCACCTAAACTAACGAGCTTCTTGTTTCCCTTTGCTTTATCGGCACCAACGATAACCTGGTCAGCGTAGGCAGTATCAAAAGGATCTGGACCGTCGTCAAACTCTAAATCGGGTGAATCAGGTACTACACCTAGTTGTACTTCACCGCTTGTGATCTTCTCAATATAATCAGTGGCAAAAATGTCATCAGCTTCTTGAGAGTCTTCGTCCTCTGACTCTGAGAGAACGACAACAGCTTCGGCTAGCTTGTCACGCTTAGCCTCTAACTCGGCCGCCTTGCGCCGCTCTTCCTCTAGGCGCTCGGCTTCACGCCTGGCAGCTTCTTCCTCTTCTTGGCGTTTCTTCTCAGCAGCTGAGGGAAGGCGTTGATAGAATGACTCCTTCTTAATGCGATCTAATTCGTCCTGTGTCTTGTGAAGTATGGAATCAACACCCGAAGTAAGAGCCTTAAACTTGGCCCACTCTTCGTCAGCTTCGTGAGCTTTTGAGCCGTTTGATTCAGCCTGTTCGACTACTGATGTTTCGCTGCAGGCAGCAGCGGCGGCAGCTGTTGCGCCTAATGTATGCGCAGTTGATGTTGAACCCTCAACGTCTGAAGCAGCGTCTGATTCACCAGCGTCTGATTTGGCAGCCTCAGCTTCTTGCTTGGCCTTAAGTTCACGCTTATATTGTTCGAGTTCTTCTTCTGTGAAGAGTTCTTGGTCCTTTTTAGACTTCTTCTTTTTCTTTTTTAAGCCTTTTGGTAACTTAAGCATTCTCTAGTTGCGGAGACATCGATATCTGTCTAGAGATGAGAAGGTTGATTATATAGAAATAGAAAATTGCGCATTATAAAGGAGTTAAACCACTCTAAAATTAGAAAATAATACTGCTTTCAGAAACTTTTTTCAAAGACAATTAACATAATAAGAAATCGGGATTAATTGAAAAAAAATCTGGTTTTTTTTTTGTCAATATTTTAGAGCGGTTTTGCCTTTACATATTTTAATATCTTTCCACCTATAACAATGACTCTTCTACAAACTTAAATGCCATAAGGTTGAATTTCATTATGCTTGGGTCATAACACACAAAGGATATTAATTTATTTACAAACTTAATTTTACAACAAAGTCATTGATGCATCCAATCGCACTACAAACGATGTTTTTATGTAGCTTGCATTGGAATCTGTATGCATCATGAGCCTGATGCATATGCGTTTGAAAGGTATTTATAATTTCACACAAGCAACAAGGCATATTGGTTCAAGGACCAAGTATTTTTTTTTATGTATATATACCCCACACGGTTGGTTTTCCTTCTGACACAATGAGAGACATGGACTCTACAGCTTGAAAGATGTGTTACGCTTTTATAATTGATTATTGTTTTAAACTTCCATTTATCAAGAAAGTGGATTGAGGGTTAGTTGTGTAAAGCAAATATTTGAAAAGGACTCTGTTTGTCAAAGAAATATGACACACACAGTCTTGCAAAAAAAAAAAAAAAAAATTAAATCAAGGTCTTTGTATACAGCTAAGCTGTATACAGCTAAGCTCAAATGTTTCAGAGACTAGAATAGAGAAAAAGGTCATGAGTTCTCATTTTAATCAAGGCTGCACTTTGTGGCATTTGTGGCAACAATTTTTTGTTATTGCCAAATTCTCGGAATATTGGCTTTTGGCACTCTCTTCTCAAATAAGTGCTTTCATTATATATAGTTATTGTTTTTTTTTTATTGCTAAGCGTCAAACATCTGAATTGATTTTGATCTCTCGATTTGTTTTCTATTTGCTGTATCCATTTACTTGAAGCATCAGCACCATTTGATTTAAGGCGGTGCGAAAAGTGTAATTTCGATTTGTTTGAAAAGTAAGAATTCTATTTAAAGAAGTTCTTTTCATTTAGAAATGAAATTATGTTTTGTAATAACAGTAATCCCTTCAAGTCTTTCACGATTTATTTTGTTACTAGCAAAACATAAATGAAGTTTTTAGGCTACTATGTCAATTGAGGACATTTGTATGAAAACAGATTCACTTTTCAACAGGAATTAGACCCGTAGCCAAGAGAGAGGTTTGCGTGTCGTAGACTAAAGAGCTGCACAAGCACTGTACAAATGACTTGGAAGCTATCAGCTCTGCTTTCAACTACTTCTGCTTACCTACTCACTGATATCAAAACAAGTACTACAGTGATGCAGGGATGCCAACTACATGAATATTACTGATTGCTACGAATATTTAAGCCTTGCACAGATAAACGGAAAAGAAATGCAAAATTAGGTAAATCTATAGATTTTCAAGAATTTCGGAATGCACGGAATTTTCGTAGAGTTTGCTATTTTTTCACCAAATTTTATATCAAAATTAATTTGATTCTTAAAAAAATTTACTAATCACCAAAAAAGTGCACTTATCAACACTTGCAAATAAAACTTTGCACTTATCAGCACTTGCAAATAATAAAAATGTGCAGACCTGAAAGTTGCACACGTAAGCAAAGTTATTAAATGAATTGAAGCTAAATAATAAAATACATCATTTATATTAGGAGAATAGATTTCATCATAATTTATTGCTGATCTCATCTCGGGGATCCAGTGTTTTTGAGTGGAAATTCTGATGACTCTATAGAAATTATTCTTCTTGTGTTTTTATAGAAAATTCTATTTTTGATTTGATTTTTTATAAATCATCTATTACTTTTTTTTGTGAAGTAAAACGAAAATCTTGAATAATTAACAGTGTGCTATTTTTTAATTTAAGAACTCAAAAATCTTTGAAATGTATTTAAATGTTATTGTGTTTTTAACGATTTAAAAATCAAATGTTTCTTTAAATGAATAAAAGTTATGTTTTATGTTGTTTTTAAATATTTTTACTTCTAGTTTTTTTTTTTTTTGTTATTTTTTACTTTGAGTTACGTTGTTTCTAACTTTTTAAGTTTTCTAATATTCTAAGTTTAATGCAAATTTTGAAAAAAAGACAAAACATACAAACAATTCTTAAAAAACTATTTGCGACTTAAATTGAGTGATTTGAATTGAAAATGCTAGTTTTAAATTGAAAAAAAAAATTATAAAAATTTGCTTACACGGATTTACAAGAATTATTTATGTTGCATTCGAGGATTTTTATTCTCTTCGGGTTGGCACCACTGCAGTGAAGAGAGTTTTTTATATACAAACGAACACAGCACGAACAGACATTAAAACATTCAAACAATAGAACAAAACTGAAGTAAAACAAAACTGAAGTAAAACCTACTGCACTGTCACTGAACTACTTACAGGTATAAAGAATGGTCTGTTTTGTGTTTTTTTAATTATGTTGTAATCCTTCGATAAAAGTAAGTTTATAAACTCATAAATTTTGATAAAAGAGTAATCTCTTTCATCGTTCATCGGTTGCAATTTATTCATTCATATATTCCTATAAGAAAAGTCATAAAATATTTTACGACAAAAAAAAAACTAATTACAAATGAACAAAGTTTTCAAGTTTTCTTGCATTTAGAATATCCATTATTTTGTCAAAAATATTTTTTTTAACTTGCAGCTAATAACTAGTTTGCTTATGATAAGAATAAAAATATTAAATTGCTAGTAGCTAGATCGACACATTGCTTGATCGACACTGAAGCAATCACTCGCTATGCTTGCTATGATTTACTGTTTCTTCACTGTATTGTCGCTTTATGTTGCAATATTTTGCTCTTTATCATAATATAAGCACTGTCTGTTACTGTAGCGAAAAGCATTTCAACTGATAAAGTACTTGTTTCGTTGCTGAGGTGTAGCATAGAAATTATGTATGCGATGTCAACGCTATAGTGAAATACAGTGCACTGAAATTCTGTACAGTAGTGAAGTGTCGCGAATTGAATGTTTTGTGCAGCTCTTTACCTTAGACTCTCCCCATAGGGTCCTATAAGATGAAAGGGGACAATTTTACCTTCAAGGCCCAGTTTGAATTTTTTGATTAAAAAAGCGGGCTTTTTTGAATGACTGTATTTTGTGATTTTATTATTATTTTTAGTTTAGTCTTTTTTTAACGATTCTATTTGTTTTGCATCAATAGTTATTGTTATACAGCGTGTAAAAGTTGAGGTCGCGAACGAAAGGTCTCCTGTGACTTGCATGAATGTGACTTCCTCTCCAGGGAGCGAAAAACAAAAAAATCACAAAAGGTTTTTTTTCGATCAGTTTTGTCCTATGAGTAAAAAAAAAAAAATAAAAAATGTCGCATATATTAAAAAAAACAATCCAATTTTTCGTGCACGAAATCGGACCTTATAAATTAAATAAAGAGCAAAAATAATGTTTTTTAATTAAGTTTGTTGTTTCACTCACAGCGTATTTACTCAGATAAGTACTTTTCGAATTAGAGTGCAAGCCGTTAAAAAAAATATCATTTCGAGAAAAACTCGTTTAAAGTTTTTGTTTACCTTACTGTTTGAGCGTTTACTACTCATAAAAACATAAATATCTCTAAACCCGAATTTGACACAATTTACAATTTAATTTTAAAGCAGCGTTATCAATTTAAGTATATTATCGCTATCAATTTAAAAAATATATAAGTTCATATATCAAGTATTTATTGAAATACGGTAATTTTTAATAAATAATATATACGATGCACGTCAATATTTGGTCAAAACACTAATTTTTCAGCTTGTGGTGGAGATTGAAAATTCATTGTGTCAATTTGACACAAAAGGGACTCTTTTGTGTGTGGAACTGAGACACTGATGAGGGTTAAAAGGCTTCGAAATTTATTCTGAATTTTTTTTTTTACACATTCTTAAGATGTTTTTCAAAACAAAAATATAAAAAAAAAATCGAAAATTATTCTAAAAAAATTGGTACTGGGCCTTAAAGATCTGAAAATTTCAAGTATTTCTGTTTAAACTGAAAGTAATTTTATTACACTCGGGAACAACAGGCACTTCACAAAAATTGAAAAATCCTTTGTTGATGAATTTTAGACGCACATTTCAGAAATGGTGTCCGCCATCAACTTGAGTTTAGCAAAAATCTGAAAAAAGTTATTTACGAGTATCTAATAATTTGACTATGCCTCTTAAAGTAATGACCGATATCAACAGTCTGTATATATTTTGTATTCAAAATTATGAACATTTAAACTTTTGAAAATATAAGAGAGTTATCTAAAGTAGTTTTGAAGAAAATGGATTTTAAATTTGAAAACTATTCTTAATATTGTATGAAATGGAAATTTTTCTAAGCGTGTAATTTTTTTCCCCTCTTCTATTTTCAAAAAATACTTTTGTAGGTTGAACAATCTCTAGAATTCACCAAATATTTTATTTTCTACCGATATCTTTCACGGTTCCAGAGTAATTTTTTCCAGAGTAAAAAAGAAGTAAAGGCAAGTACAGAAAACTAAATTCATATATCACCACATGAGTTTGTTTTGCTATAAAAGTCTGTATATCCATAAGTCTGTTTATATGTCTGATGCATGTCTGTGAGGCTGTTTGTTTAGATACTATCATTATGAAATTCGATATGCTAGTTCGATAACGTCAAAATTCATCGATGTAAGTAATGCATAGCCAGGCAAGTTACAGATTACCACTGCGCTTTCCTAGTCACTCACTTTCCTGCTGGGATGTTTACAATTTTTTACTATTGAGTCAGTCCAAGTGAACTGATCCAAAAAAAAACGGAAGTTGGTTGCTCGATCAATTTTAGAAATGTTAATGTTTTTATTGACAGTTGCTCAATATATTTTAATCTCAGAACTATTTTCCAAAACTTTGTTCTTCTTCTTCTTTCAAAATGGCGGCCATATTTCTTTGCTACCTATAGCGATATATGCATTGTGTTAACTTTTATTTCTCAGCTCCTATTATACATAGAATGATCAATTGAAAATTACAATATTAAGCACACCTAGGCCTTTAAGTGCCCAGTGACCATTTCAAGCCAATGAACAACCATCTATCATTGAAATTTGAAATAAGCCGTATAACTACCACCATAATATACATACTATCAGGCGAAATTTCATAAAGTTTGAAGAGCTGTATCTTCAAAACGAAGCAAATATCAATCTTAAAATTTTAACTGCAATATAATGCTATTATGTGCTTTATTGTGAATAAATTTCAAATTTTTTAACCCGTGCCCACCAGAGATATTTGACATTTGAGTCAGAATGTTAAAATTTATGTTTAGAGAAACAGTTAAAATGTACTCAAGAAAAAAAAATTTGTGACTGCAACTTACTGCTTTCTATAAAACAAAAATTCTTTAAGTTGCAAGATATTACGTTTTGAACACGAAAATATAGTATTTTTTTTAATATGTAGAAATTATTTAATATGCATCTTTTAAACGTCAGATTAAAGACCAAAAAGTGCTTAATACTCGTATTATGGTTTTTAATACTTCATTCTATGTATAATAGGAGGTGAGAAATATAAGTTAACATACATGCATATATCGCTATAGGTAGCAAAGAAAGTATGGCCGCCATTTTTAAAGAAGAAGAAGAAGAAGAAATAATTTTTTAAAAGTAGTTCTGAGATTCAAATCTATTAATAAAAATAACAACTTTCTTAACCTTTACCTTGCAAGGTAGTTTTTTTTCTATGCTCGCTTTAACATGGGGTCACTCGTGTCTTGTCCTTATTTTACCTAGTTGAATCGCTCCTAGGGTCCTGCCAAAATTTTTGAATCATGATTGATGTTTCTACTTGACGATAAATGTGCGCACATTAATTAATTAAGTGCGAGGTAAATGTCACTAGCGCTACGCGTTCACCGGGCCACGAGTGACCCCACGTTACAGGGAAAAGGTTAGAAATTGTCGAGCTACCAGTGTTGAATCTGTTGATTTGGACTGATTTTTGACTGACTCTATTTTGACTATGATAATTTGGGGAAAAAAAAATTCAAAATGAATAGGTTGACGTTTATCATGCTTAAGCCTGAATGATACTTCATTAAATTGCTCATTTTTTCGTCATTGAAAATGAAACTGGAGCAGTTCAAATAGTACGAATGCATAGATTCAATTGGTGTGAGTGAGTACGCATATAGTACGACTTGGAGAAAATAAAGACGAACTGCATTTTCAATGCATTGTTTTCGACATTTCTCTCAATTCGTTCGTCGTTAAGTTTCGATCAAATATTTACTAAAAAAGTGACAACGTTTCTTACAATAAATGTCTGTCCTGCCCACGCATCATTTGTTTTTCGATTTTAAAGTTGGACAAAAAATAAATAAATTATCATACGGGCCTTACTGTTTTCCATTTGTTTATGTTTATCTACATACATATGACGAACGCAGAATAAAAACAGTGTGTTATATTTCACAGAAGAAAAACACTTGCGAAATTTTGCCAGCATCTCTTCTGCGTTCGTGTAAATTTTGCAAGTTTGCGTGCAAAATTCGTATATATATGTTGTCAATACAAAAACCGCCTATAGTCTTCGACCTCATAAAATTTAGATTTTATTCACCATAATCTAAATTTTCTTATCTTTGATTATTAGTTTTAACCATTTTACTAATTAAACGTTTTTCTAAGTTTTTAGTTTATATATGAAATTATCATTAATCCATTAATGTCGAATGTTACATGTATGTCGAGGCGTTCGTCCTCTTCATTTTTAATAAAAAATATAAATAAATCCATTTCGTCGGTCTCACACAACTTTGAAAATTAAAATTTTGTTGAACGCTCGTCACTAATGGGTAAAAGTGAATACATACTTAGGATGTAATCTTAGTTTTTTGGAATATACCATGTAAAATTTTTGTTACTTTTTTACCTTTAAACAAAAGTCGCCATAATTAATTCCTGTTTCTTTTTTATTTATTTAAAAAAAAAATGCTTAAATAAAATAATTTTAAGAAACTACCGGATAGTAATCCAAAATCCAATATCCGGCATTCGGAATAGTAAATTTGGGCCGAATATCCGGCAATTATCCGGTTTGCATCTCTAGTTTCAACTGAGAAAATTCATAAAAGGCACTTAAAACACCTTTAACAAGTGTAGCAGCTTCAAAAAACAAAGATCAAGAACAAGTAAAAGCAGCAAACGGAGCTAAAACGGATTGAAATTTAATTTAAAATTAAATTTTCATAATTTATGTCTTACTATATTATTCTCGGCGCGCTTCCCTTCACCCCGCGCTTATCTGAAATATACTCGTAGCATTTAAATTAATTTGTGGTGCAATTTCGTGCTCTAAAACAATCTTCTGCCAAAATATCAGCGCAATTGGCCCAGAGGTTTCTTAAAAGTGGGCGTAATTATAGTGCCACCACGTCCATTTTTAGTACAGTTGCAGACGGTAAGCATTCAAATTTAATTACCAAATTTCAGTCTTATACGACCAAAACCGTCTGAAATATAGCATTTTCATTGATTTGAGGGCGGGCAAAGAGGGCGTGGAAACCCATTTTTGATACAATTGCCGAAAGTAACCATACAAACTGAATAACAAAATTTTAGTGACATACAATCGAAACAGTCGGAAATATAGCATTTTCATTGATTTGTGTGTGGTAAAAGGGGTCGTGATTAAAACTAAGTATGCAATAATCTAATCTAAATAGAACGTAAGTCATACACGCTTAAAATATGAGCAAAATCCGTTTAGCTGTTTAGATTTGTAAAAAAGTCAAACAAACAAACAAACAGAAAATGATTTTTATTAATAAAGACAGATCGATAGATTCATTAATTACTAAAATTTTTTCTCTTCTTACTTGACTTTAAAATTAATAAAAAAATTAAAAACATTAACAATGAAATAGCCAACATAAATTTCATTTTGTTATGTAAACATCAAAAATTTAATGTATTTAAAGATCTGAATGCAAAATTGCATTTATGAAAATATTACAGCCAACTAACAATCAACCACGCCCGCTTTGCTTGTCGGCCAAAGCCGAAGCAAAAAAAAAAATAATAAAATAAAACCGATTATAAATGACGAGTACAAACACGCACAAAATCTCTCTGCAGACAATGGCAAACCTCAGCGAGTAAAAATCTGCCGTGAAAAGCTTCTTGAGAACATACGCCGTTCGGAGTCGGCTCAAAGCTGGTAGGTCCAGTTCTCGAACATTTGTGTTCAAACATTTCACAACACATACAACACAATTGATCATACGAAGCTCGGTCAAAGTCCTTTCAAGGGCTGAAATGGCCATTTCGTTTTTTTTTTTTACAAACACGCACGCAAACTTTACATGCACGCTACAGAGATAACTTCTTTTTACGCTGGCAAAATTTCGTATGTGTTTTTCTTCTGTGAAATATAAGACACTGTTTTAATTCTGTGCTCGTCATATGCTATTAATGAAATAGTACAATTGTTGTGTGCATTTAGGCATGCATCCTTTTTCATTTCATATCAGCGTTCTTTCACCTGATATGAGCAACCTTGTTATAAAAAAAAATTAAGGTGATGTTAATGGGGCTGTTTTTATATAATTTTTATTCTGAATGTACAACATTTCAAAAGTATTTTGTAAAATTTTCAAGTAAATCGTGCCAAAACTAATGAAAATATAGCGTTTCAAGTGAGCGGACCTCAGGCTCGATTTTTATACATACAGCCATGGACACATAAATAGCACAAATGTCAACTTATTTTTTAAACGTTTCATTTGAACCTAATAATGCATTCATTAACCGTAGTTATAATTTTTTGAGACTCCAGTGTGACGTTGTTTAAAACTCCGAGAGAGATGTACTGTTACTTACTTTTATTTGCTCAGGCCATCTCTTTCTGTATAGGCATGTACGATCTGCTGTGGTCATATAAATAGCACACATGTAAGTTGGTGAATAAAAGTTAACAAAATCGGATGTTTGTAAAAATTTTAGAGTTCTATTTAGTTAATTTCGCCGATTCTAAATAAAATGGGTCGTGGCAAACATTGCACTCCGGAAAAAAAGGTCTATTATTCACGAACTAAGTCGAAAAGACAGAAAACCATCTGAAATCGTGGATATTCTCAAAATTTCGCGAAAAATGGTCTATAATGCACTCAAGCTGGTTACATCAAATGGTTCAAATAGTTTCGAGAATAAGCCGCGCAATCCTAGACCGCGTAAAACCACCGCTTCTACTGATAGACTTATAGTTCGCAAAAGTAAGGCTGATCCATTGAAGTCAGCAAAGCAAATTATGAGGAAAATAAATGCAGAAAATAACATTAATGTTTCGAGTAAACTACTTTCTAGGAGACTACATGAAGCTTATCTTTATGGACGCATCAGCCGTCCAAAAAAAAAAAAAAAAAGCCGCTCTTAACAAAAAAAAATTTAAAGGATTGTTTAGCGTTTGCAAGGGCCCATGTGAATAAAGAAGACCAAATTTTTAAGAACGTGCTCTGGACTGACGAAACCAAATTTAATAGGGTTGGATCAGATGGAAAAACTTTTGTTCGGCGTCTCAAACGCCAAGAGTTGAATCCGAAGTATACAAAAAAATCATTAAAGCTTGGAGGAGGGAATTTAATGGCTTGGGGAGCTTTTTCCTGGCACGGCGTTGGGCCAATTTTTCGTATACTAGGAATAATGGACAAAAATATGTATTTAGATATTCTTAATAACCTGATGGAACCATTTGCATCTGAGAACATGCCTATTAGGTGGTCTTTTATGCACGATAATGACCCAAAAGACACGGCAAAGGTTGTGATTGATTGGCTAAAAAAGGAAAAAATAAATATTTTGAATTGGCCGGCTCAAAGCCCAGACCTCAATCCTATAGAAAATTTATGGAATGATGTGGTCAGCACAAGCAACTAAAAATTTTTGAAATTTCGATGAGTTATGGAGTGAAATTGAGAAGGCTTGGTACTCTATTCCGAAGGATAGGGTCAGGAAGCTTGTGGAGAGTATAGGACGAAGATGTCGGACTGTTTTGGACAATTCGGGATACAGTACCAAGTACTAGTGAGAACATACGTAAGCTCATTATAAAATAAAAATAAATCACTAGTCTTTTTTTCAGGATCCAAATTGTGCTATTTATACGTCCACCTCAGCTAAGGAACATTTTCAGATTTTTCATTAATTTTCTAGTTTTGATTTCGTAATTACAATGTTACTACTGGTTTTAAGTTTTTAAGGTTTAAACTCAAATACCATGACATAAATTATTTTTTTCCTCTATGAATTTTATTTAAATTTATGCAAGACACCTTACATGTATTTTTGTGCTATTTATGTGTCCACGGCTGTACATACGAATAACCATAGCAGACGAACAAGCTGCAAGTACAAGTAAAGAGGGTAGAATGCAACGCAGGCAAGAGCAAAGAAATGCATTGGACATCCTGAATGACAGCGTTTTAATGTACGGAGCTGGTATTGTTGATTCTGTGTAAGAATAAAAAATTATACCCTGATTTTTTGGGCTATTAAGTACTTAAGTAGTTTAGAAACAAATTCATTATATTGTTCCTTCCTTGCCTCAATCATTTCATTATTATCTTTAGCCAATACTTTTCTTTTTTAGTGAAACAAAAACATTTACAAAACACTTATTAAAGATTTACTGAAAAGAAAAACAACATTTGTAAAACACTGCATGCGATTTGATCATCATGATAAATGAATTAATGTATAAATTGCTTAAATAAATAAAACTTTAAATGTTTCTGCAAGATAATATCTTAAAATTATAAGTTTTTAATAATTTTTAATATTTCACCTGTGGTTGACCATTTTTGGGACTTGCCCAAATACATATATAGTCATTTAATAAATATTAATATTAAAACAAACATGTCTTTAGTTTTGAAGAGTTTTCTTGTTCTCAAAAAATGTCCCTGGCAACCCTATCTGGGGACCTTTACTTGCTAGTAGATTTGTATTCAATGTATTCAATTTTGAGAAATTTGAGATGCTTATTGGATTTGGTGTTTGAATAATTATAACTATTTTTAAATTGTTTTTTACTTATAATAATGTGTATAACTTTTATTTAAATTACGGAAATCAATACAGAGCCTTAGCTAGGATTTTCCTTGCGGCTGTAGGTTTGGGGCGTGTTTATTTTATTTAAATTACTAAAATCAATACAGAATCATAGGCTAGGATTTTCCTTGTGGCAGTAGGCTTGCGGCATGCCGGTATCTCAAGCATTTTTTTATTAAAACGGTTACAAGGTGTTAAATCTTGAAAAAGGTCAAAGTTTTTCTCATTTTCAGCTTAGATATTTGTTTATAGTTCCACGTCAAATGGTATGTCTGGTGAAAGCAAAATTGTGACCCCACCATTTTAAAATATCTTTGATATTTTTATAATTTGTTATTGTAATAAGAAAAAAATAATATTTAAAGTATATGTATCACGATAAGGTATTTTGGTTTTGTACAGTGTATTAATGTTAAATTTGATATATAAATAGTAAATTTTTGAGTAATTTGAAAATGTAAATTGAGAATTTATAAAGAAATTCGTAAAGAATATACTTTGCTTAACTCTTGATAATTGCCTTTTTTGGATCATTTCAAATTAGAATCAAAAGGTGTGAGTGTGCGCCACCACGCACGGTAGAAGTGAAAATTCTACCAACAAACTGATTTTTGGAATAGCTAATTTATTTTAGTAACATTCCCTCCTGTAGCAGTGTAACCAACTAGCTTTAAGTCGATCTGCATATCAGTACAACTAGTACGGTCTTTTTTTTTATAAAGCTAACTGGTATTCTTCACAACGCGATATAGCAGGAAACAGCTTACAACTGATATGTAGTTAATAGTTCAATATTCACCTAGAAAATTAGAGAGTGAAATTGATTCACATTCGTTGCCCAGTTGGTTGGTGTTACAACAGACCAAATTGTTTTATATTTTTGTTTGTTTTCTTTTTTACAAATATAAAAAAGAAAACTTCTTTTCTTGATTTCTTCTTCTTAATAGAAGAAAAAATTGTCAGTCTTGTTAGGAATCAATTGTATTTTCCAGTTCGGTGCTCGTTTAGAACAGCGCACCATTCTGCTGTAGTTCAACGTATTAACACTTCATCATTACCTCCCTTGTATCAAATCGAACAAAATACGAAGAATGCCGAAAACAAGCATTGTATACCTTGTTCAACTTATTGCAAAGGATTGATCACAAAAAAATTATTGTTTACCAAAAATTGTCATGAATTTGTTGGTGCTTTGAGCACACATATTTCCGTAGGAATTGAAAGTGGCTAATATAATATCAATAGCTAAGATAAATACACCAGTTACTCCTCCGGACTTTCGTCCGATTATTATGTAATCGTCAATAGGCTCTTAACTAAATTTAAATCAGGTAATACAGCTAGCAAAGCTGATCTACTGTAGAGTTGAAAATTCTTAACGGAGACGAACTTCAGTTTTTTGTTTTTCTAATCAAAATTAATCAAAAACTAAAACTATTCTCTAGTTTTTATCATCATTTTTATTCCATAAGTTAGAGGACTAAAGACGGAAATTTTAACGTCTGAAAAGCAATTTTGTATTCAACAAGCTCTAAAATTTTGCGAATACAAAGCATACTTTAAGCAATTTAAAAACAATTTCCAGAGTGTATGGACTTATCTATAAGACTTAAAAATTCTATTTATCATTGGTAATTTCAGCGTTTTTATAAGTTATAAAATTTTGCTATTGTCACTAATTATTCAAAAGAGTTATATACTTTTGTTCTTTGTTTATTTTTTGATACAGCGTACATATTTATAAAAAAAAATTCCTCAATACAAGCGCCTATTAGATAGTTTCTTTATGACCTTCGTTTCTGTGAATAGTGTGTGCTAGGAATTGATTAAATACCATACCATTTTGTAAAACAACACTGTTCAAGGATATTATTACTCATGAAAACTGTTTTACAAATTTAAAAATAAAATCAGAAATAAACAACCGAAATACGAATGTATGTACAAAAGAGAACATGTGCCACTCACAATTATTTACAAAAGCATAAACAGAAAAATAATAAATAATATAATTGACAATAATAATAATAATTACACAAAAAAGTAACACAATAATAATGAGGGATTCTTTTTAGATGGGGGTTCGAAGTACTCACCACAGCTAAGCGCCTGCACAATTTATCCAAAATCAATCAAATTTATATAATATCAAATCCAATGCCAAAACAAGCACATTTATTGCGAAATTGTAACATTGAACTAGAGTAGAGTTGAAATCCTTCAAGCGATGAATCAACACCATGTGGTGTGTTACTCAAAAGAACTCAACACTTGCTATAATAATAGCTGTAACACCACCACAAACACCAACACAATGTATATCGTTAAAAAGAATACAGAAAATAAGTGGTATGCAAAAACTAGTTTGACAAAAAAATACACGGAGCTTTATATTGGCAGATACTCCACTCGGAAATACATTCGTTAATCATCGTTTTTCCTACTTGCTGGAAAAATCGATTATCTTTTTCTGACTTTCAGCAAAGAATGTACTTGCTTAAAAATTTTTTTTTTTCATAAAATTCTATTTTATTATCGTTTTATTATGAAATTTTATGGGGGAAAAAAAAAACTAAGCAAAATCTTTGCTGCACCTTACTTACACCAAGTGTAAAACTTTCAGTTTAAAATTAATGCAAGCAGATACAGATACAGATACAGATAAATTATTGTAAAAATCCAAACTTGTGAAAAATTTTATTTTTCTCACATAACAGATTTGAAAAAGCAAACAAATTCTAAAAACTCGGGTTTTGCGAAAACTTACGTCTCTCTTTTGCCACAACGAGTAAAGAGTCAAAAAGTTTTTCTTTAAATTGAAATTGGAAAAATTTTATAAGAAAAAATAAAATTTTCACTATACTTTCACTGTATTCGCAGGCTTACGTAGTTGTTCACGGTATATGAGGAATCTAGAACTGAATGTGAAAAGTGTAAGATTCTGCTCTCTAAACTCATGCTATAAAGTGAAATAACTCACCACCAATGAAGTTGCTTGCAATTGGGAGGATTTAATTTTTATAGCAAAGTGACACTTTGAATAGGGTTTGCTATAACTTAGATGGATGCAGTTTGAGGTATGTAACATAACCTCATAAGACTTGACATATTTTTAACACACATAAATCAAAGAAAAAGCATTTAATATTAATGGAAACTCAGTTTTAATGCATTAAGCAACCGTTTATGTATCCGAAGTATACTAAAACTCAAATACTTTTCAATAAAATTCGGCTTGAAAATATGTAAACAAACTAAGGAAGGCACTTGGGCCCACGCAACATTTCAGCTGTGGTTGAAGAGTTGCCAAAAGAAAATTGGATTCGGCGTACAAACCAGTGTAAAGTAAAAAGCTGAAATTTGACATTCTATAAAAGCAAAAGTTTGTTCAAGCGCAGGTCTTCATACTGTCATAATAAGCGAGAAAGCTTGCGAGTCACAAAATAATAGCAGCATACGAATGTCATTGTTGGATAGCCGGCAGCTTTTAACAGCAACGGTTTATAAACAAGTGCTTTTTTTGACACGATGTTGTGTATCTAACGGCAGTAGTTCGTACTTAACATCCACAGGGTGTCGAAAGACAGCTATTAGAAGTGCGAAGTCTCTTATTCTTAAAAACAATTATTAGCAAGGGCTCCATTATGCTTCAGAAAACAAAAAGTATGTAGCTCGCTCGCACGGTAGAAGTGAAACTTTTACCCAAAAATGGAATTTCTGGGAAACCTTCTAATTTATTTTATTAACATTCCCTCATTCAATGCAACCAAATGGTTAAAAAGGAGTCTGCCTTCATACCAGTAGTAGTTCGAGAACTATATTTTTTCATAAAGCTATCTAGTATATTCAATTTAGTGATATCATGGAAAATATCAGTTGTTCCTTTTGTTTATGGACAGTTACAGAAAAGTTCAATATTCACGTACAGAATTAGATCACAGTGTTTTATTTTTTTTTTTTTTTTTAATTATATTGTTATTTATAAATATTAAAAAGAAAAAATATGTCGAAAAACCTGTGTCGGGAATAATGCACTTTTCCCTTTCTGTGCTCGCATCGAACCGCGTACAATTCGACTGCAAGTTGAACGTGCTACCATCTCACAATTGCCTCCCTTGTATCAAAGTGAACATAGTGAGTTTATTTATTTAATTTATTTTCAATTTTTCTTAAAAAACAAAAATAAACTGCCTGAATGATTGTAAATATTTTTAATTTAAAAAAAAAACACAAAATTTTCACTGTAGTTAGGACCACTAAACCTTTGTGGTCAGAAAATCTGACCTTATGCTACCTCGCATACTTGTTTGGGTTTATTTTACCGTGTCTACACAGTTGAAAATGTTGATGCGTTTTTCGTTACAAGATTTGTATCGTATTTTATGTTGCATATGCGACGATATTTAATGCTAAATGATGCAGACATGTATATATAGAAGAAATTCCAACATTATCACAAAATTGTGCTATTCCCACTGTTCGATGACAATAGTCGAATTCGATATCGATTATGATTACGATTCGAAAATGATACGTTTGGAGGGCTTAACGGTTACTTCGTAAACGAAGGTTCGCTTATGTTTCGAAAAATTTTTCGTTTACAACACAAAAGCGATTAATTCTTCAACACAATTGCGAAGACAATTATATTTTCTAATATTTTTACTGTAAGGTGGATATATTTGGACAGTTTTTTTGGCACTTTCAGACTTTCTTTTATTATTACTGACGCGATAACACTGGTATGAAATAACTTTCGATTTTTGATCGGCAATTAGGGAAAAATACGAAATTTTTCTTCGATAAAAGTGCATTGCAAACGAACTTTCGCCGGGTGGGTTACATATGCATTGACAAGTGTTAATTTTCGGCACAATATTTTAGTACCATATTCTTCATATGTTTTAGTTTCGACCGTAGGTAATCTGACAGCTTAGTTGGCAATGGAAGAACTTGTGACCAGTATTATGTGTGTTAAACCGCAGCGGTAAAGTTGCATACCGCAGCATGCGAATATTTTTTTGTTTCGGTATAAATGTGAGTTAAAAACTACATTTGAAACATATGAAATATACGACATTTATATGCAAATTTACAGATCTAAGTATAAAACAAATTTTAGATTCAAAGTTGCATTCGTTAATATTGCAGCATGTGCTGTTTCCAAATCAATCAATACAATCAGTCTGAATTTATCAAAACTCAATTTGAGAAATGCCTAAAAGAATGGTAATGTTCTGAAAAGCTATGTTCAGATTTAAATTTTAAACCGTACTGTACTTTCAGAGTATTGAACGAATGACTGAGTTCAATCATAAAAGAATGAGATAAGTACTGATTATTGCTTAAGCATTAGTATGAGCTACTCAAATAAATATGTCTTCGTGGCCCAGTGGTTAGAACAGCCGGCTATGGATACAAGTGTACTGTGTTCAATCCTCAGTGGAAGCAAAAATATTAAAAAAATCTTATTAGCAATGTTTTCCTTTACTAAACTAGTGCAGCAAGTTGCTGTGTTGTTGTTTTCGTAAGTACCATTTGCTAACATTGGTTTCATCCCTCATCTAGCTCGCCATATTGTTGTATACGCGACTATAAAAGTTTCACTTCAAAAACTTATTTAATTTTCATTGATCATCATTGATTGATTTCATTGATTTCATTGATTGATTCAAGTGCATTGAGATCATTGCACTTTGTCGAGAATAACATTTAAAAAGTGCGAATATTGCAATTTAGCAATAAAAAACAATAAACAGTGCACATACAAATAAATTAAACTGTGTCAATAGTTCGTTGTACTAAAACACAAACAATTATAAAAATGTCGTGTGGAAATAATAATTGCACAATTGATGACAAAAGTGAACCAATAGTTACCTGCAATGGGATCTGCAACAAATTTTTTCATGGTGGTTGCACTGGCTTGCCTAAGAGGAGCCTTCTCTACTTAAAGGAATACTCTACCAACTTCCTGTTTTTCTGCGATGAATGCAGGCAAATATCAGTCTCACATTTAATGCTAGCGATTAAATGTTTAAGTGAGTCCTTCGCCACATCACAATCGGAAAACAAAAAACTTTTTATTAAAACTTCTAAGCAACTGAACAACATTGCTCAAATAACAGAAGATGCCAATAAGGCTTTGGAGAGTTCATTGAAGACCACCCAATTGGGTATAACAACTATCTCCAAAAACATAAAAAGTTTGATCGAAGTGGTTGGTGACAATAAATACTCTGACATCGAGACAGCTCTGGTTGAATTAAAAAAAGATACTTCGAATATTAAGCCGCTAACTTCCTCGTTTGCTAATGACTGTAAGCAAATTAGCGAGAACATCAAATATCTGCGAAGCGACATCGATGGATTGATGCAAAGCTCGATTTCCTCGACTCCATATGTGCAACAACAAGACCCGCTACTCCCAATTATATTTGAACAAATAACTGAAGTCAGCAACGAAGTCACGGCAACTCGCGTAGATCTTGATGGTGTTAACGATTTGCTGAAACACGCTTCATGTAATATTGAATGCGTTTCTGAAAAAATTCAACAGCAATCACAATCATCTTCTCACCAGCAATCAATTCTAGAAGAAATACTGGAAACATCTGACACAGCAAATCCTTGCCGTTCTTTTACATCTCTCTTGCATTCACCAGCCCTGTCTTCTCCTTCATCGCCTACATCTCCCCGGAAAACAATCACGAACCAAACTGATCTAAGCCCAGTTGCTGCACCTCATAAATTAGTTCACCACTTTGGAACAACATGGACACTAGCTGATTGGGAAAATAGAATAAAAAAGCTAGCCAGTGGGAATGCTATTGATAAAACATCACTATTCATTAAGGGTCTGCCTTTAAGAACAAGTATATCCTGGGTCTGCAAGCTATTCAAGAATAAGTACGGCATTGTGATTCCAAATGATGACTGCGAGAAAACTTACATAAGCCGCAAAAAAAATGCAGAAATTTCAAAATTAACATTCCAACAAAATTTGCCTGGCTATTTTCTCACACATCCAGTCTAGATGGCGGCAAGGCTGAAGTTTCAATATGGAGTGATAAACCTAGGTCGCTGCTTAAAACCTCTAACACTAAGTCTAACTCTAGTTCTATTTCTAATAATACTAATTTTAACTCTAAGTCTAATTCTTATAATCATAATAGAAATTTACCCAATTCATATTCTAAATCTGATCCCAATTGGAAACTTAAAACTAATATTTTTCCAATCTTCACTCCGCAGCTCATTCAAAGCATAAAATCAAAATCTTCTAACTCGAAACAAGCGAATCCCACACTTCAGCACTCTCACCCGAAACGGGTCTCATTTAATCTTAATCCTAATTGACACCAGTTCACACCGGCAAACAAAAATGAGAGTAATATGCTCCAGACACTGTATCCTAACTTTGTACATTCTCATACTTTAAACCCATCTCCTTCTGTTCCAATCACAAGTGGAGCCCCTAATCAACCTGGTAGATCCACTTCTTTCATCGACCCTCTTCAACCACCAAAGGTGAAACTAACTTCGAACTCTTGTGTTGACACCGAGAGCAGATATGCCCTATCTCGTCTTAGAGAGAACAGTGTCTACAACAATGTGCGCCTCTACCTGGCTTACATGTATAAAGCACCTGTCTCTACTTGTATAGAAGGCAAAACCAAGACAAACCTCAAAGTCTTGATTCAGCAAGAAGGCTTACCTACCGATGTCAATGAATTATGCCATTTGTTCACCAGTTTCCACGTGCAACTTGGCTTGACAAGTCAACAAGTCAAAGAAGACCTTAACACATATGGTGCTCATGTAAGGTCAAAACATATCTCCTATCTTCAAAAGACCCGTAAAGAGCAACAACAATATTATTCCTAACCAGCGTAGTGAACATAATCAAAACCCTAATCGCAGCCCAATTAGTGATTCCCCGTCAACGACTGCTCTCGCATATTTTACCACAATTGTGGCGGTATGCGAGGAAAACTTAATAAGCTTTTTGTTGACGCGAAATCTTGCCTCTTCCAAGTACTAGTTTTCACCGAAACATGGTTAAACGAGACTTTCAGTAACGAAGAGATTCTTGACAGCAATTGGACAGTTTATCGAAATGATCGGGACTTTGGCCACACAGGTCTCTACCGTGGAGGTGGTGTTATGATTGCAACGCACAACTCTTTAGAAAGCAAGCTTGTTGCAACAACCTCTCACACACTCTTTGAACACCGTATCATCAAAGTTCGCTCAGGGACCAATATTTTTATTTACATTGTTGTCTTTTACATTCCCCCCTGTTCTATCGAAACAACATACAACGATTTATGTGAAACAGTCCAATCGTTAACCGCAACCTTAAATGAGGAAGATAAAGTTATAATTTTTGGAGACTTCAATCGTCCAAATATCTCATTTATCGTCGATGAAAATGACAATTATCTTCTTCCGGTTAACCTTTCAAGCTCGATAGACTTTAATTTACTTAGTACCTTTTATAGCAATGACCTACAACAAGTTAATCCAACCCCAAATCGGAACGGCAACTGGTTGGATTTAGTCTTTGCTAATTCGTATGATGAAATAAAGATTACTGCAACTACTCAGGCTGAACACTTATTTTCTAATACACTCCACCACACTGCTTTAACTGTTGAATTTCCTAGTAACAACATGTCTTTTACCACCTCATTTAATAACACAATTGTGTTCGACTTTCTTAATGCCGATTATGACAGTATAAAAATTGATTTGAATGCCTATAACTGGAATGATCTATTAAATTTGGAAATAGATAGTGCTATTTCACTTTTCTACCAACGCCTTTTCACAAGTATTGAAAAATTTGTGCCTAAGATAAAGAAAAAAAATAAACTTTCAGAACCATGGCTTGACCAAAGTCTCAGACATATAAGAAACCAAAGAAACAAGCTACACAAATTCATTAAGGAAGGCGTAAATGTAAGCGATGAAATCAAAATGAGATACGAAGAGCTCTACAATGAGTTATCTATAAAATCAAATGATGCTTATAGAACTTATACCAACCTTATTGGAGAAAAAATTCTGAGAGATCCTAAAAAATTTTTTGATTTCGTTAATGTCAAACGTAAATCAGCTGGATACCCCTCATCTATGTTTAAAGGCAATACAATTTCTTCCAACCTCCAAGAGATCTGTAATATTTTTGCAAATCACTTTAGAGAAGTTTTCTGTGCTCCCACAACCCAGACTCTCTATTCCTCCCCCTCTCCTAATGCGACAGACATTATAAACAATATCAGTCTGACGCTGGATGAAATTGTTAATGCTATCATGGAACTTGATTCAAACAAAGGACCTGGTCCGGACCTCATACCACCAAGTTTGTTAGTTCAATGTATAAGCAATCTTGCCATTCCCTTATTTATACTTTTCAACAAATCCTTATCCTTAGGTGTTTTTCCATCCTACTGGAAAATCTCCCATTTGACACCTATTTATAAAAGTGGCGATAAAAGGTCTGTTGAAAATTACAGAGGCATTGCCATCTTGTCAGCTATACCAAAATTATTTGAAAAGATAATATGTGATAAGCTGACGAGTCTCGTTAATCCCCGTTTAAACGAGCAGCAACATGGGTTTCGGAAGGGCCGATCGACCACCACTAACCTAATGATCATGGTCTCCGATGTGTTAAATCAAATGGAAAAAGGACGCCAAGTAGATGCAGTTTACACAGACTTCAGTAAAGCATTTGACCGTGTCGACCATAATATCTTAATTTTGAAGTTAGAAAAATTTGGCATTTCCGGTTTATTACTCAATTGGATCAAATCCTATCTCTGCGAACGATCCCAGTTTGTTAAATTTCAAGGCATTTTTTCAAATGAAATACCGGTCACCTCTGGTGTACCACAAGGTAGTCATCTTGGCCCAATACTTTTCAACATTTTCATTTCAGATTTATCTATTACTCTTTGTGACATTCCCCATCTTATGTACGCAGATGACCTTAAAATATATAAGATCATTAAATCAGAAGTTGATGTAACTTTCCTACAATCGAAACTGCTGTCCCTTGAGCAATGGTGTAATCAAAACAAACTTCACTTGAATGTTAAGAAATGTTGCATGATAAGTTTTTCCCGTAAGAACTTGATACCAGAATGCAGTTACCTCCTTAATAATATTGTTCTGAGCAGATCCAACCATATTGTAGACCTTGGAGTTGTCCTAGATAATAAGCTGAGATTTAATCTACATTTTGATAAAGTCTTATCGAGGGCAAATAAACAGCTGGGATTTATAAAAAGACGTGCTAAAGAATTCCAAAATGTGTGGGTAACCAAAACGTTATACTGTACCTTAGTGCGACCACTTCTTGAATATGCTTGCATCATTTGGAATCCAGCCTTTGAATCTCATAGCGACAAAATTGAATCCATTCAAAAACAATTCCTGCTTTTTGCGTTAAGAGATATCTTTGACCCCCGTGACTATAACAACTTGCCACCGTATGAACAAAGACTCAGGCTCCTCTCTCTGATGCCTCTATCATCAAGAAGAACTTTACTGAGTTCACGTTTCACATTTGATGTTATTAACGGAGCTATTGATAGCGAATATATCTCCAGCAAAATTACACTAAATGACCCAATGAGACGTACTAGGCATACGCGGCTCCTAAATGAATATATTCACCACACTATTTACGCAAATAATGAACCTATTAGTAGGTGCTGTAGAATTTTTAATAATATTAGCGAGCACTATTCACCATCCATACCAAAATCCACATTTAAGCGAACCCTCTCAAAGTCTGTCTTTGACTCTGAATAATTTGTCCTTTCAAGCACTGCTCCCTACAGAGTTATGCTTCTTGGTCTAGTCCCCCTCCGTCATCCCCTAAAAGTAGTACTTAAGATATATTAGCATATTTTAAGTATTCTTTAAAATATGTTCGTATATAAGTTCCTTTTCCCTTCTTCCTACCTTTTTGGCGTGTTTTTGAAATCATGTCATTCAGGTGGGCGGACTACGCCCACATCGAATTGCATATCTTCAAACACAAAAACAAGGAAAGGAGAGAGAAAAAAAAAATAATGTTAGAATAAGTAAATTGCCTTGCCTTGTTTGGCCAATAAATAAATAAATAAATAAATTTTCGAAATGGGCAAAATTTTTTGATTTTCGTATTGTTAATATGATAGATTTCTCAGTTTTTGATTAACCTAGAGACGTTGGCAGCTAATTAGCATCCATTATAAGCATAAGCATTGTATATTTTTGTATTTCGGTTTTCTGTAATTCAGATTTTACATGTTTTTTTAATTGAGGACAAAAAAGAACTCTGAAGAGGTAAATTAAAAAAAAAAATAACATAAACAAAAAAGAGGTAAATTTTTTGACATGTGACCTTTTTTTGTTATATTTCAAAATTTTGAGCTTGAATCCCCCTAATCATTCCATTTTTTATAATCTGATTTCAAAAATTAGTTCGTTGGCCCAAAAAACCTTACCATGATAATTTTGAACGAGATCGATCTGACGAAAACGAAGTTACAGCTCATCAAAAATAAAAAAATGTTGAATTTTGTTTGGAAAGCCCATAGATTGCTCCAGTAAAACAGAATTTGGTCCTACACCGAAAAAAATAACTTCGTATTAGGAACGAACTATTTATAACATTTCACAAACTGGGCTATTGTACATACTACATATGGCAATTTGTACATTGCACGATAGAAAAAATTGTATATATTACAAAAAAAGAAATTATTTTTTAAGTATACGAATGAAGTTCGGATATTGTACGAATAAACAAACACTCCTACCGAATTTTTTGAAAATTTCAAACGACATTCGTACATTTCACATATTTATATATTGTAGATTTTACAAATTTGCTTTCGAATTCAAAAAGTTTTTTTTTTTTTAAACACTTCAAATGTTTTTACTATGTACCAAGCATTTGTACAATCTACAAATAGTCTCCGTTTGTATTTCTTCAAAGATTTAATTCGTATTTTTAACCTAGTTTTCGGCCTATCCAGAGGTGGACAATATGAAACTACTGAAAACCTTGGAAATATCAGCTGGTTAAAGATATCCAGAGCTGAACAATACTGCCCTAAAAGTTATTGAAATGAGTAAGGAAATGGAAGAGCAAGCCCCATCAACTTCAAGAGAAACTTCAAGAGCTGCAGTAGAAAGTGTTCAGCCAATTCAAGACCCTTCATCTTTTACCTTCTCAGCCGATGTTATACGCAGGATATTTTAATTGTATAACGAAGCATGTTCTGAAAGACAAACTAGAAATCTTAATTCGTTCAGGTGCTCTGCTTTAATTCTGATGCTAATACCTGACATCGTTGGAGTTCTCACTGTTCTCCAAATCTTTAAAATTTCAGCTGAAACAGTAGAACAGAACTAGTTTGTTTGCTAATTACAGATGTGTCTGCTGATACGATGGTCAGAAACCATGTTCATGTTGGAACACTGGCGGGGAAAAAAACATTGTATTAAACAAGTAAGGAAAGCCTTAACCATGAAATACCCTACATCACTTTATATGCAAAGTGGGCTGCTTACGCCCATGTTTAGCTTAGAGGTTGATATTGATACCAAAAACTCAGATTCCAAATTGTATTTCTATATCTCATATCCAAATCCTTTTATAGGGCTGAAGCATTATAAGTTGTATGGGAGGTGGGCGATCACGCCCCTTTTATTCACACAATTTAATTTCGATAACACATGCATGCAACGTATGACATACACACCAAATTCTGTTTTTACTGGAGCAATCTATGGTTTTTCCACACAAAATGGAACTTATTTTATTTTTGATTTGCTGTAAATTCGTTTTTGACAGATTTTAACAGATTTCGTTAAAAATTTGAATAATAAGGTTTTTTAGGAAAAGGAATTAAATTTTTGAAACAGATTATAAAAAAAGGAACGATTAGGGGCCTCCAGTACTCCAGTAGAAAAAAAATTAAAAATGAGGTGGCGTACGCTTACAAGGAGAAAATGTTGTGAATGGCAGCACAGTTTATCACAAGTCATTAATGCATTTACAAAATATTTCGGATTTCTTAAACCTGGTTTAAAATTGCTGAGAATCACGAACTTGTTAGCTGCATTCCCGTGGCACTGAGCCAGATCAAATCCCAGTGGAACAGTTTTAGTTCAACTTTATTACAATTTGGCACAACTGGCGATGAAGTGTCAAAATACGAGTGCGAGCAATGAGACGAAAACCCATCGAAGAGTAATTCAAATTTGCCAACTATATTCGTTTTGGAAAAAAAGCTTTAAACTTGGCAGCATTTTAAGATCAGAAATAGAGCCAGGAAAAAATAAAATAGAGCCACGATCTATATCAACGACCACGGAAATACAGCTGTTGTCTCTTTTGGTCTATTGTTAACGCAGGAAGTACCCATCTTGCAACTAGCTTTTTCATACCCAAATTATAATTAAGAATTAAAACCAACGAGCCACTTTAAAGTTACGCGTTTTCATTTTTGGAGCCTTTAAAACAATATCATGGATTTTGTTGATCATTTCTTCAACTGCTTCCTCTTTTGGGCAACCGGAAAGTTGTTCATCATAAGTGATTCGATGTTTGAATTTATCCAACTAATAAATAATGGCAAGCCATTCCTTCCAATAAAACACAATGTTTTATCAAAACTCGAAATTCACTTTTATTCATTGTTACAAAAGAACAAAAGTTGCTTACTTCAAATAATTCTCACTCACAAACTTCTGATGGCTCAAGTTTTGACAGTCATCTCTGCCAGATCTTATAAATAATATCGATTTAAGTCTACCTTTGACATATTTGTGCTACACCAAAAAATATACAGCCAAGTATTTATACGATTTTTTTATAATATTTAAAAGTTTTCGAAAGGATTTTCCCAACTGTACAATAAATTTAACTGAATATATTGTTTTTTTTTTTTTTTTTTTGTTCTAACTAAACAGTTTTTTTTTAAATTCTGTTTAAATACACAAGTTTTCATTTTGTCATCATTAAAATACTTTTTTTTTTTTTTGATATTCAAACTGAACGAGACTCGAGTCGGTGTAATTCTCAACTAATACAGGTTGGTTTCTGATGTTAAAGAAAAAGAGCTTTTCTGTTTCTAAACACATCTGTATTTCGCATGAATAAAGACTTTAACAAATGAAATGCACAAACCAAAAAATTTCGTGAAAGCTTGACATTTTTACATTTACAGCAAGCGAAAGTGTCTTTTAGGAGTTCAAGCAAATTTTTGAATTTTAACATTTTTATAAGCTTTTATTTAACTTGCTTCGTTCGTATGTATGTATGTATGTATGTCCGCAAATCTTGCAAACAATTTTTCGACAGCTTTTGGGTCTCCAATTATGCTGAAATTTAGCATACATGTGTAAGGCCGGTGACAATGCAATATTATGAAAAATGTTTTTCCACACCCCCTTTTACCGCCCACAAATCAATAAAAATGCTATATCCCGAAAACTACTAGGCAGATTTAGATAAAATTTTGGTTTTAAATTTCCTGTAAGTAGAAAATGTGATCTAAGAAAAAAATTTGACCACACCCCCTTTTACCGCCCACAAATATATATATCTCCAAAACTACCGGGCTGTTTCAACTGAAATTTTGGCAGTAAATGTCCTTCAAGTATTGCATGGGTTAGAAAAAAAAGGTTTCCACACCCCCTTTTACCGAAATTTTGGTAGTAAATTTCCTTCAAGTAGAAAATGGGGTTTTAAACAAAAATGTAACCACACCCCCTTTTACCGCCCACAAATTATTATATACCTCCAAAAAACGACCGGGCTGTTTCAACTGAAATTTTGGCAGTAAATGTCCTTCAAGTATTACATGGGTTAGAAAAAAATGTTGCCACACCCCCTTTTACCGCCCACAAATCAATAAAAATGCTATATCTCGAAAACAACTAGGCCGATTCAGATGAGATTTTAGTAGTAAATTTTCATCAATTAGAAAATGGGGTTTAAAAAAAATGTCACCACACCCCCTTTTGCCGCCCACAAATTCATATATCTCCAAAACTACCGGGCTGTTTCAGTTAAACTTTTGGCAGTAAGTGTCCTTCAATTATTGCATGGATTAGGAAAAAAATGTTGCCACGCCCTCTTTTACCGCCCACAAATCAATAAAAATGACATATATCCAAAACTATTAGGCCAATTCAGCTGAAAATTTGGCAGCACATTTACATCAAGTAGGAGATAGGGGTTGAAATTTTGCCACACTTCCTATTCCCGCCCACAAATCAATAAAAATGCTATATCATAATAAAGTATATAATGCAATAAATAATGTAAATGGTATAAATAATGTTTATATGTACTGTTAAGGTTAATGGTCTACAAAATTCAAATGCTATATGTAAGGCTTTCAAAATAAAAGATGTTCATAATAAACCTTTAAGACTAAAAAGTAAAAAATAAAAAATTATATAAAAAAAATTTTTTAAAAATAAGCTTTTATTTAAAACCAAAACGTGAACTAAAAGAAAAAAATAAATTTCATTGACATTTGTCATATGTGTATATAGTAGGTATATTCTAGATTCAGAAGAACCTCTTCCTTGGTTACCCATCATCATAATAAAAGCGTACGTAAATAAGTAAGTTCTACGGATGTAAAATACATTTAAAATACGTTTAATATGTATTTAATTAATAAAATAAATTAAAATACATTTAAATTTTAAAAGCTTAAGGCACTGATATTGTGAAGTAAGCCTGCATAATGGATGGCGCCTTATATACAGACAAGCCTACTAAAAGATTCAATTCCACTGATATTGTGTAGTAAACTTGTATATTTTCCATTTTGAAAATTTCTAAATTTATATACATCCCTAGAACTTACCTATTTACGTACGCTTTTTTTATGATAATGGGTAACCAAGGAAGAGGTTCTTCTGAATCTAGAATATACCTACTATATGCATATATGACAAATGTCCCCAAATTTATTTTTTTCTTTTTAGTTCACGTTTTGGTTTTAAATAAAAGCTTATTTTAAAAAAATTTTTTTTAATATTTTTTTATTTTATGAGTTGTTTCTGTGTTCGATGTGCCAAAAAAGGGCACTTTAAGGATTTTTGAAAAAAAATCAAGTATCAAGAGCTACAACTTTTCTATTCAATTTTTGGGGTTTTTTTTTTGCACACAATAGTTAAAAACTATTTTTAGTTCATTTCTTGTTTGCATTTTTCAAAATTTAAATTTTTGGATTTTAGGGAATTTTTTTCGTAAAAATATTCATACTCAAAATTTCCCAAAAGGCGTACTTCTATCAAAAAATTTCGTTACGACCAAATTATTAAACGTAATGGCACCCTTTTTTTTATCTGTATTAGATATAGTTTTAGAAAATATATCCATGACATTCCACTGATTTTTTTTGATATAGATTTTTGCTATTTTCTTAAGAGAACAAAAAAAAAAATATTGAGTTTTTTCTATAAAATTAAATAGTCTTTACTCTGGAAATTTAAATCCGATTTTCATGTTTAGTAAATCATTTCAAAGCAAAATAAAATTAAAAACGAAGTGCATACCAGGTTTTTGAAAATTTGAGCTTATAAAAATGATATTTGGATATTTTTGGAAAAACAACATTATATTCCCATATAAATCAGATTTTCAAGATAGAGATCGCTTGAGACACGTTTAAATATAAATATTATTTCCTGAAAATTTCAAAGCTTACCTCTGTCATGTTAAGGAACAAGCCCCTGGTGCATTATTCGTCACTTCCAAAAAAAAAAAAAAAAAATACAAGCCACTCTAATGTTCAACCTTATTTGAGTTTGTAATGTGTTCATTATACTATTATTATAGCGAGGTGCTGTAAATATTAACGATGTTATTGATAGCTTTGCCATATCAAAGAAGCGACATAATGATTTTGTTTCATAATTTTTATTTTCTATATTATAATAATAATCACCAGTACACCCTTTGTAATGTTTGTTACTTTTTTCAAAAATATTAATCACCAGAAAAATTAATTTTAAATTGCTTTTATATTTTTCGTATTGAAAAAAAGCAACGTTCTTTCTAAAGCATATACTTGAAAATGTAATAGTTTTTAAAGCGGAATAAATTCTTAAATTTTTAAAAGCTTTCCACTATGTGCTTATTTCAAAGGGAGAAATAAATAAATGTGGAAATATCCATCTACGGAAAATTCGTCTAAAACAAATTTTCTAATTACTTCCACCGTCCACGAGTCGAATTTTCAACACGAGTTGGCTCAATTAGCGAAATTTAATTTGTCGTTGTAGAAAGAAGAATTGTTTAAAAACTAATGGTTTTTAGACGAATTGTAAATAGACGAATTTTTCTGCAAATCAACAACGAGTCTCATTGATATTTACCCCCATCCTCGCCAAGATTTTTCCAGATCCGCCTGTGTAATCGATATATTTTCTTCGGAAGAGTTTAATGCTTTTTTGATAGCTTTAATTGTATGACCTTAGAATATTACATTAGAATTGTAGGAACTGGGATCTGTTGGGTAAGTATTATAACGGGGTGCTTGACCCCAATGACCCTTGGAGCAAAAAAGTTGGACTACTTGAAACAAAACCAGAATTCTTTAAGATAGGAGTTAATGCCGAGGATATGAAGAAAAACGCCACTCTGCGCCACCCAGAATTTTGTTTCGAAATTTTCTTTCAGAAGTACTTATGATTAGACCGTGGCTCCATTGTCATTTCCAAAATAAATTAAATTTCTTTTTTTACCCGCAAATTGTGATAATTTGATGGAACCTTTCGATATCAGTATTTTCTAAGTCAGAGAGTATTTTCTTATTCAGTGGAAAATTCTACAAAAATACTCCAACTGTTTGTAAAGCCTGGATTTCACTATGGGATGAAGTTTCATAGTTTGTCAAGTCTAATTTTTTTGTCATTTGTGTGCACAAGCATTTAAAAAATAAACAAATCAGAGATATTCTTTAAAATTTATTTTATTGATTTAAAATAAGGCAGACAGGTGTTAAATAAGGCAGACAACTTTAAAGTATTACTGTCCTTTACAACTCAATATTAAGATAAATTTCAAATTACCTTAAGAACTTATATAATCTAGGAAATTTTAAAAAAGGATTTTTGTAAAGAAATCGATGGGTAAATTATTCAGTAAATTAAATTCAGTTTCGAATTCTGACAATTATGAAACCCATATTTAATGATCTTTAAATTAAACGCAATATTTTCTTTTCAATAAACTTAAATTAATTTTTTTATACAAATGCGAATGACAGAATTAAGTTTGAAGTCTGTTGTCAATATGAGACGACGCGTTTGTTATTCAATAACAGCAGAATACTTTTGTGTGTACGTTTGTGTTGGCTGATTGTGTTCATTGGCAGAAAACATGTTCAAACTGTACAGAATAATTTTTTATATATCATTCATGCAAGTGAACATATATTAATGTGTAATTTATTTGGTTCATAAACAAAATAAAGAAACTGAACATAATGGTTTTATATAATTTCATGTGTACTGGCTTTAACATTTCAAGGATCAGTTTTAAAGAGATAAAATATTATTAAGAACTGTGCAGCATTTACATTAATTTTCGAAAATAAAATAAAAATAAAAAATGACGGAACCTTAAGATAATGCATTTAGTTATTTATTAACTTCTTAATTAACCCTTTGTCTGACAGACGGTTCTGGGTAGACATATTTCGTTATTCGACGTCAATTAAATATATTAGTATTTTAGATAAAGACTTGTGCTTCCAGGTACCCTCCAAAAATTTTATTGGCTATCGATCTATCACTATGATAATTTGAAAAAAGTCCTTTAAAAGGACGAAAAAAGGATTTACAAAAATTTAAACTTCGGGCCGACGGATGGTGCCTGGCTAGACCCTATGTATTTTGTATGGAAACATGGGACATTTTAATTTTAATGTTTTTAATTTTACCGCGTTTATTGCTATTTTTCATTGTATTTATTTATTTCGCACTGCTTCCAATACAACATATACGATTTATCACACACATATGTGTGTGTCTTCACTGAAGCGATGTTTCTTTACTCTTCATTCGCATGGAATGACTTGTGCGTATTGAACGTATAACAAAATCAAAAGATGTTTACCTAAAGAAATGAAGAAGAATCATACAAGTGCTGTGATTTCATCTCTTTTTGGCTTTCATAAAAACCTTGTTTCACTTTGTAGCCATGTGCCCAAAAAGAACAAAGATGGGACTTTACTTTAAACGGTGCATTATTCGAAATATTGTGAAGGTGAAGCACGCAAATCAGAAGCAATTTTGTTTTATCATGCGAATAAGATAGGCGTTGATTGCATGGACCAAATGGTTAAACATTTTTCATCAAAACGGCCAAACAGACGATGGAAGTTTGTTTTCTTACTTCCATCGCTGCTTTTGTCATTTGCAAGGACGTCGATCGTTTCTATAAAAATGATGCTAGACGCAATTTTTTGCATAAGCTTACCAAAATATTGGTTCTACCAAACGTCGAGGATCGTATGAATAATCCCAACATCATCAAGATTCTAACTTGTCGTTTGGCTTTTGATTCGTTTTTTGGTGCTGCAATAACTACTCCATCAAATAATTTCAATGCAACTACCAGCGGTGCCGATACACTCAAAGGAAAGAGAGACTGCAAAATTTTGTTTACAAGGAGGTGATAAGCTGCGGCGTAAAACTCGTTTTATTTTTTTGTTCAAAATGCACAAATCCACTATGCCTACAACATTCAAAAATTGAGTACATGTGTTTTTGCTTGCATTTTTCAAAACGATTAAATAAATTCTTGATTCAATATACAACAAAAACACACAAATCGAAAACATGTTTTCTTCGATTTAGAATTGATTTTGGATTTATTTTCCTCACACAGGTAGTTCTTTATATGCCAACACGAATGAGAAGGTAAGGAATGAAAAAAATATACCCGCATGGTATAAAAAGGTGTCTGTAAGAAGCATCTATTCACCTATAAATTCATGTAAATGTATACGGGTCTGACCAGACACCATCCGCTGGTGCGAAGGTAATCGGAATGTCTGTCAAACGTTACATTCAAAACTTAATAAATTGAAATTCACATAAAAAAGGACTTAAAAATTAAATATTTACAAAATCCAAGACACAGCGTGTTAGTGGTGATCGGCAAGACCAAAGTTCCAACAAAAAAATTAAAAAACATAATAATAGTAAAACAAAATAAACAGTAAATAGGCCAAACAGTAACCAAAAGGATAAAGCAATTGGTCGTTGTTCCACTTTGATAGTATCTAAGTTTTTGTCCAAATACAGTGACATCTCCTTGTTAATCATACCCGAAGACATAATATTCATCAACATTTCGTTGAGATAATGCTTCAGGTAGGAATGATTGCGTATGTACATCGTTATTGGCACCGTCATAAGAGTCTCTTCCAGAATAAAAACGCGGTTGCTAACTTGAGTTTGTTGACGATTGAAAAAACGAACAGTGGGACCTAATAATATTAGCACAATCTTCGATTCACCTCTCTGAATTTGTTGTAAAACAATACCTCTGGTGTTAATTTTATCGTCCATGTTTTCAATATTTATACCAGTCACATATTCCTTGAGTATATCATTCAATGATGGCGAGGTAAAGAAGGTATAATTTTGATTAACAACTTCGAATATAGTCTTCATGTTCGTTTTGGACCGACCATCTTGTAGAATCAAGAATAGTTCGCCAATATAGGCGTTTCGCAATACCAGCGTATAAAGCAGCCAGATAGCCAATAAGTACCGAGCAAAGTTGCGCTTAGGAATACCAACTTTTATGGACCCACCATATAAGGAATTCCAAAGATTAGTGAATGGCATCCAGTTATTACTGCCGAAGACAAAACGTATAACTTCATCGTTACCGAGAAATTTAAGGCTAACAATAATTAAAATTCCGCATAGAACAGTGGTAGAAAAGCAAGACCAGATGATGTATTTGAAGGGTTTAGTAAGACGTTCAAATGGTGACATCATGCGACCTTTCGGTATGACAACAACCAGATCTGCGCTCATGTATGAAAAGGTAGCAAGCAAGTAATCCGAACGTATCTTGTTGTACATGAAGGTTCCTAGGGTTAGGTTGACTTTACCATCGTGAACCTGTGTGAAGAAAATTTAGATAAAAGTTAACACATGTGTGTATATTATTCAAAATAATAGATATAAAAAAATGTATATATACAGTTGCGAGCATAAAATTGCAACGATCGTGCAATGAGGGGATTGCCAATCATAAAAATAACAAGGGTTGGCTAACAGCATTAAAATTGTGTCAACATATTAACAAAAACCTTTGCTTTGATGATAAGTAATTTTACTGCATAATCGTCATTCTAAGTATTTTTATAGAACAATGTATGGAAACTCCCTTAAAAAATTCGCGAGCAAAGAAAATGCAACTTGTTTAAAATTAATTTATTTTTAGTTCTTCAGTTAATATTTTAATTTAAAATAAACTAAATATTGACATATAGTCGGAAAACCTTTATTTTCGATTAAAGCGCGCAATCTTGAAGACATGGAGTCCATTAAATTTTTCACATGTTCCATAGATGTTGTTTTCCATTCTGTTTCTATGATTTTTTGCAAATCCTTCAAATTTGTAGGATTTTCCCTTTTTTACTTTCCGATCTACATGCTGCCATAGATTTTCTTAGGGGTTGAGATCTGGGGACTACGCTGGCCATTTCAGAACTTCCACACCATTGTTACTTGGAAAACAACGAACCAAGCGACTGGTATATTTAGGGTCATTGTCGTGTTGAATAATTTACGGAATGCGTTAACGCAATTGCGCCATAGCGTAGTTTGAAATGCTATGATTCCTATATCAACAAGAATTTAATACACGCAATGAGGGCAAAGCGTTGCGTTATGTGGTAACTTTTCGAATGCGGTGAATTTTGCGGCGGAATACTAAGCGCAAATTGGCTTCACTTAGAAGAAATCAATTAAATCAAATAAAAATTTTCAATCAACATATAGATCAGAATCAAAAGAAAACTTATCTCTAATTGATTCATTAAAGATTACTAAATCTAAAAGTAGTTAATATAAAATATAACTAAATGAAGCGCAGATTACAGCACCCACCAAAACTGAAGATATATTAAACTTCAATCATGCAGCCAAACTGTGTTTTGTTTAAGGTTTGATGCTATTAAACAGATACATACGCGTTCCTGGTATGCAAAATAAGTTCGAAGTTGGACTCATATTTACTTCTGCTTCGAACACGAACACGTCAATAGTTGACAAAATCATTCTGTGAATGGAAAAACTTTATAAACAGTCAAACGCACTCCAGCATTCATGGTTAACTGCATCTTCCCCGCAACCTCTTGTCAATATTTATAAAGAGAAATAATGTTCGCTTTCAACTTTCTGTTCCTATGTTCGATGCGCCGTACAAAATGTGCAATTTTTGCTAGCTGTATAAATATTTTTTACTTTTGCTTTGAGCACGTCACTTGCATTACTGCGTTATTGAGTTACTTTTATTAAAAGAAGTGTATCAACGCAGTTACGCATTTGAGTGCTTCAACTCATTACCCCAACTCAGCGCTGCGTTAAACATGTCTAGTATAAATACTTTTTACTTTTGCTTTGAGCATGTCATTTGCATTACTGCGCTACTCCGTTAGTTTTATTAAAACAAGTGTATCAACGCAGTAACGCATTGAAGTGCTTCAACTCATTAACGCAACGCAGCGCTGCGTTACCCATGTCTAGTCGAATCGCCTTTAACGTAGAACTCGTCACGTAAATTTGTGTTAATTGATTGCAATTCAATGGTGAGTTGAAGATGATTCCGTGACGACTTGTACGTTCACGGAAGAGGAGCTTCGGCCCCAGTTCAAAACAATATGAGGAAAATTATAGGTATTTTTTTCCTCGGTGCGCGTTCATTTTCTGAAAATTGAATTCCTAATGAGAACAAAAATACCTTAAGACCCAAAAAATTTGAGCTCTAGTTATTACGCAAATCATTTAAAGGTCCTTTTGGAACTATTTACGACCTAAACCATTTTGAATAACGTGTTGCCCAAACCAAAACTCATATGGAATATATTTTGATAAAAAATTATTAAGAATAATATATGCCTTTTTAAGTTTTTTTATTTTTTTAAAATGTGCATTTCATATTTTTTGGCATAGCTTTGAACATGCAATTCACCTCCTAAGTCAAAAGTTTCGCTTTTAAGCTTTAGAAGAAGTTAGAAGTTAGAAGAAGCTTAAGAAGTTTAAGCTTTCTTGCGATATAACATATTGCACATTTTTTGGACCGTAACATGCAAAAAAAGTAACAAAACATTTATTTTTCCTCATATTTACTTTTTAAGAAAATGAGTTTTTAGTTATGTTTTTAAGAGTTTTTCTGTGGTTATCTACCACTTGCAGCAAAGACACATTTCAGATATCCAGGAGTAATCCAGGTTTCTGGCTCACAATAGTATTTTGCACATTACGGACCTTGTGTGGTGATAGTTTAATTGCTTGGGTAGTAATTTACTGCTTGATGGACTCTTTAAAAGATGGAGTGTGTATTAACCATGGAAGGATATGCTTCGTCGAATCGACGACGCATGGTTATATTTTATTCTTTTTCTTTGTAGGGTTTGTTTGTTTTGTTCTCATTTTTCGTATAGCGCCAGTCTTCGTCTAGCTGTTGGTGTGCGCAGACGTGCAGCCGAATAGTGTGTAAGTATGATTTTTAATAATTGACGTCGTCAATACGACGAAGCATGACTTTTGAGTAACTTTTACTTTTTCATTCTTTATTTTTTTATATAATAGTTTTCTATATTAATCTAGAATTTATACTGCTGGAATGCAAAATGTGCAGCAAAAAAATATGAATGTTGAGGAAATTGAAAAATTTTTGTCGATGTGTGACGACAACGAATCCAACTATGAAGTGGATTATAACAACGATCGATTTGGTACAGAGGAGGCTCGAAATAGTCTGGACCACGACTTGGACGGTGATCCTTACTGCAACATTGGTCAGAGTGATGTAGACGATGCTCTCAATGAAAGTTTGGAAAGCCAAAACTCACCAGAGAAGCCATGTGACTTGGACGAGGTCGATGTACCGCTTGTTTTTATTATTATAAGCTTTTATTTAACTTGCTTCGTTCGTATATATGTATGTATGTATGTCCGCAAATCTTGCAAACAATTTTTCGACATCTTGTGGGTCTCCGATTAAGCTGAAATTTATCATACATATGTAAGCCCGGTGACAATGCAATATTATAAAAAAAAGTTTGCCACACCCCCTTTTACCATCCACAAATCAATAAAAATGCTATATCTCGAAAACTGCTAGACCGATTCAGATGAAATTTTGGTAGTAAATTTCCTTCAAGTAGAAAATGGGATTTAAGAAAAAATTTGACCACACCGGCTTTTACCGCCCACAAATTAATATATCTCCAAAGCTTTCGGGCTGTTTCAGCTGAAATTTTGGCAGTATATGTCCTTCAAGTATTGCATGGGTTAGAAAAAAATGTTGGTACACGCCCTTTTACCGCCCACAAATCAATAAAAATGCTATAACTCGAAAACTAATACCCCGATTCAGATGAAATTTTGGTAGTCAACTTTCTTCAAGTAGAAAATGGGGTTTAAGAAAAAAATTTCACCATACACCACAAAAGATGTTCATAATAAACCGTTAAGACCAAAAAGTAAAAAATAAAAATATATTAAAAACAAATTTTTAAAAATAAGCTTTCATTTAAAACCAAAACGTGAACTAAAAAGAAAAAAATAAATTTCAGTGACATTTGTCATATATGTATACAGAAGGTATATTCTAGATTCAGAAGAACCTCTCTCTTGGTTACCCATCATCATAATAAAAGCGTACGTAAATAGGTAAGTTCTAGGGACGTATATAAATTTAGAAATTTTCAAAATGTAAAATACATTTAAATTTTAAAAGCTTAAGGCACTGATATTGTGCAGTAAACCTGTATTATGCATCGCGGTTTATATACAGATAAGCCTACTAAAAGATTCAAGTCAACTGATATTGTGTAGTAAACTTGTATATTTTATACTTATTGATACATTTGACCAAATGTGCAGTGTTATGAGCTGTTCACGCAAAACCAATGTGCCAATTTTTTGGAATGCTAAATATAGCTTTGATTAATGCTTATATAATTTACACTCACAACATGTTTATAGCAAATCAAAAGCCCCTCAATCGCGTCTAGTTCATAAAAAAAAGCATATCCTTCCAGGGTTAAGGAGTATTCTGAATAGTTTGAGTATTTAACCTTGAAGAGTTTTATATTATCATGAATAAAAAAAAAATAAAAAAAAGTCATCATTAAAGTAATGTAATGGTGCCTTTGACATATGATGAAGAGTCTTTAGCATAGATTTTTGTAAAACATTTGGTTTTCTTCTTTGAAATCAGTTGTCAGGACTCTGATAACGCACCAAACTGTTTGCAATTTTGACAATCGTTGATCAAAGGTTGGCAAGCGGTTAACTATGTTTGCGGGATAGTTTTTTCTTAGTTCCATTTTGGTTACATCGTCAAGAAAAGCAGCTAAATAACATTTCAGAGTCTATGTTCCCAGACTCTTAGTACGATAAGACCTAGGCTCAGCACTAGGTAAATCCGTGTTGTGGAGTTCTCGGTTTAAGTTCCGTTTTGGCTACATCTCCAAGAAAAGCAACTAAATAACATATCAGAGACGATGTTTCTAAGCTCGTAATGTGTAAAAATTAGTGGAATGGAAGTATATACACACGGCTGATTTTGTACGCATTTAAGAGCATAAGCCAGAACTAAATTTGTGTCTTCACCGGATTGTTGTTCTTTGTAATCACTACTTTTGAAACAAAGAAAATGAAGTCAGGTTTTATGCGTGAGTTTGCTAGTTCCATTTTGGCCACATCGCCAAGAAAAGCAACTAAATCATATTTCAGAGCCTATGTTTCCATACTTTTATTACGGATGAAGACCTTTGCAATTTGTATTTTATACAGTAGCTTGGTTATTACGCGTATTTGAGAGCATAAGTCAGAACTATCATAGTTAATGTCTTTACAGGATAGTAATTCTTCAGAAACTGTCTATTAAAAAGGCTGTTGGGGTGGTTTGAGTCTGTGACAGTTTGATGTATATGGTAAGGATTCTGAAAGTTACATGCCGTTGTAAAGTAGTATGTTGGATCGGGTCTATATCAATTAAATGAATCATTAAGGAACATTTATGTAAATATCACTCAAGCTATGCAATGATACCTACACGGTTAAAAATCTTGGAGTAATTTTTAAGCAATGCTTGGAATAATGTATTTTTTAAACCATTTTTTTTTTTAGAATTTTTAGGCTTTTCAAAATACTAGACATTTTTTTAGTCAAAGCAGTACATAAATTTAATAAAGTTGGAATAAAATTTGAACTTTAGTACCTACGGTTTAAAATTTAATATAAAATAACTAAAAAGTAATAAAATCGGTTTCAAAAAGTAGTACAATTGGAATAGATTTTGAATTAAGATAGCCATGATATTTGATTTAATACAACATGTATTACATTTTAAGTCATGCTGTATTATATTTCAATACTTTCCGTCTCAATTTTCAGATTGTTAAAATTCAAAAATCTTATGATTCAGAGTTACTTTTTCGGTTAACAAAGCTTAATACATTTTTTGTACATTTTTTATTTGATTATGGCGCACAAGCAGCGTTTACTACTTTAATTTCAATGATTAGTATAACAAAAACCTGTTTTGTTTTTAATACGCTATGGTTTAAATTCGAATAAAAATTGTAAAAAGGTTTTTAATCCACATTGGGTATTGAAATTTAAACCCTTGCGGTCATAAAACTTAGTTTTAGTATTTGGCGTGGTGTAAATTTTAATACAATTTCGGTGTCGTCCTATATACAGTACAGGATTTACTAAAATTTAGTCCAAGATTTTTAACCGTGTACTTACACAATTAAAGTTTGTTTATAAATCATTCCCATTTTGTCAAAAATGTGATAGGTAAGAGTTTTTATACTATTAAAGTTTGCATACTATTTTAATATATATTAAAGTTTTTAAACTTTGAACGCATTAAACTCATTTTTTCTAAGCTTCGGAATTTGCAGCTCAGCCAATTTTTACCCGACTGGCCTGAAGTCTTATCTTTAGCCTCAGCTTTACAAATATATTTTGTAATGAAAAACACGTGATTTTTGAAGAGAAGCATTTTAGACGGCGATACTTCGATTCGATACTGAGAGAAAGATTTAAAACAAAAAGCCACCCATCATACGTCACGCGGAGTATACATTGTATAAATGAAAATGAGCATAAGATTATGAATGATTTAGATTGATCAATAACAACAGTGATGGCCATAAAAAATTGATATAAGGGAGTGTTCGGAAGAGAAAAACACCAAAAACAACAACAACATTAAAAACAGCAACACGACCAAAAACAGGTAGTGCATAGGCTAGAAGAAGCGATGTCTTGATAGCATTGCCAGCTCAGTCAGTGTAGAGAAAATTGTAAATTACATGTGTATATTTCAGATTTGGAACATATCCTAACTGTTAAACAAAGAAAATCCTTTGAAGTACCTAAATGTTGATTTGATTTTTCCTCTAAATGAATAATTAATAAAATAGTTTTTGAAGTTTGTAACTACAAAGGGTGTGTTAATCTCCAAAAAAGAGGTCGGGTATTCTGATAATTATGATTTTGTCAAATTAAACAGAAAATTAAAAAGGATTTATTTTTAAATATGTACAAGCTGATCGGAAATCGATACCATTTTCTAAATGAAGAAACTAAAGAAAGTAAAACTATATTAAACTATTCCTAAAAAAGTGGCCAGTAAATTTATCCAATTGAAAAAATTGTAATCAAATTTTATTTAAATTAAAAAGTCTTGAATTTTTATTACTTCTAAAACTCAAACAGCCTCAAAAATGTTTAAAAAAAGTTCAAACTATGTTTAAACTTCACATCAAGCCTGAAAAGAATTATACCTTTATAAAATAACACAATCCTAAACTAAAATATATAACTTTGCATTAGCTGAGTTTTTGCGCTGCATAAAAATTGATTCAAATGTGCAAAAAGTTTCCACCCTTGTATCTTCTATACGAGAAATCAGGAAAAAAAACAATACAACAAGACTTTCATAGATACTTTTCCTTATTTAAACTGAATCTAATATATATTCATTGTACTGTTTTTTTAAAAAAAATCAATTTTGGTTCAGCCTTAGCTTTCCTTGCTTTATATTATAGCAAGTTATATATATGTATAGTATATTGGAATTTTAGTTATATTTTAAAAATAATTTAAAACCACCAAGTATGCTTACCATTTCCAAAGAACCCGAAGCAGTTCCGTTCTTATAGACGAGGCCACGCTCCGGCATGACTAACTTAATGTTAAAATTCATTTTCTCCGCGAGAAGTGACAAAATGCTTCCCTCTATGCCACGTATTATTTGCTTGCCACCTTTTTCTCTGGGCTCTTCGATGAAAGTGTAGGGTGGATTAATCCATGTCGAAATCACTAACTCACAACCATGCAAATTAGCCACCTTGGCTGGAAAGAACTCTCGATCTAATTCAAAATTCTGTTCTTCTTGGCGTAATGTACGAAAAGATAAATAAAGTTGTGGCTTGGATGATGCGCATCTTTTGCGATTGTACGGAAAATACGTATAAACGTAGGGTGTTGTGCCAATCATTATAAAAACGTTCACATTCGTGACATACAAAATAAAGAGACGTTGAAATATAATCTTTATATTTTCTAGACGGTCTTGACCGGTGCCAGTATAGATAATGCAAAAGAAACCATTCCTATGATATTGATTGCGATTGCTGACCAGGTCGATCTCCAAGTGGCTGCAAGAAGAAAAATGATTAAAGTCACTTGACATGCTTGTCATTTAGAAAATATTAGAGGAACAACATACTCGAATGCCTCCATGCTGTCCAAAAACCAGATGGCTTTATCTCTGTGGCCATAAGAACGATATAGAATCTCTTCATCGGTGAGACTTTCGAATGTTTCGTCCCTTTTAGTTTCGCTGTAGCCGTTTTTTCCTTCAGTGATAAACTTTATTTTTGAGCCATCAGATTTTTGTCCCACATAATTACTGGCACGAATGAGTATTTCTGTAATTATATCATAATGCTGATATTCTGACTGTCGATGGAGCGCATATTGCGCAACGGTTAAAGAGGTGATGGTGTGCTTCGAGTATTCGTTGTTAATAACCCAAACAATAGCCAAAACAAGTGTTAGATTAACTGTTGAGTCTATATTGCTTACTTCACTATCTAATGTAGACATTATTGCTTGATATCTGAGTATTTATTTGGTGAGTTTTTAACTGGTCTGTATTCCAGTGGCTTCAAAAGTTATTGCAATACTAACGAAGCTTGGTAGAAAAATGACATGAAGCATTAACATGCTTGGCCTTTTGCAAATGTTAAGCAATACATGAACATGCAAACCATTTTGCGATTATATAAATTTGTCACGTCAAATCACAGCGTTTTGCAAAGCAGTTAATTATAGGTTCGTACTTAGTTGTATTAAATAAGAACGTTTCATCTTTTTAACATTTGCACTGGTCAGATTAAAAAAAAAAAAAAAATATTATAATATATAAAAAATCATAATTTTTAACTAATAATCGAAAAATGGAGTAAAAATTTCCCATAACCAGCGATAACGCAGCAAACTGCATTTTCATTTCCTTTTCATTAATTTCACTCACAAACTTCTTCAAATACAGTTTTAGTAGTTTTTAAATTATGCTTCGAAAATAAAAATTAAATCTATAATAAAATTAAAAATAACATAAAGAAGGAAGAAATACCCAACAAAGACACAATGATATAAAAGACACAATGTCCTGTCACTTCTTCGTGTTGAGTTTCAGAAGCAGGATTGAAGTTTTGCCAGATGTTCAGTACTCCGAAACAAGATTCGTTCCGTATTTTCAAAAATTTAATTTGACTACGATTTTCGAACAAATATCCTTTGTATTTGATGCTTTTAGAAAACTAGTGGCAACATTTGTTTCAGAAGTTTTGGTTTTTTTAGTCACTGAACTCAACAAAATTTTAAATTATGTTGTGAAATTATGGTAAGAATTTTTTTAAAAGAACTGTTAATATATTAGATATACGATACTAAAGTAGATAATTTTTTCGTTCCTAGATAGACAATTTATGAACGTCTTCATTCACGTTTATTTCTTCAGCTTAAGAGTATGATAAGAAAAACATGTTTTTTTTTATTCAGGATATTCTTTGGATTACACTTTAAAATACTATTTGAGCCACATAAATCTTAAACAGTTTTTTATTATTGAGAAATAAAATGCAATAGAATTTAAAAGAAAATTTTCTAAAATTTTCAAAAATAATAACCCAAAATTGCTTCGCTCAAAAACTACAATTTTGAGAACTCGCAACACAAAATTCAATTTTTTTCAATTTCCATTCGCAACAAAAATTCAAAATTCAAAAAGTATTTGGTTTACAGCTATTGGTCTAACACGGAAAGGTCTCCACGTGTCACTCTCCGATTTTAATGAGCAATGAGATATGTTATACAAGACAATATTCTAAGGTTGACGTATTTTTTTTATACCAGCTAAGTTCAAGGTTAAGGCCTTCAAAATGGCGTTTGAAAATTTTCACAAGTTACGTTTTTTTGTAATAACTTTCACGCTCAGTAATCGGCTTGCGAACTGCCTTTTCGCGTAGGTTTTGCAGTCCTTGTATATCAGAAAAATTAGTTGCGTTGCCTTTGGACAGACATGTTTAAAGTTAACTGATATTTTTGCCTTCAGCACAAGTTTTCTTTGTTTATGCGTTCCCCTTGTGTCTTTTTTTTATTGTTTTTGTGTACTTTTTTGCTCGAAAATATCAGTTACTATGTTGTTCACTATTTAGAGATTTTCGGTTGTTCACTATTTAGAGTAGTCTGTGTAAAAAAAAAACCGTTCACTATTTCGAGCGGTTCACTATTTAGGGGGTTCTTTATATCCAGATTTGACTATACTAGGGTGGTGCTTATTCCTAAGAAAAATACTTTTTTTCTCTTAATTTCATGAGGTAACACATTATTGAAATATATACCATAAGAAACCAGTAAATTGTTTTTTTTGAAGCGAAGCTATTTACGCCCCGTTCTGTGATTTACTTGGAGTGAAATCTGAAAAATTTTCGACAGATTTTTTCTTACAATTTTATATGGATTCTTTGTTTCTGTGTTTTTATACAACAAGACAATTTAATATAACAAATATAAAAAGAACATTCTTCACTTGCCGTGCGGACTCGAACCCACAAAACCATTGGTTGGGAGTTATACACTCCATTCACTGAGCCAAGCACCCTCGTTATGTAAAGGCATTGATTTAGTAATAAGTGCAACGGAAGCTATGTTGCAGCACATCCAATTACCTAGTAATGTATTTGTGTGGTTTGGGTAGCTGCTTAGCCACTTGCTACAAGAGTTGATTAATAGATTTTTATGGTTTGGGTAGCTGCTAAACCACTTGCTATCACCTTTCCACAATTGTGGTAAGTGTAGCACTTTTTTGGTTTCTATCACTTTTATCACTCACTATTTCCATTTTTACAAAATCTATCACTTCTTGATATATTTATATAAAAATTATTGCATTATAATTAAAATTTTAGAAATTTTATTGCATATATTTTATTTATTATTACATTTAATATTGTATTTTAGTAGTGTCTTAAGTACATTATATGGGAATTATTTGCAATAAAACTAATTCAGCGTGAAAAAACTTACTGTATGGTATACCTCTTATGATTTGTTTTGCTGTAGGACTTCAGTTCAATTTTTCCTTAAGAAGAACAATATATTCCAGTTTTTTAAAATTCAACACTCATTTTAGACTCAACCTACCACTATATTAAATTGTGATATAGTGGCAGTGACAACACTGGTCATCATCCTCAGTTTGTTAGTGCCATCTGTTAACAACTGTTAACGTAGCCGCAGTTATATATTCAATATTAAACCAACGTCAAAATCTAACAGAGCTGTTTGGATCGGTGGAAAGAGTGCAGGTTTATTAATCAACGGGTTATAAAATCGATCCTCACTTGTGAGCAAAGTGATATATTTTTTTTTTTATGTGAATTCGTTTATGCTGGTGGTATCGGCTAAAGTGATAATTGATAATTGACAATCAAAATCGTCGCTTTTGCTCCGTGTAAGCTGTTTATCAAATTGACAATTACTTTTGCCCTATTGATTTCATGCGATAGGTATTTAGGTGTCGTTTTAAAAACGACAATCAAAACAGCGACTGTCAACTATCACCTTAGCCGATTTCACCCCTGTTGTTGGTACATGCTTTTGTTTTGTTTTTGCATAGTGCGAAGGAAAATTAACAATTGCCCACAAGGGCGTTGAAAAAACAATGGCAGTAACATGTAATAAAATAAATAATATAATAATGAAATGTAATACATTTTACTGGTGTGAATATCAACGTGTGTTTTTTTAATATATTTAATGTTTTAAATTTTTGATTTTAAGTTATTTAAAAATAAAAAAAAAAAATTAAATTATCACATCTATGGAACTGTAAAAAAGCTTCGCTTCTCTCGTGTAGAACGACATGTCCAACGACGCACCTGTGTTCTTTTTTTAATTTTTGAATGATATTTAGGGATATTTAGGGCACATTGGTACCAATGGCGGAAAAAGTGGCCAAAACTAGAAGACCTCGAATATGATGAAACACGAATCTGGAGTCAAAAATTTAAAATTCAAAATGGCGGCTCCTATATGGCATTTATGTGAAATTACTCACTTATGTGGAATTTGCAGACGCCATTTTGAACCTTTAAGTCTGAATTTCTGCACCTATAAAAAAATACGTGTACCTTAGATTTTTGTCCTCTATCACATATCCGAAGCTTATTTCGATATAAATCAGCGAAACGTACCAAGGTACGTTTTCTTATGAGAGGGCTAAACTTTGACAACTGTAAGCGACCTCTAAATCATATAAAAAAATTAAAACAAAAAAATTTCTTTCATATTTATATGTATACTAGCTTTTACCAGGCGCGCTTCGCTATCTTTAGTGAAGCCATGCTTTTATAGTAAGTGTATACCGAGTTTCATTGATGTGTGACTAATTTCGAAAGCTATACCGAACATTTTGGGTGCTGAAAAAGTACCACGCCCCTCGTCCAACGCCCATAAAATGTTACCAGTGGAACAGCATGTGTAAATTGAGGTCGAATACTGAATTCCGAGGCTGTGCAACCTATAATTCCAAAACGGTTCGATATCGACAATTTTAGGTATATTTGGGGTGCCTTTTACGATCGGCACCAGACTTCACAGGAATCCTTTCAAGGCTTCGGTATAAAAATTGGCTTTGCGGTTTCGGAGTCTTTACGTCATATACACATATACCCACATACGTACATACATTAAGTCGCCTCACACTCCTTAGAAAAAAAAAATTGTTCAGTCCGGTTCTTCAAAATAATCCATGGCCTATGTTATGATGATCCTCAAAATATTTCGACTAAAAATATTGGCTGGTATGGTAGTTAAAAAAAGCAAACGGTCAGAAATAAGAGTAATGAAAAAGTTCTTTTGCATCAAAAAATCTTAAATTTTGTTCGTTGAACCAAAGATAAAGCGGATTATTATGAATTGTTTTAACTTTTATCATATTATTTTAACTTAAATTCGAATGAATTTCTTTCCATACTACTTTTAGTCAAATAAATTGTAAAATGTAAAAAATGTGTAAATTTTTTTGTAATTTCATTCAATTACATTCTTTACTTTACACTTTATTTTATCACTAATTGACAACTTATTTGACTAAAAGAAACATGGCAAGACAAAAAAAAAAAAATAATTTGAATTTTAGTGGAAATAATATAAAAAAAAGTTAAAAAATTAATGAAAATCTGCATTACCTCTGGTCTGACTGCAAAAATTTTAAATTTATTTGTGTAGATTGGAAGAACTTGTTCATTACTATTATTTCTTACTGTTTGTTATTTTTAACTACCACACCAGTAAATATTTTTACAAAAAACTCGATTTTTAGAGCATATTTCAAACCATTCCGTGGCATACTGGCTTGTATGCAATAGAACCCAGGTTCGAATTCCATCTGACACAGAAAGTTTTTTCAATTGAATTCATTTTTTTGTTCGGCCGCCATCTTCATGCAGACAATGGCAAATCTCAGAGAGTAAAAACTGGCATGAAAAGCTTCTTGAGAATATAAGCCGTTCGGACTCGGCATAAAACATGCAGGTCCAGTTCTCGGTCATTTGTGTTCAAACATTTCACAACACGCACAACACAATTCATCATAAGAAGCTCGGTCAAAGTCTTATCAAGGGCTGAAATGGCCATTTAGTTTTTTTTTATTATTTCAAACTATTCCAGCACAAGGATGGCTATCGCTAGAGTCGAAATATTTGGGGAATCATCATAACATAATGCATTATTTTGAGGAACCGACCCAAACACCTTCTTTTTTTTGTGAGGAGCCTTAGTATACATACATACATTTTTTACAGATAGAAAGATGAGCAGAAAAAGTAGGCATGACAATATTTATATACATAGTCACCGCCACAGGGTCCCATTGCACCTACATACCAAGTTTCACTATCAAAACGTGTACAGCTCAGAAATTGCAATGATTTCTGAAAAGTCGCCGTAAATAAAGTGCGACACGCACATTTTTTTAAGGGTTCTGGCAGTAACCAAATGAACTAATCTACTAAATTTTAGTCTTGTACTGTAAAAAAGTCTGATATATATCCATTTAAAGGATTTGTGGGTATTAAAAGTGGTCGTGGCAACATTTATATATATAATGTGACCGCCACTTAGACCCATAGCACCTACATACCAAGTTTGACTATCAAAACGCTCACATCTCAGGAATTAAAATTATTTTTAACCGATAGCCCTGGCAGATAATGCGGGCAGTTAAAATTGTTAAATTGTAATTAACTATAAAACATAAATAAATAAATTAATTGAATAAAATTATTACTGAAGAGTGGGCGCAGATATAGTGCTATCATGCACATTTTTTGCAAAGCTGTCGAGAGTAAGCGTATGAACTTAATTACCAAATTTTAGTATTTAACGATGAGGATCGTCTGATTTATAGAAGTTCTATTGATTTGTGGGTAAACAAAAAGTGGCGACCGTGATTTTGCCATGATTCGTGGAAGCATGATTTCGATAAAGTGGGCGTAGATATAGTGTGGCCACGCCCATTTTTTATATAGTCACCGACAGTAACAAAATTACCAAATTTTAGTTTTATACGATTAAAGCAGTCTGATATATAGCATTTTATTTGGTTTGTGGGCGATAGAGCTAATTTGGTTTGTATGGAAGGTACCACGCCCCCTTGTCCAATCAATATCAAACTTCAAAGGAACACTCTCAAAATGTTGTTTCAGTCTCCCTAAAAATTTCATAAAGATTGATTTGGCGGTTTTGGAGTCTATATGTAATATACACACATACCCACATAACCATATACATACATCCATTTTTATATATATAGAAAGATAATCGAATAATGGCATGCCGCGATGACAATTCAAAAGTTGGAAAATAAGGACCACCCAATATAAATAAAACAAACTCGTGAAATGTGTTACTAATTCCATAACTCAAGATTGAAGCGTTTGATTTGCTCGATGATTTTTTTGGTGTGTTTATCTAAGCTATCCCATTCTACATACGTTTTATAAATTTTGTAAAACACCCCTTTCACCGTCCACAAATCAATAAAAATAATATATATCAGACAGTTTTGGTCGTAAGACTTCAATTTGTTAATTTGGTTTGTATGTACTGTAAGTAAGTGTCGGTAACTAAACATGGGTTTCCACGCCCCCTTTTACCACCTACAAATGGGGTTTATCGACCTGTAGTAAAAATGGGCGTGTCAACCTATAGATACCATTTTATATTTTATTTATTTTTTTATAGATATCTAGTTTTACCACGCCCCTTTTTGGAACAGTTGCTGATAGTAACAATGCGAACTTAGGGTGTGTGCGAATTGAACTAAATTGCTACCTAAACTAAATTGTGTCGATAAAGCAGTGTTTCCTAAATTAATTTCTAAATTAAAGAAATTACGAAATTAACGAATTTCGAAATTCTAAATTAAAGTCTAAAATATGACCAAAGCCACCTGTAACATATAATTGTTATTGATTTGTGGGCGGTGAAGGGGGTTGTTGCATTTTATTGATTTATCAAGAAATTTTTATTTTTGATAATACACAAAGCTTACGTCAACAATAATAACACATGAACTCCTGTGCACGAGTTTAGTAGCCTGAACACATTGGACGTTACAGCAACAATACGACACGTAAAGATAACAAATTGTTTATGAAGTCACTGCACAACGAAATATTAATAAATGAGACTGATTCTCCTTAACGTTGTACAAAATATATACAAAATATATACAAAATATTTTGTACAACGTTAAGGAGAATCAGTCTCATTTACTAATACGACACGTGGTCAAAATATTGCATTAATGGCTGTATTCAGCGGAATATTTGCCACGTAGCTGTACACAGCTTTCGGGCTGAATGGTATGTAGCATAAAGCGCTCACAACGTGTTCCCTGAGCGGTCACCATTTTAGGTAGCGAAAATATTTTATGCTACTTCGCTGCCTGAGCGCTCTTTCGGATAGAAACCATCCAATGTATGAGAAAATTTACATAAATGCTTGACATAAATTTTTTATGCTTTTTAGTCTGATTTTTACGAATTTTTTCCAAAATATGCAATGTCTCGAATAATATATAAAATTTGAAAATATTATTTTGGAAGCTATCGCCACGCACCCATAAATCACAATTTTCCTTACTTTTTCTCATAATATTCAGATGTTGAAGCTATAAGTTTGCTTATTCCACTGAAGTTACCGGATTGTTAGATGAACAAAACATTCCGGCTAAAGTTTGTGAAAAGTTCTGCAAATCGACGAATGAGTTAAAAAATTATTTATATCAACTCTCGAGTAACGCCGCACATTGGGCAAAACATAGCAAAAACCCTTGCATTGCTTTTTTTTAACGCTACTGTCTATAATATCAGTGCTGGATACTTGAATATTCGTTTCAATTAACAGAGTTCTTCAATGCAGAGACTGATCTAAGTTTTACTTTAACAGAGACTGATACCCTACAACGGGAAGTTATAACTTTTAGAAAACTGTACTGCATAAAACCGAAGAAAAATATCGAAATTCTGTTAATGGATTTACAAAGCTAGTCAAAAATAAAAACACTCATGTTTAAGCATTTTAGAAGGCATAATCCAGGCATAATGTCTTAAAAAAATATATACAGATATTCTCTCTATAACTGTACAAACTTTAATAGAAGAAATTTTAGAAAAAGATATTGTAAATACACATTATAAGCAGTTTTACTAAGTCTTTAGTTAGTTCGTTTTAACTTCATATTTATCAATATCTTATTTTTTAGCTCTCAAGAATATTTTTATTTTGTGATTTCAAAATCTCAAAATCATAAAATTACAATGAAAACAGAAGTTTTATCAATGTTTGCATACAGCATTGATAACATTTTTTTTTTTTTAGCTCTCTGAAGACATAAAATACATATCGATGCCTTAATATAGAAATGCCCTACTTTAAGGGCCCTATCTCAATAGGAGAAGGAAAAACCAAATAAAAAAATTAAGTTCTATAGTTTCGAATTTTTTGTAAGCGCATTTTTTTTTATCAAAAAATATAAGTACTGTGATGATGTAACAATTGTGTTTACTGCAGAAACTGAAGAACTTTGATTTTCATCCAATTTTTTATTCTCCTATAAATTAAAAAAAAAAAACAAAAAATATATAGATAGAGCCATTCTATATTAAGGCATCGAAATGAGTTGAAGTTGAAGCGAAAGTAGTTAAAGGATGCACGTTCTTATAAATTTTACAGGCAATTGAAAAAAATTTGCAACTTCCCAGTGGGCAAAAGCAGGGCTTTGAAGCGCTAATAGCAGGGCTTCTAATGGATTTCGTAATACTTCCACGATCATATCCAAGCCCATATGCTTTTTTATATGAAATGGCCAAATTTTCCAGGCCTCCCGCTCTCCCTGCTTTAAAGAGGCCTGCTATAAGCACTCCTTTAGACTGGCTTAAAGAAGTGGTTTACCAAAACAATTAAAAAAATATTTTTTATTTCTTTTTATGTATACCTACCTATTTATTCTGTGATTTTATTTTATTTTACATAGTTTTGTCAGATAAGAATATTTCTAAGTCATGACGTTGATTATTATTCAGTGTTTTTGAACTAATATATATTTTAATTTTTACCGAAAAAGTAACTCTGAAATATAAGCAGAATCAGTTTTTGTAGGAAAAATATAATTGTACTGCCCTGGGTAGCGAAAAATTAGGCCTCACAGAAGCGCTCTCAGAAGCAGCGAGGAGTAAATGCACGCCTCCGTTAGAAGAGGCCTAGCATTCATTGCAGATGAATTTGATTAAACTGTTTATGTCACATAACTTTTAACCAGTAATAAAAACTAAAACATAGCATAAGGAATAGGAAAAACGCCGAAAAACAGTTTAGTAGTAGATTTATTTTAATATATTTTGAACATCTAAAGGCAAGTCTTTTTTGGTTGATACAATTTTACTACTCATTTAATCCCTGACCCTAATATATTCAGTCACCTTATTTTGATTATTTTGAGCCCAATACACTTTAAGGAAGAAACTACTCAAAAGAGATTTTTACTAAAAAAAGCATTGAATTAAATCAATTATAACTCAGTTTCGAGCAAATTCATGCAAAACCTTTTGATAGTGCTTTGTTAATAATAGATTCGACTTGTTGAAACTACAGAATTTTATTGATTGGAATTGATTTAAAAAAATTACAGTTATTTAAATAAAGAAAAAAATCTGATAATTCGAAAAAACACGTAATTTCGAAGATATTTCTTTTACGTAAAATCAATTGAAAAAAAAAAATAAATTTAAAAATAATAACTAATATATTAAATTCATATAATATTATGTGTACCAAAAACGGTAGCAGTCCGTTGTAAAATATGGGAAATAAAATAAAAATAAAAAAATAAGGGAAAGTATTTGAAAAAAGGCCTTATTTCGAGATCTATGAATTGAAAAGGTTTTGCGCTAAATTTGCTAAGATATGTTTTAGAAGCAATACTATGTGTAGGTTACAAAACACGAAGAAAAAAAAAATCCATTCCCACAACTATTTGATTTGCTCCAATGCGAGTGTTTTTGTTAGGTTTTTCCAATTGTGCGCCGGGTATTCAGCTAGAACACGCTCACAGAGAGATTATTCCACAATCTTACTGAGCGACAAAAAACCAAGTATCTCGGTAATGCGAGGCTCTATAAGGCACTGATGCAATGGTAAATGGATGGGCTTGAAAAGCTGCCCAAGTAGACGTAGGAAATACTCGAACTGGTGGCGTCAGGCCATGTACCTCCCTTGAACACATCCCTTGGTAGAACCTATACAAAAGGCTTAGGCAACCGACATTGTGCCGATGTCCAAGAGAACTGATAGGAGATAAAATGTTTTTCATATCCTATCACATATATCGCACGACGTTGAATTCGGTCCAGAAACTCCAAATAAGATCTCGAAGCTCCTGCCCCAATGTGGAAATTGTACTCCATTTTAGGCCTTATATAAGAGGTATAGATCATTCGAAGATCAGATGGGGTAAAGTTTTGATTGTACCGTTTTAAGAAACCTAGTCACTTGGCCGCTTCTTTCGACACATTGAAAATGTGATTATTCCAACGAAGGTCTGATTGTATCGATATGCCCAGAACGTCAAGAGCATCTGACACCATTCATATTCAAGGGAGCTAAGGGACAGTTCATTCGCTTGTAGGATAACAGGTAACACTGGTTCTTGTTTGCATTAAACTCTACTCTATTAGCAAGACCCCACTCTGAGACTATTTTCAAGTCATTATGAAGTGTGTCATTCATATTTTGCCTCTTAAAAATATGAATAACAAATGCTGCTGTCGTGCGCAAACGAATAAATTGGGTTGTAAGTCAACGACAGAAGGTCGTTGATAAAAACCAAAAAAAAAAAATTGGCGATAGGACTGAACCCTGCGGTACTCCAGCGTTGATGGCGTGCTCACTGGGTAAAATACCATTGATTATGACACGGATAGTTCTGTCCTTAAGGAAGCACGGGATCCACCGAGCAAAGTTACCACCGACACCGTATTCAATTAGTTTAGAGACGAGTGCTTTATGCCTCACTCGGTCAAACGCCTTTGAAATATCCAGAGCAACAATCCTGCTCTCACCGAACAGGTGAACGCATTGGTTCCATTTTTCTGTAAGGAACGCCTTAAGGTTACCAGCAGAATGGGCTCTACGAAAACCATATTGACGGTCACTTAGCAATTTGCTGTGCTCCAGATAGTTTGTAAGGTGGAAGTTTATTACGCTCTCTATAACTTTGGAAAGCGTGGAGCATATCGCAATGGGTCGGTAGTTTACAGGATTCATGGCATCGCCCTTTTTATGTATCGGCTGGTCATTTTCCAACAAGATGGAAATACTCCTGACCAGTAGGAAATGTTGAAAAGGTTGCGCAAAGGTCGAACCAGTGTAGAAGCACATGTTTTAAGCACAATTGGTGATATGCCATCGGGGCCAGAGACTTTGCTTATGTTAAGGTTTAGAAGGACTCTTTTGACTGCTCTCATTCGAAAATATATCTCTTTCATAGAAGAAGAACTAATCCCGACAAAGGGCAGAGGCTGACTGCTATCCGAGGTTGTGGAATTATGTGCAAACAACAGGCCAACAGGCTCGCTTTATCATCCGAGTCAGTGGAGATTGACTCATCTTTTAAAAGAGTTGGAATGGACGAAGACTTTTGATTTTTAACTCTTTTAACAAATGACCAAAAGTTTTTGCTCCCTTTAGGGCAGAGAAGAACCTGTTCTCTAATGCGAGTTTCGTGAAGAAACTTTTCGCGTTTTAAAATAGCGTTACAGCGATTCCTAGCCTCGATGCGGAGTCTATTAGTATCAGCATTCTTATCAGATCGCCAATTCTGATAGGATTCCTCTTTGGACTTGACTGCAGACCTGCAAGTCTCATTAAACCATGAGTGGTCTTTTGGTTTAATGCTTTCTTCTTATTGGGGATAAAAGACCGCATACCCAATAAGATAATTTCTTGTACCATGACAGCCGCGGCATTCACATATCTATCAGCTATATATAATTTCCAATTGAAGTGGCGATTAAAATTATTTAACGCAGCCCAATTTGCTCTTTCATAAAACCATGCAGTCCTTTTCGGGGCTTTGGGCTTAGAGGTGTGAAGGTCAGAATATGAAAAAACAGGCGGAGATGGTCCGAATTACCAAGAGGTGCATTGACACTCACATCAACAGGTCTAAGATGTTATGGCTTTGCAAATCATTTTGTGGGAAAAATGTTGGTTCCTTCACTAGTTGAATCAATTGGTTCGATTCAGCAAAAGGCCCAACATATTGTTCTTCAGGTGTAGAGTGGCTTGAATAACATAACCAAGCCGAGCTGTGGACATTGAAATCACCGGCAACAACGATTTCACTGTCAGGAAACAACCCCAAAATGTGCGTAATCGAATCAGAGAGAGAGCCCAATTTATTAAAAATGTCCCGACATTTAGGCACAATGCAATTCTTGAGCAAATAAGGGTAATAAGGTAATCATGAGCTTGATTCAGATCTTTTAATCCCGTTGCACGCATTTGCTTAAAAAAAAGCCTGTCCCTAAGATTAATGTTTACTGTAAGTTTTTTTATTTTAAGTTTGTAAACTTGTTAGTTTTTGCTAGATTTGTGTCTGATGAGTATCTTTATTAATTGTGTACATTATTTACTACGATTGAAGTCGCCATGAAGTTCATTAAAAAAGTATACAAAATGTGAAGAAAAACTACATCACACTGTTTTGACGAAATAAATGGCAAAAGCAAAGAGCATCCAAAATAAAAGTAACAATAAAGAAATAGATTTCTAATATAATTGTAGTTTAGTTACAAAAGTCCAGCCAGCTAGAGATCGAGGTTTTAAAGTTAATAAAGAAATAAACACTTAGCTACCCTTTTGTGCCATATAATTTTAATTGGGTGGTTTGTTCTGCTCATTTATTTCAACGACATATTTTTTGTTTGAGGTAGAAAGTATGCCAGGAATCCAGCCACTGGAAAAACAAATATTTAGATATGCATGAGTTGAGAAAAAATTGTCATGCTTACTATACATAACTGAGCTTATCAGTAAAAATGGTGGAATACATCCAAAGAACATAAAGATAGGGAAAGCTATATTTCCTAAAAGCGAACCGCAACGCCCAAACATTGAAGACTGCGATACGACAATTGTTCTTGAATATAAAACAGGAAAATTAGTTTAAATAAACATTATAAAACATTTTCTTACCTTAATAATGTGGGAAATAAATTAACCGAAGCATTAGTGATGGTTGTTATGGCTATGTTTCCCATGCAGACAAATAAGGCTGATGTTATCAGTGTTGATAGAGCAGTTGCTGACCAATACAGCAAAATACCACTAGAACCAGCTAAAATTGAGCTTATAACTGCCAAAATAAAGTGATGGCTTAATACATTAAGACACATTAAAAACGAGATGATATTACCTAAAATCCAACTTTCACCAACTGTTCTCACCAAAGACACTGCTATAAGGTAGCCAAAAATTGAAGTCAGACCAACAATTATATTATTTGTATAAGAAGCACTTGAAATGGGCTGTAAACAATAATAGACAATAATATATAGTATATTCAAATTTAAACTATATTTCATACCAATTGACAATGATCCAAAGATTTATTCTGATCCAGCATGGAGGTTTTATTTACGCTGTACTCGATAATGGCACACATACTGGGTGAGATCATGGAACTGTGCTCGAATTCGCTAATGGTTGCAAATAGTTGTGGCAGCCATAGTGTAACAGTGCTATGACTATTTCCAAGGAAATAACTGTTAAACTGTTTGTTTTCAGACAATCTTTTCACTATTTTACCCAACTAAAATGCAGAAGTTTATAAGATAAACTTGCAGCGATAACCTCAAATAGGGTTTCCTAAAAAGTGGAGCCAGCTGTTTGCGAGTTGCACGCAGTTTATCTGAAAAATTCAATTCATCTACAATAGACGAAGTTTTCAGCTCATTATCAAGCTCAACGATCTATCAAAGAAAACGGTTAACGTGTGCCGACTTATCTAGAAATCTGTCTTAAGCATTAACATACCGCAAAGCATTGTTCTGGCTTGCCACTATTTTTGGCAAAGATCATGCGGAAAATTTGCAGTGCTTCCTTATCGCGTCCGAGGGACATAAGAAATTTTGGACTCTCAGGAAAACGCGTAAAAAGTATACCACTGAGCAGACTAGGTAGTGCACTGATGGCGATAAAGATTCTCCAAGAATTAACTTAAATTCAGATAAAATTGGATTTTTTGATTGCAATAAAAAATTATGTTATTTACTCACAATATAAGCCAGCCATGTTAAAACTCCAATTAATAGGTAAAATTATTAAAGCCAAGGCGGGCAAAATAAGCGTAGCCATTGTTATCATTATGCCAATGGACATCAGTATACGTGCACGATACTTCTTGCCGTGAAGCTCTGTCAAATATGACATCAGTACAGCGTAAGGTCCACATATTCTGTATATAAGAGATGCACAAGTAATAAAAAAAAATCTTCAATTATATGCTTTTGATTCTTAATAGAAAAAGTTTAATTCTAAAGGACACAGTAAGCTTAAAGCAACTTTTATTGGCGTGAAAACTGTTTGAAAGAGGAACAAGAGAAAAGGGCATTGCCCTGAGAAACTAATAAGCGTTTGTTTTTGTACTTGGAAAATCGCTAATCTAATTTATATGACAAATTTTAAGAAAATATTCAGTTGAGGATATTGACCGTTAGTAATAAAGAAATTATATGTCGAATCTTTCTTAAACTCAACTTTAGCTTTTAATCAATTATAGGCTAAAAGATATATTCGACTTAGAATTTCTTTATAACTTAAGGCAATTGCAAAGAAATTTTGTGGATTCATAAGTACAAAGCAGAAATCGGTTGACTTAACTCCGTTCTTCGTTCAAAAATTTTAATTGATTTACTGACGATCCTGTCATAATTTGTGGAGTATTTGTCAATCTTTTTTTAAAGAATTTCTTGGGCTCCATTGGTTTTTAGTGTAGTTATTTTAAAAATTAAAAAAAGTAATTAAAATATACAGTAAATCAAAAAAGTTAAGGCACAGAGCTATTCTCAAAGTTTGTCTCTAAATAAATTTTTCCACCTAACGAAAAAAAAATAAATATGGCATCATTTGAAAATTGAAAGTTATTTTATTATTCACTGCAAAAATAGTTCATTTTTCATTTTTGTTTTATGTATTATGTTATTAAAAAACAAAAAAAGTCACAATTTTGCATAAAAAAAGTTTAGGCACATGTGCAAAAATTTTAATTTATTTTTTGTTTTCATACATTTAATATTTTGTTAGGCCTCCTTTGGCTTGAATAACTGCCTGTCAGCGCCTTGCATACTCCCAACTAGGTTTGATGTATGTTCGGGTGTTATATTTCGGGTCGTTATCTTGCTGGAACAAAAATGGCTTCACATTCATGCCCAACTTTTCAACACTAGGAAACAAATTGTCTTTCAATATATTGAAATAAGAGCACTTATTCATTTTTTCATCTATAAAGACAAGATTGCCCACTATAGAAGCCGCCATTCACCCCCACATCATGACATTACCACCGCCGTGTTTGACTGTTTTAACTACGTTTTTTTCTTGGACCTCATTGTTTGGTTTCTGCCAAACTTTTTGTGCACCATCTGATCCAAAAAGATTAAACTTCGATTCATCACTAAATATTACACTGTTCCAGAATGATTCCGATTGATGTACATTAAGTTTTGCAAACTCCAGCTTCTTTTTCTTATTAATAGCCGAAATAAATGGTTTGCGCCGAGGAACTATTCCATGAAAATCAGCTCTATGTAGAGCATTGCGTATTAATTGGGGATCGAAGTTTTTATTGAAACTTTGCTGCATTTCATTTCATAATTTTACAGCCGAAATCTTAGAATTTTGGGCCACTGTAGCTACTACAATGCGCTCCTGGCGTTGTGTTAATTTTTTGGGCGTAAAGATCTGCTTTCACGGTCTAATTTTCCCGTATTTATGTAATGTTTTATAATGCTTCGCACAATTTTATAGGGCCTCTCCACTTTATCACCAATTTCGCGATAAGATTTTTGCTGCACATGAAGGTGAATAATAACTTTTCGAACATCTACCGAAATTTCTGTACGACTGATCATTTTGCTCATTCAATCACGACATCAAGATCAACACTAACTTAAATCAATTGACAATTGGAAGGCTGCGCAATAATTATGCGAAGAAAACGGAAAAGATCAAAGAGAACTTATAGATTACCGTTATATTTGCAAAAACAATGTACTCATACAGCCTAAACTTGCCTGTGCCTAAACTTTTTTCATATGCATTTTTTCTTCTTCCGCTTATATTTCGAGTAGTGTTTAAAGTAAAGGAATTGTTTTGTGTATTTCAATAAAAATTAATCTAATGATACTAACCAAGGTTGATTTATAAGGTTGTCGCAGGGCTGACCGCACTCTCTTCTCAGTACCCATAATTGTCAAAACCAGCCAATTTGCGAATGACTACGAAAGAACAACTGATGATAATAGAGAGCACTTGCAGATTTTCTATGAGCTGTCAACTTCGATTTGACAATTATGGGTACTCGCTTTCTCCCTTGCGACAACCTTATAAATCAACCTTGATACTAACTGCATCAAAAAGTTGGCCAAATTGGTTGCTTTTAAATATTAAAGCAAAGTTCTTCTCAGAAAAATTGACTGATTTCGAGAATAACTTCAGCGAACTTACACAAAACCGCCAAGATATTTGAAGATTAGCAGCTGCGTTATATTTTGACTTATAGATGCACTCAGCACACAAAGCGCATCCACAAGAAAGCCATAGATTAAAATTTGCTTGCGTCCTCTAGAATCAGCCAGATATCCCCAAAGAAGCGACGATGTTATGATACCTGCAGTAAATTCACATAATATTTTAAATATTTATAGAAAAATGTTATATAGCTTAAACTTTTAGTAAAAAGATAAACCTGCATAAGGAATAGCATAGAGGGCCCCTTTATCCAGTAAATTCAACTTAAGATCGCATTCTGCACTCGGTAAAACATAGGATATGGTGGAGGTTTCAAAAACTGTTGCCACAGCAGCTGGTAATGCTACCAGAAGCAAAACTATGTTGAAGGCACCAAAACCAGTGGATGCAATAGCCGTTTCAAAGTCGGCGGCCAACACAACTTTATCTGCAGAAAAAGTAATGAAAGATAATATTTGTCAAATAAAAAAACCAAATCAAATTCAGTTTGTTGTACCGTTGAATTCCGCCTTATCGCTGGAACTTGACGTCATTCTAATTATTTCACTAGTTGTTGGCAGCTCATGCTAGCATGAACTGGCAGTTTCACGCTTATACGGTGTAAATATATAACAGATACTTTGCTGCTGTCGGATAAATTATATTCTGTTTAATTTTAAACAACATCTAATAAAGTCTTCCTTATCTTGTCTAAATCTTCCAAGCTGCTTAAATCTTAATCAAAATCTACAGTGAGAAAAATATCAAGCTTTTTTGATTTCCATTTAAATTAGCAATTATAAATTTGTATGTTATAAACTATGTTAGAAAAAAAATTACTAAAAACTAGTCATTTATTTCACCTAAAAATTTAAACATTGCCTTTAAGAAATTTCCATTTGAAACGTCTCAGCAAAAAATTTCAATGCGCATTACTTGTATGCACATAAAGAGAACTGCATTCTCTTTGCAAAAAGTGCCGTTTGTGTAGCGCTATACTTGAAATACTTTCTGTATAATGTCAAAAAAAAAAAAAAAAAAAAAAAGTTAAAAACTTTAGAAATTCATCAAATCGTTCCACGTGAACAAAGTTAATTCTTTAATGTGCCCGCGCTTCCATTCGAAAAAAAATAGACGTAATATATTAAGTGACACCTAAAAGGTTAAATAAAACTAATATTTTAAGTGTAAATAAAATATTAAAATATTATGAGTTACTAGTTACGATATATACTATAAAAGAAACAAAGCACTCGGTTCTCTATACATTTTTTTTCTAACTACAAGGAGAACAAAGCGCTCGGTTCTTGCTACGTTCTTATATCAAATACAAGGAGAAGAAAGCGCTCGGCTCTCGCTATGATTTCATGTTTTCTACAGCGGGTGCGGAGCGCATACATCTGATGACATGACTAAAAATGCACTAATAAGGAGAATGAAGCGCTCTATTGTTTTTTTTTTTTTGGAGCGACTCAGATGCTCTAATGGAGCGCTCGCTTCCCTGCTGGGGTTGAACAATTAAACTTTTTACACAAATATTTCAACCAAAAGGTTGAAAATTTCAACCACAACACAGATTTGGTCAATCTAGCAGGACAATATTCCAGATATTTGTGAGATGATTCTTTGGTTTGTGGAAAGAAAAAAAATTGTCTAGGAGTTAAAGTCCATCTGTAATAACCTCTTTTATAAAGAGTGTTCCCAAAATTGCCTATATTGAAAAATACACTCCCAAATTTTTAAGCATATTTCTTAAAATTGTCAACATCGAAACACAAAAATGTGTTTTAAAATGCATTCAGTCTTATAAGCTGATGATCGTGAGTTATTGTCATTCTGTAGGAAGGACATCGTAGAGCTCCTTTTTTAAGATATTAAGGACTGTACCCAAAATGCATATATTTGACAGAGTTGCAAAAAATTGCAGTTTAATTTTAATATATACTACATACGAGACTCAAACTGATTAACAAAATGAATATATATGAGTATATATACAAGAAGAAAATTTTAGGCAGTCCAACAAAATGTGATGGATATTATTACGTGGTTTTTTAAGCAACCAGTTTTAATGGATATTAATCTACATTAATAGTTTACAACTTTAATCAGCACATTAAATAAAAACTGCTTACTTGAGACTGAGATATATTTTCACTAGTAAGCATGGAGCTTCGGCAGGGTACCGAAGCTAAAATGTCCCCCCGCGGCCATATTGAAATATGTTCAAAGTCTTTAGCCACGACATACACCATGACATTTAGTTTTATATATTAACGAAAGTTTTCCTATTTTGATGACGTCACTTTGCATGGGAGGTAGGCGTGGTTTTAATCGGCTTTTTCCAAATATCATAGAGGTGGTTCATATTATACATCAAAGCTAATGAGCAAAATTTCAAGACGTTTATTTAATTTTTGTGGGTTTCTGAAATATTTTACGTTGAAAATAAAGCGACTTTGTATGGGAAGTGGGCGTGGTTTACATCCGATTGTGCCATATATCATAGAGATGGTTTCTTTTAAATATCAAAGCCTATATGCAAAATTTTAAGATATTTCTTTAATTTTTGCAGATTTTGAAGAGATTTTACGGATAATACAAAGCCAATTTGTATGGGAGGTAGTCGTAGTTTTCATCCGATTTGGCCCATTTTCAAACATGATCTTCCATTTTTAAAAATAAACTTATGTATAATTTCATCGCGATAGCTTTAAAATTACGGCTGTACTCGTGTCGACAGACAGACGGACACACGGAATTCGAATCATGAGGTGATGCTAATCAAAAATATATATTTTTTTTATACCTGCCACGCCTCCTTTTTGGCGTTACAAACGGAATGACAAAGTTAATATACCCCTTACGCAGTAAGCGTTGGGGTATCAAAATAAAAAAAAACACCCTCTTTCGACTGCAGTTTCAAATAAAACGAATCGACAAATCATTTTGCGTTTTGGACATAGCTTTATTTACTAACTATACTTATGAGAAAAAAATTTTAATTTTTTTGCAAAGAACGCTTAAAAAGATAATCAAAATATTTAAGCTTGCAGTTACTCAAGTAGAATCCACAATCTATCACATACTCACAAAAAACATATGAAAAACATTGTTCAGGTTTAACTAATGTTGCATTTAAAATCCGGCCGTAGCGGTTAAGGTGCGTGGCTAGTATGCGATAGAACCTAGGTTCGAGTCCCATCTGGCACAATGTTTTTTCAATTGAATTAATTTTTCTGTCCGGCCGGCACCTCTCTGCAGACAATGGAAAGCACCAAAGAGTAAAAAACTGCCATGTAAAGCTTCTTAAGAACACGAGCAGTTCAGAGTCGGCATTAAAATGGTAGGTTCAGTTCTCGATCATTTGAGTTAAAACATTTCACAATATGCACAGCACAATTGATCATAAGAAGTGTAACGTGACGTTTTGTAATTTTTAACTTTATTCTAAATATCACCCTGTTTAATATTATTCGTTTTCAGTATGATATAAACATTACACTGTATAATATGTTTAAACTTTATTACATTTCTTATTATTAATAAATTTTATTATTATTTACTTATTATTTTATTTATTTATTTTATTGAAACATCATCATATCACCCTGTACAATATTATTCATATTAACAATAACATTTGTATAATCTTTATTACAATTAACTATAATATTTGTATTAAACTATCACCCTGTATGATATTGTTCTCTGCAGACGCAAGTACTAACAACCTTGATTAAAAGCACACGTAATAAACCTCAAACATACCAACAACAAGCAAGCAGTCAAAACAGGTATAAAAAGTCTACACAGTTTAACATCCAGAAAGCAATAAAAACGTACATACAAACTGTATAACAGGCAACCGGCGCTTAGCAGCAAATTTATATTGAGTACCTATTATACAACAACATTCACAAAAGGTTCTGTCACGCCAATAAATAAATAGATACCTCAAAGCCAGTCAAGCCACCATTCCTTCTAGGTAAGTTCGACAATGTTCATGGTCTGTGCATTGGACTGGCTCTGTGTTGATCAGCTGATTCTCCCACCAGAGTCTCAGCACAGACTTTTCTGTCTTAGGTGCGAATCAGCGGCTTGTTGATTCTTCCACCGCTATTTTGGATTTTTATTGCGATGCACTGACCTGGGTCCGAATCAGCTGGTGATTCTTCCACCAAGGGGTTTGCCTTGGGTGCGAATCAGCAATGATTCTTCCGCCAAAGTCAAGTGCGCAGAACCTCCGCCACTGCTGTTTCTATTTTTGGCACCCTCCGCCGCCCTTGATTTGATTACTCCATCAAAGAGTCTACAAATATTCTCCGCCGCTACCATGATACAATCATAAATGGCACATTTAAATGGCTGCTCAAACAATAAGTTTTGCAACAACAAAGCCGTGAGAACGCTAAAAGTCAAATGATAAAGGCAACAATAAGACAGCAATAAAAAAACTTAAATCCGACCAGCCGATTTTGACACACAGCTTCCTTTTTACTCCAACTTGGGCCTACCTTATAATTCTGCCATGCGCCGCTACTACTTTATTATTGTGTTGAGGCAGGCCCGTAGACAAGGGAGGCCTTTTGGGTGTTCAAACCCCCCTCCCCCCATAGGGTCCAGAAAGTGTAAAAAAAAAAAAATATAAGCATTAATATGACAATTCTTATATGAGCATACTTAATGCTCCTACGTCTCTCTTCAGTAACAGTATTACCAGCAACACGCTTAAGATATCGAATAAAGTTCGATACATTCAATTGAGCCTTGTCCATCACCAGTGACTTAAGAGTTTATTTCGTTGGAAAGTATTAAATGAAAGAGAGGAAAAAATGTACCTTTTACAATTGTTTTAATTGTAGTTTTCTAAAATTTAAACCATTTGTGTAAAGTATTTGATTATTGATTATTTTATTGTGCCAAAATACTTAAACGATGCCACCTAATTAGCTGCAGAAACCGCCATTAAAAAAGGCCAGACAGGAGGAGAGTAAATTTTTGTTTTTAAGGAGTTTTTTTCCTTTTATCAATTTTCGTCCTTATTATGGCGACTTCTTGATATTCTTTAATACTTTGATTCAATGTTACAAAATTAAATACGAGTCATTATAAAAAGAAGATGACACCGCCGAATTCGGAGCGGCATTAGAACTACTTTGCTGATGTACCAACCGAGTGCAGCGCTGCCAGAATAGTATAGTAGTCAATGTGTGCTGTGTCCATTCTATATTTCAATTATTTAATGGTTACAATTATAGCTAAGTCATAAAAATGTAATATTGTATTTCGTTTGCATTGTAGAAAGCCGTCCAATTTCATTTCACTTCAAGCTTACAAAACATTTAAAATCTATTCCCTCTTCCCCCCACCACAATTTCTAATTTTCCAGTCAGTGGTTCGCGTAACCTACGATTTAAGCAGGCTTGGTTGAACCGTTGGCATTAGTTAGCTTACTCCAAATTGGAAAACGGAGCTTATTGTAAGTTTTGCGTTTTTTTTTAGCTCTGACGCGGGATCTCAATCTCTTGGGACAATAAAAATTTTTAAAAATAACATTTTCAAACCTTTTGAATGTTGTCGAAAAAATCAATTAAATTTAAAAATTTTGCTAAGTGATCTGTTAAAGTTTAGGAGTTGGTTACGGATATACTTATAAGAAAATGTTAGTCTTCTTATCGTGGAGATTTTTCTAGCAGTTTCTAGAAAATAACGTTTGAAAGGAATTTGCATTGTAGGTCACATTTCTAATGGTGTGGACAATTTTTACAAAATAACCCTTTCCTTGTTGCAACAATTTACAAAGCACAACTGGCTTTTGTCATCGTTCAACTTGATTTTGATGACATCCGAAAACGAGGAACGATCAAAATTTTTAATTAAACAATTTTCAAGAATTTTACCTTGCTCTGGTAATACTACCATACGAATAAATTACACCAGAATTCAGCAGCGAATAGGTGAAGGAGTGCAATTGATATTTGAAATATATTCCTAGAAGATCTATGGGCGAGTACCGCTTAAATGGTTGTGCATCCTTAAGAGTACATAGGGATAGCAAAGTCACAGAGGATGTCTTGTCAGAATTGGTAAAAACAAGGGAAGATTTAATACAAACATATAAATATAAATAAAAGTAAGTTTTATTAAAAATTCATTAAAGTTTTATAAAAAATTCCTTTGATTCATCGATATCAAAAAATATCGATATATTTTTTATGAAAACCCCCCCTTGGGTAAGTCCTGGCTACGGGCCTGTGTTGAGGTATTGAGTATAATGCGAACTCGTTACTGGTTCTTCCAATCAAGGCTCTGTACCTTCTGACTACCTGCTTATATTTTACTGATAGAGTACTCCTTCTAGTATTCCTTCTAGAATTTTGTACCAGCACTTCTAGCGATTTTTACCTGAAATCACCAACACCGACTACCCGAATCATAACACCGACTACCTGAGTCGTAATACCGACTAACCGAATCAGCAGCTACCGCCACTAGATTCAACCGCCAATACAACTCAATGTCAAACCGCCACATTGACTCACTCATACATAGTCATAGTTACGACCTTGCGCTGCAGAAAAAGTTTTATTATATTTATAATAAGAACAAAAAAGTTTTCAATAAAAGTTAAGAATTGAATTGAGAATTACTGTGTGTTTTTATTTAGCAAAGGTTAGTGGATCCTTTGTTTGATCCTGGGCCGTTTGAGCGACTTCAGCCTTCGATAAAACCAAACTCACAGAAGCTTTGTCAAATTCCTTTCAAGGGCTGAAACGGCATTTCGTTTTTGAAGTGAAAACTTCTTTAGGAGTTAAGCACTTTTGTGTAGAAGGCAAAGAAATAGATTCGCGTCATCACACTGTTAGCAACAGCAATAGTTTGGACGACTTTGTTTCTAAATTTGTATCTCTGTATTTACGCGCCATCGATCGTCACAGCCTAACGTTTGCATGTTGTTTTTGTGTGCTTGAACATGCGCAAGTTCACATCGCAGCTGTTGCTAACATGCGTCTTTGAGCTTTTTTGTGTGTGATACATACGTATATAAGAACTTTTGCTCTATCGCGGACACTGCCAACACAGGTGTTCTTGCATTTATGAGTATTACTAACTTTTCTAACTATTTTTTGGTTTTGCTGTTGTTGTTGCTGTAGTCTTCAAACAATTTTTTAAATTAACATGTAATGCAGCTGATCTCCATAATGCTAACGATGCTTACGTTAAAAAATTAATTGTTCTATTTGTTGCACTCTTAAAATTATTTTCGTAGGCTTCGTTGAATTGTTTATCTCTGCGCTTGTAAATTAATCGTCATACTAATAACTCAAAAAATGACGCAAAAATTGTTTTTGTTCTAAAAATAATAAAAAAATCAAAATTGCATATTAAACTACCTTTATTTGGCATAGCATTTATTAGCAAATATTGTTCCCGTTCGATGAACAATTTTTAAAGTGAAACTTTTATAGCGGCCTATAAAACATTACTGCGAGCTAGGTGGGAGGTAAGACCAATGTAACGAAATAGTTCTTATGAAAACAACAACACAGCAATATGCCGCACTAGTTGTATAAAAACAAAAAAAATTGCTATTTAAAATTTTTTTATATTTTTGCTTTCACTGAGGATTGAACACAGTATGTTTGTATCCATAGCCGTCTGTTCTAAGCACTGGGCCACGTAGACATATTTATTTTAGTAGCTCATACTTATGTTAAATAAACAATCAGTTCTTTTCTCTTTCTATTATGATTCAATCGAGTCTTTTGTTAAATAATCTTATAGTATCATACAGTACGGTCTTAAGATTTGAATCTGAACGTAGCTTTTTTTAGAACATTAGCATAATTTAAGGCATTTCTCAAGTTGAGTTTTGATAAATTCAGATTGATTGTATTGATTGATTTGGAAACAGCACATGCTGCAATATTAACGAATGTAACTTTGAATCTAAAATTTGTTTTATTCTTAGATCCGTTAATTTCCATATAAATATCGTATCTTACATATAATTCAAATGTATTTTTAACTCACATTTATATCGAAATAAAAAAATATTCGCATGTTGCGGTATTTGAACACACACAATACTGGTTACAAGGTCTTCCAGTACCAACTGAGCTGTCGGATTACTTACGATATGTTGGTCGAAACTAAAACACATAACACATAAAAAGGATGTGTTACTAAAATATTTTGCCGAAAATTAACACTTGTCAATGCATATGTAACCCACCCGGCGAAAGTTCGTTTGCAATGAAAAATATCGTATTTTTCCCAAATTTGCCATCACAAATCAAAAATTATTTCATACCAGTGTTATCGCGTCAGTAATAATAAAAGAAAGTCTGAAAGTGCCAAAAAAATTGTCCAAAAATATCCACCTTACAGTAAAAATAGTAGAAAATATAATTGTCTTCGCAATTGTGTTGAAAAATTAATCGCTTTGGTGTTGTAAACGAAAAATTTTTCGAAACATAAGCGAACCTTCGTTTACGAAGTAACCGTTACGTCTTCAAAACGTATCTTTTTCGAATCGTTATCCATATCGAATTCAATTGTTATCATCGCGAACTTTTCGTAAATTTTTAAATTTTCGATATCGAAGTCGGATTTTGTGCTTTGTGGGAAATAGCACAATTCTTGTGATAATGTTGGAGTTTCTTTTATATATATAATAAAGGGCTGCACAAGCATGCTTGTTAGAGCGAACAAGACATTCGCTTTGATTTCGATGCTTGCGTTGTCTTGCTGTGCACACGCAAATCGTGTTCTAGTCTTGTAAGCAACCGAAGTTGTGCTTTACAGGAAGTGCTTGATCGTTTGTTCCATCAACAAACACTGTCATTGCAAGCACTGTTGCCATTTACGCGCATGTCTTGCAAGCACTAGTACAATGCAGAGTACTAAGAGCCACATTCGTTCATTGCGTGCTGTTGCTTTGATGTCTTTTGTTTCATGCATAGTATTTTCTGTACGTTATTATATAATTGCAGAATAAACATGAATTTTAAAACTTACTTATTAATAGTGTCGACAGACGGACAGACGCACAAACAGACGGGCACACGAAAATCGACTCAGGAGATGATGCTGATTAAAACTATATATATTTTTCTATACCTGCCACGCCTCCTTCTGGGCGTTACAAACGGAATGACAAAGTCAATATGCCTTTTACGTAGTACGCGTTGGGTATAAATATAAAATTGAAATGCGATTATAAATTGTGCATATAAAATACATTAAAAACAATAAAAACACAATAACATAACATTAAACTTATTAAAACAGGTAGCAATTAATTTCTTATATAGATATTTTTTTTAGTTATAAGATCAAATGATTTTGTGTTTCATAAATTTTATTTTATTTAACATGGATTTAAATACATGCAAATATTGTTTAAAATAATATAAACATTTTTTTTTCAAGTCTCTTAATTAAGTCTTGCAATGATTTTAACTCTGTCTTTAGCTTCCTTTTATTTAGTTGTCTAGGTTCTAGTTTTTGAGACATAGAGTATTTTCGTGTTTTTCCATTTTTCGTGATTTTCAAGTTTTATTATCTATAAAACACTAATTTCTCAAAAAATAGAGCCAATGTGGTGAAACTGTGTACTGGGTTCCAATTAAAGCAAAATATAAACTAAAAAACTATTGAGATTTTCTTGAAACATAAAAATCTTGTCGAACAATATAATCATTAATTTAAGCAGTGATTGAGACGCATTGGCCAGCTTCGCCGCAGCTTTTAAGGTCATGTTGCCTCTCATATATAGGTTCTAAGAAAAAATTAAAAAAGAAAAACAATTAAAAAGTAATTTGATTTTAAAGTAAAATTCAAGTAAAAAAATAATGGTTTTGATGATCTATTAAATTTTTACGTATCCAGCGTGCACTTTTACATATAAAATGCATATAGAAACTTACTCGTATTCTCATCCCCATGTCGTCTATGGCAGTTAATATTATTGAAAATTGAGATACAATCGAATAAGCGACATTCCGTGGAATCAGTCAATTTTCCGCAAATTGGTTCAACATTTAAGCAGGCGTTAGCAAATGCTACGTCACAAGCATTTATATCAAGGGAAGAGCTGCTGTTTGGCATCCATATTACAAAAACTTAAAGAAAGATAACGATGTAATCCAAATAAATATTTTAAATTGGTTCCTTAATGAAATAATTTGTGAAAAAAATGGAAAAGTGTTTACTTACCCATGAAAATTATAACTGCTGAAAACAATTTCATTTTTTCGCCTAGAAAGTATATTAGAGAATTTTAATAAAGGTTTAGAAATTTGTGAACAGTGCTCGAAGATTCCCCGCTTGATAGTGAATTTTTATTGCAAATCTGAAAGTTTTTATAGCAATGACTTTGTCCTTGAGTTTTTGCTTAAAGTGGAACAACTGCTAATTTTGGTTTTCCCCAATACTATGGCTTGGATATAAAAACAAAAATATTTGTTGAATTTAATAATGAATGTATTGGTTAAATTTGTTTGCTAAAATTTGAACAGGTGCTATCTTTTTGCAATAACAGTTGCCTTGGCATAAGACCAAAAATATTTGTTTAATTCAACAATGGTGGAATCAGGCCCGCAAATAGGGGGGTGCGAAGGGGCGGCATTTCAATAAAATTTTTTAAATAGTGAATTATGAAATGAAACAAAATACCTAAAAAAATTTAAGAGCATAGAAAATAGCTGATTTCGAATAACATTTTATCTTTTTTGACTTAAATACGATAATGGTTCTAATATGAGAGGATGCAGATCTGGTGTTCAAAAACGAATAATTAATTTAAATAATCGTGCATTTTGTGTGCCATGCTACACGCATTCACTCAAATAGGTTGTAAATGATGCATGTAAGTCGTAAAAAATTGCACTAGAATTTTTTAATACCATTCAAGGCATTTATAACTTTTTAAGTGGATCAACCCGTTGTTGGGCTGTCTTAACAATTTAAATGGCAATTTAAATCTGAAGCCTTTGAGTTCTACTCGGTGAGAAAGCAGGATAGATGCGATTCGGCCTTTCGACAAAATCCTGGGGCGATTTATGATGCTCTCTTTGAAATTAATCAAGATACCACATTCGATGCTGATTCACGACTAGAAGCATAAATTTTTGCAAATAAAATGCAACTGTTTTCATTTTGTTGCTGTGTTGTTTTATGGCTTTCCGTTTTGAATCAAATTAGTTTAGTTAGCAAATCCATTCAAGCCATTAACATCGAAGTATCAGCCGCAGTTCCAAACCTTAACAAAGTTCTAAAATTTTTAAAAACCCTTAGAACTGACGAAAGTTCCAAAGACATTTTAAAAGACGCTAAAGTATTGCTGAGGAAATCGATGCAGAAACTCAATTTCGACATCAAGGATTATTACGACCTCGTTAGAGAAAACGAATGTTTTCATATGAGTATCCGGATGATCCTATATTAAGACAAAAATTTAAATTTGAAGTAGAGTGTTTTTTGCAATATTAGATGGTGGCATTACTTCCATTGAAGAAGTTTTGAACATATAAATGAACACTCAAATTTATTTGCTTCTTTATACAGCATTGAAGGAATAAAATTAAATAAGAGTGGATTACTTCACAACTGTCAGTGCTTAGCCAGAGCTTTTAGTAATGAAAGTAACTGTGATGTGAACGCATTCGAAATGTATGAAGAACTTATTGCACTTACAAATTTATTAGAGCCTCATACTGCACCAGCAACAGTATTGGAATTTATTATATCAAACAACTTTTGTACTCCGAATGTAGCCATCGCCCTTTGTATTTTGTTAACTTTGCCAGTCAGAGTTGCAAGTGGAGAGAGGAGTTTTTCAAAATTAATTAAAATTAAATACTATTTGCGATCGACAATGTTGCAAAGCCGATTATCGGGGCTAGCTATAATTTCAATTGAAAATTAATTCTTTTTCTGTATAACGAATAAAACAATTTTTTGTTGTCACTCGATTTAACGAATGACATCAATACGAGATGAAACTATTGTCTTTGATCAGCTGTTGCCGTAAGCTCATCTTCTACCGTTTTTGCATACAGACATCCTTATTGTTTTTTTGTTCATGGTACCGTTATAAATTCCTATGAATCCATATATATATTTGTTGGACTGCAAAAAAGGAATGAGTGGTGTGTGCTTAGGTCAGTTGTCTTTTTTTCTAGTGTTGGGAACAATCGACTGATTTCCACTATCGATAGTTAGTAACTGAATGATTTAAGCTATCGAATGACTTTTTTCACTCATTCACTCATTTGGATTTTGAAGTTAGTGTTAAGCCTATCATGTAATTATTGATATGACTCGTTACTACACTGATTTTGACTGCCGAGTGATATTATTTTTATGGATTTACCAATTTAACTTAAAAATAGGCTAGTTGATAAAAATAACATGAATAAATTTGTATGTCAGTCGACAGATGTTTGCAAAAAGAAAAAAGATTCTGTTCGGTCAACGAATAACTACTTAATACAATTTTCTCTTAATCGTTTCTGTAAATGTAACTTTATCTAAAACATGTACTAAATTTTATTATTGTATTATATTTAACATCGCTCTCTTGCTGCATTGGATTTGAAAAAGTCGTGTCTTTTATATTATAGTTTGGTTCGATTTTTTTTTTTTTTTTGTAATGTTGGTTAATTGTGCACAATTTTAATATTGAACTCGTAATCGCTCCAATAAATAAAAAGAAACATTAGCATTTACAGGAGTAAACATAATACAAATATTTAGACAAGCTTCATGGCAAATGCCGATGAGGGAAACGCTCCTTATAGTACATTTTTTGGCGCCCAACGTGGGACACGAGTGTAAAATCAACAATTGTGAACAATAAATAAGTGAAACCAATAATGAAAATTCAACTTTTCGGTGTAACATATAAAGTTACTTTCATTAAATTATAAACAGTTTCGTGCCAAATAAGACACTCGCGATAATCGTGGTTAAAGGCATTTCTAACAAAAAAAAAAAAAAAAAAACCGTTCGCTTTTCGCGGCGCGATCATCATCATCAAATCTCAGCTTACATCAACTTTGTTCCAACTGCTGCTGTCACGAAAGTCTGCTGAGGATTTCTTGGATGTACCTGTTCAGGGAGTATTGCATGTAAATTATTAAATAAATTAAATAAATATTGACTTTAATTCCTAAAATAAAACATAAAAAATTTTACATATCATACATAAACAGGTATGGGCACCACTACATTTAAAGATTCATGTTGTTTTGTGCTCTTTGCACTGAGAAAAATTTTAATACAAATTAAAAATAAAAAAATTAAAACTGAATTCTTTTTGTTTTAATTGATAAAAATTTACTACAGTTGGCATAAAATTGCGGTAAATTATAAATATATGTTTAGTTAGTTGCAAGATAGGAAAATAAAAAGTAGAATATGGCAGAAGAAAAGATTGACCAATTGATGTTTATATATTGAGTTAAGAGAAAGAAATTAATGAGAAAAGTGAACTGGACTTAAGGTTCTCTATTTTTAAAATAAAACTTCAAATAAAATCAAGCTATTTTAATTAAGCTTCTAAAATTTCGCATAATATTAACAATATTAATTAATATTAATTTAATATTAATTAATATTAGCAAAATATGAGCACTGCGCCCTTTGCAGAACACATAAGAAATCTATTTAAATTTTATTCATAACATGCAGAGCATGCAGGCATTAAGATTTGTTTGTTTTTAGAGTGTAGCTGTTTAATTTTCTTCGCTGTTCTCTTTTGTCTTCGTCCGACATAGGTCTTACCATTATACAATGATAAGGTAGGGCCGCTGCGCTGAGTGCTCTCACGCGTCAACGAAGAGTGGATAATGAGAAGCAACATTAATGTCAAAACGACGAATTTCGTAGAAATTGCAAATGCAGAAAATATTTTGTTTCCAAGTTGCAAACAGTGCGGTCGCGGGTGTTAAATTTGTGCTAATTTGAGTGAAAATAATATATAAAAAGTATAATAAAAACTATAAAATGTGAAAGAAGTCTTAAAATTGCAAAAAAAAACTGTAACAGTTTTAACCTAAAAACAACTGCGAAACGTGAGCATAAAGAAATTCGCGATGAACAGCTGATTTTGACATCAATGTAGCTTTATTCTGCTTTCTACTCCATTCCTCTCCGTGATGACCTTACCTTATAATTCTGCCATGGGTCTTACTCTCTTTTTCGACACTGAACTGATTTTCGTTTCTTTTCTTTGATGTTGCTTCATGTGTTGCTAAGTAAGCGTTTCTAAGCTTTTATGCATTCTCACTCATGCCATCAATCGTTCATTGCATGATTACTCTCTTCGTCTAATATATATTGGAATTCATCGGCAGCTGTATTTGACCCACAGCTGCTGTCGTCGTTTGTTCGCGCTCGCACTCTTTGATAGATCATTTTTAACACCATGGCAGAATTATAAGGTAGGGCCGATTCGGTGAGTGTCCTCACGCGTCAACGAAGAGTGCATAATGAAAAGGTTGGTTAGTTGTCAAAACAACGAAATTCCTAGAAATTGCAAATGAAGAATATATTTTATGTTTCCAAGTTACAAACAGTGCCGTCGCGTGTGCTAAATTCGTGTAAATTTGAGAGAAAATATTATAAAAACAGTGTAATAAAAACCATTAAATGTGAATAAAGTCTTAAGATTGCAAAAACAAAAACCTGTAACAATTTTAACCTAAAAACAACTGCGAAACGTGAGCATAAAGAAACTCGAAATGAACAGCTGATTTTGATATCTAGTATGATATATTCTGTTTTCTACTTCATTCCTTTCCGAGTCGGCCCTATCTTATAATTCTGCCATGATTAACACGATCATTTTCTTCGTGCAATATATATTGGTATTCATCGGCAGCTGTATTTGATTTACAGCTAAGCTTTCGCTTCCTTGCGTTTCGCATTCATTTCATGATCATTATTTGCATGATCACTCTCTTTGAACCAACACATATTGGAACTCTTGGCAGCTTCAATCGATTGCCAGCTGAGCTTATGACTTAGTCGCTGTTCGCATTCATTCAACGTTGCTCTTCTTTTTGGACCACATATTGGCTTGTATGTGTATTTTCACGTGGTATGTGTTGTTTTGTGCTACCCTGTAGGAAAATCAACAAATTTAAAAGTAGTTGATAAAGTAGTTTTTTGTCAACCACAACTAGTTGAAATTCTGACTTTTTTCCATAGAACGAACTAACTTATTTTGTATGGTGATGTCCGCTAAATAAGTCAATTGACTTTTGTCTGCATATATTTTGAACTACTTGTTAAATTAGTTACATTTAAATTATTTTTTTAATTGCTTTTAAATAACCAATTGAAAACTATTACTGATGGCCTAAAGTTAATAATATTTGATGAAATAACATGGTTAAATACATATAAACTTGTAATCTAATAAAAATTTGCAATTTAAACATGTCAACATCAGAGTAGTTGCCGCCTTAATATAATTAAAAGTAGTTCATATACTGGTTTATTTTAAATTAGTTTTTAAATTTGTTGTTTTTAAAAACAAGTTAGTTTGTTCCTATAGGGTCTTTACAAGATCACTTAATCATTTTAGCGTACCCACTCTTTTCGACCAACACATATAAATGCACCTCATATTGGCAATGCATTGGATGCTTAATGAAGAGATTATTGAATTTCAACATTTGATTACATTTCGCTCAGTCTCTCGTTTGCGTAATCATTCTCGTCGAGCAACTGATAATGGCTATGTGTTGTAAGCTGTATACCTAAATATCCCCTGTAGGAAAATCAACAAATTTAAAAGTAGTTGATAAAATAGTTTTTTGTCAACCACAACTAGTTGAAATTCTGACTTTTTTCCATAGAACGAACTAACATATTTTGTATGGTGATGTCCGCTAAATAAGTCAATTGACTTTCGCCTGCATATATTTTCAACTACTTGTTAAACTAGTTCTATTTAAACTATTTTTTAATTACTTTAAAATGACCAATTTAAAACTATTACTGATGGCCTAAAGATAATAATATTTGATGAAATAACATGGTTAAATATATATAAACTTGAAACCTAATAAAAATTTGCAATTAAAACATGTCAAAATCAGAGTTGTTGCCGCCTTAATACTCGTATAATTCAAAGTAGTTTATCAATCACGTTTTTAATGTTTAATAATGTTTTTAATGTTTTTAAGTAGTATTTCAATTACTTCATATATAATGCAATACAAACTATTTAGAATTGAAGTGGATGCCGCGTTTATATAATTCAAAGTAGTTCATATACTGGTTTATTTTAAATTAGTTTTTTAACTAGTTGTTTTTAAAAACAAGTTAGTTTGTTCCTATAGGGTCGTATTGGATTTAGTAATTTTATCAATCATCGCTTACTCTTTCTTCACTTCGTTACTCTTGGCTAGCAGTTACGCTAGAATTCTTTTCGCTGATTTGAAGTGGTATTAAGAAATACTCTTTTAACAACAAGACTGCAGAGCCATTGCGCTACATACATACATAAATTCTATTCATCTGCATTTTTATATCGTCGTTTGTATTCTTCTTTTCTCTTGGCTTTAATTCGCTATTATGTCGTAAGAAGTATTTAAGAGTCAACGTTCTACAACAAAGAGAAATATTACTCGTATAAAAACTATTATTGAAGCAAATGGAAAGGGAAGTTGCTCCCAAACGCCGAGTAAAAATGCCGCTTAGGCATACTCGAATCTTATTTCAAACAGATACTAACGTATCAAACACAGATAGAAAAATTGAATCCAGATGACAATGTTCGTGGTGAGCTTGAGGACTTACACGTGTCAATTAAACTTTCAATACAAACTCAATTGGGTGAAGAATTGCATAATTCTACACAAACAGATACAACCATAGCGCTTCCGCCTTCCGGCTACTTAAGTTGAATTTACCAGTTTTCGATGGAAAGTACTTCGAGTACAAAAATTTCATGATGTCATTTAAAGAAATTATTGATCGTGAACCAGGCTATTCAAATATTGAAAAATTCAATCAGTTACGCAATTTTCTTAAGGGTACAGCCTTGGACACTGTCAATGCCTTTCAAGTAACAAATGAAAATTATCCTAAGGCTCTTGACATACTCAAAACTCGTTATGATAATAATACTTTAATTTTTATGGAAAATATAACATTTTTATTTGAACTTGATTCTATTACGAAGGCAAATGGTAATAATCTTAGAAAGCTTGTTGACAATGTTTCAGCCATATATAGTTCACTTTTATCATAAGGTAATGATACAGATACCTGCAACTCGATGCTTATTTATTTGGTTATGGAAATGGTTGATAAAGAAGCTCAAAGAAAATGGATGGATTCTTTAGATTTTGACGAACTTCCCACCTGGGATGGAAAGGTGTTGTCACTTTCTAAAATCCATTGATTCATCTCATTCTTCCGAAATTCATAAAGTTAAACATAGAAATGTTAGTTTCAAAAATAAAAATAAGTCGCAAACACAAAGCTCTGCGTTTTCATGCACAAGTCGTTCCTGCTCTTTGTTCTAAGACAGATCATACACTAAATTCGTGCCCTCGCTTTAAAAATATGGACGTTTCTGATCGTTTCCGTTTTCAAAACGTAAAACGGCTTGGGCTATGCATTAACTGCTTCTCTAAAAATCACCTGGTTACAAATTGCAAATCTACTTTTAAGTGTAAAGTGTGTTCACGATCACATCACACACTTTTACATCGGAACTCAGCCACCTCATTCTCGTCGCCGTCTCCTTCATCCTCATCTGCTACAACATCTGAAACTGCAATCGCTGCAACGGTTCACACTCATTGTGGAAAATCATCCTTGGGCCAGGTCATTCTCGCTACTCCCATATACTTATTACTGCCATTATTCTTGCTCGACTCTTGTTCACAGGTCAATTTTGTGACTGCACAGAAGCTTAGATTACCAAGAGAAAAACATTCACTCGAAATCCTAAGCATTGTTAATAACCACACAAATATTAAGCAAAAAATTTCTTCTTCGATAAAATCTCGCTTTTATGACACAGAATTTTCACTTGCATTTTGCATTACTTCACACAACTCGTATCAGCCTGACTCAGAAATTGATGTTTCGTCATAGAACTTACCATCAAACACGCAGTTGGCTGATGAACAGTTTTTCAAGTCAAAACGAATCGATTTGTTGCTAGGAGCAGAAAGTTTCTTCGATATTTTGTCTGTTGGCCAGATCAAACTTGCCAATAACTTACCTAATCTCCAAAAGACCCTTTTTGGATGGATTGCTTCTGGCCGATACAGAACATCACTTTCATTGTCAGATACATCAAAATATCTATTTACATGCGAAGAAGCAGTTGACAAATAAGTAGAACAACTGTGGAAGCTGGATAGTCTTGAAAATACATCAAAACGTTGGACTGATGAGCAAACATGTTTTGAAACATTTTACCTAAAAACAGTTTCTCGCGCTTAAAATGGCAGAATATTGGTTCGTTTGCCATTTAAAGACACATTATCGTCTCTTGGCTTCTCATACAACACTGCATTTAGAAGATTTATGTCACTAGAACGTTGTTTGGCTGTAAATGAGGAGACAAAGCCAGAATACCATTTATTCATGAAAGAATATGAAAATTTAGGCCACATGTGTTTAGTCGAAGCTCCCAATCACATCGAACCACATTTTTACATTCCACACCACTGTGTGTTTAAGCCATCAAGTACATCAACTCAGTTGAGGGTAGTCTTTGATGAATCTTGCAAAACAACGTCTCAGAAATCTCTGAATGATGTCCTGATGGTGGGACTCACCACTCAAGAAGATTTATTTATTTTACTTATTCGTTTTTGCCTCTATCGCTTCGCAATCACCGCAATCACCGCAATCACGCAATTACAGGCAAATTATTTTAGACACTCGTGATCGTAGCTTCCAATATATTCTGTGGAGAAATTCAGTGGACCAGCCGATCAACACCTACAAACTCAACACTGTAACTTATGGCACGGCCGCTGCACCATATCTTGCTGTGCGCAGCCTTCGCTACCTATCGCAACAGTATAATTCAGAATTCCCACTTGAAACAAAGACAATAAAATCATCATTTTACGTGCGATGACATGCTGTGTGGCGCTGATACTCTGATCTCACACAAAAAGTTGAAGTAAGCTAAATTCTAAGTAGAGGTTGTATGGAGCTCGCGAAATGCCACTCCAACCATAGAGATGTCAGAGATGATAAAACTGTTAAGGATCTCAATCTAGACGATGCTTCTATTACAAACGCTTTAGGTATAGCGTGGAATAAAGACAAAGATATGTTCTTATTCTCGCTCAACAAAACATATAACTTTGACAGCAAGTGTACAAAAATTTTATAGCTGGCCTCATTTCTATTTGATCCCCTTGGGTTATTGGCCTCTCTGATTATTGTCGCAAAAATCATTCTGCAAGAACTCTGGCTTCTGAAATTAAATTGGGATGAATCTGTGCCTCAGAATTTAGAAACTGGCTCTACCTTCGATTTATATTCCTCGCTATTGTTTAACAGCAAACGCACGATCCATACAACTGCATGGATTTTCCGACTCATCGATACGAGCATATGGCTGTTGTCTATATCTTCGAGTTGTTGATTCTTTCAACAACATAGCTGTGTACCTTCTTGCCGCTAAATCAAGGGTAACACCCACAAAGAAAAAATCTCTACCTAAACTGAAACTTTGTGAAGCTCATCTTCTCTCACAGCTTTATGCTAAGATTAAGGAATCCATACAAGACTATACAACTGAAGTTTGTCTCTGGACAGACTCACAAATCGTTTTTCACTGGCTGAAACAACACTCTTCTACTTTATCAACATTTGTTGGAAATAGGATTTCTGAGATTCAAGATCTCACTTCAACATGCCACTGGAGGCATGTCCCATCTAGTAGCAATCCTGCTGACATAGCCTCAAGAAGCTCAACGATACCTGAACTCGTGAAGTCAATATGGTTCACTAGACCATCATTTTTGTTTAAAAATTCGGGCAATTGGCCAAAAATTAATTTTGAAAAACTAGATTTGGAAGAAGTCAAAAGGGAGAAGCAAGAGTTTGCGTTTCATTGTACAACAAAGCCCAATTACATTCTCGAAACCATTAAAGGTTACTGCTCCCACGTAAAAACTTTACGCATCGTTGCGTGGTTGTTTAGATTTTATCAAAAAATCAGTTCATCAAAAATTAAAATGTTTGATACCCTTTCCCCCGAGGAATAAGAAAGATCTCTTTTTTGCATCATATGGAATTTGCAGCAACATCATTTCGAAAAAGACATTAATCAAATCAAGAAAAACTTGGATATTCAAAGCTCGCTTAAATTTTTAAATCCGTTTCTACAAGAAATTGAAGGCTTCAATTTGCTGAAGGTAGGCGGACGCCTTGAACTCGCAAACATTTCGGATGGACAAAACCACCCTATTCTCCTGCCAAGCTGTCAATTTGTCGAAAGTTATGTTCGCCACTTTCACGTTACGAACTATCGTGCAGGTGCAAAGGCACTAGTAGTTTCATCCGTCATCGCTATTGGATAGCAAATGCTAGAAATCTAGTTCGTCGCATCGTGAGATCGCGTCCGCACTGCATCCGCTATCGACCTCGCCTCCTCCAGCAGGTGATGGGTAATCTTCCTGTCGAACGTCTCAGTCCATCTAGGCCGTTTTCTCGCTGTGCTGTTGATTTCCGTGGGCCTATCAACACATATTGTCGTATTCGTGGCAAGGTGCAATACAAAACATACATTGCAATCTTCGTATGTTTTTCGTCAAAAGCTGTTCACATTGAGTCGTTTCAGATCATTCTACAGAAGGTTCATCGCTGCATTGAAACGCATGATTGGTAGACGAGGTCTACCTACCGACATCTTCTGCGATAACGCAACAAACTTTGTTGGCGCTTATAACAAATTAGCCGAATTAAAAGTATTCCTTTTTAATCAAGAAACTCAAAATAATATTACTAATTTTTGTACTAATGCGTTTATAAATTTTCGTTTTATACCTCACAGGGCTCCACATTTCGGCGGCTTGTGGGAAGCCGCAGTTAAATCTGCCAATGGGTCCTCTTACTCGAATGGTGATGAATGCGCGCCTTACTTTTGAAGAATTGACGACAGCCATGGTTGAAATAGAAGCCATTCTCAACTCTAGACCAATCTCTCCCCTGTCATCCGACCCCAGTGACTTCGAAGCCCTCACGCCAGTGCTCTAAGGGCTCTTCCAGAACGCCAAACGCCTGATAAGGACATCAACCAACTAGGATATTGGGCGTGCATCAGTGACGTCAAACAACAATTTTGGCAGCAGTGGTCAACAGACTACATCAACCAGTTGCAAGCTCGTAACAAATGGACCAATATTCAGAGCAACGTAGCGAAGGGTGCTGTTGTACTAGTTCATGAAGACAACGTACCTCCACAACGCTGGGTCATGGGCCGAATTGTCGACAAGATCCCAGGAATTGATCAACGCATACGTGTCGTAGACGTGCAAACTTCCAAAGGAGTCATCCGTCGACGTGCTACTATCTTCGAGAAAGGGACCTTTCAAGGGGGCCGGAATGTTCGGTCAACGAATAACTTCTAAATACAATTTTCTCTTAATCATTTCTGTAAATGTAACTTTATCTAAAACATGTACTTAATTTTATTATTGTATTATATTTTATTACTGTAACAACAAATATATTGCATCGCTCTCTTGCTGCATTGGATTTGAAAAAGTCATGTCTTTTATATTATAGTTTGGTTTGATTTTTTTTTTTTTTTTGTAATGTTGGTTAATTGTGCACAATTTTAATATTGAACTCGTAATCGCCTCAATAAATAAAAAGAAACATTAGCATTTACAGGAGTAAATATAATATAAATATTTAGACAAGCTTCCTGGCAAATGCCGATGAGGAAAACGCTCCTTATCGTACAGATTCTATGTAATTTATTTTTAAGGGGCTGTTCATAAATTACGTAACATGTTTTTGGCCAATATAGATTAGAATTAAATTTTGTACATTGGAGGGACTATCGAATATTTATACGAGTGAATCAATCCGGTATTCGATATTAACATCACTTGTTTGCAACTAATCAAAGCTTTTTATGAGTGAATCACTCAACGAGTGAATCACTCTCAACTATCGAATAAATTCATATTTTTAAGCTATCGAATAACTTGAAATTTTTTATTCGATATTTCCCATCACTACTTTTTTCACGCGTGCGTTAAGATCTATATAAAAAATATTAAACAATAGCCATTTTGGCAATGACAAAAGGCAAATATTAGAGAATTGTGAAAATGAGTTATCGTTGGAAAATATTTCTTTGAAATATGGTGTGCCTAAATCGACTATCAGTACCATCAAATGGCAAAAATTAAAATTCTAAAAGCAGCGAAAGGCAAAAATTGTAAGAAGAATTGTACTAAAGCTGAAGAGCTATATAAATACATAAAAGATTCTACAACGGATATTTTCTAGCATGCGATGGCCGGCTTATTTACTTACTTAGGTGGCCATAACAACCCTTGTTTGGGTTTCGGCCGACCTCATCAGCCAGGCGCCTCTGCTTTGCGCGCATCTTCTCCAATCGGATACGCAAAGTGCGGTTAGGGCTTCCTCGGCCTGGTCCATCCATTCAAGTTGGAACTAGCAGAAATAATATCCACCAAAGAACTTTCGTTGGACTCCGTAATCGATGCAAAATATTTTATTTATACATAAATAAAAATAGAACTACGGAAGCCATATTTCTTTGTTTAAAATATTTATTCGATATAACAAATTTTTCGATTTAACGAAAGGGCTGCACAAGAAACCATTCGTAATATTGGACGTCTAATGTATATGCACTACACTGTTTAGTTTTTTTCATGTTATGTTTATTTATATTTTTCTTCAATTTATATTTACTACAATTGATTTGATGAATATGTTCTAATGTTAAATATATAATTTATTAAATAAAATTTAATACGTTTTTTGTAAAAAATTGTTTTAAAAGATTAAGGGTGGTAAATTATGGTTATGCTCCTGGCGCCAAAATCCTTATTTGCAGCCCTGGGTGGAATTACTGCTAAAATTTTAACAACGCTAAATTTTTCTTTTTTTTTTTTGCAAAAGATTGAAATATATTTGTTGTTCAATTTAGTTCAAAAACTTAACCCTCTGTGAAGAAATAATGAAGAGGTATTCACATGACAGAAAAAGAATTTAAAAGTTTTTTCACTGTAAGGAAACAATAAAAATATTTTATTAAAGCACACTTCTGAATAAACTTTTATAGGGAGATGTACAGCAGAGAAATGCACAAGTCTAAATGAAATCAAGTCTTGCTTGAGCTTGATCATTCTCAATCAAGTACAACTTGTACTTGAATATAAATAAGCCGACGATAGCTTGCGACTTGCAAGTATGCTAGCTTACTAGCGAAAGGCACGAGGTCCCAAGTAAAATAAAACTTGATGCCTTCGGCAAAAAGCTTGAAAATGCAACGCAGAATCGAATGGCCGCAACTTAACAGCATGAAGTTCATATAAAAACTGATCGTATCGAATGAACGAACAAAAGCGCTAATGATAGGTTTGTTCCCGTACTTGGAAATTCGTACGAATTTGTACGATTTTCTGCTATTTGCTGCTTTTTCCTGTTCCCGTACACAAAATATTCAAAAAACATATCGAAAATGAGAAATACAGTAATTTTTAAATGTTGCTTTTTTCTGCTACACAAATTTGGAGAAGGAAAATTCGCAACAATCGACGCATGCTGCGATATTTCGACAGCTAATGCTAAAATACTGCGTCAGCGAATGCCAGCTGATGATACATTTTAATAAAAAAAATAATAAAATGTAAAATAGTGTTTGGCAGGCACATTTAAAAGGATTGTGTTTTTTAACGAAAATAACTTATTTTCTTTCAAAAGTTGATACTTGACGAAAACCTGTTCCCGTAATTTTTGCAATTTTTCACACAATGAGCGCATTTTTAGTTTACTCGCTGCAAATTTAGCATCTTGCGAATTTCTGCAAAAAAGAACGGGAACACACCTGATATGTTGTCCTGTTCAATAATGCAACGCAGAAGCGAGCGGCCGCAACTTCATAGCATGGAGTTCGCACAGCGAATGATCGTATTTTTTTTTGTTCAGTGTAATAAGTTCTCACTTCGACTAAAAAGCTTTTTTAGTTGAAAGCTGTCGAATACATGTGAAAGCTATCCGCCCATGGGCGGCCTTTTGCGCACTCCCGGTGTATTACTTTTCATCGATGAAGTGTATTGCCCATTTGCCGCTGGGAAGTTGATCAGTAGATCCACCTTAAATTAATTTTAATTTTTTCCGGAACGTTTTTGAAGGGAGTTGCCAGCAATCAGTTTTTTTGGACATTACGTCTGACAATATTTATTAAATAGCAAACTTGGTGAACATTTTACATGTCATTGAATCAAAATTGGCACGTTCTCTTTTTGAGAGCAATGAATCCAAGGAATATTTAACAAGGCAGTGTCGTTTCAGAGCGGTGGGTACCGCAGCTGTCAAACACATACAATATTGTTATTTGTACATTTTGTTTCTTGTTTTGCTCTTATCCGTAAAAACCTGGTTTTGACAGCCCAACACAAGAGAGAATTTTAGCTACTAACACTAATTACACCACGAGTGAAGCCACATTAACTTTTCTTTGAAACTTATACTACTTTGTTGAGCATTTAGTTTTAATTGTTTTAAAAATTATTAAGCAAGTCTAGGAGTGGATTCAATAAAGAAAGGTGATAGCTGCTAAAAACATTCTTTTTATACCCCAACGCGTACTGCGTAAGGGGTATATTAACATTGTCATTCCGTTTGTAACGCCAAGAAGGAGGCGTGGCAGGTATAGAAAAATATATATATTTTTGATCAGCCTCACCTCCTGAGTCGATTTCCGTGTGTCCGTCTGTCTGTCCGTCTGTCGACACGATTACAGCCGTAATTTTAAAGCTATCGTGATGAAATTCAAAATATAAGTTTATTTTAACAAAGGAAGAACAAGTTCGAAAATGGGCCAAATCTGATGAAAACCACGCCTACCTCCCATGCAAAGTGACTTTATTTTTTCCGTAAAATGTTTTTAAAATCCAAAAAAAATTAAAGAAATGCCTTGAAATTTGGCACGTGATCTTAATCTTGGCTATGAAATTTGAAAAAATCGGAAAAAAACCACACCTACCTCCCATACCGTAAAAGCCCTTAAAAATCTACTCAAATTGCAGAAAAGTCTTGCAATTTTGCACATAGGCTTTTATATAAAATACATAGACTATCACTATGATATTTGGCAAAATCGGAACACTCCTACCTCCTATACAAAGTGGCTTTATTTAAAACGTTAAATCGCTTAAAAATCTGGAAAAATTACAGAAATGTCTCAAAATTTTGCATACAAACTTTGATATTTAACATAAGCCACTCTTTGGTATTTGACAAAATCGGATGAAAACCACTCCCACCTTCAATACAAAGTGACTTCATCAAAATTGAAAAACTTTCATAAATATATACAGCCGTGGACACATAAATAGCACAAAAATACATGTAGGGTGTTTCACATAAATTTAAATAAAATACATAGAGGATAACAAGAATTTATTTCATGGTATTTGAGTTTAAACATTCTAAACTTAAAATCAGTAGTAACTATGTAACTACGAATTAAAAATTAGAAAATTAATGAAAAATCTGAAATTGTTCCTTAGCTGAAGTGGACGTATAAATAGCACAAGTTGGATTCTGAAAAGAAGACATAGTGATTTATTTTTATTTTACAATGAGCTTACGAATATGTTTACTAGTACTTGGTACTGTATCCCGAATTGTTCAAAACAGCCCGACTTCTTCGTCCCATACTCTCCACAAGCTTCCTGACCCAATCCTTCGGAATAGAGTACCAAGCCTTCTCAATTCCACTCCATAACTCATCTTAATTTCGAAATTTTGGTTGCTTATGCTGACCTTCACATCATTCCATAAATTTTCTATGGGATTGAGGTCTGGGCTTTGAGCCGGCCAATTCAAAATATTAATTTTTTCCTTTTTTAGCCAATCAATCACAACCTTTGCTGTGTGTTTTGGATCATAAAAATTCACCTAATAGGCATGTTCTCAAATGCAAATGGTTCCATCTGGTTATTAAGAATATCTAAATACATATTTTTGTCCATTATTCCTGGTATACGAAAAATTGGCCCAACGCCGTGCCAGGAACAAGGTCCCCAAGTCATTAAATTCCCTCATCCATGCTTTAAGGATTTTTTTGTATACTTCAGATTCAACTCTTGGCGTTTGGGGCGCCGAACAAAAGTTTTTCCATCTGGTTCAACCCTATTAAATTTAGTTTTGTCAGTCCAGAGCACGTTCTTAAAAATTGGTCTTCTTTATTCACATGGGCCCTTGCAAACGCTAACCGATCCTTTAAATTTTTTTTGGTTAAGAGCGGCTTTCTTCGGCTAATGCGTCTATAAAGATTAGCTTCATGTAGTCTCCTAGATACTAGTTTTCTTGCAACATTTAGGTTCTTTTCTTCATTTATTTCCCTCATAATTTGCTTTGCTGTCTTGAAAGGATCAGCCTTACTTTTGCGAACTCAATCAGTGGAAGTCATTCAGAACAATAAATCAGTGGAAGCGCTGGTTTTACGTCTAGGATTGCGCGGCTTATTCTCGAAATTATTTTAACCATTTGATGTAACCAGCTTGAGTGCATTATAGACCATTTTTGGCGAAATTTTGAGAATATCCGCGATTTCAGATGGTTTTTTGCTTATTCACTTAGTTCGTTAATTATAGACCCTTTTTTCCGGAGTGCAATGTTTGCCACGACCCATTTTATTTAGAATCGGCGAAATTAACCGAATAAAACTCTACAATTTTTACAAACACCCGATATTTTTAACTTTTATTCACCATCTTACATGTGTGCTATTTATATGACCACAGCAGATCGTACATGCTTATACAGAAAGAGGTGGCCTGAGCAAATAAAAGTAAGTAACCGTACATCTCTTTCGGAGTTTTAAACAACGTCACACTGGAGTCTCAAAAAATAATAACTACAGTTAATATATGCATTATTAGGTTTAAACGAAACGTTTAAAAAATAAGTTCACATTTGTGCTATTTATGTGTCCATGGCTGTATATATGAATGGGATCGTGTATGTATGTACCCAAGTTCCGCCCACGTCGTTTATCCAACCCATACATATATTATTCGGTAAAATGTGGAGTTTTTATACCAGAAAAGTGGGTGTAGCATTTTATGATACTTTGTTTACAAATAACACTTTGTCGCAGCTAAGGGTAAAATTAAATTAAGCGACTGACTCAAATATTTTTGAAAATTATACATAAAAATGTTATAGTCGTCTAAATACTTTGGATATACTTCAGTACGGCCACGGGGGGGTATTTTAGCTTCGGTACCCTGCCGAAGCTCCATTCCTTACTAGTTCTGAATAAAATCTACTCATGTAAGTTTAACTTATATATTCCCTGCTTAATATTTATTATTAAAATTTTTCAGAAAATTTTGTGTGTTTTAGGTTGGTCCGAAAAACAATGTTAATAAATTACGTGCGTGGCGGCCAGGCACACACTTTTTTGATTTATTTATTATTTTTTTAATATATTTATATAAGCTTTAGATATTAATCAAAAAGTCTTTTTTAAAACTATTTGCGTAAAACTATCATCTATTACTTGATCGTTGCAGACCCAATAATAAACCATAGGGTTAATAACATTAAGGCAACAAAAACTTTCTACACACATAACATATGTGCCAATTGAAGCGTTTATGAAAAATATTCCGCAGTAGAAGTGCTTCAATTGAAATAATAAGCTAATGTCTATAACAACTGCGTAAAAAAATGTGACTTTAAGAACTCATTTAGCTCTTTTTTGACTGAATAAACTAAAACTTTACATTCACATAACACTTGTGCAAATAAAGGCATATTTGAAAAATATTCCACGTGCAAATGTGTCAACAAAAATAATACGCTTTTGTCTTAAACAACTGCGTAAAAAAACTTAGAGCTAATGATCTAGTTCTAAGATATATTTGCCATTTAAAATCACCTGCAGAAACCTGAACTAAGTTTTAAATAGTTCTGAAAAAGTTCCAAAAAGGTACAGTACTCCATTGTCAATAACCTTTTTACATTGACTGAACTGACGCTGTTTACGGTTTGATATCAAAAGTAAAAACAATTGTCCCCATAAACATTACTTTTTAGCTATATCCAAACTAGTTCCATTACCCTGTTGTATATCCAACTACTTAAAATACTAGTAAATTTACTAGCAAAAACATACCAATTCTAGTTCAACCCTAATATTTCGAACATTGCACAAACTGGATATTTTCTTGCATTGATGTCACATGAAAAGACAATTGCGTATTTTGTATAAAACTTGAGCTAGTATTTTTACGAGCAAAATTTTAACTTGTTTTGATTCTAGACTCAGCCAACTTATAGTATAATATAAACTAGGACTGTACTAGTGTGATTAGAAGTAGCTATATACTAGTATTGTAACCAGTTAAACACTAGTATAATATTCAGTTTTATACTATCCAGTTTGAAGTACAAGACTATCTTGATGGTTTGATGCGAACTAATTTCGATGAGTGGTAACTTAAGCGGAACCGCATTTATATAAATTATACCAAATTTTGAAACGCACCGGTCAGCATTGGAAACCAGGTTCTCTACTTACAATTAAATTTGAGAAATTTTTAACGCTAGAATAACACTAATTTACAAATTTGGAACAAATCTCGAAAACTAGTTTCTCTTGAACTTCTTCTTTTTTTAGTTATTCATATTTCCATGAATTTTCATCCGACCTGCAGAAATTTTTCATAGCTGGAAAGCTAAATTTGTCCTCTTCTCAACAATATTTTGAGGCGGAGATACCTTTAGACAGGATGCAATTAGTAATGTTTACTGAAATTTTTCAGGTTGACATCATAATTATATAATTTTTGAAGCGAAGCTTTTTACTCCTCGTTCTGTGATTTGCTTGGAGTGAAATCTGAAAAATTTTCGACAGATTTTTTCTTGGAAATTTGATGGTTTCTTTGTTGCTAGGGCTTATTGCAACAAGAAAATTTAATACTTTAATATTAAATAATAAAAATATTTATTTTGTTGGTCTGACCGTGGGGATCGAACCCACGTCCTCTTTCATGAGAGTCCAATGCACTATCCTCTAGGCCACAAAGACTTGTTATAAAATGGTGTTAATTCAATCCTAATTATAACAGAAGCTATGCTGCAGTAGATCGTCCCCACCTATCAATAGATAGAGATTGTGTATTTGCTATGCTACAACTATCAAAAATTTGCTTTTATTTGCCACAATGTGTCTCCAGCATCGGTTTGTTTGTATTGTGAATGCGTTTGTGATGCTGTTGGCATAGAGTGTAAATTATTATCTAGAGATTGCATCAACTCTGCTAAATCTCTGGCATGTGTTAACAGAGGTTAACAGAGTTTTTTTTTTCTTCATGTTTTTAAGTGAAATAACTCTGAAATAATAATTTACACTCTATGACAAGTGTCAGTGCAGTCAAGTTTACAACCATGTGTGGAGAGTTAAAATGAAGAATCGCTGGCATTATATGCCCGTATATGTAATTGCCGTGAAAATTTGACATTCAACAATAAAAAAATAAGCAGTAAATATGTTTTCTGTACCTATATATATGTAATTTATTTTATGTTATTTTAAATTTTTGAATTTAAAAGTTAATTAATTAAAAAGAAAAAATTATTAAGCTATCAAATCTATGTAACTGCGAAAAAGCTCCGCTTCTCTCGTGTGTCCAACGACGCACCTGTATTTTTTTTTATTTTCGTATCTTTTTAGTAAATTCTAATTTTTTTTAGTAAATTCGGAACTATAAAAAACATTTAAATTTTTTTTTACAAAATGGCGGCTCTGTCATTCGGGCGTCTGCTGTCAAAATTTTTTCACTTATCTGAAACAAAATAGGTTTCTTTCTTCGATTACTGATATAAAACTATAATATAAAAAATAATAAAAAAGTTAAAAATTAAAATTCATATCGACTGTGTAATCGAAGGCCCAGATTTTTGACTATTTCATTCAATAGTTTTGATCCCAAAAAAGTTATTTTTTCCCACGATATCCTTAAATTTGTGGGTACATCCTTCCGGTTTTACTAAAAAAAGAAATCTGTCAAAATTTCAGCATAATCGGTTAACAATTTTTTGAGTTGCAACACGAAAACTTTTTGAAAAAGTATTTTCGAGATAATCACGTTTAAAGTTTCGATACGGTATAAATATTAGTTAAGTAAATTATGGGTCAATCTGCGATTCCGGGTCCATACAATAGTCCTTCAGCAGCCTCGAAAAAATTATTATATAGGAGCTGCTGCTGTTTTCGGTGAATTTTATTTGACAACAAATAATTAACACTATTTACACTGGAATATTGTAAACACAACACATACCTTGAAGATGGAAGAGATTTATCTCTAAGAATCCTGCGTCCATCGATGATCCATCGTCACGCAAGAAAAAAGCCTTAAGTTTCCGCTCCGAAACATTAAAATTATATAATGATTCGAAATTGCTCCCTTTTTTCAATCACTTCATAAATAAAAATATGTAAGCATTGAGTTGCAGAAACATTTGGCAGAATATGAACTAAATTGTGCGTCATCTCGGTAAAGATATTAATCCAGAGATTAATGTTAAGAGAGTAACATCTCTTCAAAATCCACAAACATTAATGAAATGCCTTGAAATTTGCTACTTATACTTTGATATTCAATATAAATCCTCACTATGAAATTTGGAAAAATCGAATGAAAACCACAACTACCTCCCATACAAAGTGACTGTATTTTAACAGTAAAATCTCTTCAAAATTGACAAAAATTATTGAAATGCCTTGAAATTTTGCATATAAGCTTTGGTCTTCAATATAAATCCTGACAATGAAATTTGAAAAATTGGATAAAAACCACGCCTACCTCCCATACAAAGTAGCTCTATATTAACCGTAAGATCCCTTAAAAATCTGCTCAAATTGCAGAAATGTCTTGAAATTTTGCACATAGGCCTTTATATATAATATATAGACTATCACTATGATACTTATTTGGCAAAATCGGATGAAAAACACGCCTACCTCCTATACAAAGTGGCTTTATTTAAAACGTTAAGTCGCTTAAAAATCTGAAAAAATTACAGAAATGTCTTGAAATTTTGCATACAAACTTTGATATTTAACATAAGCCACTCTTTGATATTTGGCAAAATCGGATGAAAACCACTCCCACCTTCAATACAAAGTGACGTCATCAAAATTGAAAAACTTTCGTATATATATATATATAACTAAATGGCATCGTGTATGTATGTTCCCAAGTTCCGCCCACGTCGTTTATCCAACCCATACATATATTATTCGGTAAAATGTGGAGTTTTATACTAGAAAAGTCGGTGTAGCATTTTACTTTGTTTACAAATTACACTATGTGGCAGCTAAGAATAAAATTAAATTAAGCGTATGACTCAAATATTTTTGCAGATTATACATAAAAATGTTATAGACGTCCAAAGACTTTGGATATACTTCAGTACGGCCGCGGGGGGGTATTTTAGCTTCGGTACCCTGCCGAAGCTCCATTCCTTACTACTTCTAAATAAAATTTACTCATGTAAGTTTAACTTATATACTCCCTGTTTAATATTTATTATTAAAATTTTTCAGAAAATTTTGTGTGTTTTAGGTTGGTCCGAAAAACAATGTTAATAAAATAAATAAAATATCCCAGAAATTCCTGTTTTGGGTAGAACTTTCACTTCTACCGTGCGTGACGGCCAGGCACACACTTTTTTGATTTAAATTTTTTTACAGCATTTAAGATAAATACATACATGCATATATTTTTTTATTATATTTATATTAGCTTTAGATATTAATAAAAAAGTCTTTTTTAAAACTATTTGCGTAAAACTATCATCTATTACTTGATCGTAGCAGACCCAATAATAAACCATATGTTTAATAACATTAAGGCAACAAAAACTTCTACACACATAACATGTGTGCCAATTGAAGCGTTTATGAAAAATATTCCGCAGTAGAAGTGCTTCAATTGAAATAATAAGCCAATGTCTATAACAACTGCGTAAAAAAATGTGACTTTAAGAACTCATTTAGCTCTTTTTTGACTGAATAAACTAAAACTTTCCATTCACATAACACTTGTGCAAATAAAGGCATATTTGAAAAATATTCCACGTGCAAATGTGTCAACAAAAATAATAAGCTTTTGTCTTAAACAACTGCGTAAAAAAACTTAGAGCTAATGATCTAGATCTAAGATATATTTGCCATTTAAAATCACCTGCAGAAACCTGAACTAAGTTTTAAATAGTTCTGAAAAGTTCCAAAAAGGTACAGTACTGGCCATTGTCAATAACCTTTTTCCATTGATTGAACTGACGCTGTTTACGGTTTGATATCAAAAGTAAAAACAATTGTCCCCATAAACATTACTTTTTAGCTATATCTGAACTAGTTCCATTACCCTCCAACTACTTAAAATACTAGTAAATTTACTAGCAAAATCATACCAATTCTAGTTCAACCCAAATATTTCAAACATTGCACAAACTGGATATTTTCTTGCATTGATGTCACATGAAAAGACAATTGCGTATTCTGTATAAAACTTGAGCTAGTATTTTTACGAGCAACATTTTAACTTGTTTTGATTCTAGACTCAGGCAACTTTGGTATAATATAAACTAGGACTGTACTAGTGAGATTTGAAGTAGCTATATACTAGTATTGTAACCAGTTAAACACTAGTATAATAGTGTTCATTAAACGTTACAGAAGCAATGTAAGCTGAAATTTGGAGAATTTTCAAGCCGGAATTGAGGTGCTTCGGACACATTCAGCAAACTGTTGCATTGTCATTCTGAGTATGGCCACCCAAGCATCTTTATAATAAATCAGCTTTAGACAAATCAGAATTTATAAACTATTCTGAAAGAACTCTGCCCCAAGCACTCCGACTACCTGAAGTGTGTCGGTTACGGACTCAGACTTTTTGATCATAGCTCCGTAAATCTATATCTATACTTCTATACAATTATATAAAAGTGTTGTGATACTAATAAACCGATGTTCCACAATCACGCGAGAGCCACTGAACCGATTTGGACGATATAATCGTAATAGGCTATGTTATATTTGCCACGCCAACTTTTACCGCAAATAAATCAATCAAAATTATTTACGGTTTTGGCAGAATTAGACTAAAATTTGGTAATTTACTTCGCACGGTTATTGTCTTAAACTGTACGAAAAATGAGCATGGTTGGACTTTATATACGCCCACTTTTTCGATATCATTATAGTTTCTTAATTGTATGTACATGTTTTCAAAGTAAAACTTGGTATGTAGGTGCTATGGGTACAAATGGCGGTTTTACCGCCCAGTTATCTATCTATATCTATCTATCAATCTATATTAAAATCAAATGTCACTGTATGTTGCCGCATAAATTGAGAATGGCTCACGTAATTTTCAACCAGTAGCTCGGTTCTGTAACTTTTCTCAGCGTAGTTCTCACCAAATTTTCTCACTTTGACGTTATAATGACGTCATTCTCATTTGCACTGTTTCTATAATAAAATGAGATAAAGCGTGACTCGTTTCGAGTGTTTCAATTCTATTTCCTAGGGATTCGATAACCGAAGTGTCTCTGTAAGCTAAAATATTCGACTCGAATCGAATGAAGTTGTCACTATGTTTTAACTTGATGAGAAAAATGTAATTTCCTTTATTTTCGATTAAGTTGTCGAATAAATGCATCCAAGTAACGAATACATGTTCTTTATACCATGTATACATGCATACATGGCATTTTTTTGAATGCTTACACATTTGTTATTAATAACAAATGAAATATGAGTATAATTAAGTATAAAAACTAAAATATTTCATATATTCGATTTATTTATTATACAATAAAATGTGTATTAAACAACCCGATTAAAGAAGTAATTGGATAACAATACGTAGCGAGTTTGTTTATTTAATGTAAGCATAACTAAGTGTCAAACAGCCAAAAATTATTAAACAAACAAGCATTCAAAAGCATGCATTAACATGTAAATTTCGATAATTATAAAAACAGCACAGTAGATATTTATTTACTTTAATTAACTAAATCAGCGCACATAGAATTGTAAGCAAAGTGCCCTGATATTTGTTATAATTTCATATGTTCCCTTTCATTTCTCACTTATCAGTTTCAAAAACACTAGTTTTCGCGTGATATTTGCAGCAAAAAATGTAAGTACTGTTGACTATTTAATCAAAAATTTCCGTGTTTATATGATTGAAGTTATATTTTAGGCAAAATTATTTGCTCCTAAGTAAATTAAAATGTTCTTCAATTTCGTCGATGAACACCCGCAGCTGGCCAACAATTATGTTGCAAGCCCGCAAGCTAATTTTATTTGACAACAAATAATCACTACTTACACTGGATTCTTGTAAACACAACACATACCTTGAAGATGGAAGAGATTTATCTCTAAGAATCCTGCGTCCATCTAGGATCCATCGTCACGCAAGAAAAAAGTATTAATTTTCCGCTCCGAAACATTAAAATTTTATAAATTTAATGAATTTAAATCAAATAAATACCACAAACAATACCAAATTGCCTATTGTGTAAATTCAATCGTCAAAACGATAGCATTTCATATACATGAAACAAGTAATGACGATAGTTAATTTTTTAGGTTACGTGATGATAAAGTATCGTCAAACCGATATCGTCAAACGATTCTCGTCATAAGGACAAGGCTTATACGCAAAAATATAACCACTAGATGGCGCTGGAGTCAAGCGTTTACGAAAAATAATCCGATTTGGCTCATATTCGAAATATATTGCCAAAGGTAAGCGAGCTATGTTTGCAAAACATTGCTCTGCTAGGTGGCGCCATTGTTGAATTATTATCAAATGTATGGCCTATTTTGTTTCATATCCTAGCTTTGGTGCAAAAACTCAAAATTATTGGCATATTTCGTGCTTGGACGATCCTAAAAAAGAGGTGGAGCAATTCAGTATGCATGTTAAAATCTTAAATGTTTTCCAGAAGAATCAAGTTAACAAAATTTACTATTAAAATTATAACAATGTGCGACAAATTTTTCAGTTGTAGAGCAAGTCAATTCATTTAAATTTATTCCAATTTTTGTAATACTTTTTGTAATAAGACGATTTTGCGTCAGTTTGCTATTATAACTTATAACTGACTATATAACTTAAAGTAACACTAACACCTTTAGATTTATCAATCTATTATTTTTTACAAATTTATAGTTTTTGTGTCGATTAAAGAAACGTCACCTGTTTCTAGCGACTGCACTGCATGAGTGACTATTTTGTTACTATTTCTAGTGCTAATCACATAACATCAAAATTATATACTTATTAGGTACTTTGATGACCACAAGCAATCAAACCCCATATCGAATTGATGTGTTATTTGAATTCTCTTGGGTATTAAATAAGGTGTTAATTTCAATGTAAATAATAATTGACATTTATAACAAGTGTTGTCTATATTTAGCGTTCCTCTTATAGTGAGACATTTTAGAAATAAATTCCAGGAACTTAGTTTACATTCATTGATAGAAGAGAAATGTCTGTTCATCAAATTTGTATTATATCTCTACTGTTTCTATTGTTGTTATTATCACCTTTTGTGTTCCAGTGTAGTCATCTTGTTCCAATTTATTCTAGTAAAACGCATATCATCAAAGCTATTTCGGCAATATTTAAATCAGATCCCATTCAAAATATTGGCAATATAAACATCTATGGGCATTATAATGAAACTGCACGATTTCAATTCACTGACATGCTCACTGATTTGGCTCGGGATCTGTGTGTCGCAACGTGTTACATTCATTGGCATAACACAGTGATTCCTTATGAGTATGAACACAGTAACTTGGTGCTGGTAGATACATTCAGGTCTTTGAGGTATTTTTCTAAAATGATTGCTATTTCTTTTAATTAGACTCAAATTTAAGGTATCTCTATAAAACTCTGCTTAAAAGGGGTACACGGAACTTAGCATATACCTTGGTATACATTTCTTCACTACAAAATCCACAACACGCTAGTCTGCAAAATGTGTTTCAGCATTTCTATTCCGGAAGTATATTAAATGTTGGCTTCATTCTGGAGTTGCCTAACATGGATCTAATGATGGTATCATATAATCCTTTCCGCTTGAATGCATGCCACCTTGCAAGTCCTTTTATTTTGAACACTTATCGAGGGGAGCAGCAACGTTGGTTGTCTACTGACTTCTTTCCACCGAAGCTCAAAGACTTCCAACAGTGTCTTATCACTTGTGCCACCTGGGAGGATCATCCATATTTATGGTTTTCTTATGATAATGCGGGTAAATTTGCTGGCTATGAAGGAGTTGAGGGAAAGTTATTGGAATTCTTAGGCGACACACTTAATACTAGCATCGGCCTATATAAGATGAATGAGATCGAAAGGATGGAGGCTTTCAACTTGACGGGATGGATATTTAACGAAGTAAGTACTTATATTTGAAAGTACTGTATTTTACTTGAATAGTTATAAACTTATAAATAGTTAAGTAGAAATTGTTTTAGCCTAAATACGATGTCGGTTTTAATTTGACACTTTTTGTGAAATGAAATCCTTACTTCCTTCATTTATGCTTAAATTCGCTTCAGATTACACCCTGAATCCCCTGGGATTCTTAAACTGTGTCACTAAACGTCCAATGACTATTTTTCTTCCATTGTGGATTTTATTTTTGTGTCAGTTGTAGAATGAGTTACCACAACCTATTATTAGTCTGTGGACTAAATATTACACTAAAGAATATATTTGAGAAATTTTGTTGAATTCAGAAAAACGGTGTAAAAAGAGTTCAAATAAAAGGAAAGTGTCTAATTCCGCGCATTTTTCTAGACTTATTACTGCTCATTATTCGAAAGAATATATGTTGAAAATTTGATTGATGTTGGACAAACGCTGTAGAAAAAGGTCCTTTTAAATTAAATTGTCTAATTCCGCCCTCTTTTATAAAGACCGGATTGCTACATACGCCAATTAACGCCCCCTTGTTCAATCCCACCCACTTTTGTAAGCTTCAAACTTCTCATTATACTAAAGAATATATGTACGAAGTTTGGCTGAAATCGGACAAACGGTGTAGATGGACATGACATTTCTTAATTTTTGTGGATTTTTAAGAGATTTTACTTAGAATATAAAGTTTTATGGGAGGTAAAGTTTTTATTTTCAAGCTTGATCTTTATTTGTTAGAAAAATTTAGAAATTTATCGCGATAGCTTCAAAATTACGGCTGTAAAAGGCGGACGGACGGACGGATGAAAATCGGTTCAGGTGGTAATGCTGACCAAAAGTATGACCCTAATTGGCGTTCCAAACGGAATGACAAAGTTAATATACTCCTTATGCATTACACGTTAGGGTATAAAAATGGATAGTTCAAATGTTTTTATATTTTATTTATTGCATTTTAAAAAACGATCAAAATGTTTCCCAACAAACTAGAAAACTGGCTTAAATCAATTTATAAGAACTTATTTTATTTGCAATAATGTGGGATCACTTTTTCGCAATTCACTTAAAATAATAAACAATCGATAACTTAAAAACGGTATTACAGAATTATTGTGTAACCTAGTTCTTGGAATTAGCAACTCCTTTTACATAAGAAGTATTTCGTTTTAAAAAGCATTATAGAACGAGTTATACATATATTAAATTGTATAATGAATGTATCGTGAAAAAACCTGCCGTAACAATACTTTCTTTCAGATCTTACAGACTGCTCACTTTGCGATCGGTGGATTCTACAACAGACCAGATAAGGATAACGTTTTGCCCTTCTCACAATCGGATTGGTACTTCATGAGTTCCATCAATTTCGTTGTGACTGTGCTGAGAGAATTAAGCAGTTATGAGAAATATACTCTTCCTTTCTCCAAATTCGTTTGGTATCTCGTTATACTGACTGTATTGTTGGGAGTTTTAGTAATTTTTGTGTCAAGATTTGGTAGAAAGGAACAGCAGAGCTTTATTTTGGGACCTGGTACTCGTAACAGAGCATCCTATTATAAGCTGATAACTATAGCGTTGGGTGGTAATTATGGACATTCTGAGCTGCCACGGCGTAATTTTGCGCGCTTTCTATTGATTCTCTGGTTTCTGGCCACTCTTGTGCTGCGAAGCTCATATCAATCTGGAATTTATAGACTCTTGAGCACGGACAAGCAGCGAAATCCACCGAGTTCATTGGAAGAAATTGTGGAACAAGATTATACAATCGAAACCCACATGGATAATATAGATCTTGTGGAGAACTTTCATGTGAATAAGTTGAAATTTCACTATTTTAACATCTCTCAGTTGAAAGAATTGGAGAGAATGGCATCGTTGACAATTGAAGATGAAAGGAAAATTGCCATAATGGTTCCTCAAGAACATTACGGTTACTTTCGGAAGTTGAATCCAATAAGTAAAGAAGTTCATGTTTCATTGTTTTTGGTGGGGCAGCGTCTCTTCAACCAGCAATTGGTGTTTTATGTGCGAAAAAATTCTTATCTGGTGCAGTTGATTAATGCGCAATTTGAAAAGGCGCACAATTACGGTTTTTTACAGAAATGGAAGCGCATGTATGTGGATGAACGCATAACAGGTGAGGTGAAAGTTGAAGGAGGAGATGACGATAAGCCTCTGAATTTTCAACAACTGCAGAATATATTCGAGATATTATTGTGGTTCCTTTTAGTTTCCATCGGAGTTTTTGGGTTGGAACTTTTTTATGAATACTACCCGCGATTACGGTGTAAGTTTGTGCTAAAAACTCGACCTGGGTTATAAGGTCCATCTTAAAAGTAAATAAAATAACTGTTTCTTAGAGATGCCCCTGATAAAATGTACTTTGAGATTAACTTACGTGTATATTACTTTGCAAAATAAAAAAAAAGACACAGTTTTGATAGTATCGTAAGTGTGGACGTAGAATGTTTTGTTTGATATATGGTGATGGATTTGTTGTTCTTGCTCATTTTTGTGTTGGTTAACAATAAATGTAATTTAATCTTATTTTTAATAAATGGAAATAAAAATTTGAATTTGGAATAATATGAAATTATTATTTTTCCTGCAGTAAAGAGTTTAAATATATTCTAAATTATATTGAAAATTTATATTTAAACACACAAAATATATTTTTTATATGAAATATGAGTGATTCCACAAATTACCGGCCAACTGTAGGGTCACCATCTGGGACCTTTTTGTAACTTTCCTAATATAAAAACAATGGTGAAAAATATTATAATATCAGCTATAGTATTTCGCTTATAAAATGTTTCAGTCATGAATTCGTTTATTTTTCGTGGTTTGTTGTTGGACTAAAATAAAAAGAAATAATAAGGGTATTCACTTCAACCCTGAAATTTCAGAATTGCTGAAATTTACGAAAACTTCAGTGCAATTGTTGTTGTTTTGGTTTTCCGAAGATTGCTTAAATTTAATCATCTATTGAGTTGATGAAAAATAATCGTCGGAAATTTGCGGAGAAAAGATGTGTTCAGTAATCATAAGCGAATAAAGTTTAATGAGTGTGAGTGTGAATATGATAATTTCTATAAGAAGAAGAGCATTCTGTCAAATCTCGCCTAAATGCTAATAAAATGTCACCAATTTAGAACGAAATTGCAATTCAATTAATTTCATTTAATTGATTTATGGTTTTGATGGCCGCTTATAAAAATTCTTAAAATTTAAAATGCATATATGGTATATGTACATGCGACAAGGAGACATTTTGTCTGCTGACATGCATCGCATGACTAACGAAATGAAGCGATGGCGATTTTAAGGTTGACAGATGCGTGTGAAAAAAACGAAACATTATAAACTGTCGCTCACTCAACTCGTGGGAAATTTCTGATTTCTGAAATTTCAGTAGTGAAGTGAATACCCTTAATGTTTTTTTATATAAAAAAGATATATCCTTTTCGATAAAAAATAGTACCCCGCTAAAAATGTTTGAGGAAGGTTATTTAAAGAAAGGTTAAAAAATAAAAGGTGGTGGCCATGGCGTAGTGGGTAGAGTGTGTGACTCTTACGCCAGAGAACCCAGGTTCGAATCCTCCATCTGACACAGAGAATTTTTCCAATTGAATTAATTTTTCTGTTCTGCCGTCACCTCTCTGCAGACAATGGCAAACCTCAGAGAGTAAAAACTGCCATGAAAAGCTTCTTGAGAACATAAGCCGTTCGGAGTCGGCGTAAAACATGTAGGTCCAGTTCTCGATCATTTGTGTGCAAACATTTCACATCACACACAACACAATTGATCATAAGAAGCTCGGTCAAAGTCCTTTCAAGGGCGGAGATGGCCATTTCGTTTTTTTTTTTTTTTTTTTTTTTTAAATAAAATCTAATTTTTATGCCATAACCCCCATTTAAATTTTTTTTTTTTGATATTTTTTTCGAAAAGCTGAGCAAGTTCTATATAGAATGCGTTATTTTTCGAGATGGGTTCTCTGTAAGCAGAGCCAAAATAAATAAAAGAAGAAAATAAAACACAGTAAATGTAGCGCTTTTTCTTGTGTTGTGCTATGCTTTGGTTGTTATACTTGCTAATACAGAAACATCATCTGGTGGCTTTATGTTACACGTAATTGTGTAATATTTATATAAGATAGAGAGTTCAAACATGAATTTTTCTCTCAATGAGGATCAACCAGACCAACAAGTCCTTACATCAATATTGTACGATCAATACTTTAAACACACCAAAGGCTCAAAGTGTGACATAAAGACGTTTTCTGATCACAATCAACCATCCTACTAACCTCCGAGAATGACGTAATTTTATGTCAAAAATATGCAAATATTTCTAGTACTATCGACATGCAAAGTACAAATATTTACATATATGTGAGTTTCAAAAAGCGTACAATTTGACATGGAATCACCGATATTTGTAAGGAACATTTCGCATTAATGGGACCACTGCACAGTGTCCCCAAGGGACAAAAATAGAAGAAGTGCTTTTATGATAATAAAATTTTGTATTCTTCTTCAGTTTAAGTTAATTAAGAAAAATTTAAAAAATTGTTAAAGTTGGTCAGTCCCTTGGGGCACCTCCCTTGGACCTATATTAATTTTTTACATGATTTTGTATGGAAGGTACAAACAAAGCTTAGCCGAATTTAACAAAACTTGGTCAAAAAGTATAACAAACAGACTTATACATGTGTACTGAAAATAGTTGAAATCGTTTGGATCCTAGGGGTACCTCTATTGGACCTCCTTAATTTTTCACATGATTTTGTATGGGAGGTGCAAAGGTATATATTTAATGGCCCTGTATTTACTTTTTGGGCAATTTTTGAGCTATTTTTTTTTTTTATTGACAATTAAAAATGTTCAAATTTTATAAATTTTGCAAAAAAAACATAATTGCTTATCGATATGTAATATTTTTGTTTTTTATTTCTACAAATTAAATGAATAACATATATTTTTTGTCCTTTACCTTTTGAAAAATAGTTATTTTGTTATAATACAGCTAAAAAGTTATTTTTGAGAATTTTTTTAGTAACTATTTACGAACTCAAACTGTGCTTATGATTATGAAGCAAGAAAATTTTTCGAGTTTGAAGTGTTGCAGCAACCACAAAAATGATTAATTGTTAAAAATGTTATTGTTTTCTCTTGTTTGAGAAAAGTTGGGTTTCTTTTCCATGAACTTGTTGATTTTTGTCCAAGGAACGGAGCACTGTGCGCTGTCCAAAATCTGTTACATCTAAAAAGTCATAAAAGTTTCTCATATTTTTGATTGAAGTTTCTACATTTGAATGCTGTGTGCTGTTATTGATAAAACGGTATAGCGACCAGAAGACTAGAAAGCATGAATAGTCAAAATAAAAAATTTCAAAAAGAAAACAAGAAAAAATATACCATAAGATATCATATGCTCGTTCTTAAGACAACCCCGTTGACCAAATTTGCCAAATCTTTATACACCCTAGAAAATGTAAATTTTGGGCCATAAGTCCGCCATATTGTTTTTTTTTTGGTTTATTTTTTGTAAAACCAGCTTTAGGCATTCAAAAGTAGACACTTTCGCAATTGAATATAGTATATTAGTTAACAAAAATATGTTAAAGTTTGTCAATAAAGTGTTCTAATAGAGAAAAATGGATCCACGAATTGAAATAACCCCTAATGAAATAATGTCCAAATACAATGAAATAACACCGAAATGGAAAATTAAATAAGCCCCAAAATTTGGGGTTTATTTCATTATAAAATAGCACCCAACGAAAAAATTAAATTAGCCGCAATAAAATATCCCCCAAAAAATTAATTTAGCCAAAACGAAAGTTTAAACAAAATCAAGCTATTTCCAAAATAAATTGAAAAACCTCCAAGCAAAAGTTACTACTTGCAGTTTATGTTTCTGTTTTCTTATTTAGGTGTTTTTCTTTTTAATAAATTTAATCAACTAACACTTTGTATGCAGACCTTTTCTAACTAGTGTATATTTCTATACTGCCACGTCACCTTATGGGTATTCTAAACAAAGCATTTCTGCAAAAAACAGGGGGGACAAAGTTAATATATCCTTACGCAGTACACGTTTGGGTATAAAGTAGAAGAGTTTGAAACGTGGAACTTTTTTATTATATAATGCACTCATATACGAAATATTGTGTTTCGAGAAAAATCCATTCAAAATGATGATAAGACTTATATATTTGTCAGTTTTTGCGAAACCAAAATATAGTATATATACTAACCATATAGGCTTTAGGAAAGCTCAACAAGAATCTAAGGTTAGATTTACAAAATGGGGGATTTAATATAGCAGACCTAAAGGCATATTGTTCTGAACAATAACAACAAAAATTTTTATATCAGGTTTTATATAATCGCTAATCTTAAGACCTTTACACATGTATGTATATAGTAATTTTCAATGTGATTTTCGAACTAACTGTCTTAGAATTGAACACAATGTTATCATTTTCAAAATGTATTTTCTTATATAAAATTTTAGAATTTTTTTAAATATTCACATATAAGTTGATAACATTATGTTATAATTTTGACGAAATTTGCTTTAAGCTATTTTTTGATCACAAATTGTTTTTAAATTAAAAACTTTGTTATATACAGTTGAATTTATTACAGTTCAGAAGAACTGGAAAACTGTTTCGTTGAAGCAACAAGGAAAGCTTAGATACTCTATTTATATTTGCTTATTGATAGAAATAGTAAGTATACGTAGAAATGTTTCTCGATTACAAAGTCTGCTAATTTCGACAGCGAAACCAAGCAATCTCGAAGCAGAGAATACAGAATGCAACACCCACTAAAGCGACATATATGACAAAGACACCTGACAAATGTTCCAATGTTATACCATCTACCTCAACAGTTTGTTTTTTCCAGAAGTAGCTAATGTCTAGACTTTGTCTTGCCCAATAGTCGATCATTCCCTGGCTTCTAAGATTCATGAAGAGCTGATTAAAGCGTTCAATCAGATACGAGTGCTTTGTGAAATACATCGTTATATGTTGCGTGAATATTTTTTCGGGTAGTATATAGAAAGCACCACGCCTATTGTACTTCATTACATAGTAGGTAAGAAAATCCATCGGAGATACACCTGCCAAAAGTTGTCGTCCAGCCGATGTTTCAACGTAAGTAAATGTCGAAAGTTCCGATGAGTTAGCATTAATAACAAGGCTTATGAGACCCGACTCAATGCGTGGTGCAGTTATTATAGAATCTCTAGTACCCGCTGTCATAATCAGCATATAACCAGCATCAATAAGTTGCTCCAGGTCATGCGGTGGTTCACGATACAGATTTGTTTGTAGTAGTTTGAAGAGCAAACTCTGGTAGGCAATTCGCAGAATCACGCCGTATATGAGCCAGAGAGTGAGTACGAAGCGCGTAAATGTGTTCCAAGGTAGTTTAACCAATGGATAGCCAAAGAAGCTTGCGAATACATTTGTGAACGGCATTTGGGGCGCTGGTTGACCTAGAATAATGTGTGCGAAGTCCGATGTACGTTGATGTCGATAGAGCAAATAGCTTACAAGTCCTACCACCTGTATGCTTAAACAAAGACATATCCATGTTCGGTTGTCAAATGCAAACGTTAGAATTTCCAGCGACGTATAGGGTTGCGCACCAAGTAAGACACCATAGATCTGCCAAGTCTGATAGTAAGGAAGCGCCCCTGTCAAAACTTGACAGCGTTCGAGGGTATAGCGAAAGGATCCGAGACTAAGATCAGCAAGTCGTTGTTGAAGCTGCAAAAGGAATCAAATATAAATGTGTATGTGAATAATAAGCTTACATTGTGTTGTTTGAAGCGAAGCTTTTTACGCCCCGTTCTTTGATTTGTTTGGAGTGAAACCTGAAAAATTTTCAACAGATTTTTTTTTTAGAATTTTATATGGTTTCTTTGTTTCTGTATTTTTTGCTACAAGATAATTCAATATAACAAATATAAAAAAAAACATTTCTTTGCCTGCCGTGTTGACTCGAACCCGTAAATCTTTGGTTGGGAGTTCTATACTCTATCCATTGAGGCAAACACCTTCTATATGAGGAAGCATTGATTCAGTATTAACTGCAACTGAAGCTATGTTGCAGAACATCCAATAATCTATTAATGTATTTGTGTGGTTGGGATAGCTGCTTAGCCACTTGCTACAAGAGTTGATTAATAGATTTTTATGGTTTGGGTAGCTGCTAAGCCACTTGCTACAAGAATCACCTGTGTTGTCACTTTTCCACAATTGTGGTAAATCTACCACTTTTATCACCCACTATTTGCATTTTTCCAAAATCTATCACTTTTTGATATATTTATATAAAAATTATTGCATTATAATTAAAATTTTAGAAATTTTATTGTAAATATTTTATTTATTATTACATTTAATATATTATCTTAGTACTGTTTTAAGAATATTATATGAGAATTATTTGCAATAAAATAAGAAGAGTGCAGCTGTTCGTTCAAGAGTTATGCTATTTGAAAGAAAGTGAAAAAATCGTGATAAATTTAAGCGAATGGGGCTTATTTTCCCATACAAATTTTTGTAACTTCGGTTCAACATGAACTATCGGTATGAAATTTTCATGAAAGGAAGATAGACCATTCGAAACACTTTTCTTCACTTTGGAATTCACATTCACTTTCTCATTCACATCAGAGCAAGTTTGTGTCTTAAGTGTTTTTTCGATTTTTTTCAAATTTAAACGCTCATATCTGCTCAACGCTACCACTTATAAAAAAATATAACAATATGCTGGAATAAGGGGACCCTTACCGAAATAAATATATAGAAGATATACGTTGATTTATGTTTTGAATTTGTACTTGCTTTGGCACAAAATATACTAAAATTGGAAGGATACAGAGAAGATTAGCATTGCCTCTGCGCAAGGATGACACGCAGAATCGTGAAGCGTTCCAAATTTTTGCAAAATATGCCACCAAAGCCCATTTAACTTTAACAAACAACTTTAAATCCAGTGACATGAATAGATTTATAAAACAGCGTTTCTTAATTAAACACCAACAATCCTTAATATACATCACAATGGCATAATACTATTAACACGCAAAAAATTTTAGATTAAAGAGTTCTTGAACGGCAATACCAAAGGCATACACAGAAGCGAATTATAAAATTTACTCGACTACACTTAGGACACACGAAATTAACGCACGCACATCTAATAAAAAACAGCACCCTGCGCCTTGTCCTATATGCAACACTACAACTCCATTAAACGTCCATCATATCCTTTGCAATTGCACTCGTCTCCATAATTTGAGACAAAAAATATTTAAAAATATCAACCCCATTTCACACACTCTCTACTCCTAGCATTGAATTAATTAAAAATTAATTAATTAATTAAAATATATATCAAAATATCCGGTCTTTTTCAACATATATAAGTGATTCACTTACAAATACACAAATATTATTTTACAATGTTAGTACCATACTTAAAATTTGTTTTCATATCCATAAGTATTTAAAGATCTTTATAATTCAACAGTTGTATTCCCACATTCCTAGAGCATTATTATTTTAAGTTTGCCTTAAGCCCTAAGTAGCCATAGCAGTATAAATATAAATATTTAAGCTTTCAATTTGTAATGTTAAGTTTAAAAATTAATAAAAAAATAAATTGTTTGATTGATGGAAATTGGAACAGAATTGCATTACCATTAGTATGTAAAATTTGGAACCTTTTCAAACTATTAGGAATGTATTAAGACATGTGCTTCTATCTACTATCTATCTACTAGGCAATGTTCTCAGTTTAAATTACACACTGACTTTCCCTGATAAGATCTTCCCGTTTGAAGTTTGAATATAGTTTTTTTGTGTTTGATGTGTGTTAAAAAGGTCCATAAGATCAAATAAAAACTCTTGGTGTTTGATTTTTTTGTTTTTTTTTTTTTTTAAATACGCTTTTCAAGTTCTTTTTTAATGTATGTACTTGAAAAACTCTTTGTATTTCCGTTTTTTTTTTTTTTTAACTTATGGATGTTTTTAGTGTAGATGTTTACACTAACACTCCGTCATGGACAACCTAGATCAATCCTAGCCCGTTGTAACTACAGTTCATTTGGTCCATTCTTTCTATTTATATTCATTACTTTTTAATTATCTTCAACTTGGTAGATTTTTAGAGGACTCAATTTTTGGGTTTTTCATAAATCTGTATAATTGAAGTTTCCGAAAATTTATCCAAAATTATACAAAAGGATTTTAATAAAATTATTTATTGAAATAACAAAATTACAATAAAAAAAAAACCAAAACAATCAAAATTAAATGCGTTGGTCTCTGTTTGTTGCCAAATAATGCCGAAAGCAAGGTGATATTGTTATTGGTATTAACATTCGTAATTGTGGAGACCTACGGGAGGCACGGGCCACTTGCGCCCACTGCTATACCGGCGCAGGCTGCTGGAAGCGCTGGGATAAAAACTAAAGAAATAATATAAAAAAATATTATAATTGTATTAAGAGCTATTCAATTTTGACAACTAACCACCGGGTCTAACGCAAGTGCCATGAAGTAGGCGACATACATCGAGGAAATTTACACAATCATTGCGGCCAGCTACCCTTGCGCACACATTACCAGGTACGTCACACGTTGAGCTGACTGTGCAAGGACTGACGGTGGGTGAGGCTTGACTTGGAATTATATATAGCACTGGCTTTGAAGATGGGGATCGAAACCTACCGAAGAAATGGGCGCTCGTAACTGGCATCAACATGGCTAAGACTAAATAAAGGAAAAACGATAAATTTTTATAGTTTTTTTATACAAATGCAACACGTAATCCTGAGGAAAATAATTTTGACTTACCAACAACAATTGAAACAATGAAAAATGCCTTCATCATTAAGTTTGATAATTAATGTGTAATGATTAGGGTTGTTTATGATCAGAATATTAAGACTGTAAGTTTGCGTATGAATTTTTACCTCCATTTTTTCAGCTTTTATACAATTTGTCTCTCGTCAGGCATTCACAAGAGCTAACTTCAATGCTGTGAATAATAGAAAACATAGCTTCCAAAATAACGACAGAAGACTGCTGTTCAAACAAATAAAAAATGAATTATTTAGAATTAATTGAATGTGAAGGGTGTTTTACTCAATGTAAGCTGACTTTATTCATAGAATTAAGAAAAGAGCATAGTTTCTTTTGAGATTGTAGTTATTTTTTATATATATGTAGCTCTTTTTTATATATATATATATATACGAAAGACTGCTTGGATTTTGAACTTCTACTTGGAAAAAAACAGGGACTCAAAATAACAATTACTTTCATTAAGGAAGGCAAAATGCTGCAAAATTTAAGATGTTAATAATAATTTTTTGTTGTCCATAACCTTAATCGCAGCCTTAAATTTTTATTTGGTTGCCCATAACTAATATCGCAATCAAAATGTTACCCATTACCATTACAGCAACCTATATTTTATATTGGTTGCCCATAGAAATTTTTTTTTATCATCAACCTACTTTTACCAAGTGATTTTCATAAAAATACGAATAGATTTCTAAATTTTGGTCACCATATTGGATCCGCCATTTCGAATTTTCAATTTTGGAGACAAAATTCTAAATCAGCTATCCAGAGAACCCCCCCCCAATACTATGCTTCAAATTTCATTGATAATGGCGATAGCAATAACGACTTTGGTTGCTGTTATGGTTATGGGCAAGCAAAAAAACTTTTTGGATGCGATAATGGTTATGGGTAAGTAAAAAACATTTTGGTTGCGATAATGGCTATAAACAGCCAAAAACCCCATTTTGGTCGCGTTAATGGTTTTGGGCATTCAGCATGAAAAATGATTGATAAATTACAATTATCATATCTGCAGTTGTTTTCCTTAATTGGCCAGAACAGTTATTCCCTTGAGAAAAACATAAAAATATAGGACATAAAAGTATAGGAATCTATATATTAATACGCTAGCAGAAAACTTTATGATCCCTGTTTAACTGTGTTACCTTCAACATAATCACATAAAACTTATATCGATGGAAAGGTATTTTCGAGTAGATGTGAACAATATAATTTTTATTCGAATATATTGCCCTTAAAATAGGTAATACTAAGCAAATGTTAAAACCCTTTTTCCCAATGGGACAATGAGAAAGCAAAAGCAAAATACGTAGCGGCACATCATTGCTGTAGCATACACGAGCAAGAGTAGAATACGAGAGAGTCGCAGAGACTTCAAAAAAGCTGTGCATCATAATTGTTGTTGGTGACTTCTCTTGATTGCTCTCTGAACAAAATAAATTTGTCACTGCGTCAGAGGTAAAAAATCGTTTAAACTGCTGCTTGATTCATATAACACATGCAAAGACATTTATAATTGTTTATTTTGTTCAATACTTCTGTTCCGCCGAAAAAAAAAAAACGCCGATTTTGATATGGCCGAGTTTCGGCCACAGGCGGTACTAGTCATTAATAAGCTATTAAGGAGTGTTCTCTTAAGAATTTTTCAAAACTAGTAATCCCGTCTGGCGTTAAAACGCCAAAAAAAACTAGTGATAGGTAATTTTGTTTTTCTATTAATTTTTCATAGAAGCTGTAATAGGATTTCAGAAACTTTCTATGTTTCTGTTAAATTGTTAAGTAGCCCAGTTATTACTTATCATAGCATGACAATAAAAATCGAGCACATACTTTTAGGCATCACGAAGAAATTTGGCTTGTTTCATAGAAAATTGTTACAGCTTTTTTAAAAAATACACAATATTTAAGATCTTTTAATTGCTACCCTATTTATGAAAATTGCGTCTTCAGTATAGATTTGATAGTCATCCCAAAAAATGCCTTGCCTAAAAATTATATAGATATATAGATAGATAATATCATACAAAATCTCATATCTCAAATCGCAAGATATATGAAAAAAATTATTGGAAAAATTCAAAATGCTAAATTTCATACTAAGTTTTTTTTTTAATTGTTTATTGTATGAAATATTATTGAAGCGAAGCATTTTACGCCTTGTTCTGTGATTTGCTTGAGTGAAATCTCAAAAAAGACACTTTTTGACAGATTTTTTCTTAGAAATTCATGTTTCTTTATTTTTTGCGTCTATTATAACATGAAAGTGTAATTTCAATATATTAAAAATATTTCTTCGATCGTTCGCGTGGAATTGAACCCGCACCGTTGTGATTAGGAGTATAATCATTGGATAGTGCCACTTATCCAAAAGCCTCTGTTAAGAACACTTTTTGATTCAATATCAAGTAAGTATTACTAAAGCTATGTTGCAGTAGATCACAATAATTCTTTAATAGGTAGAGGATTGTGTATTGGCTATTCTACATATGAATACATTCCACATACAATCCTCTACTTGCTGCAAGTTGCATCGGTGTTTTAATAAAGTACAACTTAAGCTATGTAGCAGCAGATTGGAAAATTTATGCATTAAAATCCAGCATACAGCATATTTTATGTTATTTTAATTTTTTTTATTTAAAAGTTATATTATTAAAAAAAAAACACTAAATTACACAGTACAACACATGATTTTGGGACTCAATTCTGAGAACTGCACGTGAAAGCAGCCCCGAAAAGAAGAAGTTCTGCATCATTCGTTTTGTCAAGTTACATGCCATAATAATTTAATATCTATTTCAAGTTAGTAAGTATCGTATAGGGGAATTTGTCACGTTTTAGGCTCTTTTGTTTGATATAACTCGTGAACCACTAGTCTGATTTAGCTGAAACAAATTTAAAAAAATTAAGAATTACAATCATTAATCTATTCACATAACGTTTCCCTACATAAGGAACATTTTCGCAGTAATAAATAAATGTATGAAGAAAAAAAATATTTTTTGAATAACTGAAAAAAGTGTCAAGTCCTATTACTTTTACGTAAAGTCACATAACCTATGAACAAAATGAGACATAGATCATGAAAATCAATGTACGCGTTTCGATTTAATTCACAATTAAGTAAAGGTATGAATTTCAAAAATTTGCTCAAAATTCTTTGGAAAAAACATTAATTACTTTTTTTATGATTCTCAGAATTAAAAAAAAAAAGGAATAAACAAAAGGTTATTTGATTCTTATGATTGCGGTACCAAAGTAATAAACTCTAATAAATGTGATTCTCAGATATAAAAAAAGTCCACCCACATTTATGAGTTTCGAACGTTTCGAAAAATTTATAAAGCACACCTGAATCAGGTATATAGCCACCTTTAAAATACGCGCCATTCATTTTGCTTCATTTTTTGCTGAATAACTGGATTACAAATCCGCAAATATGTTTTTTTCTTTATCAACTTTATTTAAATTCTGAATTTTTTTGTGATAGTCCCATCTTAGCCACAATGTAATCCATTTCCATTTGTGTTAGTGGTTGTGGTGCATTATTTTCAATATCGGGTGTCCAATCAGCATCATTCAAATTGGTCGGATTGGTGAAAACGGTTTCGGCTTGCAGGGACACAGTATCCAGACTCGGAGGCTTAGGTGTATCGGTATCAGCAGCGCGTTTAACTGGAAGTATGTCAGTAAAAGCAGCAGTGTATACTTTTGTTTTCAATTGTTTTCTGTTTAATCCATGACGATAATTTATGCAAGCGTAGCACCTGGATTCATCATGTCCAGTTAGGTATTCTACCTAAATTGCTGGATTCATAATTTGCTGGTATTATAACAACTTTTGCACACTGTGTTCGGCGTTAAAATTGGCACCACTTAAATCTGCTTCATCCAAATAATAACTATACGCTGTTTTGAATTCCTCAGTAAACAATTTTTTCCGATCCTGTTTGTCTATTTTTGGGACGATATGACCACAAACGTAACAAAAAAATAATCCAATTTTGGGCACTTGTTATTTTCCATATTAAAATACATTATATGTTTTGCTCTTATTCACTTTTAAAAATAACCTTTTGCTTATTTCTTTTTTACGTCAACGTCATCATCAACGTTTTTTCCAAAGAATTTTGTACATATCTCGAGCAAATTTTTGTAATTGATACCTTTACTTAATTGTGAATAAAATCGAAACGCGTACATTGATTTCATGACCTATGTCTCATTTTGTTCTTTATTTTTTTTGAAGGGTTATGTGACTTTACGTGAAAGTAATTGTAATTGTCATAAAATTGTAATAAAAAAGACTTGACACTTTTTTCAGTTTTGGATTTTTTATGAATTTAAAAAAAAAAATTTATTTTCAGGCAAAAAATATTTTATTTCTTCATACATTTATTTATAACTGCGAAACTGTTGCTTATGTACGGAAACGTTTTATGAACAGATTAAAGGAATTGCAATTCTTAATTTTTTTAAATTTTTTCAGCTAAATCGGACTAGTGGTTCTCGAGTTATGTCAAACAAAAGAGCCTAAAACGTGACAAATTCCCCTGTACGATACTTGCTAACTTGAAATTGACATTAAATTATTATGGCATGTAACTTGACAAAACGAATGATGCAGAACTTCTTCTTTTTGGGGCTACTTTCACGTGCAGTTCTCAGAATAGAGTCACAAATCAATGAGCTGAAAAGTGTTGTACTGTGTAATGAAATTTAATAAAATTTACTAGTGTGAATATTAACTTGTGTTTTTTTAATATATTTAATGTTTTAAATTTTTGAATTTAAGTTATTTAAAAAAAAAAATAACATTAAATTATCATATCTATGAAACTGTGAAAAATCTTCGCTTCTCTCGTGTGTCCAACGACGCACCTATGTTTTTTCATTATTAAGGCTTGAATACAGTTTGCTCATACTTTTGTAGGCAATGCCTACAATGGCCTTAAATTGCATATTTTAACCCATTAAGGACCAATGTGACGTATACGTCACGATAGCATAGCCCATATATAACGGTCGCTAAAAAAAATTTGGTTTCTGCCAATTTAATTTAATATATCACATTATCCCCTCTAAGGCATTGTGATCGAGATTGCATCAATTGCAATTGGAATTTGTTTGTGAATTGACGCGCTTGTGTTAGCTTAGCTTTGTGTGTAAAGTGAAAATAAGAAAAATGTCGAAAAGCACAAAGGCCAAAAAGTAAGTATATTAAAATTTTGTATTTTTGTATATAACTATAAAAAAAGTTAATGAAGTATTACTTAGAAAAATGTGTAGATAAATTGTATAAAAGAAAAAGTGAATATTTATTGTATTATTTTCGTGTTTGATCATGTTTCTTCTTGCTGTGACGTACACGTCACATTGGTCCAAATACAGTGAAAATACATACATTGCTTTTTTATGTTATTAGATACTTCAAAAATACGAACGAAATGCTCGATTTTCTAGAGAGCTTACAAAGTGATGATGAAGATATCGATAGAGTGTACCTAGAAACACCCGATGAAGGTCGACTGTCCGATGAAGATTCAGGAGAGGAAGACTGTGGTGGCACCATTGAAAATTTGAGCAAGAATCAATTACTAGCGCCGTGTGAATTAGTGTGTAGCACCAAAGATGATGGCATTCTTGTAGACGATGTAGAACTGAATATTACAGATCACGATATTGCCAATTTAATCGAAGATGTTCTTCAAAACTCTTTTCAAAACATTGGGACAAGCTTATTGTTGGAATCTCCATCTTCATCGAATCAACGACCACCAGAAATTCTGGGGGAAGAATCAACTGCACGTACGTATAACATGACGCCTAAAAATATTTCAGTACGTAGTACCAACAGAAAAAGGCAAAATACTTCAAAAGCAAACGGTCCTCGGGCAAAAAAAGTTAAAAAGCCTGAATCACAATTAACTTGGGTTGAAAGTGACGCTGGTAAGTCAAAACCTTTTTTCCCTGAGCCAAATTACACCGATTCTTCCGGACTATTGTCACATCAGCAATTTGAAAAATTCATTGATGATGAGGTCCTCCAGATGTTATGTGAGGAGTCCAATGCTTATTCAGTTCAAATAGAAGGTCAAAATCCCAACATTACCATAAATGAGATGAAGGTATTTATTGGTATCATGATTGTCACTGGGTACACATCTCGACCAAAAAAAAGAGATTATTGGTGCGAAGATTCAGATATGCTCTGCTCTTTGGTAAGCGAAAGCATGCGACGAAATAGGTTCGAAATCATATTTCGTTATATGCACTTCAAAGACAACAGCTTGGAAGATCGAGAGGACAAAATCTGGAAAATTCGTCCAATTACTGATGCGGTGAAAAATCGATGCCTCAAAAATTTTCATCCTGAACAGGATCTATCATACGATGAGTCTATGGTGGAGTATTATGGTCGACACGGTTGCAAACAATTTATTAGGGGAAAACCATTGCGTTTTGGATACAAGATGCGGTGCCTCAATACGCCCCAAGGACGCCTTATAAGCTTTGAGATGTACCAAGGTATAAATCCACGCATACCAGAAGAGTATCCAAACATGTATGGAAAGAACCCTGCACCACTGTTTTCAATGCTTGATGATCTCGATGAAGAAAAAAGACAGTTGCCGTACTGCATTTATTTTGATAACTTATTTACTTCTGTTTCTGTTTTGCTTGGATTGAGACAGCGGGGCTACCATGGCACTGGAACAATGCGCGAAGTTATGATACCTAAATCTTGCCCTTTACCTGACAAAAAGGTACTAAAAAAGAAACAACGTGGACACATAGAGAGCATTAAACTGGAAGGTGGTGAAATATATATAACGAAATGGATTGATAACTCTGTTGTTACTGTAGCTTAAACCGTTTTTGGAAAAAATCCAGTATCCAAAGTTGGTCGATACTCACGAGAACAACGCCGAAAAATCGACGTTCCCCGACCATGTGCTGTTGCCATGTACAACGCTGCAATGGGTGGTACAGATCGTATGGATCAAAACGTAAATGCTTACAGAATTGGCGCAAGGGGCAGAAAATGGTGGTGGTCTATATTTACCTGGCTTATTGACGTTTCAATTCAAAATGCTTGGATTTTGCATCGGAAAAGCGGTTCAGGTATGACCCAAATTGATTTTCGTCGAGCTATTTCCAGCTATTTGATAAGTGGTAACGTTGAGCAGATATGAGCGTTTAAAGTTGGAAACATGGCAAAAAGACTTAAGACACGAACTCACCTAATGTGATTGAGAAGTGAAGCGAATATTTTAGCCATTTCTTGATCAAGTTTTTTCATTTATTTTTTATATTTTACTTTGGTAACAGTTCTTAAAAAATATTAATGAAGTTTTACAATAGATTTTGAATAAATATTTAAAATATTTAAATGAAATAAGTGATACCAAGATGATGGAAATTTCAAAGTGAATAATGCTTTTTTTTAATTCTATTTCATTGATAGCAGAGAGCCACTCTTAAAAACACACGTAAAGGCATAATCATGGCAGAGTGCAGGCGTATGCACTTTCGCTGAATAAATCGGAGCGAACTATAGGTAGAAGCTCTCAAGAGAAAGCATTCAACGTTTCTTTGTTCTATCCAAGGTTGATTTATAAGGTTGTCGCAGGGCTGATCGCACTCTCTTGTCAGTACCCATTATTGTCAAAACTAGCCAATTTTGCGAATGACTACGAAAGAAAAACGGATGATAAAAGAAAGCACTTGCAGATTTTCTATGAGCTGTCAACTTCGATTTGACAATTATGGGTACTCGCTCTCTCCCTTGCGGCAACCTTATAAATCAACCTTGGTTCTATCAATCAGCACAAATTTTTCATAACTGCTCTACTTTTCAAGATTTTCTCTTTCTTCTATTGGAACCGTTGCTTTCATCGGCTTACTTAGAAAATAGTTAAAATAAGAGAATAAGAGTTGCCTTGCATAAATCTTTCAGAACAATCTTCTATATATTTATTCCTGTAAGGGTCAGCAACACATATCATTAGAAAGGTGTTGAGGTGTAGGTAAGCAGAAAATCATTAGATTTTTGAGAAGTGATAGCGTTTAGAAGATGTGAGCGTTTAGAAATGAAAAAAATGGTAAAAAGTCTTAAGACACGAACTCGCTGCAATGTAAATGAGAAAGTGTGATTTCCAAAGCGAAGTAGGGAAGTACACCCGATTTTCGGGGCGTTATCACTAGTATATATTATATACCTATATATATTCAAATTTATTACATCACCATTAAAGAAAGACCCTTCCGAGATAATACACATATGCCAACGAATAATTTCATCATCATCATCATGACTGATATCAACATGCTAGCCTTACCAGCATGAGATCTCCTCTGTAGAGAAAAGCAAATCACATATTTTGAATTTCGATTGAACTCTCAAAAGCAGTATTAACGAACAAAACCCAATTTTATTATTTTTTCCTATATTTTTGTCTCCAATTTCTGTTAAAAAATTCATGATTTTTTATGGAGCTATATAAGCGAATATCATATTTTAAAAATATCTAGTTATTGGAGTTTGTATCTTAAAAATTGGAAAGTTTTTAGTTTTTTCTTCACTTAACATATATTTGTAAAATTTTTCAAAAAGACCCATACTACTGGACTATATTGCCAGTTATATAATATATCAATGGTTTCAATTTAACCAAATTTGTTTCAGTATTTAGTTTTTAGCCTCAACACTTCTATCATTTGACAACTATATAAAAATACTTGCATTTTTTTACTAAACGACCATGCAACATTATAATAATAAATGTTTAATATAAAATTCGGATTTTAACCTCTAATACTTATTAAAGAGGTAAATAAACTCTTATTTCATAAAATTAAGCAGTTAATTATGTTTATTTTTGTAAAAATTTTACCATTATATGGTTAGTGAAAAAATTAAATAAACTTCATAAAACTGCAATTATTCTGTTTTTGAAATGTAATGAATATAAAAATATATTATTTTAAGCGCATATATTTAAAAAATACGCCCATTGAAAATCATGCATCTTTTTAGGCTAGTTTTTCAGTACTTTGCCACCTCATATTGTTGCCTCTCGCGCCGCCATATTAGGGAAATGGCGGCTAAAAATAGTTTTTTGCTACTATCTCCTTTCCGACTTATTTCATAATAAAAACATATATCATATGCCCTAAATGAAACTAGAGAAATTCCCTACAATTCATGTCATAACCTTTTCTTTTTGTAAAATCATTAGTTTTGGCGTACCGCCAAAGTGTATCACCGCAAAATGTATTTCAAATAAAACAACAATTTTTTATATTAAAAATATACATATTGTATTAGACTGCGTAAGATTTGTATTTAAAATACTTAAATATTTGGGATCCTGCGTGCTCCCCGAAATTGTAAACGAAGGTTAAAAGTCGAAACCGGCCCGGTTCTGCTCGAAAATGATATTTTTAAAATAAGAAACGCAAATTAAAAGGTAATATTTTATTAAAATATCATTAAAAATTTTAATAGGTTCCCATTTACGTTCTGTCAATCATACTTAATCGGAATCATTCCAAAATTTAAAGAAAAGTGTTTCAAAGCGAAGCTTTGGAATCCCGAAATGTTCTAAAAAAAAACTTCCACCGAAAAACTTCCCCGGTTACATGTGATACAACAGCACTTCACAGCTTTGAGGTGAATTCACTTTCACAATCAGTGCTGTCACTTTACAAGTATTGAAAATATAATTTTTCTGTCGCTTTCTCTCTAACATTTATTTTCAATCGACCTAATGGAAAAATATATGTTGTGAGCTGACTTGTTTTTCATTTATCGCAAAGTGAAATGTAATTCAATTTCACAATTTAAATAATTTACGTACGTCAAGTAAGCCAGTTTCATGCTTGGAATTCTTTGAAATGCTGGAATCAAACCCCAAATTATTTGAGAAATTGCTAAGAAAGATAAATACACCTTAAAAACGAAATATAAGACCGATACCAATACTGTTACTAGTACTTCATCCTTCAATGTGAACTATCCAAACGTCAGAAATTATTTATTTCAATGTTTGATATGTACTTGCACATTGCTTCGCTCTTTTAAAATATATTAATGCAAAATATTAGTCTACAGTGAAAAATTGTGGCCTTTTTTTTAATTCATTAAAAGAAAATTAAAAATATTTTAACTCTCCATTTTTTTATTAAATGATTACTAATATTTCAATTTGAAAAAAATTTAAAAAAAAATAAAAATTTAAAAAAATTATAGGCTGGTAAAGTGAGGGGGAGGGGGTAGAGACTAAAAAAGAGTATCTGCACCTTGTCACGTTTTCAACCCTTCTAGTCATCTGAAAAAAAGGATTCTTAATTAGTTAGAATGTCGCTTTATCCTGAACTAGGAAAAAAAAAAACAAATTTTTTAAAGAAATTACGGCTATTTGGAAAAAATTAAATTATTTTTTGGCCCTTTTTTCAAAGTTGTGAATTTTTTTAGATATATTAAAAAACAAAGACTTTGCATAATTCTAGTCTGAGTCATAGAGGTAAATATATATATATAAAATGTTCACACCAAATTTTAAGTTAATTGGTGCACTGGAACATAAAATATCATGTCACATGCATTGGAAAAAATAGTTTCGAGAAAAACGCTTTTAGGAATTTGTGCAAGGCTACCGGCAGTCAGAGTCATATAAATGAACGCTGTACTTATATCTATAACTTCATAAATCATTGAAATTTTGAAAATTCCTTTCGAGGATATATTCTTAAAGGTTGTATCTTCGAAAATATGAAAAAAATAGATTTTTCAAAATTATACACTAAGATACTGTCTAAAAATCACAAAAAGTTGTCAAACTGACGAATAGAAATACTTGTATATCATTCCGAAACTTCTCTCTAGATTCCGGAATCCATTCCGCAATTTCACCAAAAGTAGTTGATCACATTAATCATACCATCGTTTGAAAAAAAAAAATAAAAAAATGATTCGCAATTAATCAAAAAATTTGAATTTAACCACACAAAAAACCATGTACTAGTGTGTTAAGAGTAAAAGTGAATAGCCAAAAGTATTAATCTATGACTTTTACATAAAAAAATAATATAATCGATTTTCTTCTAAAATTGATATTTAAAAAGTTATATGCAATTCTCTTAGAGAGAAAATGTGAAAATTGTCGGGTCATTTTTGAGACATAATTCAAAATCTTTTCCACTATCTTTTATTCGATTTTTAAGGCGTTTTGCATTTACATTACATTTTACATTTTATGAGGACTGTAATGCACCTTTTTTCAAAATTGAACCGGACTGTGCAAATAAAACAACAGCGGTTAGTTCTGTGGTCACAGAGATACTCAAACTCAAATGATCGTAATACTCAAATTATCGTAAAAAACGATATTTTAATTGCACTAACTACGACCCTATTTTCTGAAATATATGAACCGTTACAAGCGAAATATGTGCAGACATAAGTGGTAATCTATTTTGTGCAAAAAATGGATTTCTGCATTCTTTAAATATTCGCAATAAATAAAATGCTTTATCGCTTTTTTACGATATTATGAGCTTAGTCATTATTCCTTGTGACCACAGAATTGTTCTTCAATATTTATTGTATCACCTTCAAAATAATCACTATCGGAGGCGATACATATACGCCAAAGATTTTTCCATTAGTTAATTCTTTTAAGCATTTTTGGTAGGTCGATTTCGGACTGACCTTTAGCTCTCTCTGCGAGTTCTCTTTGATGATTTCAATAGCCTCAAAATGTTTTCCACGAAGTGACAATTAGACAATTTGGGGAATAGGAAAAGTCACATGGGGCTATATATGGCGAATAAGTTTCTTGTTGAATGATATTGACATTGGTTTTGATCACATAATCGTGAACAATGCGTGATGTGTGAGCTGGTGCATTATCGTGATGCAAAAACCATGAATTGTCCTTCTCCACTTCTGGTCTTTTTTGCGGAATATTTTCGCGCAAACACTTTAAAATACTCAAATAATATTGAGCGTTGATCGACTAACCTTGCGGAAGGAATTCCAAATTAGTCTTTAACTTTTTTAGTTAAAGTTAACCTTAACTTTTGAACAACTTTGCCGTAGTTTTTTGGGTTTCGGCTTATATTTTCTTTCGGCCATTCTGCAGATTGTTGAGCTGTTTCGACATATTCATAGACTCAAGGCTCATCACCAGTAATGATGCGATGCATGTCCCTATCGCTCATTAAAATCATCTCCTGAGCAATAGTTTTGCGAAACTATTTTTAAAGGAATTCAGCAGTTATAGCACAAGTCACGCTGCTACCCGTTGCATACCTAAAACACCATGTGTGCCGATCAAGTTGATATATCAAGCTCATCAACTATATTTTTGAAGGTCACACGGCAATTTTTGAATCCGCAAATTTCCATTTCTTTTTTGACATTTTCATCGTTTATTGAAATTACTGGATGAGAAAGATGAGGCGAGTTGTCAACTGATGTACCGCCCTCTTTAAAGAATTTGTACAACTCAAATACCTACGTAATAGAGCAGACTCTATTACGGAATGCATCCGGTTCTCTTTGCTCAACTATTTTTCCATTATGAAATCCGCAGATCAGACTCGAGGTAAACTTGTTTAGTAAGCAATAAAAAAGAAACTACGTTACAGATCGCGCTTAAAATTAACGCCCAAGCCTATAACAGTGTTACGAGGTTTAAAACAGAAAAATCATTAGCTTTATGTCAACTGTTGTTATTTTATTCGCACAGTCCGGTTCAATTTCGAACAGAATGTATTTTTATTCTGCTTTCTGGGTCAAAGGTGCAAACGAGTTTTGTCAGCTTATACTGACAAAAAACACATCCCTTAAAATTAAACAAAAAATTTTCAAATATAAATTTAACGCGTTTGTGTTTCCACAAATCAAAATTTAAAACAAGCGTGTTTACAAAAACATTGAAAAATTATAAAACTCATCTTTAATATTTGATTTAACTTCCAGGAACCTACCAATTTCATTGCTCCGGTTGTGGTTCCATTTGACAGACGTTTTCCCCGTTGTTCATCATTTGGTGGTATAACATAATCGATGGTAAAATTCATCTTTTTGGCTAATTCCAACAACATGGTACCTTCGAAATCTCCTACACGCCAGAAACCACTCTTAATGGGATAGAGACTTAAATATGGTGGCGTATCCCAGACAGCCACTTTCAGTGGGCATTTATGTAGATTATGTAGCTTGTGAGGAAATACTCCACGCAAATCCGAATGCATCCAACGGCCAGAGGTAAAAAGATTGATGCGTCTAACAGTGACACGTTTACAGTTCGTACCGCTCGTAAATGGAAAGAATGTGTGTAGCGTGCAGGTGCCATTCAATCTATCCAATATCAAGCTTACATTGATAATGTAATGCCTCCAAAAGTATTTAAATATTTCCAAAGTGACTTGTGTTACATTGCCACTAACCAAATTGGCCTCACATGGTGGCACGAGGTACACAAAATAATGTTCATTTATGTCGTAACCATACGTTAATCTGGCTGGATGGAGCAACCTAACAATAAATAATAAATTTATATAAAAACTATTCACTTATTCCACACCAACTTACTCCAGCGCTTCCACACCGTCCACTACAATCAGGTTAAATTTGCGATCCGCGAATAGTTCCATGCTTGTTGGACGCCACTTTTCGATCGTCACCTTAAGTTCGTTGATGTTCCCTAATAGCTGATTTAGAAACTTTCGCATACGCCTTCGAGCACATGAATCTGTGGCATAAACGGAAATGGCCAAAGTCTCTGTGTTAGGAGCATAAAATGTATCTATTAATTGCTGCAAGGCCATGACAGCAGATACCGTATCAGAATCGGTGTGTCTCGAAAATGTAGGTGAATTATTTTTTGCATTTTTAAAGAAGAAAACCAACAAGAGAAAAATACAAATAAATTTATGAATACACAGTAAAAACATGGTCGCGTTATTTACTTCCGGTTGCTCATACGTTCTCCAACCAACTGAAATATTGTGTTGTTATCTCGCTCTACCCAGGGTTAATTTTTTTATTTGCCAGCAGCTAGGTGGCAAAATACAAGTCATTAGATGCATGCACTGCACATTGTTGCATGCGTTTATTTATTAGTGTTGTTTTTGTTTGTTTCTGTGTATGTACATGTGAATTTGTATTTTCACTTAGTACTCTATAATTATGATGATCAGTTAATTACGTGTCATTTTCAAATTTTATTTTTGTTTACTTGCATGAATAAGTAAGAATTTGTGTGCTATATAATTTTGATGTGCTATACAGCGCAAAGGACTGAAATTGATTTTCAAAACAATAGATTTTGTACACTCAGAGAGATATCAAGTCAGATATTTATTAGCCAAAACCATTTTTAATTAACTTAAATTAACTTAATTTAACTTAAAAGTTTTTTATTTTTATAATTATTTTGTTAAGATGCATCGGGTATACTTAACTTTGCACTTTTTAAAACATCGATAAGGTTTCTGAAAAAATATAAAAAATAAAATTTAGTTAAATTCATTCATAAAATCAAATTATAAGGTACATTCAATCAAGATTTAATATTTCTTCTTTCTTGCGTTCAAAGATGCAAACTTTGCGATAAATTCTTTTATGTCCCCTTTGTATATTTTGGGATAAGCATAATAAACTTCCTACAGCTAAGATAATATTCTATTTTTACGCTGCTTTATTTCTAGATTTATTGACAAATTGAAGCATTGATCCGGCAAGTTCTTTTAATACATTAGATTGTATTTCTTTGTCCTTTTTTTTTTTTTGCATCTGCTTGTCCTTTTTATTTTAAGCTTCGTATGTTGTAGAACGAAAATTGTTGGGCATATAATTCTACACGCGAAATTTTGTCGTAAGTCAGAATTTTTGTATGTTATTTGTGTGAATTTTATATCCTACAAAAGGCAAAACTACACATTAATAAACAAAAGAAATTTGCTCAATAACAATTTCAACACCAAAACATACTTACTGCATAATTTTTTATTATTGAATGTAAAATTTTCGCAGCAATTAAATGTACGAGCATATAACTGCCAGGGAAGTTTTGACATTTTAACTCTCCACGCATGGTTGTGAACTTGGCTGCGCTGAACAAATTTTTTCCATCACAGCGTACTACCTAGCGAAAAAAGTTCTGTACAGCATACTGAGCTTTAGTAATTTTATCTCTAGATCTTTATTTTTTAACTAGAAGCTTATACTCGTAGTTGAAATTTTATTGCAATAGCTTTATAATTACGGCTGTAATCGAGATCACAGACAGACAGACGGACAAACCGACAGACAGACGGATGATGTCTAAATCGACGCAGGTGGTTATGCTGATCAGAAATATATACACTTTTCTATACCTGACACGCCTAATTATTGTCTTTACAAACGGAATGAAGAAGTCAATATTCCCCTTACATACTACGTGTGGCGGTATTAATACTCTTAAGTCTTTTTATGAGATCAGGTCTTATAAAAGTATTTTATTTTTATTTAGGAATTGTTTGTTTAAAAATTTAATTTAAAATCGTTATATCATAAGGTGAGCATACGAAAAAAATAGTTGCAAAGAATCGCATGTTTTCGCGTCGAAAATAACGGTAGAGTAAAGTTATGTATATAAATGTGAAGCTTTTTTGTCTATCAATATTGCATCATCCAATTTTTGGAATTTAACTCAATTGCCAAAATTACCTCAACAAGAGAACTTACACGTAAATTAATTGTGCACAAAAATCGTTATTTAACGCACAAAGACATCGGAAAAATATTAAATGTTAACAAATCAACAGTTACTTATAGTATGTTCTGAAGCAGTATAACGAACGATTATGTACTAAAAGAAGAATTGGAAGTGGAAGAAAAAATGGATTTATTTTAGATGACAGAGCAAAAAAAGTGGTTCGCATATTCAATTAAAACCCTAGGCTCTCTCTTAGGGGCATCGGAGCTGCTTATATACAGAAAATACGCGGAGAGAAAGGTCTTCAGTCATAGAAGGTTCCATTAAAGCCGAATAGAAATGATAAACAAAACACAACTGCTAAGTCACGTGCTCGTAGGCTGTACGATAAAATTGTGCACAAGTTTGACTGCATTGTAATGGACGATGAACGCTTTGCAAAAGCAGACTTTAAACAGATTCCTAGTCAACTTTACAATACATCAAAGCGGAGAAGAGGCGACTTACTTACTTACTTAGATGGTCGTAACAACCCGTGTCCGGGTTTCGGCCGACCTCATCAGATCTCGCCAGGCGCCTCTGCTCTGCGCGCACCACTCCAATCGGATACACCAAGTGCGGTTAGGGCTTCCTCAGCCTGGTCCATCCATCGGAGGCATGGTCTCCCTCGTCGTCGTTGACCAGCGACCCTCGCCTCGAGCACCTTTTTCGTTTTAAAAACCTAAAAGCAGTGTTTTTGTAACAATCGACAATGTCAACCAATAAATTTATGCAAAGGAATGCTTGCAGAAAAAACTTTTGCTTTTCAATTCAATTCAATTCAATATTTATTTATATTCCTCTATCTAAAACTAATATAGAATATTAAGACTATATTAGAAATATATTATTTTGTCCAGATTTGGCAACCAGCCACTATGGCAAATTGGCTATGGAATGATATAATACGTATAAAATCAAATTTGTTCCAATACTAACCCTCCCAATGCTAGCCCTCCAAATTGTCCCGAACTTCTATCTATCGAAAAATTTTGGGCTACAATTAAAAGGAAACTGTTGAAGACGAAATCATCCGACAAAAACGAACATGATCTTAAGCCAAAGTGGATGAAGGCATTATATGAAGTCAGCGGAATTGATGTGCAATAGCAGGTGTAAATTCAAAGTAGCGGTGTTTTGTATATTCTTCTCACAAATAAACACACCCGGTACATGTTAGATTCATCTAACCATAAGCTTTCCGAATTTGTATGGTTTTCCTTCTTAGGTAAGTAAATACTTTTTTGCCTGCTTTCTTTCGACGACTAGTTTTTTTCGTATATACATACATCCTAGAAGATATGAAGTAATAACAACAATTTTGCTACAAAAAAAGGTTGCTACATGATACAATTACTGATAAAATATTTTAGAGGTAGGGTAGAAGGGGGAGGCTTCCACACCATAAGAAAAAACTTTTTTTTTCTTCTAAATGCGAATTAATACACATAAGTTAGACCAAAATATATGCACTACGTTAATAATTTACCAAAAATCCACTTTTGTTGTTATTTTTGAAAATGTGAGCAAAAATATAACTATGAAAAAATGTCGAAGCCTCCCTCATTAAGGGAAGCTTCGTCAGTATTTAGAGAGGCTTGGACACAGGATGGTATACTTCGGTATTTGACTAATACTTTTATATCTAATTGTTTATTTAATAAAAAGTTATTTTATTATTATTTTAGAGAAGTGAGTAAATAATATGATTTCTATTGAACGTTTATGGTGCTGAAATTATATTTAAAAATTATTTTTGGACGAGTCTGTGAAGTTCCTGTTGGATGATAAGGAGATAGCAGAATGGACGCTTCCTTTCCCTTCCCTTTTGCGTTCGACAACCCTCGCTCGCCCACTTATTTCATAACTTGCACATTTTGAAATTCAATACTATATTATCGAAAAATTCAATAGTAGATTATCTGAGTTTCACATAAAAAGTAAGAAAAATTACATCAACACATTGCAGAAATACAAAATCAATTTTAATCATGCCCACGCACCAATTATCACTGACAAATTTTCATGACAACCGCGTTTTGTTGGGAGCAATGTTTTTTAATTGCGCTAACAATATAGTGTGAAGAGCAATGTCACCAACTGCCACTGTCGAAGCCTCACTTGTGTCCAAGCCTCCCCCTTCTACCCTATTCATCAACGAATTTTTTTTAATTTAACATTTAAGCCTGAATAACTTGAAATAAAAACTCCAAAAGCAACTTTTTCTGCAATTTAAAGCCAAAAATGGTAGTATTTGTAGTAGGATTTATTCCTAAAAGTTTTGTTGTTATAAAAAGAGCTGAGACTCCCATTTGAAACCCTTTGGATCCGAGCTTGCGATCTAGTGAAGAGTGAATTATTCAAGCGATACAAAGAAATTGTTTGCAAATAAGCGTAATTTGACTGAACTAGTGAAAGGATGCGGGTTGGATATCGCACAATTTTGTTTATTTTAGCAAACAAAAAAAAAAAAAACTAAACACCGGCAAAGACATCAAGACGCACAACCACATTAGGTGAGTGTCTAGACAAATTATATGCAATTCACATCCACGCAACGTTTACAGCATAAAAAATACAGCAACTTAAGGTACTGTGGATGTAATTCTTTAAAGTTACGATATGCACACCTAGAAAAGTAAAAAATAAAACTACCACAAAGTAAACCAGAGTTGAAATTTGTGCAGACCCGTAGTCAGAATTTTCAATGGGGGAATTTTAATAAAAAAAAATCTGTAACAATAAAAAATCACATAAAAAAAAGGAACATTTTTAAAAAAAAAATTAGTTTCATCAAAAAAATCAAAGAGGGTAGGCACCCTTGTTTTTTAATGACAAAAACAGCTAATTAATTTTTGTGTAAAACTGAAACAAATTTTTGCAAATAAATAGTATGCCACGTAAAAGAAAATTCAAAATGCAGTCTTTTACAACAAAAACAACTTTCATGTAACTTTTTGAGAAACATTAATTATTTTGGAAATTTTTGAAAAAAAGATTAAAATTATAAATGCACAGCAAATGGCATTCTTGTATAAGTTTTTTTAAATTAATTTTATTGAACTTTTTGACAAAAAAAAGTTGAGTGAAATATATTTAAAACCAGCGGAGATATTTGCATCGAAAGTCATATCTTTAAATTTTGGATGATTCTTTCTCATTCTTCGGGCAAACAAGTAAGAAGCACACTGTTTGTATGGAAGCACTGTAAAATATCAACATTTCGGATCAAATCGGATCTACACATACGGAAAGTTCGAGTTCGAAAATTTTTGATACCCATAACGTTGTCGTTATCTTTAACAAAATATTTTATATTTAAGAAAATTAGTGCATTTTCTTATAAACAAAATTTTAAAATAAACAAGTAAAAGTTAAAAAAAAACAAAAAAAGGCAACCTTTAAAATTAGCTGAAATTAAACATGAGTGAAAATGAAACAATTTTGAGTGCGGGCTCTTCATGATATCGACTAAATACTGTTAAAAATTTTAACAACAAAATAACAATAAAACTTCTTTTTAAAACTTAGATGTCATCATGTGCGCCTTTTCAATACATTTCGTTTGATACCAAATATGTGTATGTTTCTATGGAAAATAGTTAAATTATGGCGAAAAAAGAAATTTAAGCTTATTTTAAAACGCCATTTTGAAACCCTAAACTATCGATTGAGCACTTATAAAAAAATACGTCAACCTTAGATTTTTGTCCTCTATCACATATCCGAACATCATTCAAATCGGCGAGTGACACCTGGGGACCTTTCCTTGTCAGTTATCGTTTGAATAAAATATTGTCGTATTTGCGAAGAACTATCACATTAAGGGTGTTCAAAGTTTAAGTACGCAGGTCTGTTTAATTTACGATTTGTAATTTTTCGCCAACTTACGTAAGCGTATTTCGGTTTGTTGTTGTTTTGCATGCAAACGCAAATACGCTGGCACGCGTAAATAAAAGTAGCCCTTGGGCGTGTTTTTCGTGTCTCGTATTTTTAAGCCCTGTCTACAGCATATATAACAGCGTAGCAAACTTATTGAATACGGCAGTCACACACTGAGGTCCTCACAGTTACAAAAAGAACAAATGCTATAAATACACTTTGTTAATATACGATTAAACGAATGTAAAATCAAAAGGACATTTTCAACAAATATTTAAACTGATAAATTAAATTCGAGGATATTCTTTAATATATCCAGACGTTGTTTGAAGAAAGGATACGTAGTTTTTCTATACTTGACTTTAAGTTGCGCGTACTTATTCCATTTTTCTATGAGTGAAAATTGATGTTCCATAACCGTTGTAAGATCTCAATTGTTCCTTTATATTTATTTACCGAACTGAATTTGAATAAATTTATATTACTGTTTTTATTTAATGAATTTTTTATTATATTAAAATGTTTACATAATTATTTGTCGTATGTCATTAAAAATATTAGGATTAGCACACAAACATGTCTGTATCTTCAATTTGTGAAGTAAACGATTTATAAACTAATAGTTTTTTGTCCTGTTTACAATATTTTCGAATTGTATGTTGTCATTAAAATAGGTAAAGCTAAGTGAATGTAAAAACTTTTTTCCCCAATGAGACAATGAGAAACAACAACAAAATACACATCCACACAGCTCTGTTGCACATCGTTGCAACCAGAGATCTGTAACAAGCGCTTTGCTTCATAACGCACTCTCCTTTCCAGTGGCGAAAATAGTCTCCGAAGACGTTGCCTTTGAAAACGTCGTTGACGGCAACGGAGTAACAATGCTGATGTTTTACTGGACATGTCGATATTAATTCAGTAATAACACAAAAGGTAGAAAATTTGTAGGAGAGAACACAAACGAGAAAAATCGTACAAAAAGAGCAGCGACTTGAAACAAATGCGGACACTTAGCAAGACATGTATCAGAGCCGTCTTCAAACATAAAATTGTCTTGCAACCCATTTCGAGAGCTAGAGCGAAATTAGATAGAACACGATCGAGAAAAATAAATCGATTTGATATACTCAATCCTAAGCAAAAATCATTATTAATACAACTTTCAGAGCAGAGTAGTACTCAAAAGTTAAAATTAGCTTAATTTGCGCTACAACTACAGCTACTAGCCACAGACGTACTACACATTCTGTGCGATTCCATGCATTAGGTATATTTTAACTTTTGACAGGTCATACTACGTACTACAAGCTACACCATTCTGGTTCCCACTTTAGCAAGACGTGTATTGGAGCCGTTTTCGAACAGGTGGCACAAACTTGTCTTGCAAGTCGTTCGGCTAATTTGTTTGAAATGGTCTTCGAGCATAGCTATAGGATTGAAGCGATCTGTCCTCGAAGACTGACTGCTGTCTTGAAAGTCGTCTTCAAAGACGGATGCATCCGTTCGCCACTGGGCTCTTCACTACTTCATTATGTTTACACAACCGTTTGCATTACTCAAAAAATTGTGTTTGCTTCGCATTGACTCGATCGCTTTTTATATGTTGAGTGTAAACTATGCTCTCACTCTCTGATCTACAAAATGCGCTTGCTTCGATCCTCCTGTTCAGAGTTGTGCGAGTCAACGATTCAATATAGTGAAAATTTTACTTGCTTCGCGATTCAGCTGAGAATTATGCGAGTCAACGAACAAAATTTGCATGTTGCTCTGCATTCCATTGTTGCCGCATGGCTTATTGGGAAAAAATTGGAAAAACCGATTATGTGCGGCTGAATCTTTATATCTGATGTTTATGACCTTCGTAATTGAATTCGGCAACATTCATTGAATATAACTGAATTTATCAATATTCATTGTTTTCTGCAAATTTTTTTTTTCGATTAAAATAGAAACACTGCCAAGAAATATTTAATTATATATCCAACGGCGTTCATCAACTAAAAAATTAAAGTAACGCTAAAAGTGATGTTTGGAAAGTTTTTAGTGAAATCCCAATAGAAGATGAATCTATTATAAAAGACATTTGGGCCTATTCGGCACAATCTGCTATGAAAAAATTCTGTTATTCTCTTATACAATTATTATTATTATTATTATTTCCCATACAAATTTTTGAACTGTCAAAAAATATGTTACGAGACCAAAATTCGTATTCTGCACAACAATCTTTTATGAAATCTGTTATGAATCATAGCAGATTTTTCGAACTGTCAAAAAATCTTTTACAAAACCTTAAATTGGTATACGGCATGACAAAATCTGCTATGAAATCTGTTATGAATGACAACAGAATAACAGATACATTTTTCTGTCTTTTATCGTAACAACTTTTTAGAAAGTAAACATTTTGGTGTGAAAAATGGTTGTTTGTTTAAGAATTTCTTTACGAATGGCTCAAAAAGGAGGCAAATGTAAGATTGCGCATTAAATAAATATGTGTGTGTGTTTTAAAGCGACAGTTTCGGGTTGAGGTGTGTTTTTAAAGGCGACTTTTAAAGGCTGCAATCAGACAGCAATCAGCTGTTTCATAACAGAAGCTAAAGGAATTGTAATAGATTTGTTTTCGAAGATTGATAACAGGGTGCCATAAAAGTTCGAAATGCTGAATACCAATTTTAACAGATCTCTTATGGCCGACATCTTTTATAATTCATAACAGAAAATGCGTAACAGAATAGCAGATTTCGCCGAATAGGCCCAATTGTTTGTTGCCGTTTGTGCAAACAAATTTTAAAATCTAACGGCAGACGGATAACAAATTTAAATTGAAATAATTGAATAAATAATATATAATAATTTTAAATAATATTTTAATTACCTAATAATAGTTTTTTGATGAGCTTTTATATTTATAAAAATATCTAAAGCCCCCCATACACTTATCAGTTTACCGAACAACTGAGTTGGAAACTGAGTTTGTAATCGGCCACACACAATTCAATGGATTAGAATGACTTGGCATTCAACTTTCATTTTGCTTTGGCTGTGGCTGACGTTTGGGTCGACGACTTCTTGCGTACAAAAAATAAAAATATTTAAAATTTTCTTCAACCAACTCGACAACTGCCAAATTAATCAACTGAATGCGCCACACACAAGTTGATTTTCTGATAGTTCTGTCGAAATTGGTCGGTAAGTATATGGGGATGCTTAATATCTTCATAAATTTTATATTAAAACAATGAACTTGCTGTAAATGTAACCTTAATAATAAACGAAATTTGAAACTTAACAATAATAGTCTCTTGCAATCATTTCCTTTTTAATTCTTGTGCACCAGAGAACTGCCACGGGTGATTGATAAATACTCACCCGCAAACCAACACTGATTTGATCGAACAGGAGAAACGATATAAAATAAGAATTGAATAATAAAATGAAATAAAAATTAAAAAGAATACTTGTCACTTTGATGAAAAACAAAAACAAGAACTAAAACTAATATATACGCTGAAACTGAGCTGTCAAAACCTATGTTCCACAACATATGTTCCACATCCCACGCAACCCAGCAAACATCATTACCAAGACGTAACCCACTAAACGTAAATCTGAAACTGCAACAGTTGTTAACTCCGTTTCGATCTTTGAACGCAAATGTCAACATAGAATTACTCGTGAGTAGAATTACACATTCGCGTGCAAGCATCTGCATGCTGCTACGTTCTTGCTCTGCTCCTATACTGCCTTGTATCTTCGCTTGCGGTCAGTTTAAGTCTCTGCAAGCCTATGTCACCGTCACCCAGATTGACGCGCCAACAACTACAGCAAAACTGCATTCGCATGAGCAATAAGAATGATGGTACGCCAAAGACAGAGAGTGCTCTAATATCTCTGTCATTACGCTCACAGCTTCAGGAAATGGAACAGCGCCTGAGCAACAACTTAAAAAAAGAGATCAAGAATCTAGAAGACCGCCTCTTTGAGCAGTTTGAGAATTGCTCTAAGCGCCTCGCAACAGAAATTGCTAGTCTTGAAGAGAAGGTCACTGCCAAAATTGAGACAGAAGTAAATGCACTCAAATCTGACATCAGTGAGTGCGATAAAAAAATTGCTTTGCTTGATAGTCAACTACTTGCTTTAACCTTGCGGTGCGACGATTTGGAAAAACTCAAGACCAAATACAACAACACAAGCAACGCTGATATTGTATCCGACGCTGTAGTGTTTGGTGTGCCGTACTCAAGAGATGAGAATCTGAAGAGTATCTTCAATCGTGTCTGCCATTTCATCGAGTTCCAGCCACCGCAGTTAAAAGACATTCTTCGTATCAAGCCGAATGAGAGCAACCCTAATTCACTCATTGTAGTCAAATTCTCTCTCCATATGACTGCAACCGCGTCTTAAAAGCTTTTGGTGACTACAGGAGACGTACAAAGTCAGCTGTGAATCTGCGAGGCGCTGGATTCGAATCGGACAACAACTTTTATATTCACGAAAGTCTGAATGCTGACAATCGTAAAATACTGCAAGCATCGATCGTTTGCAAACGCCAGAAAAGCATCTTTAATGCATTTACCTTTCGAGGTGCTATCCATATCAGGTTGGCTAGAAATGGATGAATTACGCAATGCTGTACACAACGCCTCCGAGGATGCATAGATATTTATTTCCTAGTTCATGTCACATTTTTATATTCATTTTTATTTTTATATTTATTCTATATTTCGATATTTTTAATGTACCACATTACTTTCTTTGTCTGTATTTCAATATTTCAAAATTTCTATCCTTCTTACTTTCTGCCCTTGCTACATATTTATTTTTCATAACAGCTATCTTACTTTCTTCCTTACTTTGTTCAGCTTATTGTTTTGCTGCTTTCCTCGTAAGAAATTGTGTCCCTGAATAATTCTAATCTAGACGCTAATGGAAATCAGAAGATTATGATTGATATCCTCTGTAAGCAACAATCTGGTTTGAAAATTGCACATTTTAAAGCCAGAAGTCTTAATGACTTTAAATTAGACTGTACGCGTTACATTTTTGCAGATTCCTCTGTTGACATACTCTGTGTCACAGAAACCTGGTTTGATAATAATTTAAAAGACTCACTATTTAAAAGACTTCTTTTTGAGAAAATTATCTCATTTATACGACACTCATGTGCCTCTTCGTTCATCCCGAATTACTAACAATTCTTGTCCATGGTTTACGAATTCCATCAAGCAAGCACTGAAAAAACGGCATAAGGCTTATACTAAATGGAAACGAAATCCAACCGCGCTTAATTGGGAGCTATATAATAGGGCTAGAAACGATGCTTCATCTGCAGTCAAACGGTCGAAAAAAAAATTTCTTTTTCTCGAAGCTAAGTACTTCTCTACCGTCGAAGAAGCTGTGGAATAACTTAAAGCAAATTGGAATAGGTAACACTCAAGATGGAGTTTGTTGCTAAGATCCTGATATTCTGAATGCATTTTTCGTATCTAGTCCCCTGACCGGACCTCCTAACTCTATTTCGTTCATTAAAATTTCGACTTCGCCTCAGAAATTTCAGTTTTCCGCGGTTAATGAGTCTGATATTGTGAGATGCATCTTAAAGATAAAATCTAATGCTATCGGCGAAGATGGGATTGATATCAAGTTCGTCAAGCTAAGTTTGCCTTATGTCATTAGCCCCCTCGTCCACATATATAATCACTGTCTCACTAGTTCTAAATTTCCTTCAATCTGAAAAATAGCTACGATAATACCTATCGGCAAAAAGCCAACGGCATCTGTACCTTGCGATTTCCGCCCAATCAGTCTTCTCTCGTCACTCTCAAAAGTGCTTGAATCTCTCATGGCTGAACAGATCTCTTACCATCTTAATGCAAACAACCTTTTGTCTCCCCTCCAGTCGGGTTTTCGCCCAGGGCATAGCTGCTCCACTGCGGTTGTTTAAATATTAGATGATATCAGAACTTTTTTTGATAAGGGTCATATCACCTTAGTTTGTCTCTTAGATTTCTCGAAAGCTTTTGACAGTGTAAGCCACCCTATGCTATGTAAAAAGTTAGAAACCTGCTTCAGCTTCTCAGATACTGCTGTTCAACTCCTAAAAAGCTACTTAGAGGGAAGGACGCAAAGGGTCAAGGTGTGTAATAGATACTCGGGTTTTCGATCTATTGTTAGCGGGGTACCCCAAGGATCAGTACTTGGTCCACTCTTGTTTACTATGTTCCTGAACGATATTTTTTCTTTATGTCATAATGTCACAATGCATGCATATGCAGATGACCTGCAGCTCTATCTGTCCCTACCCACATGCCTCATAGAAGATCTATGTGTCAGAGTTAACGAAGACCTGACTGAAATCAGCAGATGGGCTAGTGATAATCAACTGAGGTTAAATCCTCTAAAGTCGTACGTTTTACCTGTAGTGAAATCAAGATACCCATTTAATGATCTGCCTCCTATTTTCCTAAGTGGAACCAGACTTGGGTTCGTTAAAAAAGTAGTCAATTTAGGATTTGTCATGAACTCTTCGCTTACGTGTGTTGACCACATTAACAGTGTAATTAGTAACGTTTATTATTCCTTAAGAAATCTACGAAAAACTGCGTCATTGGTTCCCACTGAAACAAGATGAAAACTGGTTATACAATTAATTGTGCCAATAATAACTTATTTCGATGTTGTTTATAGCAAACTAGACTCAAGGTCAGCTCATAAACTATTAGTGGCTTATAACAATGCCGCTCGTTATGTTTACGGTATACGAAGGTTTAACCATATATCAGCCAATAGTAAACGCATCCTTGGGTGCAATATCATTAGTTTTGTCAATGCAAGAAACTGCATTTTTATGCACAGACTAATCACTTCGAAAAGCCCCAACTACCTGTTCCAAAAACTCACATTTTGCAGATCCACCAGAAATGTTTTCTTCCATGTTCCACAGTTCAGATACAATGAATCTAGTCGTCTTTTTTTCATTAACGCAATAAGACTTTGGAATTCACTGCCAAATAATTTAAAACGCGTTACTAACAAAACAATTTTTAAGCACTTAATTCTTGACTATTTCTCTTAAATTTTCTTTATCTATCTCTTTCTTTAATTTTTTACTTCAAATGCTTCACTTTATCTATTTCTCTATTTAAGTTAAAATAACTTCTTTCTCCTATGGTTATATCCATTAAAAATGTGTATCTTTGTTATATCCTTTTAAGAGGTTGTTATCCCAAAAATTAAATTAAATTTTTGAATTTTTTAAATTTTTAATTTTAAATTGCAAGTTTAAAAATTTTTATATTTTAAGTTTTGAATTTTAAATTTATATTCTTAATATTTATTTTGTAATTTTTACTTATATTATTCTAAATCGTTGCATTTAAAAGAGTCTATCTTGTATGCTAATGAAATATCTGAAATAAATTGAAATTGCAATTAAATTGAATTAAATTAAAAAGAATAAAATCAACAGGTATACCTAATTGCATATTTTGCACAAGAAAGTTCAATGTTATAATTTTTTTTCCTTTATTTTAACTGAAAGGCAATTAAACAAAACTTAATTCATCTCTTTAAGAAATAACTAGTTAAACGAAATTAAATCCATATCTTTTCAAATAAACTAAACAAAATAAAATTAATAATTAAAAATAAAAGCCCGAATACAACAAAATTCAATAAAATTCATTTTCAAAATTTTTATAATATGAGTGTAGACAAAGTAAAATGTCGACTGATTTTGGCACAAGTGTGTTTCTTTTCTCAGTGATGATATTCCCTGCTAAAGAAAAAGCTCGTTCAGCGGCTGCACTGCTAGCAGGTATTGAATGTATTTGCAACGGTAGCTTAGATAAATGCTGATAACTTTGCATGTTTTTTCCACCATTCCATTACATGAAAGTCCTCACTTGTTTGTACTATTTTCTTACTTCTCTCTTCCTTTCTTATATCTCTCTACTTCTTTTCGAGAAGATTCTATGGTTTCCAATTAACACCTTTCAAATAAATCAGGAAAAAAAAATGTGTGATCCGTTCGGGCGTTGACTGATTTGTAAAAGTTGCATCTGAGGCAATTGAGCTATGTTCAGAAAATAAAAATTGTGAAACTGATTCAGAAGGAGGAGATAAATCAGGAGGTTGTGAAATAGCACTGTTTCAGGTATTTTCTAAATAATTCATTTGAGAAATGCAAAAATTCTTATTCTGAATTAAATCATTTGATTGCATATTTACAGCTGGTAGATATAAAAAACATGCAGTTTTTTGCAACAATCTCAAATTATTTACCCATATGTATTCAATTTTATCAAAAATGTTTTTCTTTAACGCAGCAATAGCAGGTACATCTGCAACATCCGGCGCACATAGGCGTTTAATATTATTTATTGATGGTATAACTAAAAACATAGAGGGGGAGCTACAAACTTGCATTTGCTTGAATATGATTTGAAAATCATATCAATTTCAAATGTTTATTAGTAAAAGTCATTGACTATATTCCTTTTCGTTCAGTATTTCACTGATATTAAACCAATTATCAACAATACTCTTCAACATTGTAAAATTAGAGTTCCAGCGTGTTGGACACGGATATTTTAGAGAACAAATTAGCTTTTTTAAAATATTTTACAATTTTCTTACAATTATTTTATATATATTTTTTACAAAATGTTTTACAATTTTCTTACAGTTCTCTACAATATCTGTCAGCTCTGTTGTTTCTTCGAAAGACTGGTCTAAAATATTTGCTAATAAATGGCTGCTGCAGTTTAACCGTACATTGTGTTCTAAAGCTTTGACAATGTTTTTTCCTCAGTTAGTAACAAATTTTACAGCTTCAAAATTATTTACATCAAATTCAAAAAACAATCTCTTGAACTTTGCATGTATGTTTTCTCCTTTTGATCTCTCAAAATCCATACATTACATACCCAAGACTATATTAAACTTTTTACAATCTTTTTGGTGCATAATTGTCTGACCACATGTCAATTGTTACAGATGCTCCACCGCATTTAACAACATGACTTATTTCGCCTTTGGCTTCATTTTTTATTTTATCTGCTTCTTTCTGCGCTTTACGAGAAAAAGTTGTTGCATCTGGAAGTAGGTCGATCATATCAACGTGCTCGCCATAGGTTGCGCCAATTTTCACAAAAAACTTTGCTAGCTTTTGGAAGCCAGCTTCGCTGACAGCCGAAAATGGACGACAATCTTCAATGATCCATGCTGTACAGATATCCATGGCAGCCGTTTTGTCTTCTACCGTTGCTCTTTTTAATAATTGCGACTTCTTTAGTGTTTGGCAGCACTTATGCCGGTTTAAATTAGACGAAAATTTCGAAAGCTTAGAGCAAGCGAAGCAGTATACCAATCCGCTCAGAATGGTTCCGTCCTCTTTGTGTATTTCTGACAAAACGTTCTATATGAATCTTCTGCCCTTGTGTCGCTTGGCTAAGGTGTAAACGCCTTTATCGAGTTGATCTGGACATAAGCTTGGCTATCTGACATTTTTATTAAACTCAACACATGCACTACATACGTATAAATGGCTTCACACTTGCCAAAACTTTTTCCATGTACTCAAATTCACATCTATTTAATTGTTGTTATTTTATGGTTCTATTCATGCAATTTGTGGGTAATTTAATTGCAATCAATTGTTTTTTTTTTTGTACCAATAAAATCAGTTGGCATGAAACAAGTATGATCAAGCTTGTATAGAGTGAACTTGTTCGATCAGTCAACTGACGATCTAAACCAGTGATGGCCACACTAATACTATTATATTTTCTGTAGTTTTGTGCTTGTGGTAGTCGAGTCTCGGTCTCATTTATTTTTCGCTACATAATAATCACATTTGAAGCATCAAGTAGCGTAACCCTTTTAGCATGAAGTCTCAGCGCCAACTGATTGAAATAACTCCATGTCGGAGTTATTATAAGAGAGTAAGTTCGTAAGGGAGTCTCTAGTACGCGTGCCTCTACGCGCCCAACACTGATCTAAACACATTGATTGCGGCTGCAACGACAAGCTGTAAATTTAGGAACGATTCTATATCGACAACAAAGCCGCAGCGGTAAAGGCCGAAACACATTGCAGGCATCGTGCATCAAGCATCGCCGCAAGGCTTTGACATTTCAGTTGAATACACGAATGCTTACGGGGCAACACACATTATACTTCCAGGCATGTAGGCATCGCATGCTTGATGCCTGAAGTAGGCAACTTTTCAACTTTTTCCAAGCTTTGAGGCATTGCCAGCTAGAAAACACCTGATTGTGAAAACGTTTTTTTATAAAAAGAGCTGCTCATAAATGAGATAAATAAATTCCCATGCATATTCGACAAGAAGAACTGGGAATTTAAAAACAAACTGCAGCAGGAAAAAGCTTGGGCTGTAGTTGCAGGAGCTACCAAGTATCCAGGTAAGTTTCTGGTTTGCTGTCCGCGAATATGAGCTTACTTGTTTAAAGTATTTCAGTTTTTAGTAATTTATTTCTAATTTTGGAGCACAAAATATTGAATCACAAAACGTATTTTGCTTTCAAAAGTTTGACAGACAACATATATTTTCTTTTATGACTCTCACCATGGTTGCTTTAGGCATGATGCATGCTTTTAATGTATTTTAAAAGTGTGTGACGTAGAACCGTGAAAGGCTTGCGGCGATGCTTGATGCGCGAAGCCTGCAATGTGTTTTGCCCTTAAGGGCGGAATTACACCAGTTTCTTTCCATAAGAAATGCATGTAAAAAATTTTGACAGATGCCACACGGCCGCAGTATGTCTTGGCTATAAAGCACACTTCAAATGAGTGCAATTTTGCCGAATGCTGATTTTATTCAACGCTTGGGTATGGCAGAATTATAAGGTAAGGTCATCACGGAGAGGAATGGAGTAGAAAGCAGAATAAAGCTACATTGATGTCAAGATCAGCTGTTCATCGCGAATTTCTTTATGCTCACGTTTCGCAGTTGTTTTTAGGTTAAAACTGTAACAGGTTTTTTTTGCAACTTTAAGACTTCTTTCACATTTTATAGTTTTTATTACACTTTTTATATAATATTTTCACTCAAATTAGCACAAATTTAACACCCGCGACCGCACTGTTTGCAACTTGGAAACATAAAATATTTTCTTCATTTGCAATTTCTACGAAATTCGTCGTTTTGACATTAATGTTGCTTCTCATTATCCACTCTTCGTTGACGCGTGAGAGCACTCAGCGCAGCGGGCCTACCTTATCATTGTATCATGCGCTTGGGTTAGTTCAGTGATGCACAGCGTTAGCAGAGCTTCAAATACGAGCGCAATATTTTTTGTCTTAGTATGTGTGTACAAGCAGAACATTCAACAAAAGCCTTTGCGCATGATATGCCCTGTAGGAAAATGAACTAATTTAAAAGTAGTTGATAAAGTAGTTTTTTGTCAACCACAACTAGTTGAAATTCTGACTTTTTTCCATAGAACAAACTAACATATTTTGTATGGTGATGTCCGCTAAATAAGTCAATTGACTTTCGTCTGCATACATTTTCAACTACTTGTTAAATTAGTTATATTTAAATTATTTTTTTAATTACTTTAAAATTACCAATTGAAAACTATTACTGATGGCCTAAAGTTAATAATATTTGATGAAATAACATGGTTAAATATATATAAACTTGTAATCTAATAAAAATTTGCAATTTAAACATGTCAACATCAGAGTAGTTGCCGCCTTAATATAATTAAAAGTAGTTCATATACTGGTTTATTCTAAACTAGTTTTTTAATTAGTTGTTTTTAAAAACAAGTTAGTTTGTTCCTATAGGGTGTTTACTGCTTGAAGTACAAACAAGAACTGATTCCTTGCTAGCGTCGGAGAACTTCGGTAGCTTCGCACACACGACTTATATGTGAAAGCCGAGTGGCTCCGTGAGGCGCCCATGTGCATTACTGCCTCAGTTGCCGTGATCAGCATTGCCATATGTTTTTTTGAAAATCCTGTAATTTTCAAAAAAAAATCCTGTATTTTTAGAGAAAATACTGCTCTTACAAAAGGACTAAAAACAAATATGTTAAAATTTTTTATTATAACATTTTTAATATTCCTTATCTTACCAGGTTTTGTTAAGTATTTGTCCATTTGTAATTTGCTAAAGACTAGCGAAAAGAAATTAACAATAACGATGACAGGAAAAGCGCTGCCACATGATCAAATTTTTGAAAGGATGTAAAAAGTAGTAGCAACTTTATTTGCTACTTTTATATAAGTACTTACATATAATTTATAAACATAAAATTTGTATTTTTTTTATTCAACGAAAATTAAAAAACTGGATTAAAAAAAATCCTGCCCAAATCCTGGGAGAAAAATGATCCTGTCTACCTGCTCAAAATACTGCCCAAAACAGGATTAACTGCCCAGATGGTAACGCTGGCCGTGATCGATTGTGATCGGAAATTTTTGGGTATGATCAAGGTTGATTTATAAGGTTGTCGCACGGCTGATCGCACTCTCTTCTCAGTACCCATAATTGTCAAAACCATCCAATTTTGCGAATGACTACGAAAGAAAAATGGATGATAAAAGAGAGCACCAGCAGGTTTTCTATGAGCTGTCAGCTTCGATTTGACAATTATGGGTACTCGCTCTCTCCCTTGCGACAACCTTATAAATCAACCTTGGGTATGATGAAATCAGAAAATATGTGATTTTTGCAGTTCTGTTGTGCACGATTTACATTGTGATGACTCGCTGCAATTCGCTAAATCATTGATGCGAATAGTTGATCAACTTTAACCCTTGTGTTGCCACCCAAAAAAAACTACACTGTCTGCCACCCAGGGTACCCGGGTACCCCGCATGCGAATTTGTAGATATGTCCCATGTAACCAAAAATAATTATGTGCATTCGATCAATATTTATTATTGCAGCAAATATATTTAGGCAGCCTCGGCAGTCGAGGTGGTAGCGCACTAGACTGCCACTTACGGATACTGGGTTTGAATCCTGGTAATGGCAATAGTTCTACGCTTTGTCATACCTACATTCCTTTCATTGTTTTTTATCAAGAAATATTAAAATACGCCACAATTTAAGACTTACCGCATGCTTATGTATTCCAAAATCAGCACTTTCGTTCCTGTGGGACAGTAAAAAATAAATTTTTTATATCCAAAAGTATTGTTGTTTGTTTCTTTCAAAAACGAGAGTGCTCATTTCGGAATACATAAACATACGGTTAATGTTATAGCTAGTGGTGGTAGTGAAGTTTGTGGAGAGCAAACATTAATGATCTCGAATTGGCTGAGTTAAAGGCCTTAGTAACAAGCTTCTACAGTGTTTCGCCACATTAGAACTCCTACACATGTTTCACTTGATATCGCGTTCTTTCCACTAAGCTGTTGAATCATAAGCATGGACAGATTTTTAACAAATTAATAATAACACGTACATTCCTCAAGAAATGAAGCCATCGACCTCTAGAGAACTGTGGGCAACTCTATTTGGTTTTCATGAAAAAGTTACCATTTGTTTATATGTTCCAAAAAAAAAAAACACAACAATTTTCCTTAGCACGATGAACGATGATGATACAATCTCTGGAGCAGCTCACCTAAAACCAGAAATGATTTTGTACAACAAAACAAAAGCAGGCGTTGATACTATGGATCAAATGTGTATGAAGTACTCCACCCAACGGCGAACGTGCAGATGGTCGCTAGCTTTCTTTTACAACATCTTGGATATTGCAGGTGCTGCATATGTTATTTGTAATACATATGTGCATATATGTAGTGCATTATGAAAATCATTTTTCATGATGTACTACACGAACTTTATGCATTTTCTAATGGGGTACCCGGGTGGCTCATACGTGTTTATTTTTTTAAAAAGCTTAATTTTCTAAGTTCAAATATTTTTAAAATTATTTATAATGCATATTTTGATAGAAAATCGGTCAAACAATGGGGATCCAAGAAGGTTTTGGACCATCCATTTTAGTACAAACATTATTCTACAAAATGTACCCCGATGGGTACCCGGGGTGCCAATACAAGTGTTAAACGAATAGGGCGATTGAGGATCTTTGAGAGGCTGAGTGATTTCAGCTTGCAATAGAGAATAGCAAGTTTAGCGAAGTTTGCTACTTTTATTTTCAACGAGAGCTCATACTATTAGTGATACATGCAGTTCTGCACAAGGTTGATTAATATAGGTTAAGTCCTTGAGAGAAGCTCGGTCGAACTGTCAGAATGGATGAAAGGAAATCACGAAAAAAAAAAACCTGAATCTGTACAATTTTTAGCTAACATCTGCTTTGACAGTTCGAGCGAAGGTGGAAAAAGAGTGGTATTCTCTCAAGTGACTTAACCTATATTAATAAACCTTGGTTCTGCAGTTCTCTGATTGCAACAGACACATCAACAGAGTAGCATTTTTGTTATAGTTGCTTTTACTTAATTTCTCTCTCCTCGAGCACACTAATAGCATGATCCATCCATGGTTGATTTATAAGGTTGTCGCAAGGGGGAGAGCGAGTACCCATAATTGTCAAATCGAAGTTGACAGCTCATAGAAAATCTGGAAGTGCTCTCTATTATCATCCGTTGTTCTTTCGTAGTCATTCGCAAAATTGGCTGGTTTTGACATTTATGGGTACTTTGAAGAGAGTGCGATCAGCCCTGCGACAAACTTATCCATCATACCAACCTTGGATCCATCATACAAGAAACAAGGTAATGACAGTTTTTTTGGTGATCTTAGCTTGTTAAAAATAGCATAAAAAAGAGAACGAAAATATGTAAAAAAACAAAAAAAAAAAACTGATATGCAGGCAAATGACAAGCTATGATTGCCGTTAGTAAAAAATATCCAACTCTTACCCCCACCTTATTAATTGCATCACAGCCTGAATAGAATAAAGTTGCCGCTGCGTTATCATAAAAAAAACTATTTAAAACTTCATTAATTGTTGCCCATTTTTGTTCAATACTTTTCAGCAAAGAATGTATGCGAACAGAACGTTGACAGATGTAGCAGTTTTATTTCGAGCTGACGCTGCGGTAGCGGACGCTAGTTGTTGACATCGTTCATTCTGTTTAAATTATATGTTGGTGCATTCAGCAAAAAGAAAAGATAAATCGATTTTGATATAACATAGTAAAATTTTAGCTTCTAGTTTGTATGATTTTTTTCCATACTTTCTGCACCCTATGGTGGAAGGGGGGTCGAACCCCAAAAACTCCCGAAAAACTGCAGCTTACAGAATAGGTAAAAAAAGTATTACACGCTAAAAAGTATTGGCCATGCAGTTCAGGGCTTTTAAGTTATTCCTTTGTGGTTACAAAGAAACTCTGACATGCATACATAAACAACGCTTGATTGAGAAATTGACACACTTCCGTCGAGCATGCCAAATGCATAGTAATATTATTTATTAGTTCATTATTGTTGCTGCTACTGAACATAATTATGATAATTTCAGATACTTGCAGCACATTCACGCCGGAAGAATGCGCCATGTTGCAGGCACAGAATGACACACTTAGTGACGAGCCTACTCAATACAATAAAGGCGCATTAAATTTACATAAAATGACGATTGAACCTCTATAACACTTGTACTAGAATGATGGTGTCTCTCTATGTGTGGGTGTGTGCGTGTGTGTGTGTGAGTATTTTTGAACATATTTTGCTATTAGTAAATGTATCCCATTTGATTGTGTGTAACTTTTAGTGCTACCCTATAGGAACAAACTAACTAGTTTTTAAAAACTAAATAAAAAAACTAATTTAAAATAAACTAGTATATGAACTACTTTGAAATATATTAAGGCGGAAACTACTCTGATTTTGACATGTGTTAATTACAAATTTTCATAAGATTACAAGTTTATATATATTTAACCATGTTATTTCATCCAATATTATTAACTTTAGGCTTCACTAACATTTTGTTTCAAAAAAGCATATTTTTTTATTAACGACATTGAGCTGCAAGACAGACCTGGTAAACACACTTTAAAACTGATAGACTGCCTCAAAACCCTGTGGAACGATTAAAAATTCTTTTTTATTTAAGATATTCAAATTACAAAATGGTAGTGTTTAGCAAACATTGGACAATTTGGACACTGTACGGAAATTAATGCATTGCTTAACCTTTCAGCACGCCTTTCCCTACGTAGCGTCGAGTCTGCTCCATCACTTCATTGCGATTGACACTTAAAATAAGCACTTAGCAAAATATCGGTGTGTCCATCGACCATGATTGATGGTTGCAAAGCGTGAAAAATCCCGCCGACACGCTTGTTTACCTCATCATTTTAAATGAAGCATCAAAAAGCTGTCTTGTGTTAAATAACAGGCTCAGTATCCACACAATTCCGATCAATTGGATCGGCACCTTCGCTCATGTACCCGGGCGGTGGAGTGCCCGTTTTTGGAAACTGCTTCCGTAAACTGCATTCACGAAATGAATTTATGTATATATTTTTTATATATACACAGCCAAATAAATGATCTCTTTGAAATAGAAATTTAAAATTTTTATGCTTTTATAGTCATCTTCAGTAAGTGGAATATACGTATTACCTAGTTTTCAGTTGATTTATTTTCAAGATTTAAAACATAATTTAAATATAACTAATTTGACAAGTAGTTGAAAATACATGCGGGTGTCAATTGACTTATTTTAAAGTAGTTAAAAAATAGTTAAAATTTGATTAACTTAACAAGTAGTTGAAAATGTATGCAGACGAAAGTCAAATGACTTATTTAGCGGACATCACCATACAAAATATGTTAGTTCGCTCCATGGAAAAAAGTCAGAATTTGAACTAGTTGTGGTTGACAAAAAACTACTTTTTCAACCACTTTTAAATTAGTTGATTTTCCTGCAGGGTATCGCATTGCTTGCACGTGTAATAAGTGTACATTTTGTGTTGTATATGTTTTAAGCAAACTGTCAGTCACTTAGATGGAAATAACCACAAAATAAATATTTATATCATTGATTTTTTATATTGTGGAATTGTTAAAAATATTATTTGTTACACATTTTCTAAATAGTTCTCGTTTAACCCTTCAATCGGAAGTTAAAAGTTTTTAATCAACAGAAGATGAAAGGAACTTTGTTTTTTTTTAAATTTTTATTTGTTTTTTAGCCACTGACAGCCCATCGTTCTTTGTCACTGGCGCCGAAACATGAAATTTCAATTAGCTGCAGTTTTTCCGTTATTTTAGTATGCTTTTGTGTATTGAATGACCACAAATAGATAGCACTTGTATCGGTATGCTGCCGAAATTACCCAATAGGCAATAAAGCTAGAACTCTTCTAACGAAGGCGTGCATTTACTGCTACTTTTGGCGGTAAGACACATGACTTCCTCGCTGCTTCTGCGAGCGCTTCTATGAGGACTAATTTTTCGCTACCCAGGGCAATGCAACAATAATATTTTTCGTACAAAAACTGGTTCTGCTTATATATCAGGGTTCCTTTTTCGTTTAAAGTTAAAATATATATTAGTTCAAAAATACTGAATAATAATCAATATCATGACTTGGAAATATTCTTATCTGACAAAAATATGTAAAATTAAATAAAATCACAGAATAAATAAGTAGGTACACATAAAAAGAAATAAAAAAAAATTGTTTATGAATTTTTTTGGTTAACCTCTTCTTTAAGCCATTCTAAAGGAGTGCTTCAACTCGTAGCAGGCCTCTTTAAAGCTAGGAGAGCGGAAGGCCTAGAAAATTTGGCCATTTCATATAAAAAAGTAGATGGGCTTGGATATGAGCGTGGAAGGACTACGAAATCCATTAGAAGCCTTGCTAGTAGCGCTTCGAAGCCCTGCTTTTGCCCACTGGGTACAATGTTACACACATACACGACCCAATTCATACATACTATACTCAATATAAAACGATACTATGTGCATTGGAGGATCACAATATATGAACGTGCAATAACAATTACCGGCATTGAAAATCAATGCTAAATTAAGCACTATAAAAAAGCTTAAAATAAAACAAAACTTAGACAAATTTTTTTTTTATTTGAACAAAATGTTTATTTAAGAAAAAAAATGTACTACGTAATATATTTTTTTCACTCAAATAAAATTTTGCAAAATCGCGCCACATGACAGTTAGTTTGTTCGTATAGGGAATATATAAAAATGGATGCACGTCCATGTATGTGGGTATATGGGTATGTGTGCATATCACATATGGACTAGTATAAAACCGCCAAACCAATCTTTATGAAATTTTTAGGGATACTGAAGCAATATTCTGAGAATGTTCCTGTGAAGTTTGCTGCTGATTGGACAAGGGGGCGTGGTACCTACCATACAACCCAAATTGGCTCTATCGCCCACAAACCAAAAAAATGCTATATATCAGACGGTTTTAATCGAATAAAACTAAATTTTGGTAATTTCGTTCAGATGGTTACTTTCAGTGACTGTAAAAGAAATGGACGCGGTCACACTATATCTACGCCCACTTTTCCTAAATCATTTTAATTCCTGAGATGTTCGGGTTTTGATAGTGAATCTTGGTATGCAGGTGCTATGGATCCAAGTGGCAGTCACTATGTAAATATAAATGTTGTCACGCCCATTTCTAAAGCCTACAAATCAGAAAAAACGCTTTATATCAGACGGCTTTTGCCGTTGAAGACTAAGATTTGGTAATTTAGTTCATGATTACTGTCGGCCAATGTACAAAAAATGGGCATGGCCGCACTATATCTACGCCCACTTTATCGAAATAATGCTTTTTCCTGAGTTGTACACGTTTGGATAGTGAATCTTGGTATGCAGATGCTTTAGGTCCAAGTGCCAGTCACTATGTATATATAAATGTTGTCACGCCCATTTCTACCGCTTTCAAATCAGTAAAAATGCTTTATATCAGACGGCTTTTGCCGTAGAAGACTAAGATTTGGTAATTTAGTTCATGATCACTGTCAGCCAATGTACAAAAAATGGGCATGGCCGCACTATATCTACGCCTAATTTATCGAAATAATGCTTATTCCTGAGTTGTACACGTTTTGAAAGTAACTCTCATATAGGTGCTCTAAATGGCAGTCAATATATATATATATATAAAATTTGCCACGCCCACTTATACCACCCGCAAATAAAAAAAAAACAAAACGACAAAGCCAATTTCAGCCCTTGAAAGGACTTTGACCGAGCTTCTTATGATCAATTGTGTTGTGCGTGTTGTGGAATGTTTGAACACAAATGATCGAGAACAGGACCTACAAGTTTTATGCTGACTACGAACGGCTTATGTTCTCAAGAAGCTTTTCATACCAGTTTTTACTCTCTGAGGTTTGCCATTGTCTGCATAGGGATGACGGCCGAACAGAAAAATTAATTCAATTGAAAAAAACATTCTGCGTCAGATAGAATTTGAACCTGGGTTCTAAGGCATACAAGCTATACAAGCCATTCCAGTATGCCACGGAATGGTTTGAAATGTGCTCTAAAAATCGATTTTTTTGTAAAAATATTTACTGGTGTGGTAGTTAAAAATAACAAACGGTCAGAGATTATGGTAATGAAAAAGTTCTTCTAATCTGCACCAATAAATTTGCAACAATACATTTTTCCAGTCAGACCAGAGATAATGCGGATTTTCATTAATTTTTTAATTTTTTTTTTTTTTTATATTATTTTCACTAAAATTTAAATTAAAATTTGTGGTTTTTGTCTTGTCATGTTTCTTTTAGTCAAATAAATTATCTATTGATGATAAAATAAAGTGTAAAGTGAAGAATTAAAGTGAATGAAATTACAAAAAAATTTACACATTTTTTACATTTTACAATGTATTTGACTAAAAGTAGTATAGGAAAAAATTCAATTGCATTTTAGTGAAAATAATATGAAAAAATATAAAACAATCCAGAAAAATCCGCATTATCTTGGTCTAACGGAAAAAATATAAGATTTTTTGATGCAAAAGAACTTTTCCATTACTCTTATTTCTGACCATTTGTTTTTTTTTAACTACCATTCCAGCCAATATTTTTAGTCGAAATATTTTGGGTATCATTATAACATAAGCCATGGATTATTTTGAAGAACCGGACTGAACAACTTTTTTTCTAAGGAGTTTGAGGCGACTTAATGTATATACGCATGTGTTAGATGTGTATATCACGTACAGACTCCGAAAACGCTAAGCCAATTTTTATACCAAAGCCTTGAGAGGGTTCCTGTGAAGTCTGGTGTCGATCGTAAAAGGCACCTTAAATACACCTAAAATATTCGATATCGAACAGTTTTGGAACTATAGGTCGCACAGCTTCGGCATTCAGTATTCGACCTTAATTTACGCATGCCGTTCCACTGGTAACATTTTATGGGCGTTGGACGAGGGGCGTGGAACTTTTTCAGCACCCAAAATTTTCGGTATAGCTTTCGAAATAAGTCACACTTCAATGAAACTCGGTACGAACTTACTATAAAAGCGTGGCTTCACTAAAGCTCTTTCAGGGGATAGCCGTGTATAAGCTAGTAATTTTATAAAATTCCATAGATCATTCTGCAGGTATGACGTGTAGATAAGACTGACTATTTCTTTTTTTTTTTTGGAGATACAATATTTTCACGTTATGCTACCGATGAGCCCCGATGAGGAAAAAGATGTGTTTTGAATACCACAGTATGGCTGCATTTGGTAAAATCTATTGTTTAGAAATAGAAATATTTCTGCCTTCCAGAATAAAACTCAAATTTAGTCTTTTATGACTCTTTTAGGGCTCATATTTATGAGCCTGAGCGCTCATACTGAGCTCATTTTATACTCCGATATGAGCGTTTCAGAGACCCCATTTTTGTTAAATATGAGTTATAAAATAGTTCGAAGTATATGTATTTCATAAGAGTAGGAAACTTTAAAAATATTTCGCAAATTCATTTGTTCTGAATATTTTTTTTTATGGTATTGACAATTTCGTTAAGTTAAGCTTTTGATTACATTTTAAAATCAGAAATTTTAACAGTTGTCAATAAATTTACAATTGAACGACGCCAATAACGTTGTAAGCGACAAATTAATAAAAAAATCGTTTTTTTGCATACTACCGTTAAAAATGCTCTGGTGTATATATACAGGCAAATTTCTTTAAAACTCTTACAACAAAAAATTTAAAATCAAAATCAAATGGCTCTAGGAGCGCCATTAAAAACGCGTTTATCAATTCCTGAAAACTTATAATTTGTCGCTTTCAACGTTATTTGCGTCGACGCTTCAATTGTCAACCACCATAATAAGGCTTTTAATTTATTTTGCTGTTCGGCCGTCACCTCTCTGCAGACAATGGCAAATTTCAGAGAGTAAAAACTGCCATGGAAAGCTTCTTGAGAACATAAGCCGTTGGGAGTTGCCGTTGGGAGTTGCCATAAAGCTTGTAGATCCACACAACACGCACAACACAACTGATCATAAAAAGCTCGGTCAAATTCGTTTCAAGGGCTAAAATTGCCATTTTGTTTTTTTGTTATATGCACAATAAGGCATCCAATGAAATTTTCTCAGCTGTATTTCACAGGTCATGCAATTTAAACTTAGATGGAGTTGACACAGTTCGTTTGATGTCTGACGGCTGTGGTGGCGAGAATAAAATCTCCATAATGGTACGAATATTGTCTATCGGCTTACTACAATAATGTCTCGACACCTTAAATTCGTTGAAATAATTTTTTCAATTACCGGATGTTTTTATATACCACCTGACAGAGTTTTTGCTCAAATGGAGAAGAAAGTGATATCTATGGAAATTACAATTAAAATTTAGGATTATTGAAATATTTACAACCAATTTAGTACAACGGTTAATCTTGGAGAAGATTTTTAAGTACAAGATTTTCGAGCTGAAGTGTTACATTTTGTCGAACTTCCAGCACGTTGGCACTTTAAGTTACATGAATCTAAAAGAATAATAATTAATACGAGTAAAAATGTTATACATATCAGACATTGAACAGGCAATGAGAATAATAAAACAACTTTTTAACATATAAAACAAACAAAAAAAAAAAAAACAGACTTCAAAATCACTATAAAGTTAAAAATAGTTTTAGATTACTTTTCCTATCAATTTTTTAGTCAAATTTGGTAATTTATTTATGTACATATATTATTATAAAGGGTGGTTAAATTTTAAGGGCCGATGTTGAATGTGAACCACACCTAAACGACAAGTTTTTTCTGCATTTCATTTGACATTTCTCAATTTCAGACTAACTCAATTTGAATCATGGAAAGATACACAATCGAGCAACGCGTTAAAGTTATTCAGGCTTATTATGAAAATGGGCGTTCAAATCAAAATGCATATCATGCACTTCGTGATTTTTTCGGTCAATTTAATCGTCCAAATGTGCGTACAATCGGAAAAATCGTGCAAAAATTTGAGCAAACCGGGTCCGAAGGAGATGTGAAAACACCAGTGAATACTCTTACAGCTCGTACTGCAGAAAATATTGCTGCTGTTCGCGATAGTGTGGCTGAAGGCCGGTCAGGCACTTACTGTGAATGGTGTTCGCTATCGTGAGATGATAACGAACTTTTTATGGCCCAAATTGGAAGATATGGACTATGCCACTTGCCACGCAGCTAACGAAACAATAGCTCTTTTGCGCTACAAAGTCAATGGCCGTGTTATCTCACGTGGTGGCGATGTCAATTGGCCGCCAAGATCATGTGATTTGACACCGTTGGACTTCTTTCTTTGGGGTTATTTGAATGAAAAGGTGTACGTCGACAAGCCAGCAACAATTCAAAAGCTAAATGATGAGATAATTCGGCACATTAACGGTATAGAACCTCACTAATGCCTCAGCGTCATCGAAAATTTGGACCATCGGATGGAGGCGTGCCGCCGAGGTCGCTGCGACCATTTGGCCGATATTTTGTTCCATACATAATTGAACCATACCTATATTATCATATTAAAAAGAAATTACAATAACTTCTTAAATAATTTGTGTTGTATTCAAAGTCAACATCGGCCCTTAAAATTTAACCCCTCTTTATTAGAAATCTTATATTGATGTTTTTTCTTATTTGTTTTATTATCATAAATATATTTAAATATTTATGACAATAAAGCCTTTAAAATCGGTGCTAATATAATCAGTCCTTTATAAATTTAGCTCTTCGATCACAGAACACAATGACGAGAGCTTTTTAGATCAACGAATCTTAACTTCGGGACTTAAATCTAGTTCGTATTCGCTCGGTAAATAATGAGTTCCATATATAATTTTTGCAGCTGTAAAACACCTATAGCATGTTCAATATGACCTTTATAAGCTCACCGAAATCAGAAGAGTGCAAATGTTTAGTGTGCACATTTTTTAAAATTACTTTAGATTTAAAATTATTACAGCGTCACCAAAGCAGCATAGAGTCACATAAACTAAGTTCAACATAGTTCAGGGATGGGACAAAGGTCTTGGATGTGTGACAAAGATTAGCTCCGACTTCAAAGCTTCTATATTCATAAAGAAATTAATATATGTATTTTATAATCATTAGTCACACAAATATATATATAATCACTTTATAATCACAAATTAAAAAAACTAATATAATAAGATTTCCGATATAAAAATATTTATAAATAAATTATCAAATTTGACCAAAAAATTAATAAGGAAAGTAATTTAAAATTATTTCTTACTTTGTAGTGATTTCTAAGAGGGAAGAGGGTTATCCATTAAGGGATCCAAATCAAGGGATCAAGGGAAGTGCAAGGGCTATGCAAAAACTTGTCGGTCTTCAAAGTTGGGCGTCGAAATAAAAGGTATGCAGCTAGCGGCCTGGATAACTCGACTTCGGATCATCTGAAATAAAAAAAGTAAACGGCGTTAGATTTAATGTAGATGTAGTTCTAGTCCCTACTTCAATTATAATTTTCCGATTATTTTTTATAAAATGGCGGTCATTGAAATATGAAAAACTGATTTTGGGACTTTTTTTAGTAGTTTAGTGTAAATAAAATAGTAAAAAATTTTTTAAAATTGTGATTGAAGTAACGCCTAAAATGGTGACAATTCTGCGTAGATTGCACTATGTTTCAGCAAAATCGGTTCAGAACTACGGGTGCAATCTGGACCGCAAGCTCGAAAAACGTGGTTTCGAGATAAACGCGTTTATTGAAGTTATTTAAGTTATTTTTTTTGCATAGAAAAAAATTGAAATGAAAAATTTGAGCATGCAGTTTCGACATGCAAATTCGACAATACTCGTTAATTGCACTTGGCTTCATCAAAATCGGTTTAGTAGAACCGGAGAAAAGAGACTTCGAAGTTCAAAACGTGATTTTTAAAAAACTCAAAGAAAATTTTAGGCAATAAAACCTTTTTTTTTGTCAATCACTCAATATCAATCTGCAATGCCAGCCCCATAAAGAACTCCTTCCTCTTCTTCAAAAAATGAGGACTCATCGGCTCTGTGCGCTCTTCGGGCAGTTCTACTTTCTTTTGATGCGGCCAAAGCTCTGGCTTCGGACCTTGTCAAACGTTTTTCGTTCCGAGACATGGCGAAATCATGGCCATTCGGGATGCTCATTAGGTTCATTATTTGAAGTATTGGCAAAAAACCTTCGTTAATTATGACAGTTGCAATATAATTGGCAATCTCAATAGTGCGTGCGCCGGTGTGTATATGCTTCGGTGTGAATGACCACATCACTGCGTTGGAAGATTCGTTGCTGTTTTGAGCTTCGGAGCCAAGGCATCTGTTCAACAAATCATCGGCTGACAGTGCATCGTAAATAGGTTTGATTGCTTCCTGGACTCTCTGATTTAGTGGTGCATACGTATGTTTAGTGGGTAGGCGTAGTGGGTAGAGTGTGTGACTCTTACGCCAGAGAACAAAGGTTCGAATCCTCCATCTGACACAGAAATTTTTTCAATTGAATTAATTTTTCTGTTCGGCCGTCACCTCTCTGCAGACAATAGCAAATCTCAGAGAGTAAAAACTGCCATGAAAAGCTTCTTGAGAACATAAGCCGTTCGGAGTCGGCGTAAAATATGTAGGTCCAGTTCTCGATCATTTGTGTGCAAACATTTGACATCACGCACAACACAATTGATCATAAGAAGCTCGGTCAAGGTCCTTTCAAGGGCTGAAATGGCCATTTCGTTTTTTTTTTTTTTTACGTATGCTTAAAGCTGTCGATTGTCCCTTCTGGTACGGCTTTTCTGGTCAGGCGCACCAGCTCGACGCACCGGCCGGACAGTTTTGGTGCTGTGGAGCTTCATCAATCGAGATTTTGTGCAAAAACGTTGCCCATACAGCCTTCTTACTGTCAGCAACCGACTCTGGATGACGACGAATAGCGAGGCCATAATATGTTGTTAGTTCAGAGATGACTTTGTCTGTGAGTTTGCCTGCACCCTTGCCGCCAATGCCTCTGTTCTCTTTTTTGGCCTTGTGGAGTCTGGTGCCCATTCTTTTTTGCACGTGCGATATACATCCTTTTTTTTCGACGATTGGGTCGCCATCGTACGGATCGTCGTCTATAATAGCTTTGAATGTTTTTTAATCGCCATCGCCGATATACTTTCAGTATTTTACGCCATGCTTTTGGACTGATATGGCGAACATTTCCTTATCGCATCCACTTCCATCTTCCCAGAGCTTCCTTGATGGTTGGCACGGCATTCCTCTTCGTGGTCTTCAACCCAAATTTCATGTGTCAGTGGGTCTTCTTCTTTCTTAGCTTCCCAACGCTGGACTTTACAACATAGTCGACTATTTTTTTACTGGCAATTGCCGATCAGCGTTGTAGCGCCGTATAGTGATACGGTAAACATTGTTAGGTCGCACTGTGCATCGGCTGTGACCATGGGATCTTTCTCTTCTTTCGCGGCTTTTGAAAGAGTGTATCCATAGATCGCGCTTGCAGCTGTATGAAAGTTCTCCAGGGCAGTGTAGTATAACGAGTTACCCACACCTCTGCCGATATCCATGAGGCCACAAAACGTGTTAATGCCTTTTGGCCCAATATCTAAAAGCCTCATGGCAAAAATCAAGCGCCGGTTCATCAAATATGATTTGCCAACCAAAGTTGAAAAAATGTATGTAGTGGTCGGGCAAGTGCAGTGGACACCAATTTTGAAGCCAATTACATATTTCACATTTGGCACATATTAGCAACCGCCTAGAAAACAGTACACAACTCCAAAATGCAATTCTCCGTTTTGTAGTCAATGCTTATGTCATCGTTTTTACTATTTTTAAATTTTTTTTCCCAAGTACTTGTGTCCTCATCTCTTTCGTGTTGGTTACCACGAAATTGGCGTTTCAAGGGACGAGTTCTTCGATTGCTACCAGTGTTTCTTTTATTTTTATTTCTATTACTTTTTCTATCCATTGTCTTTAGCACAAACAAAAATTTTTATCAAATCTGTATGCGCGCTCACGTCCGGTTTATAACTCAATTCAAAGTGAATTAAACGCTGCCAACATTCGAATACCTAAGCTCTAAGATGTGTATTCATTTATTTTTAAAATGCGTATAAAAACAAGTTATTACCTACTCAAGAACGCGATGAAGGAAATTCGGTGATTGCTTCAAGCCGTTGCATTCAAAAAGTAGCTAAATTAAGCAAATCGCATTTTGGCGAAAACATTGCTGGACAAAAAAGACCATATCTCCTAAAGTATTTCGAATTTCAAAAAAAACACTTTTAGGACACTATTCTCAAATACCCAAGCTATAAAAATATGTCACGCCCTTTGTCGAATTAAGCCTACTTTCTTGATCGTGCTTTGTTATTATTCTACCTACTCTTGTACCGAATTTCAGTAACCTACTGTCAATATTAACTGAGATAGTATTTTTCTATTAGTGACATGCCCTTTGTGAAATTCCACCCACTTTCTTTTAGTGTTTTGTAATAATTCTACCCATTTGTGTAACAAACTTTATTACACCAGTGTCAGTATTATTCGAAATACATTTTTGTTCTAATATTGCCACGCTCTTTTTTGAATAACGCCTAATTTATTAAACATGATTTGTAATAGTTTTACCTATCTCTGTACTAAATTTCAATATCCTAGTGTCAATATTTTTCGAGATTCCGTGTTTTTATAATATTGCCATGCTCCTTTGTCGAATAACGCCCTGGGTCTTGACCGAAATTTTTTATAATTTGTAATAATCTTAATTTCCGTACCCTAGTCTCAATATTAACCAAAATACAGAGTACTTCTAATTCCAAACTTTTAGATCCACCTAGTACTCGAATAGAAAGTGTAATATAGAATTAATATTAAGTGAATTTTTTTCAATAATTTTTTGTCATTTGTCATAAAAAATATGAGATTTTGCATATGATTTTGAAGTCTCGGATATCGGTTTCAGATAATAATTCAGGCGAAGAGCCGCAATTGACAAAAAGGGCTGAAACTGTGCAAAACCAAATATCCAATCGGACAATTTTCGCAATACTTCTTATGATCAAAAGTAAGTTTTTATTGATTTTTCAATGATTTTCACGACATCAGTGGTTATTGAACTATTAAACAGTGGACTATGAACAGTAAGACTGAGAATTTTTATGGAATAATGCTTTAATCTCTCTTGAAAGTAACTTTCTCTTTTTTAATTTTATATCTATAATAACAGTCCTCTTCTTGAAAGTTTTTTGAAAGTGTTTTTCATATATCTATGTGTTTGACAAATTTTGTTTTTTGAGCTTAAAATTTTGTTTTAAAATCAAAAACTTACAACAAACGCATAGAAATATGAAAAATACTAGTTTACTATTGTAAATTTTCAAGAATACGTCTGTTAATCTGATTTCGATTTTTGTACTTCGCATGTAAACAAAAACATTTTATTATAGTTAGCGTTACAAGTTTAGGCTAAATATATTGTTGTTTAAGGTAGATTTTGTCTTGAAATGCTGACTACAGTAGCACAATCTCATATTGTTATGTAATGGTATTGTTATGTTAATGCTTAAAGAATTAGTTTTTAAAGCAAAACTTGCTCTAAACAAAGGAATGGAATTCTTTTTTTTTCTTACTGCATGTCATGCCAAATATATTAAAATATTGCTCGACTGCAGGACCTGAAATTATAATGACAAAAGCATGCAACGCATTAAAGTGAATTTATGCAGTAAATAATATTTTAAGAAATTCAATTGAGTAAATTTATGTAGTCATACATGTTGTTGAAATAGCAATTTATGGTCGATGCTGGCATGTTGACATTGGTGAAGGTTTGTTTGCGTTGCTAGTCGTAACAGTGGAACAAATTGAAATGCAACAAGAGTTGCGTGGTATTTCTTGGAAGTGATAGATAACGCCAACATCAAAAGACTAGTTACCAACTTACGTTACAAATCTAAGAATTGTAGTTATTGGCACCACTGTTCGACATAGTTGCATGGTTGAACTAATTGTAAGTCACATACATAAAGACAAACGAACACACACTTCCACATGAACACCCCGTTGCTTTTGCATACAAATCACTTATTCTCTTTCTCCCCTCTTCCCTCTGGACATCTTCTATTCTTCTATGAGCTCATATTTCTTATTCAAAATTCGGCACAACAGACGCACAACCGCCTCATATTACATTCAGATGCATAACACCCACGCATACACACATACACACACACACACACAGACACACACACACATAAATACACAATGCACTGGTAAGCAAAATGAAAATGCTTGTTGCTTACATACGCTTAACCAGCAGCCCACTTTGTAAGCCAAGTCAACCCTACCACCTTTGAAAGTCAAGTCAACCAACTCCAAGCCATTAGCTGCATTCAGTCAAAACAAATACGAGCCTCGAACGTCTTCATCAACCTCTCTGCTCAGCAGGACCAATAAGCTTTTTACCTCTCTCTAGCTTGTAACCATTTTGCATTTAAATTGCCCTTTTGGTACGAATAGGTTCTTCTTTTTTTCTCTCCCACGTCTTTTACCTCTTTTTAATTTTCTCCTACTAGCTGGCCATAAGCCGCTGTCAGTCGAATTCATTCTTGCTCATCGTCTATGAAAAATTCTACAGTTTGTTGCGACCACCGAGCGATGCCATCCAGTTTGGTTAAGTCTTTGCCGCTAGTCCTAATGAAGAAATATGCATACGTGTCAGTCTGACTTTTTGGTGCATTCATTAAATGCGACCAGACAGCAGGCAGCAGGCTCGAGCGGTGTCATAGTAGAAGGTCCTTGAGTTTTTGTTTGTTTTGGTTTTGTTGCCGCTGCTGCTGTTGTTGCAACTGTAATAATTAAATAAGTCTTGGTTTTCGTGAAACTGCGAGTTGATATCCAGATCCAGAGTAATCTGCTGCAACTTCGAGTTTTGTTTGAATATTTGGGAAGTCAGGGCCTTAGATTGGTATTTATATTTAAATTAAAACTACATTAATTCCAAAAAAAGGTTATGAGGTTTCTGTTCTAGTTAAGAGCCCAGGAAGAAATCCTCATCTTACTACTTTTAAGATGTCATTCATTTTGATAATTGTGGCCTAAAGAACCCTAATTAACACTTACAGCTTATGCAAAAATTAAAGTCAACATTTTTTTCCTGTTTCTTAAATACTAGTATATAAAATAAATACCGCCTATTAATGTCTTCTCTTGAACTGATTGAGGCATTTAAATAAACCAAACTTCATTGATTTTTGATTGAATTAAATTTGATTAATTCGCTATATTCAGTCTTAAAGAAAGGAGAGTGAGATATATCCGCTTAACATGCTTTATTCAGGTTTGTTTTGAAAAATTAAGATTGGGTATAAATCGAATTTTTTTTATTTGTACACTGAATAAGATGGTGCAAAAATAAAATGTCGCCCTTGTCTGGCTTAGAAGTTATAGGTGCTTTCATACAAAATTTTCAAACTGTGATATCTTGTAAAGTATTGTAAAGGCCGACTGAAGGTATTTAGTCTCCTTTTACTTAGAGCGGGGCAGTGACAGAAAAAGTGTTGTACGGTTTCTTCCTCCTCAGCATCTCTGCAGCTTCTGTAAAAGTCGCTGGCTTCACGGCGTAGGCGAAGAGCGTGCGCTCTTATCAAGCAGTGTCCGGTGAGTACCTCTACCATAACAGATAGATATGGTCATCCAAGTCCTAGTAGGGAGGAGGTGAGTTTGTTGTCGTAGGAAGGACAGTTAGTCTAGCTGTGGTACAGGTGACCAGGTTATTACACCACTCATTGGACAGGCGCAGCGTGTTTTGCCTGCATTGGAGCTTAAAGGTGGCTAAGGGTATCTCTCCCCTATCCTTTCCTGGGAGGATAGCGGCGGTCGTACCCCTTATAGCCAGTTTGTCAGCTTTGTAATTGCTTTCTATATCACGGTGCCCAGGCACCCATGCAAGGTGGACTCTGGATAACACAGCCATCTCGTTGAGAAATTTGTGGCATGCAGCCAGAGATTTAGAGTTTTTGGTATAGGAGCATAATGCTTTTAGCGTAGCTTGACTGAAAAGATGTATACAGCTCTTCCTGAGGGGCTGAGCTGCTTCCTTGTTGGCCAAGGCCTCCGCTTGGTAAACGCTGCAGTGATCGGGTAGTCGGAAGGAAGTTTCAATTCCCATGTGCGTGGAAAAGACTACCCCACCTACTCGCCCTTCGAGCTTAGAGCCGTCAGTAAATATGCTTATGGTCCCCTCCATATAGTGAGGCCTGCCAATATAGTATTCCTGTCGTGTAGGAATGCGCTTATTGTATTTTTTGACATAGATTTCCTTTGGTGTATAAGAAGCTATGTTTTTGTTATTGGAAAATTAACAGCAAAGTCTGACGTTAAGTAAACCATTTAAAAGTTAATACTCCAAATTTATTTTATATGAAAATGTAGACCATTTATATATATGAGATTACAGTTGCAAACATTTTGCACAGCACTGTATAAGTGTAAATTAATTATTTTCTTTTAAAATTGTTGCAAAAAATTGCAGAAATTTGCAATTTTAAAATTGTGCTTCATCTTTTTTTGCTGAGTTCGCCTATATTGACACAAGTTACAATATGATTTAACAATAATTGTTCTTTAATTATTAAAAAGTAAGCTTGATGAATGTTTAAACCGACCTCATCTTGTTAAAAGTTCAGAGCCCTTGCACAATTTTTGTAAAACATTTTTTGTTAAACTCTTTAAAATACGAATATATGTATTAAACATAAATATTTTTACAAAATGAGCTTTATTCTTTCCTATATCTGTTATTAGATAAAAACATATGAACTTTTTTGCCAAATCTTTATAAAAAAAAATATAAAATGTAAAAGCATTTTTTTATAATAATTTCCACTCCTTGATGGCTTTCTTCAACATTTCAACAAAAGCACATAATAGATACGTGTTGTAATTAAAGTTTTGAGATATTTTTCTTTTCTTTTTCTACTTAAGTAAAAAACGATATGATCTTCAGCTCTTGCAAGTTGCTTTACAAATTCAAGGAGAGCTTTGAGATCGATCTCACTTATGTTGAGAAATTTGTCATGAGCTGGATCTAATTTTTATGAATACAATTCTGAGTATGAGACTGAGCAGTTTCTTGTGGCTCACTGCTTGAGTTTGATCTCGCCAGATGGATACCCGAGAACTATCTCATTTTAATGCATTAGATCTAATCTCAAAATTAGATTGAGTTCAGCTTAAAACACCTACCCATTTGCTAAAAATGTACTTATTTACTAAAAAAACTTTAATTGAAAGCATCACGGTTGCCACCTTTGTGGAAAAAATCCTATTTGTGGTTATTTTAAATTGCCGTGGGAAATGGGAATTCCCATGGTTTTTTTGGAATTGAGTGTGGTTTTTTTTAATTCATGTGGGATTTTTTTTAATGGGATTTTTTTGTATTGTTTTGAAAATCAAAGAAAAAATTCTCATTTCTGTATGAAAAAAATTATGCATTTAAGCTTTAGTTGCTGCTGACGTTCTTATGCTTGGTGCTTTAGTTCATGCCGAAATCACGAACCCACAATCGTGTTGTTTCTTGTAGGTAATATATACAGGCGGACATGTTCGCGAACTGGATTGGTTTGCGGAAATGTTTGCCCGTTTGTGGTGGTGTTGGTGGACCGTCAGTTTGTTCGTCAGCTTGTGAAGACAAAATCAAAAATTTTTGATTTCGTGCAGACAAACCAATAAGTTGTATAACAAGTCAAGCACACTTTGTGTGCACACTTTATGAAATTTTCCATCAATTTTTGAAAAATTTTTCCATAGTGTGTAGCAAAAACAAAACACGGTACGCCTGTGTATGGGCCCAATTGAATAGAATCCCTGTAGGAAAATCAATCAATTTAAAAGTAGTTGATAAAGTAGTTTTTTGTCAACCATAACTAGTTGAAATTCTGACTTTTTTCCATAGAACGAACTAACATATTTTGTATGGTGATGTCCGCTAAATAAGTCAATTGACTTTCGTCTGCATATATTATCAACTACTTGTTAAATTAGTTATATTTAAATTATTTTTTTAATCACTTTAAAATAACCAATTGAGAACTATTACTGATGGCCTAATGTTAATAATATTTGATGAAATAACATGGCTAAATATGTATATATAAACTTGTAATATAATAAAAATGTCAAAATGTCAAAAGAGTAGTTGCCGCCTTAATTTAATTCAAAGTAGTTTATCAATCACTTGTTTTTTAGTAGTATTTCAATTACTTCATATATAATGCAATAAAAACTATTTACAATTGAAGTGGATGCCGCCTTAATATAATTCAAAGTAGTTCATATACTGGTTTATTTTAAACTAGTTTTTTAATTAGTTGTTTTTAAAAACAAGTTAGTTTGTTCCTATAGGGATCGTTTGACGAAGTTCTCAGTAACTGATCGTGTTGTTGTTGTTATTAATGCGTATGTGTGTATTTAAAATTAACATGTAAATGCATATCAGCTGCTTTCGTTTTTGCTGATTGTTTGTTAATTCTTGTTTTGTTGAAACAAATACTAAACAAGTCTTAAAATGTCTTAAGGAAAAAACACACCGCTTCGAAATTATTGTAAGTGTAGACGTAGAATACAATATTAGAGAAATATGCTGTTTTTGTTGTTTTTTGTTTTTTTAACAGAATTACGTCTTAGAGTGCGGTTTGGTATGGAGGGCTTGTCGTTTTTAATTTATCTTATCTTGTCTTTTATTTTTAAAATATAATAAATGGAAATATTTTTTATCTAACTAGGGGCTGTTCATATATAACAAAACATGTTTTTGACCAATTTCAGATCCCTTCCCCCATCCCGCTTCCAATGACCCACTTTCGCAATAAAATATTAAATTTATTAGACGGAATCAAACATTTCGTTGTGACGTAATACACGACCGACTATCCCCCCCTTCTCCCCCCATGTCACACTTGGTCTCAAATGATCAATTTCCTTCCCTTAAAACTTGTTACGTACTTTATGAACATGAACAGCCCATTTTTATATTGATCCCACATTAAAAATACATTTTGTTTACAAAAATTTAAATTTTTAATTGAATCTAGAATATGGGCATTTCCGTGGTGGCGCACGTGATGATCGTTAGGGTTGTGCTTAACAGTTCCGGAGACGGAACGGACATGGAACGTTTCCTTTAGAGAGCGGAACTAGTTCATTTCAACATGTCCGCGGAACTATCTAGTTCCTTTGTTTATTTGATCTGCTAGAGCTGCTTGTTTATTGAACGTCTCTTTTATAGAGCGGAACTAATAAATGAAAACATGTCCGCAGAACTATCTAGTTCCTTTATTTATCTGTTTGAGCTGGTTGTCTGTTGAACTGTAGAGGAAATTTGTAATACTCTAAGTATAATTTTAACACAACGTTCTGACTAGCCTTAAACCAAATTGAACAAAATTTTTTGTTTTTTTCAGTGTTTTCATTTCAAACTTAAAAAATAAAGGAAACTATTCATAAATTATTTAAAAAAGAAACTTTAAAAATTTGCTAAAAAAATTCATATACATAGTTCAAATATTAAGTAACAAAATTGTAGCATAAGAAAATATATAAAAATTATCTAATAGTTCCACGGACAGTTTTGCGAACAGTTCCGCGGACATCCTTATTATGTTATAAAATAAAATAGTTCCGCGGACATGTTTATTTTATAACATAATAAGCATGTCCGCGGAACTATCAGTTCCGACAGTTCTCTGTATTAGAGGAAATGTAACAAAAGCATTCTAAATATCATTTCATGATTGTTCTCTTTCTTATGTTACAAGAAAAACCAAACAGAACAATGTATACAACAAGAATGACGATATATCATATAGTCTATTATTTCATTCATTCTCTCTCACAAGCATTATCGTTTTGCTTGCCATCACTCAAACAATTGGTCTTAGCAGTAATATGTGTGCGGTAAGTGTGAAAGAGATGTCGGCATATGTTGCTCATTAGAAAAAATTTCATTTCAATCGGAACTGTTTGGACATGCTTAAATCATACAGAAGGAACGATTGGAACTGTGTCCGGGAGTGAACATAGTTCCATGAACTATACATGTCCGGAACGACCCAACTCTAATGATCGTACGACTTTAATGAGTGAAAAAAGAATGAAAAATTTAACATCTTCTTATTTCCAATAGCTTACTAAGCATACTATACAAGGTGTAAAACCTAAGAGTTGTCAAAAGTTCGGCTCTTAGATAGAAGCCACCAAAAATGATACGTTACGTGACAAAAAATAGAAGTGGTTTTTGACTTGGATACCAAAATTAGTAAAATTCTGAAAATTGGCAAGAGTTTTTGTATAAAACTTTTTTTAATGATGGATTGAAATTGTATAAGTTTATTTTCAAAGTAAAGAGATTTTCTCGTTGTTTTTTTTTTATTGGGCTTAGTATGAAACGTTACGTGACATGGCCTAACGTGACATTTTTTCCATTGAAATTCATTTGGGTAATTAAGTAATTAGGTAATTAAGTAATTATGTGATTTAGTTATTAAAAAACAAACAAAAACGCTTACGAAACATTTACAAAATATTAACTAAAAAGAAAATTCCATTTGTGGAACAGTGCAGACGATTTGATCATCATGGTAAATGAATTTATATTTAAATTGATTTAATTTAAATATCATTAAATAATAAGTTTTTAATAACTTTTTATTTTCGTGTCACGGTGGACTTTTCGGCGGAAATGCCCATATGTATGTTTTTTTCTGCAGGTAAAATAATAAATTTATATTTTTCCGAAATATTTATTATTTTTCACCAACATAAAAATGAACAGGAACAACAAATTTATCACCAAATATATCAAACAAAAAATTCTACGACCACATTTACGATACTATCGAAACTGTGTCTTTTCTTATGTCCTTGGTATTTACTGTATTAATTTTGAATAGAGGAGGGATTTTTTTGTGGTTAATTTATATACGAATGTGATTTTTCGGGGTTATTTTTATTTGCGTGGGATTTTCGTGGTTATTTTAAAAGTGCGTGGTATTTTTTTGTGGTTTTTTTTAATTGCGATGTGATTTTTTTTTCTCAATTTTGTATCGTGGGAGTTTTCGTGGTTAATAATTTTTGCTTTTGTGGGAAAAAGGTTTTTTTGTGGGAATTTGAGGTGGCAACCGTGGAAAGCATATCCAGTGCTGCCAGTAACTTAAATATATAAATATACTAGCAATGTGCTTGCTCTTGATAACTGTGCTCACTGAATATTTAAGATGTTTCAGAGAATGAGTAATTGCTGCTATATTTTTTTACAAAATTTCACAAAATGTTCTTCAAGAGCTGTAAAATAGTAATGTAAAAAAATTGCCCTTAAACACTAGCTTCAAAAAAATTTCTAAAAAGTTTTTTACATCGCATTAAAAACTTTAGTGAGCTCTACATTAAAACTAAATAGGAGAATTTGATAGAGTATCTTGTCCATTTAAGCCTAATAAATCAATGTCTATTTTTTAATTTCTTATGGAAAAAAATATTCGCAAAGTGTATAAGTGTATAAACCTTTATCAGATTAGTTAATTTTGGGCTATTTCTATGGCTCACAGTGTGCCATTGAGAAATTAAGAAATGCAATAGTTTTCCTTAAAGTGACATTTTATTAGTATGGTCATATTTAAAGGTGACTACAAAATGTCAGCATGTTTTTTTCTTTATAACTATCTGTAATTCTAAGCAATAGAACGCTGTTGTATTTCTTATTAACTAGATAGCATCGTTAGTGCCATGTTGACAATCTAGATGATTTTCTAATTTAATTTCTATTAAAATTATTTAATATTCCATGTCAAACACCAAAAGAACTGTATCCATTGCATGCTGAGCGATTGTCTGAGTATATTAATGTCTGTCAGCTTATATTAACAGAAACTCGAGCGACCACCCACCATCGAGACGAGCAACGAAGCCAAAACAAGTTCAAAACCGGAAACACGAACAAATATTATTAGATTCAATTTTGTATGTTATAACTTTTGATTAATTTGCATTTTGTGGTGTAACGTGATTTGTAACGTGATTTCATGCTGTGCCAAGCTAAACATTATATGATTTTATATATCTCTGCTTTCTTCAGAGATTTTGTCAGTAGCATGTTGTAATACATTGCTCTAGTTACTTGGAGCCAAAGTGTATTAGCGTTGAGGAATGTAGCGTCAACCAAAAGAGAGAATAATAAAAAGTCAAACAAGTTTCCATGAATATAATTAGTGTTCATTAAAATACGCTTCTATTCACCGCAACACACACACACACACATACGCACACACTCAAACAGGGAAATATTCGTAGACGTGAGTGTCAGCATCCTCGCCGTCAGTCACTCACTCACTCACTCAGTCATGCAATATAGAAAATATAAAAAAATACAACCTACAGAATTGATAATCATCATCGTCATCATCATCATCATTGTCGGCCGGAAGTTCACGTTTTATCTCGTACCCAACATGTACAAAATTTTTGCTGTCATGTTTTGCACCATTATGGCCGCCATGCTTGATATTAATGCAGTTTCATTGTCACATCCGGTTTGAAATGATATTCACTGATGACTGCTTCACTCTTGTGCTCTTCTCTTCCTTTCTCCTCCACTCGCTTTGGCTCTGTACTACTCGCTTGTTCTACTTTGACTATAACACCAGTTTTATGCATCTGTCTGTCTAGCTATTAGTTGGCCTATTGGTATCATTGCTGCCATGCAACACCACCGAGACCACCATTACCACCACTGCCAATATCACCCTCTCTGCACTATGACCGCTATGTTTCACTTTGGAGGATATTTTGCATTTAAAAATGCAAATTGTTGGTATTCAATGCTACTCTATTGTTTTTATTGTTCTTTTTTATTTATTTTACTGTGCTGTGTATCGTAGTTTTCAAAACATTCTCATTATTGTTTTTGGTGGCACAGATTCAACCACCTTCGTTTAAAATTTCAACCAACATTATTGATTAAAACTGAAATGATTGTTTTTTTTTTTTTTGATTTCTTGAACATGCTTATAACAGTAAATCAATTCCAATTTATTCTTATTCTATTGATCTCCAACCGCAATTGGAATAACGCTATGGGCACATTTTTAGCACAATTTTATAACAAGGTATTCTTGAGAGTTGGGTTGAAAATATATATTTGAATTGTATCTTTCAGTTCTTCTGAAAAAAAAAAAGCTGGAATTTGTAGAAACAATTTTGGTTTCAAATTGTTTACGCTCTAAAAACGATATTTATTTTATCAACAAAATAAATTTTGTTAAATTTGTTTGTTGATTTGCTAACACAAAATGCTATATAAATTCATGGGACGCTAGTGTTTGTTTTTTTGAATGATATTTTTGAAGTTATACTTTTTTTGGCGTGTAAATAATAAAAATTTTGCTGAAAATGATTTGTAAAGGAAATGAAAGAGAAGTGAGTGAAATAAAGAACAAACTGCCAAATTTCAAATTTGTATATTTTTGAAGCAAAGTTCTTACGTCTCATTTTGTAATTGTAATTGTAACTAAAATAATATTCCTCAGTCGCCGTGAGAATCGAACCTGCAACCAATAGTTCTAAAACGAATGCTTTCACCCCTTGCACTCAGAAAAAAATTCCAGAATATCTAGAAAAGTAGCAAGCAATCCTTAGAAAATTGGGCCTCATTTAGCGCTATGGCCGATTTTCTAAAAGTTTTCTAGAAGTGTGAAATAGTTTACAGAACAAAAAAAAAAAAAAAAAAAACCAAATGGCCATTTCAGCCCTTGAAAGGACTTTGACCCAGCTTCTTATGATCAATTGTGTTGTGTGTGATGTGAAATCTTTGCACACAAATGATCGAGAACTGGACCTACATGTTTTTACGCCGACTCCGAACGGCTTATGTTCTCAAGAAGCTTTTCATGGCAGTTTTTACTCTCTGAGGTTTGCCATTGTCTGCAGAGAAGTGACAGCCGAACAGAAAAATTATTTCAATTGAAAAAACTTTCTGTGTCGGATGGAGGTTTCGAACCTGGGTTCTCTGGCGTAAGAGTCACACACTCTACCCACTACGCCACGGCCGCCACATAGTTTACAGAAAGTTATCCAATAATTAATGAACTATTTCGCTAAATTGAAGAAACTAAGCGTAATTGTTTTGAAATTTCTTATTCCATTTGATTTTATTTTTCTATCATTTATTAATCATCGGCTATAAATAAAAAAAATAGTTCTCTGAAAATAAGAAATGTTTATAGAGCCGAAGGCAAAATAAATGTAAAATAAAAAAACTTCCGAAGTATGAATAAAAATCAGTCATCATGAAATCATATAAGCACTTAAATTGCAGGTCAAATTTTACTGTAGCCCTGAGGTCTATGCGAACCGATAACTAGCTAAGAGGTCCGCGGATCAAATCCGGGCCCAGAATTTTTTTTTGTAATTTGTTTTTGTATATTTGTAATAAAAAATATTACAAATAGTTGTTTTTTTTAATCCAGAATTTTCTAATGTTATTGTTATAATGAATTGAAAACTTATGGGTTAAACTTACTTGCTTATGAGTTTTATCAAAACTTCGCCCAATCTGAGGCTCGAACAGTGGCATTGAAAACTGCATTCAAACGATTTTCCAATGAACTATTGATCGCGTTAAGAATTAGGTATCAAAAAGTCTTCAGAATTGTGCATTGTTTTGTTGTTGTTTAAAAGCGTTGATGAAAACTTTTTCTAGAATATAAGTAACAGATCATTCAATAAGTCCTGAATGAATAAGAAAAAAACAAAATTTTGATAAAACTCGATTATATTATTCAACATAGTTGTCTTGGAGAGCGATACAACGCGTATAGCGATTTTCCAACTTTTTGATACCACTTTTATAGTACGATTTCTCTTCCTCGTCAAAACAGGCCTCAGTTTCAGCGATTGAATTTCTTTCCAGTAAGCATTCTCTTGAGATCTGAAAACAGGAAAAAGTCGCTGGAGGCTAAATCTGGAGAATACGATGGGTGGGTAAGCAATTCGAAGCCCAATTAATTCAATTTTGACATCGTTTTCCTCGTTTTGTGACACGGTGCATTGTCTTTGTGAAACAACACTTTTTTCTTTTGCAAATGTGGCCGTTGTTTGGCGATTTCAGCCTTCAATCCATCCAAAAATGCACAGTAATAGTCGCTGTTGATGGTGGTTCCTTTTTGTAGATAGTCGATGAATATTATTCCTTTCGCATCCCAAAATACAGACGCCATCACCTTACAAGTCGACTGTATTTGGTCGCTTTGGATTCGGTTCGTCTTCTTTTTCTTCTTCTTAAAATGCCTTCTTTTAAGGCTAAACCTCTATAAAATATAAAAAAAGCCATGCCTGTGAATTAAAGCTACGGTTTCTTAATTTAAGTGAAGCAGATTTTTTCAGAGTATGGCTACGTGAACGCGTTAAATGAATTTGTTGATTAAGTATTTACTTTTTCTTAATTTTCCCTTGGCACATCTCGATGATTCAGTTCAAAAATGGTAGTGTCAGCTTGGATTTTCTCTTGGTTACAGTAATAGTAAATACATAAAAGCAATGTTTATAGGGCACTTCCCCATTAAAATTCCCTACACTGAATTGAAACGTTGATCAACTGTTGCTTTGTGTTCTGTCTAATGTCAGAAAAGCTTTGTTAAATACAAAATTAGCTTTTCATATAACACGATCGTTCACATAGGCTGAACTAGTTTCAAATTGACGATTATGGCTGTTCTACAGCTGCAGAAATATCACTTCACATGTAAACACAGACATTGGAGCACAATATATAAGTGAAAAATATAAATAGCTTTGTAATGATTTTTATAAACGCATTTATTTACGTGTGGCAGCCGTGGCGCAGTGGGTAGAGTGTGTGGCCCATGCGTCAGAGAATCCTGGTTCGAATCCCACCTTATTTGTGTTCAAACATATCACAATACACACAACACAATTGATCATAAGAAGCTCGGTCAAAGTCCTTTCAAGGGCTGAAATAGCCATTTCGTTTTTTTTTATTTTTATTTATTTACACACAATGATTCAAGATTCGATGTTATCGTTTCCTAAACATTCATTTGAAAGATTTAGAAGCTTCTGTTAAAACTTTTGTGATAGGATCATTTCACGTATTGTATTTCAACTTTAAAGATTTTATTTTAAGAAAATTGAAGGAATATATAAAGGATTTATATTCAAGAATGTCTATCTACATTTTGACGAAAAGTTTTTTAATGCCAACTTCATCGTTGGCCCCAGCTGCATCTACATTAAGAATTTAAGCTAAAAACTCATTTTTAGTCCTATATATCCTGTATTTTATCATATTTCTATGGACAAAAATACTTATTACGAATTCAAAACTGTCTATCAATATCATAGAATTGTGCCGTATATATGTTAGGATGCCTCAAAAAATTAAAACAAATTACCATTTCCACCGACTATAAGCGAACCTTGATCTATTTTATGACAAATCCCAACATATTTTGACTGCCACGGAAACCACCAGTGAGCTAAACCAATTTTAAATAACCTCTAAAAATCAGAATTTTCGTAAAAATTTCGTCTATTGTGGTTGTAAGAAAAAAAAACAGTCAGAAATAATAGTTTTGGAAAAGTACTTCAAAACTGCATCAACAAAACTAAAATCTTTACCGTTGAATCAAAGGTAATGCTAGTTTTCATGCAATTCTTTGATATTTCTTCTTATGTCATTTTCACAAAAATTTAAATATCCTTGGAAGGGGGGATTTTTTTCGGTAACGTAGGTACGTTGACGATGACTGCCCGCCTTCGGCAGTCCGTTGTAAATTATTTCGTCTACTTGTTACCAAGTAGCAGACGAAACAGAGCACTACGCTTTCGAGCCGTGCCCAAGTCTGCCAAACCCAGCGTTCTTAAGTATTCCTCACAACAAACATCATGGGAATTATGTAGTTAGAGCAGCAGTGAATACTAGTCTGCCTGTTGTAGGCGAGGTGTGTGGTTGGTGTAGTTGTTGCAGCAGTGAATATTAGTCTGAACAAATATACTTGTTTTGCCATTTGGTGGCTCTGTTCAGTGGAGCAGGGGCCAGTGGCGTAGTGCGTAAGGTGCACTTTGGAACGGGTCACCGTTACAACTTGATTTTTTTATTACGCTGTCCTAGTTTTGAAGATATCTTTGGAAAGGTTTTGACTGCTTCTATTTATTCCTGGATAGAGCTAATCAATTTAGTAATTTAATAAACACTTAAACTCAAATATTTCTCATTGCCTATATTATTTTTGCAGCATTTGTTTGTTGCTAAATATAAAACTTTTTAAAATATTTTAGTTTAAATCTTAATTAAATTGTTTAACTGTTTTTATTTTTTTCCCTATTATTAATATAAAAAACGTGTGATTGCTTTTTTTATTTTTTTTATAGAAATTTGAAAAAGGAAAAATTGAATACTTCCTTAAAATGTTTCCTTGAACAAAGCTTTATACAAGGAATTATACTTGAGTAAAAATCTTCTTGAATACTTCTAAAATGTAGCATTCATAAAGCTTTATATAGAAAATTATACAACAAAATGGAATTTTCAAGGCTTTTTCAAGACTTTTTCAAGGCTTTTTCAAGGATTTTTCAAGAAAAGCTTGAATAATTATTTTAATGCAAGGTAACCAAACAAGTTGGGTTGTAAAAACTTCAAATATTTAGGTGAACTTCTTATTTGGGAAGTGAAATTTTACTATAGACATCCCGATATTAAGACTATTTCTTTGACTGCTTTTCTGATGAAAGGAGAGATAGACGAAGGAGACAGAGAAATGAGCAATGCGGTGATGATTTTTTTAAAAACGTTGAGAGAAATCGTTGCAATATCATATCTAAAATAGCACTAAACAGCGGATTTTTTCTCATTGTTTTTTAGCATATTTAGATTTATTTATTAGAACTATCCATAAGTATGAGTTTTAAGCCTTTTCATAAAACTTTACATAATAATTACTAATGTTTGCGCATCATGAACTTTGTATTTTAGTGTTTAATATGTTAAAGCTAATATTGAAAATTATCGGGAGCATATGTTATAATTTTGTCTCTGAAGACTCAAGCGGCATTATTCAAATAATTAAGTTCCTTAATTGTTCTAAATTTAACAATCAGTAATAACACAACAACTTCAACAAAACAAAATGGTACTACAATCGATGCTGTGCTTACAGGATTTTCAAAAAGGATCAGCTCAAAGACATTTATGCCCTATTTTAGTTATCATAAACCATTTCAAGAATAAATTCAACTCATTTCCTTAATCAGAGCCCTATCAATTATATTTATCATCTCCTAACACATCCTATTGTTGTATTGGCTTATAACTCTAACAAGTATGCAAGTACAGTATAAATGTTAATTATCAAAGTCACGCCAAAGAGTTTTAACTTCTTTTTTTTTATTCTCAAATCGATTTTTAGTTTGAGAATGAAATTTTCTGCTAGTAGTTTTTCGTTAAAATTTTGAGCATATTATTTTGTTGTGCTATTTTATAATTCATATATATTATAGAGTTTTAATAATATTGTAGATATTTATATATCATATAATATATAATATATACAAAAATGATATTTGTTATAGAAACAAGGGGCCAATTACTGACCGTGACTGCATCACCTTCTCTGAGGATGATGTTTTCCGGATGTGGACCGGATAAAATTCTATCCGGATAGAGTGAAGGAGTAAGGGGGAGTTTTAAGACGTCTGAAAGATATCGGCGATTACCCCAATTTTTAAATCCGGTTCTAGGCAATATATTGCAAATTATTGAACGATTTCTAAATTGCCACTCATTCCTGTTGGTTGGTTGGTTGTCAACAATATGTTCAGATTCTCTTATTACAAGTTCAAGTTCTCTAATTACAATGACAGTTATTCTGGTGTGTCCTAAGGCAGCCACCTTTGTCGGCTTTTTTCTTTTGTTCTTTTTATCAGCGATCTTCCGAATTATGTTCGTTTTTCGGAATGCCTGATGTACGCCGATAACGTTAAGATGCTCAGAACTGTGGATTCTCATGAAAACTTCCTATTGCTTCAACGTGATTTGGATAGTCTCCAATTTTTTGTGAGTCCGATAAACTACAATATATCTTAATTTTACTAAATGTAACGTCATGTCTCTCTCCATGAAGAACCAACTTTTTGAAGGAACATAAGTTATTAACCCATTTAGTTCGGGAAGAGCACAATTTTCATACGATGCTTGAGACTTAATTTCTGCCATAAAAAATTTAAATAAATTACAAGCATTCAAACATTGGTGCAGTCAGATTCGCATAATAATGACTTTAAAAACCAAAATGGCCGATTTTAAATAAAAAAATATCAAAAATGTTTGCGTTTTTTTTTGTGAATCTTTTTTGCATCAATAAAGTTACTGAATCGATGGCAAACCAAAACCAAGATGCACAAAATATCTAAACTATAACTAAAAATATTTATTTTTTTTTAAATATAACCTCAAATTCATAATCAGCGACCTCAAAAACTCTCCGTATATATTTTTTCATAATTTTGAAGCATTTTATGGAATTTGGTCGATCATATTGGATCAATGGATCCGCATCGATTAAGTTACTTTATTCATGCGAAAAAGATTCACAAAAAACAAACGCAAAAAAATTGGTTAAATTATTCTTAAAATAATTATTATGCGAATCTGACTGCACCAATCGAAAGAGCGACCTCAAAAATAGTAGAATATGTATTTGGAATTTTTTATTTAAATTTTTTTATTGCAGAAAATAAGTCTCAAACATCATACAAAAATTATGCTCTTCCCGGATATAATGGGTTAATATGAAATTGTTCGTGGGTTATATTTGAGAACAAGCTCAGCTTTGCGAAAAATCTTGATGCTATTACTTCAAAAGCAAATGCTCTAATGGGATTTTTGTCGCGTAATTCTAGAGATTTCTCGAATCCCTTTACAATGGAACCATTATATTCTTAGTCTTAGAATTTAGATATGTTTTGTGTGGAACCCTCACTATACAGTACACATCAGAAAAATTGATAATATTCAAATACGTTTCACTATGTTAGCAGCTAGTTAGCTTATGAAGCCCAATGTGCTCGTCTTTAACTTAAGTATCTGAAGTTCCGGCTAAAGTATTTCCTCGCCTTATGCAGCCTTTTTTTCAACACATTCAGCTCTTTTTGAATTGTTTGCACTAGAAAGTAGACCGAATGACCAATTATGGTAGATGTGATCTGAGATCACCCAAAAATAGGATAGCTTTTAAGAACAGTATCATGTTTAATTAATTTTATATAAGATTAACTTATATCAAATAGTAACTCTTACCGCTACTGCTCAAAATCTATATATTTTCTTAATTGTTTAATCTTTAACAATTGTCACTTGTTTGATTTTATACTTTGCGAATGTCTAGCTAGTAAGAAAACGGTAAAAATGGTTGGCGGAAATAGAGCATAAAAAGAAAATAATGTGAAGATTGACATTGCGTCATAAATTAAAGTAAAGTCTAAAGCTGAGTTTTAAAGTAATCAATTTCAATTTATTTGTCTACAGCAACTAAAAAAAATGAAAAATTATAATCAAATTAATTCTAAACAAACCTGTAGCTATTCATTGATTCTTAGAAATTTTAACATTCGAGAAATGGAAACTAATAAGATGCTTATTCTATACAATTGATTAATTAGTGTTAAAAACCATCCGCAAATATTAGCAGACCTAACGCAGAAAGAAATGATTTGTCTACAGTAACTGTGAAACAATAATTGTTAATAGTTGATGAATAAGTAAATAAATATATAAATTTAAAATTATTCACTGCTGAAATCTTAATTTTACCAACGAACAATTCTGGAGGCACCAAAAAAAGTTTTAATATATAATATCTTTAAGTTCTATTAGACAAAAAGTACACCTAAACTTATAGCAATAAATTTGTGGAGCATCTTAACAAAGGCTTCTATTGCTACTATGAAATAAATGACTCACTCGTTCACACTTAAGCACCAACATTATTCTTTCTTTTTCACAAACAACAAAGTGTCAAGGATACACTTTGTGTGCATGCACAAAATTAATGATGCAATTATTGCGAGAAATTTTCGCATTTACTGTTGCTCCAAAATTAGAGATATTATGTGTCAATGTGAGGGACTGAATTTTCATGAACAGCTAAATAATGAACTTAAAAAAAAATTAATTGCAAAAAATTGCTTTCAAGACGAGTTCAATAGTTTTTGAAATTGTTTGAGTTATAAGAGACGAAATTAATTTATTTAAAAGCATAACAGCTACAGCATTTAATAATGAAGTGCATCAAAAAATATATTTTGTAGTAAGTAAATATATTATGCAATACACACATGCATAATAAAACACACTCACACATCAACACATAGTGGAGCAAAACAATTTTATTGCACTGCAACCGCAGCGTCGAGTTTTGATCGTGCTTTTCTAAGCTGCAGCAAAAATTTATATAAAAAGAGATACAATAAAAATTGGAAAATGCTTAAAAATTATCGCTACAATTTCTCGCGCTTAAAATAAAGCAAATGCAAGAAAAAAGCGCCCACATTTTGTAGCAACACTGGCAGCAGTATTTACTGCTTATCGCAAAACGCATTTCAGTGTCGCAATATCAGCGCACTATAGACGAGAACAAAATTCGGATAGAGCTTGTTATGCAGCATGTGGTCGACCCTCAGACCAAGCTGCCACCCATTTTGAAAAGACCCGTTGCGGCATGCTTCCTCTTTGACTAGTTGGTGTACGCTCGGTTTTGTTCCCGCTCCACTTTTTTCCAGCTTGGCAATGAATTTTTATTGCACTATTTTACTTTGAAAAAATGTGTACATATATATTGCAGCATACATATATATACACACACACACACATGTACTTATACACACAGAGATATATTATAATGTATGTATATTCATGCTATGTTTTTCTTCTGTCGCGCTATGTTTTTTTTTTAAGAACTCGCTGTCGAAACTATTTTTATGTGTTTTTAAGCTCGTCGATTTAAATTTTATCAGAATTTTAGCAGATTTGCATTTCTATAAAAGTGAATGGATATCCATTTTAAGAACTTTGTTGAATATTTCTTGCTCTTTACTTTTAGTTGGTTCTCTATGAGGACATCTTTAAGTTTGGCGCTCATTCAAAAGGTATTGATAACAAAGAAATGACTTAAGGTATAATATACGTGTAAGAACCTAAACAAAAGCAGCTTGTTCAAAAAATTGTTTGAGATACAAAGAGTTATAATTTGTTTTCAATTTTATACAGCTTATTGTACAAAGAAAGTAGTTTATAAAAATAATTTAATTTTTTTTGAAAATAATTTTCAGGCTTTTATATTCTTTTTTAAAATCATTTTTAAAAAAAGACATCCAAAACGGTTCGATGGCATTTTAAAGTGCAGACCACTAATTTGGCATCCCCCTTACGCACGACCCCCGAGGGTTTTTTAAAACTATGGTGAAAGTTAGAGTAAAAAGATAAGAAAAGAGATAGATTTTCGCGTGCTTTTTTCTCTATAAAAAAAAAAATAAATAGTAGGTACTTGAATTTAAAGGGGGGAGAGGATTCACAAACAAAATGCACTGAGATTCATTGAAATTGAACCAATAGATTTAGAGTTATCTATAGAACTGCTTTAAAAAAACTAGTTTCGAGGAAATCGCTTTAAAGCTTTTGTTTTTCGAAATTTTGCAATATTTTTAAAATTGTTGGTTGATAAACTTAATATTATTTAATCTACAATGCCAGATATAGTTTTAAAAACTTGTATGTATATTCCAGAAACTATGATAAACACATTAAGCAGACAAAAAAAATTTTTTTTTTTTGAAAAACTTACACGTATATACCTTAAGATCTAATTTTTCGAGAAAAAATATCTTATGCTTTATATTTTTGGAATAGTAAATTTAGGTAGGCGGTCAGATTTCTAAAATTGCAAACAGAAAACTTTGACTTCTAAGTCGTCAATTGTAGCTGTTTTATTATCATAGATGAGTGTCTTGAAGTACACCCATAAAAGGGAAATATTTAGATTTATGGAAAATGTGCCTGGTCGTTTCAATTTCTAAAACTGGTAATCGTTGTAATGTAAATAATTACAGGGCAATTGTAAAACAATGCACAATTGCCAAATTATTTCCCATCAAATTATTTGAGCATGTGAAATGATTCATCTCTGAATTTCGACATGCATTTTTTCCTGGTAGGTCTACATGTTCAAATTTACTACTTATTTCAGAAAACATTATTAATGTGAGGGAAAATGGTAGTCATTTAGATATACTCTACACCGACATTTCTAAAGCATTTGATTCTTCTCAGCAAATTAAAAAAGTTCCAAATTGTTTTTTTTAGAGTTATCTAAACTCTAGATTGCTTGATGTTGAAATTGAGTCAAGTATTTCGGATGTTGCTATTGATGCTTCGTCAGACGTTCCACAAGGTAGCCACTGCGGTCCTCTTCTATTTTTAATTTTAATTAATGATTTACTAAAAGAGCTGAATTTTGCCAGACGGTATGCCGATGATGCCAAACTATTTCTTCAATAAATGTTGCATAGTTTCTTATACTAAATGTATAAATAGTGTTTTATTCGATTATACATTGAATAATTGTGTTTTAAAACGTAAAGTTGATATAAGAGATTTGGGAGCTATTTTTGATACTCAACTAAATTTTAAATAGCATTATGATTATATTATTTCTAAGTCATATTCCTTACTGGGGCTTATCAAAAGGCATACTTAAAGATCCTTTAACTATAAAATCGTTATATGTTTCTATTGTTTGGAACCCGTGTTATATTGTTGAGTCCAACCGAATTGAGAGAGTTCAAAAACAAATGAGCAAATACGCGTTTAAAAAGCTTTACTGGCCTAATGGTCTTCCATCATATGAGGCTCGATGCAAATTACTAGGCTTATAATCTTTAAAAAATAAAAGATCTGTTTTTTCTCTCCTATTTGTTTATAACATACTAGTAGAAAAGCCCGTCCTATGGCGAGTTGGAAGAATTAACGCTAAACTGTAATTATTTTTTGCCATTATCACAGTGCTTTTACTGTTCTGAAAATTACTCAGCCTGAAAGTATGCACATACATAAAAGGCAAGCATGTCACTGATAAGTATCAAAAAAAAATCCTGTGCATACTTTTTGGCTGAACGCAGAATTGTAACGTTACCAAAAATTTAAAAAAATGTCGAAAAAATTCATATTAAAAATATCCATCATTTGAAAATTTTGTCATTTGTTCATCTTCATGTTTGAACGTATGAATTTAAGGTTAACAACTGACGAGTAACGTAGGTTATGAACGAGCTCTTACTTAATTACCCAATTGAATCACAATCAAAAAAACGTAACGTCCGCAACAGAGGAATTTAAAATTTTTTTGGATGAACTCGGAAAATCATACTCCTCATTAGATCTGTTTTAATATCTTTAAATTTTTTTTTAACTATGAAATATTCACTAAAAATTATGCAAATGCACGCTGAACTCATAACCGACTTCCGGTTTTAGTAATGTCCGAACTTCAACTACCGTACGAATATTTTTTCCCCCAAAAACAGTTAAGTCAGCAATTAACTGCCATCTGAAACTACTCGTAAAGCACTGTGTTTAATAAAGGTAACATAAAAATAACTCATTTAGAACGCCAACAAAAGCAAAAAAGTATGTGTCCGAATGTAACGTCCGCAACGCAGGACTTACCCAAAAGAGAAATAAATTAAATTGAAATTGAAAGAATATATATAATAAGGGGCTGTTTATGAGTTACGTAACATGTTTTTGGCTAAATTTTGATTCCTACCCCCACCTCTCGTATGTCACACTTCATCGCAAAGTCTTGAAACCCTCTGCCCCCGATGTAACGTAACACTTTCATTTTTTAACCTTTTTGGGTTTTTTTATAATTCAGCAGTTTGTTATCAAAAAGCATAAGACACGTTATGTTTATTATAAGTTTTATTATTACGGAAATAACAGAAATTTCAAGTTGTTCAATTATGTGTGACCAACAATTTGATGAAAATTTTTACAATGTGAACAGAGTGAAACATAAATGAAAGCTTTTCTGACGTTAACAACAACACAAACTAGTGACGATAAGTTACAACTTCGATGTTCGATAACAATTGTGAAAATTGTTATGTTTGTTTTAGTTTTCTTATAAAACTTTGATATTCGCTTTGAACGTGAAGTTATAACAGCTGTTTTCGATGACTGCTTTAGGGCCAGATTTCAGTACGATTTTAAAGTCTAGCCAAATTAAACCGAGCTCAACTCACCAAAATTTAAATTTTAAACTCGGTTTAAGCAAAAAAGAAACACATAATATGATAGTTTAAGTTATTTTAACTTCAACGAATACTAAAATATCTACTTAAACCGAGTTTAAACGTCTAATTTCGCTGAGTTAAGCTCGGTTTATATTGGCTTAAGTTTAAACTGGTACTGAAAAACTTGCCCTTAGATTATTTCCATTAATATGATAATTTTAGTTACTAATTGGTTATTAAAAACGCCGAAAATTAACCTATTGTGTTAATTTTGTTTACATAAAATAAAACGTAATTTTGATTTTGTACTGCAGTTCAAAATCTGTATTGTAGTTTGTGCTGTAGAGAATTTGTAAAAAAATGCTTTCAATGATCGAGAAAATTAACGAAGCAGCAACTTTTCAAGCTCATTTAATTACAAATTTACACTCTTATGAAGAACTTTTCTTACTGCCAAAAGAAATCCTTAACCATTTTTATCATTAACATTTCTCGTGTCTCTTCTATCTCTTTAGTCATCCACTTCCACTTCTCAGTGTTCAGATGCACTTGCACACAGGCTCTCAAACGAATTTTCATTTGCATAAATCTTCAGAAATCTGCTTGCCACTGCAAGCACAACCACTTTGAGTGATACAGTAGTCAAAAAGGCGAGTAAACTTAAAGTCCTTTTCGATATCCTTTTTTCGCCCTCAACATCTAAGGATATAGGATATTTTTACAAGCGTTGCATCGGTCTGCCCTTTTTGTGCGGCTGCATTCGATGAAGATTATGAATAATGAGGATTTTCGCGTACATTTTATTGAACTCGGGATAAGCATGCCTTTAATAGAAAAGAGCACGAAAAAAAAGAAAACCGAAAGAAATGAAGCGACAGCGATAAAAATGATGATCACATACGAAAAAAAAAACTCAAGTAGAAATGAAATTTAGAAAATGAAGGCAAACAAATGTAAGAAAATCATCTTGGAGTGTGTGGGTGGAATGAGAAAGTGTCAGCAGCGGGCGACAAACAAGCAAAGAACGATAGAGTGAAAGAGAACATTATGTCGAAAGTGAGAGTGAGCTAACAAGAAAGTTGTTGTCGTCGTCTTCATTGCATAGTTTGCAGTTGGATTCGTTTGGTCGCGCATTCAATTGAAAAACCATTGAAAACTAATGGAACGAAAGAGAATAATGATGCACAATGCTTGGATGTTGCCGGCGATGAAGATTAAGATAGAAAACCTGCCTCAGTACAGGGTGGAAACTTCTTTACGTTGTTATTTTATTTAATCATATCATTAAAACTATGGAGAATAAATTCTCCTCAGTATGATATCGCCGCTTAAAGTCATTTTTTAATGTTATGATATGCTTAGGCGATAGCCACTCAACAGTGGCGTAGGTACGAGGGATTAAAGGTGATAGTCTACCTCCCTTTGAACAAGCCAAGCGACTTCTGTTTTCCCAAAGCTGCTTTTCCAAGCTTTGGAAAAACGCAAAGGTAATGAGCCAAATGCCAAAATATTGAAATCTGCAATTGGTTTTTAATCTATTTTGTCTCTTAAGATTGTGGTTCTTTCTAATTTATCAAAATTCATTACCGTTGACTCTAAATTATCAAAAACAAAATACTGACTTCCAATCCTTTTGCCAATCCTTTTACCAAGAAATTGAGAAAACTAGCTCGTATGAAGAAAGTCTTGACAAAATGTTCCAAGAACCAAGTCGTTGGCAGAGTGTATAAATGTAAGCGTCAATAGTGGGGATAGTGCACTAAATTTTCAGTTTCAGCTAACATAGTGTAAAGTTATTCACTACTTCTTTTGGTGTTAACATATACATTAGTTAACTTTGTATACGTTAACATTATACATTAGTGATAATGATAGTGAAAAACTTTTCCCTAAAATTCATATAAGAATAGTGGAAAATAATTTTCTACAGCGTGGTGCAACTTTTATTTCCCCACTAAAATTAATAGTGCAAAAAAAAATACCCGCAATAATGGTAGTGGAACACAGAAAGTCTTCACTAACTTGAAAGAAAAGGTCAACAGTTTATTTTTAGTATTGAGCATTCAAAAACATGTGGCGACCGTGGTGCAGTGGGCAGAATGGTCCATAAGACCATAAGAAAAAACTGCCATGAAAAGCTTCTTGAGAACGTAAGCCGTTCGGAGTCGGCGTAAAACATGTAGGTCCAGTTCTCGATCACTTGTGTTCAATCATTTCACAACACACACAACACAATTGATTATAAGAAGCTCGGTCAAAGTCCTTTCAAGGGCTGAAATGGCCATTTCGTTTTTTTTTTTTCAAAAACAAGAAAACCAAATGATGCTAACAATTATTTGCTTTAAGTAAAACAAGCTTTTCAAAATTAAAATTAAATTAATTTATTTCTTCTAGAAAGTCTATCATTCCAGCAAACGAAAATAAACGCTACCCCAGTTTCAAAGTTATATTTTAATCTTTTGTGTAGATTTGTTTTATTCGAGTCTGGCTAAAACAATTTCAAACCCAGTAATATTTGAAAGTTGAGAGGTAATATTTTAAATTCCAGATTTCTTGTAGTGATTACACAAATTTTTCTATATTTGAGTGTAATGGACATCATTCAATTTAGTTAAAGTGCAACAAAATACCACACCCAGAAAAAAAATCTGGTGGATTTAACCGAATTTTAATTAAATTTCAGGTTAAAATTTGCCAATATGAATCGTCAGGTTAAGACTTCCACATGCCATTCAGTTCAATTTAACCAGTTTTTGTGGTTTAGTGAAACTGGCACATGTAGTTATCTTAAACAAATTTAAAAAAACCCGTTTTTGTGGTTGAACCGAAGTCAGGTAAATTTAACCAAGTATCAGGTATAATGTTTCTCCTGATTCGTCAGGCTTAGATAACCATAAACCACTCAGGTGAATTTAACCTGCTTTTGTGAAGAAATGCAACTGACAAATATGGTTAACTTAACCTGATTTTAACCAAATTTCAGGTAAAAATTTTCATACCTAAGTCTGGAAATATAAAGTCTAAGTCTGGATTTATATTTGTAATTTTTATATTTCTATTTAATGAAGACATCATTAACAAAATAAGAGTCAACTCTAAATTTAGTGCAAGCTATTTGACAACAAATTATATTGAAAAACTGTCAAAAATGCTTATCTAAATTTAAAGTCGCTTTTATTTTGTTTGTGATTATGTTTGTGTTTTTCGCTATTTTCTACATATATTTCTGCAAATCATATTCGTCAGGTGAAAGTAACATGAATCAGGTTAATGCGAAGTGGTTGGCTCTGTTAACCAAATTCGTTAGGTAAAAAGAATTTGGATCAGGTAAGAGCATTTTTCCCTGAGTGCACTATCACTAAAGTCTCTAGAGTGATAGTGGAGTGATGTTTCACAATCACTAAGCCTGTATAAAAATTGTAAAAAATATAATTTCTTTCAATATATTTAGTGCTACTGAAATGCTTAGTGCACTTAGCATTTAGTGCACTACCCCAACTCTGGTAAGCATAAAACTAACAAGAACTCTAATCAATGTAGGCATGTCAGTAGGAAAACATTTTTGTGAAATTATTAAATAAATTTATCGATTTCTATAAATGTGAGCTGAACGAAAGGCTCACAAACAATAAAAAAAAAAAGCTAGATGCCATTCAGGAACTTTCTGATTATATAGGTAATTCTTCGGAAATTTATCTCAAAACCGTCTTTGAGTTTTATTAGAAAGTTATCAACTGCCTTCTATTAATAGCAGCTGTTGAAGTAAATAAAGCAATATTTAAGCCGAAAAGACGCACTGGTGAAAATACTATTGATGTTTTGTTTAATGGATGGTTATAAAAAATCAGAATTTTTGACATTTTTATAATCAAATTTCCTTGCGCAAAGCAAGTTTCCGGAATTTTTTGAAGACGAATTTTTTGTATTCTACAAAGGATTTGCTCGGGAACACTAAGTGAATTTATCCCGCGGTTTTACATAGATTAATTCTAAAAAAGATCATATTGTTTCTCCAACTTTTCCCTGTTCTTATTATGCGTTATGGTTCTTTGGACGAAATTTTATTTTTGAAATGTTTTTTAATATTATTTTAAGGATAAGAAAGTTTCAAAAATTAAATATTTAAAAAATGTTTTCCAGATATCTCCTACCAAATTAAACTAATAAATAAGTTTCTGTTTAAACCTTCTATTTAATCTGTACTATCATAGCTATTACGATCACTTAGTCATTTTTTTGAGTTCGTTAATGTAAGCGATTTTTTTCAGATAAAATTTTATTGCAGTATTTCCTTTAACCCGAGGGGATCAAATACCCCCTGAAATGAATAACACAAATTCAATGCGAATTTCAAGCAAACATACCGTATATTTGATAACAATTTTACGCTACACCCTGTGCTAATCACAAAACATGCACAAATTATTTTTGTTTGCATTCTTGCTGTTAACTAGTAGTTTTTCTGATGTTGTTTTTGCTGTCGTAACACTTTTACTGCCCCCGCATGTAGTGGGTACTTTTATTTTATTGAAAACTTTACAGATAGTCTGACACACAGAACAGCTATACCCACAAAAACATTTTCAACACTGTTATATGAGTGTTAAATCTTGTGTTGGGTAAATATATTCATGTTGTTGAAAATTAATGCGATTAATAATAATGAATGAATTTTGCGTTGCACTAAGCTTGCGCGCATTTTTCATCATAATCTACATTCACTCTGACTGGTTTGTCTTCTATTTTATCCTATTAATTTTTTGCACATTTTGTTTTTTTTTCGTCGTCAGCCACTTTATCCTTGTAACAACGGTGTCTTCCATCTTGAGCTTGTATTAAATGCTGTTCAATAATCCTCGTAAGTGGCATCGACAAGTAAGCTGAAGTGGGGTGTACCACTTGAGGCTGGTGGCTGTGGGTTGGACGGCTAAGCAAGCTATTGTTAATTTTGCATTTTAAAAAGTTGCATAAGTTATTACATTTTTTATGACTGCCAACGCGAAGGACAAAACAAATTTGACTTTAAACTTGCATATACATAAATAGTGGGTTTTTTATCAACTTTTTAATTTGTAAAGATGTCAAAGGATGAAGATTTTATGATCCGAAATTTTGTTTGAAATTGAATGACGTATTAATGGCTGTCAACGAAAAGTTAACTATATTGCAAGCACTTAATGTAATGGTTGGCTTTTATTTTGACCATTATGAAATTTTTCTTAAAAGACATTTTTCTATCTGAAAAGCATTTATATATTATATCCATACACTTGATTTCCAGCTAATATTTGCAAAAACTTATTCAAACATTTTAAATGAAGAAGAGACACAGCCCTTATTAATAAAAATGAATGTAAATATCGCGAATGCTACACTTCAAGTGCTTCAACACAAATGCAATACAAAAAACAAAACACTCACTTGAATCTGAGACTAATGAAAGCGTGGATAGAAAGTATTTAGTTTAACTTTTTTCAGCTAACTATTAAATTTTGACTATAATTTTATGCTTTATACTTTATACGTTATACTTTATACTTTATACTTTATACTTTATACTTTATACTTTATACTTTATACTTTATACTTTATACTTTATACTTTATACTTTATACTTTATACTTTATACTTTATACTTTATACTTTATACTTTATACTTTATACTTTATACTTTATACTTTATACTTTATACTTTATACTTTATACTTTATACTTTATACTTTATACTTTATACTTTATACTTTATACTTTATACTTTATACTTTATACTTTATACTTTATACTTTATACTTTATACTTTATACTTTATACTTTATACTTTATACTTTATACTTTATACTTTATACTTTATACTTTATACTTTATACTTTATACTTTATACTTTATACTTTATACTTTATACTTTATACTTTATACTTTATACTTTATACTTTATACTTTATACTTTATACTTTATACTTTATACTTTATACTTTATACTTTATACTTTATACTTTATACTTTATACTTTATACTTTATACTTTATACTTTATACTTTATACTTTATACTTTATACTTTATACTTTATACTTTATACTTTATACTTTATACTTTATACTTTATACTTTATACTTTATACTTTATACTTTATACTTTATACTTTATACTTTATACTTTATACTTTATACTTTATACTTTATACTTTATACTTTATACTTTATACTTTATACTTTATACTTTATACTTTATACTTTATACTTTATACTTTATACTTTATACTTTATACTTTATACTTTATACTTTATACTTTATACTTTATACTTTATACTTTATACTTTATACTTTATACTTTATACTTTATACTTTATACTTTATACTTTATACTTTATACTTTATACTTTATACTTTATACTTTATACTTTATACTTTATACTTTATACTTTATACTTTATACTTTATACTTTATACTTTATACTTTATACTTTATACTTTATACTTTATACTTTATACTTTATACTTTATACTTTATACTTTATACTTTATACTTTATACTTTATACTTTATACTTTATACTTTATACTTTATACTTTATACTTTATACTTTATACTTTATACTTTATACTTTATACTTTATACTTTATACTTTATACTTTATACTTTATACTTTATACTTTATACTTTATACTTTATACTTTATACTTTATACTTTATACTTTATACTTTATACTTTATACTTTATACTTTATACTTTATACTTTATACTTTATACTTTATACTTTATACTTTATACTTTATACTTTATACTTTATACTTTATACTTTATACTTTATACTTTATACTTTATACTTTATACTTTATACTTTATACTTTATACTTTATACTTTATACTTTATACTTTATACTTTATACTTTATACTTTATACTTTATACTTTATACTTTATACTTTATACTTTATACTTTATACTTTATACTTTATACTTTATACTTTATACTTTATACTTTATACTTTATACTTTATACTTTATACTTTATACTTTATACTTTATACTTTATACTTTATACTTTATACTTTATACTTTATACTTTATACTTTATACTTTATACTTTATACTTTATACTTTATACTTTATACTTTATACTTTATACTTTATACTTTATACTTTATACTTTATACTTTATACTTTATACTTTATACTTTATACTTTATACTTTATACTTTATACTTTATACTTTATACTTTATACTTTATACTTTATACTTTATACTTTATACTTTATACTTTATACTTTATACTTTATACTTTATACTTTATACTTTATACTTTATACTTTATACTTTATACTTTATACTTTATACTTTATACTTTATACTTTATACTTTATACTTTATACTTTATACTTTATACTTTATACTTTATACTTTATACTTTATACTTTATACTTTATACTTTATACTTTATACTTTATACTTTATACTTTATACTTTATAATTTATACTATATACTTAATAGCATTTGCGCTCTTATCTAGCGAGGTTACCTCTGTAATTATACCATGTTTAATACCAAAAAATGTTTGAAAAAGTGATAAAAATATAATTAATGAATGGAACAATAATAAAATAATATTAAAAATGTATGGAATATTTGCCTATTTGCTGTATTATTGTGTATTTGGTTTTCAATTTTATAATAATATATTTGTTGAGGGAAATTAAATATTAACGTTAGGATATTAGAAATTGTTGAACATTAAATTATTTCAGGTGTTTTGTCACTAGTCAAAACCATCAGCATTAAATGTGCACCAGATGAAGATAATTGTGTTTACTGCTTTTTTGAATTGTAAAGAGTATCTTTTATATCAGTACTAAACTCAGACAGTTATATCTGTCAAACCAAATGTCAAATTGCAAAATGTCAGTGTAATTAAGGCCTTTTCGACACTTAGTCAAAGTAATTCCAATGTAACTTCAACGCAACAGCGATTGCGGAAAGCCGCGTTGCGTTGAACAGGTTGAGAACGTGCCGAGAACTTGTTGCGTGGAAGTTGTTTAATCTAAAGGTTCCGGTATAAATGCACAGGCTATTTACTTCAGTTGGAGTTGCGTTGACCAAGTGTGGAAAAGGCCTTAAATTCAATAGTCGGCAATTGTATCATGATGACATACATGCATCAACAATATTACAAAATTTTAAAAATTTGTCGCCAAGATTATGTTTCTGTGCGTCACTGACAGCTATATCGCTATATCCTGGAGCCACTGAAAACACATTGCAAAAACCACAAAATTCAATGGCGACAATAATTCAAGCAGTAAAGAAAAATAAATAAAAAACACAAAGGTCGACAATACCTACTACATTTTTAATTCCATTAGTATGCAGGTTCCACAAATATATTAACAACCACAGCAATAATTTGTTGCAATTGCTCCTTGCTAAATTCTACCCACACCTGTTCGCACTTTTACTAATTGTTTATAAATGAAAGGATTTATAAATATTAATTGATTTTCCAAACTTTGTTAATATTAATAATTGCTAATTTATTATTTAGGTTAATTTATGTGCTACCGCAGGTTGTTTTTTCCGAAAAATTACGGTAAAAAGAATGCTTTCATTCAATTAATTAATTATTAAACGTAACAAAATAATCACAGATTTATTTAAATAATTTTAAGTAAATAAATAGTTTAAAAATAATAATAAGTAATAATAAAGCATAACTGAATATGACATATTTTGATAATTTTTAGAAAAATAATTATTCATAAAATTCTTTAATTTGAAATGTAAAAAATAAATCACTTTAACAATAAATTCTTTTAAAAAGAGCCCAACAAAAAAAGTTGTTCCAAAAGATAGTAAAGTTTTAGGGAAAGTCTTGAATTTCACCCCTTCCACTATCATATCCAGATTACATTCTTTTAACATGTACATGTTATTGGGTGGAATCTTTCCTTAATCCTCTCCTGAAGTGCTTCTAGAATATCTTCAAAGGAAGATTTCTGTGAGAAGAAGGCTAAGGCCTTCTTAAGAAGGCTAACAACGCAATTGACAATATGGAATGTCTTCTGGAAGCAGTGTCCCTCAGCATGCATATCAAATATGTGTTAAAAACTTTGTCGGGAGTCTGTAGTAATTCGAGTTGTTGAGCTATCCCCTAGGCAGTTGTTTTATTTGGAAAAAATAGTTTCTTTTCAAGAACTTGTAAATAAATACTGCAACAAAGGAACTTTACAATTTAACGTTTTCTCTGCAATCAGTAAAAAAAACTTACTTACAATTAGTTGAAGGCAGCTTAGAATTATTAATGACCTCTCAGCTTGTAGCGTATTTATTTTTTTCCCAAATATTTCTTCTCGGAAGGTGTAATTCTATTGCAAATTTTTATTTTATAGCAAAAACCATTTAAAGGGAAGCATTATAATATTTGATATATATTATAATTTAAAAAAATGTATTTATATTAAAACGTAGTGACAGGACAACAAAATATCTGTTACGACTAAATGGCAATACTATTATTTTGTAAAATTAGCTAAAAAATTACAAACTTAACCTTAAGCTTAGCAGTTTTTACATACATATAGACTCCTCCAGTCTTGTTTAATTTGGTCAAGATTTTGGGAATTGAGAAATTGATTTTGTAATTCTATACTTTGCAATATTCTTTAATGCCTCTTGATTTTTCTTCAATAATTCAAGTCAAAACTGGGGCGCATTACCAGAAAATACATACAGTAATATATGAGATTGCGAAAAATATTGCAAAAGTTGGCACATTCCATATAGTTCCAAGCCGAAAAACACGATTTCTCTTGAATCAATCATTCGGTTGACTTCATAGTATGTGTCTTTTGTGCACGTAGTAAACATTTTTTTTCTATAAATGGCGCTCATCGCCCAAATTTACAAAAACATGAAGTATGTCACTTTTTGACTCAGTTTGTATAAAGAGTTATTGCAATCAAAACTTATACCAATAAAACATATGATCAGTATTCAACAATGCGGCACATCTTGGTAGTTATGATATCTAGAGTCTTAAAATCTGTATCTAAACTAATCTGAACAAAACTTATGAATGGGATGAGTGTCGTGGAACTTGTCATTAACTTATAAGCGCCTTAGGGTTTACTTAGTCGGAACATAAATACTATTACAACATTGAACGCACATATTCTAATCGAAAAGTTGAACATACACCGTTATTACCACTTGACTTATGAAATATAACCTGTAAAGCGCTAGTCTGTGCCGGGAATTCAAAATTGTTTCATGCAACCAAAGAGTGGTCAGAACAAAATCTGTATCGCTGTATCGCTGTTAAAGCTCTTTTTAAATGTGAAATGAAAGTTGGGTTTTCGTCTACTAAAGCATAAAACTGTTTTGAGGAGACTGGATATGTTAAAAACCGTCACCGGTCAGGCCACCCACGCAGAGTTCAAACTCCACAAATCAATAAGCTGTCAAATCAAGAATTCAGTGAAATCAGCTCCGAAAACAAAAAAATCAAAAGTCTAAGAGTCGATTTATCAAAAAAAACTTGGGACTTGGGGCTTTCAAACGTCGTTCCAAAGATTTGTTGACTGAAGCTTTGAGAAAAATAGGATGGAAAAATACAAACTCTTGTTAACCAATAATGTTTACCATGCAGGAAAAATTTAATACACAAAAGAAAAGGATGTATACACGGTATCTTAGGAAGCATTTGAATTGATTTCATTGGTTGAAAAGGGTCATCACCCAGCTTCAGTCATGGTTTGGTGGGGTGTTCTTACGATAGGATGACTGACTTGCATTTTAGCGAAATATTGGTCAAAACATAAGCCAAAGTGTAACAAGAAAGCTTTCTAGAAGGTGTTGTGAAGCCACTTAGCCATTCTCTATTCCAAAACCAATCGTGGACTTTCCAGAAGGATTCTGCGTCGGCCCATATAGCTAAAACGACTTAACACTGGCTCCAAACAATTTGCAGCTCAGATGACCCCGCTGGATTACAAATTGTGGACACTTTTAGAGGACACGGTTTGCCGCAAAAGATACTCCAATATTGATTATCTTAAGACAGCTTTGATTTGTGCTGTGGCCAATTTTCCAATGAATAACGAGCTATTGTTGATTGGCCAGTCCGAATTAAGGCATGCATGAAGGTTAAAAGCGGACATTTCGAATAAATATTTACATTTTGTATACAACTTATATCAATAAATATTTAAAAAAAAAAAAAATTGGTAAAAAACCTTCGTAATTTTTAATTCTATACCATTAAAACTGTTTTTTTTTAAACAGTAATTTTTTTTTTTAGATTTAAGCAACACGTAGGGGATGCCCCGTATAAATGCGAAAGCATTGTGTTGATTCGCAAGACGGGTGACAGCTAGTTAGTTGAAGGGCTGAACGAAGAAGTAGTGTCGTTGAAGATTTGATTTAAATTAACACAGCTGGAAACTGCCAAGGAACACGCTAGCAGGTTTTTTTTTTTAGGGACACTCAGGGGAAATTTCTGTCCCTACTAAGTAAATCGGTTTGTCTTTGGTTTGTCCCTGGTTTGGTTTGGTGTCTATAAGGCATGTAGTAATTTTTCTCTAAATCTAACTTTGTTTTGGGTTGTTCAAGGACTCAGTTACTTTCAATACATATCAGTAATTTATTTGTGTTGTATTGGTACCACTTTGGGCGTGTTATATTTCTATAATTTTTTCATTTGTTTTCAAGCTATATCCTTGCTTGTGAAATTTATTTATTAATTTTCATTTTACAGTCTGGAAACTACTTTTTTCTGTTTTAAAGCTAAAAAAAAATCAGGGAAGTTAATGTATAGCGAGCCTTGTCTACAATAGCTTCAATCATATACCTATGTTAGATAAATGCTGCAAAAAATTGCAAATGATATGGTTTAAACCTGTTGAAAGTAACGCGTCAAATCAATTCGACTTCTTCGAAATGGTAACCATAAAAATGAATATTGAGCTTATCCAAACACAACACGGTAAGTATTGATATACGTACAAGGATACACAGATATAAGAAACGAATCGCTATTTAGTTTAGAACTACACGCTATGGCAGACACATTGTGTGCATAGCGTATTAACTATCAAGGATATCAAATGGGGGCAAATTTTCAATGACTTCTTCTCGCGTTTTTTTATCATTTCATATATTATCTTTTTAAGTTGTGATGTTAGTGAAATTCGAGTTACATATATGTATAATAATCTTCAAGATAGCAAATGTGCGTTATTCAAACACACACACTTGGTTGTAATGTGTTGAGCCGAAGCAAGATGATGTTTGGCAAACGAAGATGTCGTTGCCAATATTGATGGGATCAGCAGTTGCAAAAATCACAACCACAATGATATCCCCAACAACACGAACAACTAAGCCAGCCAGACATTGATAATAGAAATACTAAATCCTGGCATGTAATGCCAATGGAAGCCGCAATGATAGCCCAGTATAATGAAGAAAAATCCTTTCACGTGCTCAAATTCAAATTCAAAAATGGAAAATGAACATGCAAAAATTTAATCTAAAAATATACTAGATGTGTGTGTGTTTGTGCTTGTTATCCTTGATAGGTCTGACGAAAGGACAGGTGTTGCAGAACAGCTTTCCAGCGCTGTTTGTGTGATTGTAAGAATCAAGAGTTGAGTAACGGATTCTTTGATTTGAAATTAAATTTGAACAGAATGCTGAAGATAAAAAAAAAGAAATGCAAAAAAAAATAATATAAAATAAAAATGAAAATAAACACGCAAAAAACTCAAAAGGAATATGTTTAGTAATTTGATTTGTTTAGTAATTGAGGTCAAAAAAATTGTTGTTCAAAAATTAAATTAATTTCTTGTGATTAAATTCACTGAAAAATTTAGAAATTGAACATTTTTATCATTTATCATGCTAATTGTGAAAAACTAGAAGTCGGTTCTAAGTCAAATGTAATGAGTTCTGATGCTTTTAAAATATAGAATAAAAATTTGATAGTGACGCAAAAAAAGTTTTTGGGGAGAGCTTAAGAAAACCCAAAAACTTGGTGCCTAAAAAAATTAAAGTGTATTGTAGTGCACAGCATAGGTGCAATGTGGTATACCGTTTAATTTTACCCGCCGCAAAATGGGGTATTCTACCCTAAAAGGGAATATCAATTAACCTAGGACCCGGAGGGAATTTTTGGCCTTTTTATAGTTAGAATAAGCCCAAATAAGAAAAAAATGCTTTGGTGAATTCTTTTTGTTTTTTTTCTTTTTAAGAATAACACATTATTTATATGAATTCCGAGGTATAAATTCTTGGTCTGTTTTTATAATTTCATATTAATTTTTAATCACACAGTGCGGTTCCGTTTTAAGCCAACCAGTTTCTTTATTGTTAAATAACGAAAGTTATTTTCCAATTTTTTGGAAATAAATATTTATAAGTCCTATTTATTAAAAAAGGTTGCAGGAATGATGATAATAACTATAGGCCTATCGCTAAGCTCTCATCGATTCCCAAACTTTTTGAGCGGATCGTGTATGATCGGGTGAAAGTTCACTGTGGGGAAGTCATAACAACTCGTCAGCATGGTTTTGTTAATGGCAGATCCACTGTATCTAATATCTAATCTTCTCGATTTTACAACATTCTGCTTAAATTCGATTAACTCTGGTAATCAGGTCGACTGCGCTTACACTGACTTTAGTAAAGCTTTTGATAAGTTATCACACAATCTTATCTTATTTAAACTCGAGTTATTCGGATTTCCACAATATTTAGTGGACTGGATAAGGTCGTATTTGAAGGAGCGATCTTATCAAATACGTTTCCGAGACCTATTGTCTTCTGAATTTAGTCTGAATCAGGTGCTCCTCAGGGTAGCCACCTCGGTCCACTTCTGTTTATTTTAGCAATCAATGATGTAACTCACATCATTGAACACTCTCATCTGCTTATTTATGCAGATGATATGAAAATATACAGAACGGTTTGTTCTAAGGACAATTCAGATCTACTTCAGTGCATGGATTCTAAGCTATCGTTTAACATTCACATTGATTATATTTGTAAAAAAGCATCTTCAATGCTTGCATTTATAAAATGCTGGGCCAAAGAATTTAATAGCATGATTACAACTACAACGTTGTACTATGCAATCGTCCGTCCTCATTAGAGTATGAAAGTCAAGTTTGGTCCCCAAGTTGCAATGTGCATCTTGATCGAATAGAAAGAATCCAAAAAAGTTTTTTTCGGCTTGTTCTAAGGGACTTAAGTGGAACGGACATATTAGACCTCCCTCCTTATGAGGATCGTGTGAAGCTGTTAAAAATGCAGTCTTTAAGTGACCGAAGGAAGTCTGCAAATATCGTCTATGTACACCAACTCATAGCAGGTGTATTCGGTTCTCCAGAACTTCTTTCTCATCGCTAACAGCTTAATTTATTTACCATTTAGTAGAACAAATTATATGGCTACTGCTCCTTTAAACCGAATGAGTTCCTTTGTTAACAATTGTAGCGTTTTTGATGTTAATTTGTCAAAAGGTCAACTCAAAAGTAGATTGAAAATAGTTGTGTAATTAGATCTATGTAAACGCATGGTTAGTTTTTACGTCATGTGTTGTCCCTGAGCCCAACCCATTCATTGGTGGGTAAATTTTTCCCACATTAACTTGTTTGTGGTCACTTGTATCCATAGCATTGATATTTTTCAATGATTCCTGTGCGAAGTGCGAAAAAGCTGTAGTAGCTGAACTCTATTGTTATTGCATGTCACCACTTTCACCACTCTCTTCATCGGTTTCATCAGTGTTTTCATTTGTTGGCATCAATGGTGCTACATACAATCAAATTGTCAGCCATTTGTGGCAGCTTTTGCAACTGATTTTGAGATAATGTCCTTTTGCTTGAAATTATTAGATCAGAAGTTAACAAAAACCTATTGAAAATAATCTCGAGCGATTTTCCCCAAGGTTTTGAGGGTTAGAGGTGGTGAAAGATATTGAAGAAGCCAACCAATCGTGATTAGAACTCAAAAACCTTGCCTCAATTCTATGTGCTCTTGTCCAACGTAACTTGAATGCATGAATAAATTGGTTTATTATTTCTGCGAAGCTTTTCTCACATTTCTCCGCAGGACAAATTTGTCGCTTTATTTCATTTCTCAAATATTGAAACTTATCGTTGAATTTAGAAGCCCAGAGTTTTTCATTAAATCATACAACTTTTGGCAAGTTATAAAAAATTTACTAGAAGCAGTTCCTTAAAAAATAACAGCACATTAATATTAATGTGTTAATTTTCATATTAAAGTTGAAGTGCCCTTGAACACCGGAATACCCATATAACAAAATAGTACATCACAATTAATTGCTTTAAAGCATACGGTTGTCATATAAAATACCAACAAATTGAACACAGATTTAACGGAGAAATCTCAACTATTCCGCATTGTCGATAAGTGATGCACTCTACATTAAACATAATTTATTAAAAATTTTTAAATGTCTGAAAAATTTCAATGCCAAATATGTATTCCATAAATATGAAGGAACATACCAGTATTAAAAATCGCAGAATTTCGTAAAAGTATATTGTACAATTGAGGAGCTAACAATCAAAAAAAGATTTATCACAACAAATTTTCATTTATTTAAAATACAACGGTTGACATCCTTCTAAAAGGGAAAATTATTTCAGAAAATACGAATAGGGAAAATTGTTTCATATTTTGAATGTTAGCTCCTCAATAACGTTTAAGCTATTACTATACAAAAATTATAGTCAGATGTGCAGAGTGTTGGGTGTATCTACAACATTGAAGACAAAACAAGAAACAAAATTTAAAACAAAATTTTTAACACAAACAAAAAACAACAAAAAACAAGCAGCGCAATAACAACAGTAACACTCTTTAGTGGCTAAACTTGCTTAATTTGATAATAGCGTCTGCAATTGTTTTGTGAAAAGATTAATAGTTTCTAATATGCGCAAAATAGCACAACAAAATGCAACTCACTTAATAACAACAGTCCATATTAAAAGAAAATCATAAAAACATGGCAACAGAATACAACAAAATAAAATTTAACTCAACATGTATAGCAAAATATTGGAATTTATTGATACATTTTTTAGCAAACACAAAAAAATTATTTCCAACAATTTATCTGATAATTTTTTGTTGCGTTAGAAGAAGAACAACCTGAAGTTGAAGGTTCAATTATAAAATTTTGCACAAAAGACTTTTTTTAAATAAAAATGTCAAATAAAAATTATGAAAAATTGCAATTCTCCAAAGAGCGCGAACGAAAGCAAAAAAAAAAATGAATATGACAGCTAGTAACTTTTGAACTAGTACACTAAAAGAATAATATTTTTGTTTTTGCTAGTGACGCAGAATTGTGTTGACTTAAAACCGGTATCCAAAAATAAATTCCTAGCTTCCATTTGATTTTTTGAATTTTAAGCCAAAAGCCCAACTCAATCCCCTTCTGTGCGCCGCCCTATTAAATTGTCTTCGAGAAAAATGAATTTGAAAAGCCTTAATGGAAAAAAATTCATATTTATTTGAAAGTAGGAAGTAAGCATAAAAATATATCTTAAACAAATATCTTAATGATATATCATTGATATCATTAATTGATATATCAAATAAATAAACAAATATCTTAATGATATATCATTAATAAAATTAATGAAAACATTACAAAAAAAGCCTTCATGGCATCTCATATTTTGAAATAAAAGTGAATAAATTAAATTTAAATAAATGATAAATTTGTATTTAGTTTTATTCACAAATAAAGATTACACTTCTTCCAGTATCAGTATTAAGTGTATCTATCGTGATACCAAACCATGTCACATTGCAAACACTGTATCAATTGTAATTTTTCTTTTTCATCCTTCCAGGACTTTTTGCAATTAGTGCAAGTTGACTCTTCCGGCGGAGTTTCTACAATATATTCTTCTTCTGAGTCGGTAATAATACAGATCAGAAACACTTGTACAATCGCTAGCTGGATCCTCGTTGTTAATTCCTCGAACTCTGTTTTGTGCTTTTTTGAGGTTTTATCCTTGTTTTAAAAAACCTTTTAAGTTTTAGCAATAGTTTGATCTACTAATAGTCATCAATAACATTATTTTCTTAAAAGAATCGTAATCATTATATACGTAATCCTTCAGAGAGAAATTTCTGATTAATTATTGATAACGATCGCAAAAAGTCAAATTGTAATCACGACTACTTGATTATACGAAAATAATCAAAAAGAATCACAAGTAATCAAATAATAATATTCGGAATACTTTTGGAGATTCTTTTTTATCCTTTTTTATAATTTTAAGAATTTTTGTCTAAAGGTTGTTAGGCGAAAAAAAAAATGATTGATTTTTCGGAACTCAAAATGTGTTTTTGTGCAAAAACGTAAATTTTCGTGCGAAAAAGAGCATTCTTAGCTTGCTTTTTTTTTTTTACCTACGTTCAAGAGACCATTACGAACAAACCATGAGTTGCACGCAGTGATTTCCAAGATAAGCTTATCCTCAATTTTTATATGAATGTGCATCGGAGTTAGTCACAAGAAGCCATCGAGGGCTACAGTTGGAGTAAGCATCATGCAGTCGGAACTACATATCGTTGCGGTTCTTCAACTGTACTAAAATTGATTGCACGCCAAATGTATAAATTGAGTTTTATGTTATTTTGTAGAGTATAGGTACTAATAAATTAATGATTCCAACGACTATATTAAAAATAATTTTAAGATTTTTTTCCCGTGCACATAAATATCTTGGTTGATATATTTTGATATCACTTCAAATGTTCTTTGATTTTCAAACATAAAAAAATTATGTTTATATCTTCTTCCTCTTCTCTGAACTTATGATTGCGCTTTCATGTTATTTTAACTCTCGCACAAGTGCTTATTTCGATTGAATTGTTCTCTTAGCCTTATATTTAATATGCCGTATATTTTATTTCACTATAATTGCCAATTGACCCACTGTAAAAATGCATATTTAAACATAAAAATTTAATTTCTGGTTGGATGAAAATTATTTCCATTTTGCTCTTCGAAATGCAACAGCTACGAATACAATAATAACAATAACAGACACAACAACTGAATTATTTACAAGCATATTCAACGTTTTTACAGACACCAGAGACTTACACACAGGCACACCAGCACACGGACTCATATACGTACTCAAGCAGACACACACTCAATCAAACACACACAGACGAAATTGGCAATCGTGCGCTTTACTCGTACTCTATTTGAATTACGTGACCTAGCCGTACTTTTTAACTTCCGGTCTTAACTTGTGGCATTTCATCGGTTGCAGTAGTAGTTGTTGTTATTGCTGTTGCATACTTGCAGGAGCTGCGCTGCACTGCGACTCGTTGCCTGTTTGATTACGTTTTAACGAGTCAGTCGCACGAATTTCTATGCGGTTTCTTATTGCCAAAATAAAGAGTGCTGATGGAGCAGGAGAGTGGCAGAAGAGAGAGTGGGCGGACTCACGCCCATGGAACAGCTAGCAATCATGTAAAGAACTATAGAAATGTTTTAAGCTATATTCTATATTTCCTTTGTGCGCTCAAATTTAATGCTGTGTTCAATTTAAAGTATACTTTCGGGCAACTTTTGAATATATTTTTATTTGCTGGTTTTTAAGTTTTTAATTTGTGAGTTTCATTGTAATTTTAAATGTTGAACATTCATGATAGCCGCCTACAGCTGACAGCGGTGGGCGTTATTCAGTGCAACAGCGGTTGTATTTATTGCCAATTCAATAAACGAATTTATTACCCGAACACGTTGTGTTAACAACGTTATTATAAAAAAAGGTTTTTCCTTTTTTTTTTTGCATTTTTTGATGTTGCACGTTGTCTCTGCCTATGTGGCATGCATGTGTGAAGTATTACGTAATATAAGTAAATTTATGTTGCCTTCTTTGAGGAGGTAAGGCCAACTGATTTAGTATGGCGCGTCTGTTAACACGTTTGAGAATTTTAGGCGTTCCAACTACGTGTGAGTTATTGAATCTTTTTGAAGATATTTCAATATATTGTGTGGCTAGAATTAAGTTGAGCGCTAGACGAAAAAACTGTTGTTTCGAATAATTTGTATTTCTAGAAAGCGCAACACCTTTTATGTGCAATAAAAAAAAGAAAATTAAATCAATTCATTTAATCAAAAACATTTAGAACCTTAAACTGAGAAAAGTTTAATTAAAATAAATCATCAAATATTGAACCCTAAAAATTAAAAATTATTTTAAATAAAAACACTTATATTAAAATAAAAGCATAACAATTAAAATTTAAAAATTAAGATAAAATATTAAAAATAAAAATTGAATTTAAAAAATAATAACTAAAAATAAAAAAATTAAAATGAATACCTTAAAAATTAACAAAATAAAAGATACAAATTTCAAATCATATATTTCTTGTCTCCGACCAAATATTCGGTTTCCGCCAATTTCTGCGCCTTTTGTTAGTAACGGCTCTTCGCCCACAATATGGCCTAAACCGAGAACAAAATTTCAATATCTCAAGCAAAGTCTCATAATTTAAATGACATACGACAAGAAAGCACTGAATAAATTAAATTCATATTAATTTTTTAGTAAATTTTTTGTTCTTTTACTTCTTATATTCTTGAATGACTGAATTTTTATGTTTTCTGCTAACTTTTAAGGGACATTTCATCTTTTTTTATTAACCGACTTCAAAAAGGAGGAGGTTCTCAAGATCGTCGGTTTCTGTTTTTTTTTTTTTTTTTTTTTTTTAAATGTATGTACATCGATTACTCCTAAAACATATGCCTGATTGCCATAATTTTTGGGGAACAGATAGATATCATAAGCATGGAGGTGCCCGTATAAAAGTGGGCGGTATTCGAGAACTGGGCGTGGCAATAATAGATCTCGCAATACTAGATACTACTGTATCTCGAATAATTGTGACACTAGGGTACTGCAAGTTAGTGTAGGTGTAAGCACAATTATTGCAAATTATGGGCAAGAAAATGGGCGTAATTCGACAAATGTGCGTGGCAATATTAGAAAAACAGTGTATCTTGAGTAAATTTAAGGCTAGAGTACTGCAATTTAGTATAGGGGTAGGCATTATTATTACAAATTATCGTCAATAAAGTGGGCGTTATTCGACAAATGGGAGTGGCAATATTAGAAAAATAGTGTATCTCGAATAATATTGATACTATGGTACTGCAATTTGGTATACGGGTAGGCATTATAAGTAAAAATTACGGTGAAGAAAGTGGGCGGAGTTCGACTACTGGGCGTGGCAATATTAGAAAAACAGTGTATCTCGAATAATAGTGACACTAGGGCTCTGAAATTTATTGTAGTACAGGGGTAGGCAGAGTTATTAAAAATTATGGTCAATAAAGTAGGCGTTATTCGATAAATGGGCGTGGCAATACTAGATAAACACAATCGCAGTTAATGTTGACGCTGGGGTACTCAAATAAAGTACAGGGGTAGGCACAATTATTGGAAATATTTATATAACAAAGGGTCATGACAATATTTGAAAAACACTATATCTCGAATAATATTGACACTAGGGTAATAAAACTCGTTACAAGAATGGGTATAATAATTTCAAAACATGTGACATCTAATTTGAATTTAAGAGGCAGATATTTGAAATAACCAACAAACTTTCAGATTTTAATACGTAGGGTGCCCTTTATATTTCGGGATTTGGCAACCCTGGTGTTGCAATCTGTCAACTGAAAGCTCTATCGCAAAGTTTGACATTTGTTGGCTTATACGTACTCAGAACGTTTTGACATACGAGCGCTATTTGTGTTGTTTATAGTAACTTAAAAGATTCATCTCGGTCTAAAAATGGAACTAAATCGTGAACATTTTCGTGCGATTATTTTTTACAACTTTCGACGTGAAGTAACACAGCAACAGTGCATGGATGAACTTAATTCAATTTTTGGCGATGAAGCTCCATCAAGGACTAGTGTTTATCGATGGTATGTTGAATTCAATCGTGGTCGTAGTTCACTCCAAGACGAATTTCGTGAAGGTCGTCCGAAATCAGCTGTTGTTCCGAAAACCATTGATGCTGTGCGCGAACTGATATTGCAAGATCGTCATGTTACCTATCGTGAGATTGAGGCAACCTTAGGCATAAGTGGGACCAGCATACATTCAATATTGCATAAACATTTGACTGTCAAAAAAATTTGTTCGCGTTGGATCCCACACAATTTGTCAATCGCTCAAAAAAAGGCTCGTGTCGATTGGTCGAAGGAAATGCTCAAAAAATACGATCGCGGTGCTTCGTAACACGTCTATGACATCGTGACAGGTGATGAATCGTGGATTTAAGCGTATGAGCCCGAAAGTAAACAGCAGTCGACTGTATGGGTGTTTCAAGATGAGCCAAATCCAACAAAAGTTGTTCGCGCACGAAGCACTTCCAAGCAAATGGTCGCCTGTTTTTTCGGAAAATATGGACATGTCGCAACCGTACGACTAGAACAACGCAGAACAGTCAACTCTGAGTGGTACACAACCATTTGTTTGCCAGTTGTCTTCCAAGAAATCAGGAAAACCAACCGCCGAAGACGGATCACTCTTCACCACGACAATGCGAGCTCTCACACATCGGCTCAAACAACTGCATTTTTGAGCACCCAAAACATCGATTTGATGGGTCATCCGCCGTATAGTCCTGACTTGGCACCGAATGACTTCTTTTTATTCCCAACCATGAAGAATAAACTGCGTGGACAACGATTTTCGACGCCCGAAGAAGCGGTTGCGGCATTCAGAATGCACGTTTTGGAGATACCTCAATCAGAGTGGCAAAAGTGCTTCGACAATTGGTTCAAACGCATGCAAAAGTGTATAGATCTTAATGGAGAATATTTTGAAAAACAATAAAGTGATTTTCGATGATTAATATTTGTTTTTGTACTCTAATCCCGAAATATAAAAGGCACCCCTCGTAGAACAAATTTTTTCGGAACAATTTTATTTATGTTGTTTATACACTTTTTTCGAAAATTTATCATATTCTCTAAAAAGGAAGAAATAAAAATTTTTAAAAAAAAAAAAACAACCGACTACAAAATCACTACAAAGTAAAAAATAATTTTAAAAATACTTTTCCTTTAAAGTTCTTGGTCATATTTGATAATTTATTTAAACATATTATTATATATGAAATCTTATTATCTTAATCTTTTTCTTATTTGTTTTATTATCATAAATATATTAATTTCTTGATGAATACAAAAGCTTTTAAGGTTGGCGCTAATATAATCAGACTTTTAATCAGAAGCGCCAACTTCAAAGCATTTGTATTCATCCAGAAATTAATATATTTATGATAATAAAACAAATAAGAAAAAAATTAATATAATAAGATTTCATATATAATAATATGTTTAAATAAATTATCAAATATGACCAAGAAATTAAAAGGAAAAGTATTTTTTTTTAATTATTTTTTACTTTTAAATTAATGTGAAGTAATTTCTCAAAAATATGTCAATTTTTTTTCAGAATTCCTTCTCGAAATATACTTCTTAGCTTAGCCCGTTTTGCGCGCTGTCGAGACTGTTTTTTTTTTCTTAAGTTGAACCGATGGCATTATTATTCTCGTGCCCCTCTCCTAATATTGTTTATATTGAATAGTTTATATTGTATTTATTATGTATTACATTATTAAGTGCTCATATAATTTTTATACGAATGAACATCGCCAAACGTCGCAGTACTAAATTGGTCAAAAAAAAGAAAATCAGACCAGCAAAAAGAAAAACAGTCAGGTGCAAGCAGAAGGCTTACTGTATGCACCCGGGATCACAGACAACTGGTCAGTTAGAAAAAAAAATAATTTTTAATTTTCATCAAAAAAACATATCGTTTTTATATATAATCCATGGTTCTAACTTTTTATATTTAACATTTTTGCAAAAATGCTTCACCGATTTTTATGTTTATGTTTACGAAAAACTAAGTGTTAAAGTTGAGAGGAAAAAAGTCTAAGCTGTTTAATACGGTTTATAAAAATGATTTTATTTAAGCACGTGCGCAGCAAGTCAGAGTGACGACTTGTTCAATCAAGAATTCAGAGAACATTTAAAGTTATTAATATACCAAGTATTAACTCGTGTGATTTTATATATATTAAAGTAAATGCAATCTACGTATACATATGGGCATTTCCGCCGAAAAGTCCACAGTGACACGAAAATTAAAAGTTATTAAAAACTTATTATTTAATGACATTATCTTAGAGAAACATTTTTATTTTATTTATTTAAGCAATTTCAATATAAATTCATTTACCATGATGATCATATCATCTGCACTGTTTAACAAATGTAATTTTTCTTTTAGTAAAATTAGAAGGCATTGGCTAAAAATAATGAAAAATGGTTGTGGCAAGTAGAGGCAGAATATATCAAATTTGGTTTTTAATAACTAAATCACATAATTACCTAATTACCTAATTACTTAATTACTCAAATGAATTACAATGGAAAATTTTGTGATCCAAGTCAAAAATCACATCTATTTTTTGTTACGTAACGTATCATTTTTGGTGGCCTTTAACTAAGAGCCGAACTTTTGATAACTCTTAGGTTTTACACCTTGTATAGTGTGCTTAGTAAGCTATTGAAAACTCAAAATAAGGAACTTGTAAGTTAAATTTAACATTCTTTTTTCACTCATTAAAGTCGTACGATCGTCACGTGCGCCACCACGGAAATGACCATATGTATGTAATAAAAAATAAAAGTGATCAAAGAGAAGAGTAAAAATAAATTGCAATAATCTTTATTTTTGTAATAAACTTTATTAAACGAAAAGGTAAGAGCGCATTAGCGTAAGCAAGCTTAAAAAAATTAATAAAATTAACTTTATATAATGATGAGTTCTTAGCAAAAAGAAATTAAAAGAGTAGTAAGCAAAAAATGTTAGTACAGATAACGTAATTTATTGAACAATTGCTCCAACAATAAGATTAATTCATTTATTAAAAGTACCGAACAACTTGTACCGAACAACTTGTTTTGAAACTTTAAACGCTTATCGAAACAAGTTTTTTAAATCGGTGTGCAAGATTGACACAGAAAGTTTTTTCAATTGAGTTAATTTTTCTGTCCGGCCGTCACCTCTCTGCAGACAATGGCAAACCTCAGAGAGTAAAAACTGCCACGAAAAGCTTCTTGAGAACATAAGCCGTTCGGAGTCGGCATAAAACATGTAGGTCCAGTTCTCGATCATTTGTGTTCAAACATTTCACAACACACACAACACAATTGATCATAAGAAGTTCGATCTTTTCAAGGGCTGAAATTGGCCATTTTCGTTTTTCTTTTCGTTTTCGTGCAAGATTTACTTCAAAATTGCTGAGTAATTAAAAAAATGTATTCTTGGTTGATATCCGGTTTTTTTCTTTAAAGTTCTCAAAAAATTTTTACAGCGGCTTTTGTCCTAAAATGTTAAGCCTTTTCTTGAATTTTCACATTTCGTAGCCGCTATTTTGTTTCTAATTAATTTTTTTTTATAAAAATCTTAGTTAGCCCTTCACATTAGGTTTTAACTCACACCAATGTTTTTTTTTTTGTATCAGCACCGAGGAAAAAAGCAATAGGTAAATCACCTAAGTCTTATAAACTTCTGCTTATTCACCTAAGCAATTTATTGTCTAATACATTGCTTTGAAAGCACATACTTCAATACCTTGCCAAAAAAAAAAAAATATTTGATTTACCTAAGCCCAAAATCCAAAAATACAAAATTAAAAAACAACTAGCATGGATGGCTAAAGCATAGTTTTGAGCAATTTTCTGTAAAAAAAAACACAGCTGCGTCATTAGACACACGAGAGAAGGATAGATTTGATAATTTAATGGTTTTTTTTTTTTTTGTAGTAAAACCACTTTTATATTCAAAATTAAAAAGCACACGTTAATATCCACACCAGTAAATTCTATTACATTTCATCAACAAAAATTAAAGAAAAGAAGAAAAAAAATTCTTTGCCCGCCGTGCGGAATCGAACCTGGAATTTTTGGTGCCAGTCCATCGCTCTACCCAATGATCCAAGCAGCCTGCAGATGCTGTATTAACAGATTCAGTATGTCGCAGTATTCTATTGATAGCCATACAATAAAAATCTTTTAATAGATTATTACGTTATGCTGCAGCATAGCTTCAGTTGTAATTAATATTGAATAACTCACTCCGCGTTACGAAGGAGTTTGGCTCAATGCGTAGTGTTGTTACTTCACACACAGTGGTATCGGTTGGTTGTGGGTCCGAATCTCAACGGCATACCAAGGTAAAATTTTTGTATTTAATATTTAATTTAATTTAATTAAATTTGTGTTCTTGTTATAATAGACGTCAAGCAGCAAGAGAAGTCATTTATTTCTGAAAAACAAAACGGTGGTGTTGATAGAAGAAAAATTTGTGTTGTTGCCGATTTCATCAAGCAAATCACAGAACGAGAGGCCGCATGTTAAAAAAAAAGGAAAATAAAAAAACCAAAACCCGAAAAAAAGTAAGTTATATTTTTGAAATTGAATTTTTTTTTTTAAAAGTAGTGTGTAAAAAAGTTACCGAATACTTGGTTAATTTATCAAAAATTAAAAGTTATTACTTGGTTTATGCAACTAAGGCGCTTTGATGAAGTACTTGGGAGGCTGAAAACTGTCAAAGCCATATAAATTATACTAGGTGTCTTTTCAATTTAACACAAGCTTACACATCGTTTTTTAAATTTTTTACTGCTTCATTTACTCAAGTTTACTTTTATACTTGCAAAACAATAAAAAATATTTACTCAAATAACTGTTTTTTCAAAATCCTTACTTAAAAAACTCCTAAAATTCCGACAAAATTAGTTAAAATGTCCCTTAACCCATTTTAGTCCGCTGGTCGATTTTTCGACCACTAACTTTCAAATTAATTTCTGGAAAAAATACCAAAGATTTTTTTAAACTCTTTCCGCATATACACGCTTCGGTCAAATTTTCTCGTTTTACCTATTCAGGTAAGCGGTTAAAAAAATACCCTTATAAATAAATAAAACTATTTACGTAAGCAATCAGTTGGTTTTGGACATCACAGGAAAATTTAACTATATGCAGCCTGTGTGATAAAACACAGAAGGTCGATTTTTCGACAAATGGCCCTATATGTATACTTTTATTATAATATTTTCAGATGTTTCTTTTACATATTTTTCATTTAAAAAAAAAAACAACTATTTTATATAAAATTTTTTAATTTTTGTGTATAGATTGGGCCATTTTTAGGTTTTTCGACCACTTCGTAGACGAAAACTTTTAAATCGGAAAAATCTTAAACCTTAGAATTTACTTAATTTATTCACTAATTACAAAATCTGAAAATTTCATTACGAAATTCCAACGCGTTCTGTTAGCGGACCAAAATGGGTTAAAGAAAAAAATTTGTATAAAAACATTTTCATTTTCATATAATTGCTCCGTTTCGATTTCGGTCGAATATTATAATTACGGCCGACTTTCGGTTTCGGCCAATTTTCGGTTTCGGTCTGATACATGAAATAAAAATTATTAATTACAAATTAAAGAAAAAACATAAAAAATTAATAGTTTTAAATTAAAACTGAAATGTAAAAAAATTTAAATAGACATATAGGCTAATAAATCTGTTTTAATAAATTTTGAAAACAAAATTTTATTAAATCGAAAAGCTTTGAAAAGCTTACTTTAGTAGTTCAAAGCTGAGAAAATCTCTAATTTTTTTTTTAGGACTTAAAGATCTCTAAAAAGTTGAGCCCCTTAAATGCACACGTTTGAAAGTTTTCGCAGGACTGTTCAAATTGTCGAAAACAAACTTTATAGCAATTTTTTATTTTTTATTTAATTTTTTTTATGTCTAATCTGTGAAATATTTACTTGACTTCACCTTCTTAACCTGAGGCAATAAATTCTTCTCGCCACATTTTTTTCTCTCACCCCCTCTACTTCCTCTACACCCAAAAAAATACTTTAACATTTCCGCCCTTTGGAAAAATATAAAAACATAATAAAAAAAAAAAAACAAACACTAAAGCAAGCACAAATATACAGCATATTTTTGGAGCGTCTTTTAGGTACGCATCTGCAACATCTGAGGGGTTGCAACGTCTCCATGCACACCCCTATCGCTATACTTTTAAACAGTATACGCATTGTGAAACATGGCGTCAACAATTTGGCGCCATTAGTTCATGTTTTAAAAAATTCACAAGATAATAAAATATTCATAATAATATGCTTTGATGATAAAATGTTAAGCTGAGCAATTGCACGGGATATTACTGCTGGTGGCATTGTTGCTCTTGTTGCCGTTGCTGTGGTCTTTGTTTTTCGCAGACGGTTTGCTAGGTTTGCTTACCAACTAAGCGAGTAGACATAAGAAAATTAAGAAAATAAAACATAGAAATTGAAAATTACACCTTTATTGAATTTTTTTCTTTTTGATTTTTATTGCAGGTGGTTAAAAAAAATTTATTTGGGGGAAATAATTGTTGAAGTTTTGATTTATTTTTTAAAAGAAAATTATGTCTCAGAAAAGCACACCAGCAGTCTCCGAATATTGCAAAAACTAATTCTTTATAATTTCGTATACTTGAGAACCAAGAGATGTGTTTCGCAGCCTAGTGATGTTTTTTCACCGTAATTATCACCGTTTGGGCATAATAAATAATTTGTTAGAAGCCCATTGAACGAAGGTCGCTCGTTTATTTTTTTTTTAAATACATATCTCGTAAGGTATTGAATTTATGGCTGTTTTATATACATATAAAATAATTCAGTTTTTTAGCTAGTTTTACACAATAACTTTATATATATTTTTGAAATTAAATTTTTGTTTTCTAAAGTAGTGTATAAAAATTTACCAAATACTTGGTTAATTTATTACACAATAAAAATTGGCAAGTCAGCATGTAAAACTTAGGCGTTTTGATAAAGTACTTGGGTGGCTGAAAACTGCCAAAGCCATCATATAAATTATACTAGGTTTTTTTTCAATTTAACATAAGCTTTTTTCTCGATATATCGATGCTTGTCGGCACGGGTTCCCGTGATCCTAGGTACACCAAATTTTAATTACATTTCTTTTAACATCATGCAAAGAAATTAAGGGGGTGAGTCATAAGAGAGCACAACTTCAATTTTTAAGGGACACTCTAATGTATATGTATTATTAACAATGTCTTTCTTAAGACTAAGAAAAAAATATGAACAAAATGTTATCAACAACAATCAAAATTAAAGTTAAATAAAAAATTAAAGCAAAGTTAAAGTTAAAAAATCATTGTATATATGCATTTTTTTATTTAACTGCAATAAAATAGTTTTTTAACAAAAAATGGTTTATAAAAAATCTAAAAAAATGCTATTATTTAGTAAATTATGACTTTTATTTAGACATTTATATACTTCAAATGTTTGTAATAAAATTTTCTGTTAGATAAGAGCGCTAACTTGTTATCACCGATATAATTATTTTGAGATATAGGGCTTCAATTTTTAAATATGCTTATAAAAAACCGAAAAAAATTATTTGTTTTACCTATTTCCGATCAAAATAGCCATATTACTGATGATATTGGCACGCTTCATACCTTAAAATTTTCATTTGACTTTTCTTTACTTCATGCACTTAAACTAAAATTTAGTTGCTGAAAATTTAAGTTTTAACAAGCATTTTTGTGGAGTATGTGCTCTCAACAGTGGATTTTTTGAAATTTGCCATTTAAAAAAAAAAAAAAATGGGGCCAATCGGAAAAAATCATTACGATATTCGGATTCTGAGGAAGATTTCACTATAGAAAATTTGTCGCCATTCGTTGTAGAAAATCTTGTTGAGTAGTGTAATTTGAGCTGAGGAACGAACGGTTATTGCTGAGTTTTTGTTGCATTAAACATGGGTTTATAAATATTGCATTTATCCAACGGCAAGCTATGCGCACGGCACCAAGCAAAATAAGTGCGTTTGTTGGTTTTTGGCTAATGTTGTTGGAGCTGTTTGACCTATTGCAACCAAAGAGCTGTGCTTAAAATAATAATCTCTGTGCATGTCTGTCAGAGTAATAGACATGGGTAACGCAGCAAAAATGGCTGCGTTGATACGCCAACTCAAACGCAGCTTACTGTATCAGCGAAATGCGTTAACGCAAATGCGTCATAGCTTAGTTTGAAATGCTATGATTCCTGTATCAACAAGAATTTAATTAAAGCAGTGAGGGTTTGAATTGACCAACGTGTTGCGTTATGTGATTCATTTTTCGAATGCGGTTAATTTTGTGGTGGAATAATAATCGCAAATTTGCGTCACTTAGAAAACATAAATTATATTTATATTTTTAATATTAAAACTTATATTAAAAACTGAAGATATTTCTTTTAAGATTTGATGCGATCTATCAAACAGATACATACGCGTTCCTGGTATGCAAAAGAATTTCGAAGTTGGGCTCTAATTTACAGTCTGCTGTTTCGAGCGGTTTGGTTTGTCGTACCATGCGTGACATCATGTGCTTTCGTCTGTACCCCCTAATGAAAAAACATTAATAACAAACAGTCAAACGCACTCATGCTTAACTGCATCTTCCCCGCAACCCCTTGTCAATATTTATACAGAGAAATAATGTTCGCTTTCAACTTTCTGCTTCTCTGTTCGATGCGTCGTACAAAATGTGCAATTTTTGCTAGTTGTACAAATATTTTTTCCTTTTGCTTTGAGCGCGTCATTTGCATGTAACGCATTTAAGTGATTCAACTCATTAACGCAACGCAGCGCTGCGTTACCCATGTCTACAGAGTAATGAACTGCTGTTGTTCCCGGTTGAGCTTTGCACTAGTCAGCAAAGAACTGAGCTTAACCAGAAAACTCTGCGCACGGCTTGAAGAAAAGCAAAGCCACAAATTTCCTCTGCTATGCAGATGATTAATGAGCTGATAATTCAGCCTCGATAACTTATGCAATTCTTCTCACTTTTTCGACCCATCTTCTGCTTGAGTTACATTATTGGCAATATTTGATTTAAACAACATAAAGAATATATTTTCTGCTGTTATTGAAAATATCAACTAATATAACATTAAATTTGTTTTGCTTAATTTATAAAACTAATCTAGACATAGTTGGCATGAAGTAAAAATAGGCTAATTTTTTAGTTAAAAATTTATATATTTTTAATATATTCATTACAATAGTTAAACTTACTATTTAAGCATATTTTGTAAAATTTCTGATTACAATGTGATCGTAAATTTATTTTCCTACTTGAATATCGAATAAATATGTGTAAATAGTGTACAATTATAATACCATTACGAATTAATATAGAATTTATCGCTTGTACTACTTTACAATACGATCATATACTACAGCGAATCCTTAACTGAATGCGATGATTCGATAAATTTTAAAAAAGCAAATTTTACACAGATTAACACCTTTTTAATACATTTTAATTAGTTCAGTGGCAGTGGTGGTGAACCAGACTGCTACAGCTGGATACCCACAGCGTAACAGCAATATTGCAACCTTTCACCGATACCCAACATCACACAAGCCAACTCACACACTCCTTATCACAAAAGCACTTATTCGTTGGTATACGCGGCTGCATAATATTTGTAGTTGACTCGAATGAAAAGCTTTTTGCAGACCGCTTTCAGCTTTCAGTGAAAGCGAATACTTTTTAAATTCGCTTAATTTAGTTTTCCTCCCTGAATGCATGTGTATTAGGGTGGTCCAAAAACGTAAAAGTTTAAAATGTTGAAGTGCACTTGACTTTTTTTAATCCTTTTGATGACTTAAGCTACCACAAAAAAAATTTACCAAAATGAATAATATTTACAACTGCCTCAATGCTTTTGAAATTAAGGCTTATACATATGAATATAATATTTTTTTGATTTTTATAAAATATTTTTATTTATTTATTTATAATAGTTTTAAACTGTTTTCTTTGAAAGAACATTAATTTTTGGTTCTGGAAACATTTTTCTATGCATTTCCACAACCTGGAAAAGGAACTGTTTTTGATCTTCTTGTTTTGTTATTGAAGAATTGAAATTTGTAGCTAAAGCAATTCCCCTCTCAGCGCTGTCATTTACGACCTTTAGACCAATCGCTGCCTTTTTGCAATTTGAAATGGAAGACTTTCACTCCACTCTTCTATATCCGTATCCAGGAAGGAGGAATCCAATTTAAGGATTCGAAAAAAATTGTGAGATGCTGGACCAACAAAATCTTGTAAACCTTTGTCGCTAATATCATTAGTGGATCTGTAATTTTCTTCCTTAGATGATTCGTTAAGTCGTTTTACCATCTTTCGTTTGGTTTCAAAATCAACTATGTCTGAAAATAGTCCAAATACAACCAGCTCTTCACTTAGATACCACAAATGCCTATATATTGCTGCAGTTCCTTTTTCGTAAACAATATTTGATGTTTCCTTATAAATTTTTAAATCTTTGATAAAGTTCAAGTCATTAGCTGGAGCATCACAAGAAATTGGGCAACTTATCCAGTATTTAACATAAATTAAAGCTATAAATAAGCTAAATTCAACTAATGCCCAAGTCTCTCCTTTTTGCATTTTAAATTGTTTTCGATATATTTTTAAGACGTATTTTTAAGACGTAAATTAATTTTGACATCCAACGCGCATGGTGAAATGCACCTGGAGCTCGAAATTTTATACCTCCAGGGGGTTCTCTGCCAAGGAAAATTAGTGCTAATTGTAAAATTTCCTTGTAATCGTCTCTTGGGATATTGCATGAGCCTTCTAAAATTGTATTTAAAAATTTTATTGATTCATTTTTTAAAGACAGTAGTTGGATATTTAATCTGTCATCCGTACAAACTTCGTACAACTCTTGTTGTATATTTGGCCAATTGTCGCGAAACTTTTTAAACATAATCATATTTGGACCAGTTGTAGTACCAAATAATTCTTTAAATACGTCATTACAAACCACTTCTAATACATGATGCCTACAAGAAAGCCACAAAAACTGTTGGCTTAGTTTTTTTTTCCAAAAGAACGCAAGCTCCATTTAAACGTCCTGTGTTCGCAGCAGTGGTATCAAAAGACATTCCACATATTTTGTGTTCAAGATTCCACTCGATTATCGTAGTTTTGACTACTTCAGCAATTTTTTCGCCAGTTCCGTTTTCGACTGTGGGCACAGCAAGAAGCTTTTCTGTATTGGCTCCTGTAACTAAAATTGCGATTCTGTCTTCTTTTTTTGAGCCGCCAGAAATTGCCTGAAGCAGTTTTCCATCGAAATGAATAACTAATGGACCTTCTGGTGAAAATGATACCTTACAATTAGTTGCTTGACTTGATCGGGCGTTTATCCTTGCCCTTCGGATGCTGCTTCTACTTAATGACAAAGTACCATTATTTCCATACATTTTTTCTGCTGCAGCAAGTAGATAAGTTGCTTTCCGATCACTTATATTTGTTCTATCCAAAGCTGCTGTAATATTTGAAGAAATAGCAGCCTTTTTGACAGTAGATCTTTTTGCATTTGATGTTGATGGAATGTTTGCTTTAAAACTATCGTCGCTTAAGTCAGACTCTCCTTCTTCTTTTTCAGATGACAACTTCGAAATGGTTATAATTTCTTTTGCTCTACGTTTTCTGTCATTTTCTTTCTCTGTCCTCATTTCATTTTTTCGAGCCTTTGTTTGCTGTTTTTTCTCTTTTTTGGCTAATTTTTTATCCATAGTACCCATAAAATACATTCTCTCGGAACGTTGATCCAAAAGAAATACTTGATCTTCTTTAATTTTTATTAAGTTTATAGCATCATGATGGCTAATGTCAAAAAGTTTTTCAATTGCTTCAGAAAATTTTGTTTCTTTTGAAATCTGAGCGGTATCTCCACGTTTTTTATTTTTGCACAAATTTCGATATTTTTGTAGTAATAACTCAAATTTCCGTATAATACTTCGGTTTTCTGACACAGGCACTCTGGCTTTATCCCATATTTCACAAATAGCTGATACTACTAATTTAACAGCTTTTTTCTTGGGCAGATTTTTCACTTTGTGATAATAAAAATATACACGCAAGGCCTCAAGACTTGTTGGTAGCACAAAACCCCCGAATTTTTCATCAGGTTCTCCAATTAAGTGTAATATTGTTTTTTTGCGTGTTGAGACCATCTGTAATAATCACATTTATAATAACACAATATAATTAACACAACACATTCAAATTTACTATACTGGGTAACAATTTCCAAGATCCTCCAAAAAATATATTTTGTAACCGAATTGTTATGCGCTTTTCTTTCAGTCGCGATTTAAAGGCAACTTATTGCAGTGAAAATTTATTGTAACTGAATAAAAATATTTCCGACACATTTCAAATACAAAGTAAAAACCAAGGTTACTAGATTTAAACAAAGTAAATTTAAATACAAAGTAAAAACCAAGGTTACTAGATTTAAACATAACAAGTTTTTTAAGAAAAGTATATTTGTGATTTGTCCTTCAAGAGTAAGTGCTTTTTGCGAGCTTTTTAAACTTAATTTTCTTGAAAGACCCGTACAAAAAAATCGCAAAATCTTTGAAATTTTTATTAAAAAAAAATTCATACTGTTATGCAAAAACTATTAAAACAATTTTTTTTATGTTCTCCACAATGAATGAACGGATATTATACGTGAAATTAGTTATTTAAATAATTGATTTTTGTTAATACTTTTGCATTCCGTGGCAACTTATTTACCTTTAGCCTTACCGAAAGCAAAAATTGTTTGTATGTAGTTAAAAAATAAATTTTCAGTAGAGACAACATTTTATAATTTGTAACTATTTTCTAAGCCGGGGGTTCCTAAAATTTCCTTAAAAATTATGCACAGGCCCTTTAAAAGTTCCCACACTTTAAGGAATGATCCCAAATTGTGGTAATATTAATAATTACTGCATACAAATGTGGTAGACAAGAGTTTTAACGAATGAAGCCAAAAATTTTTATGTTTTGTGAATTTTTACGGATTTCAACAAGCATGAGGCAGTTCTAAACAACATCTTATTTAATTGAAATTTTTACACAATGCTAAACTTATCAATAGGATTCAAAAATGTAAAGTGCCCTTTGATTCCGGTAAAAAAAAATTTCTCTATACAACTGTGAACCACCCTAATGTGTATTGCTTAAACCACCAGTACCACTTCAATTCAATGTTAATGCTACTCACACACATGGCCACTACGGCTTATTTTTTGAGTGGATTTTATATGCGCCATGAGCGAATGTCATTTGATTGTTGTTGGCAGAGTTCGAAGGCTACGGATCTCGGTCAACGCACTAATTTAATTAATTACCAACTTTATGCGATACTGATAGTGGTGCGTGATGCTGACAAAAGGCTCGCTGATGTTTTCAATGTGAAACTTTTTGATTTAGATATTGTTTAGATATGCTTCCGAGGTTAATATTAGTTGGCAATATCAAGCGTATCTTAACATATGCAATTTAAAGACAGAAATGTTTAAGAGTGTAAAGGAAAAAATCGGTATTAGTTGAAAGAAAGTCATACTCTAATCAAAAATGTAAAATTATTTTTGAGCATGTTAAAATATCTACGATCTACGAGTATCTACATTATTACTACGCAAGCTCATTTTGATGGTCATCTCACAGATGCAATTTTCATAAATAAGGGTAGCAATAAAAAAGTCTTACTCTGCAAATGTGCAATAAGGTCTTATTTTTTCAAATATTGTGTATTAAAAAAGAACCTTAAACAACTTTTTATGTTAGAAATAACTTTCTTTTGTGGTTATATAATTATATTAAGATGTTATGGTAAGTAATAACTGGATAACTGAACAAATCAATAAAAACATAGAAGCATAGAATTCACTGCTTAAAGGTTTGCTTTTTTATTATTTGTATTTTAGGCATCTAGGGTTGCCCCATTAGTACCCTGTAGGAAAATCAACTAATTTAAAAGTAGTTGATAAAGTAGTTTTTTGTCAACCACAACTAGTTGAAATTCTGACTTTTTTCCGTAGAACGAACTAACATATTTTGTATGGCGATGTCCGCTAAATAAGTCAATTGACTTTAGTCTGCATATATTTTCAACTAAATGTTAAACTAGTCATATTTAAGTTATTTTTTTAATTACTTTAAAATAATCAATTGAAAACTATTACTGATGGCCTAAAGTTAATAATATTTGATGAAATAACATGGTTAAATATATATAAACTTGTAATCTAATAAAAATTTGCAAATAAAACATGTCAAAATTAACTACCCTAATATAATTCAAAGTAGTTTATCAATCACTTGTTTTTAAGTAGTATTTCAATTACTTCATATATAATGCAATAAAAACTATTTAGAATTGAAGTGGATGCCGCCTTAATATAATTCAAAGTAGTTCATATACTGGGTTATTTTAAACTAGTTTTTTAATTAGTTATTTTTAAAAACAAGTTAGTTTGTTCCTATAGGGTATTTATAGATGGTGTTATGGGTCGATACTTTCATAAACAGATATTAAAAAAAAAAACATCTATAAGCATTAGCACATAATTTACAACCATCGGTTGATATGTTGGGTCTTGGCCAGCATTCGATTTCCAACAGGATAACGATCTCAAACATACATATTAGATTGTCAGAGATTTGCTGCGGCAGATGAACTCCGCTGCTAAATCATCGAACCTAATTCCTATTGAGCACGTTTGGGAAATTTTAAAAAGAAAAATCGGACAAGCCGACGTTACCAACAACGAATCATAGAAACATCTTTACGAAGGACATGGTCGCATGGCTCCTCATATGACCGAAAATCTGGTCGCATGAATACCAAGACGTCTACAAGCAGTGATTGGTGATAATGTTGGACCGAAAAAAGATTAAGTTCTACAGAAATTTTATCTTATCTTATCTTATCTTATCTTATCTTATCTTATCTTATCTTATCTTATCTTATCTTATCTTATCTTATCTTATCTTATCTTATCTTATCTTCTCTTATCTTATCTTATCTTATCTTATCTTATCTTATCTTATCTTATCTTATCTTATATTATCTTATCTTATCTTATCTTATCTTCTCATATCTTATCTTATCTTATCTTATCTTATCTTATCTTATCTTATCTTATCTTATCTTATATTATCTTATCTTATCTTATCTTATATTATCTTATCTTATCTTATCTTATCTTATCTTATCTTATCTTATCTTATCTTATCTTATCTTATCTTATCTTATCTTATCTTATCTTATCTTATCTTATCTTATCTTATCTTATCTTATCTTATCTTATCTTATCTTATCTTATCTTATCTTATCTTATCTTATCTTATCTTATCTTATCTTATCTTATCTTATCTTATCTTATCTTATCTTATCTTATCTTATCTTATCTTATCTTATCTTATCTTATCTTATCTTATCTTATCTTATCTTATCTTATCTTATCTTATCTTATCTTATCTTATCTTATCTTATCTTATCTTATCTTATCTTATCTTATCTTATCTTATCTTATCTTATCTTATCTTATCTTATCTTATCTTATCTTATCTTATCTTATCTTATCTTATCTTATCTTATCTTATCTTATCTTATCTTATCTTATCTTATCTTATCTTATCTTATCTTATCTTATCTTATCTTATCTTATCTTATCTTATCTTATCTTATCTTATCTTATCTTATCTTATCTTATCTTATCTTATCTTATCTTATCTTATCTTATCTTATCTTATCTTATCTTATCTTATCTTATCTTATCTTATCTTATCTTATCTTATCTTATCTTATCTTATCTTATCTTATCTTATCTTATCTTATCTTATCTTATCTTATCTTATCTTATCTTATCTTATCTTATCTTATCTTATCTTATCTTATCTTATCTTATCTTATCTTATCTTATCTTATCTTATCTTATCTTATCTTATCTTATCTTATCTTATCTTATCTTATCTTATCTTATCTTATCTTATCTTATCCTATCTTATCTGATCTTATCTTATCTATATATATAAAAAGCTAATGGTGTCCGTATGTTACTCCATCACTGGTGTTGTTGAAATATTTAGGATGTGTTTGGCTACTCATGGCATGGGTTTTAAAACTTTGTACAAATTGGATGACCGGTTTTTGAGATATTGCATAAATAGTGGATCCCCTCTCGCATATACGATTTCTCTTATAAAATCACTAAGAATCAGTTTTTCGTGGAAGTTAAAGTCACAGAGTATTAAAATTCCTCCCATATGAGCCAAATATTTGATATCGAATAGCTTTGGAATTAAAAATCACAGAACATTGAAACTCTGAATAGAGTTACTATTTAGTGATGTCCTACTACCGGAAAACTAAGAACGGCATTGGACAATGAGCATGGTGTCAAAAAAGGGGTGAAATAAAAGTTTTGAATATTTTTATTATTTTCCAATATAAGCTAGTATAAGCTAGTAATTCATAAATTTCTTATTTCATATTTTACATACCTAATATTTGCACTACTTACAAATTTTTGTGCCTTTTAATTTTTAGTTTTGTTTGCTTATTAGGTACGTTATTTTTTAAGTGAAATGGAAACTTTTGTTTTAATTAAATTAAAATTAAAAAATTATTTTTATAGAAAAATCATAGTTTTCAAACACAAATCTTCATGTCATAATAGTTCAATATAAGCAAACTGCTGAAAATAAGACCAACTGTGAAAATAGCAGAAAAACAGCTACCTTAACATACCTTTAAATAGTGAAAAAGCTTTGATCTATCTTCGAAAAAAGCTTACTTTTCACCAATAAGTACGCTTCAAAAATTAGAACTTTAAGCTGCTTCATATTATTTGTACTACGTGCATGTATTTCGAAGTAATTTACTCGTAACATTTACGAAACAAATAGAATATAAACAGCTTAGTGGATCACAGCGATCACGCAAGGCTAGTGATGAGTTGATGTAGCGGCCAGCAAAACAGTCTGTCTAGTCTGCTGTGTGATTAACCCTAGAGTACTAGCCTACGTAAAATTTACTCATTCCTTACGAGTAATATAAAGTAGAGTGAACGGAAAGTTAGTATTCCAGGGATAATATTCTTTACAGGGGTATTGTTGTTGTTGTTGGTTGTTCTCTTCAGAAAGCAACATAGACCTTGAATTCGAAGAATATAGCTTTTAACAATTGAAAAATTATTAGAGTTATTAAAAACAGATAACAAAAAACTCATGAAAAGATGTCGTAATTAATTTACAAAAAAATGTTATTATTCCGATATTTATAACAATTTTCTTTTTATACTTTTTTTTCGGAAGTTTCTTGATATTTTGTGGATGTATAAAGACTTCACTCCCTGACTTTATGTATAGAATTCTTGATCAGAATCACCACCTAAGTCGATGTAGACATGTTTTTGTGTCTGTGTTAACGATTACAGCCGTATTTTTAAAGCTATCGTAATAAAATTTTATAAACTTTATAGTTTCTATCCAAAAAATAAAGATCCAGTTTAAAACATTTGCTAAATCGGGTGGAAGCCACACCTAGCTTCCGTACAAAGTGATTTTATTCGGTTTTATTCGGTAACGGTTGTCTCTGAAAAATCCACAAAAATTAATGTAATGACGCCTTGCAATTATTGTGACGTCATAAGTCACAATCTCATTTAATTCCACAAAATTGAACAGTAGTTTTTTTTTATCTAGATGATTTTTAATAATAACGAAGAAATTTAACGAAATCAAACGAAAATCACGTTTCTTACCTCCCATACAAAGTGCACTGTTAAAAATTTGAACTAATTTTTAAACTGTAATTTTTAATCTGAGACAAAGTGACACAATATTCTATAAGAGTGTTATGCTGCTAGCGTGTGCCGATGATATTGATATCATTGGCCATAACACACGCGAAGTCAGTGCAGCATTCTCCAAATTAGAAATAGAGTCGAGTCGCATGGGTCTTCCGGTAAACGCAGATAAGACGAAATATCTGGTGTCAACCAACAGACAGTCCCAGCCTATTGGCACCCACATCACTGTTGACAACACCTCCTTCGAGGTTGTGAAGGACTTCGTCTACCTCGGTTCCAGCATTAACTCCACCAACGATATCAGTAGAGAGATAGGACGAAGGATAACTCTTGCCAACAGGTGTTACTTTGGGCTCAGTAGGCAATTGAGAAGCATAGCCCTCTCTCGACGAACAAAAGTCACGCTCTATAAGTCACTAATCATGCCCGTCCTGTTATATGCAGCACAAACCTGGGCATTGAGCAGCTCTGATGAAAGACTTTGGGAGCGTTCGAGAGAAAGATCCTTCGTAAAATCTACGGATCAATCTGCGTCAGTGGCGAGTACCGAGAACGATGAGCTGTATGAGCTATACGCCGACATAGCCAACATAGTAAAGCGCATAAAAATCGAGCGGCTTCGCTGGCTAGGTCATGTTGAGCGGATGGAAGACGACGCTCCAGCAAAGAAAATATTCGGTTCGGTACTCAGCGGCGGACAACGCGGAAGAGGATGACCGCATCTCCGTTGGAGGGACCAAGTGGAGGACAACCTGACGAAACTTGGAGCTTCTAACGGGCGTCAGCAAGCGCAAAACAGAAATGTCTGGCGCAATTTCTTACAATAGGCGGAAGCCAACTTACGGTTTTAGGCGCCATCTAATTAAGTAAGTAAGTCATTTTTAAACCAATCATTGTAATAATGCACTTTTTAACCCTTTTTTTCGAAGTATTGATACTTCTTAAAATACAAGAAATTTGTTTGGTCAAAGCTGAACTTGAAAATTAGTTAGAGTAAAATTTGAATTTTCAGTACATACGGTTTAAAATTTAATACAAAATGACAAAAAAGTAATAAAATCTATATCAGAACTAGTAAAATTGGAGTAGATTTTGAATTTAGATAGCCATGATATCAAATTTAATACAACATTTATGTATGTATTTATGTATGGTTGTCATTTATTTAAAGTCCTTTTGTCAAAAAGTTTGTATTAAAAAAATTATCCCATGTGTATGAAGAAGATGTGTTAAGTGAGCGCCTGTGCCAAAACTGGCTTGCAAAAATTCGATCCGGCAATTTTGATCTCGAAGATGCACCATATTCAGGAAGGCCAGTTGAAGCTGGTGAAGACACAATAAAGGCATTTATTGATTTAAACTGGCCAATAACAGCTCGTGAGATCGCTGAAAGATTAAGTTTATCAAATTCGAACGTTTATGATAATTTCAAACGGCTGGGTTTAATCTCAAAGCTCGACATATGGATTACTCATCTACTTACGGAAAAAAATTTGTGCCATCGCATTGACGTTTATGATTTGCTTCTCAAACGCCAAGAAAATTATCAATAGTTAAAGCGTTTCATCACTGGAACGAGAAAGAGGTTCTTTACAGTAATGTTGAGCGCAAAAGATTCTGGAGTAAAAAAAATCAACCGACTCAAAGCAGTTCGAAAGCCAATATTCATAAAAAAAAAATCTATGCTATCTGTTTGGTGGGATTTCAAAGGAATCGTTTATTTTAAGATTCTTCCCAGCAACACAAGGATCAATTCTGAAGTGAACTGTCATCAGTTGGACAAATTCAATGATTCACTTAAAGAAAAAAAATTTTTAATTGGTCAAAAGGAGGGGAAGAAACGGGTTCAAAAGCTTTTAGAGCTTGGATGGGATATACTGCCACGCCCACTATAATCTCCAGACCTAGCATCTTCTGATTATCATTTGTTATCTAGACGGTAATTCATGGTTTTTTAGACGGTAATTCAGGTCGAAAATCACTTGGATTAGATTTTTGCCTGCAAGGAATACAAATTTTATGAGCAAAGTTTATTGGATCAGACTGGACAATATTTAATTGAATAAAATATAAATTCACTTGAAGAAAATCGTATTCAATTTTTATAAAAGAAACGAAATTACTTTACGAACAACCTAATATATTAATTTTCTATAGACGGCTAACAACTTCGGATATACTTAAATATAGGATATTTTAAATTCGACCCAATCGAAAATCATTTCTTACTATTTTTTTTCATAATTTAATAAATGCCATGGATCAGTTATTGACCAATGATGAGTATGAATAAATATTTTTTTAAGCTTGAATTGAAAATTTTAGCTGTAATTAAAATTTAACACCACAAGTTCGTATACTAATTTTAGATTTTAGTTTTATTTTGCATATATTACATATTTGAAATTGTATTGGCTTAACCAAAATAATGAGAAATTAATTTGTTAGAGTTGCGGTGGATAAAACAAAATTATACCGTAAAGTCAACCAAAGTGAACAAAATTATTAAATATAAACGCACTATTATGGAGTGATACATTTTTTATTACAGTAATTCAAATTGCATTGAAATAAATTAATATTAATTATAATCGCAATCAAAATTATGGTATTTACTAAGTTAAGTTGAAGCACTGGTACTATGTTTTTTAATGAATTTGACTTCATTTCAGCAAATAAGATAAATTTTAAGTTATGTGTTTATATAACTCCAATAATTTTTCAATTATTAAAGGTTATATTTTTTCGAGCTCAAGGTCAATGTTGCTTTCCGAATTTACTAATTGCATTCTTGAAACAAGTAGAAAATTAAGAGCTTAGTGGATCACAGCAAGAATCACGAAAAAAGGCTACTGATGAGTTGGTGTAGCGGCCAACGAAACAGCTGTCTAGTCTGCTATTTGATTGATACTCTGTAAGGGTATTGTTGTTGTTGGTTGTTTTTCCTTCAGTTGTTTTCTTCGGAAAGCAACATTGAACTTGAGCTCGATAAAATATAACCTTTAATAATTGAAAAATTATCGTAATTAATTTACAAACAAAAAAGATAAATTTATAAGTTGGAAGTGTAAAAATACCTACATATTCAAATTTTACTCATCTCTACGGAATAAAGTTTCGTCGTATGATTAAATGAAAGTTTTTTTCTTTGGTTAAACCAGAAATATTTAATTAAAACTTATATAAAACACGTTGCAGCCAAATTCATATGAAAAATGTGAAAAGAATTCAGTTTTTGGTGATTTAGCTGTTATTATTATTAGATATTGTTGTATTGCGGTAAATTAATTCGTAATTATTTCAACTCCACCGTTTTAAATTTAAATACTCGGTTAAAGCAATGTTTTGCTTTTGCAACAAAATCATTTCGCCGATTGAATTTTTGTTTATTTATTTTTTGGTTGCGCGATTAACGTACCGGAAATTAAAAATGCTTAATTTAGCAGAATATTTACAATGTTATGTCGCGTGTGGAATGGTGTCTATCGGGCAGCATTCAGATGCCAGAAATATATTTTGAGTGCTCATGTTTAAGGATTAAGTATTACAGCTTTATTGCTTTGCCATAAATTACTGTGAGTGGATTACAAACAGCTCTATAGTTTGTGTCAATAGACTAGTATCCAGTGGAACATATAAATAAATCCACATACGAAAACAATATAATCTGTTACATCAAGGTGACTATTGTGAACCACCCACTTTAGACGGTGTTCTTTTATAACGCTAGCATATAATTAGGTGCAAATGATGGGGTACAAACTATATTTATGAATTAAGTGAATGACATAAATATTTACGACATAATTAGTTAAGGTCTTGAGGGAATCAATGTTAGCTCGATTGAGGTCTTTAGGGAATCATTAAGTTAACTGATTAAGTTATAATTTGTTATTCTACTAACGAAAACGAATATTTTCGATTAAATGTTTTGTTGAAATATATTTTAAAGCCATTTCATTTAAAGTCAGAAGTATACTTACAAAAGTTGTTCCCGTTTTATTATTAACTCTTATTTTTTTCTTGGATGTGTTGGCTTTTTTCCTTGTCTTAATTATTCAAACAAATTTTTTCTTGTAAAACTCATAATGATAATTATACCATCAGTATAATAACTGTAAAATAACAATTATGGCCTAAGCATGTCTTTCTCGCATCTGCTAACATATTTTTTTTTTGTGATTAATGCAGCCTGGTAAAATGTTATGAAGAGCAATTAGCAGAATTTAAGTACAAACCTTTTTAAGACTATTTTGTTTCAAAAACTTTTTACATTTTTCAGTAAATGAGCTTTGCTTCGATAAATTTTGAATGCTTAACGTTTTTGATAGCAATTAGAAATTGAAATTTATATTAGAAATAAACTTTTTCACACAATCTTTTAAGGAACTATTTTCGACTTGGCCGAAGTTGGCGGTAGTACTCCACTATTTAATTTTTCTAAAAATGGTACTACTTTCTTATAAACACTCGTAAAGTTGTAGATCTGACAACTCAGTTTTATATTTACAGATGTTCAAAGTAATTATGTCACAGTGTTTTTTTATATGGAAAAAACCAAGTATCGTGCAGTGATTGAATTTTTTATTTTGAAAGGTGCACAACCAAAAGAAATTCATTTGCAACAGTGTACAACTGGATTGCTGAACAAACGTGGTCGTATAAGCCTTGAAGACGATGCACGCCAAGGACGTCCAAAAAGTGCATCAACACCAGAAATCATACCAAAAATACAGGATATGGTTTTGAAATATCATCAATTTACTAAGGGAGATTTAGTAGAAGCTGTAGACGTCTTATTAAGCAGTGTGAGCCCTATCTTAAGTAAAGTTTTGGGTTACAAAAAAATGTGTGCACAATAGGTGCCGAATTTTCTAACAATGGAACAAAAACACATTCTAATGAAACTTTCTCAGCAACATTTGTAGCGTTTTAAGAAGGATAAAAATGATTTAATGCGTCGATTGAACACTATGGATGTGACTTGGGTCTGCCTCCAAAAACAAGAAGCGAATTGTGTGAACCTGCAACGAGAAAAGAGATTATGTTAACTTAACTAAAAGCCTAGTATAATTTATGAGCTGGTTTTGGCAGTTTTCAGCCTCCCAAGTTCTTCATTAAAGCGCTTAAGTTTTACATGTTAACTTGGCAGTTCTTTTTGGGCGATAAATTAACTAAGTATTTGTTAATTTATACATTATTTAAAAAAAAGAGTAGAGTTTCAACAGTTAGAACTTTTTTCCAAATTTTGGTTTTCTTATTTTTTTAGAGCGAAGCTTTTTACACGCCTCGTGCTGTGATTTGCTTATTTATTTGTATTGAGTGAAATCTCATTCACAACACTTCTCTCTTGTTTCTCGCTTTTATTAGAAACCCGTTTTTTGCTTGAGCTTAAATCTCATATTATAAATCATGAAAAATCTTTGTATAATAACGCAAATAGCTTCGATGATAAATCATTTCCATACCATTTTGATAACGTGTCAAATTTCCGGTGGTTTACCTACAATATTGGTTAATATATTATATACTTAGCTTATGTGAATCAACTATATTTTTTTTTTTTTTTTTTTTTATTTATTTTAGTCGACCTCTTGTTTATTATTTATTGTTATATTCGGGCTTAAGGTCCAATTGCAAAAATTCTTATTAGTGTTATAAAATTTTTATTATTATAAACACTGTTGTTAGTTGTCAATATTTCGATTCTCACCGAGAATCATCATCAGGACAGAACTAAAAATAAACATTTGTAACACACTATTTTACACATTGTCTTTAAACAGTAAGAACTTACATAAAAACAAAAAACTTTATACACTGAATCTACATTGAAACATTTAACATTAAACCATTTAAAATTAAAATTAAAATTACAAACAGCTAAAAAACCGCGTCCATCAATTCTCCATAAAACTTCAACTGCGTTTGTTTTTCTCCCTCTGCTTCTCGATGCAGCGTCTGTATATGTGAGCACAATTGTCAGTATCAGTTTTAAAGTTGAGTCGTTTATGTGGGTGAACGTTAATAATGTGGAGCATTTCCAGAGTGTATCGACGTGTGTATTTGTTCTCTTGCTGTAAAATCTCAACGTTAGTAAAGTCAGGTGTGTGTTTGTGCTTGGCACAGTGGGCCGCTAGTGCTGTTTTTTGTTCTATGGGTTTGTCTTTTAGTTTCAAGTCAGATTTATGTGAAGAAAGTCTAGTTCGTAATTTATTTTTCGTTGTCCCCACATATGTCTGGTCACATACGTGGGACCCATTACATTTTATTTTGTAAACCACATTCGTTTGATCTAATTTGTCAATTTTTGTTTTTGTATTACTGTAAATTTGTTGTAATGCGTTAGCTGACTTAAACGCGATTTTATATTTATCCTTGTCATATATGTTAGAATTTGAGAGTCTTTCAGATAGGCCCGGTATATATGTCATCGATTTGTAGATTTTATCTGGTTTTTTAGTTGTCGTTCTTTCTGTCTCTCTAAAATATTTGCGAATAAGTTCATTGATTGTTTTCTTTGGAAACTCATTGTTATGTAATATTGCCCTTATTTTTTGTAGATTTTCCTTGTGATATTCTTTGTTGCTGATGTCGAGCACTCTCCGTATGAAATTGTTCGCTGTATTAAAAATTATTCTTTTAGGATGTTTGGAGTAAAAGTTGATTAGGCGTCCAAACAAGTTGATTAAAAATATATTTTTTTTTTTTTTTTTGACAGGGTATCGATTTATGTGCTTTCAAAGCAATGTATTAAACAACAAATTACTATGCAAATGCGATGAATAAGCATAAGCTTCTAATTCCCATACAATTCTATCTACCCAAGGTGATTTAACTATTGTTTTTTTTTCTCGGCTTGGTACTTTAGCTCCTAAGTGATTTTGTGTATAAAAATCTGCAAAAAAGGTTATGGTATCAGTTTTTTGGGATGCAAAAGGGATTATCAAAAGTGGATTATCTCCAAACTGGAAAAATAAATAATTCTAAAATTATGGCGACTTTTGGATCAGCTCGACGCAAAGATTAGTAAAAAAAAAGATGCGGTTTGCAGAAAAAAAAAATAATTTTTCATCAGAACAACGCACCTGACCAGAAATGTCTTAATTATCGCCGACATCAGTGAAATAGTGTACGAATTGTTGGAACATCCACCCTATTTGCTAGATCTAGCTCCCTCTGACTTTTGGCTGTTTTCACATCTCAAAAAACTTATGCAGCAACAAAAGGTATTTTGGAGACCTTCAGAAAGGCCACTTCGGCGATGGGATCCATAATTGAGAGGACCGTTGGAACAAGTATATTGAGCTGCTGGGAGAATATAATTAAAAGCATTTGATGCCATAAAATGATGTTTTTTTGTTTCTATTCTAGTAACTATATGAAATAAAAAATACCAGGCGGAAATGCTTGGTGTAGTGCATGCGCTGGACCACTTGATAGATGACCGGGTAAATGGCAAGAAAATTGTCATTGCCCTTGACAATCAGTCGGTGATTAGGTGCATGCAACGGACAGATATTACTTCTAGGTTGGCCATGGAATGTCTTACCAAACTCAATAGGTGCGCTCAGACAAATGAGCTCACACTTATGTGGGTGCGAGGACATTCTGGCATAGAGCAGAATGAAAAGGCTGATTCTTTAGCAAGAGAAGGATCAGCAGAAGAATTCTGTGGACCAGAACCACGTATCGCCATAGGCGACAACATGGTGGCAGGCCTTACTAAGCAATGAACGGACTCGGAACACCGTACAAGGTGGGAAGAAGCTGGTAATTGCAGGCAATCAAAGGCGGCCGTGAAATGGTCAAATAGTGAGGCAGCAAAAGTCACCCGATACAATCGGCAGACTTTAAGCTGGCTTACTGCACTGGTCACAGGACACGGTCCCTACATGTACCATCTCAGGAAGATGACTCTGACCGAGGACGATGCGTGTAGGTTATGCCTAGAGGAGCCGGAAACAGCAGCACACATTCTGTGCCAGTGTCCGGCGGTGGCAAGCATAAGATTGACCATTCTGGGACGTCCATTTATGGACGAAGCCGAGATTGGTCAACTGACCTACAAGGACATGCTTGAGGTGACAAAGGGTGCTTATATAAGGAGCATGCTCACTTATGAGTGCTCCGAGCAGTAGCAGCCTTCGTCAAATAGGGGACGAAAAGGGACCCACTGTGGTATGATTCGGCCAATCCCCGACTTATTATATATATAACTTATTGAAAAACCTCCCAGCAGAAAATGTCATATCTGATCAGGAAAGAATTTAGGCCTGACAGGCTTGACCGTGGCCTGAGCTTTGCTTGCGAACAGCCCTGATTTTTTCATTCAAGTGTCTGCCTCTTCAGACCTGAAATTTGGTATTACATTTTTTAAATGTTCATCTATGATTCCTGGTCTGAATACAAATTTTTATTTCAAATTCAGATATTTATATGAAAATGATATATGAGGAGTGATTTTTGAAGCAAAGCTTTTTACGCCTCGTTCTGTGATATGCTTGGAGTGAAATCTGAAAAATTTTCGACAAATTTTTTCAACAACGTTTATTACAACAAGAAAATTAAATACTTTAATATTAATAAATATTTCTTTGCCACCGTGGGGATTTGAACTCGGACCCAATTGATCACGAGCTTTATACGCTACCCACCAGACCACCAAGCTGTGTTAGAAATGGTTGTTGATTCAATGTTAAGTATAACAGAATCTATGCTGCAGTAGATCATTGCAATCTATCAATGCATAGAGGATGATGTACTGGCACATGACAATAAGATGTCACCAGCATCGGTGTGTTTTGTTTTTTCTTGATGTGAACACGCAAAGGAAAACACCGATGCTGGTGACATCTTGTAGAAAGTAAAAGCAAATTTGTTGTAAAAACGAAAACAAAATTCGATTGAGTTGTTTGACAGCGAACTGGCAGCGGAATTTTTTTTTTGCGCTAAGTAGTACGCTGTTGAAGGAAAAAATTTGTCCAGTGCAGCCAAGTTCACAACCATGTGTGGAGAGTTAAAATGGAGAGTCGCTGGCATTATATGCCCGTATATGTAATTAGCGTAGATAGTTGACATTCAATTAATTATTTTAAATTTTTCAATTTAAAGCTTAGTATGCTACAGGAACGATTAATTTTGGGCATATAAATTTACACGCGAAATATTGGTGCAGAGTGAAAATTTTTGTGGAGAAAAAGCACTAGCTGTTCTGGTTGACAGATTCATATTTCTTTATCTGCCATTTTTTATTCTATAAAAGGCAAGACAACATTAATAAACTAATAAAATTTGTTTAATAACAAATTTAACACCAAAACATACCTACTGCTTTTTTTTTATTGTTGAATGTCAAATTTCGGCGGCAATTAAATGTACGGGCATATATTTGCCAGCGAAATTTTGACATTTGAGCTCTCCACACATGGCTGTGGAATTTTTTTGTTCTTTAGGGTCTAGGTATTACATATATAAAAATTTATTATACAGAGTGAGCTAAATGAGACCTACCAATGTTTAACACGCATAGCTCTTGTAAAAGTCATTTGTTTTAATTATTTTTTTTATTTATTGAATAAATTTTATGGAAATTAAATATGACTATGTATAAATATGACATCAGACAAATGTGCACCATTTTGCTCTTCCACCATTTTGCTACACCAACTGTCAAATATTAACATATCTTTTAAATATTTCCATTAAAAAAAGTTGGAGGCAGTTAAATCTGCTCAATAAAGCGATGACGGGAAATTTGAATGTTTTCAAACTAAAATTTGGCCAAAAATTTCACGCAACAGGTTCATAGTTTGCCTAGCATTGTTAACAGCCACTCCATCTTGTTGGAACCACAATTGGCATGCTGCTCCGCCGTTGGCCGCAAAAAGTTGGCGATCATTATTCTCAAAGATCTTTTTTGGCGTTTCATTCTCATTCGCGAAGAAATATTGGCCGATAACTTTTGCAGCCTTAATATCACACTAAGCAGTACAACTGGATGGGCGTAACTGATGCTAATGTGTTGCCCTTGAATTTTCAGAGCCTCACAATCAACAGTTTTGCTGGATTATATAGTCACTTAAATGTAATAGCAATTCGTTCTTTACCAACACATTATTTTAAAAAAGAAACAGTATAGCGTGTATACAGTAAATAATGAAATATATAGTATACAGTAAAGAAGTGAAAGTTAATTTCTGTATTAAGAGCATCAACACCAATTTGACTGCAAATCAGTAGAGAACGATGCATGAAATAAAAAAAAAACTAGTAAGGATGGAGCTTCGGCAGGGTACCGAAGCTAAAATACCCCCCCGCTGCCATATTGGAGTATATTCGAAGTCTTTAGCCACGACATACACGATGACATTCAGTTTTATATTATAAAGAAAGTTTTCCTATATTGATGACGTCACTTTGTATGAGAGGTAGGCGTAGTTTTCATCCGATTTTGCCATATATCATACAGATGGTTTATTTAAATATCAAAGCTATTTGCAAAATTTTAAAATATTTCTTTAATTTTTGCAGATTTTTAAGAGGTTTTACGTTTAAAATATAGCCAATTTGTATGGGAGGTAGGCATGGTTTTCATTCGATTTTGCCAACTATCATACTGATGGTCTGTATTATATATCAAAACTTATGTGCAAAATTCCAAGGCATTTCCTTAATATTTGTGGATTTTTAAGAGATTTTACGTTTAAAATAAAGCCTCTTTTTATTGGAGGTAGGCGTGGTTTTCATCCGATTTTTCCAAATTTCATAGCCAGGATTAAGATTGAAGGCCAAAGCTTACGTACCAACTTTCAATGCATTTCTTTAATTTTTGTGGATTTTAAAGACATTTTACGGTTAATATAAAGTCACTTTGTATAAGAGGTAGGCGTGGTTTTCATCCGATTCGCCCATTGGCCCGAACTTGATCTTCCTTTTTTAAAATAAAACTTATATTTTGAATTTCATCGCGATAGCTTTAAAATTGCGGCTGTAATCGTGTCGAAAGACGGACAGACAGACGGACACACGGAAATCGACTCAGGAGGTGATGCTGATCAAAAATATATATATTTTTCTATGCTTGCCACGCCCCCTTCTTGGCGTTACAAACAGAATGACAAAGTTAATATACCCCTTACGCAATATGCGTTGGGATATAAAAATGGAGATAGCAGACAGGGTTTATTTTTATATTTTTTTACGATGTGCTGCGGCGAACGCTAGTTTAAAATGGGTTGCTGAATCCAAATCCATGGTCAGAATTTTAAAATTACAAGAATTCATAAAAGTGTAACCCTTTACGTCACACAGTGTAACCGTTTCATATAAGCTGTGGCCAAAATTATTTTTAGTTGCCGCAGAGCAACGAAATTTGGTGTGAACGACTTTTTTACATAGATTAAGAAATTTTTCAAATATTGGCTATATCGGACAATGACCACGCCTACCTCCCATATCAGACAAAGTTAAAAATCGGTGTATCTTTGGACTCCTTCAATATTTCTTAAAACTATTTCTTATTTGGTCTAAAATCACATCAAAAAGCATTCGTACCAAAAATGGCTATAGTCAGACCATTATTCGGGGTACTCTCCATATAATCCGAATTTTAAATATCTCGTATTTTTAAAACAAATACTTTATTTTATTATAATCACACGCATATATTTTCAGTATTATAGAAATGGTCTTTACTAAAAATGGGCTGGGTCAAACCAGATCTTGTGGTACTCCTCATAAAACTTAAATTCTTAAAAGCCGAGTACATTTATCATAATCACTTCATTTGAACAAAATAACATAGAGAACTTTATTTTATCCCAACTAAGTCTTGCATAAAATAGCCTGAATTGATACCTTGTTTGGGATATCCCCCCATATAACCCACTTTTTTCAAACACTTTCACTTTAACATTTTATAAAAAAGCCGTTTTTCCAAATAAAAATTCCTTATAAAATATGCTAACTTCCTTTTGTGCTACCCCAATTAAAACCAAATTTTCAAAACACCAAATTTCAACAAAAAAACACAATTTGAGATCATTTATTAAAAAAATTTTTTAAAAAGTAATATTTTCATATATTTTATATATAAAAAAGAAAATAAAAATTAAAGTTAAATTACAAATAAAAAAAAAATTCCGTATAAGAATTTCTGTAGTTAATCTGTTTCATCCGAAGTGTCACTTGAAACAAAATCTTCAAAATTTATATCAGAAATGAAGCTATTATGAACATCGGCATCTGTACTTTCTTCTATAATATATGGCAATAAATCTTTATAACCATTTCCTGATGTTTCGGCAATATGTCTGTTCGAATAAATGAGAGGATCCGAATTTATCAGTAATGCAATATTCGATATTTTCTAGATTCCTTATGACTAGATTCTAATGCGACTTCAGATAAAAGTCCAATTGGTAAATTAAAATTTTTAATTATTTCCCAGCCATGAATCAATATTTTGTGGACAGTTATTTGCATATTATACCAGGGATAATTATCCACATATATTTTAAAAGTATCCTTTAAAAGTCCTTTTAAATCCTTTAAAAGCCGCTTGACAGTGTTCTCAGAATCAAACTGAAATTTTTTAGTAAACAAATATTTGTGTTTTGTAATACATCATTTCAATATTTGAAAAAAACTTCTGGCAGTATTCCCATCGTTTGAAGTGCCATATCCTGTTTTTACTTTATCAATAAAAAGACCCATTTTGTCTCTAAACTCTTTTTGTATTTTTATTTATTTATATGTAAATATATGTATATTTATATATATATAACACTTTTAATAGCTTTAAACGTTGAGGGTTGTATTGGAAGTGGTCGTATTTGTGAGCGGACGGACCGCCAATTTTGGTATATTTTACAGTTTCGATGCAACTTTACACATACCAAATCTTATATATGTGCCTGAATTATAAGCCATTTTATAGTATTTACACTGTTGTGGGTTGTATGGGAGGTAGGCATGTTCGTTTGTTTTAACTGTTTTAAAAAAATTATCTATCTACTATTTGTCCAGGAATTTGAGTACATATGAACATGTGAGCCAAGTTTCATGTAATTATCTCAACTCCTTCCGATAATCCTACGCTTACGGACCACATCTTTTCAGGTGACATGTTCGGGAGTAGGTTCTACGAAAAAATTTTTTCTTGCGTTAATACCCAAGGAATTAAAAACCTAAAAAAATACTTATTTCTATATAAACATTACTCCATTAAGCTTAAAAAATGTATTCCCAAAATGAAATAACGGGATTTTCTATGTAAATTTTACCAAAAATTACCCAAAAATACCATTTACGAAAAATGACGTAAAAATAAAACAACGCAAAATCGCACCTCTAGCTTTTCAACATATTTTTTAAATAAGTTGATAAATAGCACAAAAAAAAATGTATTAAAAAAAAAATGATTTTAGGAGGTATTCACTCTCAAAGTTGGAAAATAATTTTCGGTTTTTCAAATTCAGTAAATTTAACATCACTAAAAACGCAATGCTTAATGTTGAATAACTTTTGAAATAAAGACTGGATTTAAATAATTAAATTCATATTGAAAATATAATTTTTTAAAATTTTCTAAATTTGTCAAACATGACTCATTTCTTTTTAAAATTTATCCCACAGCAGACTCACAAGGTATGTATAAATGACTCAATTTACAAATTTTAATTATATGCAAAAAACTGCCATCACATATAATTAAATAGAAGGCTTTTTTCACTCAGTTTTTAATAAATAATATATCACTTTTTGAAAGCTTAAGCAAAATTAAAAAATTGTTTTTTTCCTCTTCACTGCTGGAATTTTCAGATGTTTTAATAATTTTTAGAAAAAGTATGTTTTTCAAACTAATTTTATATCTGATCGTATTGAAAGATTTCTTTTAAAATAAATACCATCAAAAGCTGAATTTTTCTATTCAAAAGAGATTTTTGAATATATTGGTCAATTGCAGAGATTTATTCTGGAGTGAATGTAACTATAACTTTTATATGAAGGACAATATCGTCAGAATACTAAATGAGATGCATGCAGAATTACCATGGATCTTTAGCTTTTGACTACTACGAAAGCAATTTTAATGGCTTCATACAAACCTGTACATTAATCGCGACGTAGATAAACATGAATTTTTGACAAATAGCGATCATAATTTTTGAAAAAATATTCCAAAAGCTTCTTACAAAAAGAAAATAAGTACACACTTATTTGTTCACACATTTTATTCTTTATTTATTTTGCATTTTCTGCGCATTGTTTTATCAACTTTTATTTATTTCTTTTTACTCTCATAATTTATATTATTTTATTTGTTCTATATTTCTTGAATGTTTGACTTAATATTTATATTGTTTATTTTTATATTTTAACTTAGCTCATTTTGCTTATAACTTAAATGATATAACAAACTTATAGATAAAAATATTCAATGAATTCTATACAACGTTTAGCAATTTTACAAATTGTATCACTTAATCTAATGTCGATAACGATAGTTTTATATATTGTATATACTTTTTATATATATATATATATCTATTGACTTCATTTCATGTTATTGCAAAGTAGCAGATACTGACTGCATTTTAAACAGTGACTAGAGATACATTCGAACTACATACAACAGATGAGTACTTAATACGATTTACTAAAACTCTTAAGACAAAAATGTTAAGCAAATTTAAAACGAACGAGACAAATAAATATAAATGCAATCTTTATAGCTGCAAGATGATTTTTTTTACATTTTACTAGATTTTAAGGTTTTCCTCAATAAATTAACATAAACAGTAGATTTTATTATTTATTCCTTGAATTCCTGCAAAATGATTGTAAGCTAATTCGCATTGAAAACATACATATATGTTTAGTATAGAATTGTTACTGCATAGCGGTATGGCTGAACTGTATCCGCTAGATACATCAAGAAAATCTAATGTAAATTCAAGTGTTTTTTTTAACTCAATCAAAAACTACAAAATAATTACCTTTTTAAATATGTATTATCTATAGCATTAAGTAGTAGTTTTATGTTTTTATGTTTTTATGTGTATAGATTTATTTATAAGTATCTTTGTATTTATATTAAGTTATGTATATATATGTATCTTTTATATATATATATATAGTGTTGTATGTATGTTATTTATTTGTAGTTATTGTCCACCTATTTAGTTGTTACGGCATGTTTTTGTAATTTTTTTGTTTTGTTTTTTTTTTTTTAATTTTTCATAAGTATTAATTTTGCTGGAAATTGTACACATTTGGCAAACAACAACTTGAATTTGAAAATGGATTTTCGAATTAGGAAACAAAATAAAATTTTAATTATTTTCAATTATTAGCTTAGCATAACATTAAATAAAATTGTACAAAGTTCAAAAATTTTGATATTTTCCTAAATTTAAACAAACGATTCGTAGAATTGTTCGTGCATATGTATCTCATTTATATATATGCATGTGTCTGAGTAGAAAAAATAAAATATTTTGCCATATTTATCTTCGCTTATTTCGTGAATTTTGAGCTTCATTATAATTTCCGCTATGATGCCAGGAATGCTGCGCCGTAGTCATAATTATTAAAATAGTTTTGAAAATGAATATTGCGTTGGTAATTGTATACTCCTGTTGTTGTTGCTGCTGTGGTTGTTGCTACTGCTGATTTCATTGTTATTGTTGCTAATGCCATCTCCTCAATTTCCCTTATTATATTGTAGCTTCTACTGCTGTTATAGTTGCTGTTGTTGTAAATGTTGTTGCTTTCATTATAGTTGGGTCAACGAATCAGCAAGCCAGTATCTGGTGACCAGCGGTTTGCACGGTAATACATATCCTTATACATTGAAGGACATGAATTTTGATTCTGTATGAAAAGTACAAAATAAATAATGTAAAAGTTTTAAAGATTAATAAGAGCTGTGAGTTCAATTTGTCCAAGTTATAAATTATTCTAAAAGACATTTATTTACCTTTGTTCGTTTAAAGTCTATATTCGTCCTTACAGTTCTATGGTGCAGCCCTTGCACGGGTCGCGCATTATTGCCTAATGGTGCTTTTGGTGTACTTTCAGAGCCTTGCATCAGTCGTCTAAGTTGGTATAACTGCAAAGAGAAAGATAAAATTGCTAAGAGAAATCAGATCAGAATTGAGCATTCCTTGAAGTTATACTAAAAATTTTCTTTTTACTATTTAAGAAGATCCTGAGAGATTCCTATGCGCGGTAGCATAGAGTTAGAGCTTCCGACCACAAAGCGAAGGTGTAGTAATTCTCACTCCACACAATAGGGTAAATGATGGCAAAAGTGCAGATAAATTCAAAAAATTAATTTCAAGTTATATTGTAATGCTTAGTACCCAATAAAAGAAGATAAAATTATGCATTACTAAGTGAAGGAATTGTTGCAAAACATTATACCGTTTAACAGCTTTAAAAAAAGCTTTAAAAGTCATAATTTATTTTCTCTTAGAGTGCACGCACTGACAAACGTGTTTGTTCAAAATTTTGTTGCAACACTCGTTTTTGGAGTTTACTCCTTTAGAATCGATTTTATAAAGCGAGTAAAGTCAAGTGTTGAACAAAAACTCAAGCGTTACGTTTTCTGTCATTCTTCTAGTGACAGTTGTGGTGCTCGGCTCTCAGCTGCGCGACTATGCGCAGCAAAATACCAACAACGAAGAAATACTGCTAATACTGAAATCAGGCCTGTAGTCAGGATCCTTTGGTTTTGATAAAAAATCTATAAGTAGATACCAGTATTAACTGAAAGAAAGGATATGCAAATTTTTAATCAAATCCGTTTTCTTTTAAGACTATTTGTGAATATGCCTGTTTTTAAATGACCATAAGAGAGACGAGAAGAGTTTAATTAATTTTTTTGTTTTTACAAATCAATTTTGAGTACTAAGTTTTTTGATTTTTACCTATGGTTTGTTGAAAAATAGTCCAAATTGAGAATTTTTAATTTCTTTTAAAAAGTATTATTCCGAAAATTAGCACAAAAAGTAAAAATGTCTGTGACAAAATTTTACTAATTCAACAATTTTAATGTGAACGGTAAAAATAGGTAAGATTTCTTGCAGTCTATGAAAATCAAAATTAAAATCAGCTATTTAAAATGCAAACATTTTTTAATAAGTTCAGCTGGTGAAGTAAAAGTTGTGAATAACTTTTATTTACATTCTATTTAAACGGGAGGAAAAAAAATGTAGTCTTTAGATTTCGTTTCATTTTGGCTATCTTACGCTTTTGTTGATGTTGATGTGTACAACTACTTGAACCTGTGTGAACCCTAGTTCGAGTTATCGTTAAGGGCTAAAATATTACTGTTCTCGAAAACTATTTCGACAATTTAAATAAATTCAAAAGAAACTATTTTAAGATCATTCATATTTAAATTTCAGACTACTTTTCAAAAACCGTAATTCGAAAACTGGTTTTTGCACAGCACCAGTATCTTATACCCAATTTATTATTTAAGATATCTTATAAAAATAAGTTCATGTTAATGTTAAAATAATTACTCAGCTGGTTAAATTTTTATAAAAAGTATGAAAGAGTAAATTTTTTGGATATTTAAGAATTTAATCGGTCGTGGATTTATATTTACATTATTTGCAAATTAAAAACACTAAAAACAAAATTTTTTCAACTTCCAAATTATTTTTTAATTTTTTAATATTATAAAAATATTTTTAAAAATGCTGAAGCTTAAAAAACTGTAATTGTTAATTCTTTTATGATAATTTGGTCATCAAATCACTATGGAATTGGACTGTATAAAATGTTTTACAAAAAATTTTTCAATCGAGAATTCTTTTTCGAAAAGAAGCATATTTAGATTTAAGGTGATTTTCCGAAACCTCTTATTTGGAAAAGGCTTTGCACAGGGCTAAATTTTTGTGCCAAGTTGAAAATTTAAGATGTCTTATATACCCAGAAAACAACAAAATAAAAAAGTCAAACTTCTTAGTCATTCCCTTTACGTGGAATACCCCATAATGTGTTAAATTTCGGTTCATGTATTTTTTACACTTTTAAAATTGAGAAAAAAAACCAATCAAATGAATGCTTTTTCACAAGTTTTAGGCCTAATAAGCTTACCCGACAAACCTTAGTGGACGACGTTGTCGAAATTCCGACGAATTCATAACTATTTCTAGCTGTCTTAAAGAAATCGTTACAATTTCGTTACGCAAATATCGGAACAGTTTCACTTTTTATACGAATTTATAAAGAGTTTCGTTATGCGACTGTTTGTAAAACAAATTCAAATGCAAACAGAGTAAGCTTTTCCTTCTTTCGAACTCTATGAATAAAATCGTAACTTTTTGGTAACATTTTCATTAAGACTCGTTACGAAATCGTTACGACATTTCGTTACGAAGTCGTGTCAACCGCTTCATACGATATTCTTAACGATTTCATAACGAAATCGGATTACGAAATCGAAAAGATTGCGAAATGTTTGTTACGATTTCGTTAAGAATATTTCAAAATCTTTCCGATTTCGAAATCCGTGTGTCCGTCCGTCTGTCCGTCTGTCTAAATGTATGTCGACACGTAGTTTTAAAGCTATCGCGGTTAAATTCAAAATACAAGTTTGTATTTAAAAAATGAAGATCAAGTTCAAAAATGGGCCAAATCGGATGAAGACCACGCCTACCTCCCATACAAAGTTACTTTATACTAACCGTAAAATGTCTTTAAAATCCACAAAAATTAATTTTGAAATTTGGCATGTGAGCTTTGCTCTTCAGTCTTAATCCTGCGTATGAAATTTGACAAAATCGAATGAAAACCACGCCTACGTCCATTACAAATTGGCTTCATTTTAAAGCCGTAAAATCTGTTAAAAATCTGCAAAAATTAAAGAAATGTCTTGAAATTTTGCACAGAAGATTTGATATTTAATATATATATATAAAACCAAAGTGATATTTGGCGAAATCGGACAAAAACCACGCCCACTTCCCATACAAAGTGACTTTATATTAAATGTCAAAATTTTTAAAAATCCACAAAAACCATCTGTATCCATATTAACCATCTGTATGATATTTGACAAAATCGGATCAAAACCACGCCTTCCTCCTATACAAAGTGACTTCATCAAAATTGGAATATTTTCTTAAATACATAAAGCTGAATGTTATCGTGTCTGTAGTGGCTAAGGACTTCGAATATACTTCAATATGGCCGTGTGGGGATATTTTAGCTTCAGTACTCCATTCCTTAGTAGTTTTTAATGATTTCTGGGTCGTGGCTTTAGATGGGTTAATGCTGAGGAAGAGCGAAAAAGCTGTGGTAGCTGAACTCTATTGTTATTGCATGCTTATATTATCTTATTCATGCTCATAACACCGTTCATAAAGTTCATAAAATAAAAGAACAGTGATTCATTTAACCACTGAACTCGTACATGGAACCATATCATTAAAACAAAGAACCTTTTCTTATATATTAAGTACGTTTTTGGTTCAGTGTACAGTTAATACTCATGGCCTAATTAGCCAAACATAGATCTACGCAACACAGCCGTTGCTTTTGTCACATACAAATCTACCGAACGCGTTTTTTATGTATATAATTAGCTGAAACGTTACGCGACGTTGAATTCTGTTGAATTTTGATTTCTGTGTTACGTCGACTGACATTTCAGTATAAAATGACCTTTTTGTAAGCTTGCTAGCATCACACTTTGTTTTTTGAGTAAAATTTTTTTGTTTGCGTTAATTTATAAAAGCAAAATCTAAGTATTTCAATTTCAATTGATTTTTTATTAATAAATGAAATATGTTTCAGAATGGTAGACGATGAAGAACTAATTGATCTAGTGATTTATTTGACACTTGCTGTGGTTGCTACGTTGGTCGTATAATCAACAAAAAGTCATAGTACTTTGCGTCATGTTAACCTATGTTACGTCGAGTTTGCATAATCAGACCATCAGGTCTATTACAATACTATTTCATTACTTTTAAAAAGAAAATTGTGTCCCGAGTATCAGGACTTTTGTGCCTGAGTTCTTTGGTATGGATGCGCAATTTGTTTTTTTTTTTCATAAACTTCGGAGTTTTTCGTTAATGCTCGTAACTTTTAAAAATAAAAATATGCCCGATACTTGAAACTTTTGTGCCTGCGATATTTTCTATGGATACAAATGGTTTCTGAGGTTGGTTATCTTGATCTTTAGTACTCGGGGTCACCGACTTTGAAACATTAAACGAAAGCTAAATTGGAATACTCAATACTTATAAGTTTAGTCGTTACATAAGTTAAAATTCATGAATGTGCGATAAAAAATACTCGAAGTTTATATATAATTCGGTGGGTCTTACTGCTTAAAAAAGCTAAGTAAGAATAGTTTTTATTGCGAGTACCTTTTTTTAAAAATTAATGTGCTATATAGTAGGACATTTATAATCCTCTGCATTATATAATATATAATTCTTTAACGCACCTCTTGTTTTGTAATATATATTGGTTTGTTTATAATAATCCACACGGTGCTCTCCCAGCAGCCTGGATGTGTGGTGGATCCTTCGTAGGTAATGTAATGATCAGTGTTTGGCAGCAGGGAACGCACTGAAATGTGCCGTATTGCAGTGGAAAAACCTAAAAATAAATAAAAAATTTAATCGATACAAATTTTTGAGATGATTGACTTAAATTGTACCCATAGTTTATTTAAAGCAGAAACAATTCTCCAATAAAGTCTTGTTAACAATAGCTTCCCTATACTTGATTTTATGGTACTTTAGAAACTGCATTAAAGGGCATGTATAATCAATTCAGAGCAAAAAAACTAAAAATAGAACACAAAAGCAGTTTGAATGTTACCGTAAATAAAACTTCCGCAGTTTTCTAAGAATTTTTTAAACTAGTTTGTACTGGTAGCATATAATTAAATAAGCCGCAGTAGTTGTTGGCTCAACTATAGGTTGGCCCTGCATTACGACGCTGCAGCTAGTTCGTGCAAGTAGTGGTTGTTCATTAAGATACACTAACATTGGGCTATTTTTCTTTTTTTCAACTAAGCTACTTCACACTACTCGATATATTGCATTCACAAAGAAAACCAGACTAAGCCATAAAAGGAAACTATTAAACAAGGAAGCGTGAAAGTTTCAGTGTTTCTGCCAACCCAGTAGCAACAATTTTATGACCGTGTGCTTAGCTTAAGCCAAGTCAAGTCAAGTTAAGTCGTCTTGTGCAGGTATAGAAAGAAAGCACGATAATTTTCTTTCTCTTTCTCTTTAATAGCCAGACATGCTGCTGATGAAGCGCTATTTACGTCCGCCCTGTCGTCAACACGAACATCCTTTATGAGTTTTTTAGCCAACAACAGTTGCTCCGCTGCATTCGTTTATAACTTGACGTTGCGTTTTACTTGAAACGTTAAGTTTAAAGTAACTTGCAAAGGTTACATCCTGACATTAAAAAACCGAAATGAAGTGTTGGTTTTAGTAATTTTATTTTTATGTTTTTGCACTTATAGCAATTGCGATACAGTCACTTCTTCTGTTCCAGTCGATTTGCTAGCTAGTTGTGTTGGTTGCATACTATTTCTGGTCATGCCATTCTGGCATGTTATGGTTGAGCTGGATAATTAAGCCAACAAATTAAATGTAAATACTTCAGTTATAACTAAAATATTTTTAATTAATTTAATTATCGGTTGTATTTTATATGTTAAGATGTTGATTCGAATCTAGAAAGAGAGCACATTATTTTAATCCTTTAAGATTTCTGACCTCTGTAGTCTCAAAGTTGAAAGCATGCATTTTCTTAATTGGGTTTAAAACAGTTTGACTTGATTTTAATATTAGTAGAAGAAATATTGAATTGTTAGTTTTACATGTAAACTTGAGATACATTGTTGCCAAGAGAAAGAGGTGGTGTAGTTGTTATGGTAAAATATTTATATTTATTTATGAGCCAAGCTTGGTAAATTGTAAATTTAATAAAAGGGGGTTTCATGTCGCCTAGCAAGTGTAAGGTGTAAGAACAAAAATTTTGATTTGCTTTACTTGATGCGTCAATGAACAATGACCGCAGATCTTACAGGCTACGCAAAAACATAGTGAATAAAAAAAGCAAAAAAGTTAGAAGCAATAATAAACATAATAAAACTAAAAAAATTCATGTTTCAAAGCTTATTTTGCGAAAGAGACATTACATTTAGATGCTTATAGATTAAAATTTGATTATGCTCCATAATAAGGAGAATTTATGTAGTAATTTGTTCTGTAGCTGTAGCTTATACATTCTGGATGGAGCATTGAAAAAAATTAATTCTAATAATGAGGGATAATCTATAGAGCTCAAAAATAAATAAATGTGATTTTACTCTTCGTCGACTTCGTAAAGGTTTTAAATGAATAAGTAAACACATCGGGCTTTATATGAAGGAATAAGTTCCTGAAAATTAATAGTTCTTTGTGCAAATCGAATAAAAGGCTTTTGCATATGTTTCAGTCATAAAATACAGACATCATAAGACTAGCACCAATGAAAAAAGAATATTGAGGGGTTTCACTTCACTGCTGAAATTTCAGAAATCGGAAATTTCCGACGAGTTGAAGTGAGCGACCGTTTTTAATGTTTCGTTTATTTTCACATTTATCTGTCAACCTTAAATTTACCATAGCTTCATTTCGTTAGTCATGCGATGCATGTCAGCTGACAAAGAGTCTCCTTGTCGCATGTTCATATACCATATATGTACTTTATACTTTAGTAATTTTAATAAGCGGCCATTAAAACTATAAATCAATTAAAAGAAGCTAGTTGATTTGCAATTTCGTTATAAACTGCAGACATTTCATTAGCATGAGGCTAGACTTGACAGAATGCTCTTCTTTTTATAGAAATTGTCATATTCACAATGACTCACCCTCATTTTACAGATTCGCTTGTGATTTCTGAACACATCTTTTCTTCGCAAATTTCCGACTATTATTTTTCATCAACTCAATAGATTATTAAATTTAAGCAACCTTCGGAAAACCAAAACAACAACAATTGCACTGAAGTTTTCGTAAATTTGAGCATTCCTAAAATTTCAGCGTTGAAGTTAATACTCTTATTATAACTTTAAACGAACTACAGTGACTACATTTTAATGTGTAAGCCTCTTAAAAAATTAGAACTATTTCGACGCATGAAAGCTTCAAAGCATGTACTTTGAGAATGATGATATCCAAGGGGCCTACTAATGTCAACTTAACATCAAAAATGACCCCAAGAACCTGTAAATCCTTAACAAAAGTTAACGGAGAGTTAGCTACAGTGTTAGATATAGATTGAAGGCGAAATGTCTCAGTGAATGTGAATGTAAGCCCAAATTGGGACGAGTCTATTTTTTGCACACCATTTGTAAACAGCATTAATGCCAGTCTTTAGTAAAAAGGAAGCTGGAAAATTGTTTATTCTAAAGAAAACCTAAGGACTATCTGCAAAGAGTAAACATATGGAGCGCAAAACAACATTAGTAATATCTTAATATATAGAAGGCAAGCACAATACTCTGCACCTAATATCGCTCAAACTGTAAATATTTTTGCGATTATTACAGTTTCTTCCCAACATGAACTGCCCTGAAAAATGTTTAGCCTGAAAGTATGCACAGTATGCTTACCTTTTATGTATGTGCATTAGGGCAAGCAATTTCTTTTCGAAGAAAGTGTATGTCATATTCGAATTCTGTGCTTAATTTTAAGCATAAATGCTGAACAAACTATATCTCAAAAATGACGTTTAACTCCCCAATTTTTAAATGAAAAATCATTTTTTTGGTCGAAGATAATTTCCATTAACAAAATTTTGTGTATTATATGGGCATTTCCAGCGTAACTCACGTGACATTCGTACGATTTAAAGCTTCGTTTTCTCGGAAGTTTATGTTATTAATGTAAAAAAATTTCTTATGTACATAGGCCTTAGAAGAAATAGTAATGGTATGATATACCGGAATTATCGTTCCTGTAACTAATTAAGAATAACAGTGGTAAATATGGGTGTAACTCACGCGACAAAAAAAGTAACTGAGTTTTGAAAGCACGTTTAGATTATGCAAATGCAGCGAATTTTACCTTATAACCCGTTTTTGTTTTTAATTTATAAATAATGGGAAAACAGCAAAGTTTCATAATAAACCAACTTTACTGATGAACTTTGCTTATTTAAAAATACCACCTTGTTCAAAAAGAAAGGTTCATTTATTGTAAAAAATTAAAGTACAAGTTTATTCATCCAAATCAATATTGTCGCCTTCAACATAGTCCCCGTCGGGTGCAACGCACTTATGCCAGCGCTTGATCCAGTCACGGAAACCTTTCTGGAACACGGTTTTTGGTATGGCCTTCAGAGCGTTCACCGATTTTTCCATGACCTCTTCTTTGCTGGTGAAACGCGTTCCTCGAAGCGACTTTTTGACTCAATCGAACAGGAAAAAATCATACGGAGTTAGGTCAGGTGAATTTGCCGGCTGCTGGATGGTTATCGTGTTGTTTTTGGCCAAAAAGTCACGAATAAGATGAGCATTGTGCGATGGTGCATTATTGTGGTGCAAAATCCATGATTTGTCTTGCCACAACTGTGGTCTTTTTTTGCGAATTGCCTCACGAAAACGTCTCATAACGCCCAAATAATACTGTTTGTTGACCGTTTGACTATCTGGCAAAAATTCATGGTGAACTACACCATTGTAGTTCATGTAAGCAGTGAGCATCGCCTTCTTTTTTGACTGGTTTGCGTGTCATACTCGTATACCCATGTCTCATCACCAGTAATGATGGATTCGATGAATGATTCGTCGTTTTCGAACATTTCCAGCTTGTCTTTCGCGATAGCAACTCAGTCTCTTTTTTGCATGAAATTGAGTTTTTTCGGTACCAACTTCGCAGCGACACGTCTCAAGCCCAATTCATTCTTCAAAATGTTCTGAACGGATCCAATTGACGTCCTCTGATATCTCTCTATTTGTCAATTTGCGATTTTTGACCAACATTTCTTTGATTTTTTTCAACGTTTTCTTCGGTAGTCGAACACGATGGCCGCCCGGTAAGAGGGTCCTATTCTACTTCGTCATGGCCACTCACAAATCGGTTAAACCACTTGTTTGCCTTCTGATACGATAGAGCAGAGTCACCGTAACATTTCATAAACATTTTACGGCGCAGTTGAAACCATTTTTCACACAAAATTTGATACAAACTCGTTGCTCAATTTTTTCTTCCATCGTAAAAATCGAAGACACAAAAAAAGTTGTTGTAAACAAAACACTGTCACTTTAACAAATGTCAACGAGAGCCGCTGATATTTCGCAGCCGTGTCATAGACACATGTGGCAACCTACTAAAAAAAAAATTTTCGAATCGGACAGTTAAGTCCTCAGTAACTCACGCGACCTAACCCACGCGACAAAATTTCCGTTAAGAATATGTATAATCAAAGCAGAGAGAAAAGAGCTTAAGAAGAGTATCTTACATCTTAGTTCGGCCATGGTTGAAGCTTACTAGGTGTCGTGTCCTATATCTTCAGTAGACGAGGGTTTAAATATTAGTTAAGTCATTGAAATTTTCAGAATACGAAGTTCATACATATCAGTATTTTACTAGATAAAAAAATTAAATTTCGAAACACATTAAATTTATTATATTTTTTGATTTAAATTTTTGTGGAAATGCCCATATATAAAAAAAAACAGCAAAAATTTAGGAAATGGAAAATTATGTAAGCAGGACAGATAAGGGACTATTTTCCTACTTTCAACCGTCACCGCCATAATGTCCTCTCTGTTCTTTTCAACAACACGTCGCACTTTGGGAGAAATATTGACAAAATCCTCGTATTGAGGGTTATTCCGAAGTAAACGGGCTTACTTATTTTTGCTAGGTTTTGTAATCTGGATACATCCAACATGTGAAAACACCCTTTGCATGTTTAATGATCCGAAAAATTAGTCTTTATGGTCATCCAAAGTTGAGCTTCTAAAAGTTTAATTTAACAAATGATTGTAGAATCTGTATTTAAGAATAGAATTAACTCAAATTTGGGTTTTTACAATAAAGGTAATTTTGACGTGCTTTTAAAATATAAATTTGTTCTTATATATATTTTGCGGGTAAGATACGGGTTCCTTAAGTTGCGCCTTCTTTCAAGATTTTTGTAAAATTTTTTATTTAAATAGTTAATTTTTTTATATAATTTTTCTAAATGCTTCTAATTCTTTGAAATACTTCGGATCTAAAAATTTCTAACTTTCACCTTGAAGAAGAGACAAACTTAATTTGCGAGTTGTTGCGTGAGTTGCAAATGCAAAACTGTTGCATAAATAAATAAAATAAATTCAGTTAAATAAATTTAAGAAAAAGAAAATTATTTAAAAATTATTCTAAAATAATTAAATGTAGAAACCACTGTTTTTTTAACAAAGATGTCAGGTATTTATTAGTTTTAGTAAATTAATAATTCGTGATATAATGGTAAGACGCTCTTACGATCAGCAAATTTCCTGGTGGAGTACAGTTTTGCCATATGAACCAATATATCGGACTTTTTACGATTTTCAGTCTTAAATTCGATGATCCGATATTTGGAAACTTCATTTCTATTCAGAAAAAATGCCCAATGCCCGATAGTGCATATATTTTTTTAATAAAGTATTTTATATGTAACTTAAAAAATAATATTTTTCCATATATAATCTTTTTTACTAACATCTTATATTTGGTAGGTTTTGATGGTCAAAACAACAACATTTTTCATTAATTTACTCAAAGCAAAATCAACGTTGTTGTTTCATATAACTATGACCTTGTGAGTTATGAGGAAAAAAAAATTCCAGGATCTGGCAAAGATAGTTTTTCACCCTCGAGTTCTAAAAGTTCTAATAAATGATTATACGGAATCTCATGTGTAAAGGGGGGCTCAAATAAAATATGTTCGCCATTTAAATTAATCATATTCGTAAAATCAGAACAATTGTAATTGAGTATTGGTTCTATGGCTAGGGGACTGATCGCTTAAAGTATCAGTAGTGTGCAATAATATGACGCAGTAACGGGGTGTGTTCAGTGCATGGCACTTTAGTTAATCGAAAAACGCATGGAAATAGACGAAAAAGACAAGTAAATGAGCAAAAGGCTAAAAATTTGCTTGCGCTCTTTGGCATTGATAAAACCCATTGTTGTGATATTTCGTATACAAAACAACTTGAGATTTTACAATTGCAATATATGCAATTATTTCTTAAACATTAATAAATACACAAAATTTAATAAATAAAAAAATTAGCTTCGATCAAAAATCTGATAATATATTGCTTTTTCTTTTTCAGAAAAATTTTTAACATAACATTTAACAGTTTATGTTAAACATTTACATTTTTTCAGAACAGTGTGTTGTAAAAGCACTGTAATAATTGCAAGAAATTTATTACATTTTGATCGTTAATGCTTCGAGCCCATCGTAGGACGGGCTTTTATACTAGTCATTAATAAATAACAAAAAGAGCAAAGATGTATCGTTGGACACACGAGAGAAGCGAAGTTTTTCGCAGTTTCATAGATTTCATAATTTAATGGTTTTTTTAGTTAAAATATCTTTTAAATTAGAAAACTTAAATAGCATAAAGTAAATTAATATTCACTCCAGTAAATTTAATTACGTTCCATTACTTTTTATTTATTTAATTACACGCTAAATTCATTATTATTTCAACGCACTTGTGGTTAATTGTTAATTTTTCCCTAGCGCTGTATTTTCCCTAACCTGTACCAACAACAACACAAACGCTTTCACATCACATCTCAAATCACATCTAGTATATCAGTGATTCCATGTCGAATCGGACGCTTATGGCCAAAAAGTGATCTTGACGATTACGATTTTTTTAAAATTTTGCACGTCGATAGTACTTAAGGAAATAAGAATATATGCATATTTTCTTAAATTTTTGTATTTGGTTTTTTTTTAAGTGATACATAGCGGGAAATTAAGAAAAAGCCAAAAATTTATCATTCGTACATGTAGTAAAAATATATCTGCAAAATCGTAAGTCCTACCAAAAATGTGAAGAACATATTTTAGAGATCTTGAATTGATCTTTTTTGTGGCGTAGTTTTTTACCAACACTTTAATGTAGAATTTTAATTTTTTTGTTACTAAAAATTTCATTCACATTTTTCAATGTCACTATATTTGGACGTTTTGAAAACACTGTCGTATTGAAGAAAAAAAAAAAAAAAAAAAACGAAATGGCCATTTCAGCCCTTGAAAGGACTTTGGTCGAGCTTCTTATGATCAACTGTGTTGTGTGTGTTGTGAAATGTTTGAACACAAATGATCGAGAACTGGACCTACATGTTTTACGCCGACTCCGAACGGCTTATTTTCTCAAGAAGCTTTTCATGGCAGTTTTTTTTTTACTCTCCGAGGTTTGCCATTGTCTGCAGAGAGGTGACGGCCGAACAAGAAAATTAATTCAATTGAAAACAATTTTCTGTGTCAGATGGATTCGAACCTGGGTTCTCTGGCGTAAGAGTCACACACTCCACCCACTACGCCACGGCCGCCACTCGTATTGAAGCATTCATTTTTAAATCATTCTTGAACTTTTACGTTGGAGAATTAATGTATACTATTTCAAACGAATTTTTCAAAAACTGCCTACACAATTTCATACGAAACACTCTCATTTTTAATTAAAAATGGGGTTTTTAGTAATTTTTGTACTTCTTATTGTCTCATTGGCTTTAAATTTATATTTTTTATTTTATTTTTTTTTTTTTTTTAATGCCTTGATAAAGCAAAAGCTGCACGAATTATACTTTTTTTTGGATTTGGATGTAAAACTTGTGTACGCAGTTTTTGACAAATTCGTTTTATACATTAAGCATTAATTCTCCTAAGTAAAATTTTGATAATGCACTAAGAATGAGTTCCTCAATACGACAATGTTTTTTCTTTATTTCTTTTTTCAACTTCAAAAAAATTTTTTTCAACATATCTGTGATCATAATATACATGGGCATATCAAAGATATCAGGCAGGGAGAGAAGTTTTTTTTCCATAACTTTGAAGTTTGATTGTAAAAAATTCTTTAACTGGAAAGAATTCAATTTGATATGAAAAAAATTTAGTTTAAAGTTAAAAACCTCTAGTGTTACAATTTTCAATTAATATTATTTTACCAGGCTAATGTGTTGTTATAAGATCGTAACGCTTTAAGAATTGTTTAATAATATTATTTTATTGCTTATCGGATGTTAGGGGGGGGGGGGGACTGTCACTAACCCCCTCTCTAGGCCCATGGCAGTATTTATCAGTTTTTCCCATTTTTTGGGAAACGGTTTGTATCGATAGATTTAAAAAATTTATTTCAATAGAAATATATACTATTTGATCTTCGTATCAGTTTAAAATAGAGTCATTGCCCATTGCACATTGAAGTGTAATATAAGTTGCACTGATCATCTCTGATTTGGCTCAAATTTTGTTCTTAGATTGGTTTATCCTTTAGAAAACCAAATCCAGAGATGTAGATATAAAGATAGCTTGCTGAATTTGTATTGAATATTCATTAACACTTCACATTTTACGCCATAACTTCTGAACTCTTCAAGACATCTTTATTTAACATGGTTGGGAAGGTAATGGAACTTAAATAGATGAAAATAATTTAAAAGAAAAAAATGAAATAACCTTTTGCTGGCATAGTATTAAACTTTGAAATTAAGAATGGGTCATTCTACTGCAATTTTTTCAAAAGTCTTACCTTTTCCATAAAATGGATGAACTAGCCTTCCTAATGATACTTTATTTACGAAAATCGGATTTAAATTGACTGTGATACGTTGTCTCAAAGTAGACCCTATTTGGATCACGAAAAATGATTCTAAAAATTTAAAAAAATTTGGTTTTCTAATCAAAAAACCAATCCAAAAACAAAATTTGAGCCAAATCGGAGATGAACAGTGCAACTGATATTACACATCAATGTGAAATGGGCGTCATATAGGAGTCCTTAGCCCAGATAATTATTAGTAGAGCTGCATGTTTTTACACAATAGTTGTTTGGCAATTTATTTAAATATTAGCTTTAACACTTTCTTATTGATTTTATTTTTGTATTTTATCTCGATTCCTTTAATATCAAATTACATAAAAAGTGTTATATTTGAGAATTGAATACATACTAGCACTATTCTTTTAGTGAAGCGAAGTATATTTTGAGAAATGAAACTGTCAACCAGGGGCGAAACTGGCGGGGGAAAAGGGAGGCAATATATCCCTTTTTTTATAGCCTTATTGTTATTTATTGCTGAAATTTAGTTAGACTATTAAGTTTTGCATACAATATTTATGAACGCATCAAAGTCAGTCGTACCATTTTTTGTCATCACCATCAGCCATATCAAAAACCGACTTAAGACAGCTATTTCACTTTACGTCATATCCAAAACCAATTTCAGTCTGTCATTTTACTTTAAAATATACCCAAAACCAACTTCAGCCGGCCAATACTATTTCAGTTGTACCTTAAACCAAACTCAGTTGGCTAAATTTCAATTAGCCGTGCGCAAAACTAATTCAATCCGAAATTTTAAAAGCATTGACATTTTAATTCCAATCCGTCATTTCTTTAGCCCATAATGCAATTAACTAGGTGGAAGTGCCAGCTGGCTATATTCACATAAACAGCGATCATGATCATAGGTTGTTCTTTGACTGTATAGCTTACTTCTTATTTTTTTGTACCTTTTTTTGTTTTTGACAACCTATGAACCCCAAAAGAACTGCCAGTCACTACTACTGTTTTCCTCGTATCATGCTTTAGCTATGTGAAACAAATTCAGTTATACCATTTGTTCAGTCTTGTTTAAAGTACTTTATTTATAATTGGTGCGAATGTTGTCCCATTTTTTCTTTGAAAAATTAGTATGAATTCCAGATTGCCAACTTAAATTCGCACAGAAAATTTTGTTTCCCTCAGCAAAAAGTAATAAGTCCCACGTGTACATTATTATTAATTATACATTATTTGTATTATTATTATTATTATAAATTTAAAGATTTTATAGAAAAAACACAGGTGCGTCGTTGAACACACGAGAGAAGCGAAGCTTTTCTGCAGTTCCATAGATTTGATAAATTTTTAATTAAAAAATTGAAATACCATTAAATAAATTAAATTATATATTAAAGAACACACACGAAACAAAATTGAACAAACATTTTAGATACCTTGCCGATGTCATGCATGCGTTAGTTAATTCAATATTAATTGATATCATCTATTTTTTTTAAACTTAAAAAACGCACTTGTCAACGCACTTGTGAGCATTGCTAATATTTTGCGATGCTAGTAACATCTTGAGGCAAGTAGAAGCATATTTTTGTTTGTTGTTGTAGTATAGGAAATACTATAGGAAATAAAATATAGGATGGTGACGATCTACTGCAGCAAAGCTTCTGTTATACTTTAAATTGGATTAACAACTCTTTATAACAAGGCATTGTGGCCCAGTGGATAGTGTATTGAATTCTTAATCAGTGGATACGGGTTCAATCCCCCACGACGGGCCGAAAAATATTTTTAATATTTAATATTAAAGTATTAAATTGTCTTGTTGTAATAAGCGCTAGCAACAAAGAAACCATAAAATTTCCAAGGTAAAATCTGTCGAAAGTTTTTCAGATGTCACTCAAGCAAATCACAGAACGAGGCTTCGCTTCAAAAGTTAATGAAATAGTAAGAATCGTTTTATTTTTTCTTCATATATACAGAAACTAAGAAATTATAAAAACAAAAACGAAAATAAACTTTTACATGCTAATTTGATATAATTGAAATACTATTTCATTTAAAGATGAAACGATATGCTAACTGCCTTTAAGATTTATGTTGGCCGAGCGGATGAGTAACTTTGGCTAATTGAATTTTGTTGTATTAAGAAAAAATCGGTAGTCAAGGGTATTAGTTAGCCAAAATACTTAATTACCCTGGTCTCGGTACGCCCCGGTAATAATGTGGTTGAAAGCACCTTATAGTGCAATTGAATTGCATTAAAAGTCGATTATTTTCAGTATCGGAAAGTCGAGTACAAAAAGCCGAAACTTTTCGATTTTGACTTGCACATACCTAATAAGACCGTTTCAGTATGACATATACTCAATTGGTCCCAATGTAAATCCATAAGGCTCATTACGCTCAGTTGGTTAACCATTTTATAGAAACTGTTCTATATTTCCCCCACTTAACTGTCTCAATTCTCACGTTGCCTTCATAAAACGAAAGAATTTATGTAAAAATACAGTTTTACTCCTCTTCTTGCAGTTATTTTATTAATTCATGATTTTTTTAATGTATAAAGCACGAAAAACGCAACGAAGCATGTATAAAAATTTGGAATGAATCAAGGAGCTGTGCGAGAAAATGAAATAATGGTAAGAAGAGGGAAAACGAAGGAATGCATGCAGTAAATAAATTCTTATATAAATATTTTCACGTGAAGTAAAACGTGTTTGCAAGCATTTTGTTGACCGGAAATGAAATTCCTTGTTAGTAATTTTCTTTGGCGGCCATGATTGCATCGGAATCTCGCGCACGGCCAACATGCCAGCAGCAACAATAACAACTGCAAAAAGTCGTTGACATTTTAATGTTACTACAGTTACAGCTGCTGTTGTTATTGACGTTGTAAATTTTGTTGTTGTTGTTGTTGTTGTTGTTGTTGAAGCCGTTAGTAGTGTTCGGTCTTAATTTGCAATTGGCACTCGGACATTTTTACTCACCTCTGAAGAGCACCTTATTAAATGTGCTCGTTATGATCCTCAGCTCAGGATTCGGTGTTTCGCTAATTTGCACCATCAATGACAGGCCAACGATGCCTTGCGACTTATGCTGAGCCTCGGACATGTTGTGATACAGCTCCTTGTTGAAGCCGTAGATTTGAATCTGTTGAATGGTTGGTTGGATTGAATACAAAACGAATTTTATCATAAAAGTAAATTTGAAAAATAAATATAAAAAAACAACAAAAAAGATGAGCAAATAAAATGAAAAGTGAAATTTAACAGCACCATCACACGACGCCAGCTACTCCCCAAACTTACCTCACCGGGAAAACTATAGCCTTGTATAAAATGCTCGGAGCCGCGGCTGTTTTCGGTGCCGTAATGTATGTAGATTTCCTCGAATTGATAGCGATAGGCAAGGGGTCCGCCAGAAATGTTCACGTGTTGCTTTGTATCTTTGTCGACGCGGAAGACCAGTGATTGACCTGTATTGTGAAGTGTACCGGAAACCTGTCGATTGTAGAAAAACAGAAAAACACAAAAAAGAAAAATTAAACATTACGAAATGGCAAGAATTGAGCAGTTTGTGAGTACCAAGTTTGTGAATATTTGTTATTTTTCGTATTAACTTTCATATTTCTTGCATATTTCCTTCATTTAAAATTTAAATTGAAAGATTCTTTTTTGTTTATTTTGTTTATGTTTTCATGTTGCTGTAGTTGTTTTTTTATACCTTGTGCTTGTCAATGTGTAAAGGACGCAGATAAGGATCGAACAATAGCTTGTCTGGCACAACGTCTATCGGTGACTGACGTCGTCCTTTGTTGCACATGTTCCACTGTGGATTTATAAGGCCCCAAAAACTTGGTCCTGTAATAGAAATAAATGTAAATTTAATAGAGAATCGTACAAAATGTATGAAAATTTAAAGCATTTATATTTGAGAAAAAGTCAATTGAAGTAAATACATTTTTCTTCAAAAAGATTCAGGAATGTAAGTAAAATAAATACATCGATGTTTTTTTCGATGTGATGTATCAAAATATTGCATCGATGCATTCATTCGATGTATTTATTCGAAAAAATTTATGTTTTTTAACGATGCATCGAATAAACGTATCATAATTTTCCTTCAGCTATAAATATACAACAAAAAAATAAAACACAACGGAATTTCAATGAATGTTTCATATATTAACTCACAGTGGAAATTTATTTGTCAATTTCGTGAATTACAACTCCCAATTTTGGTAAAAATAAAATTTTATTAACACGTTTTCCTTGCAATCTGTTGCGCTGCTGATTTTAAACTGTCAAAGTTTTTGAAAAAAGTCTTTCAGAAGGTACTAAAGTGGATTCTATAGTTAAATATGTAAAAACTATATGACACCATTTTGAAAATTGCGGCTTAACATCTGCACATATTTGCAATGGATTTCCATTCAACCGGCCTGTTGCTCTTAAGGCAGATTTTTAGTCTAAAGAGAAAAATGTTCGGCGTTTTTCCAAAATTCAATAAAAACTAGTAAGGAATGGAGCTTCGGCAGGGTACCGAACCTAAAATATCCCCCAATATACAATGTTTATGTATAATCTACAAACATTTTTGTCTCATACGCTTAATTTATTATAATTTATAATAATTTATTTTACCAATAGCTGCCACATACAGTAATTTGTAGACTGCTCATTAGAGTGGGTCGAAAAAAAAAGTTTAAAAAATGCACCCCTTATTTGAAAGATGACCTCGACACAATTCCAATAACAAAAAAAAAATTTTTTTGGATCCGCGGAAAAGCAGCCAAAATCGTATTTTTTCCATAACTTTGCATTTTATGTCCGATTTTAGAAAATGATATACCGTTAAAAGGGTCTTAACTAGTACTACATTTCCTTTTCAGAGCTTTTGGACTTTTGAAATTATAAATCAACTCGTAAGCCCTGTAACCTCTATTAACCCCCTGAACACAATTTTTTTATCATAAAATTAAACTTCTTTAAAATTTATTTACATCTTGTCCAAAAAGTACTTTATTTGGCCTTGAAACAAAAATACTGTAGCAGTTCCAAATTGAAGTATAAAACTTTGTTAATTAAATGTCTTTAGGAGGTATTCCTGGTTGGCAAACATTTTTGTTCGATTTTTTTTATATATTTTTATAGCTTGAGAATATCGTCCTAAAAGGGTTTTTTGAAATTTGAAATACTTTAGGAGATATGGTCTTTCTTGTCCAGCAATGTTTTCGCCAAAATGCGATTTGCTTAATTTGGCTACTTTTTGAATGCAACGGTTTGAAGCAACCACCGAATTTCGTTCAACGCGTTCTTTGGTTGGTAATAACTTGTTTATATACGCATTTTAAAAATAAATGAATACACATTTTAGAGCTTAGGTATTCGAATGTTGGCAGCGTTTAGTTCACTTTGAATTAAATTATACACCGGACGCGCGCACGCATACAGTTTTGGAAAGTACAGTTTTGATAAAAATTTTTGTTTGTGCTAAAGGCAATGGATAGCAAAAGTAATAGAAATAAAAATAAAAGAAACACTGGTAGCAATCGAAAAACTCGTCGAACGAAGAACGTTTGAAAAGGTCCGAAGCCAGAGCTCTGTCCGCATCAAAACAAGGTAGAACTGCCCGAAGAGCAGAAAGATCCGCTGAGTCCTCATTTTGTCCTCATTTTTTTAAAAAGAGGAAGGAATTCCTTATGGGGCTGGCATTGCAGATTGATATATGTAAGAACTTCACAAAAAAAAAATGTTTTATTGCCTAAAATTTTCTGAGTTTTTTAAAATCACGTTTTTGAATTTCAAAGTCACTTTTCTCCGGTTCTACTGAACCGATTTTGATGAACCCAAGTGCAATCGACGCAGAATTGTCGAATTTGTAAAACTGTATTCTCAAATTTTTCATTTCAATTTTTTCTTTTGTTGCAAAAAATAACTTCAAACTTAAACGCGTTTATCTCGAAACCACGTTTTTCAAGCTTGCGGCCCAGATTGCGCCCGTAGTTCTGAACCGATTTTGATGAAACAAAGTGCAATCGACGCAGAATAGTCACCATTCTGATCTTTATCTCAATCACAATTTTAAACAATTTTTTAATATTTTTTTTACACTTAACTACAAAAAAAAGACTCAAAATCGGTTTTTCATTTTTCAATGACCGCCGACGAATGACGAATGACCGAAAATTGAAAATTGATGTCAAAAAAATTGTTTTTCAGCTAGAAACAATAACGTAAACCAAAGTTGAGAAATATTAATTAAGCCTATAGCTCCTAAGAATGTGAAAATAGACCCCCCCTCCCATAGGATTTTTTGCTCAGCTCAACATAATCTTTCAGCTACGTAAATAAATGGTGGTTAAATTTTAAGGGCGGATGTTGATTTTAAATAAGACACAAATTATGTACGAAATTATTGTCATTCCTTTTTATTATGATAATATTGGTATAACTCAATTATATATGGAACAAAATATCGGTCAAATGGCTGCGGCGACCTCGGCGGCACACCTCCATCTAATGGTCCAAATTTTCGATGACGCTGAGTGAGGTTCTATGCCGTGCCGAATTATCTCATTCTTTAGCTCTGGAATTGTTGCTGGCTTATTGACGTACATCTTTTCTTTCAAATAACCTCAAAGAAAGAAGTCCAACGGTGTCAAATCACATGATCTTGGCGGCCAATTGACATCGCCACCACGTGAGATAACACGACCATTGAATTTGTCGCGCAAAAAAGCCATTGTTTCGTAAGCTGTGTGGCAAGTGGCACCGTCCTGTTGAAACCACATATTGTCCACATTCATATCTTCCACTTCGGGCCATAAAAAGTTCGTTATCATCTCACGATAGCGAACACCATTCACAGTAACTGGCTGACCGGCCTCATTTTGGAAAAAATACGGTCCGATGATGCTACCAGCCCATAATCCGCAGTACGAGCTGTACGAGCATGCACTGGTGTTTTCACATCTTCTACAGACCCGGTTTGCTCAAATTTTTGCACGATTTTCCCGATTGTACGCACATTTGGACGATTAAATTGACCGGAAAAATCACTCAGTGCACGATATGCATTTTAATTTGAACGCCCATTTTCATTATAAGCCTGAATAACTTTAACGTGTTGCTCGATTGTGTAGCTTTCCATGATTCAAATTGAGTTAGTCTGAAATTGAGAAATGTCAAATGAAATGCAGAAAAAAACTTGACGCTTAGGTGTGGTTCACATTCAACATCCGGCCTTAAAATTTAATCACCCGATAGTTGCACTCCCTGTATATGTATAGGACACCCTGTATAAGTGCAAAATTTGGTTGGTATGTGCAACGATTCATACCAACGGTGTAAAATAATTTCATTTAAAATTAAAGTGCCACGCCCCGTTCAATTCGAGCCAATTTTCTAAACTTTGAAATTAGAAAAACGGTGTAGAAGGAGTTCGATTAGAATTAAAATTCACACGCCCCTTGTCCAATCCCACCCACTTTTGTAAGCTTATAACTTCTCATTATACTAAAGAATATATGTGCGAAATTTGGTTGAAGTCGGAGAAACGGTGTCGATGGAAATATATTAAAAATAAAGTGCTACGCCCCCTGTCTAGTACCGCCCAATTTTATAAACTTACTCGTAAGATTCCACAAATAAACAAGGATGATATGTGCAAAATTTTGTTGATATCTGACACACGGTGTGGAAGAAGTTCGATTAAAAGTAAGATGCCACGCCTACTTTCCAAGTCTAAGGTCTTCACATTACACCATATGTGTATATAGAATATATGTGCAAAATTTGGTATGTGTTGGATAAACGATGTGGGTGGGATTTTGAAAACGAAAGTTTTTCTATTTTGATGATGTCACTTTGTATGCGAGGTAGGCGTAGCTTTCATCCGAATTCGTCAAATATCATAGTAATAGTCTACATTGAATATCGAAGCCTATGTGGAAAATTTCAAGACCTTTCTTTAATTTGAGCAGCTTTTTAAGAGATTTAACGGTTGCTATAAATCCACTTTGTATGGGAGATAGGTGTAGTTTTCATCCGATTTTTCCAAATTTCATAGGATTTATATTGAAGATCAAAGCTTATGTGCAAATTTTGAAGATATTTCTTTAATTTCTGGGGAGTTTTAAGAGATTTTACTATAAAAGTTATGTCAGTCTGTATGAGAGGTAGGCGTGGTTTTTATCTGATTTGGCTCATTTTCGAACGTGATCTACATTTTTTTAAAAAAAGGTTTTATTTTGAATTTTATCGCGATAGCTTTAAAATTACGGCTGTAATCGTGTCGACAGACAGACAGACGGACACATGTAAATCGACTCAGGAGTTGATGCTGATCAAAAATATATATAATTTTCTATACCTGACACGCCTCCTTATTGACGTTACAATCGGAATGACAAAGTTAATATTCCCCTTACGCAGTACGCGTTGGGTATAAAAATCCTTAAAAAATGCTGGTGCCAGAATAGACCCCGTCATACCACCCTTATTTTATTCATATTGCTATTTACTATCCCTCTTAGTACAAAAAATTTTGAAATCCGTGTAACTGCACTTTTAGGATTGCTGGCTCCCGGATTATTATATATGTACTTTTTTAATATTGTTTCCGTCAAAAAATTCAAAAAGAAAAAAGCTTAAAACTTTCAGCTGTGTTCATAAAAAGATACAAATCTCTTTTAACCCTTTGTAAAACACATTCCATGGCTATGATCAATCTTCTTAATACAATTGGTAAGTAATTTGGACAGGCACATTGCTCCAGTAAAGCTGTTCGTGAAATAAGCTTTGCTAGAGCAATGAAAATAATTCCATCACGCATAAGAATTCCGCCTTCTTGTATTTTGCAGGTCGTTTTGGCGCGAGTACACATAATCGGCGACCAAAAATTTTACAAAAATTGCACATTTAGGAGGAAGTATCGCTTCACAAAGCCAACTGTGCAACACATTATAAGCCTCGTGGAAAATGAATTGAAACTAGACAGAAGAGGAAGCGAAACATCAACTCAACTCCAAGTTTTAGTGACATTGCGTTGTTGGGGTCGAAGAGAAGTAAGTAATCTTGCAGAACTTAATATTATATTTATACATTTTTCTTAAAGGTTCAAGACGTCACAGGCGACTTGCACGGTCTTAATCAACCAACAGTAAGTAGAATATGTACTAGAAATGCACGTGCACTTGCACGCCTAGGAAGTACCTCGATTCGAATGCTGGTTGCCATAGCAGAGGAGGAATCTACCATGCAGCACTTTAGGCATATTGGAAATTTCCCTGGCATAATTGGAGCAATAGATGGCACACATGTGCGAATAAGGAAAACTCGGGGCGAAGCTGCTCAATATTATATTGTATAGTAGTTAAATTTCATTATATTTATCAAAGTCATAAACGAAAATTACAACTATTCTTACTTTAAAGAATCAGTATTCCCAGTTAAGCTATAAAACTCTCAAAACTCGTTTATGAATACAATGCTTTTAAAGAGTATTTTAACTTTAAAAATCATTTTGACTAATAAACGTTTGAAAGCTGTTTTGAATATTTTTTATGAATACGGCTGTTAATTTTCAAATCATGTGCTATTTTTTCGAAAATGAAATAAATATGTTGAAAAATTTTACATTTTCTGCAGCATCTAAAAATATATTTTTTATGTTTTTTCAAAAATTTTGTCCGATCATTTTTTACCAAAGTTGCAAAGACTGATTGAACCTCCCCCCACTTCAAAAATAATATTGATTTTGATTTCATTTCAAGAATAACGCAATAAAGTTGTTTTTATTGTAATAAAATTTAATTTCATTTCACATTTTCATTTCATGGACTGTTCAATATTTTGCTTCTTTAAAATTCATGAATTGTCAGTGGAGAGGTGTTAACCTATGACCATCGATATAATATAATATAATATCGTACACACCCTCTTCTTATTCCGGTAGCCACCTATACTAAAAGATTTGTGATCGTGGTTTTGAAAATTTTTAACGAAAATGAAAAGTTTACACTTAGACAAATAAAATTGGCTTAATAGGCAGGATTTTATTTGCCAAAAATATGTTAAAATACACTGAGGGAAATATATGTTAAAATTAAATGAAATTGTGTTCATATTAAACGAATATGTTTTTGAAATAGAGCTTTAAACAATTTCGTTTAAGCTAAGCATAAATGTTTGTAAAGTTAAATTTAAAACAAAAGATTTTGTTTTCAAAACAATGTTTTTAAATACATTTTTAATGCAAACATTTTCAGTTGAAAAACATTTATTTAAAAATAAAATTTAAAACAAAATTTTTTATATTGAAAACAAAAATTTTAAGCCCCCGTTTTTTCGATGCCATTTTTTAAATTTTTTCGCGTTTTTGACGTCAGATTCATGATCAGCGACCCCTGGGACCCCTCGAATACTAAATCTAAACTCCATTCGATGACGTTTGCTTTATTGCGGCTTGAAATATTGAAATATGTTATATATTAAAATAATTAATTAGTTTTCATTTCATCTTACCTTTAAATTTTGTAAGTCCAATAAAAAATATTTTCAAAGAATCAAATGGATTTTTCTAGCTTGATCTGAATTGTCTGATAATGACTCTACTACACATACTTTTTTAATTCAATGCTAGATAGCGACGAATTTTTTGTTATAAAAAGAATTAATAAGAGAAAATTGTAAGAAAAAGTGAGAATATGAAATGAGAATTATACAAAAAACATTAAACACGCATGTTTTTAATTTGTTTTGTAGAAACACAAATGCGTTAAATTTATATTTTAAAATTTTTTGTTTAATTTTAACGTATGTTTTTTTCTCAGTGTACATTTTGTATTAATAAACGGCCATAATATTTTTTTTAAGATAATTTTATTTGCGAAATTATTAAGATATTCAGAAAAAATTCAGCTGACCAACATTTTTAAGTCAGAAACTTCCGGCATACCTATTTGAATGGTGTGATAAGGTTTAAAATTTCTCTGTAATCACGAACATTTTTTTCAGTTTACATATTTTAATGTAAGATTCGAAAATATCTTGGTTGCATCACACATACCAGTCGCTCATACCAGTTTTTATTACATGGTTGAGATTTCTACTATTACACATTGTACTTTGTTTTCTACTTTCTTCCTTAGATTTTTAATTATATGTAGATAAGTATGCAATAAGAACTTATAGGGAAATTTTAATTTAAGGTGGTCATACAATAAATTAAGGTTAATACAGAATTTTATCTTTGATTCTAGTTTATGCATTAAAATTGTCCAAATCATTATCATTTAAATTATGATTTCTTTCCTATTTTGATTCTCTGCCTTCTTCCTCATATTGCTGGTTACTTTGAATTTCTTCAACTTTTAATGATGCTGATGGGTCCGTGCACCAAAATCATTCAACTTTACTGAATTCATTTAATTGCTATCCACATTCAGTTGCTTTGTATAAAATGCGAGCATAAATAGCTTCAGTAGTATTTTGCCACATTAGGGGTATTCACGATGTGTTGTAGTTGTCCTTGTATTGTGTATTTTTGATAAATTTGATATTTGAAGTAAATTTTGTAAATTTACAAAAACAAAATACACAGTGTTCAAAATACAGCAAAAATACATCGACGAAATCCTATTGCAGTCTTTGTAAATTTCGTTGTATATGTGATCAGCTGATCAGCAACTCAACATCGAGGAAGTTACCGGCTGCCATGTGAGTTTATTTAAAAAAATTTATTACTATAAGTGTTTCGCTCAAATTTTTGCATTATTTTGAAGGAATTTCAATTCATATTTCAAACAAGAGTATATACACAAATTAGCTGGTTTTAAAAATACAAGACTTTATTGAAGGTTCGCTCACAAAAAGATGTAAATATTGTAAATTTTATAAAAATTTATCACAAATACATCACATCGTGAATACCCCTATTGTATTTAAAAATATGGTGCGTAAAATTTATATAATGTAACTCGAGTACTGATCAAAAACTATGAATGTTACCATGAAGAAGCTGATACAAGAATTTGATTCCACTTAAACAAATGTTCAAACACAACTTTAAAGAGCAAAAAATATGGATCATAAGCAAAACCAATAATCAAGTAAATTGCATCAATTGTACACACTTTGCAGACAAGTAGGTTCATCAGTCTGTCGAGCTCTAACTGGCTCCTATGCGGGTTTTACAGGTTGTAATTATATAGCAGCTTTTGTTCGTATAGGAAAAATAAAAGCGAGCTGAAGTGGGAATACTTAATCTTAAGCAGTCTTCAAACACAGCTATTATAAATTCACATTCAAAGCGAACATCAAAGTACTTTAAAAAAACTAAAACAAACATAACAATTTTCACAATTGCCGAATATCGAAGTAATAAAGTATCGCCACTGGTTGGTGTTCCTGTTAACGTCAGAAAAGCTTTCATTTGGGTTGAGCTCTATTCACATTGTCAAATTTTTCATCAAATCGTTGATCAAACACTTGGTGTATCCGATTGGAGAAGGCGCGCGCAAAGCAGAGGCGCCTGGCGAGAGCTGATGAGGTCGGCTGAAACCCGGACACGGGTTGTTACGACCACCTAAGTAAGTACTAAGTTGATCAAACACAATAAAACAACGTGAAATAATTTGTTCTATGCTTTTTTCCACATAGAAAATTATGACTTTAATGTTGAATAATTTGAGTTATTTTTGAAATTATTTGCATGTACAAGTGACAAAGAAGAATTTTACAAAGGTAACTTTCACTAATATTCCTCCATGCTGGAAAATGTTATCGCAAAAAATTTCATTGAAAACATGAAAACGAGGACTGAATAACAAAAATTATTCATGTAAACTCCCGAGTAACAACGGGTATTTCAGCTAGTAATTGATAAGTAAACACTTGGTAACATTCAACAAAAAAACTGTAACAGGCTGTCACTACAAAATCAATTTGAATATTATTTTGTACAATCGATGCTGGAATATACATAAATATTTATCAGAGCAAGAAATACAGTTGTGTACACATATTTGTACAGGTAGACAGTCAAATGAGAAGACCGACACACATATGCATTTACATGAGCTCAACCGTTGGCGAGACGAATAAATATGAGATAAAAAAGTAAAAACTTTCGACACTGTGCTCATTGTTAGGTTTTGTTGTAAGCGTTAATTTTTTTTTTCCTCCCATGCTAACGACATAATGACAAACAGACCTGTCGGTCGAACAGTTAGTAAATCGGACGAACTGTCAGTTGTATGCCTCCGATATAATCGCTTTTATTTCAGTATTTTTGTTGGATATATTTTCTGTTTTTCTGTTTTTTTTCTTTTGTATAATTAAATTTTCCGTGCGATGTCTGTGATTTTTCGACAATGACGTCGTTGTTGTTGTTTGTTACTGTTTTTTGTTGGTTTTCATGCAAGTTCAGTTAAACTGACAGTTGCCGGTTTGTTCGTCCATGTTCTAAATGCCGGCAAAATATTGAAGTTGGCAATTTTTATACTTAGGTATATAATAACGTTGGTAAAATTTTTTTTTTGTGTTTTCTTTTATTTTTGATGGAAGGGGAGCATTGTTAAAAACAAAATATTTTTACTGACATTTATACATGTTTGCATGTTCAGACATGTCTGATGATTGATAAACATTTATAATGACGACTGACAGTGATTTGATTGTTTGACGTGCTTATGAGAGTTTTGTTTTCATTTTGCTAAACTTTGGACGGGTAATTGAAAAACTCATTGCTTTATTTTCTGTGGTAAGACTTAAAGAGCTTAGATAGCATTTAAGTAATGGCCTGTTGAGCAATGGAAAATCAATATAATTTTATTAGATTGAATTTTTGTCTTCTAAAAATGTAGATAGATAATATTTGGAATATAATATTTCGATGAATCTGCCATTGAAAGAGAAATATTTTTGGCAAAGATCTAGGTTATCAGAACATAATGAATGCGTTATGTTAAACTTACCGGATATACCATCGTATGTCCACCATTCTTCCCAGCTGGCTTTAATACCTGGAAAATATAAAGAAAAAAACTTTTGAATACAACAATTAAAATATGTTGACAAAAATGTATGGACTTTAGAAAAAAATCAATGTGAATTAATCATGTGTACTAAATTCGATACGTTCTTAGTTCCTAAGCTATAACATATAATCAATAAAATAATTCGTAAGCAAAAAAATAATGATATTGCACATTTTCTTAATATAATTTCTGCAGTGGAATGTGAAGTGCACCAACACATACTGAGCTTGCACAATTAACAAAGTCAGATTGCTTCATACAGACTGTTGTTGACTCTACTACTCTATTTAAAAGGATCATAAAATCGATTTTTAAATCTAAGGCTACGTGAAGGAACTTGAAACCATATTTGAAATAATAAAAATAAACAGTTAATATCAAAGCGTATTATGTCTCATAAGCAATATGATGGCGTAATATTTACAGCTTTTTTTTTATACAGCGTAGTATTTACAGAGATTGAATACCAAGAAGAAGCCTTCTACCATTAAATGCTGGCATTTTAATATTTCATCTACATTATTTTTAATCTCGTGAAAACTCTCTGAATTCTTTCAATTCTACTTGAAGAGATTGTATAAAAGAGGTCCCATTAGACTGATCCAAAAACATCGAACAATTTTTTTCAGCTGCTCTTCGGGTGTAAAAAAGAATTTTGAAAAAAAAAACAATTAAGGAATGGAGCTTCGGCAGGGTACCCAAGTTGAAATACCCCCCGCGGCCGTATTGAAGTATATTGGAAGTCTTTAGCTGTCTATAAAATATTTGTGTCATACGCTTAATTTTATTTTACCCTTAGCTGCATCATAGAGTAATTCGTAGACTGCTCATTATGCTAAAGAATATATCGCACACTAAATACAAAACAGTCACAACACAAAATTTACAAAGATTTACTTTTTAATGTAAAACTATTCGTAGTGATCATATACTTTGACTGTTACACAGCAAATACATTTTGTACTTATCTTCTTTCTGTACAGATCTTATCTTTTCTTATCTTTTCATCTTATCTTTTTTTCTGTAAAAAAAAGTTTTGTCTCATTGCTTTAACAAAAATAAAATTGTTATTTGCTTCAGCTAGAAATTTAAAAATTTTGGGTTGTGTGACTGTTTTGTATTTAGTGTGCGATATGTTCAAAATTTGGTTGGTATGTGCGAATTGATACCATGTAAAATCATTTAGTTTGATATTAAAGTGCCACTCCCCCCTTCAATTCTGCCCAATTTTCTTGACTAATGATTGCTCATTAGTCCAAAGAATATGTGTGGAAAATCTTTATTTTTAAGGATGGAGCTAGTTTAAAAATAAAGTGCCACTCCCTCTATATAGTACCGCCCAATTGTATGAACTTAAGAATTCTCAAATATTAAATATCTAATGTGTGCAAAATTTGGTTGAATTCAGACACACGGTGCGACAAAATTTCGATTAAAAGTAAAATGCCACACCCACTTTTCTAGTCTAAGGCCTAGACATTATACCGAAGAATATATGTGACAAGATCGCATTCAGTTTTATTTATTTACTAAAGTTTTTCAATTTTGATGACGTCACTTTGTATGCGAGGTAGGCGTGGTTTTCATCCGATTTTTCCAAATATCATAGAGGTGGTTGATATTAAATATAAAAGCTTATGTGCACAATTTTTTAGATATTTCTTTAATTTTTGTGGATTTTTAAGAGATTTTAGGTTTAAATCAAAGCCACTTTGTGTGGGAAGTAGGCGTGGTTTTCATTGAGTTTTGCCAAATATTATAGAAATGGTATATGTTAAATATAAAATCTTATATGCAAAATAAAACATTTCTTTAATTTTTGCAGATTCTTAAGAGATTTTATGTTTTAAATAAAGCCGTCTTCTATGGGAGATTGGCGAGGTTTTTATCGGATTTTGTCACATATCATAGTGATGGTCAACATTACATATCGAAGCCTATGTGCACATTTCAAAACATTTCTGTAATTTGAGCAGATTTTGAAGAGATTTTACGGTTAATATAAAGCCACTTTGCATGAGAGGTAGCCATGGTCTTAATCCGACTTTCCCAAATTTTATAATTAGAATTTATATTGAGGATCAAAGCTTACGTGCGAAATTTCAAATCATTTCTTTAATTTTTTTGGATTTTAGAGACCTTACGGTTAAAATAAAGACTCTTTGTATGGGAAGTAGGCGTGGTTTTCATTCGATTTGTCTCATTCTCGAACTCGATCTCCATTTTTTAAAAGCAAGCTTATATTTTGAATTTCTATCCACAATCATATCCACAGACAGTCAGACGGACAGACAGACGGACACACGGAAATCGATTCAGGTGGTGATGCTGATCAAAAATATATATACTTTTCTATACCTGCCACGCCTCCTTATTGGCGTTACAAACGGAATGACAAAGTTAATATACCCCTTACATGTTTTTAAAACGATACCAGGCATTGCAGATTAAATAATAATTTATCAACCGATAATTTTACAAATACATGCAAAATTTCGAAAAACAAAAGCCTTAAATGCGATTTCCTCGAAACTTGTTTTTTTAAAACGTTTCGAAAAATAACTCGAAATCGAGTGCCTCAATTTCAGTGAATCCTAGTGCATTTTGTTCGTAATTTTGTCCTTTAATCATCCCCTTAATTCAAGTACCTAATATTTTGTGTCATTTTCGGCGCCCTCTATAAAGAAGCCTAAAAATTATTTAAAAAAAGAAAACAATTTTTATAAATTACTTTTTATGTATAATAAGCTGTATAAATTTAAAACAAAAATTTTTTAAAAAATCTACTTTTTTGGTTGTTGCACGTATATACCTTAATACAGTTGCGACCAAAATAATAGCACCGCTAATATGTCTTCAGAAAATTTTATTTCCATTCTTTGTTGACATTGTTTTTAAACAGATCGTATTGTATGATTGGAGAGGAACGCGCTTGTAGTTCAGAAGGCCTCCAAGGACGAACAATCCAAATTTCTTTTGGGAAACGATTAAGCACGGCGGCTCTAGCACTATGATGAAGGCGTGTTTTTCCTGTTATGGCGTGAGACCTATATATTGGATCAAATCCGTAATGGATCAACATGTTTATTTGTGAATATTAAAAATGCGGTCATATTACTGTGTTAAAAAAAAAAACTAGAAGCCACCCAACCGATTACCACGATTTCTTTAAAGAGTTTTCAGGTACGGTAAATCTTTTGGCGCTGTTTTGCTATATTTTGATCACCAGAGGATGCTGTAGCATAAGATACAATAAGGCGTAGCAAGGCGCGACGGACGATATCTATCTTCTCTTCTTCTTTGTGTGTATTTATACAAAAACGTTATTTTTTTCACATATCAAAACAGCTGATATCGTAATCTGTGGTGTTTGCTGTATGCATCAATGCATGCGCAAGTCACTAACGTCCTAGGTTGGCGCTATTTTGACATTTCAAATTCTGTTTTTAGTGAATTTGTGTCGATGATTCTATAAAACAAACGACGTGTTAAGCCGTTCATCGAAAATAAACAACATGTATGTTTGTTTCACAAACTAAAATATCATTATACATGCGCATTTAATGGCAATGCACTCCGTAGTCTAGAAAAGTGGTGTGGCATTAGACAGAAAGCGCGTCACATTAATTTTAATCGAACTTCTACAAGGCACAGTTGCTCGATATTTTTAAAGTGGTTGCGAAAATCAATTTTGGTGTGATTGACATTGGAAAATCTAATGAAAAGGTTTGTTTAAGCAACTGTTCAAGGTTCACGAATAATTTTTTTAACTCAATTGAACAATAGTTCACTTTGTAGAGTTGGCAAAAGTTAAGGTTTTTTTTTTAGTTTTTCGAGTTTTTTTTTTTTTTTTTGAAAAATAAAAATTAAGCTTATGTTCAAATATTTGTGCAACGTATCAAAAAACGTAATTTTGTTTCATATATGCAATAAGCGGTGTCTATGCTACCAACAAATACTGAAAAAAGGGGTTTTTTAATATTTTTATATATATATTATATATTTTTAAGTCTTTTTCGAACTTTGGGTAGTCCTTCAAAATGAGTCCTAGGGCGTAACAAAAATTAGGCTGAACATTTCTGAACACAATACAAAGAGAATTGTCTGCATAGAATTGGTATAGAATGCATACCTGCCTCCTATAAAGACTTATTTCAGGAAACTTATGATTTTTCTATGTCCCATTTTAAAATTGAATACATAAATTATATTATATTTTTTTTCCCCTAATATGTTAACCTTTTAGAAAGTACATGCCGACTATTTTTCATCATGGAAAGTATTAATTGTTATATTTTCTTAGCTAAATCTGTCAGTTCTTTAAAACAGTTCTGGAAACAGATCGATCTCATCATTATAAAATGTAAATTTGAAAATGTCATTTCCGAACCTTATTATATTTTAACTTTTCAAAGGTCATCGACTAAAATAGATTTCAAAGCAGCAATACAAAAATATCTGATATTGCAGAGGAAAGTTTCAAAATATCTGAAATCCAAAGATGGATCCACATGTTAGAATAAAATCTAAATGGAGCAATATTCATCGTTCAACAAAAACTTTCAATGCGTGGAATTATAAATAGCTGCAAGAAGAGGAAGACCAGCAAAGTCAATTTACGAAAGTTCCACATTCACGAAGAAAAAAAACCTTATAGATTCTATAGAAGCGATCTCTACCGAAGAACTGGGAACAGCAAGAACAGTTAAATACAACACGGAGAAAGCATAAATAAAACGCAACAAAAATTTGAAAACACCAACAAAAACATTGAAGATGAGCAAAATTACAAAAACAATGCAAGACTTCAAGAACAAGACGTATGGAATTTATCCTTACACTCTTCCGCGAATTGGCGAAAATTTTGATAAAAACACTACAAAAAAGGTTATATTGTCTGCGAGGAAAGGAAAAATGCATGATAAATTCCTCAAAAAAATTGGAATTATAGTACTCCAACTATAACTTCGGCCAGAATGGGTTATCTAAGTATTTGTATAAAACAACAAAGGAAATTAAGACAACCTTCTGCTAGAATGGAGTGCAGTAGATTTAAGGCAATGTTAAAAATGGATCTTGGGTATCATAACATAAGGTAAGTTATACTTATACTAGTGAAGATTTCCTAAGGCTCTTGCAACAAACGCTTGCGTTGTTCTCTTATGATTTGTTTGTTATTCATCTTTTCAGTTCTGTTTGGCATTTTTTTCCTTTTCTGTTTTTAATTACTTCAATTTTTATTTAATAGTGTCAACTCATCAGCAGGCTTGCGTGATTCTTGCTGTGATCCACTGTTTTATGTTCTATTTGTTTCGTCAATATAACGAAAAAATTACTTCAAAATACATGCACATTAGTACAAATGATAAAAAAGGAAAGCAAATAATGACCGTTTATGATAGAAAGACCGTTGTTGTATATGTCAAGTATCTTTGGCATATAATACAATTTTGGCATGCCTAAATTGACAAAAAACTTATGAAATTTACACAAATTTCTTTGGCTTCATACAGTAGTCTCGTACATCCTGGATGAATCGATCTTTGTTAATTTCTTAAAGAAACTTTCTGCATAAGCCAGGCTTGCAGAATATTCTTAAACCCGTCTGTCTTGTATTCGTCAATAATAGACTTGCAGAATATGGATTCGAATATGGATTCGTCAACAATAAAAAAAAAAAACAAAGCAACAACGAAAACTGTAGAAGACGCTATAACTCTTCTATCTTTTATTTCTTGTCGAAAATTCTTAATTAAAAATTTGTCAAAAATTCTTCAACTTTCTGTCTTGTTTTCGTTCATTAAAAAATTTCTCGAAAATTCTTCAACTTTCTATCTTGTGTTCATGTGATCATGATTTCAACACTGTTTGTCCGATTTTATCGACATTTTTCATATGCATTCTTTGTGACTTACAACAGAGGGCGTGCCACGATTATTTCAATGGATCTTCTTCTACACCGTTTGTCCGAATGCAACCAAATTATGCATATACAGTGAGTGTCAGTTAAAATCAAGCACACAACAAATAAAGATAACTTGCTGCAGAAAAGCTAGTTTCAAGAGGCAAAAAATAAATTAGAATAAGTTTTGTTTTTATTTGATTTCTATGTTACAATTTTAATATGAAAACAAAATATAAATAACATTTAATTAAAAAAAAACACAGTTCATGACCACAACTGTAAAATTCATCAGTCACTTAAAATCTTACAGTATGCTGTAATTGCAAAAAATAGTCAAAAAAATAACAAAATTAAATAATTTAGTACCTTATTGCGTCACGTTTTTTGGTGAGCAAGATCTTTTAATCTTTTTGGCGTGGAATTGACTAAGCTTTTGCATGTTTCGAAACTTATATGCCCCATTATGCTTCGAGAGCCTTCTTGAGTTCAGCTTTGTTAGAATTTTGATGTGCTCGTATTTGTTTTCCAAGAATGATTCTCGATGACATTTATGTCCGGTGATTGGGCGGGCGTTTAAATGACTTTTGTACAATTATAGAGTATCCACGTTCTTGCATTCAATGAGTTATGTTAAGGATCGCTGTCGGCATAAGGCTTAAAATATCTTCGGGTTCCCATGTTTTCAGCACTTGGAATCAAATTTTCTGCGAGCATGTTAATATAGCACATTAACATATTAATATGGCATATTGGATCATAATGCCTTCGATAAAAACCAAATTACCGACTGTGTGTGTTGACATGCAGTCCCACACCATCACGGACCCACCACCATGCTTCACAGTTGGGTGTAAATTACATACATTGATCTCTTTATTTGGTTTTCCCCACACTGCTTGCTATCTGATGCAAAAACGTTATATATTTATTCATTCGTAAAAAATAACATTATTTCAGAAGTCCTTGGGCTTAGATTGCTACTCTCGCGCGAACTGCAGTCGTTTAAGTCTATTGCGCTTATTGATATATGGCTTGTTGCGTGTTATTGGCAGCATAACAATAAATAATTTTTTCGAAGTACTTTTCTGTTCGTTTAATTAGTAACGTTTTTCTGCAAACAAATTTTGAAGTTCTTGTTGATTTTTGATCCCGATATTCGAGGGTTTTCTTTCACTTTTCATATAATTCACCTCTCGTTGCTGACAGTAAGCTGCTTATTGGGCCGAGTTTTGACTTTATTTGAAATGCGATTAATTATTTTATGTCTTTTTATGATATACTGAATGGTGCTGCGATTCATGATAAGTATTTCTGAAATTTCTGCGTAACTTTTTCCTATTTTATGGTGACACATCGTCAATTTACGTTCTTCAATAGGAGTTTGCTTAATATTTTGTCGCAAGAAAATTTCGAAAAGTCTTTGGAAATCTTAGAAAATAATGTATATAACGGTATCTCTTACAATGATAAAAATCAAGTTTTTCGACAAAATTGAGATAATCTTATCAACTGTACGATTTTAAGTGTCAAGTTGCTGTTATTCTTTAAAAAAACATAGAAAAGCTTTTTGTAAATTTTTTAACATATTAATAAAATATATTGAACTAACATACTTTCCCATAAAATTGTGCATAGAAACAATTTTTTGCTTAAGAGTAATTAAATAAATTGTCAGCCTGCACTTTTTGTAAGATTTTAAGTGACACTCACTGTATATTCTTTGGAATAATGAGCAGTCCTTAGTCTAAGAAAGTGGACGGTACTATAAAAGGGGAGAGAGTATTACTTTAATTTTAATCGAACTCTTTCTACACTTCAGCTACGCTTGTCTGACTTCAACCAAAATTGCACACATATTGGGTATAATAAGCAGTCCGCAGTATAAAAACGTTATTGTGATTAGACAAGGAGTCATCCCACTTTAATTTTAATCAAAGTCTTAAGCCGTTTATCAATCAAATTTTGTACATGCATTCTTTGGTACGATGTGTAGTCTACACCTTTTCCAGTTGTACTTCAGAAAATACCAAGTTTATTTCAGAAAATTTAAAATTTATTTCAGATTGTTTTATTTGTACTTCAGAAAAGCCAGTTGAATTTCAGAAAACACATAATTAGTTTCAGAATTCTACAAATTGATTTCAGAATATTATAATTGTACTTCAGAATAGCCAATTTAATTTCAGAAAACACAAAATTGATTTAAGAATACTTCAAATTGATTTCAGACTATTTGAATTGTACTTCAGAATAACCAATTTAATTTCAGAAAACACCATATCGAATTGAGAAATTTATAAGGTTACTTCAGAATTTTCATTTGGACTTCAGAAAATTTCAATACGAACTTCAGAAAATTTCAAATGCACTTCAGAATATTTCAAATGTACTTCGACAAATTTCAAATGTACTTCAGAAAACTTCAGAAGGACATCAGAAAGTTCCAAATTGTGAGTGTGCCCGAACTACATGAGGTTTAAATTTCATATTTCTACTAAGCTTTAAACATTTTAAACATCGTTTGTGAATCTAATAAAATTCGAATCGCAGGCAATATGGTCAGTTCAATTGGTATCTAAGTCTTAAAGAAAGTTTCATTAGGGGCTTAAGTTTTATTTGGTAACTTGAATTTGATTAATGTCCTTCATTTTATAAAAACTCTTAAAAGAAAAAATTATATAACTGACAAAAAAATAATAGTTGAGATTGGAGTCATTGATCGTTGTACATTGTTGGTATTATCCCGTTCCAAACAGTTTACACACCTTGAAAACATTATTCGAACAAAAAAAAAATCTCAAGCGCAACATAAAATAACATTAAAATAATATCTGAATAACAATTTTTATGGAGCAAAGGCAAAAAACATTAATATTAAAATAATTCAGCTGCTCTGATTTTTTAGGACCTTGTTCAATGTTAAGTGAATCAAAGCTGCATTCTAACAAAAAAACAACTCTTTGTCATATTCTGCAGGCGATAAAAAAATGTAAAGTAAATTCAAATATTTCCCAATAGTTTTTTCCCCATCGTGTGAATCTGCGTATGTGTGTTGAATTAAATAGATCAATGAAATCAATGCATTTCTGTGCATGCCTGAAAATATGCTATACAAATTTGGTTTTTTTTTCCATAAAATAACACAACAGACTTTGTTTCCTCTTTGTTGGAATTTTCCAAATAAATCAATTAATTTGTTTCAGCTTTCAGCAACAGTTCAAATTTCAACAAAGAAAAAGTTAACTTTTACGCTGAAACAATATTAAAAAGCGATTATTTTTCGTTTGGAATACATCGATAAGAATGTGAACGAAATTGGCGGAATTGGATAGAAAAAAAAAAAAAAAATAAATAAATGCCTGTAACCGGTTAGTATGCAACCTTGTGGCACATTTCACTATAAATCATGCGGTTAATATTTATTATTCAGAATTACTTTTGCAGCTATAAGATTTTAAAATATTTAAACTTTTTACGCTTTTTTAAACTTTAATCTTTTTAAAACTTTTTTTAAAAACTTATTTTATTTTAAAAAATTGTTTAATATATATAAAATATTTCGCATTAATTTAGTACACTTCAGATCAAGTCAGATTCATTCTGCACAAAAATATTATGCTTCAATACCATCAATAAATTCTTCTTACCCAGACATTTTTATTGTGTCAAATGTTATTTAAATAGATTTTCAAAATAAAATGTAAGATTTTTTAAATAAATCTAAAAGGCTCCCATAAAATCGTTTTTCATGAGATAAAAAATTTACTATTTCAATATAGTTGCCAACAAACGGTTGTAGCTAAAAAAAAACAATATTCTAATATTTTTGTGGAATTTAGTGCCGAGAGTGCAGCAATAAATGTGACAAAATTGGAGCCGTACTGTCGGCACTCTTACCAAAAACTTGTGACGTTTCCAACAAATAATAACAACAACACAGGCTATAAATAAATGCATTGCAGTTTTGTGCCAATTGAAACAACATGATATCCAATTCAAGCCTCATTTAAACATAACCTTAAAATCCTGAATATTTTTTTTTTGTTGCCTTGCATTTGGCAAGCGTTGTTTTTCTCCCCTAGTTGTTGTTTTTTTTCCGCTTGCATATTTTCAACTTTATTACTATATTTTTATGTGCCATGCTTGTTGTTGTTGTTATTGTCGAGTATATCTTTGCAGTCACTTAGTCGCCAATTTAATGGCATACTTTTTATCCTTAGCCAGACAATAACAAACAGTGGAAAGGAAGAAAACGCAGAAGACGATAAGAAAGTCGTTGTTGGAACTGATTCCAAATCCCGACAATCGGAAAACAACCATACCCAAACATCTAGGGGTGGAATTATATGGGTTGAAAAAAAAAAAATTATTCAAAGTCGTTTTTCTGTCCGCCTTGCCTTGGTCCATATCTAAAAGTACGTATATAAATTTACGCTTTTTCCTGTTGGTATGGGTTATATTTTTTCCCCCCCCAAAGTGCGCGTTATATGCGGAAAGTGGTGCCATTTGCTACCAACAGGAAGCAGAAACTTTATTGGCACCAGACTGTCTGGCGTCATACACTTGTCTGATGGCAGACAATATTTTTAGAGAATTGATTTCGGTTTTTTTTTTGTTTTTTCTGCTGCGGCTGCAGCTGTTTGTTTAGCTTCTGATTTCAGCAATGAATGCAGTAATATTTGTTTGTTAGTTATTTTGGATTTGAGTTAAAGTAGTATTTTAGACAATAACAGGTCATTTAGACAAGACAAGAAAATTGTAAAAGCTTTCAACTTTAGATAAGCTGTTAATTCAAACTATTGACAGCCCAATTTCTGCAGTGCTTTACTTAAAAGCTGTAAAAGAACGATTGCCTGTATCAAGATTGTTTTTGTCAAATCACAAAAAAGTTATTTTTATATGCTACACTAAAAAAAAAAATTTTTTAAATTGAACACAATGTGTTCATTTTGCATTCAAACACACTTGCGTTAGCGTGAAACAGTTTAAGCACAGTTGTTGTTAATCTTATTTCATTTCAAACAATAACAAGGTAGGTGCGATAGAAAATAAGCTCTCAAAATTTGGAATCTTGTAATAGTGAAGTTTTATGTGTCAGTGAGAAATTAATGAAATTGCTAGCAGATTTCAATCTCGTTGATATTTTCGACTAATTCCTTGGGGAGTATGTTTGAAAGTTATATTTGAATTTGATCTTAAAAGTAAATTGTGTAATGTGAAATGCCGTGAAACGCCAACAACAATGAATTTAACATTTCTCACATAAACAAATATGGCAAAATATTTCAAGTTATTCGTTTGAACGTTTGAACGTTTGGCAAGGTATGAATTTTTTATCAAAACTAGTAATGAAAAAAATGTAAATTATGTCTTGATCATTCGTTTTTATTATTTTTGAAGTGTGTTTAAATTTAACTTTTGTATTTTCTTTCGTGTATTCTTTATTAAGACGCTTAAGGGAGTATTCCTGGTTGGCAAACGTTTTTTCGATATGTTTTCCATATTTTTATCGCTCGAATATTTGAGAATATCATCCTCAAAGGGTTTTTTGAAATTCGAAATAATTTAGGAGATATGGCCTTTTTTGTTCAGCAATGTTTTCGCCAAAATGTGATTTGCTTAATTTGGCTACTTTTTGAATAAAACGGTTTGAAGCAACCACCGAATTTCGTTCAACGCGTTCTGTAGTAAGTAATAACTTGTTTTTATACGCATTTTAAAAATAAATGAATACACGTTTTAGAGCTTAGGTATTCGAATGTTGGCAGCGCTTAGTTCACTTTGAATTGAGTTATAAACCGGACGCGCGCGCGCATACAGTTTTGAAAAGTACAGTTCTGATAAACATTTTTGTTTGTGCTAAAGACAATGGATAGAAAAGTAATAGAAATAAAAATAAAAGAAACACTGGTAGCAATCGAAAAACTCGTCACTTGAAACGCCAATTTCGTGGTTACCAACACGAAAGAGATGAGGACACCGAATTCACAAGTACATCGGCAAAAAAATTTAAACATAATGAAAACGAAGACATAAGCATTGACAACAAAACGGAGAATTGCATTTTGGAGTTTTATACTGTTTTCTCGGCGGTTGCTAATCTGGTGATATGTGCCAAATGTGAAATATGTAATTGGCTTCAAAATTGGTGTCCACTGCACTTGCCCGACCACTACATACATTTTTTCAACTTTGGTTGGCAAATCATATTTGATGAACCGGCGCTTGATTTTTGCCATGAGGCTTTTAGATATTGGCCCAAAAGGCATTATCACGTTTTGTGGCCTCATGGATATCGGCAGAGGTGTGGGTAACTCGTTATACTACACTGCCCTGGAGAACTTTCATACAGCTGCATACACTCTTTCAAAAGCCGCGAAAGAAGAGAAAGATGCCATGGTCACAGCCGATCCACAGTGCGACCCAACAATGTTTACCGTATCAGGTGATGGCACTTGGAAAAAACGTGGCTTTTCTTCACTATACGGCGCTACAACGTTGATCGGCAAATACAGTAAAAAAATAGTCGACTCTGTTGTAAAGTCCAGCGTATGCAAGAGTTGCAAGTATTGGGAAGCTAAGAAAGAACAAGACCCACTGACACATGAAATTTGGATTGAAGACCACGAAGAAGAATGCCGTGCCCACCATCAAGGAAGCTCTGGGAAGATGAAGGTGGATGCGATAAAGGAAATGTTCGCTATATCAGTCCAAAAACATGGCGTAAAAGACTGCAAGTATATCGGCGATGGCGACTGAAAAACATTCAAAGCTATTATAGACGACGATCCGTACGATGGCAACCTAATCGTCGAAAAAAATAGAATGTATATCGCACGAGTTACAAACGAGGCAATTAATATTAAATTACAAGAAATTGTTTCAAAATATGGAAACAATAAAAACTAAATATTTATTGCCTCATTGCAACAACCCAAATCATTTAACACTTAAATTCAAATTCATTAATTGCCAAACATATTTGTCAATTCAAAATATGCAGCTAAGCAACTCCAAATATCATGTTACTCTTTTTTTTTAACTGCACCAACAAACCCAGAGACCCAATGTTTTGTAACTTCATAAACATTTTGTAATCTTCGTTGTACTGCAACGAAGAAAGAAGAAAGAAGAAAGAAGAAAAGAAGAAATTCTCATACATTGATATGTTTGTATTGATAAACTATTGGTATATTTTAAGTAACATTTATTCTGTTAGTTGTAAGAAAGTTTAGTTTTAGTTTTGATCTGAATAAAAGAAGTTGTGTTTTAAAAACATAAAGTGTCTTTTATTAAAAAGGACTTTATAACTCACGTGCAAAAAAGAATGAGCACCAGACTCCGCAAGACCAAAAAAGAGAACAGAGGCATTGGCGGCAAGGGTGCAGGCAGACTCACAGATATAGTCATCTCTGAACTAACAACATATTATGGCCTCGCTATTCGTCGTCATCCAGAGTCGGTTGCTGACAGTAAGAAGGCTGTTTGGGCAACGTTTTTGCACAAAATCTCGACTGATGAAGCTCCACAGCACCAAAACTGTCCGGCCGGTCAGTCGAGCTGGTGCGCCTGGCAAAAAGCGGTACCAGAAGGGACAATCGACAGCTTTAAGCATACGTATGCACCACTAAATCAGAGAGTCCAGGAAGCAATCAAACCTATTTACGAAGCACTGTCAGCCGATGATTTGTTGAACAGATGCCTTGGCTCCGAAGCTCAAAACAGCAACGAATCTTTCAACGCAGTGATGTGGTCATTCACACCGAAGCATATACACACCGGCGCACGCACTATTGAGATTGCCAATTATATTGCAGCTGTCATAATTAACGAAGGTTTTTTGCCAATACTTCAAATAATGAACCTAATGGGCATCCCGATTGGCAACATCACATATGATTTCGCCATGTCTCGGAACGAAGAACGTTTGAAAAGCTCCGAAGCCAGAGCTCTGGCCGCATCAAAAGAAGGTAGAACTGCCCGAAGAGCACAAATAGCCAATGAGTCCTCATTTTTTGAAGAAGAGGAAGGAGTTTTTTATGGGGCTGGTATTGCAGATTGATATATATCAAGTATTTCACAAAAAAAAAAAAATGTTTTATTGCCTAAAATTTTCTTTGTGTTTTTTCAAAATCACGTTTTTGAACTTCAAAGTCACTTTACTCCGGTTTTACTGAACCGATTTTGATGAAACCAAGTGCAATCGACGCAAAGTTGTCGAATTTCTAAGACTGCATGTTAAAATTTTTCATTTAAATTTTTTTTTTTTTTTTGATGCATAAAAATAACTTCAAACTTAAACGCGTTTATCTCGAAACCACGTTTTTCGAGCTTGCGGTCCAGATTGCGCCCGTAGTTCTGAACTGATTTTGATGAAACAAAGTGCAATCGACGCAGAATTGGTCATATTCTGACGTTTATCTCAATTACAATTTTTAACAATTTTGTACGTTTTTTTTACACTAAACTGCAAAAAAAAAGACCCAAAATCGATTTTTCATTTTCCAATGACCGCAATTTTGTAAAAAATAATCGCAATATTATGATTGAGGTAGGGATCATAATTACATTTGTATTGAATCTAACGCCGTTTACTTTTTCATTTCGGATGATCCGAAGTCAAGTTATCTGGGCCGCAAGCAGCATACTTTTTTTTCGACGCCCAACTTTGAAGGCCGACCACTTTTTAAACAGCCCTCGTACAAGGGAAAAAAATTTTTTTTTAACTTAATATGTTCTTGCTACAATAAAAAAACATAATTCAAATAACTTTTTGCAATTTCAAATGAGAAGTTTTTGAAAAAGGGTCCAAAAACAGCCTTCCAACCAGGAACACCTCCTTAAATTACAGACCGATGTTTAATTTTTTTACAGATCGTTCGAATTTTAGAGAGAAACTTTTTAAGTGGCAGAAGCAGAATTCCTTTGGAGACAGTGCGAAATAAAACCAGTTACCTAAAAAGTGGTTTCAATGTACGGGTTTTTTGTGTTTGTATGCCGGCTCTGTATTTCACAATCGCGCAAACGCTTTTGCCCGTCTGCAAGGTGTTCGTCAATTAAGAATGGGTAAATCCAGGAAATGGTCAACCGAAGCAAAAAAATGAAAAGTTATTTAAAAGTTATAATTTTGGGGTATTATCTGGGAGAAACATTAAAATTTTATTTATTTAAGCAATTTATACATTTATTAATTTACCATGATGATCAAATCGTCCGCACTGATTCACAAATGTAGTTTTATTTTTAGTAAATGTTTAGTGAATGTTTCGTAAATGTTTTTGTTTTATTTAAAATGTAAGGTATTAGCTAAAGATAATAATGAAATGCTTGAGACAAGGAAAAAACAACATGTTAAATTTGTTTCTTTATTACTTAATTACTTAGTTACTTAATTACTTAATTACCCAATTTAATCACAGTGGAAAAAAGTGTAACGTCCGACACGTGACGTCCGAACAGAAGAATTTAAAATTTTTGGATGAACCCAGAAACTTATAATCCTCATTAAAGCCTTTTTTAATGTCCACAAATATTGCTCTTTCTTTTATGTTATTTTGGTTTTTTTGATAACTTTGTACATATCACTAAAAATTATGCAAATGTACGTTGACCTCTAAAGCGACTTCCTTGTTTGATGACGTCCAAACGGCACTTTCGTTATGAAAGTTTTTTTCCCCCAATACAGTTAAGTCACTAATTAAATGTCATTTGAGAGTACTCTATACTATTTAAAATCACTATTTTAAATGAAGTTCATATAAAAATATCTCATTCAGAACGCCAACAAAAGCAAAAAATATGCGTACGTTAACGTCCGCAACGCAGGATTTACCCATATCTTCTTTGGTACTCCAACTCCGGCATAGAAGGGTTTCCATCGCAGTATCCATATACAAAAATCATGTCTGCGTATTCACAAATTGTCAAGATAATTTTATAATTGCTCTGTATCTGATTTATGTATATTAATAAATTCCTTGATAATGTACTAGAAAGAAGTGACAAGCCGTACGAAAATAAATAAAATTTAGTATAATAATGGTAATTATAAAATATTAATTTCATTTGCATTCTGTCGATCGTACAACAAAAACATATCAGTGATAGTAAATCTTGCTTCCTTTAGTTTACATATCAATGTGAGCTTTGTTGCTTTACTAGGTATTTTGAGCACAACTTAAAACTCCAAAATCAGATGATCTGTGTATTGGAGGTTAAAACTTATTTTTGGGAAAATTTTAGAGAATAAATTAATCTAATAAAAAGAATTTTTTTTTTTATGAAATTCGAGAAAATCGCACTCGAACTATTAATTTTTGTGAAAGAAATTTTTTTTTAGTCTTATCTCATATTTCTTTAACGTAGAAGTAAACTTTAATTGATTATAATATTTACTGAAACTGTTAAATTTAATTTGCAAAACTGGTCTTAAGTCTAACGTAGCTAAGAGACTTTTAAAGTTATTGCGTAAAAATTTATATTGTCTTAAAATTCGACTAGAATAGACCACCTCCCATTCGATTTTTTTTGTTTCTTGTTTTGCCTCGAGGAATCACCAGCTTTCAGATTTACCTTGCTATTCGATTCACTCTGTTTATACTTGAGCCCTTTTATAATGCAGTCGCTTCAAACTTGAAAACAAACCCACTTTCGATAAGAATATCTTTGTGAATAATCTGTTATACTCGTTGGAAAACTTTGTTTTGCACATTATCTCTTTAACGCCCAAATGTTCTGATTTTTACCTTGGCTTTCAACCTCGTGTATCATGATGAACAAAATTTAATACAATTGGAAAAAGTCACATACTTTGTTATTTTAACGTCGCTTATCCGAATGGGGTGCATAAAATTTCAAAAAAATTTTAATTTTCCCCTCATTTTTGCAGAAATACCCCAAAAACTGCAAATTCCATTTTTTTTTCTTTTAATCGCGATTTTGGCAATGATACCGGATCTTGAGTGTATTGTTCCCGATGGTTTGACTTCAAATATATGCCATGAGAAATTTTTTCATCCCTCAAATTGAAAAAATGGAGTACGAAAACTTTTTTGAATTTTCATTGTTTCTCAATTTTTCGAGTAATGATAAAAAAATTGATTGATTGAATCATTTCTTACGATTTTTGTTAACGTTTTTGTTTAATAATAAAAAAATATTTATATAAAAAGTTTATACAAAGAAATTATTTCTAATGCTGTTCACCACCTCTTAGTGGAAATCGTACATCTTTAAGGCGGTCTTCTCATTGAGCAACTTTTTTTTCGACTTTTTTTTTGCATTTATTTATAGCTTGGGTAGTTGTGAATATGCCCCTAAAAGAATTTTTAGAAATTCGAAATACTTTAGAAGATACAGCCTTTTTTGTGAAGCAAGGTCTTCGTCAAAATGAGCTATAAAAAAATTACTTCAAACTTTAAACGCGTTTATCTCGAACCCACGTTTTTCGAACTGGCGGCCATGATATCTCCAGTTCAACTGAACCGATTTTCATGAAACAAAGTGGAATCGACGCAGAATTGTCACCATTCTCGGGTGAACCTCGACCATAATTTTAAAAAATTTTGTACTATTTTTTTTTACACTAAACTACAAAAAAAAAAACCCAAAATTGAAATTTTTTTTTTGAATGGCCGCCATTTTGTGAAAAAAAAATCACAAAATTAAGCTTGAGGTTCACCCGAGAATTACATCTATACTGATTATAATCCCGTTTTTTTTTTCATTTCAGACGCTCCGGAGACCCGGAATCGTGGCCGCCGTGACAACACCTTTTTTTTTCACCACCAACTTTGAAGTCTCATTACTTTTTGAACAGCCCACGTATCGAGGCAAAACAAATTTTTTTATTTACTTTGAACCTTTTGTAATACAATAAATAAAAAAAATTTCCAATTATTCTTTGCGTTTTCAAAAAAGAATTTTTTTAAAAAGGGTCCAAAAAACGGGTTTTGAATGAGAAGACCGCCTTAAAGACTCAAAGAACGGGCTTTTAGTAAAAGCTGTGAATAATTTTTATTTAACAAAATTTAATTCTTGATAAATTTCTAGTAGTATTCACGATGTTGGACTAATGGCCGGGTAGATGAGCTGAATAGCAAAATAGCAGAACAAATTGTGAACACACTTCGCTTTTAATGCAGCTAATCATTTAAAATCAAAGTTAAATATAAGGAAACGTCAGCCACAGAGTCGCATTTTTCTGTGGTAGCTTAGCTACTCAAATCTACTCAAGGGTTTGGTGTAGCTAAAGAGCTAACGTGTAGCTAATTTACATCAAATGTATTTTGCTGTTGTTTGCTGACCAGTTTCCCTACATCGTGAATATCACTTATATTTTTTTAAAAACATATGTTAATAAAAAACGCAAGAAATGTTTAAGGTTTCGTTTTTTATCATAACTCGAAAAATTGAGAAACAATGAAAAATCGAAAAAGTTTTCGTACTCCATTTTTTAAATTTGAGGGATGAAAAAAATTTTCTCATTGCATATCTTTGAAGTCGAACCATCAGGAACACGTTATACGTGCATTGCAATGCACTCAAGATCCGGAATCATGGAGAAAATTGCGATTAAAAGAAAAAAAAAAAAATTAAATTTGCATTTTTTGGGGTATTTCTGCAAAAATGAGTGGTAAATTGGAAGTTTTTGTAATTTTATGCACCCCAATCGGAAGAATAGATCGAAATAGATGATTTGTGTTTTTTTTACGCAAATCTCATATGCATAATTTTTTATTTTAAAAATATCATATAAAAATTCCCAAAATAAATCGGATTTTTGAGCTTCTTAGTATGAAGCTCCAGATTTCCATAAATAAAAAAGTATGGTATCTGGAACCACTGGGTCCTGCTAGTTATATATACTGTCAGCGTCAAAAGACATTGTACACGTTAATATGTTATGTTTTGTCTTTATATTACTAGTTTGCTTTATCATTTTATTCAACATATTATGTTTTTTGAAAAATGTATTGCATATTCTTTCATTTTATAAAAAAAAAATAACAAAAATTTAACAATAAAAAAAATTATAGAACAACAACTTAAAATACTTCAAATTCACAGCGTCAAAAGAAATTGTACAGTAAGTATAAAAAAATTATTTCAAAGAATTTTAAAGAGGTTAGTATTTTGTTTGCTTTCCATTTGCGTTGATTACAGCTTGCAATCTTCTGGGCATCGATTCCACTAGGTTTCGGGTTACATCGGAAGAGATTTTTTGCCATTCCTCCATTATCACTGATTTTAGAGAGTCTTTGCTGGTAATCGTTCTTTTCCTAATTTGACGGTCCAGATGCTCCCACAAATGCTCGATAGGGTTAAGGTCGGGTGACTGGGCGGGATGATCCAGCTGTTTTGAGGTATGATATAGCAGCCATTCCTTTACTATTTTAGCAGTGTGCTTAGGATCATTGTCTTGTTGAAAGACCCAAGTTTGATCCAAGCCCAATTTGTCGACACTAGGTTGCAAATTATCTTTCAAAATGGTGAGGTAATCTATTTTATTCATAGTGCTCTCTATGAAAACCAAGTTACCTACACCACTGGCTGCCATACACCCCCATACCATGACCGAACCACCACCATGCTTGACGGTAGATATTACATTTTGTTGGGCAAATGCTGAATTTTTGCATCTCCAAATTTTAGTTGGTGTTTTCTTACCAAAAATTTCAAATTTGCTCTCGTCAGTAAAGACCACATTATTCCAGAATGAATTTGGTTCATTTTGATACTTTTTAGCAAAATTCAGACGTCGCTGTTGATTGATTTTTAATATGAAAGGTTTGCTTCTTGGAACTCGTCCCCGTAGTCCATTTGCATGTAGTGCTCTACGTATAGTACTGGAGCTAACGTTAACACCTGAGCGTTCTGAAATGTTCTCGGATATTTTAACAACACTTTCAGTTGGATTTTGCTTCACTCGTCGCACAATGGATCGTATTTGAGTCGCATTTAGTTTACGGGGTCTTCCAGATTTGGGACGATTTTGTAAATTTCCGAACATTTTGTAATTATCAATTATATGTTTTACAGTATTATGGCTTCTATCAATCATCAAACCAATTTCACGCAATGTTTTTCCTTTTTTATAATATTTTAGCACAAGTTCGCGAACATCCGGGGAGGTTTGTTTACCCATTTTGAAAATAAATTTCGTTACTCAAAAATCTTCAGATTTGAACTGATCCTCACGACATCAAGTCAATTAATAATTATTATAATTAGTTAATATTGCCTACAACATGATAAAAAGTCAAATCACTAAACATAACGGTAATTTTTTACCGTTAAAATTCTTTAAAATATTTGGTGCACGTGTTGTACAATTTCTTTTGACGCTATTAATATGAAGATGTTTTTGTTTTTGTTCTATGAATTTTTGTTATTGTAATATTGTTGTTGTTTTTATTATGTACATTAAGAGAGGAGAAACTATATTATTAAAAAAACAAAAAATGTAAAACAAAAGGGAATTGCAAAAGAGTATAATTTAACTGCAAACATAGAGGAACAACGTGTACAAAATCTTCTGACGCTGACAGTATATATTTGTTGTTTTTAATTCTTGACTAAGCTTTCATATAGTATAAGTGCGAACTTCGCTCTTGTTTAAAAAAAGTATTGACAAGTGGTGCAGCAGGAAACATAACAAATTAACAATTAGGATTTTTAATTTTTCTATAATAAAATATTAATTTTTAATGTGTCATGTTCTAAGTTCAATGTTTTAAGCTTAAATTTTACATTTACCATGTAAGTTATTAATTCAGTCTGGTTTTAGCTTTTAACTATTTATTTGTTTATTTCAATAATTTTCAAAATTAATTTTACTAATTTATGATTATTTTTAAATTCATGTTTTGATGAATGCCATGAAGAAATGGCATTGTTGTTTCTCGTTTTTAATAAAAATATCCCCCTGAAGATGTTGACAAACAATCAACGAAATGTTGGGAAAAATGATGAATTAAATTTTTAATTTAATTGCATTCAAAAGAATTGTTCAGAAAAGCCTACTCAAGAATTGAGAACAACAAATATATACAAGCATTAAATTTCCTTGCTTTTGAAGAATGTTGCTCATGTCTTACCTCGTTGGCCATTCTTGTGTCGTAGGCATTCATAATTGCCAGCGCTCGTACTCTATGGCATTCGTAACCACAGCTATTGGTTCATGTATTTGCGCATTCATTTTAATTTAGAAGGTACATTCGTAGCTCGTATTGTGACGAGACATTCGAAACGCCATTTGAATGCACTCAAGCTGTTCTCTGCAACACATAATGAGAAATTCAAATTCTGCAAGTCATAAAATGTCTTAGTTTTGTAACTTCCCACTCATCACGAGCACTTTTGCTTATTATACTCTTTGTTTTATATGTCATACAATTTCAATTTCATTAAAAACCAAAATTTTGCGACTGCATAAAAAATGGCATAGAATTTTTAAGTTTCTAAGATATACAAAAAAATTTCTCATCATTACTGGCAAATTTATTTATTCATTATCATGGTTGCCAACATCATTAAAAACAAGGTGGAAAAAACAAGAAATTATTGCCTGGCGAAAAACGCCGGCGACGTCTGCGTCTACAACGAAAATGTTAAATTTTAAAACCGGAAACGGAAATGCCATAAATAATTACCGGCTTTCAGTCAACCAGAAGAAATACCGCGCGGCATTAGCAATACATCATTGCGTGCAGTAGTTTGTATTGGGCTGTGTGTGTGTGTGCTTCGTAATAAAGGAATCTCTGTGTGTTTGTGCTTGTATGCATGAGAGTGTGTAAGTGTGTCGAGAACTTTAATTAAAATCGATGACATAACGGTAATTTTATATCTAAATGTTGGCCATTAATTTCGAAGACTTTCCTATTGATCAAATGTCAATATTAGTCACATACCACAAAAATATATACCTACAACTAACCCAGTGGACAGTAGAGGTGACTTTATTTTGTATATTACACTATTTATCTAAGCGCTGACATGATTGTTATTCGTTTGGGACTGAAACTGATGAATTTAAAATTTGCTGCTGATTCGACATCGTTTGATGGACGAATTTTACGAAAAAATTACAAATATTACTACTTCTATGGTTTCAATCGCCTTTATATTATGCAAACTTAACATTTATTCCATTAAAATTCTTTTTGCTGGAAATATTTTAAGAATTTATAAAAAAAAAATTTTTTTGTGTATTATTTTTCTCAGTTATTCTTAATGTTTTTTTTCATTTCAATTAAATACGAGTATTATATGAGCTATTTTCCATTGAATTAAAAATAAAAAAATGAAAGAATCAGAAATCGTTTTTATGTCATACTTTGATCCTTTGGTGTGCTTAAAGTACTGATTGTACAATGTTCGTGTAAGCACTTGTTGGTCTGGTTGATCATCACTGGGATAAAATTTCATGTTTGAACTCTCTTACTTTTATAAATTTTACGCATATACATGAAATATTAAGCCAAAATTTGATGTTTCTGTAATAACAAAGACAACAACCAAAGCATAGCACAACACTGAGAAATTATTCAAGAAATAATTAGCTTTACAAGAACATAGCTATACAAGAAATTTGTATAGCTTCAGCTTTTCATTAAAAATATTAAAAGAAAAATTTAAATGGGACAAGGGCATAAAAATTAGATTTTATTTTTAAACCTTTCTTTAAAGGGCCTTCCTCGAAAAACTTTTAATGACTTTCGAAAAGGCCATATTTTTTTATATGAAAAAACATTATTACTGTTTTTTTTTGAGTCAAAAAACAAACCATAAAAAATAAAAAATTCATGACTGAAACATTTTATAAGAGAAATACCATAACTGATTGTAGCTGAAATAATAACGGTAAGAAAAATTGTTTTCTAATATTTTTTACCAATGTCTTCAAATTAGGGAAGTAACAAGAAAATCAACAAATTATTTTCTAAGATTTTTTACCAATGTCTTCAAATTAGGAAAGTAACAAAAAAATCCCAAATGGTGACCTCCACTGTTGTCCGATAATTGGTGTAATCGCTCATATGTTTCATATTAAATATATGGTATATTTTATTCGTTAAAATTTTATTTTTCAATTTGATTGAGAATATATCTCAGTTCTTTACTGTAAGAAAAATAAAAATGTCACATATATCGAAATATTTATTTCCATTTAATTAACATAAGATTGAATTACATATATTTTTAACCAGCATAAAAATGAACTAGAACAAGAAATCCATCACCAAATATATGAAACATAAATTCTACGTCCATATTTACTATAAAATCGAAACTGCGTATTTATTTTTTTATTATTATCCGACTGAATATTCGGTATTTGCAAGTTTTTGTAGTTTTTGTCAGTTAAGACTATTCAGCATACTGTTATACCGAAACCGAAAATATTTTTTGTAAAATACTCGTAAGACAAAAAAAAAATACTAAAACATTAAATTAATATTCACTGTATACTAAATTTGTTTTGTCTTCACAAGTTTTCTTTTCACTTTTAATAGAAATAAATTCCATATGATTTTGTCAATATTGTTAGTGGCATATAACAGACAACAAAGTGCGTATCTGTAGCGGAAAGTTTTGGCTAGAAACGCTGGGTATACAACAATATAAAATATATATTACTTAGTGTTTCCATAACTTGGAGTGAAGATGTATCGAAGTGCTCCTCAACATAATTACGTTTATTCAAATATTGCCCAAATTCTTTTACAGATGTGGAAAGAAGCTTTTCCAATTATTCAACGGTTTTAAATGACAACAGGGCAGTTTTAACTAATAATTTAAGAAAATATAATTTTACACTATACCAATATTATTAAAAAACTAGTAAGGAAATGAGCTTCGGCAGGGTACCGAAGCTAAAATACCATCCTTGTCCAAATTCAAGTATATTCGAAGTCTTGAGCCACGACAGACACAATGACAATCAGTTTTATATATTTACGAAAGTTTTCCTATTTTGATGACGTCACTTTGTACGGGAGGTATGCGTGTTTTTCACCCGATTTTGCCGAATATCATATATATGGTTCATATTATATACCAAAACTCATGTGCAAAATTTCAAGACATTTCTTTAAGTTTTGTGGATTTCTAAGAGATTTAAGTTTAAAATATAGTCACTTTGTATGAGAAGTAGGCATGGTATTCATCAGATTTTTGCAAATATTATAGAAATGGTGTCTATTAACTATAAAAGCTCATGTGCAGAATTTCAAGACATTTCCTTAATTTTTGTGGATTTTTAAGAGATTTTACGTTAATAAAAAGGCCACTTTGTATGGCAGGTACGCGTGGTTTTCATCCGATTTTTTAAATTTCATAGTCAGACTTGACATTGAAGACCAAAGTTGATGTGCAAAATTTGAAGGCTTTTCCTTATTTTTTGTGAATTTCAAAGAGATTTTACTGTAAAAATATAGTAACTCTGTCTGGGAGGTAGACGTGGTTTTCATCCGATTTGGCTCATTTTCGAACTTGATCTTAATTTTTATAAAAAATGCTATATTTTTAATTTCATCGCGATAGCTTTAAAATTACGGTTGTAATCGCGTCGACAGACAAACAGACAGGTAGACGGACAGGCAGACGGACACACGGAAATCGACTCAGGAGGTGATGCTGATCAAAAATATATATACTTTTCTATGCCTGTCACGCCTCCTTATTGGCGTTACAAGCGGAATAACAAAGTTGATATACCCCTTACGCAGTACGCGTTGGGGTATAAAAATATAAAAATTGAAGTAAACCTTTTCATTGTTTTATCATATTTAAGAGCATATTCTCTTTATTTTCCGAGCTTTTTTAAGCGCTTAAAAATAATTCATGCATTTCTTGCCAGCCCTGGTGATGATAAATGAGAATGAGAAACAAAAATTTGAAAAGTTTTTATTTACCAATTTTATTTGAGGGGGCTGAGAAAAAAAAGTCGGGTTTTCCAACATAAAATTTTATTGTAAATTTTAAAATGAGAAACAAATGTCAATGAGATCAATCTTGATAGTGAAAATAACATAAGACTGATATTTACGACAACTGAAAATGAATAATTTTATTGTCAAAAACTTTCAAATGAGGATTTTATTTTTACGCATATAAACTTTTTGAGATTTTTATTTTGTTAAGTATTAAACTATTCACGTAGATCCATTAATTTGTTTTCAAAAACAAAAATTAAGAAATTATTGCTTTCGATATCAAAGCTTTTCAATTTAATGAATGATATAAATATAAAATTATTAAATTAATTCTTAAAAATATTTTTCGAAGCAAACGGTTTAATGTTGCATGTTACTTGTCCAAATAAGAAAATTCTTACAAACTAATTTCTGGCTTATGCTACCCTCAACTCTGTTAGTAAGGAAAGAAAAATTATATAGCAAATTATTTTTAAAGCGCTTAACTTGAAAATTTAAAAACGTAGGAAAAGGTTTATTAAATTAATTAAGTTTTGTGTATTAAATTTTGCGAGTATTGAGTGTTTTCAGATTCCGGATTTTTTTATGATAGTTTTCTTACACTGATAAATATCTTTTAATTTTAAGTACGAATCAAAAAACTGTTTAATATCAAACTTTTTTTTATTTTCATGTCTTATTTGTGTTTATGTCTGTGGCTTTTACTTGAATAATTCAGCTATTGCTAAGCGGCAACTCTTAATTGAGGACTTAAAATAACTTTTACTATTAGCTATTTTACTATTATTATTTTATTACGATGTTGTCTTCCAATTCATCGAAAGTTTCTGGTTTGTTCGTATAAGCTGATGATTTCATGTAACTTTAGAGAAAATAGTCCAAAGGCGTTGAATCACACGAACTTGGTGGCTTATTACTCATCCAATTCGATAAATAACGCGTTTGTCAAGTGTTTTCTTTAGTAAGTCGATTGTTTGACGTGCTGTATGACATGTGGAGTACATGTCTTTCATTAACATCTTTTTCAATTGGGGCACTAAATAAACGTTAATCATGATTCTATAGCACTCAAAAAAATAAGGACCAATAGTTGCAACGGCTCTTAAAGCAAAGCACACCAAGCAGTAATTTGTTGTGAATATAATGTTGCCTTGAGAATGTCTCATACATTTTCTTCACTCGAAATGCGACAATTTTGCTTATTGAAATGCCCATGGGTACATTACTGAACAGAATATTGCGATAAGACAAGGGTTTAACTTCCAGTTAATTTTCAGCCCATTAACCGGACGTACAGTGCAAACTATTTTCATTTGGCGAAATTTAATTTTTTCACCAACTAGCTTATAAGGTCGTTAGCCGAAATATTTACATAAAGTTTTCCATACAGTGAATTCACACAGCTCCAATTGGTGCGCGCAATGGCGAATTGACTTATTTAATTGTTTTTTCGGTGTGTTTTTTCGGCAACTGTTTTTTCGCTGCGCAATGTACGACGCCTTTGCGGTTCCTTACTATCATTTAGAGCAAACGTGGTGAGAAAACGATTAATGATGAATCGAATTAGTCGCTTGGATGGGCGATTCTGTCGAGCGTAAAATGAACATAGCTCACGGTAACATTCCCGAACTAAACTACAGTTTTCGAAATAAATTTCCACAATTTGCAAGCATTGTTCTTCTTTTAGTCTATTCATGAGAAAATGACAAACCAAACTGAGCACAAATGGCAATAATATTGCCAGATCTGACCAATTTATGACAGTTAAATCCCTGCGGAAATGAAAACAAAAAAGATAAAAACATTTGCACAAAATTCATTTCATCTTCGGACCATTTCCTGGTCCATCAAGCAAGATCAAATCGTAAATTTTATATTTGTTTATGTTTAAACCGTAGAGAAATAAGAATTAGGGCAGCGCTCATAGGTTACTTTAATTTGATGTTGCTACCAACAAATATGGACACCTCTAATTGGCATCGAGCAAGTTTGGAAAAGCTGTCGGCTTACATTTCTCCGGAGAATAGTACAGGAGAGGGGGAAAAAACAGGCCAGAGTAGAAAAGAGTTTTCTTGTTTTTACTAAACATTTAAAGACAAATAATGCAAAAGAAGGAGGACGCCCATTCCACGCATTAAGCAAAACGGGTCCGTCTCATACCTTTTGATTTGTTTAATTTTTTAGCTTTGAACTTCTAAAAAAACCAATTCTTTTACTTTTTTTTTATCACCATTCCTTGAAAAGTTATGGACCTTTTAATTTTGACCATCATCTGAAAACGTCAGAGTTGGATAATTTTCAATAAATTTTATCTACGCCAGTTTTTATCCGATTTTTATAAATGAGGTATAGTTCGAATTTATATTTTTTGATTTTGGATGTCAGCGTTGCCAACATATGGGCATTTTCGTGACGATCCGTGACGATCCGTGACGATCGTACGAATTTAATGAGTGAAAAATGAATGAAAAATTTAACTTACAAGTTTATTATTTTGATTTTCCAATAGCTTACTAAGCACACTATACAAGGTGTAAAACCTAAGAGTTGTCAAAAGTTCGGCTCTTAGATAGAAGCCACCAAAAATAATACGTTATGTGACAAAAAATAGAAGTGGTTTTTGACTTGGAACACAAAATTAGTAAAATTTTGTAAATTGGCAATAGTTTTTGTATAAAACTTTGTTAAGAAGGATTTGAAATAGTATAAGATAATTTTCAAAGTAATCAAATTTAAAAACCTTTTGTCGTTTTTTTTTGTTTATTGGGCTAAGTATGTGATTTAGTTATTAAAAAACAAATTTCATATATTCTGCCTCTCCTTGCTTTAACCCTTTTTCATTATTTTTAGCCAATGCCTTCCATTTTTACTAAAACAAAAACTTTACGAAACATTTATAAAACATTAACTAAAAATAAAAATTACATTTGTGAAACAGTGCAGATGATTTGATCATCGTGGTAAATGAATTTATATTTAAATTGCTTAAATCAATAAAATAAAAATGTTTCTCTCAGATAATATCATTATTTAATAAGTTTTTAATAATTTTTAATTTTCGTGTCACGGTGGACTTTTCGGCGGAAACGCCCATATTTAAGAATATATATTTTCTAATTTTTCAGAAAACGCATAATTTTTTTCTTTATTTTTCCATTTAAATTTGAAGAGAGTCTTTCCTTTTAATTAAAAAACATTAAGGGTGGTATTTTTATACGATTTTCGCAATTCCAATTTTCGTGCACATACTTTATCACTATGACGCACTTTATCGCCTATAACTTTCATACCGTTTAAGATATTTGCAAAATTTTTCTGCGAAATTGCTTGTTTTATTAGAACCAGCATTCAATTCATACAGTTTGATGACCTTACACCTTATCTTGGTATTGAAATCTGGTAACAACCAAAAAAAAAAAATTATTTATCATTTGTTCCACTTTTATTTGCATGAAGGTGAACAAAAGTTTGACTGCCACATTAAAGACCATTATATTTTAATTGATTTTGTTTCCAAAAATTTCAAATCTTAAAACAAAAAAGTTTTGATGGTTACACTGACCCTCTTTCAACAAAAAAGCTACAATAATTATACGACAATTTTTCTTGGCAAGTAAAATATAGTTGAAGTTGAGAACATTATTTTTTATTACTATTTTTGATCAGTTGGTAAGGCAAGCAATTTCGCAAAAAAATTTTGCAAATACCTTAATCAGTATGAAAGTTATGGGCGATAAAGTGCGTCCCATTATAATGATAAGCTAAGTAAATAATGACAAGCTATGTACACAAAAATTGGAATTGCGAAATAACATATAAAAACATCACCCTAAGTTTTTTTATAAATAAAAGGTAACATTTTTCTTCAAATATAAAAGAAAAAAACAAGGAAAAAAGTATGCGTTTTTTGAGAAATTAGCAAATATATTTTTGAAAATATGTTGGCAACCCTGACATCCAAAATACAAAATTATTAAATTTTTTCCAGAAACTTCTTTTCAATACCTTTCCAACTTTACCTCATTTATAAAATTCGGGTAAAAAAATGTTGTTTACAGTTTATTGAAAATTACCCAACTCTGACGATTTCAGTTGATGGTCAAAATGGAAAGGTCCATAACTTTTCAACGAATGGTGATAGAAAAATAAAAGAACTGGTGTTCTTAAAAGTTTAATAGGAACCTTAAGCCAAAAAGTAAAACAAATCGAAATGCATGAGGTCAAATTTTGGAACAATGGAATGGGTGAGGAAATTATTGTTATGGAGAATGCTTGGACACACTTATTATTATAAGTTTTTATAAAGTTTTGATAACTTTTCCACCATTATTTTAGGCGCTTCTGCTTAAAGCCCATCCTCTTAGTTATACGCTTTCAATGAACTCAACATATTTCGATTTAAGAAGTTATACTTGTTAGAGTTCAATTTAATTCGTACTTTATACAATTCTACTTTTTTATTTAAAAGTAGTTTTAATTATGGGTATTCAGACTGAGTTGGGTAGACTGAGTACTTTAGCTAATCGCGAGCACCATAATTCCATGAGTACTTTGTAAAACTGCAAGTCAGAGCTTTGGTCAGAGCTGCAAGTTTGTTTGATCTCCCGACTTTTTTTGGAAATATTCACGATATTTTCATGCAGTTTCTTTTACAAATTGTTTTTATCAAATCAAAAATATCAAATGTTCAAATGTTTTTATAAGCTTTTATTTAACTTGCTTCGTTAGTATGTATGTATGTAAGTATGTTTTGTCTGTCAAACGATTGGTATACGATTAAGCTGAAATTTAGCATTCATATGTAAGTCCGGTGACAACGTAATATTATAATTTAAATTTTTTCAAAACACCCCTCTTATCCCCCCACAAATCAATAAAAAAAATATATCACCAAAACTACTAGGTAGATCCACCAGAAATATTCGAAGTAAATTTCTTTCGAGTACCTCCAAAACCTTCTTTTACAGGAATAAAATTTACTGTCAAAATTTCATTAAAATCGGCATAGTAGTTTTGGTAGTATTTTTATTGATTTGTGGTCGGTAAGATGGGGTGCGGCAACATTTTTTCCTCAACCATCCTTTAGTTGAGGGAAATATAGTGTCAAAATTTCAGCTGAATTAGCACAGCAGTTTTGGAGATATTGCATTTTTATTGATTTGTTGGCGATAAAAGGGGGTGTGGCCGAATTTTTGTCCTAAGCCCCATTTTCTACTTGAAGAAAATTTTCTGCCAAAATTTCAGCTGAATAGCTCTCGTAGTTTTTGTTAGATAGCATTTTTATTGATTTGTGGGCGAAAAAAGGGGGTCGCAACAGTTTTTCATAAACCCCATCTTCTACTTAAAGAAAATTTGCTACTCAAATTTCAGCTAAATTATTGATTTGTGGGCGGTAAAGTGGGTGTGGCAAAAATTTTATCATAATATTGCATTGTCACCGCTTGAAAAGCTTGTAAAAAGTACTCAATCAATCTACCTAAACAAGCTAGAGTAGATTGGTACTTGGGTACAATGGCACTTTGCAAAAACAAAATGTACGGCATTTGCCAATCTACCCAAGTACCCAAGTCAGTGTGAATACCACTAAAGATTTTTTTCTGTTTGGTCTGAAAATGTTTCATTGTAAAATTTTTCACTCGAAAATAAATTATCAAATACATTAGTTATATTTTTAGCAGTTTTTATTAAATCTGTGCACTACAATAAAACTGCGCTTAAAACTCTCTCATCTCCACGATTTCATCCCCGATACTAACTGCTTGCTTGGTTATGTGTCGTGATTATGTGATATATACGTGGGAGTGCTCACACGCACACACATATTTGTGAGTGTGCGTCGTGTGTGTGTGTGTGCATAGCTTAATAGCTGCATGTTATTCTTGTATTTTGACGTTCGTCTTTGTCTTTTGTCTTGTTGCTTTGAGTGACTTTATTTGTTTCCTCACTTGCTTGCCATTGTTTAACCTATCAACAACCTCTTAACCACCTGATTCTAAACAACGAGAGCTCTTAACAATCAACCAACCTTGTCATAAAATCGGTTCAATGCCAGGCAGTCGAAACCAGGGACGTAAATTGCGTGGGGCAGAGAAGGACATTTGCTTCCTCCTAATTTTGAACTAATTTTTTTAAATTGAATTAATAATAAAAATAATTTTAAAATATAAATTTCACTAAGTCTTGAAAACATTGGAGTCTGACGGCTTTTATTTAAATCGGGGTCGAGCAGAATTATGCATGCGTATTTTTACACTTTAACTTGTATTGATCCGCCACTTCTATGACGTGTAACAGTAACTAAGCTCTTTGACTTGATTAAAGGCGCCTAAAAATTGCACAAAAATTCTAAGAGATATCCACGAACGGTTTTTTTATTGCATATATAAAATATAAAATTTAATTAAAAAATTTAAATTGTTGTTATTCTTGTAGTTGTCGTTGTTGTATGTATGTAAAAATATGCCGCTGGTTGTTATCAAAAAATTGGGTCCATCATCTGAAAATAAAAAGCAGAACGGACATATGCTCAGAATTATTGTCGTTATCGTCGGTACTACAATTAAGAGGGTCGTTCAGAAAATGTCGGAACTGTAGCATACCAGCAATCAAAATCAAAAAAAGTTATTTTTTAGGACTTAAAAAAGATGTAGTTCCGTTACTTTTCGAGCTACCCTAATGTTTCTAGTATCGACGAGAATGACTGGTATTTACAGTATGTAATGCAAAAATCGGGCAATTATTTAAATGGGACAATTCCTTCCATAAGTTTTTATTGCAACCAATCGCGAAAAAGTGGTTTCAAAATCAAGGCCTTTTAAGTTAGGGTAAGTGTGCATTAAAGCTCTTCCTGAAAAAAAGTTGTTTGGGTCGGTTCCTCAAAATAATCCTTGGCTTATGTTATGACGATAACCTCAATATTTCGACTCTAGTGATAGCCATCCATCAGCTGGAATGGTTTCAAATAACCTCTATATAATGCACCAAACCCAGCATTTGGTGCGAAAGCAAAAATTTCAAGTTTGTCGATGCAGATTGGAAGAACTTTTTCGTTACTATTATTTCTGACCGTTTGTTTTTTTTTAACCGTGTATCACTAACCTATTGCTGAGTTGCGTCACAACTAACTCTGGGCGTTTTCCACCCACATAAGAAGTTCTCCGTTATAAGGATGCAATTGCTTAAACCTAAGAAAAATTTTGGTTATAAACAAAATTAAGACCATTTTAATCATTTTATAATGTATTTTATTAAAAGAATTGATTTTTTCTATGTTAAAAAAGAAATTAATAATTAGTTCATATTTTAATTTAAAAAAAAACAAAACTGGATAGCATTTAAAATCATACATAAAAACTGTGACTGGGTGGATTTCACCCTAAGGTTAGTAATGGATGGTTAAACTATCACACAAGGCAATATTTTAATAAAAAACTCAACTTTTGGAGGTAATTTCAAACCATTCCAGAACACGGATGGCAATCATTAGAGTCGAAATATTTGGGAAATCAAGGATTATTTTGAGGACCCGAAACTTTTTTTTCTTATGGAGCGTGAGACGCCTAGGCGTGCATATGATGTGATTTCGTGCCTGATTAGCCTACATTTTTGCATTATGTTCCCAATACTATGTAAGTTCATATAGCATAAGCGAAAAAATTTCCAAAGGTGTTTTGCTAAGCGTTCTTAACAGAATTTCCAGAATTAAGTTTCATGAATTGCTTCCCCCCCTACCAACACGTGCCATTTCGAAGACAGTAACAGTTCGAAAAACTTAATACACTCTCACTTTTCACTAATACACTGAGACCTTGGCATCACTTGCAGTGCACTAGCAACAACTTTTACTGAGACAGTAAATTTTGACGACCGCAGCCAGTGCGAAATCGAAGTAAGACAGTGTTGATGTTTCTCCTTAAAACATTCGAACTTTAAATATGCAATTTTCTTTCAATGATTTTGGTCCTTTAAAGCAAAGACGTTATCCTTTGTTTTAGCTGTTCTTTATACATAACTATTAATAAATGATCTCTTATTATAAGTTATTTTTCTGGCCCTCCCCCCTGGTAAGAAATAAACTAACGTCCCTGGTCGAATCTTTGGCACCCTAAACCAACCAAAACCGCCAACGACTGAAAGTCAAGGAATGCATTACTTTGATGATGTGACAATAAATTTTAAGGATCTGATTATTTGCTGTCATTACTTGTGGTGTGGCTGTGGTTTGAGTATTGGTGTTTGTGTGGATTTCGAGTTGGTTGTTTCCTGGTTGACTTCGCGGAGGCGGTTTTGTTTTTGAGGTGGTTACGAGGTAGTCTTGTTGTGACTTGTTATGAGTACACATTTGCTTGTCATGCAGCCACCAACAACATCGCGGATGACTGGGAAATTAGAAATCGATGGCTTGATCATGTCATGCAAACATAATTTCGGCAATATTCAGCCGCAATATGGGTTCGAAGCGTCAAAAGTGAAAATTTATAGACTTTCTAATGAAATGATTTGGTGCTCCAGAGGATTTATTATGCGTTAGTGGTTGTCTGAGTGGGTGTGCGTTAGTGTGAGTTTTGTGCGTGTGTGCTAAGAATAATCGAAATTTAATGACTTAATAATCATTGCCAATTAGTGGGATTTAAATTAAGTTCCTCTGAAATATTAGCTTGTTCATAATAAATGCAGTCTTGACATGAAGAGGTTATCTTAGGAATCTATCGGACCTGAGAATCGTTTCCCTTTTGTTTATAATAAACTGTTTCAGTAGACATTTTCTAGATTAACTTATAAAACACCATAACTAATAGTACCTAATAATATTAGAATAAATATGAGAGATAGTGAAGTATGTAGAACGTTGAAATCATCAATTTGATTTTTGTTTTATTCTCTTTTAATGAATACAATTTTTTTGGAGCTTACTCCTTTAGGATCGATTTAATATATAGCCCGCGGTATGAAAATTATATAGCGAGTAAAATCAAGCATTGAACAAAAACTCATGCCCAACATTTCAGTCATTCGTCTAGTGACTCTCCGCTCAATGGTAGAAATTTCGTTTTGACAGTTATGGAGTTCGGCTCTCAGCCGCGCGACTAAGTATTCGCAGCAAAATAAAAACAACGAGGAAACGCCAACAAAATACACACAGACAGGATTGCCAGAAACTCTTCGCCCAAAACCGTCAAAAGGCTTTTCAAAAGTCGTCATTTGGGACTAAAAATCGTCATTTGCCCGTCCCAAAAATTGCCATTTAAGTCATAAGAGCTGTTTATTTTAAAATTATGAGATGATGAATATAGTTTATAGATTATAATTTATAATTTAATCAGATACTTATCAAAATTTCTAATGGACTTTCTATCAGTAGACGTTCGCTTTTTAATTTTTTCGTTTTTTTCAACTTCTTTGTAAAACAGTGCTGTTAGACAAAAAAAAAAAAATATTGAACAGTGTAAGTAGGCAAAATTTTATCAGTTTTAAATTGAAAAAATGTTAATAACACAAAAAAAAAATTAACTTATATAAATAGTTAATTGTGCCACTTAATCGTCATTTATACTGTTAAATCGTTCAATCGTTATTTTGGTCTCAAATCGTGAAAATAACGATGTCATCGTCCATCTGGTAATGATGCACACAGCAGCAATCTAATAAAATTGATGTGCAGATTTTTGCAAAACTTTAAAAGTACTGCGCCGATTAGTAATAGTAGTAAGTATGTTTAATTAAAATGCGAAGATTTGTATAAAATCATCTCCGATGCCACACATTGCTTGATCGTCTTCTTTTCACGCGCTTGTGTTGCGAGAGTTTAAATAATCTCCATGTTGCTCTCAGCTCTTCTCTTTTTATGCTCAGCTAGCACACCAAAAATTTTGTGTGTGCCGCTGCTCATAGCTTGTATTAAGGTGCGATTTTATTATTACTGTTAATTATTTAAAAGCCTGGTTAATTATAAGCTCAACAAGTTTTATTTCATTGAAATTAGGTAAAAATTCGTCGAGTTATTAAATTTGAAATTTTAAGCATAAATCTTTTGTTTTAGACTTAACCAAGCTCAGAAGATGCCCCCTATAAATGCGAAACCATTGTGTTGATTCGCAAGACGGATGATAGTTAGTTGAAGCGTGGAAAGATGGAGTTGTTCGGTGAAGATTAGATTTAAATTTACACAGATTGAAACTGTCGGGAAACACGCTCGCAAGGAGATTGTTCAACAATTTTACTGAGCAACTGAATAACGAATTATCTCGGTAATGCGATTTTTTATTGGCCAAAGAGGCACTGGTAAAGCGATGGGTTTCGAAAGCTGCCCGAGTAGACTTCGGAAGCACACGAGCTGGTGGCGTCAGGCCATGTATTTCACTTGAACACTTCCCATAGTATTACCTGTACAGAAGGCTTAAACAACCAACATTGCAAGGATGCCCAAGAGAGTTGAGAGAAGATGAAATATTTTCATCACCTATCAAATATATCGCACGTCGTTGAATCCGGTCCAGAAGCTCCAAATATGATCTTAAAGCCCCTGCCCAAATGTGCGAATCTGTTAAAAACAGCACAAAATCGTTGTTTTTCATGCTGAACAGAGTCGGAGCTGACACGCACATTTCTTTTTTTCTTTTTTTTTTGGTATATTTGATGAACAGAACAAAAACATACCATACTTTTTATAATTATTTAAGAATAGTGTTAATTGTTAATGAAAAAATATTTTTTTTTTGTTTATTAAAAATTTTATTTTATCCGTCTAGTTGTTAGTTCCCTGTATTCTGTTTCTCAAAAAATCCAAAACAAAAATTCTTTAAAGTAATTATCTTCAGAGACTTGGCTATCGCAATCTGGGAAAATTAAAATTCTTGTTAAATTGTATGAGAAATATTTTTGTAAAATATTTTAACCCTTTGTCATTCTGTTTTCTGTGTTTTATTTGACCATAAACAGCTTCTGAAAAATAAATTTAAAAATAAATGTAGAGGGTATTATATAGGCTGAAGTGGGGCGATGTGTAACACGTTTTTATTTGCATCAATTAAGTGTTAAGAAATTTCATTTTTGACTGGTTTAAAGGTGTCTGCTTTGCAGAAGAACCAATTTGATGTGGGTTTTTTAATGACTGTTGAATATTTTAAAAATGCATGAAGTAGAACAACAATTTCAAATAAGCTTTTTTGGTGTGTCTTTTCCAAATCGGTGGGGTGATGTGTAACATCAACAAAATATTAGTTTAAAGACCAAGAACTTTATCATAAGTTCTTTTATTTATTTTCGACTTTGTATGTTTAGTAAAAGTATTATGATAACAACTTAAATAAATTTGTCTGACTCTCAATGCACACACACACACACACACACATAGCTACGTTAAAATTTGAAAAAACTGATCGTTAACTTCAAAAGAATATGTGAATGATTTTATTAAAAAAAAATTTACATTTCAAATGTAAAAATGATTATTTATCGGATATATCCCTATTGGAATGACAATTCTCAGAAATAAAATAGCTCACAAAAAATAAAAAAGGCGCGTGCATTTGTTATATTCAAGCGAATTTTTGTAAAAGTAGCGATCTTGATGACGACGAAGAGCATTGGTTTTGCGATCGAGCATCCTCAGCTTCCTTGTTGCTTGTTTGGTTTTCAATTCCATATAATTTTTTGTATTTTATATTTTGGTCTGGGCTGAATAGTGCGAACTGGACCGATATATTTTGATGTCGTTGATGTGATTGCATTTCACAATTTGACGTTGTTGCCTCTTTAATGGCAATTATAATGTGTTAGATGTGTTACACATCACCGCACCGTTAGTGTTACACATCACCCCAATGTAAGTCACCTTTTCTCGTTAATGGAATTTTACCACAATGTGAAAGAATGCAAAGCCTTCTTTTGTATTTAAAGATATTAAACAATACTACATTTTACATCCACTAAATTTGAAAAAAAAACTTTTTAAGAAAAATTGTTCGAGCTTTTTAAAAACTCTATTAAAATGTATGTCTGCCTAATTCCAACAATTATGAAAACTAGATGCTGTCAAAATAAACATATCACAGTTGTTCATTCGTTCATATGTCAACATTTTGTACAAAAAATCGCCGTGTTACACATCACCTCATGGTACACATTACCCCACCTTACCCAACTATAAAAATGCTTCTTGCTAAATTTAAAATTTTTTTACAAAAAGAATGTACAATAGATATCGGCCTCTAACTATTGTCTGGTCAGGAAATATGCGAATGGAATTATTAAATAGTTCTCGAGCTTCCAAAGCTTTTATTTCTACATATATGACCAGTTAAATTTAATTTGTTATTAATATTTTTTTTTTCAAAATACATAAATATCAAATTTGATATATAATACATTTATTAAAAAAATGTTCATATTAAGGGGACGTTCTACTAAAAATCTTTGAAAATAAGCATTTACTGAAAGTTAAAAGAGTATAAATGTTATTTGCAAAACGCATGATACGCACATTACAAACATTTCTACAGCGAATTGATTTTGAGTAGATATGTGTTGTAAAAATGATAATTAGTGTTGCTATAATTTTAAACGCGTTTTATCGAAAAACGATTTTTCGAAACTGCGTGAAATATAAAATGAAAACAGTTTTACTTATTTACTTTTACCTTTTTCTTTCTCTTAAAGTAGAATTTTTTCTTGGGATTTATACATACGTGTATAAGCGATGCATGCTTACACACGTGAGAAAATCCAAAATATTCTGAAAAAGGTCTAAAAGTATCATAGCCGTGCATTATTCATAGTTTTTTTTTGTACCAGGTACTACTAATCATAATTGTTACTTTTTAACGGGAATAGTTCAAAGGAAAAGACTGATGCTGTCAAAGTTGTTTATTTATTGTCTATTCTCAGCTTGCTTGCAAACCTTTAAGATGATTCCTTGGTTCATTAAAAAAAAAAAAACGTTCAGGAGTTAGAGTATCTCTGGAATACTCTCATTTGTACAGGGTATACAAGTGTCTTAAAATAGAAAAAATAAAATTGCCGTAATAGAAAAATACATACCCATCCTAAAGAATCGATAGGTTGCATGAAAATGACACCAAAAACTGAAAGCGTGCCTTCAGTTCATATTTTATACCAATTAATAACATGTTGGAGTTGAAATCCAAGCGGCTCCTTTTTTGAAGATATTCGTAGATGTGTTATTTTAAGGTGCATATTACTTGAGCGTACATTTTAATCAACAAAAAAAATATGCCTATACATAGAGTAACGTGTGCGTGTATGACTAAAAAATTAGCCCAAACTTCATAAAATGTACACTCAAGCACTATAAGCCTGAAAATAAAGGAATACATATATTTCCAAAAAAGGAGCAGCTACACCCAGAGGAAAAATCGTAAGACCAAAGAAAATGCACTTTGCCACAAAGACTTTTATTGGTTAGATTGTGCAAAAGACAAAACATCTTTACGGCAAGGACACAAAGATTGTTTGATTCCCAAAAACAATATATATAAAAAAAACTATAGCCTTGGTTTATTCATCAACTAATTCTATTGAATACTAATCTACTTACCTTCGCAAAAATTGTTCATTACAAAATAAATAGATTATTTCATTAATATCAAATGAGTTAAAACATGCTGTAAGACTTATCTCCATTTTTAAAATACTGATTTCTCTATTGTGAAAAAATACACAGATTTGGAATGTATGTACGTATTTTTTCCAATATAAGCAAATAGTTAAAGAGAAAATTTGCTATTCTAAGCGGCTTCCGCTTGAAAACTCAACAGAATTTTTAATGTTCAAATTTATGCAAACTTTTTTGCTGAATTATATTTAAATTTAATCGAAAACTTGTCAGTGGAAGTTTTCGGTTTTTAACCCTGATATGCAAATACAAAATAAAATTCTACGAAAATTGAATAAAATCGTTTTTGACCAAATAGCAATGAAAGGTTGTGTGTGTGTGGTGAGTATAGTAGATGTGAGTGGCTGATGAATGGCGCTGTGCACGTGACCTTATTTCTCACAAATGCAATATTTTAATGGTCACTAAATTGTGGGGTAGTATTCACAACAGCAACACCATCAAAAACAAATGAAAAAAAAAGAGTTTACAGTCTGCACAACATCCGCAACAACAACAACACACTGCATGAGCAATTCAAATAAAAAAGCTTAATGCAAGCCAACACACAGCCAGATAAATGGGCACACAAGCACATACACAAACATTAACGCTTAGCTCAAATTGAAAGCGGTAGAAAAAAATTTAAAAAATAAATCCTAAAAGATCTTGTTGACCGCCGGATCGTTGAGTGCAAAGTGAAAATTTCACCAAAGGTTGCAAAACGTAGCAATCGAATGAGACAGCGGCGCAACCTAGGGAATGAACGGCAGAGACTATAGCTAACATTTATTTCGTTTTTATATAGTTCACAGGTGCATCGCACAACACGCAAGAAATAAAAGTGATGGAAATAAAAACTTCAACAAATTAAGAAAAAAAAAAAAAAAATTGTAGACCGAGTCTTTTACTGCTGGCACTTCATCTGAGGATGAATTTTTTGTTTCTCGTCAATTCGTCTACCTTTTTGTGCACTACTGTAACTTGTACTTTGCTTTAAGTGAGATCCTTATTCTTTGGGTTGTTATACTTTTTTATTTTTATTTTATTGGCGAGCTCATTGAAGACTTTTGGTTGCTTGTAAGTCTTGTGTGACCATCAAGTTGTTTTTTTCTACACTGCACAGTGGTTCAGAAACGTTTTCCATCGGTCAAAAGTCAATAACTTCTGATGCATTGAATATTTGTAGTTTCGTAAAACACCGATACTGAAAACCCATATATTGAAATATTTTCCAAATCAACTGATTGTATCAATGTTATATATGAGACCAAAGTTGACTGTTATCTTTTTATATTTTGGGTTTAAGAATAAAAAAACAAAAAAAAATCTTTAGGAACAATTCTAGTTGAACCCGCTTAAATTTCCGCAAATTGTTTCGTACAAGGCATGTCAGAGTTATAAGTGTATAATGCGTACAAGGTAGCATTTTTTTCGTAGATTATAATGGTATAATAAAAAATAGACTTTAACCGCTGTGGCCCAAGCAACCCCTTGAAATAGACTTAAGCCGACTTTTTTACAATGCATTTACATGTGGATTCGTGCTTTGAGATATTTTGTAATGGTTTTCATGGCTCTGGAGGGAGGGGGGTCTGGACCCGCGGATGGCCCCCATATCCACACCACTGCATTCCATACATTTTTGGAATCCCTTACTTTCAATATGTCTGAATAACATTTTATTTCTCTTTCTCTTGAATAACATTTTATTTTTTGACCAATTAACTTAATCTTCGGACAACTGTGCGCTGTTTGTCTGATCAAATTGTTTTGTGGTGCTCCGTACCACACTGAATTATTAAGTTCAAATTACAAAGTAAGCAAAAAAAGTGGTTTTATTTTATGTCTGACTTTCTATTCATTTTATTCCATTTGTTCTTTATTGCAACTCCAGTAAATTTAAATTAAGCACTGATCAATGGAACATACCTGATGATGATTGTTGGTCAAGATGTTGAGTTTGTCTTTTTTTTTTTTTTGTTGAAATTGTAGCAGATATTAACCGCACGTGACCAAACAATAAGATTTAATTTCAATTAATTTGTGGTTTTTATGTCAAGAGGTCAAAATTGAAATATGAGAATATTTATAGAATTGTGCTACGTTATATTGAAGACAACCTTAGTTACAGCATGTTCTTATTATTTTTTAAGTACTCAAACCTAAACATATTCCAAGGAAATAGTTTATGAAAAATTTTGACTGCAAGTATAAAATCCCAAACAACGAACTTTTTTAAATTAACTTTTAAATGCAAATTAATATTGCACGAAATGTTGAAAACTTTCTCTCTTTTTTATTTTTTTGACTACTCGAAGCTCAACTTGGCTGGTATAAAGTTACCACAATTTAACATTTTATTTGACCCAAAGGATGTGCGCTTTGTACGTGTGCATAAAACGCAAATGACCACTAAGTGACCATTGCTTAAATGCAGACAAGAACGGTTCTGAGCCACCGTGATGACAAAACAACAACAACAACAGCAACAACTATTAAAACAACAACAGCAAAGTGTAGTAAAAATAAATACTACAAATATGTATATGCAACATAGACCAAGTTTTTACTGCATTTTAGCCACACTCGAAATGATGCTACAAGCTTAAGCGTCAAAGGCTAAAACTATGCACACGGTCTTTACTAGTACAGAAAAAAAAATAAATAAAAATAAAAACAAATTTTAATTTAGTGCAAAGTTTTGCAACTAAGCTATGATAATGAAATTAGTTACAAAAAAATTTATGGCATGAAGAAGGAAGCGATAACGTGCTCTTAAGCACATTAAAAGCGTTGTCTTAAAACACATGTGAGGTGGACAGGTTTTTTGCTTAAATGAATGTGGTTTACTAAAACTATAAGTTTAACAATATTACAAAAAAAAAATGCATTGATATAATAATTTGATATAATGCATGAGGCCTCTTTGGTTAAACACATTGATTATTTTGCTTCAAAAATAATTTATTTGCTCTGAAATATGATAATAATATAATAAAACAGGTCATTCAATAAGTCCGTAGGATAAGTAAGAAGAAAACAAAATTTTGATACAACTCGATTATATCATTCAACATAGTTGCCTTCGAGAGCGATACAACGAGTAAAGCGATTTTCCACCTTTTCGATATCACTTTTATAGTACGATTTCTGTTTCTCGTCTCAGTCTCTACGATTTCAAAATAAGTCTCAGTTTCAGCGATACTTCGTCATTGGACTTGAATTTCTTTCCAGCAAGTCGCTGGGGGCTACATCTGGAGAATACGTTGGGTGGATAAGCAATTCGAAGCCCAATTTATTATATTTTGCCATCGTTTTCATCGATTTGTGACACGGTGCATTGCCTTGGTGAAACAACACTTTTTTCTTTTGCGAATGTGGCCGTTTCTTGGCGATTTCAGCCTTCAATCGATCCAAAAGTGCGCAGTAATAGCCACTGTTGATGGTTGTTCCTTTTTGGAGAAATTTGATGAATATTATTCCTTTCACATCCTAAAATACAGACGACATAACCTTACAAGCCGACTGTTGGGTCTTTGCTCGCTTTGGATTCGGTTCGTCGACTGCTGTCCACTCAGCTGACTGTCTTTTGGATTCTGGTGTGTAATAGTGAAGCCATGTTTCATCCATTGTCACATATCGACGATAGAATTCGGTTTTATTGCGGTTTAACAGCGCCAAACAATCCTCTGATGCATAAATTCGTTGTTGTATTTGGTCGACTGTGAGCTCACGCGGCACCCACTTTGCACAGAGCTTTCGCATACACAAATATTCGTGTAAAATGGTAAAAACACTACCATCTGATATCTTTACAATGTCAGCCATCTCGTGCACCTTCAAGTTGTGATCGTTTGTAACCAATTTGTGGATTTTTGTTTTTTTGTTTTGTGGAGTAACAGTCTGATTTGGTCGTCCACTGCGCTCTGCATCATTTGTGCTGGTACGAACACGTTTAAATTCGGCTATCCACTTTTCTACCATTTGTCTCCATTGAGCAGAGTCAGGATAATGTTTATCAAACCATTGTTTGGATTCCACTGTATTTTTTTTCATCAAAAAGCAAAGCTTTATCAAAACTCGAAATTCACTTTTTTCCATTTTTTTTTTTTCAATAAAAAATAGTTGCACACAAAATGCTATAACTCACGAATCAATTGTCAGATTGTTGTCAAATTTTTATACGTATCGTTTGAAGGTTGGCATTAAATAAAAATCAAATGAAAAAAAATCTAGTAACGCCATCTATGTGTCATCCTATAGACTTTTTAAACGTTATAATATAATAATAAAATTAAAAATTATTTTTATGATATCGTCGATGCCACCTACTTATATTGTAAAAAGGAAAGAATTGAAATTTGTGTTTTAATGCATTTTGATTTAATTAATTAAGAGCAAATTTTCCATTAAATGCTGATTTCAGAACAAAGCAAGTAATAAAGAGAGTCAATAAATGTCTTTATTTAAGTTGAAAATCTATTTGTCGATTACAAAGCCGCGTTCGATAGCCCGATAGCCCGAGAAGGGATTGCCTATACGCAACAATGTCTGAGTTCGGTGTACCTGCAAAAATGATAATACTTTGCAGGATGACATGCAGCTCCGTCAAGGGAGGAAATGACCTCTCCAAAACCTTCAATACCGAAAGAGGTTTCAGACAAGGCGATCCACTGTCTTGCGATCTCTTCAAAATCATCATGGAGAGGATTGTACGAAAGGCCGGTGTGCATCGTAATGTCACCATTTTCTACAAAGGTGTCCAGCTCCTTGGTGTATCCGATTGCAGAAGGCGCGCGCAAAGCAGAGGCGCCTGGCGAGAGCTGATGAGGTCGGTTGAAACCCGGACACGGATTGTTACGACCAACTAAGTAAGTAAGTAAGTCCAGCTCCTTGCGTACGCTGATGACATTGATATACGTATTGTCGGCAGAATCAAGAGAGATGTTACTGCTGCTTTCGCCGCTATCGAAAAGAAATCAGCCAAAGTGGGTTTGACGATAAATGAGGGTAAAACAAAGTATATGCTGTCTACGAACATGGGAGCGCGGCGTCTAGACTCCCACGTTTCATTCGGCAGCTATAACTTTGAAGTAGTTAAGGAGTTTTTATACCTGGCACCACCATTAATAACAAAAACGAAGTCAGCCTGCTCAATAAGCAACTACGTTCCAGAGCCCCCTCTCGATCTTTCTTATGTATGTCTTTCGTATGGATGACGAAGCTCCAGCGAAAAAGGAGCTCGAAGCGAAGGAGGGTTGTTGTTCAACGACGGCGAGGGAGACCATGCCTTCGATGGATGGACCACGCTGAGGAAGCCCTAACCGCACTTGGTGTATTCGACTGAAGAAGGCGCACGCAAAGCAGAGGCGCCTGGCGAGAGCTGATGAGGTTGGCCGAAACCCGAACACGGGTTGTTATGGCCACCTATGTAAGTAAGTAATCTATTCAATAGTTTACAAGAAAGCAGTTTTTCTGCACTTCTGTAGAATTTTACTATCACCGTGTGTGTGTATGTACAAGTGCCGGTTACGCGGTATTGCACGCCCAACGACGATATGTGTTTATATAACTCTAATAATTTTTCAATAATTTATTAAGAGTTATAGTTAAAAAAATTGGGTTTCTTTATTATTTTCTAATTGAGGCGTTATATTACTGTAATTGAGAAAAAGTGTTGAAATTACGTGTTTGGAAGAACAATTTCTGTTAAAAATATAATAATTTTAGTTGCCGAATTGGCAGGAATAGCTACTAAGAATCAAGACAGTCCTTTTGGTGCCTTAAAGCCCCAGATATTAGACGAAACAAAAACGAATTAGCCATATTACACCTTGAAAGAACTTTGAACGATCAATTTTGTTGTGAATGTCATGAAATGTTTAAACACAACTGATCGAGAATTGAATCTACAAGTTTTATGCTGATTTAGAATGGCTTATATTCATTTTATCAAAATGCTTTTCATGGTCCGATCAGAAAAATTATTTGTATAAAAAAAATATTCTGTCAGTTGGCTTTGAATCGGAGATCTTCCGCAGTTCTTTGACGTACGGTCCACGTACTTTAACACATTCTGATATATTTATATCTGACACATTTGTATGATATATTAGATTTTCAGTTCTTTAATAAAAATTGGACTTATTAATAAAATGTAACTTTGTTTTGTATGAATATATGGTCACACTGTATATTGAGAGTATTCTAATGCATCCAATGATGAAGTATGTAATGCAAGCCAATGAATAATAGCTTCAAACATTTTTTTACTTCTCAAAATTTCGAACGTGTTTATTTTCGTAAATGTTCAAAAACTAATGTGCAGAAAAGCGTATTTTTTAACACAAGTCAACAAAGTTAAACTTTTCAGTATTCATGAAAACTAAACTCAGGGCTTATTAAACATACAAATTATCTTGTGAATATGTATGTTTATTAAGCTTGTATTTGTGTGTACATGAGTTAGTTCACATTGCTTTTTCTTTTTTTAAATTAAGTGCTTTCCGGACTAATGCATAAAAAGAGTAATTTTTGCTCTTAATTTCGTGAAGTTGTTATTTTCAATCAACCAGTGGCGTGCCTATCGATGGCATTCAAAGAAGCTTGGAAATCTGGGAAAATCCACTTAATCTATATATTAATATGTGAACATCAAAATTTCTACACTTTTTTAATATATATCATAAAAGAAGGGAAATGAACGCATGCACTCCAAATAGCAACCAATCATTAGAACAGCGAGTCATGGCCGATTTTCTAAGAATGAAGTATATATTTTTTATGAAATTGACACCAGAAGTGTGAAATAGTTTAAAGAAAATTATCTAATGATTTATGAATTACTTCGCCAAATTGAAGAAATTAAGCGTAATTATTTTGAAATTTCCTATTCAAGATAATAAACTAACAGAAATATTTCTCTGAAAATAGGAAATTTTTATAGAATCGCAGGAAAAATTTATCTGAAATAAAGAAAAACTTTCGAGTTATAAATAAAAATGTAATTAAAAATGTATTGTCATACAAAAAACAGAAAAAATGTGAAAATATATCGTAAAATCAAAAGAAGGCAGCAAATTTATTCAGAAAATATTCTACAGAAGCAGGATAATCGCTCGAACGTTCATAATCAAATAATCACAAATGCGAGAATTAATTTCGTCGATATATATCGTTGAACTAAAGAAACACGCCTTTGTTTGGTAAACCTATTCTGCATATAGTTTTTAAGCAATCTATACATATTAAAATCAATTGATGTGCGTTAGGTTAGGTTAGGTTAGATTAAAATGGCTGAGTCGGTTGACGACTCGTACACTTAGGCAAGTGCAGGCCCGTCGTGATACCACATAATCTCTTTTGATCCTAAGAGATTTCCCTCCGCAATTCAGCTCGAACGGAAAATGAAATTTAGGATATGCCTGATTTCCAGGCATGAGACTTCGGCAACTGCATTCAGAAAGGGATGGCCCAGAGTTGACATTCTCCTTTTAGTAAGGGCTGGACATTCGCAGAGGAGGTGCTGAACATTTTCTACTTCCTCTTCACATTTGCAGCTTCTGCAAAAATCATTTACTATAAGATCTAACTGAAAAGCACGCGTTCCGATTCGGCAGTGGTCCGTAAGGATTTCTGACAGGTTTACCCTGCTCAATTCAAGCAGTGAGTTGGTGCGCTTTAAGTCGTAGGAAGGCCACGTTATCTTAGCAGTTCTACATGTATCAAGGTGCTACCAGCGTTCTTGTAGAAGACTTAGAGATTTGTTCCTGCACTGGAGTTTATAGGAGGATATGGGTATACCAATAAAGTCCTCATTTAAGAGGATGTTTGTGGTCGTACCCTTCCTTGCCAATTTGTTGGCCAAATTATTACCCTCGATAATTCTGTGTACGGGCACCCATATGAGGTGGATCCTGAATAGCCTTGCCATCTTGTTAAGAGATCTGCGGCACTCAGTAAGAATTTTAGAGTTGTTAATATGTGAGTTCAGCGCCTTGAGCGCAGCTTGACTATTCGAGAAGATGAAAATACCTCAAAGTCTTTTTGACCTAGAATCTTAGCAGTTTCGTGAATAGACATCATCTCCGCTTGGTAGGCACTACAACAATTTTTAAGTCTAAAGGACACTTCGATTTCAAGTTCCTGGGAGTAAATACCTCCTCCTACTTGTTTTCGAAGCTTGGATCGATCTGTAAAAATGTTTATACCGTTAGTTTTGGAGGGGTTTTGTTAGCCTTATCTATCCGCGAAGAGATAACTTCGAAATTCTTTTCAAGGTTTAAGCAAGGCCCACAGTAATCTGTTTTGTCGGGGACAAAGGAGTTCAGAATAATTGTGTGACCAAAAACATTACCTATCCAATTTCCAGATTCTCTTAGTCTGAGGGCACATTTCCTGGCAAAGATATCAAGAAGAGGTAGGTGAAGCATGACTTTAGAAGCGTTAGTTGGTGTTGTGAACATTGCCCCAGTAATACATAGACTTGTATTACTTATATAAGTATAACTTTTTTCAACCTTTTCAAATTTCTGAAATGCAGTTATCTTATCAAGGGTCCTCCACCATACCAGTGAGCCATATATAAGTATGGGGCAGGCAATTGCTGTATAAATCCAGCGTACTATTTTGGGGGAAAACCCCATTTTATTTACCTATCGTTTCTTTACAGGCAAAAATAGCTATGTTTGCCTTTCTAACACGTTCCATTATATTATTATTCCACATAAGCTTCTTATCCAGAATAACTCCTAGGTATTTTGTGTTGTCACTAAAGAGCAACCTCGTGCCTCGGGTGCCTGGGTATTTTATATTTCCAAGTGAAAAGAATGAGATCTTTTTTCTCCTGGCTTACACTTAAACCACAAGAGGATGCCCATCTCGAAAGGATTAAGAATGATATCTCCATGAGTTGACAGTTGAAGTCTGCTTTTAACAAGTACACCTATCGTGTAGGCCTAATTACTTGGGTCTATGAAACAAGGGTATAATTTATGGAACGGACGACCAGCACTTAAGTGTACACTCCATCAACGGACCCGTTTGTGGCTTACAGTGTAAGAACACACGGTCATCCGGCAGAGAAAACACAAACTGAAAGTCGTTCCACAAACATAAGCACTACCCAATGCTCACTAGTGAAAAACACTACGACTCCAACATGTCATACATTTGTATAACCATGGAGGCGCACTGCTCCCAGTATCAGTACCAGTTTAACTACTAGTCACACTGCTCCTAAAGGATCGATAGGTTTCATGAAAATGACAACAAAAACTAAAAATGAGGCTTGATTTGTAATTTTCTTACGATCAATAATAGGTTGAAATTTAAGTCGGCGCTGCTCCTTTTTGGGAGCTAAGGGGTTAAGAAGTATTTCACGATGTTGATTCATGCTATTGTTTCTAGCAGAAAAACAAACACACATAGTACGTATTTAAAGAACTCATTGGAAAGGTAATAAAATCACCTTTTTAACAATATATCAACCAACATTATAGGCTTACTCGTTCCCGAGCTGTGCTCGTGTGAAGATGAAATCAATCAGTTGAAAGTACTGATTCTGAGAAATTCGCTCTCAAAGTCAAAACTTAGTACTTTCAACTGATTGATTTCATCTTCACACGAGCACAGCTCGGGAACGAGTAAGCCTATAATGTTGGTTGATATATTGTTAAAAAGGTGATTTTATTACCTTTCCAATGAGTTCTTTAAATACGTATTATGTGTGTTTGTTTTTCTGCTAGAAACAATAGCTAGAAAATAGCTATATCTACTTTACTTTGAACTTCAGTGGATGCTGCAGTACAAATATTTTCAAAATACGCGAAAAACTCTGAAAAATGTAAGGATTCTTGGGAAGGCCGAGTTATTTGGACATGTTTACTATATTTCAATGTGCTTGGCAGCGTGCACTCTAAGAGCAGTCAATCAAAGAACGACCAAACCTGGCAAATAAAAAAAAAAAACCGCACGAAGTGGCATTACAAAAAAATAATAAATTTCAGGTTGTCGAAAAAAGTCAATATTAGCGACAACCTTTAATTTAAAACGTGATGAAAGGCACATAAAACACACTGAGAAAAAAACATACTTTAAAATTAAACAAAAACTTTTGAAATATAAATTTAAAAATTTAATTTTAAATTTAAATTTTCTCTGATTAATTCCTTTTTGTAACAAAAACTTCGTCGCTATCTGAGCTATTGAGCAGACAATTGAAACCAAGCTGAGAAAAACCATTTGACTGTTTGAAAATATTTTTTAATTGGACTTACAAAATTTAAAGGTAAGATGAAATGAAAACTAATTAATTATTTTAATATATAACTTATTATCATCGAATGAACTTTAGATTTAGTATTCGAGGGGTCCCAGGGGTCGCTGATCACGAATCTGCCGCCAAAAACGAGAAAAAATTTAAAAAATGGCATCGAAAAATTGGGGGCTTAAAATATTTGTTTTCAATATAAAAACTTTTGTTTTAAATTTTATTTTTAAATAAATGCTTTTAAACTGAAAATGTTAACATTAAAAGTATATTTAAAAACATTGTTTTGAAAACAAAAACTTTTGTTTTAAATTTAACTTTACAAACATTTGGGTTTAGCTTAAACGCAATTGTTTAAAGCTCTATTTCAAAAACATATTCGTTTCATATGAACACAATTTCATTTAATTTTAATACATATTTCCCTCGTGGGCGAGATTAGACAAGGGGACGAGTCCTTTTAATTTAAATACTTTATCTCAGCAAATATCTGCATCATGGTATTGATATTTGGCATAGTGATAAGATAAGTGGGCTTAAAATTCACAATTCGACTATGCTTTAAGCATTTTAAACATTAAATAAATCTAATAATATTCAAATTGCAGACAATTTTGCCCGTGAGATTGATATCTAAATGATGAAAAAGGGTTTATTTGAAAATTTGATTAATATGATTAAAACTTTCTTTTACTTTAAAAATTAAATGTAGGTGGCAGCCCTTCGGTTAGAAAATTACATGGTTTTAAAATTGTGATAACCGATTCGTATTCAGTGACCTATTTTTACCTACAGTTCGCCATAGCACAGAATTCGTAAAAAGAAAACAGTTTAAGATGGCAACCTTATGTAAAAAATTACGTTACTTATAAATTCCGACGTCAGATTTGAATTCAGCGACCTATGTTCGGCCTGAACCGAATTTAGAAAAATTTAAAAATTTAGATGGCAGCCCTATGGTAAAAAATTACATAATTTTTGAAATTCTGACAACCGATTTAGATTCAGTGACACATTTTTAGCTAGTGTTCGCCCCAGCACCGAATTCGTAAAAATAAAAAAATTTAGGTGGCAGCTCTATGGAAAAAATACGTAAACTTGAATTTGTTTCAATTTAAAAATTTTGGGTGGCAATCCTATGGTAAAAAAATTACATAATTTTTGAAATTCTGACAACGGATTCGGATTCAGTTACCCATTTTTACGTAGTGTTCGCTCACCGAATTCGCAAAAATAAAAAAAATTTAGCCTGCAACCTTCGCATCATAATTATATTTAAAACTAAAAAAATCAACTAAATTGGTTGAAAACTACGGGCAGCAGAGGGAAAAAAACGTTTTTTTCCACTTCGTTTTATACATGGATAGATACATTAAGTTTGTTTCCAGTATTGCACATGCGTAACATTTATAAGCTATGGGTTTTAAGTGTTGCATTGTTGCGTACATAGCAAGTACAGATCTGTGTATTTTGTTTGAGTTGTGTGAATATATGAAACAGTGGCGTAGATAGCTTTTGGTTCTGGCGGGATCCGAAAAAAAATAATAACATTAAAAAATTTTTACCGGTTTTGTTGGCAAAAATTTAAAAATTTTTCATCTCTCACGATTTTTTAGAGTTTTGGAAGACATCATTAAACTAACTACACCGAGAAAAAAAACTATAGGTAAATTACCTAAGTCGGCTTGGGTGATGAGAATTGTATGGGAATTATAAACTTATGCTTATTCACCTAAACAATTTATTGTTTAATACATTGCTTTGAAAGCACATACTTCGATACATTGCAAAAAAAAAATATTTAATTCACCTAAGCCCAAAATCCAAAAATACAACATTAAAAAACAACTAGCATGGATGGCTTAAGCATAGTTTTGAGCTATTTTCTGCAAAAAAAAAAAAAACACAGCTGCATCATTAGACACACGAGAGAAGGATAGATTTGATAATTTAATGGTTTTTTTTTTAATAAAACCACTTTTAAATTCTAAAATAACATAAAGTAAATTAAAAAACACACTTTAATATTTACACCAGTAAATTTTATTACATTTCATCAACAAAAAGAAAAGAAAACAGAAAAAAAATTTCTTTGCCCGCCATGCGGAATCGAAACTGGATCTTTTGGTGCCAGTCCATCGCTCTACTCACTGATCCAAGTAGTCTTGCTACTACTTGCTGATATAACTGCAGCTATGTTAACAGATCCTGTATTAACAGATGCAGTATGTAGCAGTACTCTGTTGATTGTGTATGCTGCAGCATAGCTTCAGTTGTAATTAATATTGAATAAACCACTCCGTGTAGCGAAGGAGTTTGGCTCAATGCGTAGTGTAATGGTACCGGTTGGTGTGAGTTCGAATATCAACGAGATACGAAGGTAAAGTTTTTGTATTTGATATTTAATTTAATTTAATGTTTTTTTTATAATATACGTCAAGCAGCAAAAAATGTCGAGAAGTCATTAATTTCTAAGAAAAAAAACGGTGTTGATAAAAGATAAATTTGTGTTGTTGCCGATTTCAGTCAAGCAAAACACAGAACGAGAGGCGGCAGCTTCAAAAAAAAAAGGAAAATTAAAAAAAAAACAAAACCCGAAAAAAAGTTATATATTTGAAATTAAATTTTTTTTTTTAAGTAGTGTATAAAAAATTACCAAATACTTTGTTAACTTATCACCCAATATAAATTGGCAAGTCAACATGTAAAACTTAGGCGCTTTAAGTAGAGTACTTGGGCGGCTGAAAACTGTCAAAGTCATCTTATAAATTATACTAGGCTTTTTTTCAATTTAACATAAGCTTTTTCTCGGTGTATATGTCGCTTGCATTTTTTTACACGAATTTTTTTTAAACGTTTTACTAAGGAATATCGAACCTATGTACTACTTAACCATCAAATGAAAATAATAAAGCCTATTAATAACCAACTGACCACGAAAGTTAAAAAAAATTGCAGCCTTTTTTTAGACGTAACCAACCCTCAATGCGAAAGTATTCTATTGATTCGGAAGGCCGGTGGCAGTTAGTTGAAAGAAAAATGGTGGAAAGATGGAGTAGTATCGGTTAAAGACATTCGTTATTGTTGTGCCAATTTTTTTTTAACTATGAAGTTCTGTAGATATTTGCAATTGAAATTTGTTTATATGGGTTAAATTGTTTATTAGGTTTTTAAAAATTGAGTCCAACTTTTTTTTCATATGTAACTATACATTAGATGGGTTGTATTCCAAGGTGCTGGTGCTGGTAAGACAATGAAGACACAGAGAGACAGTCAAAGCAAAAACAGTTATTTTGTTGGAATTTTTTCTAGTCCCATGTTTGATTATTTGAAAAATATTGAAATATGTTTTAAATCAACTTGGTCAACCATTTCATATGCAAAATTTACCGGTGAATCGAATGCTATCATTAGCGTTTGCGAAAAATTAGCTCTTCCAGTGCTATGCAAATTCACAAATTTAGTTTTGCAATTTTTGTTTTCACCACATCCAACGGACTACACACAGAGGATATAGTAAAACCGGAATAGAATTGGGATTTAGTAAATTTTATTTAGATAATTAAAAAAAATTACAATCGGATGAGTTTTGGGTCAAGAAATCCAGTTTGAACCAGTACAAAATTTTAATTATTGGTAATAATTCAAAAACTATTTTTATTGTATTATTGTATTAACTCTTACTATTGTTTTTTTTTTCTTGTTTTGTTTGTTGGATGGTAGTCAGTTTAAGTAGTTAGCCCAAATTAGTTTAAAATCAATTTTTATATCCTTTTGATAATCAAAGGTAAGACCGCAAAAGTTCTCACAAAATAAAGGTATTGGCTTTGAGTTATCTCAGGTTTTGAGATATTGAACTGATATTTCGAGATTCTTTATTCCCTTACAATCACCTTTCATAATTTCAACTGCGCGCATAGATCAGAAACACTTTTGAGTTTTAGTACAAAATTGAACTTATTTACTACATGTAATTATATCTCTAGTTATTGTTAAAAAATTTAGAAAAATTAAACATTGGTCTAAATCAAATTATGAGAACATTCTTGTGAAAAAGAAAAATTTTAGGAATTACATATACATTTGGATTCGTGCTTTGAGATATTTTGTTTTGTTTTCATCCGGGAGGTCCGGACCCGCGGATTTGATATGGAATAATATTTTGCAAATGAACTCATGCAAGAACATTTGCGCCTGATCGTGGACTCCAAAAATGTAAACAATCTGAAAAAATGTTGACAGTTATGATTGACAAAAAGAAGGCACCTGATTCATTGTATAATGCGTGTAGCTACAGCACAAAAAAAGTGTTAAAAATAAATAAATAAATTTCTTAGTTTACTATAGGTTTGTTCACGTAGTTTACTTGCTGGGAAAGAGTAAAAGAAGAATTGAGAAAAGAAATGTTACAAAGAGAAAAAGTACGTGAACAGAAAACGAGCAGAAACTTGCAAATTAACAGCTGATTGAACGACTTGACAGCTTTTTGAATCCCACAAAAATTGTGAAAATTCGAGTTTTTTTAAATATTTGAAACTATTAAAATATATAAAATGGAGCCATATAAAATAGATTTAAATTCAATAGGAAATCCACAAGAAATGTCTTTTGAGAACTTATTTTTCTTTTTTGTGACAAACAATTTTTTTCGGTAGCTGCAAGTTCTTGCAAGTAGAAATTTTGTTAGCAAAAACTTATAGCTACTATTTTCTCTCACTTTTTTTACGCACTTGTTGTCTTCTCTCGTTGCAAGTTGTTCGATTACGTGAACGCTTAAAGCTCAGTATGCTGTAGAAACGAAAACAAAATTACCATAAAAAGTACATTAAGGGGGGACATGACAATGGTAGTTTTTTTAAATCGACTTTTTTAATAACTTTGTATTTTAGTAAATATTTTAAAGACACTAAGAACAAAATTTCATTGAAAAATTCTTACGGGTTCAAAAGTTACAGCCGGATTAGTGAGAGCGCATTTTTAATTTTTGCGCTACCTACGTACGGCAGCTGGTATATACTTGTTTTACTTGCTACCTGACTTTTGGTGGTTGTTATTTCGTACCTTATAGTATAGTTATTGCAAATGTTTTAACTACTTGGTATCACCATAGGAGCTACAGCATTGAATTTTTCCAAAGGAACTGATGCAAATCGTTTGAAATGCGCCAGAGTGAAGGCGTATGAAGCTTCAAAAGAAGCCCGAATTGCTAAACGATTGCAAAAAACAATAAGAAACAGCATAACACAAGATAATGAAGGCATACAGTACGAAGCAGGCATGGCAGATTGAAAGTAACCTTTTTTTTTCTTTGTTCACAAACTTTGAATGCGTTTATCTCGAAACCATGTTTTTCGTACTGGTTGCGGCACTAGCGGGTTAATTTTTTGACGAAAATTTTTTTTTTTTTTGTATATGTTTAAACTTGATTCCCTATCGTATGACACGAGCTTTTTTTTTTAATTTTTTTTCGATTTTTTATGAATTTTTTTAAGTCAATATTTTTTCCGAACATCACCAAAAATTTAAAAAAAATTTAAAAAAAAGCTCATGTCATACGATAACCAATTTTGTAAAGACTTAAAAAAGTCATTTTTTATTCCAGATCGGACAAATTTTTGCAACTCCCAGCGCTGCAACCACGAGGCCCCGTTTTTTCTCTGCCGCCAGTTTGGAACTCTATAAAACCATGTTAGAGTGAAAAATATATTTTTTTGAATTTTGTTTTTTTTGTAATTTGTTCAATTCTCTACAATAATAAAAAAAATTTTGGAAAAATGTTTGTTTTCGACTGACTTATGAATTTTTAAAAAAAGGTCTGTTTTCTTTGTCGCGAATGTCTTGTCCCACCTTAAGTTTTTTGACAGCGAACAGGCAGCGGAATTTTTTTCCGCTAGGTTGTACGCTGTTGAAGGAAAAAATTTGTTCAGTGTAGCCAAGTTCACAACCATGTGTGGAGAGTCAAAATGTTAGAATTTCGCTGGCATTTATATGCCCGTACATTTAATTGCCGCGGAAATTTGACATTGAACAATAAAAAAAAAACAGTAAGTATGTTTTAGGTGTTAAATGTGTTATTAAACAAATTTATTTAGCTTATTAAGTGCTTTTTCTCCACACAAAAATGTTCACTCTACACCAAAATTTCGCGTGTAGAATTATATGCCCAAAAATTTTCGTTCCTACAGCATACTAAGCTGTACTAGTAAAAACTTGTAACAATTTTTTGTTAGTCAACAAACCTAATTTTGTCCAGATTTTTAAATTCTACCAAATTTGACAATTTTTTCCATTTATTTTCGTAAAAGCTTAAATTTCTTCAAACTAGGTAACATTTTATAGGAATTTAACAATTTTAATTATGAACGAAAATCGAAGAATGAACACACACAAATTCACAAGAACGCCCAATACTAGACTGATTAGATAATATTGGCTTTTAAAACATACGATAAAATACCAAAATACAAATCACAACAAATTATATAGAATCAACTTAAATTTTAATCAACAATATTACCAATATAGATCGTTTTTTCATTCGTTTTCTTTGAATGTTTTCAAGGATATTGATTACTCAAAAGCCCAAAATAATATTTATCATAAATCATAACAAAGCCAAAGGACAAAGGATATTTGATAAGCTTAATGTTAAAGCAAACACACAATCACACACACACACACATACACAAATCCACTTACGCAATCAAATATCATGTAAAAATGTGTAAAACATCACACGCTTTCATATCTTTATAAGCTATCTGTATAAATTTGTACTTATTTTGTATTAGTTTGTTTGAGTGTTTGAGTGTGCATGTTTATGTTTGTATTTGGATTTGTGTGTTGGCTCTGTGTGGTCTTGTACCTCAAAGGCATTTCGACAAATTGTCAAAATTATTGCATTTAATGCGAGACATGAGGTGAAAAAACACCGCTCTATCCACATTACCGCTCACATGCGGAGCTGTTGTGCTGTCAAATTTGATAGTGCGTTTGAGTGTGCATTTGATTTACCTTCGGGCTATATATTCTGACAAAGTAACTTGGTCAATTGATGCATTTGAAGCATTCGAAGTGCTCCAAATATCTGTACAGGGGAAATATCTATTAAACGATAAAAAAATTGTCCAAGCAAAGCTTAGTAGAAAGTGTTTTTTTTTTTCTTAGCTGACTTTTATTACAAGTTCAACAGTTTCGGATGGTTAAAATCCTTTTTTGGCTTTAAGGCAGAAGTAGCCAAACTCTATACATTACACACATTTTGTGAATGTACCAAATCTTACCGAAAGCTTTATTTGAAAGACCAGAGAAAATTTAAAAATCATCATAGTTTTGTAGAGTTGTTGTACGAAAAATCAATACAACAATTTATTTGATATTTAGTACATTAATTAAATGAGCTTTAAGGAATCGAAAGAAATTATTAAAAAAGTTAAATCTTCTAAAACAAAAATAACTTTAATCTGATCGACATAATTTAAAATGGGTTTTGTTGAAGAAACGTGTTATTTTGGTCGTACTATTTTTTGGAATACTACATTCGTTTTTATCAACAATTTAGTTCGGATAGTTTCGAGAAAATTCAGAACTTTGTATTCAAGTCACCACCATATTGTTTTCTTATCAAATTTTTTTAAATTAACTCCGTAGATCGATGACAACCTCATTTATTTTAAGAAATTTGTGTATAAATAATGTTGTAAGCACCAAAAGTTTTGTGAATTTCTGCCCTACATGTTCTTACCTTGCATATGACTATTACCTTGCAGTTCACAACTGAATGATTTTATTTAAGTTGGCAGCAGTCGAAAGCCAACGTAGACAACAGCGCAACACAAATATTGCGAGCAATGTCGATAGCAGCGCATTGACAACAGCGCAGTCAACATCGACAAGCGATTGACTGGAAGGTCAACAACATTGACCAGCGTCAACAGTAGTTTTATTAATGTCGACAACAACGCAATCATAAAACCTCGGCAAAGTCGTCAGAAATAATGTTTGTATGGCAGACACCTGCCATTAATTAATTGTACTCATTCCCATGACTACTGAGTCTATAGTTCACAAAACGACATCTAATAGATACAATATTGATGCCAATGCAATGAATATATCGTCGCTCACTTGTACAACGGCCCTAATTGACATTTTCTTCGGAATCCACGTTTTTACATTTTCTTGGAGACCAACCATAAATGCACCTTCACTCTGGAAGATGATGGTTCAACCAGTTAAAATTGGAACTGTAACCCCAAAAATACTAATTTTATTAGATGATATCGAAAAGTCCTAAATGCATTATTCTAAAATTTCATTTGATTAAGTCCAAATTGCAATGGTTTGAATTTCTGGATAATTTAGAACTTGCAATTTTCGTGAATGAACTACATCTTTGGTTTTTAATGTATTGTAGTCCTAATTGCACTTTTGTACCAATAATTGTTATTAAAAAGCCCTAATGGAAATAAAATAGATAATAATGGAAAAACAAATTACTTTTGTCATTAAATATAAATATATGGATATTTTTGTAAGTTAACTTCATATAAAAAAATGTTGATATTCTACATGCATAAAGACCTAATTGCACTTCCGCATACATAAAACTGATGTCAAAACCCCTTATTGCCGCTTCTATACAGTTTTTTGTGTCTCCTGAACAAAATTAAAAATGTCAATTAGCGCCGTTTAACAAAAGAACGTCGATATATTAGAGTGTTCCTTAACCCTTTTATTCCTAAAAGATTATTTTATTAGATTTATTTATTTTTTTTTTTTTTATACGTAATATTTGAATATATAGTTCTTTTTAGTAGAAATATCCTGGGATATAGAATCCCATCAGAGTTTTCCGATGGGATTTTATGTCCCAATGGTTTCGTTTGAAAAACAAAAACAAAAAATACGAAGGTTTATAATGATCATTTTTATTGATGATAAATAAATATACAAAGTTTGAATATTTTTATTGATGACTAGTATAAATGCCCGTCCTTTTTAAACGACGGGTCTTAAACGACGGGTTGGAAGCACTAACGCTAAGCTGTAATTATTTTTTGCCATTATTACAGTGCTTTACAACTGTTCTGAAAAATGTTCAGCCTGAAGGCATGCAAATATGTACATAAAAGGCAAACATGTCACTGATAAGTATCAAATGAATTTTCTGTGCATACTTTCAGGCTTATCGCAAAAAAATTATTACAGATTGAGCGATATCGGCGCAGAGCTGCGTAAAAGGAGTAAAACAATCATCGCATTACGCTATCTTCCACATGGAACATAAAATATATGTTTGTTTTTCTTTTCTAGAGGCTGAACATCGATTACAGCGCCTTTTACATTTTTCCTTGGGTGGTATGTGATCACCAATATTTAGCATATGTTTCGCTCTTTTGGACATTCTTCCTGGGTCACTCTTTTTTCTAACACGTTTTTCTTTTGATCGACCAGCAGCTATCATCTGCTCCGCTAGAGGTGCTAAAAGAGTTATAAATTATTATATTAACCTGTTTGTTATGAAATTTTTCCTAAAGTGTACCTATTTAAAAATTTCGAGCTTGAGCATTTTTAAGAAAAAAATCCCAAAAAATCCAAAAATACAAAACTTTATTAAACAATATCATGGATGATTTAAACATTATCTTGAGCTGTTTTCTTAAAATAAAATAAAAAACCGAAATTCGGAATAAAAAGTTATAACTGTTGAAACTTGACATTTTTAGCATTTGAATAAAAAAAATATGAGAAACTATCATCTTCTATAAAAATACTAACTAGGACAGCTTTCGTGAAGATTTAAATTGTATTACAGAAAATATTACTCCCCCTTTTATCAGTAATCTATCAAACTCAGAAATTGATGAGTCAATCGACATTATTACAACCTCAATTCTCTCTGTCATCAAAGATCACACAGAAGAATTAGTACTAAAAGATAATCACTTACTTATTCCAGATAATATTAAAAATCTCTTTAAACTCAAGCATCAATGGCAAAAAACCTTGAAAAGTATTTATTATCGAAATTTCAATCGTAAAAGTAATGAATACAATCTTATCTCGACTCAAATAAAATTATTAAGCAACATGATCAAAAATCAAGTTAGTGCACATCTAGCTACATTACTCCATCAAAAACTTTCCAAAATCAAACCTGGCCCGTCCACATATAAAGAACTATTCAAGTTTTTAAACAAAAAAAATGATAAATTCTGTAGCAAAATCCTCTTAGATAATATGATCATCCAAGACAGTTATCTAATTGCAGATGCTTTTAAAAATCGTTACACGGACATCTACAGAGAGAACATTCCAGACACAGCTAATTTTGACCTTAACGATTCCTCTATTGACAGAGTTGTTTCAAATTGTTCCAATCCTATTTATATTTTTAACAGCACTTTCACTTCGATTGATAATGAATCAAATACTCATTTTACTAACCCTGAAAATCTCCAAAACATAGTTGATTCATCAAATTCAAAAAAGTCAGCTGGTCCTGATTCAATTTCAAATTACATTATCAAAAAAATTCCCAGTTCAGTATTCACGGTTTACTATAACTTTACTATAACTTATAACTTTCAATTATCTTTAATAATTGCATTAATAATGGTTATTTCCCATTAAAATGGAAATCTGCTTACATTATTCCTATAAAAAAAAGCCATTAAACAACCAATTTAGACCAATTTAGACCAATATCCTTGTTATCTAATTTTGGGAAATTATTTGAAAAAGTTATTATTTAACTTTTTTAATATAAAGCTTATTAAAAATGGATGAAAACATAAACTTTGAATTTATTCCTGACCAACAATTTGGTTTTACAAAAGGTCATTCAACTGTCAATGCTCTTCTCAAACTTCATGACGATATCGTATGTAACTTAAGAGAACAATCTTGCACCGTCCTAATTTCTCTTGATATTGAGAAAGCCTTCGATAGAGCATTTCATAAAGGTCTCTTATAAAATTAATAAACATTGGTTTCGATCCATTTATTATAAAAATTCTGTGTAGTTTTCTTTCCGATAGAACTTTTTAAATTCATCTTAATGAAGTTAATTCAGAAATAGGTCTAATTGAAAGTGGAGTCCCTCAAGGAGCCATACTTGCTCTTTTCCTTTATAATATCCTTATCCATGACTTTCCGTAAGTAGTAAATGACAGCAAAAGTATCCTCTATGTCGATGACTCCTTAATATATGCTCATAACAAATCTCCAATTGCTGCACTGCATTCAGTCAAACATCACTTAAATATTATTAACACTTACTATCTTAGCAGGGGAATCAAAATTAACACCTCTTAATCTCAAGCCATTTGCATCAGAAACGATTCTGGTAAATGTTACTATAAAGTTGTTCCTGACAGCAAATCTCCTAATCTTACCTTTAACGGAGTAAATATTCCTTTTAAGAATAGTATAAAATATTTAGGCATCACTTTTAATAATCTCTTTAAATTCAATGAATATGCTAGAATTATCATTAAAAAGTTAGCTTGATAAAAGCCATATTCTCAAGTTTGTTTCACAGTAAATCATTAAGTGAAAAAACAAAGATACTTATATACAAAGTGAGTATCCGCTCTGTCATCTTATACGCATTCCCAATCTGGTTTACGATCTCATCAACGGTTGCCAAGAAATCAGAAATAGTTGAAGGAAAGGTACTTAGACTATGTATCAACAAAAATTTTGAATCAAAAACGAAAAGATTCTCTAATAATTATGTTTACAGAAAAGCCCTCATAACTCCACTTTGCCAATATGCCTTACAGCTTCAAAAAAGAATGGTTAACAGTTTAGAATATCATCAAAATATTCTCATAGTCCGACTCACGTTACTTGCCATCTGTGGGCATTATCCATCTGGACAATTTAGCAGAGACCCGATCTCTGCCCGATTTTTATGCTAATACTTCTTCTAATACCCATAGGGGTTAAGATTATTCCCTCATTTTTATTATATAATTCCATTACATTAGGTCAAAATTTTAATCAACATTAAAAATATTCAAATTAAGGTGCCTTACATATAGTTAAGTATCTCCTTATCAATATTTGTAACAAATACCTCACATTGTATTTTTTGTATTGTTAGTTAATTACTTTTAAGATAACAATTGTATCTATCTAGTTTTAAGTCATTGAGATTTCCTCTAAAGCCAATAATGAGTACTGAGCAAAACTCATCAATCTACTCAAAGAAATGTAATATTTAAATAGCATATTCTCATTCAAACTTCCTTTTATAGCATGATGCTTTGTATCTCTTTATAATCAGTTCCTTTTAGATAAAACATTATAGTCTAAAACACAAAACATATGTCTAACATAATAGATTGTACCTTATAACAATTATTTCATTAATAAGAAAAGTCTCAACAAAATTTGAATTTGAATTTAAATTTGAAATCGAAAAACATATATTTCTTACTCGAACAACTTTAATTATTCTAGAAAATTATTTCGGATTTTCATTCGAATAATTTTTATCGAAAACCGTTTTTTCCACTCCGTTTTTTTTTTAGGTTGGATTTCGGTATTAAAACGGAAAAGTCCCCGTTTGCTACTATGCAACTTTGGAATATAAAAACTTAAAACTGTCGTTACTTTTGCGCGTCGATTGCATTCCTCTTCATCAGCTTCTTTTCATAATTTTGCGAACATGATCAAGTTCAGTACCTATTTTAAAAAAAAAATTTTTTTGCATATATTGGATCTCTGAACATTGAATTTCTTTATTTTATTCAAAAGATGGGAGATGAAAATATTGTTTCTCTAGTGGGTTGCTCTTTAGTTGGACACAAACAGCATTGAAGAAATATAAGCAGACGCTTCTTAGTTGAATATTTTGCCAATACAGGAAACTTTGATGCTTGCTACAACTATCTAAGTGAACAAATTGACATAAAGTTGAACATATTTGAAATTAAATATAAAAATTGGCTGCATAATGAATTTGCATATCCAGAGAAAGTTTTTGAAGTGAAAATTCTTATTCGGCGATATGACGGTTTTAATTGAGGGAAAAATTTTAAAAAACATATATACATGTTTATAAACATGAAACAAAAAAGTGAAACGTTTCTGTTTATAAACAGGTAACAAAATAGTGGAAACTTTTTGTAAACATTGTATATAAACACGTAGAATTTATTTAGACAATGGGTAAAACATAGCAAAAACTCTCGCATTGCCTGTTTTTAACTTTAGCATATATAGTATTAATGCTAGACACTCGAATTTTTAGTATAATTTACAGAATTCTTTAGGGAAGAGACTGCTGTAGCCTTTATTTGTTTTTACTTTATCAGAGCCTGATACCCTACAGCCGGAAATTATGACTTTTAGAAAACTGCACCACGTAATATCAAAGAAAAATATCGAAATTCTGATAATGGATTTACAAAGCTAACCAAAAAAAAAAAAAATACTAGTTTTGCTATGTTTTTCCCATTGTGCGCTGCCTAAGAGAGACGCCGTGGTTGGCAGTTTTAGGGGATCGCTGGTTTAAGATGGTGGATAGGGTTGCCACATCGATTTTTTTTAGGTGGCAACCCTATACACCACGTTAAGTTTTTAATCTTGAAAATTGAGAAATGAAAAATAATTTTTAAAGATTCAAAATCAGCGACTCCCTTAAACTATCAGATGATATTTAAAATTCTTAAAAATAGACTTTATCTTTTAGGTGGCATTCCTATTGTAAGAAATTACGTAATTTTGAAATTCTGACAAGGGATTTGATGTCGAATCTAATATCACAGTTTTAAAATTCAAAATGGCGGATAGGGTTGACACCTAAAGTTTTCGTATTTTTATGAATTCGGAGCTGGGCTAAACACCAGGTAAGAATGGGTCACCGAAATTGAATCCGTTATCAGAATTTCAAAATAACGTAATTTTTTACAATAGGAATGCTACCTAATAAGGTCTATTTATAAGAGTTTTAAACATCATCTGACAGTTTAAGGGAGTCGCTGATTTTGAATCTTTCAAAATGATTTTTCATTTCTCAATTTTCAAGTTTTAAAACTTAAGGTGGCGGATAGGATTGCCCCCTAAACTCTTTTAATTTTTACAAATTCGATGCTGGGCCGAACACTATGAAAATGTGTAACTGAATCCGAATATGTCGGAAGAGTTTCAAAATTATGTAATTTTTTAAAAAAATTAATTATATAATTTATTTATAGGGTTGGCACCTAATTAAATGTATTTTTAAGAGTTTTCAACATCATCCAACAGTTTTAGGGTCGCTGATTTTGAATCTAATTTCAGGATTTCAAAATTCAATATGACGAACCGAGTTTTGCCACCTAAATTTATTGTATTTTACGCATTCTTGTAATTCGGATTCAAATTCAGCAATCTATTTTTACTAGAGTTCGCCCCAGCAGCGAATTCGTAAAAATACAAAAACATTTAGGTGATAACCCTAACCGCCATCTTTAATTTTTTTCTATTTCATGCATCGTTCCCCTTCTCATTTACGGTCAAACAAGTGTTAATGCTCTTGGTAGAAGCGAAGATAAAATCGCCTTGATACTCATGGGAGATTTTAACGTAAATTTTGCATCAAATGATTTTTTACCGCTAAATAATATCATTCATGAAAAATTTGCTTTGCACACAAGTAACAATTCCAACGAATCCACAACAAAATCTGGAACTACAATAGATGCCAGTTTTCACGTTATCTCGAAAATTTTGAATCACGGAACCATTAATATCAGTATTACCAATTGAATTTCAAATCAATTATAGTGTAAATACTGAATGAACGGAATATTTTTTATGAAATTTTGTAATGTATTTCTTTTGAGTTGCTCTCTCTCTCTCTCTCTCTCTCTCTCTCTATCTTTCTCTACCGTTTTCTCTTTGTCTCTTTACAAGATGTACTAACTTTTAATAAATTTGGTTTATCGTTTCCTCGTAAAAATATTATAAAAAAAACTATGATGTTTTTCCAACTTTACCCTTGTGTAATGCCTTAAGCAGGTCTTAACCCCATAACTGTTAGTGTATATTGACCTCAACTGTTCACCTAATTAATGCTTTATTTTTTTTTACACTTAAAAGGTGATTGTTTGTGTTTGTGCTACACATATTTATGTCATACATGATTGTATGTGTGCTTTGACTTCCTTTCTATTTTAGTATCCTCATTAATTCAGTGTTTCTGTTCTTAACAACCTTATATCTATTTTGGGGACTTATTTGCTGTTGTTCAACTCTTCTGTTGAAGTTTTGTCTAGACAACATAAATAAAAGTTTTCATCAAATATTTTTAAAGGAGGTTAACGCACTTGAAAGGAATGTATGTCAATTTGTTATTATTAATGAAACAAATTGTTTGTATTGACTTTGAAGCGATTATCAATAGGTTGATAATAACTTTGGCTTAGTTTTGACTTGAACTTTTGCGGCACGAATAGCACCAGCCAAAGCACCTGTATTTGATTTTTTTTTTTTCTTTCATCCCTTAAGCAATAGCCCACAATCAACCAAATCGCCTCCTTTTGTATGTTTATTGATGTATTTTGAAATTCACATAGTGATAGCAACAAGAAAATTTTTAACATTGCAATTAAAAAAGTCTTTTCAAATATAAAATCTAACATATAGTATGTGTGGAATGGTTTACGAAATTCGTTTGAAATTCTATTAATATTCATATATTTTTACTTTTAGTGGGCAAATAGCAAGTAAGGAATTTTGATGACCTAAAAATAAGCAAATGATTTCTTAAAAAAAACCTCAAACTCAAATTTTAAATTCATAAATTTCAAATTTATGTTTCATGTCTCACCACATAAAAATTTTGACCATAGTTAATTTTTGATCCATAGATGAAGCCTGACTAGCAAAACGATCGGTCAAGTCGTTCTTTTTCTTCTTCTTTCTCCCCCCTCAACCATTAAACTTTCTCGAGTAATACATTAAACAATGCTTATCCGTTTCTTTTCATATCAATGCATTACAAGGCCCTAAAATTTAAGATAATGATCCAAATTCTTTCAACCAATTATCTCTAATGATAGGTTGATATAAAAATTATGGTTTTTTAATGAATCAAATTTATTTCCGACTTAGTTGTAAAGTCCGTAGTGGAATAGGGAAGAAATCGTTGGTGCTGATGTTCTTCACATAAATCTAAGGTGAACTCTTCGTGAAAGTAACACGCTAAAAACTGACGCATATATTTATGAAACTGAAAATTTAACGCATTATTTTTTTAAAACTAGAAAGATAATTTGCGTAAAATTTACGCATGCGTGTTCCCCAAAGTTTTGTTATTTATTGACGAGGCTTAAAGTTTTTGGTTCTTTGTTATATAAATAAATAAATATAAATACATAAATTGTGATATTTATTATTTCACCTACATCCAAATTTATAAAAACGTTAGGTTTATTCAAATCAATTATTAAAAATTGACGTTACAGCTAGTTAAAACTCATGCGTCAATTTTACGCATGATTATCTTTAACGTACATCACAATATGATTATCTTTCTACTTTGAAATACTCTAGTGCTAGTATTTTCTCTACTACACTGAGAAAATTGAACGCCTTAAAATCAAAGAAAAAAAGTTATTGTAAAACTATTACCAAAATATCTTTAACACAATGAAAAATCGTTGCAATTATGATTTATTCTTTAACTATGCAAGTGCTGCATCACTGAAACCAAAGTCTGACGTTCTTCGAAGCTAAACCAATGAAAATCTTCTTCTTATCTTCTTATCTTTTCTTCTTATCTTCTTTGCCGTGAAGATAAAAGATTTACTATAACGATTTAGTTCTTTGTTAACAAGGAATTGAAAAAAATATGCAAAATCAACAACTTTTCTTTGATTTTTTGAAAATAAGCTTCATTGTTTCAGAGACAAACTCTGTTACTTTAAAGAATATTTTCTTCAAAATCATATCTGTATATGAAGAATAAGAAAATCGTGCGCGAGTGCCAACATTGAATTGTAATTGTAAAAAACACACGTTAATATTCATACCAGTAAATTTTATTACATTTCATCAACAAAAAGAAAAGAAAACAATAAAAAAAAAATTCTTTTTCCGCCATGAGGAATTGAACTTGGAGCCAGTCCATCGCTCTACCCACTGATCCAAACTGCAGCTATGTAAACAGATCCTGTATTAACAGATGCAGTATGTCACAGTATTCTGTTGATAGCTATAGAACAAAAATCTATTAATAGAATATTGTGTTAGCTTCAGTTGTAATTGATATTGAATTAATCACCCTGCGTGACGAAGGAGTTCGGCTCGATGCGTAGTGTAGTGACTTCTCAATCGGTGATATCGGTGGGTGTGCGTTCAAACCCACGGCAGGCGAAGGTAAGCTTTTAATTTGATATTTAATTGAATTTAATTTAATTTAATGTTCTTGTTAAAATAAACGCAAGCAGCAAAGAGAAGCCATGAGAATCCATTAATTTCATGAAGCCATGTATTTAAAATCAAGGATCTAACATTCTGCGTCTTTGCCGTAACGAATAAAAGTCTTTGTGCCAGAGTAGATTTTCTTTACTTTTACGACTTTTCCATGCTCTTTTAAAGACGTACGTCTTTGCCACGAGAATTTAAGTTTTTGATTCAAAGTATATTGTTTTTGGGAATCTAACAATCTTTGTGTCTTTGCCGTAACGATGTTTTGTCTTTGGACACAATCTAACCAATAAAAGTCTTTGTGGCAAGGTGCATTTTCTTTGCTTTTACGATTTTTTTCTCTGGGTGTAGTTAGAAATCTGTTAATTATTCTTCAATATTTATTTTATAACTTTCAAAATAATTACCATCGGAAGCGATACACATAAGCCTACGTTTTTTCCAATCTTTGACGCATTTTTGGTAGGCAAATCCCGGAACGGCCTTTAGCTCTCTCTGCGAATTCTCTTTGATGATTTCAATCGTCTCAAAATGTTTTCTACTTAGCGACAATTTTAGTTTGGGGAATAGGAAAAAGTCACACGGGATTCAATGCAATTGACAATTTATCTTCATGCAATTTGATTTCTTTGGCTTAAAAGTATGATAAGAGCACCTTTTTCCTTAAGTTCACCAGAACTACATTAAAAAATACTGTTTTAGTCATTAAAAATTTAAATTTAAACTTAAACATTTAACTGATTTTAATAAATAAAATAAAATGCAATTTAAACGAAAATGTTCCTAAATTTTCCAAATTTTTTCTTTTAATTTTAGTCGAAACATCCCAGATTAACCCATTACAGTCCGGCGTTGCGTTAACGCAACGTGATACTTTTCTTAACCTGGAGGGCATACAGTGATAGATTTTCATGATATCCAAAAAGAATAGAAAATTCTAAGAATTTATCTAATCGACCTGTTTTCACTCAAGGCTGAACAATTACGTTTACTTACACATCTAAGCTTGGGGAATTTGGGAATTTTCCATCTTTTTTATCAGTAATTTTAAACCTTTAAAAAATCGAAAAAAGAAAATAAGTTATATATAATTCTTATACGAGCTCTGTAGGCTTTATATTTAATTTATGTAAGTTTTTATGACGTTTGACGCTGCTCTTTAACGAAATACGTTTTTGTATATTTTTTTTTTTTTTTGTTTTCTGGAAATTCTTGTGATTGAAATGGAAAAATACTGGCGCAAAACGCTCGAATTTTCTTGTAGAATATCGTTCAATATCGTTCATTTTGAAAATTAAAAATCTCGAGGTGTCAACTCGATTTTTACATATAATTTTTTTTTATATATTTTGGTTTTTTTTTTTCTTAAGTTAGACCAAACTTAATATTTTTGGAAAGTTTCATCATTCTAGCGGGAACATGAGTAGGGCTTGAATGGGTTAACCACAAAACAAGATTAATCTGTAACCTTTTATATTATATACATAATAGAATACCTATATATTAGAAAACGTTATCAATACAAATCAAAGAAAATTCTTCCAACAACATGAACCAAGATTTTGAAGACACATCTAGTTTTACAGTTTGAGTTAAATCATAGTTGTCCACGTTCTTTAATTTGAAAAGAACTACTTTCCTGATGCAGGGGTTATAATACATTCAAAAGAAGGGTCTTTTAGGAATTACTTAATTAAAATTATGCAGTATTGTATAACTTCCACTGACTTGGACTGAAATTTTCTGAGAGTAGAAATTGTTTGGTTCTATACATATAACAGAATTTTTTTCTAAAAGCCTGTTTTAATATGCATAAAACCATGATAACAATGAGTTTCTTATTTCATACAAAAATGTTTTTGAAGTTTATTGGAGTTTATTCCTTAAGAATCGATTTCATGTATACCCCGCAGTAAGAAACTGCGGGAAAATTTTATCGACTAAAATCAAGCGTTGAACAAAAACTCAAGCGTTACATTTTCTGTCATTCGTCTAGTGACAGTCTCCGCTCTATATTAGAAATTTTGTTTTGACAGTCTAGTTCTTCTGACAAAGTGGAGTATATTTTTTTGAAGTAGTGTACGTCTCAAACAAGCTACTTATCGGTATCGTTTATAGGCGCAATGAAAATATCGATACCAGTGTCTTTCTCGGTAACATCTTGGAAGAGTCTAAGTCTAATAGGACTTCCTTCATCAACACTTTTCGAACAATAAAAATACTTTCCTCGGCCTTTATTTCGTAAATGACATAAGTAAATTATGCTTCATGATGTTTTCTAAGCACAATCGTATTGAAGCAAAGCTTTTAACTCATCGTTCTATGATTTGCTTGAGTGAAATCTCAAAATCAAAACAGTTTTCGACTTATTTCGATTTTTTCTTAGAATTTATGTTTTTTTTTTTTTTTGCTTGCGTTCATTAAAAGAAAATGTAATATTAAAAAGCTAAAAGTTTTTTTATCCTCCTCGGTGGGAATCGAACCCGTACCCCATCGCTTAGTAATTCAATACACTACTAACTGATACAAACACCTTTGTCACGCAGACTTAGTGATTCAATATTGAGTAGAACTGTTGCTTTGTTGCTATAAACCTATGTTGCAGCAGATCACAATAAACTTTCAATAAAAAGAGTATTGCGTATTTGCCATCCTATATATTAAACATATAGCTATCCAAACAAAACATAAAATACATATTGCTGCTACTTGTTACAAGATGTCACCAGCATTGGTGTATTTGCGCTGTGAATGTGTTTGTGGTGTTGTTGGTACAAGGAAAAATAAGCAATGTCCTCAAGTGCGTTAACAAGTGCGTTTTTTAAGCGTGAAAAATAGACGATATCAATTAACATGGAATTAACTAACGCATTCATGACATCGCACATTGGGCCAGGAATTTCAATAAGTGGCCAAAAATCAAATATGTTAAGGGGGTCTTCTCATTGAGCAACTTTTTCAACTTTTTAAGTGGCCAAAAATCAAATATGTTAAGGGGGTCTTCTCATTGAGCAACTTTTTCAACTTTTTCAACTTTTTTTTTGCATTTATGTATAGCTTGGGTAGTTGTGAATATGCCCCTAAAAGGATTTTTCGAAATTCGAAATACTTTAGAAGATACAGCCTTTTTTGTGAAGCAAGGTCTGATGGACAAGAAGGTGATGGAGGTAATAAAACCAGCTTACGAAGCGCTGTCGGCAGATAATTTGCTTGAAAGATGCCTTGGATCTGAAACTCAGAATTCCAATGAGTACTACAATTCTGTTCTTTGGTCACTTTCGCCCAAACACATCAACTCAGGCGCACGCACCATCGAAGTGGCCAATTTCATTGCAACGTGCCTCTTCAACGACGGTTTTATACCCATACTTAAAATCATGGGTTTGATGGGTATTGCGATTGGCAAAAATGCATACGAATACGCACTATCTCGCAATGAAGACAGATTGAACCGATCAGAGACTCGAGCTGCGGCATCATCAAAAGCTGGCAGAACGGCTCGCAGAGCAGAGAGGGCAGCAGAAAGCAGTTTCTACGAAAAAGAGGAAGGTGGCCTGTATCGAGCTGGCATCGCCGACTAATATTTGTAAGTAAAAATTGTCAGCTCCTTAAAACTGCATTTAAACATTTTTGATTTTTTTTTTTTTTTTTTCCCAAAAAAATTACTCAAACTTTAAACGCGTTTATCTCGAACCCACGTTTTTCGAACTGGCGGCCATGATATCTCCAGTTCAACTGAACCGATTTTCATGAAACAAAATGAAATCGACGCAGAATTGTCACCATTTTCGGGTGAACCTCGACCATAATTTTAAAAAAATTTTTACAATTTTTTTTTTACACTAAACTACAAAAAAAAACCCGAAATTGAAATTTTTTTTTTGAATGGCCGCCATTTTGTCAAAAAAAAAATCACAAAATTAAGCTTGAGGTTCACCCGAGAATTACATCTATACTGATTATAACCCCGGTTTTTTTTTCATTTGAGACGCTCCGGAGACCCGGAATCGTGGCCGCCGTGACGACACCTTTTTTTTTCACCACCAACTTTGAAGTCTCAGTACTTCTTGAACAGCCCACGTATCGAGGCAAACAAAATTTTTTTATTTACTTTGAACCTTTTGTAATACAATAAATAAAAAAGTTTTCAATTATTCTTTGCTTTTTCAAATTTTTTAAAAAGGGTCCAAAAAACGGGTTTTGAATGAGAAGACCGCCTTAAGTATACAAATGATTCTTACCATTGCTAACGGGACACATTAAGGTAGTCTGAGACGAAATATTATTAAAATAAAATTAAAAATTAGAACTTGGGACAGATTTCAAGTCAAAATTTACAATTTTTTTTTTTCATTTATACCCAGGATTTGAAATCATCGACATTAAAACTATTTCTTAAAGTTCTTGGAAATGTTTAGTATTTTATTTAAGACATTGAATGCAATATCAGAAAAACAAACTAGCCACTCACAAATCGGTTAAACCACTTGTGTTCCTTCTGATACCATAGAGCAGAGTCACCGTAATATTTCACCAGCATTTTACGCGTATCGGCGCTGTTGAAACTATTTTTCACACAAAATTTGATACAAACTCGTTGCTCAATTTTTTCTTCCATCCTAAAAATCGAAGACACGAAAAAAGTTGTTGTAAACAAAACACTGTCTCTTTACCAAATTTCAACGAGAGACGCTGATATTTGGCAGCCTTGTCATAGACACATGTGGCAATATACAAAAAAAAAAATTTTCGAAAGATTCCTCGAGATTTCGCTGGTAATTGAAATAATTTACATGCTATTACTTTCTTTAAAATTTTTACTTGAAGAGGGATATGCACACTTTTGCACGTTCAAATTTTCAAAAAGAGAAATTCTAAATGAGATTAGTTCCCATAACGATAATGATAATTTCGCAATTGCTTATACTCTACAAAAAAATAAAACAAAAAATAAATCAGACATTGATGATGATGTTTTGAAAAAATTACTAGTATCTCATATTCTTAATTGTAATAATGATATTTCGCTCAAAAGGGTGAGGGCTGATAACTTTTGTAATCGTGGTCGTCTGGCCTTGGGTTTTGAATATAAATCCTTGGAGACTATCTTGGAGATTAAGATAGGATCCTACCCACCCGTATACCCAATTTCAATAACCTAGTCTCGTCATTAACTGAGACACGGAATTCTGTTAATATTGCCACGCCCCTTCGTTAAATCACGTCCACTTTTTCATCATGCTTGCAAAAGATCCCACACACTACTGTGCCGAATTTCAATAACCTGGTCAAAATATTAGATGGGATACAGTATTTTATTGATAGTGCCACGCTCCTTTGTTGAGTGCCGAAAACTTTTTTCATCGTGTTTGGAAAAGATCCTGTTCTTAGTATTCTGCACCAAGTTTTATTTAATACTGTTTATGCATTGCCAAGATATGATTTTTGGCCATTTTTCCAAATTTCTGGCCCAATGTGCATCGGCAAGGTATCTAAAATGTTTGTTAAATTTTGTTTCTTGTGTTCTTTAATATATATTTTAATTTATTTGATGTTCATTTAAATTTTTATATTTTAAAGTTATCAATTCTATGAAACTGCGAAAAAGCTTCGCTTCTCTCGTGTGTTCATAGACGTACCTGTGTTTTATCTAACCTACTATTTTTAGCTAATTCCACAAGAGCACAAGGTAATTTTTCGAGACTTCAAAAATTTTGATTATTCTTCATTGCTTGCTGAAGTAGACAATACAAATTGGTCCGCAATATTTTCTATCCCGAAGGTAAATGATCAAATGACGTTTCTTGAAAACAAAATAAATTATCTGCTTAACAAATATATTCCCATAAGACCGAAAAATCTTAAACCCAACCAGCCATCTTGGTTTTCAAATAGAGTTATAACTCTAATCAAAAAGCGTAACGCGGCTTTTAAGAGGTTTCAAGTTGCCTGAATTTTATGAGTACTTTAAATGTTTGAGAAGGGACGTCATTCAAGAGGTATCAGCTGCTAAGCAAGAACACTACGAAGATAAATTTTCTTATGCCCTGGATAGTAAACAAAAATGGAACCTGGTACGCGTTAATGAGCTCAACAAAAAATTTTCGGAAATGCGTATGCCTACTACAAGTCAACATTTTTTTAACCAATTAAGTCCACTCGATTTACCTTCTAGTTTAAGTTTTTCTTGCGTTAAAAAAACCGAAGCTCTACAGAGTTTCTTAGGTGTGAAATCGAATGCAATGGGCATTGATGAAATGCACCCAATTTTTATTGAGCTGCTGCCAATCTTCACACACATTTTTAATTCAATCTTAACCACATCTGATTTTCCGTCTATTTGGAAAAAAAGCAAAAAATGTTCCCATCCCAAAATCGTGCAATTATTTACGCCCAATTGAAATTCTGTCCTATCTCTAAAAAGCTTTTGAAAATATAGTGAATAAGCAAATTAACACAGAAAAACTCACAACTATCTGATTGTCAGTCAGGTTTCCGAGCAAAACGTGGGTGCGTTACTGCCTTGCTCGAAGTAACCGAGGAAATCAAATCAGACATTGACTCCAACAACGTTACTTTTTTAGTTCTTCTAGACTATTCTAATGCCTTTGACACAGTTGATCACCATGTGCTTTGAGCGAAACTGGAAAACTTTTTTAATTTTTCTTCAACCGCTATAAAACTCCCGACGTCATTCCTCGTATGCAGATCGCAGGCCGTAAATATAAAAATGTTTATTCAAATTGTTCACGAATTACCAGAGGCGTACCAAAGGGTTCTATCCTGGGACCACTACTTTTTTCTTATGCAAATGATCTACCACAAGTCCTGCAGCACAGCAAGTTTCACTTGTATGCTGACGACATGCAGCTGTATGTATATGTAGCAAACCGAAAGATTTTCCACAGTGCGGTTATCTGCTTAACCCAGACGCACTCGAGTCACAGAATGGGTGCCGATCAATGGTTTATGCTTGAATTAAAAAAAAATCTAAATGGTTAGTAATTTCCAGGAACCTGTACAAGCCAGTGCTCCCAGAATAATAATAAACGATCCAGCATTGAGGTAGTAAATTCTGCAAAAAGTTTAGACATTAAATTTAATAGCACCCTGACTTGGCCAAACCACATCAGCGAACTACTTGGGAAAACTTACTGTGTTCTGCGTAACCTCTGGGACACTTCACGCCTCTAAGTATAAGAATGCTTTTAGCAAAGATTTATCTGTTTCTTAACAATTTCTCACATTTATGTATGAGACCCATTATCTACTTCATATTGATAAGAACATAATACAACTTGTTCAAATATTGAAGAGGTTTAAGTAATATTTATATTAGTGGTATTCAATTAACGCCGTATTTGTGATGTAAATGGCGTATATGCCGTAAGTTCATACAACTTACCACATATACGCAGCTTACATCACAAATACGTCGTTCATTGAATACCACTATTATAAATCGACAACGTGTAAAATTTTAGAGTAGATACTAAATTCTTCAGATTCCAATTAAAAATCATTAATACGTTTTTACTCACAATCAGCTAAATTCTTTCTGCTACGTTATGAAAATTCAAACAGTTCGTTTAGCAATTCTGTTAAAAACAACTTAAAAGCTGGTCTTCTTTAGCCGATTTCAGTATAATGAGCTTCTGCTGGAAATTAATTTATTTTCTCTATGTTTATCAAATCGAGATACTGTAAATACCGATGATAGAAACGATTTAAAAAAAAATTTTTAAATAACGGCACATTTCTTTTTAGACCTTTTCACTGACCAAATGCCGCATGCACCCAACCCACACAATTTACACTTTGGAACACTTACCGGAGCTGCAGAGCAAAACTATTGCTGAATAAGCGATAAATCCTGATGTTCGGTCCATGTTCTGAGGCACCAGCACAAAAAGAGCAACACTGTTGTTAAATGTTGCACGTGTTTGTGTGAGTGTGAGTGGTTTTTCGGTTGGGTTTCCAATTCAATTCGTTTAAATAAAGAAGACGAATGCAACAACGTAGTTGAAGCAGAGATGCAGCCGACTTATGTGGCCGACTGCATGCAAGTCTGTTAGTTCAACAGACACACGCGTACAAATGCACACACTTAAATTGAAGCATGCCCAAAGAAACACTAACACTAACAAGTATTGACAATCGTCGATGATGAAGCTGATGAGGATGATGATGACGACGATGTTGGGTACACTGACGTGTTATTTTCGCTTTTTTGTGCCATCGAGAACAATTTGCACACTGCCTGTGTGTACATATGTGTGTGTTGGAATGGTGATCGGTGGATGGAGTGCAGAAAAAAAAATTTCAAAACTTTTCACTTGCAAATTTTAATTTCCTCTGCTTTCTTCGATATAGACACAATCAGCATGCTTCATTTCCGTACGCAGCCCTTTCGGCTTAACTAGTTCCCAGCTGATGTTGCAGCAAAGGATGCAAATGACGGACAGTCGCGAATTATACAAAAGCGCACGAAAAAAACGCCGGCTAAGAACGTGACAAAATAGTAAAAAGGATTGTGCAGAAAAAATTTGTTATCCTTCGTGGGGTAATTATAGCGAAATGCAGAACAACATTGTTATTTTTTTATCATTAAAAATTCGTAGATAATCCTTAAGCTTAAAATGCAATCGACCGTTTTAACCGCAAATTCACTGAAGTTTCAAATAAAGTAAACATCCGTTAGACTATACATCGTCCTTTGAACGCTAAAACCAACATAAGACTGAAATGTCATTGTCCATAGCAGCGCAGGATATGCTGTCGGCGTCCTGCTAACAATACTGGTGTATTTTTCGGCTTAATTTGGTACTTTTGATTACTCAAGTATAGTCTGAATCTTCCCAGTATTTATTTCAGTTATTTGATTTTTTCACGAGAACACTCCGAATTTACTCAGATGTCATCTTCTCTTATACTGTTGTTTTGAATATTTCTACAAACTGCCCAACGGTGTTGCTACACTGCGCATGCCTACTCCGAAATTTAACATGAACGAATTGCAAAGCGTAGCGACCACGTGCTTCTTGATAGGGGGTTTGTCTTGAAGGCATAACAAAGAAGGTATCCACATCATCCCGACAAGTTTTGCTTATAGGGTTGAGAAAACTTCAAGAACAAGAAAATATGGGAATAAAAAAAAAGGTTTTCATCTACGTTCTGTCTGTCTGTTTGGGATTCTGTCTGTTGGTTCTAATGCAAGTCATTGAACAAGGTGTCGTTATCGTCTTAATCAATAAAAATACCGCTTATTAATTCCTACATAAAAATTCCCTTAAATTTATGTCACGTAAAATTCTCTGTGAAATTTAATCGCAACAAAAGTTTACGTATTTAGTAGTATAAAAGTTGGCATTTCAACAAACATTATTCATGCCTGAGAAAAAAACAAATCAACAATATAGAAAAGCGAATATTTAATGAAAAATTATATATACATAGGTTATTCATGTCACTTCATAAATGCTACGTAAGCTCGTATTTCTTAGGAACTTACGAAACGTCAAACGAATTCCATAGGACCATTGAAATCTGAACAATTTTAAACTCTATGCTACATGTTTTTATGCTTACCTAATAATAATAATAATAAGGTAATACCTATATGTCGAAATAAGTTTGCGTAAACTTATAACTTTGTCAAATAACAACTGTCTTGAAAATTTGGTTAACCCTAGGATGGGTAACTGGGACTAACTAGGTCCATTTTGAGATTAAAAATGTATATCTTCAATATTTTTTGACGCATCGATCTGAAACATAATGTGCACAAAAACCAAAAATTGTATCGATCGGATTCAGTTCGTGGAAGAAATTTTTATTTTTATTATCTCGACATCGAAAATTACCCACTGGTCCTAAGTAAGTCCAGACGTTTTTCGTTGAGCGTTAGTTTTCGCCGAACATTGTCTCTTGCCAAAAATTTGATGTTGCTTGGACTGGCCATTGAGGGCACTGTTTGTTCTAACAAACGTTTGATTGAAGCTGATTTAAAAAAGGCAAAAACGGGCATTATACCAGACATTGTTTGGATTTTATAACGAAAAATTTGTTCTATGGTCTTGTGATCCAAAGCCAAACAAACTTGTCATGCTTTTGTCAACCGAACATAACATATGTGACATCGACCAACAAAGCATCTCTCTTAAGCCAAACGAAATATTAGATTACAATGTTATACGTAATGAATCAGGTGTCGACATCAAATGGTGTCCTATAATATCTGTCAGCTTGATACCACTTCATGGCCATTAGCTATGTTTTAGAATATTTTGGATGTTGTCGGCTTAGCTTCATTCGTGCTATATGAATCATTCATTGCAACCAATAAGGTAAAGTGACAAACGTCATCCAATCTTTACCGTGAGCATATAGAGACTGGGGAAATGAATTCGAATGTCTCAAATCCAATTAACAATTGCTAAGTTCAAAATCAATTTTATGTATTTTCTATCAGGTTGGCAACTAAGTAATTGCGGATTTTTTTTTAGAAAATAAAAAACAATTTTTTCATGGAACGAAACAACTTTATTCTATAATGTATTACCCATTTTGAGCAATGTCCTTTTGCCATCTTTCAGGCAGCATCATAGTTCCACGTTCATAAAACTTCTGGTTTTTATCAGCAAAAACTGAACCAGGTACGATTTGACATCATCATTATTATTGAAATTTTTACCACTCAAGGAGTTTTGCAAAGTTCGAAATAAAAAGTAATCAGATGGTGCAAGGTCAGGACTATATGGTGGAAGTGGCAAAACATCCCAACCAAGCTCCAATAATTTTTGCTGAGTGACCAAAGATGTGTGTGGCCTTGCATTGTCATGGTGGAATACAACACCTTTACGATTTGTCAATTCGGGTCGCTTTTCTTCAACTGCATTGTTCAATTTTGTTAGTTGTTCAATGTAGACATCTGAATTGATCGTTCGGTTGGGTGGTAAGAGTTCAAAGTAGACAATTCCTTTGTAATCCCACCAAACTGATAACATAACTTTCTTTTGATGAATATCAGCTTTTGATGTTGTTTGAGCTGGTTTACCTGGCTTACTCCACGATCTTTTCCGAATGACATTGTTGCAAATTTTCATTACGTTTCTTTAACAAATCGCAAATGTTAATGCGTTGTGTTAAATGATTTTCTTTCAGTTTATGAGGAACCTGGATATATCGAGTTTTCGTACATAGCAAAGTTTTTTTAAGCGATTTTTAATGCATGTATGTGATACATGAAGCTTCTCTACAATCTCACGTGTTGTACTGTGAGGATCCGAATCGATTATTGCTTTGATTTGGTCGTCATAATAAACTATTCTCAACTTTACTTTTCACAAACAATTTTTCATTGTTGTTTAAGTACCAGCCTTACCACCAGCTCAGAAATCAGCCATCTATATCATCCTATCATTCTATCCTATCATATCATATCATCCGGAGCCATCCGATAGCCATAGCCGCTGCTGAAAAACCGAAAAAGAAATGGAGAGATTGTGCATTAAGTAAGGCCGAAGACAAATGACGTCATAAAACAATCCAAAAACAATCCATTGGATAAATTACTATACGGGCTATCTGAAATGTGTTTCTCGCTAGATCTGAATTATTCTCTAATTTGAAATGTACGCATGCATTTAAATCAATAAAAAAATACAATCTGCGTTTATATAACACTTCGGGGGAGGGGGGGGGGGGGTTGATCAAAAATTGACCAAAAACATGTTACGTAGTTTATGAACAGCCCCTAAAGTCAGTTAAAAAACAGGCATTGATATTCACACCAGTAAATTTTATTACATTTTATTATTATTTAATTTATTTTATTACATGTTACATTTATTGTTATTTCAATGTACTAGTCGGCAATTGTTAATTTTCCTTCGCACTATGCAAAAACAAACAAAAAACACGTACCAACAACAACACAGACGCATTCACATAAAAAAAAAGCAAAAAAAAAATATTTCTTGCCACTCCGTGGGAATCGAACTCGCAGCCTATCAATTAATAGTTCTATACACTACCCACCAATCTAAACACCTTCGTTACGCATAGTTGTTGATTCAATATTAAGTATATACTTAAAGCTATGGTGCAGCAGATCATAATAATCTATCAATAGATAGAGGATCTTGTAACAAATAGTTTAGAAGATATCTTAACAACAAAAATATTACTTCTACTTGCTACAAGTTGTCAGCATCCAACTAACATAAGTGATTCATTTTATCTTCTCTGTGGTTGCATGATCCATTTATACTGATGGTCAAAATTAGATGACAAAGTTGAAGGAGGCATCTACTCAGACATACTAAATCCTAACCATTTCAGTGTCTCCCAAGCGGAAGTCGTCGCATTATATGAAGCTGTAACTTGGCTTCAGATGAATAAGATATCATGTATGGATAATTGCATAAAATTTTCCTTCGCTGGATTCCAGAACATAAAGACTTACCGGGAAAATGCAAGCCCGATGAACTTTCTCAAATCGGTACTACCAAACAGCATTCGACGAACAAGGAAACTACTAAACTGGTATAACATGCTATACACTGTACTGGTTCCCAACAGTACCCAGTTAACCAAAAGACCCAACAATAGGAAGTCAACGGGCACATGCCATATATGTAGCAAGTCAGGTCTGGCCAACATTTACCTAAAAGTGCTCAAAAGAACTCATTTCCCTAAGAAGGGATCAAATAAGTACTATACAGAGAAAAGAAAACTAGTTGCACGTAGCATGAAGAAATTTAATCTTACACGATACATATATCATAGAAAAAGTTTTTTTCTTACCTAATTTCTACATGCTACTTGTAGAAATATTAAAGCTTAACGTTTATGTATAAAAACCAGTTAATTGTGTTGGACCTAAGAAGCTGCATACAGTGTTGAAACTCATAGCTGACTCTCATATCTCGCGTATTGAAATTCCCAACCTACACGATATTTTAGGTTTTCTGTATGAAATTTTAGAAAATCATAAGTTACATGTCCGTATCGAAAAGTTGCACCGAATGTGCAGTTTTCGCCTGGTGTTAAAAATAGTACGATGTTCACATCTCGCATAACATAGCAACATGCACGAAATTTTAAAAAATCATAAACTACATGACCGTGTTGGAAAGTTGCACGAAGTATAAAGCTTTATACTGTATAGAAATTTAGCTGATTGACTGCATATGTGCATGTGTGCCTGCCAAGTTCTACTGTGCACATTATATCAATACAAAACTGTAATTCACATACGGTTTCTCATCAATTCTTCGTTTAATATTCTGTTCTGTCTTTCTCTTCCAAACCAAGACCAGGGTTGCCACTCCAACAACATTTAAGCTACCAAAATCATTAAAAAAATGTACCAAACGGAAAAAATCTTCCAAATAAAAACAAAACTTCAATACTCTTTTCACAATATTATAATAGCGAAATTACAATGCGGCAGTGGCAGCGGCAGTGCCAGTGTCTTACTACTTACTACTTACTACTTACAATGTAGCAGTGGCAGTGTCAGCGGCAGCGATCAGCTGTTTGACAAATAAAAATTCGTTATTTTAAAAATATTTTTGAATATTTTTGATTTATTTTCAAAATATGGTTGAACAAATAAAAATGAGTGTTTTGAAAAATCTGGTGGAACTTTACGAGGTTTACTTTAAATACTTAAAATTAAAAGCTACAAGATTATGGACTATAGAAATTTATACTGAGGAGGAAAGCCTATCAAATAATACAGGAGAAAGACCCGCAAGAATTTAGGAAAATCACTAGGATGAATGTGCAAATATTCCACATGCTTTTACAATTTGTTGACCACAAATTGAAAAAAAACTTCCATTCGAGGGCCAATTCAACCCGATGTAACCAATGTGATGGTAACAACGAAATTCCTGGACTTTGCAGAAAATACACAAATACATATATTCTCTCGCTATAATGCACCAAAGAAGCCTTTGCTGTACGCGACACTTTAAAGAACTATTTAGCAGGAATGAATTCAACTTAATTTTCCATATCATTGAAATTATTCAAATTTTAAATAAAAGTTACATACAAAAAACTTAAACATGTTTTCTTGTTAAACACAAGAATCCACATCACAAAAATCCTATGTACTTCCAAAGAAGTAATACTGACAACAAGTTAAGCCAAGAGAGAAGGTAATGGCATGTTAATTGTAAGAGATATTTCTCCCGCTAATTTTAAAAATTGTGTTTCAAGAAAGACGTGCTTAAAGTTCCAAGTTTTGCTGAAAGCACATAAAAATTAGAAAAACCTTTAATCTCAATTCATTTCCAAAATATTATAAAGTTCGAGGTCAAATTTATGTGATTGAATCTGGAAATTGGACACCCTAGAAAAATTTTAAGGCCAGCTTTACATTTAGAGACATCCGAGAATCGAAATTTTATTTTTAATTTTAAGTGACTTAAAAACATCTCAAAAATATGTTAAACAAATTTTATGAAGATATATTGAATATTAAGAAAGATATAAGAGGACTATGAGGTGTCGAACATCTTCAAAGTGTTATTTTTGGAATAAAATGGGTCGGAACTGCACCAAAAATAAATTTTATCGATATCATCCCATGGTCTTAATATTTATTTTATGAACTTTAATTATTTTGACATTTTAAGAATTTAATTATATAGTAGGAACTGAGATATAAAAAAAAAAAAAAAACGAAATGGCCATTTCAGCCCTTGAAAGGACTTTGACCGAGCTTCTTATGACCAATTGTGTTGTGTGTGATGTGAAATGCTTGCACACAAATGATCGAGAACTGGACCTACATCTTTTACGCCGACTCCGAACGGCTTATGTTCTCAAGAAACTTTTCATGGCAGTTTTTACTCTCTGAGGTTTGCCATTGTCTGCAGAGAGGTGACGGCCGAACAGAAAAATTAATTCAATTTAAAAATTTTTCCGTGTCAGATGGAGGATTCGAACCTGGGTTCTATGGCGTAAGAGTCACACACTCTACCCACTACGCCACGGCCGCCACATAGGAACAGAGATATGGTGGGTGAATATTCGCAAAAAAAAAAGATTCTAGCAAAAATCATATCAAAAAAAAATTTAAAAAAAATTAACAAGCACACATGTAAAAAATTTTAAGAATCGGACAAGAAGCACCGAAGATATAACAAAAAAACTAAAAAAGCACCAATAAAAAAAAATTTTTTTTTTGAAAATGTCTTAAATGTCTAACGATTGAGGCGGCGTCAAATATAGGTTTACTTTTCTGCCATACAAGGTGATACGGCTTACTGTACAGTTTAAAAACGGTTTAGATTTGAAAAAAAGACAATTTTTTGTCAAAAATCATGGGTTTTGGCTGCAATTTGTTACGAAAGCGTAATTCTGAAAGCGAAAATATTGTGCAAACTAACGGCTTCCAAGGCCCTGAAGTTGGATAGAAAAATTATTAGAATTGGGCATTTTTTTGATGCAACAGTGTTCAAACTTCGAACAAAATTTATGCTGTATGAATGCGCTAGTTTTTACTCGATTTCTAAAAAATTTGTATTTTTAAAGAAGACTATGTAATCCATCGATCAATAAAAAAAGCCGATTTTTTTTTTATTTAGATACAAAGCATTTTTATTGATTTTTTGACGCACATTAAATAGCGGTCGTTTTGTAGGCATAAAGATTAGTTCTTTAATGAATCAGCTTTTCTTATAAATCGATGGATTACATCAAGTATTCTTTAAAAACACTAAATTTTTGGAAATCGATTATATATAGTGGACTTATAGCGTTATATAGAGTGGACTTATATCATTCTAATGATAGTGGTTTTTATTTCGTTTTGGTTCAACTCAAAATTCTGGGTGAACGAACGCCACACAGTAGAATTTGCTTGAACTAGATAAGTGCTGGTTCATTTGTTGTTTTTGTTTTGCGTGTAAAGTTTGAAATTAAATTTGAACCAAAAAAACAAAAAAAATAACACGGCTAATCATCTAATCCACAAGTTCGGAGGCCTTTAGTTTTCACCCTAATTTTTGGTAGATATTTCGCCTTGAGAATAAAATGCGATGAAACCGATGATTTTTGTCAAAAAAACAAAAATTCAAAACTTCTACCAGACTTCTTCTTGAACACTGCTTTCATCTTTACTTAAGAACATGCTAAACAAAATGTAATACATGTTGAAAAGCATCTTAAGCTGACCAAACGAAGTGAAGGTCACTATTTTGTTTGACTAATTCTTTAGCCCAGCATTATATTGTTATTGGCAATATGTCACTTGGGAAAGGTTACAAAATTTTCATTATTTTTTTCAGGGTGAACCAAAGGTTATGATTTTAATTTCTATTTCATATCTGTAAGTTTTATATGCAAAAAAGTTAGAATGTCTTAAAAAATTAAAATGGATCTACCAAAATCAACGAAATTGAAAAAAATTTATCAAACTACCAAAAGCCGATTTAGAGAAAAAAAAATCTACCACACTTGTAGAGTTCTACGAAAGCGGCAACGCTGTCCAAGAGCAATCATTGGTTGTATAAAACACACGCCTTGGTTCATGGATATATGTAAGAATTTTTTGATTAACTCGTTCTTTTACAGTACAATGAATTTTCATTAAATCTTCAGAAATCTTCATCTCCATATAAGAAACCTAAATGCCGCGTCTAGAGCTACTCTTTTTAAACGTACGTGCAGAAAAGCTGCACAAACGTGAAGGGTGCAAAATCCCGGTCAAAACGTGTAGAAAAGCTGCATATACGTGTAGCTCTTCCTGGTTTTGTATTCTCTGTATTCTCTGGACATTATCTAATAATCACGGCCAAAATTTAAACATCCTCCACAACGACTTCTGTAGTAGTTGCAGGGACGAAGACGAGGAAGATTCCATAGCACTTGCTTTCCACCTCTGCACTTGTTCAGTGCTGGCTAGAAATCACTACCTTCATTTAGATAACTAGCTATACATAATCTAGACGGCCTATCGGAGTCTTCGGTTCATCGAAGCCTTTGCTTCATTAATAACTCAAACTGGTTCAAATGAGGAAAAATTAACCTCTAGTATCACAACTGGCCTCACTTGCCTATGTATGTCTCATTACAGACAGCCACTTCAACTTAACCTAACCTATGTTTGCAATACCAAATGTTTCTTCATTGGAGTTATAGCATAAAGCAATCTTTCTATAACTGGTCATTCTTATTTATTTGCAATTTTTTATTTACCAGAAAACTGAATTGATATTTCCTTTAACTGTTTTAAAGTCTTTAATTTCAAATACAAACATTTGCAATGCACAAATTGTCTATTGATAATAGCTTAATTATAGGCTTAAAAACAAAAGAGTAACAGTAACTAAACTCCATTTATACTGCAGGTCACAACAAGCAGAAACAACATCTACTAGCACACTAACGCCTAAAAGCAAGCAAATTAAAGCAAACAAAAAAAAAATCAGTGGATCATGAATAGCGTCAAAACGTTCTCACCAATGAAGACACCCACAAAATTAGCATAATTGCGGGTTGCTGTTGCCGTTGCCGTTGCCGTTGCCGTTACTATCGTTTTTCGTAGTTTTGTATTTATTTTTTAGTAAAACGATGCGCTGCAATTTTCATGTCTAGTTTAGTAAAAATAAACGCGGCCAGGCTACGTCAATGGTTGAAACAGAGTTTGTTATTCCAAATTGTTGATAAATGATGTAAAATTGCAGGGTTTCAGTGAGTGTATGCATTTGTACAACAACAAAACAGCAACAATTACAGTCAAATCATTGCACATTTCTTGTTTTTTTGACATTTGCATTTATGCACATTTTGCATGGCCATCCAAGGAAGTAGTTTGCTTGTATAAATATTTATGTAATATAAAAATATTTGCCTACCAAAAACAAACAATCATCATTATTATTTATTTACGTTAACAACAACTAATCCTATAGACAGAAATTTTCTTATATCTACATAATTGTCGTTATTATAGTATTTATTTGAATTTTGTGTCTTTTGAGCTTGACATTTATTTATGCACTTACAATGTAATCGCTTGTGCAATGTCTTGACATTATTGTATTATACAATATATTCAAATTTCTGTCTTTATACATGTTTATCTTTTGATCTTTTGTAATATTGAGATATATCTTAAAAATATTTTGAAATGTACAAAACTTGTTCACTACCCACTCTGGCTGGTTAAGCTTTTAAATGACCTCACTAAACTCCAATTATAAGTTAAAACTACTACATATGCAAATAACCATACATGAATGCACTGTCACAGTTGTACTCGCAATGCATGTACAAATATACACACACTCACACACACACACCCACACAAAGTCATACCGAGTCATACAAAGTTCACAAAATCAGATGCAGAAACTTTTGCTCACAACGATGTCGACACAACTTGTTGAAATACTCGTTAAATCTAGCACAACAACACATTCTATTCTAATTACATTTTATTTGGCAATCCTTGAAAAGTTTTCTTTACATGTTGCCCTACAGTGGGTCACAAAAGTCGTAGCACAACAGTGAGCATGATTAACTTAAGTAAGATATGAGTTTATAAGAACTTCAGTAGTTAAGATCGTTGTTAGTAAAGGCTGAGGTAGAGTTTCATTGACTAAACTCAAATATGTAATTAATATGAAAATGTATTATTTTGAAATTCAAATGTTCTTATTAAGTAAATTTAAACAATTTCGAAATGAAATCTGCTGTAAGAACCATTACTTTCATATCAATACTGAAAACGACTGAGTTATATTAACTAACAATTCAATTTTATAGTAATTTTTTACAACATTTCATATTAAAGCTAAATTAATCTTGCTTTTGCACGCCAAAAACTGATTTTATTTAATTTTGTTAATAATATAAAATGTTGAGGACACATTAAACAACAAATAGTTCAGGCCCAATTTAGTTAATATTTGTATTTTGAAAAGTTACTTATTGCCTTGTGAAGTAAAGTCATTTCAATTTTTTATCAAAAATGCAATATTTTTATTTAATAAGAAATAATAACCGATTTCAAATTACTCACTTTATTGGAGAGTGATCTTCTCTGTAAGAAAAAGCAAACTGCATTCTTGGAGTTAAGATTTTATTCTCAAAACCGAGACCTGTCGCCAGAAGGGGGAAGGGGGGGAGGTAGAACAAAATAGATAGATAGCAAAAATAATACCAATACGAACAAAATAAAAAAGATTAGATATGGTATTTCGGTGAATCCAAGTCAAATCGGACGCTTTTCGAAACTCACATATTTGTAAAAACTTTGTACCTTGCACGTCGATAGTACTTACAAAAATAGAAATATTTTTTTGCAAATTATACATAGCAGAAAATTAAAAAAAAAAAAAAATCAAAATTTGTCATTCGGACATGTGATAAAACAACTATATCTTCAAAACTGTTACTTTTACAAAAAAATGCCAACACAGTTTTACCAACACTTTATTGGAAAATTTTCATTTTTTTGGTCACTAAATATTTCAATCATATTTTTCATGATCAGTTTTTTTTTTTGTATTTCGAAAACATTGTCGAATGTATTCTCAAAATTTTATGTTGAAGAATCACCTCATACAATTTTAAACGAATTTTTTAAAAACTGCCTAAAGAATGTTAACATACAGAATACTATTATTTTCAATAAAAAATGGGATTTTTACTATTTTTTGTACTCGTTACGGTGTTTTATTATTTCTCAGTTAGTAATATATCTAGTAATATAAAAACAAAGTTGTTTAGAATCAAACAACTAACAGGACGTTCAAAAAGTCCATTGGATGACACATAGATGGCATTACCAGATTTTTTTCCTTATGATTTTTATTTAGTACCAACCTTCAAACGATACATATAAAAAGTTGACAACAATCTGACAATTAATTCGTGAGTTATAGCATTTTGTGTGCAACTATTGTTATTGACAAAAAAAAAAAATGGAAAAAAAGTGAGTTTCAAGTTTTGATAAAGCATTACATTTTGATGCAAAAAAAATACAGTGGAAACCAAGCAATGGCTTAATGAACATTATCCGGACTCTGCTCCATCGAGACAAATGGTGGAAGAGTGGATTGCTGAATTTAAACGTGGTCGTACCAGCACAAATGATGCAGTGCGCAATGGACGCCCAAATCAGACTGTTATTTCACAAAACATCAAAAATAATCCACAAATTGGCTATGAACGATCGCAAATTGAAGGTGCATGAGCTAGCCGACATTGTAAATATATCAAATGGTAGTGTTTTTCCCATTTTACACGAACATTTGGGTATGCGAAAGCTCTGTGCAAAGTGGGTGCCGCGTTAGCTCACAGTCGACCAAAACCAACAACGAATTGATTCTTCAGAAGAGTGCTTAGCGCTGTTAAACCGCAATAAAATCGAATTCTATCGTCGATATGTGACAATGGATGAAACATGGCTTCACTATTACACACCAGAATCTAAAAGACAGTCAGCTGAGTGGACAGCAGTCGACAACCCAAATCCAAGGCGAGCAAAGACCCAACAGTCGGCTTGTAATGTGATGGCGTCTGTATTTTAGCATGCGAAAGGAATAATATTCATCAAATTTCTCCAAAAAGGAACAACCATCAACAGCGGCTATTACAATGCACTTTTGGATCGATTGAAACTTTGGTGTGCACTTTGGATCTAAAGAAAAAAGCAGAAAAAAGCTGAAGAAGCAGAAAAAAAGTCTGTGAAACGTTGGAGGAAAAATATAATGTAAATAAAGGTTTTATTTAACATATATTTAAGCAAACAATACCAAAAAAGCCCAATCAAGTAAATATAACACAACAAAATTAAATTGGTCAAATAATTAAAACCACAACGAAAAAAATGTTGTTTCACCAAGGCAATGCACCGTGTGAAATCGATGAAAACGATGTCAAAATTGAATGAATTGGGCTTTGAATTGCTTATCCACCCAACGTATTCTCCAGATTTAGCCCCCAGCGACTTTTTCCTGTTTTCAGATCTCAAGAAAATGCTTGCTGGAAAGAAATTCAAGTCCAATGATGAAGTATCGCTGAAACTGAGACTTATTTTGACGAGAAAGAGAAATCGTACTATAAAAGTGATATCGAAAAGTTTGAAAATCGCTATACTCGTTGTATCGCTCTCGAAGGCAACTATGTTGAATAATATAATCGAGTTTTATCAAAATTTTATTTTTTTCTTACTTATCCTATGTATGACTACAGGGCTTAAAAGCCAACCTGAGAATCAATAGTTTCTAGACCCAAATAATTGGCAAACAGTTTTTGCTTTTGAGCCCATGCCCTTTTCTTTTTTTTATGTATATTTGGAGCTCCTAAATCCAATGCTATCAAAAAAGGTCGGTCTCAAATAATTTAGGAGATATAAGTCGTGAAAGTTTAAAAATTTATCTATTATCGAATACGAAAATATCCATATTTTTTATACAGAAGAATAGTTCTACGATTAGTACATACCCATTAAAAGTGTACACTATGATCGATGAAATGTGATATTAACTGTATTAATATTAGCGTTGGAAAGTAAGGAATTTCTGGTCCCGAGAGTAGACACAATTTGCCTCGGTTTGAGTGGGTAGACCCAGGCAAACTCCAATAGAAAAGAAAATAAGCACAATATTTTTTAATTTTGGATTAGAGTAGATATATATATTTTGCAGTATGAAATAAAATGTATAATTAGGTAGAGCCGAAGTTCCTTAAGCTTGAGCGGTTGTATAAGAAGAGAAAAACAGGAATTTTTTACAAGATTGTTAGAGACGATAGCAGAAGGCTGTTTTCTGTTACTACAAAATTACAAGTTCCAAAAGAAGTTGACATTAACAAAAGTGCACTTCATTACAAAAACTTGAAGCTTTATCGCATCCGTGAAATAGCGAATTACTTAAGATAAAAATTACTTTTTGATGAGAAATTCAACTTATTACTCAACTTTACTTTAAAAATTTCGAAGTACTTAAATTGGATTGCTGAAAAATTCAAATGAGCATACAAGTGTTCTCAATAAAGTAGAAACTGTTAATCTAAAATTGGTGCCAATGGCGATTTTACTTTGTTTCTTTAATAAAATGAAAGTGTTTTACAATGAAAAAGTTCAAAATGCACCAAGAGCAAAAGTTTCCAAAATTTAAGTGTTCGTGTTTTAAAAAAGATGAATAAATGTTGAACATTTATTAAATAGATTTATTTTCATGAAAAGGGATGTTCGTAAATCATTTCGAAGTGACATAGACAAATATGTAAAGTTTACAGAAGTTTTTTATATTGATTATATTTTATTATATTACATATAATTATATTAAAAATCTCTGTGATTTTTCAAAAATTTTTTAATGAATTCTTGATATAGAGAATGAGGGCCGCAGTCGAAAGATATTTATTAAAAATCGTTGTGATGAATTAATGATATCATTAATTTAATTTATAAATTCATAAATTTTTTATTAAAAATTGCCCTGATTTAGTTAAAACCGCCGTGATATTTAATAAAAATTTTTCGCCTACTATTATGAATGCTTAAATTTTGCCATAATTCAACTTCAACCTATGAGGTTTAAAGCTAATATATTTTTCACGACATTTTTAAACTGTTTTTCCTTGTAAATATGATCATGTCGAAAATTTGTGAAATTTGCTTCCACGCACTTCAAAATTTGCACTGAATTTTCAAACTTTCACAACTTTTATCTGCTAAACATAAATAAAAAATAAAAGTAAAAAAAAATATTTAGGCGCGGGCCCTAAAGTAAAATTATGCCGCGTATTGTAGTGTCGGCAGCAAAGAACTAATTTGTTTTAACTTAATTAAATTATATCCAATAATTTTAGGTTTTAGGTTATTTTTTTTTTTTAAATACTTCGTATGTCACAAGCCGTGTTGCTCTTCATTATTTTTTATATATTTACATGTGTCAAGTTAACTTAGTAGTTTGGGCTTAAGTCTACTTTAATGAGCCCGCTGAATTTCAAGGGGTTGCAGGGAGGAAAGTGGTCTTTTTTTCAATACCATTATAATCTACGAAAAAAATGCTGCCTTGATCGCATTATACAATTATAATACTGTCATGCCTTGTACGAAACCACATTCCGAAATTTAAGCGGGTTCATTAAACTAGATTTGTTCCGTAGTTTGAAACGAACTTGCTTGCTAGTTTATTCAAATCACAGCTTCCACCCATTATCTTACGTGTTTTTCGTTCTCTTTTAGTTTAGACTGCTATAGACATTAAATGTTTGAATTTTTTTTATCGAATATTGGAAAATTATTGCTGCGATTACATTTATCAGTTTTGGAGCCTTAGGGGGGCTGAAACGCATTTTAATGCTCATTTTCTTTATTTTCCCATTTAAAAAATTCTCCAAAGGGGGCTAAAGCCCTTTAACCCGTATGTAGATCCGCCACTACCTGTAAGAAATCACCTGTGTCAAAATTTAACAACACCATAACTTCGAGAGGCATTGCGAAAAAAAAATTATGTATGTGGCAGCCACGCATGGTAAAAATAAAACTTCTACAAAAAAAAAAGAAACAATTCTTGGATTGCCAATTTATTTTACTAACAAGGTTTTTTGACCCAGCCTAACACACAGAAAATATTTCTAAAAAACCACGTAAATATTAAGTTAAGTTTATAACTCACTTGCAAACTTCGAAAACAAACCACCGAAACTCTGAAAACAAACAATCAAATCAAGATTAGAGGCAGGGAACGAAATAGACGCTAAAGGTAGCATATGCTACGATACTGTAGCGTTGACTAAGAGAATTGACGTAGCGTTGTGTGTAGAGTAGGTGAATTTAGTCATTGTTCTGTAGCGTTATAGTTTGTGTACGTAAACACAAGCACAAAAAATACACCATATTGCATAAAACTTAACATAATTATTATCATTCCGTTGCATTGCTACACTAAACGAACCTTTTTTAAAAAAAAAAATTTACTTTGGAGCAAAAGAAATTTGTTAGGCGCTAAAACAAGTAACATTTTCTTTAAAATTTAGTATATTTTCTTTAATTTTAGGATGTTTTTTTCTGAGTGTAGCAAATATACTCCTAATAGAGTCAAATATATGAGCTGGCCCTAATAATTTTCGCTCCTCAATATTTCTTTTGAACACACCTACCGCTATCTGGCACCTACACAAAAAACACCTAAGCTGTAAAAACTTTCGAAAATAGTTTATATTTAAATATATGAGCCGGTCCTATTATTTTTTGCCCTTCAACATTTCTTCTCAACTCACCTACACCTTATCTGCGACCCTTCTTTAAGTCCCCCATACGAAAAACACAAAAACTGCCGAAAATAGTTTATCTCTCGCAAATGCACTCTTAGAGGAGTAAAATATATGAGATGGTCCTATTAGTTTTTGTCAATCAATATTTTATCTGAACACACCTACCCCGTATCTGCCACACTAAAAATTATCGTATGCCGTTTGTGTTTAGTACTTACCACGCCAACACTACTAACAGTACTGTATGTTTTCCTATCGAACGGTACAGAACGATAATGTTTGTATTAATTTTTTTTCGTAGTGTATGTGTTTCCATGTGTAGTGTATGTGTTTGCGTTCGTGTGCACAAACATTGACGCTACGGAATGATAAGTCATGCTTTCTACGGAACACTAAAATAACGTAGCGTGTATTTTCGATCCCTGATTAGAAGTATAATTTCATTTGTAAGGAATGTTTTTTGTCATATTCATCTTAGCATTTGATCCACCCGTATGCATTTCTTACGTTAGTAGGAACTACATTTCAGTAGATTTTCGAGAATTTTATTTTGAAGAGGCACAAAGCTTGAAAAATTGTGTTATTATTTCTGTTTATTTTGGATTTATTTTAATCTATGCGCATGAACCTGGCTTAAAACATTGATGATATATAAATCGGTTGCATCGCTTTAAGATCAACGTTTTTAGATTTTTCAATGATAAAAAGCCCACGTTTGTGTTTATGGATCTTGACCAAATGATCATGCAATATCTTATTGATGCTTGTCATGTTAATACACAAAGATGCCTGAATCTAACGATGTGTCACATGACGATCTTGCTTTATCAGTTCACATACAGCATCAATATTTTCTGGTACTGCAACCGATTTTGTAACCTGTTACAGGTTACAGACTTGTAGCAACCTGTAGCTAACTAACATCGGACAAGATTGAGTTCATTAGAAAGTATAGTTCAGTATAAAGAAGTAAGTTTATAAATGCATTTTTGTCTTGATAAACCACTTTGAAAATTATAAATAATAATCGCACGAAAATGTTCAAGAGTTAGTTCCATTTTTTTTCGAAATGAGTTCTTTAAGATATCGTAAACAACACAAATCGAGCTCAAATGTCAAAATGTTCTGAGGAAGGGTATGTTCAACAATGGCAAGTTTCCAATGAAAACGTCAGATGGTTAATGTTGCCTCTTACTATTGCCAAGGTTAGAAATATAAATAGCAACCTAGGTATTCTTGAATCTTGATATAGCTTGCGTCATATTTTTGGATCCAATATTCGTACATGTATTCTTTATTTAACTTTATGTGATAAAAAATAAAGACCGAGGATCTTAATGTAGTCGATAAAGCAAACCTAACAGTTTTTTTAACAAACAAATTTTAAGAAAAATTAACATTAAATGGGTCGACACTGCAAGGCACTTAGAATGACTCTCTGAAGTGGCTCAGGAAGCTAGAAATAAAACAGCGGACGCTTTAGAGATTTCTTTACTTTAAAAGTAAGGATTTGTTATACCGACTATTGATTTTTTTGATTCAATTACACTGGTCAACAGTGGTTATGCTACACAAACTTTGATAGCTAATACTGTTTCTGCGTTCTTCCCTCGTTATGTGATTTCGGACTTTTTGTTGTTAGGACTTTGATCCTGTTTTTATGCTCTGCTATCCAAGCCACTTAACGCAGAGCAAAAAGAAACAAAATTTCTTATAGAAAACTGAACTTTTCAGCGAAGTATTTTTCTGCAATAATTAGTCTGTGAGATTTTCAGGTTCAAAATAAAATTTTTGATTTTTTTGCTTAAAACTTTGACTTTTACAAGTATTTTTTTTTTTAGATTTAAGGCGGTCTTCTCATTCAAAACCCGTTTTTTGGACCCTTTTTAAAAAAATTCTTATTTGCAAACGCAAAGAAAAATTGAAAACTTTTTTTATTTATTGTATTACAAAAGGTTCAAAGTAAATAAAAAAATTTTTTTTGCCTCGATACGTGGGCTGTTCAAAAAGTAATGAGACTTCAAAGTTGGTGATGAAAAAAAAGGTGTCGTCACGGCGGCCACGATTCCGGGTCTCCGGAGCGTCTGAAATGAAAAAAAAAACGGGGTTATAATTAGTATAGATGTAATTCTCGGGTGAACCTCAAGCTTAATTTTGTGATTTTTTTTGACAAAAAGGCGGTCATTCAAAAAAAAAATTTCAATTTCGGGTTTTTTTTTTTTAGTTTAGTGTAAAAAAAAAATAGTAAAAAATTTTTTAAAATTATGGTCGAAGTTCACCCGAGAATGGTGACAATTCTGCGTCGATTGCACTTTGTTTCATGAAAATCGGTTCAGTTGAACTGGAGATATCATGGCCGCCAGTTCGAAAAACGTGGGTTCGAGATAAACGCGTTTAAAGTTTGAAGTAATTTTTTTATAGCTCATTTTGACGAAGACCTTGCTTCACAAAAAAGGCTGTATCTTCTAAAGTATTTCGAATTTCTAAAAATCCTTTTAGGGGCATATTCACAACTACCCAAGCTATAAATAAATGCAAAAAAAAAAAGTCAAAAAAAAAAAAGTTGCTCAATGAGAAGACTGCCTTAATGCCATATTTAAAAAAATGTAATTTTATCGTGTTTTATATCAAACCCCCTTAATTTTGATACCAAAAGCATAAAAATTCTCCGAGAGGAACAATTAAAATAAACGAACATGTCATACAGTCAAAAAAATAAATAAAGCTATCAAACTTCGTGTGGCACGAAAAGGTTGGGAAATTGTTGACCAGTGTTTGTAACTCTTTACGACAACCAACGAAGTAAAAATGCTTAACTGCAGAAGTTATAAAACTTCTTCAGGCTCCAGAGTCTTTTAATGAAAATTTTGATTTGAAATAAATGGAAATTACCAATATATTCACTTTTTTAATTTGTTCACTTTTTTCAAATAAGGTATTTGACCGGTCATATCCACTTTCAGCCAAAAGTTTGTTTAGTCGTAAGATAAGCCAATAAACCTAATTTTATTGTTATAGCATGTATAACACCAAAATTTTGCCGTAAAAGCTACTTGAATTGTATGGAGGTTAGGCGTAGCAGTTTAGTGATCACGCCCACTTTTAGCCAACAATTTATTAGTTATAAGGTAAACTAACAAATCCAATTTTATCATCATAGCATGCATAAAACCAATATTATGCTATCATTACTCACCCAGCTGTATGAGAGGTAAGAGTGGAAGCCGACCGAATCGATGTGATCAATGATTTCAATTTGCACCTAAGCAGATCCGAACTCCGATCTGCTCCCATCTCACCCTTTTTTTCAAAATTTAGTTACGTTATGGTATTCCACAATTATCTTAAAATAAAATAAAATAATATACATTTCTAGCTAGGTATAACTTCTAGTCTTTAAGTCCTTAAAGAGCATGTATTAAACTGTAAAAAAATAAAATAAACATAAAAAGTAATTTAATTTTTTCATACAAAGACTGATTTTTGCACGATAATTTAAAATTTTTTAATTATGTGACATATTACATACTTGCAATAAGTCCGTCAATTTGAAAAAGAAAGTATCGGAGGGGTGTTCGTGACTTTTCGGATGTGACTTTTTTCAGGCTGATTAAGTTCAAGGAAATAATAAGAAGCTTTTTTAAAAGAAAAAAATTTTACGAAAACAAAAAAACGAAGGAAAGAAACGGAATATCGCCACATTTTAGATGAAATATCCGATTTGCAGATTAACAAAGTTTGTTTTTGAATCTGAATCTAAGACCTTTTCAAAAGGAGACGTTATCTATATTCTGTCAACAATTGGCAACTTAAAATGAATTTTGTCTTTAAATACATTATTTTTTTCAAACACTGATTGACACGAATAATCTTGCAACAAAATTGCTTGAAAGGTAATGTTATAAAGTTATAACATTAATTATATTATAACATACTAAAGGTATCACAAAACATTTCGTGTTCACTGTAATGCATGCAATAACTTAAGTGAAGAAAAAAAATATTATATTACTAAATATTTTCATAGCAACATAAAAATGCATCTGTATCATTAAAAAGTTTTCAAAATCATGTAGTGGCAAAAAAAAAAACAACAAAAGGCAAAAACATGTCGATATTTTTTTTTTTTTTTTTTTTTTTTGTATTTCAGTTAGTTTGAATAGCAGGAGTTGAAGATTTTATTGCTCTTGCAAGAAAATATTTCAATTCCATTATTTATTTGCTGCTACACACACACTCACACCCACACACACACACAATACTACTACTGCACTTTCTGTTACTATTACTACTATTATTGCAGCCATTAAAATGGCTCAAGAACAATCGGCAATCAAATTAAATTACAGCAAATAAATTTTCCAAACAAAAGTCATTCCAAATGTGGCTGCCACTCGCAAAATGCCCGGTGAGGTATTCAATAATTTTAGGTTTAACTGTTTATTTTTTTTTTGTGTTGTTGTTGCACGATGTGTTTACATCTTTCCTTCAGCTCTCTCATGTGCTCCATCAACTCCGTAGAGAAAGCGCTACGTTGAGCCACAAATTGAATTGCTGTTCCACCACCGCAATACCGGAACCAAGCACCATGATTCCATTCAATTCAATTCAACTCGATGCGATGCACTCCAATGCGAACGAATCGATACTCCATCCATTCGATCCTTTCGATTGCCGTGTTGCAAATTCAATGTTCTAAATGTAATTTAGTAAAATGCAACCTTTGAACTGCAATAAGTGCAAATAAATTCAATATCCAAACAGACACCATCAGCCAGCTTCAACTGTAATTCACACCAGCTGTTCGGAAAGTGGGATGGGCGGTAGGTTGATGGCAAGGCCGTGAAAGTCTTCTTGCGTGTAGGTTACACGGCGGAAGCTGTATTTGAACTAAAAAGAACTGGTGTGCAATGCGAAGGTAAATAGAAATTACAAAATTCTGGCTTGTAAACATTAATTTTATGCAGAAAGGTTGCGAACTAGCTCTAGGAACTAGCTTGGCTGCTATCAAATTTATATATAATTTTTTTTTTTATATTTTCTCCGGTTTCTTGTGTTCATACAAACAACTTGTGGCTTAGTTGTTTCATGAAGCAGAAAATATGATAATATGCAATTCCCTAGTTAAAACTAATTTGAATTGAAATCAATTTTTAATATAACGAACTGCTTTATAACAGCAAGTTAAGTCTCAAGCCGCTTTTTGTACTCTTTTTGTTATATAAAATGTCACTCATACGCCGCAGTGCGTTTCTATATCAAATCAAATTTTTAAAACGATATTACGGAGAAAATTATTTCACCGTATCCATATGCACCCGAAGAATTTTTTTTCTTGGAGTTTAACGTAGAATACAAAAAGCAATGATTCAGGACAAACAAAAAATTGATCCGCCCTAATGCGTACACATGAAATTTGATAATGGGTATATATAAAAAAATAACAATATACAACTAGTTTGCTTGGATGGTTCTTTGCATAGCTTTAGTAAATATGCCAGTTTGCACAAGATGTGTCTACAATGTCTACAATAAAATACTCCTTTGGAAGTCTTTATGAAAACTTTTTTTCTAGCCTATTTCCATGGAATCAGTTACGTCTGGACTTCTGATAGGGCACGGACTTTACCATTATTGTGGTAGATTTACCACATTTTTTAAAAATTTTAATATCTATCACTTTTACCACCGAAAGCCATCATAAAATTATTTGATGAACTTGTTCTCTACGCCAAAAAAAAAAAAAAAAAAATATTGTAACATTATAGAAAATTGTCTCCTTATTTAAAAAAATCTTTTATTTTTGACTCCATCAAGATAACTTGTTAATGTCACAAGATAGGTGTTGTTAAATACAAAATTTTCATAGTTGAGAATTCAACAAAAATGTTGTTAATATGAAAAGATAATCTTGTCAGCTTTAAAATGTGTCTTGTCATCTTTAAAATGTCGTATCTTTAAAATTACAAGATAATCAGGTTAAATGTAAATTGTTTACTTGAGAAATCAACAAGAATGTTGTTAATATGAAAAGACATTCTTGTCGTATCTTTAAAATAACAAGATCATCAGGGTAAATGAAAATTGTTGATTTTAATATGAAGATAGCACCTCCTCACATTTGAAAAAATCCATGTTGATGTAAAAATTCCTGTTTTATATATAAACTTACCCATCCATGGTGACTAAAAAAACACTTATGGTTAATAAAACAAAGGTATGGTTTCGATTTAAAAACAGTTTTCTTTGTAATAAAGAAGTTATATATTTATATCAAACTGATTTCTTTAAAAAATTTTGTGTAATTAATGGCCTTATTTTGCAAAACGCATGCTATCACCTTATTGGGGGGTGTTTGTCTATTTTCATAAGAAAATTTCAGTGAGATGAAGAGTTTTTTTACTTCATATAGCTCGGAATGTGTGGGAAAAAACTCTAACTGAGGTGATTGCGTGCGTTTTACAAAATAAAGCCATTAATGGGACCAGTTATAAGACAAGTAATAATTAAAAGCAAGTGCATTGGTTTTATTAAGTGACTTAAGTAAAAATTATGTTTGTTGAGGTATAAATAAGTTTTCTTTAATAGCACTGCGAAAACCAAAATGTATCGAAGAAACTGCTGCTTGCTTCAAGTAGAGGAATACTTCCCGAACACGGCCTTATACTCTGTCCTTATTTTGCCTCATCTTGCCTCAATGCGTTTTTGAGTTAATTGAGTTAATTTAAGAGTTAATTTAATAAACCACAGCTTACATATTTCTGCTTCCAATTTATTGAATTAACTGAATAATACTCACGATTTTGCACATTTTCCAAACTTTTCACAAAACAAATAATTTCTTTAATATTTGACTGCGTTTTTAAAAGTCTTTATGCAAAGCATCAGTGTGTTTTTTTTTTTTGATGTCGGCAACTAGATTGTTCTTTTTAAGCATGCTTTAGTTGTGCATTATTGGTGAATCTACTAGGCACCAATTAAAAAAAAAAACACTAATGCTTATCATAGAGACGTTTAAGAACGCAGCCTTTCTTTTAAATTTGTTAAACACCTTCTTGCTTCAACAACTTCAAACACACTGCAGTTGTGAGCGAAAAAATTGGCACAATAAGGAGAAAGAGCATGCATTTTCGAATAAAGAAAACCCGTTCTTATTAAGGGGATGGTAAGGTTTGTTTTAGAAAAAATTATTACTATAGGTTTATTTTACATATTAATATATAAAAGTAAAACATTTGAAGAATATTTTAAAAAATGTCTCTATTTGTTCAAAAATAGAGAGAAATAACGGATTTATTGTAGATCTCTGCAGGTGCCTCGAAAAAATGTTTTTGTGCGGTGACCAGCCTACAGCATCACTGGATCATCTGGAACCAAAAAAGCAATATGTTTTCTTTAGTTTCTTATTTTATCTCTCCAGACTCGTCGAGTTTTTTTAATTTTTAAATTTTTGGCACCATTTTGAAGCCAAAGTGATGATTTTTGACGAAAAAATCAACCTATTTGTTATTGTAAAATTGTTAGTCATTAAAAAATTAAAAAAAAACTCGATGTAACTAGAGAGTTATTAACATGTAGAATATGTGTGCTAAACTTCAAAACGATCGGTTCAGTAGTTTTTATCTGTAGGCTGGTCACCGACTTTAAAAATTGCATGTTTGGGAAAATCGATTTAATGTTTTGTATACTGAAAAAATGAAAACATCCTTACAGGTCCTTACAGTATGTCACTATCATCCACGTTATCTAGGGCATCTTTTTGCTCCTGTCTACGTAAAACTCAACCTTCTTTGGTCTCGCGAGCAACTTGCTCGTCCGCTCTGCTCATCCGCAAAGAGTCTGTCGCGCGAGTTATATTGTCGAATAAGAACAAGAGCATCTTTTTTGTGCTATGATCTTTATTGAACATAAATCTTAAGACTGACTTACTTATCAAACTAAAGATATAACTTAAGCCTAACACGAAAGATAAAACTTATACATATACAATCAAATATTTTTCTGTGTTTGGAATCCTCGCTACGTCAATTTTACAGTCGACGATAGAGACGATTGCAGCTGCAAATAAATATGCAGTGGTTGCAAATTCTTTATTTCTTATATTCTTCTTTTATTGACTGCAGCCCGATATCGTAAGTGGGGTGGCCCGATTCATGCGCACTTGGTTCTGAAGTGATGCCCAAATCTTGCGTGAAGGTCAGAAAAGCAGTAGAGCCTTCATTAAAAAGTTATGCTGCTAAATATGCTGCAATTTTAACGACAGTTGTGGTACCACTCACTGATTTAAAACTAATTTTCCATATAAGTTGGTTGTAGCTTTCTTTGTTGTTCTGCGTGAAACCACCCAGACAACGTTCCAACAGCGTGTCTGCTTAAATATTCATATACAGGGTGTCCCGCAATTGAGTGCAACTATTTACGGAGCCGAAAGGTTATGCCGAGTTGAGCAAAAACTCGTATGGGAAGGGGGGTCTATTTTCACATTGTTAGGAGCTACAGGGTTAATTTATATTTCACCACTTTGATTCACGTTTTTTTTTCTAGCAGAAAAACTAACTAACATAAAACTTATTTTTGTAGCTCATTATAAAGGCAATGAAATCACCTTTCTAACGGTATATCAATAAACCCAACCAACTTAACTTTTACCGAGCTGTGCTCGTATGAAGATGAAATCAATCGATTGACACTACCAAATTTCAATTTTGAGTGCAAATTTCTCAGAATTTCGCGTAATAAATGACATTTTTTTTAGAATCAATTTTGTAATTTATTCAATTTTCTTTTCAATGACACCAAAAACATAAACATAAAATCTACTACCCACAATTTTTTTCAAGTCCATGCACTGCTTCTGATTCGCAAGAGCTTTCAGAATAGAAGATATATCGTTCAAAGGTAGAATGATATATCGTTATGCAACCGTATAAACTTAAATGGGAATGAATTCAAATTTATTGAGGAATCAATCGTCGATTCAATTCTTGTCATATGAAACGTAAGTAAGATGATTGTCGCGATGTGACTCTCATTTTTAAATAGTTATAAATAAAAAAAAAAAGTATTATTCAGTTTTTCATGTGCATAAAAATACTTGTGTCGCATTCGTTAGATCTGTATTTTTTATCTACTTCAAGAATCTTTCAAAATAATTACTCCTTAACTCATTGATGACAAATTAATACCTCAGCATTCTTATTTTCCTTGAAAACTGCGCGCAATTAATTATGTCGCGCTCTTCAATTATCCATGGGAACAATTACGAAATCCGTTTCAATTATTACACCTGAAAGGATTAATTTCGAACAGATACTTGCAACAGATACTTTATCTGGGCTTTGCACAACTGTGGAAATACTTTTTTTTGTTGTTGTATTTGTTGAATCTGCACGAATGCTTTGCTGGTGTTAATGTTTCACATGAGTATGAAGCTCCGTGGTTTTGGGACATTAATGTGTGTGCTTGTTTGATAGCCGGGTATCGCACGTGTACTCTTCACCTTAATATGACTTCTCTGGTGATTCTGCAAAATACATTGCATACCTTTGGGCTTCGCACCAAAGGACAATTACAACAAATTAAGCGCACATAAATGAGTGCGAACCTCATGTTTGGGAACAAAGAAGGGGAAAGAAAAGTTTTAATGGATTTTGATAACAAATTACTTTGGTTTACCAATAAAATGTAAAATATAGTAAAAGACGTGGTAGGAAATTCCGAAATGAACGCCGTGTAGTTGGACTCAAATAAGTGAAGAATTTCAAGGTTAGGTATTTGGTAAAAGAAATTGTTATGGAGGCAAATAAAGTTTTGTGTGGAATATTTAGAGCGTAAATACATTCAACTCAGATAGAAAATATATTGGGACACAAATAAGTTTTGAGTAGTTCTTTTTTAACTTTAAAGCTTTATTCAGAGGAATGAAAATATTGTATTTTATTCAAAGTACTAGCTTATACCCGGCACGCTTCGCTGCGCTCAGCGCTTATCCTCTAAAAGAGGGCGTAGCGAAGCCATTCTTTTATAGTAAGTTCGTACCGAGTTTCATTGATGTGTGACTTATTGTAAAAGCTATACCGAAAATTTTGGGTGCAGAAAAGTGCCACGCCCCACGTCCAACGCCCATAAAATGTTATCAGTGGAACGGCATGTGTAAATTGAGATCGAATACTGAATTCGATATCGAAAATTTTCGGTGTATTTAAGATGCCTTTTACGATCGGCACCAGACTTCACAGGAACCCTCTTAAGGCTTCAGTATAAAAATTGGCTTAGCGCTTTCGGAGTCTTTACGTGATATACACATATACCCACATACGTACATACATTAAGTCGCCTCACGCTCCTTAGAAAAATAAAGTTGTTCAGTCCGGTTCTTCAAAATAATCCATGGCTTATGTTTTGGTGATCCCCAAAATATTTCGACTAAAAATATTGACTGGTAGTTAAAAAAAAACAAACGGTCAGAAATAAAAGTAATGAAAAAGTTCTTTTGCAATAAAAAATCTTAAATTTTTTCCGTTGGACCAAAGATAATGCAGATTTATATGGATTGTTTTCACTTTTCATATTATTTTCACTAAAGTTCAAATGAATTTTTTCCCATACTACTTTTAGTCAAATAAATTGGAAAATGTAAAAAATGTGTAAATTTTTTTGTAATTTCATTCAATTACATTTTTCACTTTACACTTTATTTTATCATTAATTGACAACTTATTTGACTAAAAGAAACATGGAAAGACAAAAAAAAAAAAATAAATTGGATTTTAGTGAAAATAATATAAAAAAAAGTTACAAAATTAATGAAAATCCACATTACCTCTGCTCCGACTGTAAAATTTTAAAATTTATTGGTGCAGATTAGAAGAACTTTTTCATTACTACTATTTTTGACCGTTTGTTATTTTTAATTACCATACCAGAAAATAATATTATAAGAAACTCGATTTTTAGAGCATATTTCAAACCATTCCGTGGCATACTGGTTGAGGTGCGTGACTTGTATGCCATAAAACCCAGGTTCGCATTCCTCCTGACACAGAAAGTTTTTTCAATTGAATTAATTTTTCTATTCGGCCGTCATCTCTATGCAAACAATGGAAAACATCAGAGAGTAAAAACTGCCATGAAAAGCTTCTTGAGAAAATAAGCCGTTCGGAGTCGGCATAAAACTTGTAGGTACAGTTCTCGATCATTTGTGTTCACACATTTCACAACACGCAAAACACAATTGATCATAAGAAGCTCGGTCAAAGTCTTTTCAAGGGCTGAAATTGGCCAATTCGTTTTCGTTTTTTTTTTTTTTATTTCAAACTATTCCAGCTCACGGATGGCTATCGCTACAGTCAAAATATTTGGGGAATCATCATAACATAAAGCATTATTTTGAGGAACCCATCCGAACACCTCTTTTTTGTGAGGAGCCTTAGTATACATACAAACAATTTTTACAGAGAGATGAGCAGAAAAAGTGCATTGCACCTACATACCAAGTTCCACTATCAAAACCTGTACAGCTCAGAAATGACAATGATTTCTGAAAAGTCGGCGTCGAAGTGCGACACGCCCATTTTTTAAGGGTTATGGCAGTAACCATATGAACTAATCTACCAAATTTTAGTATTCTACTCTAAAAAAGTCTGATATATATACTTTTTACAGATTTGTGGGCGATAAAAGTGGGCGTGACAACATTTATATATACATAGTGACTGCCAATTGGACCTATAGCACATGCATTCCAAGACTCACTATCAAAACTTGAACATCTCAGGAATTAAAATTATTGCTGAAAAGTGGGCGTAGATATAGTGTGACTACTCCCATTTTTTGTACAGTCACCGAAAGTAACCATCTGCTGATATATAGCATTTTTTTTTTTTTGCTTGTGGGCGATAGAGCCAATTTGGGTTGTATGAGAGGTACCACGCCCCCTTGTCCAATCCACATCAAACTTCACAGGAACACTTCCAGAATGTTGCTTCAGTATCCCTAAAAATTTCATAAAGTTTGGTTCGGTGGTTTTGAAGTCTATATGTGATATACACACATATCCACATACCCACATACATACATTCATTTTTATATATATAGAAGAAGAAGATTGTTTTCTTTTTTGTTTTCTTCGTAGAAAATCGATCGGAAGAAGTGATAGTTGGAAGGAGCAATGTCTGGTGAATACGGCGATTAGTGGTAGGACATATCATTGAAGCGCCTTCAAAATTTTCTTGATGACTTTAGCGACATGTGGCCGAACATTGTTGTGATGAAGGTTTATTTTGCCATGAAATTTGTAATATTAGGGCTGATCCTTTCAGTTGTTGTTGGCCCCTTCAATTGTTCTATTGTTGATCCCAGCAGATGCACACCATTAGCTTCTTGCCATGAATATTTGGTTTTGCGGTTGCAGCTTATGCATGGCCGTGTTAACCCACGATTATCTGCTCTTTAGTTGTATCTAAATTAAATTAAGTAAATTGTATCTTGTTGGCACCAAGATTGACATAGTGAGAGCGCAAATACATAATGTTGTCTAGACTTCCGCAAAATGTCCTATGAAATTTAATACTAGTTACGCCATCTATTGTATGCAAATACACATAGAGTAGGAATTGAAATGGGCTAAAATACACAAAATTTTAATTTGACTTTACGAAATCTCTAGATTATCTGAAATTAATGATATGATCTAAACAGATTTTCTGGACAAACTTTCAGCATTCTCTCATATAAACAAGTACAATTTTATGAAGTGAGTCCTAAAAAATTAAGAAAATTAAAATTCCATGGAATATCCGAAAAAAAATATATGAATAAAGAATTATATCTCGAAAACCGAGGCGACATAAAATCTTTTTAATGGGATTTTTGACTTAAGATGACCACAATCATTAATCAACATTTTGACTAAAATTAAGTTTTATTAATATAGTTTTAATGTTAATTTATTTTAAACAGATTGACACACAAACTTAAAATAGGATCTCATGTGAATTTTTACAAATAATATGTATATAATTTTTACAGTTGAATTTGATATCATTTCTTTTTTCTGTCCTGAAAGAAGTTGAATTTGACGTCAAAAATCTGTATAACATAACAGTTATTATTTTTGGGTGAATTGGAATAACCACTAGTTGATTTCTAGTGTAATTTAGGTAGTATTGAGCTAGAATAAAAATAGTTTACGTTTCAAGTCAATCAGCTAATATGTGTCAAAAATATTGAACGTTTATATACCGACATAAAATATGACGCACCCTGTAGTTAATTTAAGGTATTAATACATTAACTCCTAACCATTTAAATTTTTCACAAATTTTCCAATAATTAGTTAATACAAACTCCTATGATAACTACTTATATATAGCAAAATTAGACTATAAGTGCAATATGTGTAAATGATGTAAAAAGATTAATTTAAAACAATAATTTTAAAAAAACATTATTTTTTAAAGATAAACATATATGATCTATATATATAAAACAAAGTGGGGGAAAAAAAGCGGTTGTTTCTCTCTGCTGCCCGTAGTTTTCAACCAATTTAGTTAATTTTTTTTTTAAATGAAAATAATAACAACGAGAAAATTGAACGCCTTAAAATCAAAGGAAAAAAATTTTTGTAAAACTGTAACCAAAATATCTTATCAAATGAAAAGATCGTTGCAATAAAGATAGATTCTTTAAATATGCAAGTGCTTCATCATCGAAACAAAAGACTGAAGTTCTTTGAAGCTAAATCAATGAAACAATCTTTGACGTGAAGATAAAATATTTACTATAACGATTTAGTTCTTTGTTAACAAGGAATTGAATATAGTATGTAAAATCAACAACTTTTCTTAGTTTTTTTGAGAGTAAGCTTCATTGTTTTAAAGACAAAGTCTGTTACTTTAAATAATGTTTTCTTCAAAATCATATTTGTATAGAAAGAATAAGAAAATTGTGAGCTAGTGCCAACATTAAATAGTCTGCCGCAGCAGCGTTTTATTTTTGCACCTGCCAATGTATTTATTATTTTGGTTTTAGTTATGAAAAAGTGAATTAATGTGTGAATTAAATGGAAATGTTATATATTAAGTGCAATCAAGTGTCAGTTGTATCAAATGCAGTGTTTTCCTTTTGTTATAAAGAAGCATTTCCAAGAACTGCAGTGCAATGATCTTTGAAAAATGCTAGCAAACATAACCTCAAATGAAAAAGGATGTAAAAAAAACTTTAAAAAAGAAAGTTTGCTCAAACTTGTTTTGGTTTTGTTTGAAATTTACAGCGTAGTTTTTTTCAGTAAGCAATTTAAATAGCAATTTGAATGTTACAATTAAGAAGATATGTACTTAAAGTCCAAGATCTAAGACTTTGGTTTAAAGTATCTTTTATTGGGAATCTAACATTCTGCGTCTTTGCCGTAACGAATAAAAGTTTTTATGCCAAAGTAAATTTTTTTTACTTTTCTTGGAAATTTTACAATTTTTGTGTCTTTGCCGTAACGATGTTTTGCCTTTGGGCATAATCTAACCAATAAAAGTCCTTGTGGCAAAGTTCAATTTCTTTGGTCTTACGATTTTTTCCCTGGGTGTATGATGAAAAGGTTAAAGGCTAAAAAAGTATAAGGACTGCCACCTAGGTTTTTTATGTTTACAAATTTGGTGGGTGAACACTAGCAAAAAAAGGTCACTGAATCCGAATCTGTTGTCAGTATTTCAAAAACTATGTCTTTTTTTACCAAAGCATTGCGAACAAAATTTTTAAATATTTACGAATTCGGTGATGTTCATTGTTCAAATTTTAAAATTAAAAATATATTTATATATATTGTAATTATAAATGGACTGAGAACACTTTTAGTCTATTACTACTTTTTTGCTTGGAAATATAATTTATTCAAGAATAACATTAAATATTCACGGACAAATATATATTAATTGGAGAAAACATAATTTAATTGCAAACAAGCAATTATTTTCAAAACGATAATTAAGAACAACATAATATCTTTACCGATGATTACACTATGTTTACTTGGAAACATATTTTAGCAAAAGAAATGCCAAAAGTTTTTCACTGTGCTTACAAAATATTTGCTTAGAAGTAATTGTTGGTTTGAAGCAAACAAAATATCATATATTTAGAAAACAGTAAATAAGTTTTTTCGGATTTAATTATGTTGAGAAGTAACCATACTATGTTTATCCGACATTACAATAATTTTTACAAGCACACTTTATAAACACACACCGCTTTATCCGCAAAGTTGCTTCAAAACTCACCTATTTTTACTGCTGAGCCGCCTTATTTTTCTTTTATTTTGTTTTTTATTTTATTAATTTGAAACACTATTAATTTAAACAAACATTTTCAGAAACACTTTTCACAAGAGCTAAACTTTTCAACACGTTTGGCACGGCTGCTTGAAACTTAAAATGACGCCAAGACTTGGCAACTGTTAAAAACAAGCGCAGAAAGCAACAAGGTTTCCGCTATTTTTCGTGCAAGTGCAAACGAAACAGATGTATGTATGTCTAGGCGAAACACATAAAAGAAAGGAGTTCTGTTTGTTTTAAATTTGCAGAGTTCTGTTCTTTTTGAGTTTAACAGTGATGCAAATATATTTTTATGGGGTAGAAATACACAATTATATTTTGTCACAAGCATATTAATGTAGAAGTAAGTTTTTTAGTTAAGGCAATTATATTAATGTTGGACACAACTAATATTTTTTTACATCGAAAAATAATGCCATTGAAGGAAAGTTCTTAATCACTAGGTGGTTCACTATGAATATTTTGTTTTTGAAACCAAGCATATATAAACATATTTTTTCTCTGCGTGTAGATAAAAGTGGGTCACTGAAATCGCATTCGTAGTCAAATTTACAAAATTCTTTAATTTTTTATCATTGGATGCCAATTTTTTTTTTTTTTTTTATTTGTACGGATTCGCTGTTTTTTTTTTTTAATTTTTAAAGAAAGCATTTTTAGCTTATGTTCACCCATCACCGAATTCTTAAAAATTAAAAAATGAAGGTACATGAACAACATAATTTTTTTAAATTATAAAAACGGTTGCCAGATTCAGTGACCCATTTTTAGGTAGTGTTCTCCATAGCACCGAATTCGTAAAAATTAAAAAATTTATGTGTAAAATAAATAATTTTGAAATCGCTAAAATTTAAAAATTTAGGTAACAATTCTATGGTAAGAAAATACATAATTTTTGAAATTTTGATAATGGATTCAGTGACTCATTTTTACTTAGCGTTCGTCCACCGAATTCGTCAAAAAAATAAAAATGTAGGTAGCACCTCTATATTTTTACGCTAACCTTCGCATTATCTACATTTTAAAAAAAAATCACCTAAATCGGTTAAAAATTACGGGAAGCATGCTTTTTTTTCCACTTTGTTTTTTATATATAGATTATGCACATACATATCGGTGATTCCATGCCAAATAGGACGCTATTGTGTAAAACATTGATTTTGATAATTCCGGTTTTTTTATAAATTTTTGCACGTCGCACACCGGAACAGCTTTCATGGTAGGCTTGGCCAAAATTTTAAGAAGGTAGGATATAGAAAAAAATGTTGATGCAGTTGTAATTAAGAGGATATTTGTATGACAGTTAAGAAATTTTTTGCTCCTCTAATTTTTTAACAGCACTTTAGCTTACATTTATAAAGCTATTTATATGTACATAGTTAAAAGTGTCAGTGAAGTTTATGTATACATGAACTGTGGCGGTAGCGCGTTTTTTAAAAATTTTTAAAAAAATGTTGGTGTCTTGCCTTTCACCAACAAATTCGTAAAAATTACAAAAAAAAAAATTAGTTGGCAAATCAATGATAAAAAAATGACAAAGTTCTTAAATTCTGACAATGGATGCGGTTTCAGTGACCCATTTTCACCTAGTGTTCGTCAACCGAATTCGTAAAAATTAAAAATGTAGGTGGCAGCGCTACTTTTTTATCCTATATTCGTAAAAATTAAACTATTTTCTCAAAAAAATTTAAATTTTTTGAGGAATCAGTCATAAGTTTTACATTAAAAAGGAATATTCGTTAATTTCAAAACACTTGAAATTTCTTTTTAATCATATTCTTATTCACATTTTTTAAAAAGCGTTGAAGAACTTGTGTTTTGAACAATTTCTTACACATTTTTTTACATTTTTAACCCTACAGCAGTAGAGGGTTGTGCCCTTAAGACCTCCTTGACTACGGGCCCAGTTCAAGCAATGTAAATTGTTGTTGTCGTACACTGAGGGAAATATGTATTAAAATTAAATGAAATTGTGTTCATATTAAACGAATAGGTTTTGAAATAGAGCTTTAAACAATTTCATTTAAGCTAAACACAAATGTTTGTAAAGTAAAATTTAAAGCAAAAGCTTTTGTTTTCAAAAGCAATGTTTTAAAATATACTTTAAATGTAAACATTTTCAGTTTAAAAACATTTATAAAAAAATAAAATTTTAAACAAAAGTTTTTACATTGAAAACAAATATTTTAAGCCCCCATTTTTTTCGATGCCAGTTTTTGAATTTTTTCGTGTTTTTGATATCAGATTCGTGATCAGCGACCACTGGGACCCCTCGAGTACTAAATATAAGCTCCATTCGATGACGTTTGTTTTATTGCGGCCTGAAATATGTTATATAATAAAATAAATATTTAGTTTTTATTTCATCTTACCCTTAAATTTTGTAAGTCCAATTCAAAAATATTTTCAAACAATCAAATGGTTTTTCTCAGCATGATCTCAATTGTCTGCTCAATGACTACTACACATAATTCATTCATTTTTTAATTCATTCTCAGATAGCGACGAGTTTTTTGTTATAAAAAAGAATTAATAAGAGAAAATTGTAAAAAAGTGAGCTTTATATGAGAATGAAAATATGAAATGAGAATTATAAAAAAAAAAAATTAAACACGCTTGTTTTCAATTTTGTTCTGTAGAAACACAAACGCGTTAAATTTATATTTTAAAATTTTTTGTTTAATTTTAAAATATGTTTCTTTTCTCAGTGTGGGCTATTTTTTTGCAAGGTGCTTTTAAAAAACGTTTAAGAGATTTTTTTTAAAGTAAACAAATTAATCGCAATTTGACCTTTTAAAATGTGAGTAAGTTTTTTGGAAATCAGGTATTGTAAACAATTATAACTATTTTTAAAATAACTCTGACTTGTAACATGTGACAATGATAGAGCATATAAGTAGATAAAAAAATATCAAGGCTAGATAGTATTTAAAATTCAATCCCCCCATAGTTTGAGTGCAATATTGATGAAATGTTTAAGATATTTTTTAAAATAATCATATTAAAAGCAATTTTATCTATTTGATAAACACTATGTTTTTTACAATTATGTATTGATACCTTTTTTTAAAAAAAAATCTTTGACTTATTACATGTCTGACAATGTTAGAGTATATAAAAAGATAAAAAAAAAAAAATTGAAGGCATGTAGTGTTTAAAATTAAATAGGTCTGTTCATAACGTCATCGTTTGACTGCAATATTGATCCCAGCGCACATCCTTTGGCTTCACATAATAATCTTTTCCATCACACTTACATAAAAAAACAAACTTGCATAATCTTGAAGAAAAAAAAAAAACGGACCAGACGAAAAAGAAAAAGAAAAAGCGCCAAAGACAACAGCAAATATATATAGCAAAACAAATATAATTCATGAAATTGCTGTCAGAGGGCAGTCAAGACAAGCAATCGGCGGTGCCAGAAGCAGCGGCAGTAGCAGCTAGCAAGTGTTTCAATTTTAATATTGCTAAAAGGTTTTCGCTACCGCTACTGTGTGCCTTTTTTTTTTCTTCTACCCTCACACTTTCACGTTTACTTCTACAGCCGCACACCTTGATGTAAACTAATACAAAATAGTTAAAGGAAGGCAACTAGCGGAGCTGGAAACAAAAAACGCTGCGTTTGACGGAAGAACTTAACGTATGAAGGAAGTAGAGCAGAAGTAAAAAAGAATAAAAAATAAAACTAAATATTTGATGTAAGCAAATATTGAAAATTTTCTTATATTATTGGGGGCAAGAAAATACAAATAACGCGAAGAAAAAGAAATTATGTTGCATATTTTGCAGCGTTCTTTTTTTACACTTTTTTTACACTTTTTTTACACTTTTATGTCTGCTACGTGGAGGTATTGACTTTTATAGGTCGCTGTTATGCAACACTTTCCTTGCAATAGCATTTTGTTATAGTTTTTTCGGCGTGCCGAGGATATCCTTTTTTAATCTACATATTTTTGCTGATAAACTATCGAAGCTTATGGACGCAATGATTAAAAGGAATTTCTGCAGATTTTTTTTTTTTTATTTAGAGTGCACTGTTGTACACTTGTTTTTTGTATCTTATTCTGCAGTCTTTTGAAGTATTGCCAGAGTTGCAACATTTTCTGAATTGATTGATTGAAATTGAAAGTTGAGTTGTTTGCTTAACTTTAAGAGTTGCTATGATCTATTTTAGTAGAAAAATATAAGGATAAAGCGCCTATCTTTAGATTTTTGCCCATTTTAAAAGTAGTTAAAAAAAATATTCTCTTAATCATTAGAAAGTAAAATAAGAGCATAAAAAATAAAAACAGCTCAGCGCTGACATAATCATTAATCAACAGCGAAATTCTCTTTATCCATTAATTATACTAACAGTATTGCCAGATCTTGACACACGCTTTGCAAAATAGGTTAACTGAAAGTATAAAAGAGCAGCGTATTTTAAAATATTTTACAGTTTTCTTGTTGTTGTTTATTCTTATTAAGTTCAGATTGTCAACCAACTTGCTGTGATAATGTCGACACTTTACTCTGAGAAGCGTGGATGAGATAAAATAATGACAGGATAATGCTAAATGCCACAAGAGTCAATTTGGTAAATGAAAAAAAGGCGTTAATGCCAAATAAAAAAAAAATCCGAAAATAAAAAAACAAGCACACTTAAAAGTTAAATCACTGTCGTCGCATAAACGCCACCACCTCCACCCAGTTGAGCACCCCATAATCCAAGGGTAAGCAAATTCTTAAGCTGACTTTGGTGAGTGACTAACTGACACCCCTCTTAGTGGTATTTTGTTAGGACGGATTGCTGTTTAAATAAAAAAAAAACATTAAAAAAAACAACACGCTACATTAGCGCACCGCATTACCATCTAGTATATGTCGCTACGGTTTTTTTTAATGTCATTTTCTAAAACAGCATTTAAACTTTTACGCTTTTCTCCTTTCGAGCTGCTTTGAATGTTGAAGCTGTCGGCATGCATTTTGGCGTTCACACTTAAAAATAAGCTGTCATCTTACCACCACATTTATTGCTTCATGTAGCGTGCAGCTTACACACAACAACGGGAAAACATAGCATATTTTCTGTGAATATCAAGGAATCAATTGTGTCATGTGTGACGGTAATATGGCAATTTTTTCAGAGATGTAAGGGGCTTGGAGCATTAAACTTCTTTGCAAAGTGTTTAAATTATTTGACTTATTTCAGGAGTATAGAGCAACCAAATTATTATTGACTATCTACAGTTTTTTATATATCATAGATCTTGGATTTCAAATAGTTGTTTCAGCCAAAGTATGCGGGTGTTGGCTTTTTTTTAATAGCATTATAATCTACACAAAAAATACTACCTAGTACATAACAACTTTCTTAAATCAATTTAAATTTACATAAGAAGGAACTGCGACTTATTTACTGCATAAATTTTTTGAAAACAAACAACAAATGAACAAAACAATTAAATCTACATTAGGCACATTTCAGAAAAAGCGATACTGAAGCGTATTGAAAAAAATTGAAAGTAACAGTACAATTTTTTTATTATCATGATAGTCCAATTGTCCTAGCTTAATGCTCCATTGCCAAAATAAATCCACAAAGTCTAAAAATACTTTTTGTTTTCAACTCAAAGTAAATGCTATATATTCAATGTGAGCAATATAAACAAGTACACTTAACCAAAAACGTACTTACTTACTTACTTAGGTGGCCGTAACAGTTTCGGCCGACCTCTTCAGCTCTCGCCTGGCGGCTCTGCTTTGCGCGCGCCTTCTCCAATCGGATACACCAAGTGCGATTAGGGCTTCCTTGGCCTGGTCCATCCATCGGAGGCATGATCTCCCTCGTCGTAGTTGACCAGCGACCCTCGCCTCGAGCACCTTTTTCGCTGGAGCTTCGTCGTCCATACGATGGACATGACCCAGCCAGCGTAGTCGCTGCACAGTTATACGCCGAACTACGTCAATGTCTTCGTAGAGCTCATACAGCTCGTGGTTCATTCGGATGCGAAAGTCATCGCCGACTCGAACAGGTCTGAAGATTTTGCGAAGAACTTTTCTCTCGAACACCCCCAGAGTGGCTGCGTCAGTTTGCGAAACTACCCATGCCTCAGCGCCATAAAGCAGCACAGGTAGAACGAGCGTCTTGTAGAGTGTTAGTTTTTTCGATCGAGAGAGGGCTCTGGAACTTAGTTGCTTACTGAGCCCATAGTAGCACCTATTAGCAATTATTGTTCTTCGCTTTATCTCCAGGTTGACTTCGTTGTTTTTATAAATCGCGGTGCCAAGGTATGCAAACTCTTTGAATACTTCAAAGTTATAGCTGCCGGATGATTCGTGGAAGTCTAAGCGCCCCGCTCTCTTGTTTGTAGACAGCATATACTTTGTATTACCCTCATTTATTTAAAGCTCCTGGTAGGATAGAAGAAAAAGACGTTGAAGCTAAGAAGAGGGCTCGAAAACTGTATTGCGAGTACCTGACCAAATTTGACTGCGTAATCATGGTCGATGAAATGTATTACAAAGCGAATATCAAGCAGTGACCTGTACATGAATATCATACTACTGTTAAAAAGGATGGTTCAAAAGGGTTGTGGTTAAAAAGGATTGTGGCGGCCGTAACATACTGATTTAAGTGAGTGTCTTGTATGCGATAGAACCCAGGCTCAAATTCCATTTGACACAGAGTTTCTTTTCAATTGAATTAATTTACTGTTTGGCAGTCACCGCTCTGCAGACGATGACACACCTCAGAGAGAAAAAACTGCCATGGAGTCGGTATAAAGCTTTGTAGGTCCAGTTCTCGATAATTTGTGTGCAAACATTTCGCAACACGCACAACACAATTGATCATAAGAAGCTCGGTCAAACTCCTTTTAAGGGCTGAAATGGCCATTTATTTTTTTTTTTTTTTTTAAAGAGAGGAGTATCCGTGACAACAGGAAACCGTACCAAATATTCATGGAAATATATGGTTTGACATTTCCAAATGTGATCTTTGCAAAAAGGAGCTTGTGACAGATTGCAACATCAACTCCGAAATTTACATCAGTGGTGCCTGGAGCGGAGTTTGCTGCCTTTTATACGTCAGCTCTAAGGTCAGAACTATTTTGGTCAAACTAGACACTACATCCAATTTCAATTCAATTCAATTTTATTGAGACTTTCTTTTTCTAATCATGTATACATTGAACAATTCTTAAGAGATAAAAAATATCAAGAAACTTAGAACTATAGTTGTGTTGTTCTAAAAAAAAATAAAATAAGAAAAAGCAACTAGCAATACTGGCTACGAATCGAAAATACATATGATTGTTACATTCATTTCAACGTGTGAAAACAATGCGTGCTCCCGGCATTACTAATAACAGTGAGACGTGTTGTCTCAGTTATATACATATATACAGCTTACACACTAAAAAAAACACTTAAAACTAGGCTTAATATTAACTCATCCACCACGAAAATGGTTTAATATAAAACGAGAATGATTGAACATAAAAATAAAATAGAAAACAAGTTCATTTAAGCGTTAACCCCTGTGGGTATTTGGATGTGATTTTATATAAAATGCAGGCAACAGTGGGGTGTCAAAATCAAGATCGGTTTCGATATTTTCATTCAACACGCCAACTGGAGACAAGTAATTAACCGAAGACCAGTTGAATTGTGTTTGAAAGACAAAAATTTCTCTCAACAAATCATTAACTTGAAAAGAAAGATTACTTACGAATTTTTTCTGTAAAGATAAGGCATAGCGACAAATCGGATTCGGAGCCTCAATAGGCTTTTTTATAAATGAATTTATTTGAGTAACGCTTAGCGAAAGATTGGAAGTTCTCGCATCGTCTCAGCACATTTCGTTCTAAAACCTCCATTTCTTTGGCCACCGTAGGAGAAATCGAAAACCAAATGGGGAACGCGTACAGCAAGAATGAACGGATGCTAACTTTGTATATCAAAAGCTTCGTATTTTGAGTCAAGAATTTATTATTCAAGAGTTTAGAGAACATGCCAATTAAGATATGCGCCCTCTTTAGTTTAACCTCGCATGCTTATTAAATTATTGAGCAATTTATCAAAGTTTACACCGAGGTATTTGATGTTATCTTTGAATAATATCTCCGAACCATTCAAGAATAACTTAAGTTTTTTGCTTTCGGGTGTTACTTTTCTAGCACATTTGCCTGCCGCATTTCTGATACAAATAGCCTCAGACTTGGAGGCATTTATTCGAATACCCCAGTGCTTATAAAATTCATTAATCAGTTGTAGATGTCTAGAGACCGTATTTAGAGCAGCAATGGGGGACTCATGATGAGCGTAAGCAAGACAGTCGTCAGCGTACAAGATGCCTCTAGAGCCAGACAATTCGTGAGGGAAGTCATATAAAAAAATATTAAATAAATGAGGGGCAAGCACCGCGCCCTGAGGAACGCCGCTCTTCACCACACCTATATTGGAAACGGACTCGTTGACTTGGACGCAGAACCTTCTGTTAGAGAAAAAAATCTGAAACATTTTTAATAAAAAGGGATCAAACCCTAAATTGATAAGTTTTAATAGTATGCCATCCTGATATGCTTTATCGAAAGCTTTTTCTATGTCTAAGGAGACCACCACTGTGCATTCTTTTTGACGTAATTTACGCACGATATTGTCATGAAAGAGTAATAAGGCGTGAGCCGTAGAAAGCGCTTCTTTAAAACCGAATTGATAATGTGATATATAATTAGTTTCCCTGTTTAACGATATTTTCAGTTTAAGAATACGTTCGAGCACTTTACCAAGATTTGATAACATTGAAATGGGCCGAAAATTATTTAAGTCAGTGCTGCTGCCTTTTTTTTTTATAGGAATTATGTTTTATACTTTCCACTTGTCTGGGAAGTATCCGTTATTTAAACAATTATTATAAATGATGATTAAGAAATTTAATGGCGCCGCTGGCAGTTTTTAGTAATGAAGTTTGATATCTTATCCAATCCACCCGATTTTTTACTATTAAGTTTTTTAATAATGTTCTCGATTTCATCGGCTTTAATAAAATGAAAATTGTCGCTGTTGTTCAAAGAATTAAAATTATCACTAAACATGTGCACAGAAGGATGAATGCCTGAAATATTGGCAGCAAATGAGTTTTTAATCACGTCTACATCAATCCTATCAGGAATAACTTCTGCATAAATTTGCTCGAAGTGGCTACGAAAAGCTTCCAACTTATCCTGTTCATCTTTTAAAATAACACCATTATCACCATTATCAATTACACCATTTGTTTCCAACTATTTTATATATTTGTTTGTACGCCTTGGGGCCAGGTTTTATCGATGCAATTTTTTTCCCAAACTCTCTTGCTTGCTCTATCTGGACCTGCTCCTTAATAATAATTTTAAGCAATTGTATCTGCTGAGACAGGATCTTGTACTCGTCAATTGCTCTGCTAAGATACCTGTGAAAAATTTTTTTCAGTTGCTTTTGCCAGGCGAATTTAATTTTAAATAATTTTAAAATGTTCTCAAAGACGAAGAACTTATCTCTTTTGCATTCAATTTCCTAAGAGTGTAGGGAGATGTTACAATTAATTATTTCAGAGAAATCATCGATGTGGAGGTCTATGTCAACCTTCTGTAAGTTAATGTTGTTCGGAGGCATTTTGTCGACTAAATCATTTTCCAGATCGCGCTTAAACAGAGACTAGTTAGTTTTTTTGAATGAAGTGAAAACTCGAGGCATTCGGATACAAAATTCAAGGTTGTTTATGCATAAACTGAGACGGATTGGGAAGTGATCAGAGAATGTTGGTAGGCTCGAGATTGAGAAGTTTTTCTTGATCAGGTCAATAAGATTTGTACTTATCAGAAAGTGATCCAGGAAAGATGCAGCAGAAGGAAACGACAGACAGCTATCCGCATCTCTGATGAAATCAAGAGAGTAGTCCTGCAACCACCTTAAGAAGCATCTGCCATTGCAATTTTCGAAGTTGTCACCCCAAGCAATATTTCTCGCGTTGAAGTCACCCCCAATAAATGTGCCTTCAAAATTTTTGGCAATGTTAGCGATTTCACATAAGCTTGCGTATATCTGTGAAACTGGGAAATTGCAAGGAATGTAAATCGAGCCTAATAGAAAAGGTTTAAAAGTGCCGTGACCAGATAACGATAGTTGGACAAAGCAATGGGGAAAGGATACTCCTTGAATTGCAACACGAGAATAATTAAATTTGCTCTTTAATACCACGGCTACACCGACCGATGAATTATCGGCGATAAAATTATAATCCTCCAAATAAGCATTATTGTTTCGTAAGTGACTCTCTTGAATAAAACCGAAGTCGATATCATGGCTTCGCAATATATTTTACAGTTCTAATTTTCGACTATTATCCACCAGCGATCTTACATTAAAAGACAGAAAGTTGTAGGTATTACGGACCATAAGATGATTTAACTTGAGACAGCAGACTTTAAAATTGCGATTTTGCTTGATCCACTGGAAGGTTTCTGTAATTAATTAAAAAATTTTTAACTTGCTGCTCAAGAGACAACTGTTCAGGTATTAAAAAGTAATCGGCAAGTTGAATCGGAATGAATAATAATGAATCGGCTGTGAATAAAAAAGATTTGCAAAGGTTTTATTTACATTAAAAAGCCCAGAATCAGAAATGGTCTGCGCTGTATTATGGTGTGCAAGTTTTTTTAAGTCAGCAGCATCTTTTAGCATTTTTTTTTTTATTCATCAGAAATTTCTTAAACACCTCGCAACCTTTCCTGTTCGCCGGATGCCCTACTTGCTTACAGTTAACACAGTATGGTTTCGCATTATCGGTCTGGTTTAGAAGACACTCCCCAGGTCCATGCTTTTCACTACACTTAACACAAGTGTGTTGACGATTGCAGTTACGTGCTATGTGCCCCCAATGTTGGCAGCGTCTGCATTGAAATTCTCTAGATTTTGACTTCGGAGACTCCCACGCCACCGTCTGGCTCAGGAGATATTTGACGTGGCTAATTTCTCTCAGATTCTTACCCGGCTTAAGTGAAACGAGGAACAGTCCCGTCTCTAAATTGTTTTTAGTTGAAAAAGGAGTCGAAAATTTTGATACCTTGCTGACTGTGTTAGGTACAATCTCATCGAGCGCGTTTTGAATGTCGGACAGGTCAGTAGAGTCTAAGATTTTTGGGTGTGAAAGAGTAAGAATCTATTTTCCTCTCTTTAAGGAAGGCCATTATATCGACGTATGCCAAGTAGTCGTCTAAGAAAAGCTTACTTTTAAATTTAGAAATGTTTTTAATTTTGAATGAAACCTTAGGCTCCAAAGCATTGAGCCGAATAATGAAATTTTTTATATCTACGTTGAACAGGAAAATTGGCGGATAACCCGCGTTCTTTACCTTTGACACCCCACTGCTACCAGGGCAATTATTATTTTTAATATTATTAATATTATTTTTTGTAACTGTCCTAGGATAAGACAATTGTGGATCATGATCTACATCAATTTCGCCCAAAATGGCAAATCTATTAGAACTAGCGCTTAACCTACTTACATCTACCTTACTCGACTGAAGGGTTCCATTATCCGTATTGACCTGTAGGGCTGGAGGGCTGCTGTGTCTCATGCGCTTTGAAGCACTGTCGTCATTGTCTTGGCCTAGCAGTAAAAACTGGTTTGCTGCCTTGGAAGTTCCCAGCGAGGCTGAAGAGTCTTAGTCCATAACATCGGAGGAAGCGTTGTCCAATGTCGGCCACCCACTTGAGGACTCTCCGACTTAGCGTCCATGCGGTGAAAGACGTACGGCTTGTACAGCTTTAACGCCACGAATCAATTTAATTTCGCGCAATTAAAATCAAATAATTCAAGGTTCAGAAACCAGAAAATATTTTTTAGTTTTTATTTTGTGTTTTTTTATTTTAGATTTTCTAAATTGACAACGCGTGCAAGTATTTCTCGATCGATTAAAACATCAGAAAATGAATTTACTACATCCATAAAGCGACGGATTGGTACCAGGCCAACAATGTGTCAACCATGGTGTCAAAAATTCTTCCTTATCCGAAATTCTGCCCATGGAAAGATATTGTAAAAATATTGAAAAGAAGTCTGAAGAAGACCAAACAAACTGCGAAAAAACATTGGCATATACTACATTCAATGAATAGACGGTAAAAAACCCAATGAAAACCCTTAATCCAAACAAATTTTTATTCTTCTCGGATCAAATCAAATCTAGGTTTATTCTACAATGCTCGTTAAATGACAAACAGAAAGAGTTTTTTAGAAAAAAATCATTGGTTTTTATGCTATAAGAGAAAAAAAGGGACTTTTTTTTGTCTGGAACAGACTGAATGTGAAGATCGTGGTCAAAGTTGGAGAGCTTAAATATTTTAGTTCATTTTGACTGATTTTAAGCAGGATTTCAATTTGAATGTCTGAGAGAGCAGTTAGAATTTTCGAAATTTGAAGTTATCTTGATCATTATTTATATTTATCATATCATATTTAAGATCATATTTTATATTTAAAAGTTATCAAGCATAGTAATGTAATAAATACAACTGTGGGCAAAAAATATCGGGAAAATCTAATTTTAATTTTTGAGGATTCCGATAAGGATAAATGTTTCTATATTTAAGTTGATACTACTGTCACTGCCATTTGTGTCAAATTACACGTATTACAATTATTACAATTATTACAATTACAATTACAATATTATCATTATTATTATTATTATTATAATTATTATTATTATTAGTGGTTGAGATAGGCGTCTTTATGTAAATACCTAAAAGTGAATTTTCAAAATCAAAAATTTTCGGAATCAAAAATCATCAAATGACAGTCTGAGACCTTACTGACCATGTTGGTATATCAATAGGATCAGTGGAAACCATTTTGAGTGACCATTTGCGCCTCACAAAAGTGTCATCTCGATTGGTGTCAAAAGCGCTAAATTTTTGATTTTTCGATCAAAATCTTTCACCGAAATCTCGACCCATATTGTTCAATAATCACCGTATTTGCCTGACTAAGCACCATGTGACTTCTAGCTATTCGTTTAACCCAAGAAACTGCTCCGCGGACACCATTTTGAATCGATAGAAGAGATAGATACCAAAACGAAGAAGAAATTGAAGGATATACCGGAAGAGGACTTTGAAGCATGTTTTGAAAATTGAAAAAATCGTTGGCACAAGTATTGTGTATCCGGATGGACTACTTTGAGGGGGAAGAAATGAATTTAGAAAAATAAATACACATTTTTTTAATTTATAAACAAAAAAAAAACAAAATGGCCACTTCATCCCTTGAAAGAACTTTGACCGATCTTCTTATGATCAACTGTGTTGTGTGTATTGTGAATATTTGAATACAAATGATAGAGAACTGGACCTACATGTTTTATACGGACTCCGAACGGCTTAGGTTCTCAAGAAGCTTTTCATGGCAGTTTTTACTCTCTGAGGTTTGCCATTGTCTGCAGGGAGGTGACGGCCGAACCTAAAGATTAATTCAATTGAAAAAACTTTCTGTGTCAGGTAGGATTCGAACCAGGGTTCTCTGTCGTATGAGCCACACACTCTACCCACTGCGCCATGGCCGCCTCAATATAAAAACAAGTTCCTGATATTTTTTGCCCACAGTAGTATAAGACTTCTGTGCAAAATTATTGGAACTTCTTGCAGTTATAGTTAGAGGCAAGATATCAAGATAAAGGCCCAAAAAACATGGTAATTCATTATAATAAAAATAATAAGCAAACATCTATCATTGCCTCAATTTATAATCCCTCCATCTCACTGAGGGATATGTGTTTGCATGTATTGGTCATAAAGTCGATATAAATAATTTATTTGGCAAATTAATATCGAATACTTTGTTGTTTCAGCACGTTTAACATGCTATCGATGATAATGGCCGGAAGCAAAATTATGATGACATGTATTTGTATTTGGTATTCATCAATAATTTCGCTACTGTTTGGCGTGCACCAATATATTATTGATAAATGTATAGCTTTTTATGCAGTATAAATTATTTTTGCTAAATTGTGTTTTATTTTTCCCTCTTACAACATTTAACTTTTTGCACATATTTGCTTTTTTTCCTTCTATAGAATAAATGTATATTATTAAGGATACGACATATTCGCAAACAAACTCATCACAAACATACTAGCTTCCTGCATTAATGTATGCTCTCTCTCTCTCTCTATATCTATACGAACATCAGCGCATATCTTGCCTGCAGCTGTATATGTAATGTTTTTGATGTTAACGTGGCGCAAGTTTCAGTTAACCAAAAAAAAAATTTTAAATAAAACCCAAAGCAAAGGAAAAAAAATATCAAGTAAATTATGCAAAGGTAACAATTTGATTATTTTGAATAACAAACGACAAGATATTAGGTGCTTTAAGACGCTTGGCCGCAAGGAATGAAGCTGTTAAAAAATATTATTCAAGAATATGAAATGTAAAATATCTTAAGCCAATCCACCAAAAATCTTGTTCAATTTTAAAAATTTATTTAATAATGTTGAAAATTTGTCCAATCACAAACGAAAAAAAAATGTAAGCTTTTAATAAGATAAAGGGACAACAGATATTTTTTCAGCTTGTCATTTCTTCAGTGGTCTTAATTTTATGACATGGCAACTTTTACTTGCCCTTATACTGATGAACATTTTTCGATTTTAAAAACTTTTAAAAAGTCTCTGTGGTTATACAACATGAGCAGAAATCTTTTGATTACATTTATTAACTTTCGCTAAAGTTCACTTAAATGTGTGAGTGTCAAGTTTTGGCAGAATAAGTTCGACGTTGTTTTGTATTCTATGCCAAACTATTGTCAACGTATGTCAAGTTAGGACAATGAAATCCACTTTGTCATTCGTGCTAATTAAGTGATACTCAAACATACTCAACTACAACTCATGGACAAGAATGTAGTGAGCAAGTTAAGGAGCGGAAATGTTTTTAATGTGATGAAGAAAGAGAAACAACTTTTGACAAAGTTGTTCCAAGTTCATGTGGAGTTGATTTCCAAGAAGATTGTTTCAAGAACTGCAGAGTTAAGAACTTGAGTGTATAGATCTCTAATCTCGTTAAGAATAAATGATAAATCACAACAAATTTTAAGTTATCACCAAGGCTCGGATTTTATTGCCCTTGAAAACATCCAAAAATTACCTTAAAAAAATAAGCTTATGCCCTAAAAAAGTACTAAGAATGACGTAAACCCCAAAAAAAAAAATGACTTAAAAACGAAAATATAAATACATATTTAATTGTTTTTAAATAAAATTTTTGCACTGCATCACGTTGCAATAAATTACAATGTACATTTGTTTAATTATCGAAATAAAGCACCCAACCAACAATTACTATCTTTATTTTATTCTAAAGACTTCTTGAAGAGAAATTATTAAGAATGACAAACTTGCGATCAACTCTAAACGATATTTGTTAGACACTTACAAAACTCTTCTAAGCTCATTTTGGCACTATATAAGTGCGAGTTGTAATTTTCAGAACGCCCTTATATCGACCTCTTAGACCTCTGAAACAAGAAACATTGTCTCTTCTCTAAGACACATTGTCTTAGACAAAACTTATAGATCTCTTTCAGTTATATACTCTTAATAGAATTAAAATATATACTCATAAGAGAGTTTATAAGAATTTATGTACACATAAAATACTACCAACACTATTTTAATAAAACAAAACTGTTTTTGTTTTATATTTAAGTACCAACGTAACAATGATTAAAATTTAATGTAACATTTTTTATTTTGTTTGTAGGAAATTATTATATCTATTGGTATATCTATTATAATACTTTATCACATAAACGCATAAATATCATTGCGAGGGAAACTTTATTGTAAGAATCTCATATTGTACCTCAGTTAGAAGCTGGTCCCTTTATTACTTTATACTTTACTTTAATTTATACTTTACTCTCAATAAATCACTATAAGGCAGTTTTAAGAGGTGATGTCTCCATACAAGAGTATAGCTCATACTACAAAAGTAATATACTTAAGTAAGTTACATACAAGAGTGGTATACTCTACAGGATAAGTTAAGGCAAAATTTTGTAGGTCCACCATTTTTAAAAAAGCATTCATTTATGCCAAGCAGAATTAACCGTTTTCATCACATTAGTGCAAGGTTTATTTATGCAACAAAAAAATAGTTGTGTCTTGGTTCTGATTGTATATCGAATCGAATCAGAGTTCTAATTAAGCTAAGCTCTCGATAGAACGCCTAGTAAAATTTATAAATTTCATATATTAATTTTTATTTTTATTTTATTTATCCATTCATACAATTCGCCAATGACCTACTCTATATTCAAAAACTATACAAAATATTTATATAACCATCGCATTTGTCAAGAATTACAGTATTTCTCAACTTCCCGCAATCCATTCACAAACAAGAAATGAAACTCTTTGTATTGTTTATTAAATCCCTTCTACTCCCAGTTTGGGCTTACTTGATATTAATGCATGACTAAAAACAAGGGAAACTCCAAAGACAAAGCTCAAAAACATTTTGGAAATTTTTAATGCAAATTTGTTCATCAACCGTCAATATTCATGAGTGTAAAATAAAAAAATTTGTATCTGCTATCTTAATAACGGAAATTCTCTTTTACAACTCCCGGGAGAAAATTTTTCATAAATGGGCTGACTATGAATTTTACATCACAGGCTGGGCTAACTTTTCATGAAATTAGTCCATGAGTGGAAGCAACAACAAATTCCATGACTTATTTCTTATTACACAATTCTTAATACAGGGTGGTTAAGTTTTAAGGGACGATGTTGAATGTGAACCACACCTAAACGTCAAGTATTTTTCTGCATTTCATTTGACATTTCTCAATTTCTGACTAACTCAATTTGAACGATGGAAAGATACACAATCGAGCAACGCGTTAAAGTTATTCAGGCTTATTATGAAAATGGGCGTTCAAATCAAAATGCATATCGTGCACTTCGTGATTTTTTTCGGTCTAACTCGTCTAACTTTTTTCGTCTAACTTTCTAACTTTTTTAACGAGCAACGCGTTAAAGTTATTCAGGCTTATTATGAAAATGGGCGTTCAAATCAAAATGCATATCGTGCACTTCGTGATTTTTTTCGGTCAATTTATTCGTCCAAATGTGCGTACAATCGAAAAAATCGTGCAAAAATTTGAGCAAACCGGGTCTGTAGGAGATGTGAAAACACCAGTGCATGCTTGAACAGCACGAACTGCGGCTTATGGGCTGGCGGCATCATCGGGCCGTATCTTTTCCAAAATGAGGCCGGTCAGGCAGTTACTTTGAATGGTATTCGCTATCGTGAGCTGATAACGAACTTTTTACGACCCGAATTGGAAGACATGAATGTGGACGCACACAGCTAACGAAACAATGGCTCTTTTGCGCGACAAATTCAATAGCCGTGTTATCTCACGTGGTGGCGATGTCAATTGGCCGCCAAGATCATGTGATTTGACACCGTTGGACTTCTTTCTTTGGTGTTATTTGAAAGAAAAATCGAACGTCTATAAGCCAGCGACAATTCAAGAGCTAAAGGATGAGGTAATTCGGCACATTAACGGCACAGAACCTCACTTATGCGTCAGCGTCATCGGAAATTTGGACCATCGGATGGAGGTGTGCCGCCGAGGTCGCGGCGGCCATTTGGCCGATATTTTGTTCCATACATAATTGAATCATACTAATATTATCATAATAAAAATAAATGATAGTTATTTTCTAAATAATTTGTGATTTATTCAAAATCAACATCGGCCCTTAAAATGTAACCACCCTTTACATGATGTGATTGCGATAGTGAAAAAAATTTCAGTGATGTGGATTAACAAATTGTTTGAGTGCGTACGTGTATTGTAAAACCATATTCTTAATAGGAATGGTAATTTCTTACTATGAAATTAAAGCACACTTTATTCCTGGAAAATATGATATCTTATGAATGGAAGTGAATACGTAAATTGCAGTTAGAAATTGCCCTGTTTTTTAGAAATGTTTTTCTACGAATGAACCAAATTCATTGAACATAATTCCGTTCATTTGTTATATAGGTACCCTGATATATAAGCTAATTAAATTAAAACCCATTTCTTTTGAAAAATGATACATTTACAAGAAAGGGTTAAGAATTATGTATACAATTAAATCTTTTGTTCAGGAAAATTTTCCGATTAAAATAACTAACATCTTATTATCAGAGTGACTCTCTTCTAGTCAGACCGTTGCTCTTATTATCAGAGTGATGCTCTTCTTGTCAGACCGTTGCTCAGATCAGATCAGAACTCTTTAAATAAAAGCCTTGGAGATGTCTCTAAGACTTCATCTATAAAGCTAAAACTCTTCAGAGTTTGGCTCTGATAGCTGAAGTCGTGTAGTAGTCTGTAAGAAATGGCTTGTAAGATACAGCGTCTTCGCAGTAATGCTATTAGAACAAAACTCTTAAACTAATATGAGATAATGTGAAAGAGAACAGAACACTTATAGACAACTAGTTTTGCTGTAAATAATTTGTAAACGTGTAACTCTTGCTGAAGATAGTTATAGGACCTAATTAAAAAATTACATTTTTCGTCCAGTACTAAACTCTTTAGAATTGTTGCTTGGGCACCTATGTGTTGACAGTTAAAACGGTCTAATATATCGAAAAATTTCTTTCCACTTCAACACTGATGCGCATATATAAAATATGAAATGCCGTTTACACATAAATTTCTTTTTAGTTGCATATCCCTAAAATTTATTCCGCTTACTATTTTGCCTTCATACCCGGAATTTTTATCCAATATTTGATAAAACTTTCTGAATAAATTCTCACCAGCATTGCACAACGCTGAGCTTTCTTTTATAATTTCAATCAACGTAATTCTATTTCCCAAAGTCAATAATGTTTATACTGCAAAGTTTCTATACCTTGTGGCATATTTTGAAAGTTTTTGAAAATTTAATTTATTATTTCATTGCTGAAAAAGAATGTTTTAGTCTCTTTAACTACATTGGCTTTAATACTTTCAAAAGCATCTACGACATTATTTACTGTTTCTGAAAATTCCTAAAATCTCTAAAAATGATTTTAAAAAAATCCATAAAAATGACTCATTACAAAAAACTAAAACTATGAAAAATTAGGGTGAGTTCGGGCAATGTGTACCATGGGGAAATGTGTAACACGGCGATTTTTCGTACAAAATATTAACATATGAGTGAATAAACAACTGTCATATGTTCTATCTTTTCACAGCATCTAAATTTTCATAAGTGTTGGAAGTAGACAGACATACATTTCATTAGAGTTCTAAAAAAGAGTGAACAAATTTTGTTAAAAAGTTTTTTTTAAATACCAAAATATAGCGCTCGAATAAAATTTTCTTCAGATTTTAAAAGTAAGTGGATGTAAATTTTTTTTTTTTTTTTTTTTTTTTTTTGTGGATGTAAAATGTGGTATTGTTTAATATATTTAAATAAAATAAAAGATTTTAAGTTATGTGTTTATATAAGTCCAATAATTTTTCAATTATTAAAGGTTATATTTTACTCGTGTAATACTCACGATGAGGCGATGTGTAACACATCTTACACATTTGAATTGACAATAAGGAGGTAACAACGTCAAACTTTGAAATACAATCACATCAACAGCATTAAAAGATATCGGCTCAGTTCATACTATTCAGCCCAGACTAAAATCCAATCGTGGTAGGAAGTCAATGAAAGCTGTGTTCTAACAACGCCACAGAAACGTTTACAGTTGCAGGTGGAGGAGATTTCATTAAGTTCTTATCATAATATGCACTTTTATTAAACCTAAAAAGTCAAAATAAACATAAAATAGTAAGGAATGGAGCTTCGGCAGGGTACCGAAGCTAAAATATCCCCGCCCCCCCTCCCACACAGCCCTATTGAAGTATATCCGAAGTCTTTAGCCACGACAGATACGATGACATTCCGTTTATATATTTACGAAAGTTTTCCTATTTTGATGATCTCACTTTGTATGGGAGATATGCGCGGTTTTCATCTAATTTTGTCAAATATCATAGAGATTGTTCATATTATATATCAAAGCTCATGTGCAAAATTTTAAGACATTTCTTAATTTTTTGTGGATTTTAAGAGATTCTACATTTAAAATAAAGTCACTTTGTATGGGAAGTAGGCATTTTTTTCATCCGATTTTAACAAATATCATAGAGATGAATTGTATGAAATATCAAACATTCATCTAAGATTTCATTACATTTCTTTAATTTTTGTTGATTTTTAAGAGATTTTATGGGTAAAATCAAGACACTTTGTATGGGAGGTTGGCGTGATTCTCATGCGATTTTGACAAATATCATAGTATTGGTTTATATTAAATATCATAGCTTAAATAACGTTAAAATAAAGTCACTTTGTATGGGAGGTAGGCGTGGGTTTCATCCGATTCGGCAAATTTTCGAATCTTATCTTTGGCTTTTACTTCGTCTTTTATTAATTTGGCTTAATAATTTTTAAATGTTATAAAATTAGCCCGGACCAATCTGCGTCAATGGCAAGTACCGTGGAACGATAAGCTATACGCCGACATCGACACAGTAAAGCGCATAAAATCAAGCGGCTTCGCTGGCTAGGTCAAGATGAGCGGATGGAAGACGACGCTTCAGCGAAGAAAATATTTGATTCGGTACTCAGCGGTGGTCAACGCAGAAGAGGACGACCGCATCTCCGTTGGAAGGACCAAACAGAGGACAACCTGACGAAACTTGGAGCTTTCAACCGGCGCCAGCAAGCTCAAGAGAGAAATGGCTGGCGCAATTTCTTACACCAGGCGAGTACCGCCCTTAAAACGGATTGAAAATCAATTCGAAATATTGGCAAAATAAAATTAAACAAAAAGGAACAACAACTCTCTTTTAAATTTTACGGCCATAGCTCATCTACAATAGGATTCAAATAATTTTATACGAATTTCAATCACGAATCACAATCACAATCACTATTGAAATAACTTAAAAGTATTTAAAAATTTCTAAAACTTTATAGTTTATAAGGCTGCATTTAAACTTTGTATTAAAACAATCATTTAACGTTCTCTCAGCTATGTGCAGTAATAATTCAGCCATATTTGCTCTTTTTTTAAATAAAAATTAAGACAAATAACAAATTTGTAAAAATGTTGTCTCAAATAACACCGGGTGTATTAAGTAGAATAGTAATAAAACAAAATCTAAATGACACAAAACGAGACATTTACATATATTATTCAATAATGCGATATTTATGAGATTTTAAAACTTTTTGAATCTTGAAAACAAATAATATTATGGCAAAAAGTTCTTAAAATATGGCTTGATATTGTCAATAGAATTTTCCATTCGGCACATCCCCACCCCACTAATAAAATAATAAACTGAAACGCGAAAGTTTGCCTTGAGCTAGTAACCGTAACGGACCCTTTTAGGATATGCCAAAACTTTTCCCCTGAAAAACAGCAAAACCTATGTTTGGGACTCTTTCTTTTTATTTATTCCTTGCATATTTTTAGGCCTTGCCTTTGAGGTTGCTCGTTTCGTTGTTTGTTTCTGTCACTCGTTAAAAAATAAATCATTTAAACATTTTCCACATTTTCTCGCAGGTGTTTTTTCATTTAATTTTTTTTTTTTCTTTCTTTCCTTTGTTCCTAAAGAATGTTTTGTGAAGTTTATTCGTGCTTTTTATTTTATTTGTTTATTGAATTTTTGCGCTTGTTTACCTCAGTTGACCTCTTTTTGCACACCGAAATTTGGCTTTTTTTTTAAAGGCACTCACAGACACAAACACTAATTCACAAACACACTCCTGAAGAAACACGTACAAATACATATTCAAATCTCAAAAAGTCAGACAAATTTCATTCAAGTTTTTCAATGTTTTTGACTTGGCTGCCTTTAGGCTATATATTTTCCACCTCATTTTCTGCTCTTGCTGCTGCTGCTGCAGTCATGAAAGAAAACTGCATGAAACCAGGTACTGCAAATAAACTAAATCAAAGGCCAGTGCGATAGAACTCGCCTTTGTTAGTTCTTAAAATATTTGCCAAATTGCATTTGGGAAATAAGGTCAATTATTTTTTGGCGGTTTTTGAGGGCATCATCTATCTTCTCCTTGTTGTATTATTTTCAACCTGATTGTTTGTTGAATAGGTTAGGGTCGAAATATTGCAGGTCATGTTCTAAGTTAATTATTAAAATGTTCGATATTTAAGTTAAACTTTTAGACTATATTTAAAAGACCGCCAGTGGATCTAACTGCAATGTCGGAAAGATGCCAAAACTAAAAGCAAAAATCACTGGTGCGTCGTTGGACACACGAGAGAAGCGAAGCTTTTTCGCAGTTAGTTTAATTTGATAGTTTGATGTTTTTTTCTTTTTGATAAATTAACTTTTTAATTCATAATATCATAAAGTAAATTAAAAACCACATATTAATATGCACACCAAAAAATTTTATTCCATTTCGTTATTTCGGAACTGTTTTCTTAGAATTGATGTTCTTTTGTTGCTTGCGTCCATTACAACAAGAAAATTTAATATTAAGCACTAAAAATATTACTTGGTCAGCCGCGGGAATCGAACTTGAACTCCACCGATTGAGACCTACCCACCCATGTTATAATTATACAGGTAGTATTGATAAGGGTTGATTTTCTCATTACCAAGTAAACTAGCATCTACCAAAAACAGCTGTTCATTTTTGATGTACAGAACTGGAATAATATTCTATCCAACTTGGACTTAGATAGCGCTGTTTGTAGTTTTTATCGGCACATTTTTAACGCTATCGAAAGTTGTGTGCCTTAAATAAAGAAAAATTAGAAACTTTCAAAATCATGGCTAGACAAGAATTTCAGATTTTTAAGCAATCAGAGCAAAAATGCCAATGTAACAAAAGAACTAAAGCTGAGATATGATAAGCTATCATAATCATAAGTCAGAAGAAGCTTACAAATAATATACTAAACATATTGGAGAGGAATTGTCATGGATCCGAAAAAACTCTTTGGCTTTGTTTACGTGAAGCGTAAACAGACCAGATATCCTGCGTTTATGCTTAGGGCTAGGAATACATAAAATTTTTTTGGCGGTCGAAATTTTTAAACATAGATTATTTGCTTCAGAAACATCTTGAAAATATTCTGTTAAAATTTTAAAGCAAAATTCGGAGTCGTTTGAAAGTTATAGCCGTCGAACGGTTGGAAGCGCACTGGGGACTTTTATACACTTAGTTTCGTATACAAAATTTCTCTAATTTCTCTCTAGCTGTTAACTTAATCAATTGCTAAGTATGTATAATATTTAGTTTTGTGCAAGTTACAAAAAGTCTAGAAATTTTCTTCTTCAGAACGTTGAACATATTTTTCTCAAAACTGCATTTTTATGAACGTTGTGCATTATAACTTAAACAATATTTAACCAATTAATTCGAAATTTTGCACACATATACTTGACAATATTGCCGCAATTATTCCAGAGCGTGATTTTTGATTTTTGAAAAAAAAAAATGTTATAAAAAAAATGTTTAGTTTTCTTTTAAAAAAATGTACGGTTCAATTCAAGGTTGATTTATAAGGTTGTCGCAAGAGAGAGAGCGAGTACCCATAGTTGTCAAATCAAAGTTGACAGCTCATAGAAAATCTGCAAGTGCTCTCTTTTATCATCCGTTTTTCTTTCGTAGTCATTCGCAAAATTAGCTGGTTTTGCCAATTATGGGTACTGAGAAGAGAGTGCGATCAGCCCTGCGACGACCTAATAAATCAACCTTGGTTCTATTTTTAACACCATTTTTAAAAAAACAAAATTCGAAAATCTGGTTCTGGCATATTCAAGAGACTGTAACATTAATATAAAAAAAAGAACTCGCTGTGTTTCATATAAATAACGTCGAAACTAGGATGCACGCCAATTCTAAGATCTGTATTTACACTCTACACTATAACTAATAATACACTTTTTCCAGTCATAACTTTTTGTATTCTAAAACATGCCTCAATATACTTATAAGCTTTCAAATAAATCGCTTCAATAATTTACTCTTGAGAAATGTTTATTTTTGAACATTGATTTCATGTTTTACTGGCTTTAACGGTAATGTTATTTCTTTCAAACCTCATGAAATCAGCAACATTATTTTAACGAGGTCTTTTGTTAACCTTCTACTCAATCTGATATTTTTTCTCCCCAATCAAATATCATGGTTAATAATTTAGATCTGATGCAGAAAGATATTTCTAATGCTATAAAAGCACAAGATTAATCCAAGGCCCTAGTACCAGACCTGGTACCTACAGAGTGCAATGTTTAGACCAACAGAACAAAGAGGTTTAACTTTCTAATTCGAAGTAGGGAGAAGGTATGTTTATAGTCGAAGGAAGGCCTGGTTAATCTGGCCATGGTACAGGTGAACAGGTTATCCCACCGTTTGTTGCCCGCGCGTAGTGTGTTTCGCCTAAATTGGAGTTTAAAGGTGGCTAAAGGCATACCTACCCTATCCTTTCCCGAAAGGATAGCGGTAGTCGTAAACTTCCCAGCCAGTTCGTCAGCTTTGCAATTGCTTAATATGGCACGCTGCCCGGACACCCAGATGAGATGGATCCTGAACTGCTTGACCATCATGTTGAGGAATTTGTGGCATATATAAAGAGATTTAGAATTTTGAGTGTGAGAATATAATACTTTTATAATACATCGCTTGACTGTCTGAACAGATGCTCACAACTTTTTCCGAGGTGCCCAGCTGATTGAGGTGCTGTGCTACTTCCTTAATGTCGAAAAGAGTATCAGTCCCCAGGTTCGGAAAAAAGACTCAACCACCAACTCGCCCTTCCAGCTTAGAGCCGTCAATGAATAGGTGTATGGCCCTCTTTATATAATGAGGCCTTTTTTCCCCTTCCTGTCGTGTAGGAATGTAAGCGTTGTCATTTTTGATTTCCGCGTGTCCATCTGTACGTGATCACGATTACAGCCGTAATCTTAAAGCAATCGCGATGAAATTCAAAATATAAGCTTCTCTCTAAAAAATGGAGATCAATTTCGAGATTCAGCCAAACCAGATGAATACCACGCCTACCTCCCATACAAAGTGACTTAATTTTAGCAGTAAAATCTCTTAAAAATCCACAACAATTAATAAAATGCCTTGAAATTTTGCATGTAAGCTTTGATCTTCAATATAAATCCTGACTATAAAATTTGGAAAAATCGTAAAATCCCTTTAAAATCTGCTCAAATTACAGAAAGGTCTTCGAATTTCACACAAAGGCTTTGATATATAATAAAGAACATCACAATGATATTTGGCAAACTCGGATGAAATCTACGCCTACCTCCCAGACAAAGTGACGTCATCAAAATAGAAAAACTTTCTAAAATATATAAAACTGAATGACATCGTGTCTGTATGTACTCAAATTCTGCCCACATCGTTTCTCCAACCTATACATATATTCTTCGTAAAAATATGGTAAAAATGAGGTAAAATATGGAGTACTAAGACTAGAAAAGTAGGTGTGGCATTTTACTTTTAATCGAACTTCTGTTACACTGGGTGTCTGACTTCAACCAAATTTTGCTCACATACTCCTTGATAATGTAAGCAATCTTTAGTTTATTAAATTGGATGGTAATAGGCAGAGGGCGTGGGACTTTATTTTTAATCAAACACCATCTACACCGTTTGTCTGAATTCAACCAAATTTCTTACATATATTCTTTAGTATAATGATAAGTCTTAAGCCTACAAAAGTGGGTGGGATTGGACAAGGGGCGTGTCAATTTAATTCTTATCGAACTCACTCTACACCGTTTGTCCTACTTAAGCCAAATTTTGCACACATATTATTTGGCATAGGAACCGATCAGTTGTTTATAAAAGTGGGCGGTACTAGATAGTAGGCGTGGCACTTTATTTTTTCTATTTCCATTTACACCGTTTCTTCGATTTCAATCAAATTTCGCACATATATTTTTTAGTATAATGAGAAGATTTGAGCCTATAAAAGTGGGTGGGATTGGACAAGGGGCGTGACAATTTAATTCTAATTAAACTCCTTCTACACCATTTTCCTGACTTTAACCAAAATTTGCAATTATATTCTTTAAAATAATGAGCAGTGATTAGACAAAAAAAATTGCACAAAATAAGACAGGGATGTGCCACTTTAATTTAAATCGATCTCTTTCTATATTGTTGGTCCAATTTCTTCCAAATTTCTATATTCTTTGGAATAATGACCAGTCAGTAGTCTAGAGAATTTGACGGAATTGAAGGGGGGCGTGGCACTTTAATTTTAAACGAAATTATTTTACATCGTCGGCATGAATTTGCACATACCAATAGAATTTTGCACATATATTCTTTAGCAAAATGGGCATTCTATAAATTACTCTATGTGGCAGCTAAGAGTAAAATAATATTAAAAATACAATTTTATTAAAATAAAAATTATTAAAATATTTGTCTCACAATATTTTTGCAGATTATACATAAACATTTTATAGACGGCTAAAGACTTCGAATATACTTCATTGCGGTCGCGGGGGGTATTTAAGATTTGGTACCATGCCGAGCTTCGGATTTGTGATAGAGAACAAAAATCTAAAGAACACGTATTTTTTTATAGGTGCGGAAACGCAAGTTTAAAGGTTCAAAATGGCGTCACAAAATTATACATAAGTACTTTTTTATGCGTGTCCGCCATATTGGAGCCGTCATTTTGAATTTACAATTTCTGACTCCAGATTCGTGTTTATCGACTCCAAAAACCTATACTAATAGGTACCTGATTTCATGTAGATCAAGGTCGCCTTCTAATTTTAGTCACGTTTTCCTGCCACTTGTACCAATGTGCATTGGTAGCGACACCTAAATATCATTCAAAAATTAAAATAATAAAAAAAAAAAAAATTAAACGAAATGGCCATTTCAGCCCTTGAAAGGACTTTGACTGAGCTTCTTATGATCAATTGTGTTGTGTGTTGTAAATTTTTGAACACAAATGATCGAGAACTGGACCTACCAGTTTTACGACGACTCCGAACGGCTTATGTTCTCAAGAAGCTTTTCATGACAGTTTTTTCTCTCTGAGGTTTGCCATTGTCTGCAGAGAGGAGACGAACATAAAAATTAATTCAATTGAATTAAATGAATGAAAATATGAAAATAATAAACAATTTACTAATTTCCAATGGTATATATTCAAATAATGTGTTTCTCCGTGAAATTAAAGTAAAGACTTTTTTTCTTAGGAATAAAGACCACCCTTATATATACACTAGAGTATTGACATTTAGCAAAGGGTTGGGTAGGGTATGTTCCAAGCACCTTGCAAAAAGTGGGCGGGACAAGACGAGGAGGCTTGGAAATATGCCAGTACTTTGGTAAAAACTAAAGCAGGTCTTGAAAACTAGGGAGATTATTTACGATAAGTTGCTTTGAGACAAGTCATGGTTGCCAGCATGAATTCGTCTTTTTTTATCCGTGCAAGAGAAGGACCTAACTTGTAGCCCACTTTTGATGGCCTTATGGGCCTCATAGTAGGTATACAAAGTGGGTATTTCACTTAAACATAAGCCTGCGAATGGAGTAGCAATTGTCCAGTTAAACTTTTTAGCATGGAGATAGTCTATGCCCCTTAAATGATAAGGAGACCCGATCTATCGCTGACATAAAAGACCTATACAAAAAAGGATTCTATGTAGTGCCAATGAGGCATAATAATCCTTTAGTCTGTACTCCAGAAAGTAAATCTTGGATATTATACATTAATGAGTTTTCATTTTTTTTGAACTTCTGATCTTTGTAACGTTGATATTGACAAATCTCTTCTGGTGGAACCCATGCCCGGATGACTTTTTTACCTGGTTTTGGCCGCCATCCTGAATCCGCCAAATTGAATTTCATCTGACTATCGGTCCTATCCTTTTCATATTCGTGATCTGCGACTTCGAAAACCCCTATATACCAGATTTGGCGGGAGTTGGTTGAACTTCGAAAATTTCTTCCGTCATATTGGATACGCCATCTTGAATTTTATAAATCTAACTCCAGAATCATGATCAACAACCCCGAAAACCCTTATATAGCAGATTTGGTGCAATTCGGTTGATTTTTGAAAAACTATGTTTTACCTGGTTTTAGCCCCATCTTGAATCAGCCATATGGAATTTCATCTGAGTATCGGTGCAATCTTATAGTCAGACTCAATATACCACCAGATATAGAGATTCAGCACACTACATCATTGGATTCATGTTCATATTCACGATTATTTAAAAGAAAAAGGGTTTAATTTTGTGAGGACAAGAAATTATGTACCAATTTCTGTCCCAAAAATAACATGTTAATAATGTATATAAAATATTATTAAATTATAACTTAAAATATATATAAATTATATCATAAATATTATTAACAATATACACTTTGTACTATATAGCCAACTATTGTGAATGAAACAGGAAAACAGCGCAAGCAAAATAAAAAGCGGCGCACTAGCATAGTAAAGTCAGTCTTGAACAGAGCACAGTCGCGTGCACATGTGCAAAGGCTTAGGTCAGTTTAGCTCAGTATCTCATAGTAAAGGCGTTCACACCCTTTAAGCTCAGGCTTTCATAGTAAAGGCGTTCACACCTTTTAAGCTCAGGTTTTCACAGTAAAGGCGTTTACACCCTGTAACCACAGGATGTTCATAGTAAAGGCGTTCACACCCTTTAAGCTCAGGTTTTCATAGTAAAGGCGTTCACACCCTTTAAGCTCAGATTTTCATAGTAAAGGCGCTTACACCCTTTAAGCACAGGGTATTCATAGTAAAGGCGTTCACACCCTTTAAGCTCAGGTTTTTATAGTAAAGGCGTTTACAACCTTTAAGCTCAGGGCATTCATACTAAAGGCGTTTACACCCTTTAAGAGCAGGTTATTCTATATAGTGAAGGCGTTCACACCCTTCTAGCTCAGGTTGTTCCACTTTATATAAGTAAATACATGAAGTCTAAATAATAATATAATTAATTAATTTTATGTTAAAGAATATTACTAAACAATAATAATTACAGAAATGATTGATATTTTGAATAATGTTTTATTTTATTATATACAAAATATAATATTAATATTTTGAATAATTACATTTAAAATCTAATCCCATTGCAGTAATAGCATTAAATAGATAAAAGAAATGCCCAATAAAGAATTCTTGTACATTAAAAAAAAACTAAAACTACCGAGTTATAAATTTTTTGTACTGAACCCTTGGTTTACTCACTGAGCCTACCCCAGCAATTACAAACGAACTGGAGGGTTCGTTACAATTTTAAATTTTTTTGCCTTGAAGTCGATATATTTCAAAAATGGCGGTAGATGGCGTTAATCTAAGATCAAAATCGGAAAGAGCATTAAAAATTACTGTGGGATGCGAAGTTTGAGCTAAATTGAAATATTTTTTCAACTGAACACAGCGATCGAAAAACACATGCTATTTATGGCGTTTCAGGCCGTGAGCTGTTGAAGTGTGTTCAAAATGTATGTGCCGAAGCCTATAAAATAAAAAATGAAAAATTTGGAAATTTTATCTCAGTTACAAAAGAGGTCTATTTAGTAATATGTTTAGGTTAATAGCCCCTTTTTATAAGGAGTGATGATGAAATCTGAAAAGTGGAAACGCTGGTTTTTATTATCAGATAAAAGAACCAAAAATAATTGGTTGGCATTGGATCTATTATTCGATGTGTATTGTTGGTTGTTCCACTTTCAGTACAATTACACTCTTTGAATTCTACTTCTAAGCTGGGCGATACCGACTTTATTCTAACTAGTATTATATAATTCGAAGCATATACTAAAATTCGAAACTATTTTTAATTTAATCGTAATGAAAACATGAGAAAAAGTGCAGGAAATGAAATGAATGGGAGATAAAAAACTAAAATTATATGGAATATTGTATTATACACTGAGTCACCTCGGGTAAACCTAACTTTTTTTTATACTTTTTTTTAAGTCTAAGGAACTTTGTATCGTGATGATCAATGCTCCGGTTGCTATTACTCAATCCTTTCTGTTGTACACGTTGTATGAACACTCATATGACCAGCAATAATCGAACTATCTCCGAACTTTGAGTCAGCAGAATCACAATTTAAACTGACTAAATGTCCTGAATAGACTCATAGTGTTAGGAATAGTGTCGAAAGAGAAGGAGGAGGGGAAATATAAAGATACCAAAACAACACAAAATAAGTTAAATACACTCTCGAGCACACAAATTCCGAGTAGCAAATGAATCCAAATGACGCATAAAATGAAATTTTCTAAATTGACACTTACGAGTGCCAGGACGGCAACGAGAACGACGAAAACGACGACAATGATGAGCATCAGAATGAAGTAGCTGCGAGCACGACGTCTGACGTTCGGAACATTAAAAACTTTCCAAGCTAGCAAAATTCAGCAAAGCATGCTGCAACAGGGAATAAATAAACCGATGGCGATTGTTGTGGCATGTTGCAAATTTTGCCTTGTCGTCACTCGCTTGGCTCAGCAGCAGCAGCATACGAATGACCGCAATACGATGAGTGGTTCAACATTTTTTTATTGAGCTTATAGCTTAAGCGTAGCTATGTCCGGGAATTGGTGTGAGAATGTTTGTGTGTGTGTGTGTGTGTGTGTGTGTGTGTATGCATGTGTGAATGTGCCACTTGGCCAGTGCAACGACAAATACTGCTTCATTTCATGTGGCAATGGAATTCCTTAATGGACGATAAAATAGTTGTTAGCCGCAATAAAAGGACTCATTGCATTGAGCCAACTTGGTCAACATGGAGAATGAAAGCGCTGTTGTCGTGGGAGTTGCTTGGTGAGCGCATAAATGCTGTATTGTTGTTTTTAAGAACTCTGACCGAATGTCCTTTTCTGTTGTGTATTTGTGTGTGTTTGCCTTTGAATGGTTTACAATTGTTCAATTCCATAGTAAGTAGATTTTCTACGATTCCTTTTGTTGTCTTTTTATTTTTCGATATGTTTTTTACCACTTACTCACTCCCCCCACCACCACCCCACTTTGGCCTCTTGAATGCTTCACATACTTTATGCTTCTCATTCTTGCGCGACGATGTCCTCTGCAGTATGAGGCCATTAAGCAAGCATAGCATTGAATTGAATTATTTTGTGCAATTCAATGGATGATGTGTGGATGCGTTCAAATGTTTGCACAACTTCTTGCAACCAAAAGCAATCAAATGTGACCCGTAATGTGAACAACAATGAATTCCGGAGCAGAGTCGAATTTCTATGAGCAACATCTAAATATGTGCTAAAAACTTCGCGCTTCTTGAGAAATGCCATAAATTGAGTGCTTAATTTAGCTCTTTAATTCGACTCAATGAAAATGTGATTCTGCTTCTAAATACATTGCATTTCATTTCAATATCCTTGCAGACCACAAATGTTTTCCAATTCGTCGCATTCTGTTTCGTTTTAAACTTTTATTGAATAAAAAAAAAAAAACTTTCATGATTCCTGCAAGTTTTCTAATTAAAACAACAACGACAGACATCAAACAAACAAACAAATAAACAAATAGAAAAGCCAACAGACAACAGCAAATAACTTTCCCCGGATGTCCTGCTTTGACAAACTTGCTGCAGGAGGTATGACAACATATTTTAATGCAAATATTATTCGAATTCAAATTGTCGAAATTACAAAACTTACGAAGCGCATCTGCCAGCAGTAGTCGGATGTAAGTTAAAGTTTTATACAGTGCTGATGATAAATACAGGACATGCACAGGACAATGCAGTTGAGCATAGGTTTGACAGTAGGAAGTTAAACGAAAGTAGATGCATAGACGAAAAAAAAGCCAACTGATTTTTCTAAACCTATTGTAAATTCATGATTTCTACTAGCCATATGTTAAAATAAATTGAATTCTTTTATATAAAAGGTCCACGCTATTGATCTGTTCAATAAAGAAGTCGCTATTTCGATTTTGTTGCTGTCATCTGCCAAAATGGACATTTTCGGTTTGATACTATTATAAAAAAAAAAAAAAAACTGTAAAATTCTTACAGATTTCAATGAAATTCGTTACAGGGGAGTTTTTGAGATCATGAATTCGTATCAAGAGATTAGATTCTATTACAGCTAACGTCCCAAAACACATATATAATATGACTTAAGTAATTCAATAAATTACGACTGGATATAGCTTTTCTTAATGAAAAAAACTGTCTACCCAGATTGTGCCACGTAGAGGCTCCGTAGTTGGATTTTACAACCTTTGCTTATTTTTTTTTATATATAAAGGTTGGCGGAGTATATCTTTGGCATTGTTTGGGTTCTGTTTGTAGTGGGTCCATGTGCACCACGACCCATAGCATCTATTGTGCAAGCCCTTGGTTAACTTTCCAGATATAGCCTTTTTATGAATTTCAGCTCTGTTTCTGGCTTGGTGTCCCATATTTTTGAAGGAGGCACTGATGGCCCCCCAAAATAAATAAGTTTTATACTGCAGATAGCGGGATATTCATATAGAATGTGCTCTGGAGTTTCTTCCTCCTCCTCGCAGCGTCTGCTGACATCTGAATCAGGCAAATCTATCTTTTTGAGATGATATCTAAATAAACAGTGAGCTGTAAAATAATTTGTAAGAGTTTTAAGGTCTGCTTTAAGCTGGAGTAAATTTTTCGACTTAGCTCTACTGAGAGTTAGAAATTTCTTTGCTTGCCACTATCCATTCGATTTTCGAGTAGCACAGGATTTTATTATATTCCCAGATCCTAACATTTTCTGCAAAGTAGAATTCAGCAACACTACAAAATGGTTCGAGGCCGAGAGGTCGAGATGCTCTCCTTTTGGCATGGCAATGCGCCCTTTCGTTGCCCTCGAAACCTTTATGACCTGGAACCCACCATAATTCTATTTTGCTGTTTTGTCCCAGTGTATTCAATATTTCGACGCAATCAAAAACAAGTCTTCTTAATTCAAGCTCTTAAGACTGTAGTGTCTTTTGTACCGCTTGACTATCTGAAAATATGTTTCTCTGTACCCCCCCCTAGATTTCCTACGGATACGTCCCCGGACACACATTATAATGTCGTTAATGTCTGCTTGGAATATAATTGGAGTATACTACCGTCATAAGGAAGAGGCATCTAGTCTGAAAATAAAAAATAGATTTTTTTGTATTTTCGTTATTGGCCATCCAACCGCTTTAATATTATGAAATAAAAATTGCGAATTTTTGGCCCCAAGTCTTAACATTTTAAACTTAACTGTCGTATCTACACAAATTGTTGGTATCATTCCAGGATAAAACGCAGTATCTACAGAAACAGAGTCAAAAATGCCGCATCTGCATGTAGAATTTCGTTTTGTTCTTTTGTTCTCACTATTTGATAACAATCAGGTAGGAAATAAACAGGTGTTATAATTTTTTTTTTTTTGAAGCGAAGCTTCTCACGCATTGTTCTCTGATTTGCTTGAGTGAAATCTCAAAAAGAACACTTTTTCCGTGACACCGTTTTCTTAAAACTGGATGTTTTTTAATTACTTGCGTCCATTACAACAAGAAAATGTTATATTATATATTAAAAATATTTGTTGGCCCGTCCTGGGAATCGAACTCGTACCACATCGATTGATGGTTCTATATACTTCTCACCAATCCAAACACATTTGTTACGCAGAGTTATTGATTTAATATTAAGTATAACTGAAGCTATGTTGCACAAGATCACAATAATCTATGATATTTATAGATAGAGGAGCTGCTAAGCTACTTGTGAAGTCAATCCGGTGATGTCAATTGATGGAAGATACCTTTACACACCTTTTGCTCACACTTTCACTAGGGCTGCTGCTGCCTTCGGTAATGCAACTTATATCTTCATGCTGTCATCGGAGTCGAAATCAAAATTTTGTTATGAGGTTAATGAGCAGTCAGTTGAAGAAATGTATCATGTAGCAGACTTTGTCTTTGCTGAAAAGTTTTATTGAATTCTTTTGTTTATATTGATTTAAAGTTTTAAAAACTTATCAAAGTTTTAATATTCTGTGAAGTTCTGTGAAATAACCTGTGAAATGTGAAATGATGAAGAGTTCGGAGAAGGCATTTGTTTTTTTAATTGCACTTGGAGATTCTTCTTTTGGAAAACAAAAATATGAATACATTTTTATTTTACTATTCGTTGCAACAACGTATTAACGCAGTTGTGATGTAAAAATGCATCTTATAGCGTGTATTGCTGCTTACCTAAGTATTTTTGACTAAAAAATGTGTATACCCCAACGCGTACTACATAAGGTGTATATGAACTTTGTCATTCCGTTTGTAACGCCAATAAGGAGGCGTGGCAGGTATAGAAAAGTGTATACATATTTTTAATCAGCATCACTACCGGAGCTGATTTCCGTGTGTCCGTCTATCTGTCCGTCTGTGGACCCGATTACAGCCATAATCTCATATAAGAATTTCATATTTTAAGAAATTCAAAATATAAGCTTCTTTTCAAAAAATAAAGATCAGTAAACCGTATACAGTATACAATATAATTTTTACCCATGCAAAGTGGCTTTATATTAACCGTAAAATCTTTTCAAAGATCTGCTCAAAGTAAAGAAAGGTCTCGGAATTTTCCATATAGGCTTTGATATTTAATGTAAACCATCACTATGATATTTGACAAAATTGGATGAAAACCACGCCTACCTGCCATACAAATAGGCTTTTTTTAAGAGAAAGAGGGTGGGTATTTAAGCTTCTGTGCCCTGTCGAAGCTCCATTGCTTACTAGTTTTAAAATGCGTTCGGCAAAAAGACTGAAGTTGACTTAGGTCTTTTGTACCAAACACAAATGAATTTTTTGACTCAATACCTTTGCACCAAAGCAAATGCAACACAGGGCTAATTGCTGTGAAAAGATAAATATCTTTTAATATTTATTTTATTATAGGTTATATTTTTCTATAAGCTATTATTATTATAAATTAAATTTTAATTGACAAAAAAAAAGCTAATGAAACTCAAAGGTTTGGCAATAGTTTTTTTTGTTTTTTCTCCAAAAATCAACAACAGATTGAAAAATAAATCTTAATTAAGGGTTTGACTAGTCTTTCCCTCTTTCATTCTTTCGATTAAAACTTCAAAACACTTATTGTTAATGTTGACCAACTGTTATAGAGTGTTTTTTCCTTATCTTGCTTAGTAGTAATATTAACTGTTGTCAGAGTTTTAAGTTGCTTAATTTAGCGAAATCTGAATATTTGTTGAACTTTGCATTAAATAAACATAAAATGTTCAACTCAAAGCGTCAATTACACTTTGACAAGCTATGCATATCTATAAAAGAACCAAGTTAAACTGGGATATCCTGCATGTTTGCATTTATGTGTTGGGTCGTAACACAAGCTAACATCATCAAACAGAAGCACACCTTGTTGACGCTCAATATGAGTTTCACTTATACCCGAGTGAGTATTGGTTTCATTTGTGGTATGTGTGTTAGTGGGTGCTACCATTATTGTGGTATCTACAGCTGCACCCTGCACAAAGCTCCACCCTCAATAGCATACTTAAACACTCACAATGTTTTACATTCATAAATTTTAAAAAAAATTGACTATAATTTTTACACTATATTATTTATATGAATTCGTTATACAAGCTCTCTTTTTTTTCTTTTATTATTTACAACAACAAAGTTTTCATTAAAAAATTCCACTCAATTGCACAAGCTTACAAACGAGCGCGGCAAATTCTGACTGCTGAAAATAGGAAGCAAAAAATCGTAAAAAAAGCCCCATACATTTTCTCACAATTTGTTTGTTTACTTATTTCGGGGGTTTGAAATGGAGGTTTAAAAGAAAATCACGTTCCTGATTGCACAATTGAATTGCATTTTAGCCACGTTTACACAAGAACATGGCTTAGACGAATAACGTCAACATAACGTCTTGTAAAAAGGACAAAAAAAAAAACAATAAAAAAACACGACAAACCGCATTCAACGAAGCGTGAAGCCAAATAACCTTCAACTAAACAAATAATGCACTGAAAAAACAATCTTTATTTTGCTGTTTTCTCTGCTCTTCTACTGCTTTTACTATTTTAAAGTTTCCCTTTGTTATTCACGCGAAGCTGTTCGCGTTGCTTTAACTCAAAAAAGTATGCAGCAAAATAAAAAATTAAAAAACGGAAACAAGAAAATGCTATTCAACTGAAAATCCTTCCGTCTTAAGGACATTCCAACAACCAACAGACAAGTGAGGGTGTGTGCAGAGCATTGTTGGTTGTAGGTGTGCCTTGCTCGAGTTAGCCAAACTCATGGCTGTCGATGTGTTTTAACATTTTCTTGTAATATTTTTATCGCTGTTAAACTTCCACGCATCCCTTAACCCCCCTCCCCTCACTTTACATCATGGAAATCTTGCAGTTTGCCTTGAGCGTTCCTTTTGTCACTTAGTCTGTGTCACTGTATTAGTTGTTTGTGTCGGTGTGTGTGCAGTTTAACTGCGATATGTTTTCTTTTGCTCAATACATACAAGTAAAACAGCGGAAGGCGGAATTTATCCTGGACCATAAATTTTATTCCAATTTTCCGGCATCACTAACTTCCGGTTTAAGTTGGCTGCTGCTTTAAAAAAAATGTTTGCAACAACGGTGGATCACACAACGTTTCTCTGGCTATAGTTGAGTCAGTTAGTAAGTTTTGCCATGTTGACGTTGTTATTTTTATTAAAGTTTAAGATTGAAGATTTCAAAGTCATGACTTTTTCTGGAAAATTTTGCAATTCATAAATATTGCAATTTTTATTGATATCACATTGCAGCAAAGAAAAATTGCTAACATTTTTTTAAAATAAAAAAAAATCTTGATTTATAAGTCGTTCTTCAATAAATCGACTTTGAGAGGTTTTGAATAGATACAATTTTGCTAAAGACGTCTAGTATATAACTCTTTAAACTCTTAAGATTTTATCAGTTCTTAGCCCATTTTCGGCGGCTTCTTAACTACCGGGCAATATTCGAGGAAACTTTATACAGGGTATAGCACAAAACTTTGTCTGGTGAAATTTTAAATTTTTACCTGCACTTACCTTCACAACCGTACCTGCCCGGTTAAAAACTGCAAACGGACTCTAAATGCTCTTTCAAATAGTATTTGAAATTTTTAAAATTTGTTATTGTAAGGAATTTCCGATACCACAATTTCAATTTTTTTTTTTTTTGCAGAATTAAAAAAGGAAATTATAATGCAAAGACTGGGTTGCTCCGTGGCACAGTGGGCCAGCCATTCTGTTTTGTGGCCAAAAGTTAACATCTATGCTTAACATAATGAGAGATGGATGAAATTTTGTACATGGAGTATATATACAGGGTGTCCCAGACTTAGAGTACTATAATGTGGGGGCTGATTCCTCGTGATGAGACGAGCAAAAAATCGTATAGGTGGGGATGGTCGCAAATGCCCCCCTAGGGTGCTAGGAGGGAAAAACAAAAAATAGGTGTCGTAACGTTTGAATCCATAGCTAACATATCTCTGCAACGATTAAAAAAACCATACTTTTTTGAAAAGAAAATTAAATTTGCTTTAAATTATTTTTGCAACATTTTTCCATAAAGTCATAAACAAAAAATGTATAAGCACCTGAATCTAACTGTTTTACTAGTTATTGTAAGCAACAAAAAAACAAAGTCGCCTTGCTTGCATTAAGTACCCCAGTGGGAGGAAAAAGTGGTAGAAATACCCTACCTACCCTACCTACCCTACCTATACGATTTTTTGCTCGTCTCATCACGAGGAATCAGCCCCCACATTATAGTACTCTAAGTCTGGGACACCCGTATAATAAACCTTATAGAGAACGTAAATGGGCGGAATTGGTCCAGGCTACCTGTTATATAACACAAAAAATTTAAACGCTATATATTAAAAATATATCAAACTAATTTTACTCTAAAATCTGTAATATGTTAATACAAATTATTTTGCCACGCCCACCTCCAATATTTTTTACACGAAAATTGCATAGCACTAAGAAGGAGTCGTCGTATACCAATCAAGTTTGGTATATAAGTTGAAATCGGCAATATGACGATATTTGTAAGTCCGCCCACAACCACGCCTACCTCCCATATAAAACAAAAATTCAAAACTCGAAACTCATTGAAAACTCGAATTAAAAAAACTAATCCAAAATTGAAATTAGTGTGGATTAAAAAAAAATGTCCACGCCCACCTCACATACTTTTTATACAAAATTTACATAGCAATGATAAGAAATCGTCTTAAGCTTTCGACTTTTTATTAAAATACCTAAATTAAACCTTAAAATGAAATCGAAAAAACGGTATGTTGGCAACCCTGGAATTTGAATATTTTTTTCGACTAAAAATTAGAAATATTTTCTTAGAATTATTGAAGGTGCTCGAAATGAGAAGTATATGTTTTAAGATTTTTTATAATTTTTTTTTTTTTTTTAGATCCGATATGTTCAATCAGTCAAGTTTCAACATACATATAAAACTTTTTCCCCAGATTTCGGTTTTTCAATATCTTGCACAAAAAAACTCTAGACTACGTTTAAATCAATTGTGCTGTTTTTTTTCTAAATTTTGGGATTTTTTTTTTTTACAAATACTCAAACTCAAAATTTTCAAAAGGTACACTTCTAGCAAAAAGTTTATAACGACCAGGTTATTCAACATAATTCCACAAGTTTTTGTATCTGCATTAGATATATCGGTTGACAACTAAGTTATTACGGATTTTTTTTAGAAAATAAAAAACAATTTTTTGCATGGAACGAAATAACTTTATTCTGTAATGTATCGCCCATTTTGAGCAATGACCTTTTGCCATCTTTCAGGCAGCATCATAGTTCCACGTTCATAAAACTTCTGGTTTTTATCAGCAAAAAACTGAACCAGGTACGATTTGACATCATCATTATTATTGAAATTTTTACCATTCAAGTAGTTTTGCAAAGATCGAAATAAAAACTTATCAGATGGTGCAAGGACAGGACTATATGGTGGATGTGGCAAAAAATCCCAACCATACTCCAACAATTTTTGCCGAGTGACCAAAGATGTGTGTGGCCTTGCATTGTCATGGTGGAATACAACACATTTTCGATTTGTCAATTCGGGCCGCTTTTCTTCAACTGCATTGTTCAATTTTGTTAGTTGTTCAATGTAGACATCTGTATTGATCGTTCGGTTGGGTGGTAAAAGTTCAAAGTAGACAATTCCTTTGTAATTCCACCAAACTGATAACATAACTTTCTTTTGATGAATATCAGCTTTTGATGTTGTTTGAGCTGGTTCACCTGGCTTGCTCCACGATCTTTTTCGATTGACATTGTTGTAAACAACCCATTTTTCATCACCAGTTATCAGTCGTTTTAAAAATGGATCATTTTCATTACGTTTCTTTAACAAATCACAAATGTTTATGCGTTGTGTTAAATGATTTTCTTTCAGTTCATGAGCAACCCATATATCGAGTTTTCGTACATTGCAAAGTTGTTTTAAGCGATTTTCAATGCATGTATAAGATACATGAAGCTTCTCTGCAATCTCACGTGTTGTACTGTGACGATCCGAAACGATTATTGCTTTGATTTGGTCGTCATCAACTTCAACTGGACGACCAGAGCGTTTTTCATCTATGAGTGAAAAATCACCAGAACGAAATTTGGCAAACCAATTTTGACACTGCCGTTCTTTTAAAGCTTCGTCACCATAAACAGCAAATAACTTTTTTCCTTTCCGGAAATAAAAAAAGCAAAATATGACGAAAATGTTCGTTTTGATTTTTCATTTTTCATCAGAGGCCAAACAAAAACTACACAACCGATCAAAAAAACTTTTTTACTGATTGACAGTTGAATTACCAACTATGAAACAACAAAATGAGTTTGACATTTCGGTTACGTCAGCAAACCTAAAAATTCAACTAAAGCCATCTATGAGTGAAATCCGCAATTACTTAGTTGCCAACACATATATATATGTGGCCCCCATTTATACAGGTTTTATTTATGTTGACGGCATAGACTAAACATATTCGATTTGGTGAAAAACGAAAATCTATAAAGTATCATATCAGACCCTGGCTTTACTGTTCAAAATATTAAAAAAAAACGTTATCAAAGGGCAGTTCAAATAATTAAAATTGTCATAGTTTTGTTTTTATAATTTAAACTATTTTTTTATTATAAATAAATAGTATTATAAATTTCATTATATTAAATAAAAATTTCAATTTCAAATAAAAATTTCAATTCATAAAATAATTTTTTGTCAGAGTTTAAATAAATCCTGACATAATTTCAGTTAATCTTGACACGCATTTTTTTTACTATAGCACAAAAAGTAATTTCGATTTTGGTCGATTTTCCAAAAGTCTCCAAAACAGGAAAAATTCTGTTTCAAATAAGTTCACATAAATGGGCGGCATATATTGAAAGCTTTACACAACAAGCAAAGAACTCGGAATTTGCAGTGGGGAAAAATTAAATTGGTTGGTTTTGGTTTTTTTTTTTTTTGCTTTATATGTGTTTTGAACAGTAAAACCAGGGTTTTGATATGTCGGCAGCCCTGAAATACCAACATTTTTGTAAAACAAAAATCAAAAATATTTAAAAAACCTTAACAGATATATAACTTTTTACGATTTATCTACGATTTTTTTTTTTTTTTGTGTTCGAAATGCCAGAAACAGGTACTTTGCGGGTTTTTAGAAAAAAAGTTAAGATTCACCAGCTAAACTTTTTTCTTAGCATTTTGGTTTTCTTAATTTTGTGCACAAAATAGCTCAAAACTATGTCACAAGCATCAGTGTTGTTGTTGGTTAATATTTTGTATTTTTGGATTTTTGTGAATTTTTCGACATTTTCAAAAAGGTACACTTCTAATAAAAATTCTATAACGACCAAGTTATTCAAAGTAATCACACAATTTTTTGTATTTGTATTAAGTGTTGGTTCAGAAAATAGTTCAACAACATTTCATTATGAATAGTTAATGAAAAGATTTCCATAAGATTTCATTTCAAGTTTTTCAAATTTGGATTTTTTAAATTTTTTTTTTTTTTTTTAATGCAACAAGAACATAAAAGAGTTTTTTTCGAAAAGTAAAAAATCTCTACTCTGGAAGGTTTTGTCCAATTTTCATGTTTGGTAATTTATTTTAAAGAAAAATCAAATAGAAAACGAACTACGAACAAGCTTTTTGAAAATTAACAAACAAAATTAACAAAAGTTACTAGGATTTTTTAGAAAATATTACCAAGCACTGACATGTACCGATGCTTGTTTGCACTGTTTCTCGTTTTCCTATGTACATCAAATTTTTTTACATTTCCTTTAACATTATGCAAGGAAATTAAATCCATAAAAAAAACAACTAAAATATTTAAGAAACACTCTAATACGAGTATACATATTGTAATATTTTTGCGTATACACTGAAACTTCATTGCATTGTCAACGAAATTAGAAGATTTTATATAAAATTTTCGAGTTCGAGGTTTTTCCAATATCACAATTCCCTCAATTGTTACTAAAAAACATATTGCAAAAAATATTTTGGCATGTTTTCATTTTCGATAGCATGGGGAACTTCGGGGAACTTTTGAATCAAAATAGTATTTTATCTAAAAGACTAAGAATTTTTTTATGCATTAATTTTTTTCATCACAAATACAAAATATTTTCGAAGCTTCAATTTTTTTTTTCTGGGCTTGCATATATCTAAAGATATATTAAAAAAACTAAGAAGGATTGAAAATGTTCCTTCATGTTTACAATAAAATTAATTTATATTCAAGGTATGTGCCGTTTTTATAAATATTTTCGATAATTTTATTGCTGTCAACCAAGCTGCACTTGATCAATTTACTTCAAATTTTCAGTAGAGATGGCTTGAATATTTGCAATCCAAATGCCATAACTAATTTTATCAATTTCTAAAGATTTTTTCTCTGACTTATGGCCACCGAATGGCGTTGCTGGCCCACTGTGCGTGGGCGTAAAATATAGATAGATAAATGATATATGATGAATATGATAAATGACCGTATCGAATCAAAGCCAAAATAATGTATATTGTCAAAGGTCCAACCTAACATAAGTGCTACAGTGGCAGGTGATATAACTTTCGCGCTCAGCTGGAGAAAATTTCAAAGTGACTGAGGCAAAAATGCACCCGTAGCTGGAAATGGGCTAAGGCATTATTTTTTCCAGTCCATATTATGAAATAAGTAGATGTGATGGAGAGAAATGGATTTCATATTCGTAATAAGCATTCTTCAATTATATTTAAGGTGTTCTAAATTTAAAATATTAAAAATCTTACCGCACTGTGTAGTTTTTGAGTCTTTTGAAAGAAGCAGATCTTTAATCCCATAATGGTTTATTTTCTTAACACTTTAAAATTTTGCAAGGTCTCATAGAAATATTAACTATCTTTATGGGAGCTCAGAGAATATGCCCAAAGCGGCATTTAATCTATAAAAAGCTCCATTTAAACCAATTTTTCTAAAAGGCTTCCCAAAAGGCACGGACACTTGAATTTTTTACTAAAATGCATTGTTTTGTTGAAATATCTGTGAGTTTTTGTTGAATTATAAAGTAAAGGCAAGGAGGTTAGTAAAGAAATATAAAACTGCTCGAATGGTCACCTCAATCTTGCTTGCAGACACAATCCTTTGTCATGGAACTTTTTATAACATTCTGAACTAATTCTGGCTCAATTACTGCAATGGCCAGTTGGATTTTTTGTTTCAGCGCTGACCGCTGACATGGCTGTTTCCTCCTTTTTGCATCTACAACACAACCAGTGGACTCAAATTTATTGATTCCATTGACCACAGTGTTGCGAGACGCTGCGAGCCTTATAATGACCGAGAAGTGTGCGGGTTCTGCGAATCGTCTCCACAAAATTTGTACTATTTTTGTTGTGAATTTTCACAATTTGTACGCATTGCTTGACCGTGAAATTCTACATGACTAAACTGTCATGCTTGCTGTTGACAGCTGTCATAGATTTAGTCAGGGGCGGACCTAGCGAAATATTGCTCGCAGAGCTAACAAAATTTTTTCAAAATTAGAAAACACTAAAATTATCATAAAAATTAAAACTTTTTTCGTTTTTATAAAATAATTCTTGTGATAATTTAACAAAAATTAAAAATATTAAATTCATCGTGAAATCATAAAAAAGATTTTTCGACTTTCGGAAAAGCCATTTGTGGATTATTTGTCCATTGGAAGCAAGACGTATTGTCGAATCAGACAACGGAAGTGATTTTTGAATCTTCCACTTATTTGCATTTTTGTTTAAACAATTTTTTTTTTTAATTAATTGTTATTGAATTGTTATTGTAAATAAGTCATTTAAATGAATATTTGATTTGTAAATTTTACATGACAAAGAGGCTTGTATTTCTCTCATTAAATTTGAAAAATGTTGTTTTTATTTGATAAAATTTAATTATCTTGTGAATAATTTTCATACATAGTTTTTTTCAAAATTTTTGTAAGAAAAACTCTACACGAAAATTTTTCACATTCACTTATTTGCATTTTTGCGAATTCGTTTCTAATGTGAAATGAGTTCGCGATGGCGAATCCGTGATTTTGCATTATTTTCAAATGCATATCGAAGCCGAATTTTCACATGGACTTTATTTTTGAGGAATTTTTTAGTTCGCTGTTATTTATTCGTATTTTATAAGGGAATAATTGGTTTTATATGTTTTATATGAACAAAATTGTTGAAAAAATAATAAACATAAAATTAATTTGGAACTTTTGTAAAGTAAAATCTTAAAAAAAATATATAGCAAAACAAAAAAAAAAAATTTTTTTTTGTTCGACTTGGGTTGTGAACTCACGTACGCGAATCCGTCTTTTCATAATGAATCGAATTTATTTTGTTTTATTTATTTTATTTTATTTTATTTATTTATTTAAATTAATTAGTCTATGTAACAATTTTACTTACAGACTAAATGATATAAAAACATTATACTAGTAATTTTGAGTTTAAAAAATTGAATTTATATCATATCATTTTTTGAGACAGAAAAACCTAAATCATGAATAGAGTTTATGGAATTAAACAATACTAAAGCTCGATTGATTGGTGCATTAGCAGCATAATTAGAACGACGTGTTTCCAAGATAAAAGGATCAAAGTATCTTTATGATATAAAAACATTATACTAGTAATTTTGAGTTTAAAAAATTGAATTTATATCATATAATTTTTTGAGACAGAAAAATCTAAATCATGAATAGAGTTCATGGAATTAAACAATACTAAACCTCGATTGATTGGTGCATTAGCAGCATAATTAGAACGACGTGTTTCCAAGATAAAAGGATCAAAGTATCTTTATGATATAAAAACATTATACTAGTAGTTTTGAGTTTAAAAAATTGAATTTATATCATGTAATTTTTTGAGACAGAAAAATCTAAATCATGAATAGAGTTTATGGAATTAAACAATACTAAAGCTCGATTGATTGGTGCATTAGCAGCATAATTAGAACGACGTGTTTCTAAGATAAAAGGATCAAAGTATCTTTATATCCTAGAAGGCGCATTGAAATCAATCTTTTCCAAAAGTGCTGGACAATCCACCAATGTATTGATACTCTGCAAAGTTTTCAATCCTATTAAGAGACATCGGGTATTATATGAGGGAGGTAAGCCAGAAGTATAAAAAGAGCGCAAGGCAAACCTTGTGAACGATTTCTGAATTCGTTCCAGTCGAATTTTGTAAGACTTATAAAATGGATTCCATATAATTGCTGCATATTCTATTCTAGATCGCACGAGTGAATTGAACAAAGTTTTCAAAGTATACGAATCTGATAAGCCAGCACTGTTTCTTCGGATGAAAGCTAGCATGGCATATGGTTTGGGTATAATATAGTTAATATGAGCAATAAAAGTAAATTTACGATCGAAAACTACAACCAAATCCTTGTATTGATCAACGGATGCCAGTGGGGAGTGAGCAGTATGATGGGCGGACGGATGGAAATTAAAGATTTTGAGAAAGTCATAAAAACATTTTTTAAGACTTAAATAAAGACCGTTGTTACAGCACCAACAATATAGCTTATCAACATCATTCTGCAAAAGTCCAATGTCATTCAAATTATTTATTTTTAGAAAAATCTTCAGATCATCATCAGCGTAAATTGTCAAATTGACAATTTGAAAAAATGGAGGTAATATCATTAATAAATAACACGAAGAGTAGTCGACCTAAGATACTTCCTTGCGGAATACCAATAAGTTGCCAAATAAGAAAAAGATTTCACGATATCAAAAGCCACTACACATTGTCTGTTTACTAAATAAGATTCAGACCAACTTAGAAAACTAGAGTGGAACCCCAATTTTTCTAACTTTTTGGTTAAAAGAAGGTGAGAGACTTTATCAAACGCTTTAGAAAAGTCAGTATAATTTCAGTATAAATCCACCTGAAATCCTTGAATAAAAGCAGATATACAATATTCTAAAAACAAAACTAAATTTGTAGAAGTAGAATGACCAGAAACGAAGCCATGCTGACACGGAGAGATAAAGCGATTTATTGAAAAAAATAATTTTTCTTTAATTATGAACTCAAAAAGCTTAGAAACAGTAGTGAGCTGAGAAATTGGTCTATAATTTGCAATATTTTGTTTACATCCAGATTTATGGATTGGAGTAATAAAAGCTACTTTCCAACTATCAATAAAAGCCCCAGATCGCAAGGAGCTATTAAAAAAAAAAATTTAACGGAATAGCTAAACTCGACGTACAATTTTTCAAAAATATAGAACAGAGACCATCGGCATCCAAGCGAGTTGAAGGTTTAAGACTACGAATTCCATTTAAAACATCCGCAGTAGTTAAAGAAATAGCTGCAATGTCAATAACAGGTAGTACGTTGTCAACGCAATCAAAATTATTATTGGTAACATTTTCAAAATTCGACTGAAAGAAATCAGCAAACTTGTTCGCAATATCTTGAAGTCAAGTCATTTAAAACATACATGAATGTATATTAGAACAAATCTTCTTATATTTAAAAAAATGGATTGGTTTTCATATTTCTCTCAAATTTAGATATAAATTGTTAATATAAGAATTTGTCTAAGAAATTAAACTCCCTCATGGAATGCCGATTTGTTGCACACTTGGTACCGATAACGTAGCGGCATGATAGAGTTTGATAGGTAGAAATTTAGCAACACATATTCAATAACTGCAATAGCCGAATCGGTAAGGTGCCAGACCTACATTTAGATGACGTGGTTTGGAATCACATTGACTAATCCCGGGATTATATTGTCATCCCTACATGGTATCTATTGCCTACCAAAATTAGTCTTGAAGAGGAATTAAATAATTTGATCTAAAATGGAGTTATGAGAAATGTTAAAATTTATGGAAAGTGATCAAGGGAAGTTTGTCTATACATCTGGAACGACACGACATCTGGATCGACATGATTTCTGTAGGTTCACTAAAAGCACAGGTTCGCTCGTGAAATAAATCAGAAGAAGAGGTTAGATGGTAATACTACTAAAAAAGGAAAGGGCTCGACCCTTCTTACCTAACTTTATCATTCAAATAACATTGACATACTAAATACATACAAATACACATGGTATAATGATAGGTATGATAATGACAGTTCTGTTGGCGATTTAGAGTTATCAAAAACACATTGTATTGATTTGGCAACTCCCGATCGCCGCTCGTGAGAAAAAAGGTAGTTGTCAAGGCTACCTTGTAAGTAATTGTATCATATAAATACCTATGTATTTACTCGGAATATGAGAGTACTCAGATTTTAAAGTGAAATTGTTCTCTTATTCACTCAAGTGCTTTACTTACAGGGAGAGATTAAAAAAAAATTTAAAAAAGAAAAGAAATGTCACAAAGAGAAAAATAATAGAAAAAGTACGTGAACAGAAAACTAGTAGAAACTTGTAAATTAACAGCTGATGGAACGACTTGACAGCTATTTCAATCCCAAAAAAATTGTGTAAAGTTGCTTGAGGTTTTTGCTGCTATAATAAAAGGTTATAAATTATTGAAATAATTTCTTTTAATAATTTCATTTTTCTCAACATCACAAATTTTTCTTTTTCCATCCATTTTATAGGAACTCCACATGAAAGAACTTTCGATAGCTTGTTCTTTTTTTTTTATACGGTTGAAATTTTGCTAGCAGAAATTTGCAGCCACTTTTTTCTCTATCACTTCGTTTTCTTCTCTTGTTGCAAATTTTTCGAGTACGTGAACGCTTTACTTGTAACAATTTGTAACAATATTTTGTTAGTAAATAAACCTTTTGAATAAATCATCACTAATATCACATTTTCAAATAATTTTTTTAATAATTTTGATTGAAATAATTTTTTTTTTTTTATTGTTTCAAAAAACTCAAAGTTATGCAGCATTGTTTTGTTTCAAACTCATTTAATATCATATCATTTAATTCTTTGTACGCTTGTCAGTCCTGTACCAGAACCATATTTTTCGATTTTATTGAACATTTCCAAACAAATCCTATGACATAAGGAAAATCGACAAGTTCTCGATCGAGTTAAAAGAAACGACCTAATGAAGAACTATAAAAAGTAAAACTTCGAAATGCTTTTAAATCGAATTTATAAAGGCTGGACGAGCAAACAATAACAGCAAAATGTGATACTCTACCAGTAACAATAAAACTAACATCCATTTCACAGTAATACGTTGTCATTTTGTGGTAAGCCAAATGTCTGTGTGTCACCCACCCATTCACCGTTACAGGGCTCTAAAAAAGCTGTCAAAAGTTGTCACATAATTACAAGCTATTAAAACAACATAATTGTTGTTATTTCGTTGTTGTTGTTCTGTTTGTTGTTTTTACTGAGTGTAAAACTCCTCACCCAAAGTAGTCACGTAGGATACTTCGCTCACACTCTGCCCTCTATTGAAAAGGAATAACAAAACAACGAAGAAAATTGAAATTCTTTGCATACAGTTTTGATTATCCTGTAATGCGAAGGAACTCAACACAGCAACAAGTTTTGGCGAGCTTTCATTATACTGCGTAAAAGTGACAAACTGTTTTCATTAAAATATTCTAATTTGTTTTCCCAATGAGACGAGAATACAACGAAAACAACAGCAACAACAACAACAACAGGCATCAGGATAATCCACTTCGCCGTATCCTGAGCGTTCTTAATACGATATTAAATTGTTTTTCGAGGTTTTTCGTTTTACTTTTGGTTTTTGACTGAACTTCTTTGGTAAATTTTTATTCAACCCTTTGTAGAAGCAGCCTGTTAGTGGTAGGAACAGAAGATTCCCCCGCAGGGATAGCGGATGAATGTGACATTATTTCTGTTAAACGATGCGATGCAACGCAGCGGCGAAAAGTTTAAATTTAATTAATTGTGGAAGATGGGTTTTAAGCGTGGTGACAGCCAGACATTAGTGGTTGTCACAGTGCCCACGGCTTGGATCTGCAGAGGTGGTTACGAGCGAGGATACACTTAATAAACTGATGTTGTTTTGTTGATGCTGACATTAAATTAAGAAATTGAATTTTGGCGACGAGTTGATGACAATAAATCTTAAATGCAGTTGTGATGGGTTTTATTGAATTTTAAAGAACAATTGTACAGGTTGATAAAGAAAGAGTAAAGCTGAGCGGATTGAGTGCAACCAATAAAATATGTTTACACAATAATATTATTATTCGTCTTTGGTATAATGCAGCTCTTTCACAGAGCAACTGTTGCTTAAATTACATAATAATTTTAAGATTTTTAACGAAAATTATTTTAAATAATTTCTCTAAGTGTAGATAGATTTTCAAATTTACTTGAGTATCAAAATTTTAACTTTTGTTATTATTACTTTTAAATTATTTTAACTTATAAACTTAATATAACTTACTTAATGTTATATTAACTTAAGTACTAAAATTTTAACTTTTCCGCGTTTATCTCGAAACAAGTCAAATTAGTGGAAAAATTTTTCTTTTCACACATTTAGTGGAAAAAAGGTCACTTTTATTTTCTTGTTGGAGCTTAGCTAGGGATGCTCCCATAGTGCAAATAATAAGAAGAATGTTTTAGTAATCCGATCTCGGCAACGGGCTTGCCTATTTTAAAAATTTGTTTACTAAACAGTTTTTGGCTTCTCAAAATAGGTCGTGACGTTGCTCAATTTTAATTAATTCAAAGAATTTTACTAAAATCATAAATAAGCTGAGTGTTGCACTTTACCGAATTTAGTGTTTCTGACAACATGCGCATTATTATCCTTTATGTTTTTCATTGTTGGTAATTCTTCATAATGCCACACACTGGAAAATAAAAGGCCTTCCCACACATAATTTGCAGGGAGTATAATATGTTTCTGCATGTTTCTTGGAAACAAGTAATCATAATTGGTTCCACATGTAATATGATAAATTAATGCAATTTTCTTTATATATATATTTGCATCTTAACATTATATAATTTTACCTTAGCACTTGTTGTTTGAATTTAAAAACAATAAATTTGTTTTAAAGAAAATATATTTTCATATAAATATATTGTAATTATAAATGAACTGAGAACACTTTTAGTCTATTACTACGTGTCTGCTTGGCAATATAATTTAGTGAAGAATAACATTAAATATTCACGGACAAATATATATTAATTGGAGAATACATAATTTAATTCCAGTCAAGCAATTATTTTCAAAACGATAATTAAGTACAACATAATATATTTACCGATGATTACACTATATTTACTTGGAAACATATTTTAGCAAAATAAATTCCAAAACTTCTTCACTGTGATTACAAAATATTTACTTAGAAGTAATTGTTGGTTTGAAGCAAAAAAAAATACGTTTAGAAAACAGAAAATAAATTTTCTCGGATTAAATTATGTTCAGAAGTCACCATGTTATGTTTATCCGACATTACAATAATTTTTATAAGCACACTTTATAAACACACACCGCTTTATCAGCAAAGTTGCTTCAAAACTCACCTATTTTTACAGCTGAACCGCCTTATTTTTCTTTTATTTTGTTTTTTATTTTATTAATTTGAAACACTTTTAATTTAAACAAACATTTTCAGAAACACTTTTCACAAGAGCTAAACTTTTCAACACGTTTGGTGCGGCTGCTTGAAACTTAAAATGACGCCAAGACTTGGCAACTGTTAAAAGCAAGCGCATAAAGCAACAAGGATTCCGATATTTTTCGTGCAAGTGCAAAAGAAACAGATATATGTATGTCTCTGCGAAACAAATAAAAGAAAAGAGATCTGTTTGTTTTAAATTTGCAGAGTTCTGTTCTTTTTGAGTTTAACAGTGATGCAAATATATTTTTATTGGGTAAAAATACACAATTCTATTTTGGCACAAGCATATTAATGTAGACGTTAGTTTTTTAGCTAACGTTGTTGCTAATGTTGTACACAACTAATATCTTCTCATATCCAAAAATAATGCTATTGAAGGAATTCTTAATCATTATGTGGTTCCCTCTGAATATTTTGTTTTTGAAACCAAACATATATAAATATATTTTTCTCTGCGTGCACGTATTCAACGACTTGTTGTTGTTATTTTTTCCTTTTTGTTCTACGATCAAACAGTAGCTCATAATGTAAGACAGAAACAAAAGATTGTGTTGTAATTCGCCGCATTTTGTATGTTCGATAATTTGAAAACGTGCTCTGACCCGAGCACTGCCAGCAAGCGCATTGTTGTTTTTTCATGTTTTTCGTTGTTGGTACGGTGCACAATGGTATAAAAATGGGAAAATTATGAAAATTTATGAGTTCCTATGGCCGATGTTAAATTTTTTTTATTTTTTAAGAATTGTCTAATTAGCATGTTTCCAAAAGTTCTTGGTGAAATCTTTCAGGATTAATGTGCAGAAACCATGAAAGTTGTAATATTATAAAGCGTTCAATAAATTCTTGCTAACAAGAGGTATATTTCAAATTAAATAACATGTGAGCCACTGAAAAAAATGTGGATTGCTTTTCTTTTACTCTTAACTAAATAACATGAAATAAGAAATTTGCAATGCTAGACTTAGAATTCATTATATTCTATTTAAGACAAACAAATTTTTTATATTTCTAACTCCAAAAATAGTTTAATGTCATTTTTGGCAGAGAATAACTATCTGCCGACGTCGACCAGTGTGCGCTCGTTTAGATTAGCATCATTATTGGATTAATACCAAAACTTAAAAAATAAATTAACTACAAAATCTTGCCAAAACAGTTCTTATGAATGAAAAACTAAATGCGTTTTGTATGAAAAAATCTCATTTTATTGATTTTTTTTTTTAATTTTATGTGGTAGGTGGACGTGACCGAAATATTTTCTTCTTAATTTTGCGCATAAATATATATTTCCGTACGGAGATATTTTTAAATCGGGCTTATATGAAGGAAAATATGGCGTTTTAAATTGTATTATTATATAGAAGATGGGCGTGGTTCTGAACGGGATTGATTTTTTGTTTTGCCTTATGGTTTTATATTTTTAAATCTAACTCACATGCAAAATGTTATTACTCTACGACTATTATTTCTATTTATTGGCACATTTTGTATGGGGTCAAACCACTGTGCGGTGAATATCCCGCTGAATATGTGGATTTTGATGTCATTTGGATGGATAAATTTTTAAAAACCCACTCGCAGAATATTCGGCGGACTGTTTTGATTGTTGCTTATTAAATTTAGCTTTATTAATCTTTTTTTAGTTCTAATGTAATATTTTTATTAGTTAGTGTCAAAAATATTTCATTTTAAAATGTCATCTTGTGTATGGTATTAAATAATTATCTCCACAATAAATAAAATAAAATAATGTAATCTTCTGGCCTTATTGTCACCTCTATTTTGAAATTCGAAGACTGACTCAATTTCATAATTAACTGCCAGTTATAATTCCAAAAATACAAGTAAGTGCAAAATCTAAAATGAGCAAGCGTCCGTACGTCCAAAAGTTTAGAGAAGATTGGAGAACTCATCCAAAATAAGAATGGATGGATAGCAGAATTAAAAATTCAAGGGCTTTTTGCAAATATTACAAACAAGAGTGGTTTCGCTCTTTTGTGTATTTATGAATACACTAGTGTACTTCTGTCAAAAAATTACACTAAATACACATGCAACAACAAATACCATAGCTTTTGAAGTTACACTTTATGTGTTTCTTAACAACATCAAAAGATGATTGTAATGTAGTTGTATGTGTTAATTGTATCATTTTGACATTACTTGGCAGCATTCTTGGTACCATTTCTTGTCCTTTGTTCGCAATAATTTTTCGCGCTACCTCGTCACATCATATCGTTTTCTAATTAGAACTGTTTAAAATCCATCTGTAATGAAGTCTGTAATGGAAAATGTTAAAATAAGGAAAAAACGTTCAATTGCCACCAGTGTAGCCAATAGTAGATACACTGCTGTGGAAGAAGTCACTCACTCTTTCCCTTGTATTTATCGGTACAATTACAATCAGTACATCTAATACGAAAGAGCGAATACCACTAATAAAAAAGTTGTATTTACACTTAAAGCATTTAATTGGTTGCGCTTTTTTTTTGTGTGCAATGAAGACAACACAAATTTTTTTTTTATGTATCTTTTACTTTTGACGCTGACAGTATGTCTTTATAAAGAAAATTTATAATAACTATTTCAATTTTCAAGATACGGCTTAAAAAGGCACAGAAGTGTTGCCACGACTACAATGTTTCCGAATCATATCTAATGTTAATTGTATCGAATGCAATCTATGCCTACAAAAACATTGATGAGGAGTGGATTGATTTAAATTAGTATGTGAGTGATTTCATCAATTATCGGTTAAGTGTGGAGTTCACCATCTGGAATCTTTTTGTAACTTTTCTAATTTGAAGACAATGGTTTAAAATATTTTTTTTTTCTTTCCTACAGTTTCAATAATGATTTCTTTTAATATTCATGGTTTGTTGTTGGACATAAAAAAAAAATAATGTTTTTTATTAAGAGATAGGTTCTCTGTTAACATAGTCAGAATAAATAAAGGAATAAATGACACACTAAGTGTAGCGCAAGCAGAAGAATTGATATTTTTTGTGATTGTTTTTTTCTATCTTATTATTTTAACATTGATCTCTTCATATTCATTATATTAAAATATAATTATATTTATATTAAGTTATATATTATATTATATTAACAGAACTAAAAACAAAAGTTGTTTAGCGGATTTTAGCGGTTTTGTTTTTTGGCAAATTTTGAGGATTTTAATCAGCAGTGGATGGCAATGCTGGTACGGTAAATGTTTTAGATTTATCTATTGTGCTCTATTTCGAACACTAGAGGAAGCAGCTGTACACATTTTTTTAAAAAATTGCAAAAAAATCTTAAGCCGCTCTTTCACCGAGAAAAAAACTTATGTTAAATTGAAAATCAAACCTAGTATAATTTATAAGATGGCTTTAGCAGTTTTCAGTCACCCAAGTACTTTATCAAAACGCCTAAGTTTTACATGTTGACTTGCCAATTTTTATTGGGTGATAAATTAACCAAGTATTTGGTAATTTTTTATACACAACTTTGCTTGACTGACTTGATTTTGCTTGACTGAAATCGGCAACTACACAAAATTTTTCTTTTATCGACACCGTTGTTCTGAGAAATTAATAACTTCTGGGTTTTTCTTGCTACTTCACGTATATTATAACAAGAACATTAAATTAAATATCAAATCAAAAAATTTTACCTTCGCATGTCGTTGAGATTCGAACCCACAGCAACTGATACCACTGTGTATGAAGCCACTACACTACGCATTGAGCCAAACTCCTTCGTTACGCGGAGTGATTTATTCAATATTAATTACAACTGAAGCTATGCTGCAGCATAACACAAAAATCTATTAAAAGATTTTTGTTGTATTGCTATCATCAGAATAATGTGATATACTGCATCTGTTAACATAACTGCAGTTATGTCAGCAACTAGTAGCAAGGCTGCTTGGACCAGTGGGTAGAGCGATGGACTGGCACCAAAAGTTCCATTTTCAATTCCGCACGGCGGGTAAAGAAATTGTTTTTTTCTTTTCTTTTTATTGATGATATGTAATAAAATGTACTGCTGTGAATATTAAAGTGTGTTTTTTAATTTACTTTATGTTATTTTTGACTTTAAAAGTGGTTTTATTACAAAAAAAACGATTAAATTATCAAATCTATCCTTCAGCCGTGTGTCTAATGACGCAGCTGTTTTTTTTTTTTTGAAGAAAATAGCTCAAAACTATGCTTAAGACATCGATGCAAGTTGTTTTTTTATTTTGTATTTTTGGATTTTAGGCTTAGGTGAATCAAATATTTTTTTTGGGAAGGTATCGAAGTGTGTGCTTTCAAAGCAATGTATTAAACAATAAATTACTTAGGTAAATAAGCATAAGCTTATAATTCCCATACAATTCTATTTACCTAAGCCGACTTAGGTGATTTACCTATTGTTTTTTTTCTCAGTGTACAGTGAGTCTTGTGGCGGTATTTGTATAAATCCTTCAAAAAACGGCAAAAAATTGCTTAATCTCACTACTTTTGAATAGCATCTTCTTGCTCTATTGCAAAAAAAATTTTATTCTGAAAAATTCACACTGATCAGAAGAGAATCGTTGATATTTTCCAGGCTAAAGGTTCCATTAATGTAGAAATGCCGCATGGTTTGAAGACTTTCACCAACCATTTCTTTTATTGAATTTGAAACAAAATATTATTGACATTAATTCCTTATATTAATTCCAATTTTTCCTTGGTATTTACTTCCATTTTGAAACGATATATGTATATGTTATTTTACTTGATGTTTTTCTCAGTTTGAATAAATGCCAACTGATGTCGGAAAAGAGATAGTTTGTGTTCTTTAGAATTTATAATTTATACATTATAAAAAAATTCAATGTTTTCTAATGGATAATCAAAGTTTGTTGAAGCTTGTTTGAAGCTCATATTTACTCAATTTAAATCGGCTATGAACATAATTAGCTCGCGAGCTAAGAGCTTTTTTCAAAAATGTCCGATGCAAAAAAGCTTTCAGTCGGCAGGCAGACTCTAAACAAGAAGTAAGTTCTTTCGCTTTGTTCGCTGAATTTCAATATAATTATGTTGTGTTTGTACACCGAAAATAATGAAATACATTTGATACTTTAAAAACGTATCACTTTTTATTCATGTAAACAATCATTGTTTTCAAAGTTTAAAAGAGTTTATTTTATATTAATTTTGTTTGACGGTAAATTCAGTGTATAAAAGGCTTTATTAAAAATGCCAAAAAAGTTACTAGATATAAATATTTAATTTAAATTTTGTTGATGTTAAATGGAAAAATAATGGGAAGGAAAAAGGTAAGTACAATTCATAAACGTAATAAGCATTGTTTTGTATTCTTCCTAAATTTATTTTTTAGATGAAAATGTTTACTAGCCGTAAAAGACCGCATAATCCGAAGATGAATTTTTGCCTTTGTTTGGAATTTTCTCCATATATTATATAAAATATTAAGGGGTTTCATGCAAATGGGCAGAACCCTTAAGAATGATATAAGCCGTATAAGTTTATCACCCGTCAAAATTGTCTATACAAAATTTTCTATACAAGGAAATAAAGTAAAAAAATTATCATATTAAAAGATCTTTGAAAAAAGTTTAAGACATTATGGAAAAGACGGTCAAAGCTTAAAATTTGTAACCAAAAACTTCAACTTTAGACTTGAATATCTCATAGAAGAAACATGACATACAAATGGTTAATACAGTATTGAATTGCTTATTTAATTATCTGTCAGATGACATACTACTGATTGCTTTATACGAAACAGTTTTGTTTCTTGAATGGGAAAACTGGATCAAAGTCTAAAAAATGCAAATCAGCCTGTATCTCAAAAATCCGATCTATTAGGTGAAAACTTAGTAAAGACGTAGAATAGGCATAAGAAATTCTTCTAGAAAAGTATTTCAGGTCTCTGGATAAACAACCTTGTAGACTAGTGTTATTTATAAAGCAGAGCTATAAAGCAAAACATTATGAAATTTTTGAATAAACTTAATATAGAATTTAATTTGAAGTAATTTATATAATAAATATAAAACTGAGATTGGCCAATTTTAAGTCCATTAATTGAAAAAAAATTATATATTGAATAATAATATCGATATGCATTTTCATCATGTTTTTTTTTTTTTTGAGTGAAAATAGCTATATTAAAATCTGAATAAATCATTGGCACCAACACCAACAGAAAAAGCAAAAACATTTCAAACTAGCCAGCAACACTCTTCATTAATTCGAAACGCAGCCACTTGATGACTGAATTCAACTGGGAAATAAAATAGTTTTGCTGTGAACAAGTGTGCCTGAGTGTGTATGAGAGTGCATGTTTATGACTGGCATTGTGCGTTCAACTTCTTGTCGTAGATCACAGCAAGAACAACGGCACAAACACCTGAAGTAGACAAAAACATTTCCATATTCAATGCATTCAGTTTCTAGCTATCTTACTTCTGTTTCCACTCTCTCCCACCCCCATTCTATGGCTATCTGTCCCTTTGCAACCATGTTGAAAATATGCATTTGTCAAGTGCAAATGTCAATTGCAAAATGCAAAATGGCGAATTATTGAGATCGTGTTGAAAGTCATCAGGCGACGTGAGTTGATTATAAATCTGCTTGCAAATCCATTCACTCATACCAAATACATACATATCTGTGTACAGAACCTACCTGTAGTCACTAACTCATCTTTGTACTACATGATTTTGTATGCTATGCGGCAGTGATCAAAATTTCATTAAATCACGTTCCAAATATGAAGTCAACCACAAAAAATGTAGTACCGAGTTTTGTCAAGTCCTTGTTGGTGGGCGTATAACGGAAATCATTGTTCAATTTAATATATTTTTTTATAACTTGTTATTTTTAGCATGTTATTATTTATCAATGCATGTGGCATAAAAACTAAGAAAACTAATTAAAAACGTGGTTTTCGTTTACATCGACCAGGTAAAATAAGATCACATGTACTTTTGTGTAAGTCGAGGTGTTTTAAGGTGCTATATTTTGAAAGCAGATCTTTTATATGACGTTATCTTTTTTTAATATTCTTATTTGTAATATATTCTTTTAGTTTTAAAGATATTTAGTAAAATTTTGTCGTTCGCGCTATTTAGTTATTGTTATGATAAAATATTACCATTACTACCAAGGCACCAATAGTAATACGTAGAGTATTTCTTAAGTCTTGCGCCTAGGCAACACTAAGCAGTGCCGGGCAAATTTTGACAGTTACATTCAAAAGCTCGACATTTTCTAGCATAAGCGTATTAACAAGATTTTGGTGTATGTGCGCTTATTTTGTTATATACAGTGGCTTAAATTAAACAATGAACATTTCCCTGCGAAGATTTTTTACGATTTTCGACGTGGATTGACGTGGTTCACATTCATTATGATTTAAATAAAAAATGTTCTTAAAGTTAACAATTTAAGACAGAAATTCTCATTTTTTTCCAAACTATATTCTTAGGCGCTCATTATATGCCGACTATGCTTAAGGTATCCATCCATCGTTGGCCAATTTAACCAATCTTTACGAAGTTTGATCTCTTGGATTGGACAAAGCAATATAAATTATTTGAACAAAGGGCCAGTTTTTCAGTACTAGTTTAAACTTTAGTTAAATTAAACAGAGTTAAATTTAACTCACTAAAATTGGACGTTTAAGCTCGGATTAGGCAAAAAAGAATCACATTATATTATAGTTTAAGTCAATTTAAATACAACGAATGTTAAAATATCTCGTTAAAACTAGTTTAAACGTCCAATTTTGGTGAGTTAAACTCGGTTTAATTTAACTAAAGTTTACACTCGTACTAAAAAACTGGCCCTAAGAATGTGAAGTTTTATATCAGATTCAGTTAAATCTGCAACTTTTCAAAAAGTTGGTCAACATCAATTGGAGTAAATAGTATTATATATATATATATATAATAAGTATTATATTTTTACTATTTTTAGACGTACATTTTATCTAAATAACTTGCAGAAAACAATAATAATTACATTTTTTTTTTTTTATTTTTATATAAGGCAATTTTGGCCTTATTGCAATATACGTGGTATTGCAGATGGCTGATACGCGGTATTGCACGCCCAACGACGATATGTATTTATATTAACATGTATATTTTTATTACAGGTGTAGTTGAATAAAAAGCGACAATGTTCGTCAGCAAACCGGCTTTCGACTTTGCTTAAATTCTGGTCGCTTCAAAACATGAAATTCAATGGTGCGATGGTAGCATGTTGAACTTGTAGCCGTATGGTGCGCGGTTCAATGCGAGCTCGGAGCGGTAAAAGACAATTTTTTGTTGAACATTTTTTTTTCTTAAATATTTGTAAGTAACAAATATAGATAACAAAAAACCACAGGTGCGTCGTTGGACTCACGAGAGAAGCGAAGCTTTTTTACAGTTCCATAGATATGATAATTTAATTTTTTTTTTTTAATAACTTAAATTTTAAAATTTAAAAGATTAAATATATTAAAAAAACACACGTTAATATTCACACCAGTAAGTTTATTACATATCATTATTATATTATTTTATTACACGTTACTGTCATTGTTTTTTCAACGCACTAGTGGGCAATTGTTAATTTTTCTTCGCACTATGCAAAAACAACACAAAAGCATATACCAACAACAGCATAAACAAATTCACATAAAAAAAAATACCACTTTTCCCACCGTGAGGATCGATTCCATGACCCATTGATTAATTAACCTACATACCTTCCACCGATCCAAACAGGTCTGTTGAATCCTAACGTTGATTTAATATTAAATACATAACTGCAGCTATGTTAACAGTTGTTAACAGATGGCACTAACAAGCTGAGGATGATGACCAGTGTTGTCATTTGCAAATTTAAATAGTGGTAGGGTGAGTATAAAATGGGTGGTGAATTTTAAAAAACGGGAATATATTTTTCTTCTTATGGAAAAATTCGACTGAAGTCCTACAGCAAAACAAATCATAAGAGGTATACCATACAGTACGTTTTTCCACACTGAATTAGTTTTATTGCAAATAATTCCCACATAATGTTCTTAAGACAGTACTAAAATACGATAATAAATGTTATAAGAAATAAAATATATGCAATAAAATTTCTAAAATTTTAATTATAATGCAATAATTTTTATATAACTATATAGATTTTGTAAGTGCTAGAAAAAAAAGTGCTAGACTTACCACAATTGTGGAAAAGTGACAACACTGATGATAGCAAGTGGCTTAGCAGCTACCCACACCATAAAAATCTATAAATCAACTCTTGTAGCAAGTGACTAAGCAGCTACCCAAACCACACAAATACATTAATAGGTTATTGGATGTGCTGCAACATAACTTCAGTTGCACTTAATACTGAATTAATGCAACTGCGTAAGGAGGGTGTTTGGCTCAATGGATGGAGTATAGAACCCCAAACCAAAGGCTTGCGGTTTCGAGTCCCTACGGCAGGGGAAGAAGTGTTTTTTTATGTTTGTTATATTAAATTGTCTTGTTGTAAAAAACACAGAAACAAAGAAACCATATAAAATTCTAAGAAAAAAACTGTCAAAAATTTTTCAGATTTCACTCCAAGCTAATCACAGAACGGGGCGTAAAAAGCTTCGCTTCAAAAATAAAACAGTACGGTCTGTCATTTGTACTGTGAGGATCGAACCTGGGTACTATTCAAAGCATTAAATTAAAATAAAACCTTTTAACAACCAACTCGCCTATCTCCATATTAAAAATGCCAGTTGGCTATATGAAAAAAAGATAGATCTTGAACTTTTACTGGTATGCAAGCAGATTACTTTAAACTATTTTGTTGCAATGCAGAAGGGTAATAAAATAATATGAAAAAAAAAGTAATAAAATAGTAATAAAATAAATAAGCAATCCCTACTAAAATTCCATTCTTGGGAAAGTGTTATTTCTACCGTGCTTGGCGGCCACACACATACTTTTTTTAAAATCAACCTTTTTTGTTAGTATTATAATGAATATAGAAATTAAAAAAAAAAAAGTGACTTTAGTTTTACCATATAAAACTGTGCACCAATTTTTTTTAGACTTAACCAACATTCAGGGGATGCTCCCAATAAATAAGAAAGCATTGTTATGATTCAAAAGATGGGTGGCAGTTAGTTGGAGGGTGAAAAGATGGAGTAGTGTCGGTAAATGAATCTCGTTATTATTATGCCAATTTTTTTTCTAACCATGAAATTCTGTCGGTAATCGCAATACAAAATCGTTTATGCATAGGTTTTTAAAATTTGAGCCCAACTTAAGCTCATTAGATTGTGGCGGCCATGTATAGTGGGTAGAGTTTGTCACCCATACGCCAAAGAATACTGGTTCAATTCCCACCTGACACAGAAAGTTTTTTCAAATTAATTAATTATTCTGCTCCACCTCTCTCCAGACAATGGCAAACCTCAGAGAGTTTGAGAACATAAGCCGTTCGGAGCCGGCATAAAACTTGTAGGTCTAGTTTTCGATCATTTGTGATCAAACATTTTACAACACAATTGATCTCAAGAAGCTCGGTCAAAGTCCTTTTAAGGGCAGAAATGGCCATTTCGTTTTTCTTAAGCTCATTAGATGGGTTATATTCCAAAAGTATTTCTGATCCATGCACGCTGTAGAAATTATGAAAGGTGATGGTAAGAGATTGAAAACTGGGAAATTTCAGTTTAAAATCTCAAAAACTGAGAGAGCTCAAAGCAAAAACCGTTATTTTGTTGGATATTTTTTAGACTCTCGCTTTTGATTATTTAGAGGATATTGACTCTTTATGACCGTATGTTTGCTCTCAGCCACCAAAGCTTTTTAACCATTCCAGTCGTATGTCTGCTTCCAGCGACCAAAGCTTTTTTACCGATATTATTATGTATATTGTATTGATATTATTATATTATATTGCTATGTAATATATATATAAAGTTTTAAAAAGAACTAATAAATTTTATTTTTCCGTCATTGTCTTGCATATTGTGTATTACTGTTCTTTCAACGAAAATTAATTCCGACCAGCATGACACCCATATATAAAATTAATACGATCGCAAAGGGTAAAAACTAGCTTTAAATCAGCTTGATCAACCTTTTCATATGTAATATTTACCGCTGAATCGGATGTTATGATAAGAAGTTTCGAAAACTTAACTCTTCAATTTCCAGCGCTATGCAGTTACAAATTTTTATACCCCAACTCGTAATGCGTAAAAGGTACGTCATTCTATTTTCAACGCCAATAAGAATGTGGCAGGTATAGAAAAGTATGCATATTTTTGATCAACATTACCACCTGAGTCGATTTCCGTCGGTTCATCTGTCTGTCCGTCCGTTTGTCAGTCTGTGATCACGATTACATCAAAATGTAAGCTTTTTTTAAAAAAAATAAATATCAAGTTCGAAAATGAGCAAAGTCCGATGAAAACCTCGCCTACCTCCCATACATAGTGGCTTAATTTTAAAAATAAATTCTCTTAAAAACTCGAAAATATTAGACAAATGTTATGAAATTTTGGACATAAGCTTTGATATTTAATATCAACCCTTACTTTTAAATTTGGCAAAATCTAACGAAAACTCCATACGAAGTGACGTCATTAAAATAGAAAAACCTTCGTAAATATATGCAACTGAGTCTCATCTTGTCTGTACGTATCGAAATTCCACCCACATTGTTGGTCCGACCTATATTATGTGACATCTTTAAATTAGAAAAGTGATCTTGGCATTCTATTTTTTATCGAACTTCGTCCACACCGTGCGTCTGACTTCCAACACATTTTGCACATATAATTCTTGATAATTTGAGCAATTTTAATACTATAAAATTTGGCAGTTTTAGACAGAGTCACTTTATTTTTAATCAAACTCCAGCTACACCGTTTGTCCGATTTCATCCAAATTTCGCATATATATTCTTTATTATAATGAGCAGTTCTTAGCCTACATAAATGGGTGGTATTAGACAAGGTGGAGTACCAATTAAATTCTAACCGAACTCCCTCTACACCGTTTGTCCAACTTCAACCCAATTATGGACATTTATTCTTTTGAATAAGGAGTTTATAAAAGTGGGCGAAAGTATACAGGGGGCATGCCACTTTAATTTAAAAGCAGCTTCTTCTACAGATTCCAAAAAAAAAAAAAATTTAACAATATAGGGATACTCTCCATGTGTAGTAATGCAATCCGTACAAATGCCGATTGTATTTTGTCTATTTTTGCAACGTGTAACGGACATATTCTAGACATAGAGAATACCCCTAGCATATGCAAACTGTGAAAGAAACAAAAATGCCATATAAAATGCTTGGTTCCACAAAATTGTGAAAAGATAACCAAAGTGAGAAAAAAACCATGGAATGTGCACATTCACTCAAACGATTTAAGTCCGGGGGTTTTATTTATTTATTTTTAAGCACTGTGCAGAAATACAATCCGTAAGCTTACTGCATCTTGCTGCAAAACGAAACGAAGACCTATAATGAACGAAGAAACGAGCGACGTAGAACTATATTGGAACTTAGTAAAAGAAGTCTACGATTATTAAATTATTTTATCAATAAATATTTAAAGCAAAAAAAGAGAACATTTATAAAATTACTTTTGTTTGTTTGTTCTTTATTAGTTAATTTACTGCTTATGTTTAAGTTTATTATTTTAGAAGAAAGTTCTATTTTTGAGAAGTACTGTTTTATAATTTGGGAAATACGATTTATAGTAGAGCGAAGTATTATTTTTTACTTTTTATATATAAAAAAAAAGAATCCAAGGAATTTATAAAGACCCCAGGATACAAGTAGTGAAAAAACTTTGCAGACATATCGATTATTATTTTATATTGTATGTATTGAAGTATTATTCGTCCATATCTCAACAGTTGACATCATATAAGTGAAAAAAATTAATTTCGTATTAAGGGGGTCTACTGCTTGGATACGGTGGTAATTTTGTTGTCGGAAGGTCCAATATGTTTTTTTATGGGGATGATTTTTTGCCAACACATTATATTACATTTCTCAATGGTATGCAGAATGTAGCTATGCTAAAATAAAGTGGTTTTGAAAAACGTAAAAATAATGGGGAAAAAGTATGGAAGAAAATTTGTTATCAATTCATAACAAACATCCTTCCCTCAGTCAAAAATCACGTACTACTTTTAGTTTCGACGCTTTAAGGAGAATTTGTTGACCTTGAATTACGGTTTCCTCAAAATCCTGACGTGATGGAGAAATTTGAGTGTCAGATTTGTGATTAGGAGCTCGGGTATAATTGAGAGTAGTTGTCGGTTTCTTACGCACATTTTGGCTGTCGCACTGTGTAATCTATTAATAGATTTTTTTAATTGGAAAGCTATTAAACTAATAGCTGCAACTAGCTAAACTACTGGTTAGTCTGCCACGTTTTTACTTCTTCGATTTCTACTACATTTTGCATTTTTGCAATGCAAAAATATTTGCATTATTCCTAAATCTATCACTTTTTTATGTCAGACTTAATAAAACGATTTTTATATAAAAATTATTGCATAATAATTGCAGTATTATAAATTTTATTACAATTTTTACTTTTTTTCCGTATAAATTTTAATCGTATTTAATCGTATTAAAATCGTATTTGAAGGAGCGATCTTATCAAATATGTTTCCGAGACCAATTGTCTTCTGAATTTAGTGCTGAATCAGGTGTTCCTCAGGGTAGCCACCTTGGACCACTTCTGTTTATTTTAGCAATCAATGATGTAACTCACATCATGGAACACTCTCATCTGCTTATCTATGCCGATGATATGAAAATATACAGAACGGTAAATTCTAAGGACAATTCAGATCTACTCCAGTCTGATCTGAAATCTTTTGAAGTTTGGTGTTCTAAAAATAATACGATATTTTTTTTTTGCTATTTTCACATTTTTTAGGTCAACAAAATCCCTTCAGTGCTTATAATCATAAATTTTGCCTACTGTAAGTTATGTGATGCGAACTCAAGTCAAGCAATAGAAATTAATGCAATTGATGGACGTATAACACACACATTCTAGTTGTTGTTGTTGTTTTTACTTAAAGTTGATGTTACAAACAACAGTGCAGCTTTTATTGTTGTTATTGCTTTATGTGAATGCAGTTGTTGACGTTATTCGATACGATGATGTCGAGGACAATGAGTGCTTGAATGTGTTAAGAACTGCGCGTGGCGTGACATCAACGTGATTGTCACAGTAGCTGTGGCTGTGGTGCTGAGCATACTCGTAAGCCTACTTCAGATATAATTTAGAGGTAGAACAATTTATTAACCAAAAAATAATAAATTAACAAAACAATATTATATGTATATATTGTTTGCGTATTTTATGTTTTATTCAAAATATTGTGTGCTATTGAAAAAGTCTATGCATAACATAAATTCAAAATTTCTAAAAAAGTTCGGCTTAGATAATTTGAAGGATGTTGAACATTACGATGTTTTAAGACAAAAACAACTCATCGAAATCCTTAAAGTTATGATTAAAATTTGAATATAACACAACATAGTATGTTTTAAAAAACTTTTTTACACATGTAACCAAATAATTTAACCTTTTGTCCCAGCCCCACTTCATGTCATACAAACATATGGACACCCCTAACAGCAAACATATGAATTTCAGGAAATGTGTTTCACCTTTTACGAATATGTTCGCATAAAAAGCCCTAATTTCAAAATAAAATGTTTATACATTTTCCCTCGTATCATGCTTACATATTTCATTTACGAATGGCAACCCTTATCAAGGACATAAAATGAAATTCAAAATGAAAGTTGTATGGCTACATGCTTGCTTTAGTAAAAAAAAAAAATAAATACAAGATTGTTGTTTAAAAAAAACAAACTTACCCACAAACTTTTGCTCTAAAGATTGCCAATTTTCAGACACCTCATTTTGAAAGCTGAAAAAAAAACTTTTTACTGGTCCCTTTTTTTATTCGTGTCATATTGAATATCTAATTTAATAAAATAACAGGACAACAGACCTGACATTGAGCGACATCTGCAGGTAGTTTCATACTTTATTCTAATATTTCAAATTTCTTGCTACGCATAAAATAAAGTTCAATTTTGTTATTCAAAAAGCTGTCGGCTTACAAGAAACCGAAAATCATTTTATTTCTTGGTTTTTTGTTTGTTCTTAATAAATGTTCTCTTCAAGATTAATTGTCTAATAAGTGAAACATTCTCATTAACACCAGCAATTCATCTATTTCAATAAAGGTCCTTGTAACGACTAACAAAGCGTCCTTATTGCCAACTGTCACAACTATGCGAACGTTGTTCACTGTTATGAACTTCATTTGTCATTTTGACAAGGTCCTTCTTTGTAGCTTTTGTTGCATTTAAGCAGGATTTTCTGTGTTTTAGAGTGCTGCAAGATAGATACATTTATTTCAACAGGCTCATAATTAAAATGAAAATGTTTGGAGTGAAACAGCAGTGAAGTAGCACAAAGAAAGAGAAGATGGAAATAAACACTGGAATGCGCAGTCAGTCACTTAATACTTTAGTTCAAGTGGACAAAAAAGATAATGAGCTCATTTATAACCAGACTTAAAGATTAAAAAATGTATTCGTTAAATGGCACCCAAAAAAGGGTCAAATTTGCGATAGATGTAAGCAGACTTTTTGCAGTTGAACAACTATGACCTTGATTGGTATTTATATTTCACTTTGGTTTAAGAAACTCTTGCATTCAACACACGAAGGAAGAAAATATATGGTATTCTTTCGTGTATTAGTCCTTGAACGTGGCTGACCCTGAGAGTAGTCAAAAGTAGCTGCAAATAAAATATAAATTTGTTTAAATATAACTTGTACTTACGCTAAGCGGATAAAACTTGGATTGTTACACTCAATGGGCGTACCCCGAAGTAGGGGGAAGTAACCGGAAATTAAACTTAAAAATGCTATAATATTCACGTAATTCAACGTCACGGCCCGTGATTCACCGAGCGTGACCTTGAGTTACCGTCAGTGATACTGAGTCACCGTAAGTAACACTGAGCCACCGTGAGTGACCGTGAGTTATTGTGAATGACCGTGAATGACTGTGAGTGGTCGTGAATTACCGTGAATCACCATGTTTGGCCGTGAAACCCCGACAGCGACCGTGAATCACTGTGAATAAGCGCATGTGGGTGGGTGTGAGTGATTTTGAGTACACTTGAGTCACCATTAGTTACAGTGATTCAGCGTGATTAGTCGTGATTCACCTTGAATTGACGTGGGTGATCGTGAATCATCGTGAGTTTCCTTGAGCTACCGTGAGACCATGAGTCACCGCAAGTGACCGTGAGTAACAGTGAGTAACAGTGAGTGACCGTGAGTCACCGTGATTTACCGTTGGTGACCGTGAGTAGTCGTGAGTCATCGTGATTGATCGTAAGTTACCGTGAGTGAGAGTAAGATACCGTAACTCACCATGTCACCGTAAGTTACGGTGAGACACCGTGAGGAAGTGCGGGAGACTAAGAGTGGCCGTGGATAATCTTGTGTGAACGTGAGTGACCATGAATCGCCGTGAGTGAGCGTAAGTGACGGCGAATCACCGTGAGTGACCGTGGGTAAGTGAGTTGACGTAACCAATGTGATAAGCGTGGCTTTCTTGGCACGAACCACAACTAGTAAACAGGCAAATTTACAAGCCAACCTAATAATATAAGGATGCTACCGACAGAGTGCTTAAAATACTTTCTATCAGCACACAAATGCGAACTTGTTAGTAGCCAAACTAATGATCCGGCAGACACTATAGTTGACCAATAAGGAGTTACCGTGACAACCATTGAAAAATGTATTTTAATTCAAAAACTTGTGTATTTGGAAATATATTTGATACAAATGGGAAAAATAGGCTCGAAAATAAAAACGCTGATTATACGCAAGGAATGGAAACAAATCAATTACTTGCCATTAAAAATATCTTTTATGAAGAATTTTATAATGCTTAACCTTACCTCTAAGGCTACGACACGCAAATACAGTTCAGTTTGTTTGTGAAGCTGACAATTTTATGTTAACATTGAAAAAGGTATTTATTGTTGGAATATTTTGAAAATACAATTTTTGTTTAATATTTAATAGAAGGCACATGCATTTTTTTAAATAATTTTTATTTATATTCTACTCCATAATAACAGATAGTAGACGTTACTGTTAGACAATAAAAAAATAACTTTTGCAAGAGCTTGGAAAATAGGGTACCTACTCTTAAATTTATTTCTACATCCCTTCTTTCAAAGAGTTCAAAGTTCAAAAGTTCAAAGAGTTCAAAAACGAAATTATAAGCGACGATCTACTTCAAAATCCTCTTTAGTTACAAGTTATCGAATAATCACATTGACTCAATGCGATCCTTTCAGGTCGTCAAAGGCAATTACAACCAAAATAGGACTGGTTAATGTGTTAATGTGACACAGAGTGTAACGAAATAATGAAATCTTTGCTAAGATACGCATATTTGAAAATGCGGGAGGTAAACATTTTTATTATCTCATTAATCCCGGCGCTATATAGCAGATGAAAAAACTGGTGCAGCTCTGTACAGAGATGAAACAAAGAAACATTTCATTAGATATGATGCTGAGAAGAATGTCTTGTGACCTTAATGCCTTTTCCACACGCAGTAACTGAAAAACTCACCTAACCCATGTAAGAATACTGAAACCTTCAGATGAAGCAACTTTTTCACAACTAGTTGGCAACACGTTTGCAATAAGTTTTATGCAATACAGCTTGCTGCTGTTTATATCAACGACTTGTGTTGTTCTTGAACATAAAACATTTGTGTTGTATTTAGTGGTAAGAAAAATATCAATTTAATTAAAAAAAAAGTGTTTTATGTTTTTTATTTTTAATACATGAAGCAGCAATGAGCGAGCAGTTAACAAATTTATATTTCTTATACAAGTAGAGAAATATCCCTGCTTATGTAATTATAAGCTGCAATGAGAGATACACTTAGCGTTGTGCGTGACTTGCTCATCTGAAAGCGTAGGTTGCAATAATGTTTGGAATTGCAGTGATGTGCAACTTTTTTGAGCAATTGTGTTGCAGTTGGATTACTTTTCAGTTCATCTGTGTGGAAAAGGCCTAAGGCATACATATATTGTCAAAATCTAAAAAAAAAAAAAATTTAAACATGAAGTTGGCAACATAATGGTTTGAGATTATTTTTTCTGTCAAAGTATAGGCCCCATTCATAGAATTTAATGTCTCAAATACGAGTTGAGGTTAAAGAAATGCGTCAAGTTATCCTTATCAAAGGAATGTATTGCTCTTTTGTAACATTTTGTCACGATTTGGTAACAACACATTTGTCAGGTTAAAAAAATGGTTTTTAAATATTATATCCAGAGCTCGGATTTTGATGCCCTTAAAAACATCTAAAAATGCCTTAAAAAAATGACTTGATGTCCAGAAAAGCACCAAAAATACGCAAAAAACGCATAAAAATGTCCTAAACATTAAAATTGATGAAATATAGATTTGTAAATTAATTAATAATTGAAAAATTATTAGAGCTACAAACATAACACAAAAATTTATGAAATATTTTTAATTGCTTTGAATAAAAAAGTTTTGAAATATAAACTAAAACTTAATGACTATATTTTTAGTTGTTTTTTTTTTTAATTGGATTTTTAATTAAAATGCTTGGAACTGCATTACGTTACAATAAATCACAATGAACGTTTTTTTAATTATCAAAATAAAAGAACCTTCTTTCCAATTCAGCACACACAAGAGCGCATATTTAAAAGATGAAATATCGTTTACATCCAAATTTACTTTTAGTTGCATATCTCTATTTTTGTTCTTAATATTTTACCTTGATACCCGGAATTTTTATTCAATACTTGTTAAAACTTTCTGAATACATTCTCACCAGTATTGGCAAAATTTCTATGACTCGTGGTATTTTCGTAAATTGAAAATTACCAATTTTCGTTTTTTTATGAAAATTATACCCTTTATTTAATTGTTGCAAAACAATGTTTGAGCCTCTTTAACTGCTTTGGCTTGAAAGCTTTCAAAAGTATCTATAAAATATTTTATTGTCTCTAATTATCACTGAAACCTCTGAAAATGGTAAAAGAATTAAGAATCCACCAAAATTAACTAAAACTATGGAAAACGACCTTAAAAAACAGAAATAGCTAAAAATTACAAAAATATACTCTACAATTTTTTGGCCCGGTACCTGGGAATTATGAACGATGTTTTTACTTCATCAGAATATGTCTATGTTAGAGCAGAAAAAAGTTGACATGTCAACAAAATCCGAGCCATTATTATAACTAAAAAAAAAAAAAAAACAAACGAAATGGCCGTCTCAGCCCTTGAAAGGACTTTGACCGAGCTTCTTATGATCAATTGTGTTGTGTGTGATGTGAAATGTTTGCACACAAATGATCGAGAACTGGACCTACATGTTATACGCCGACTCCACACGGCTTATGTTCTCAAGAAACTTTTCATGGCAGTTTTTACTCTCTGAGGTTTTCCATTGTCTGCAGAGAGGTGACGACCAGGGATGATATTTGGGGGCTTTTAGGGCTTTTTTGAGCCCTTTTTAATTTTAAAAGCCCCGAGGCCCTTTTTAGTCGTTTAAGGCCCTTTTTAAAAAATTTAACATAAAAAATATAATCGCTCTTTTTAACAAGAATAGTTTAATGGTTGATGTCTGTTGACAACATTTATGTACTTTGCAACCGTTCTACAAAATTTTAAATTTGGTGGTAGAAAATGGAGGTAGGAAATATCGTCCACAGAAAAATCGCACAAAAAATAAGATTAAAGATCACTAAAACGAAAAATTCCAAAACAAAAACAATTTAAAAAAAAAATGTAAAAAAAACACCCAATAAAAACGAAAAATGCCCAAAATTTTGCAGAAATTGCCTAAAATGCAATCTTGCGGTGTCGGACTGCTTGATAAAAATAAGCTCTCTTGAATTTATTTAATAAATGAAAATATCTGGAGAAAGAAATAAATATTATTCATAAGTAGTAAGGTATGACTATCGAGGGACGGGGACTGATTTTGACTAAAAACTTTTAATTTTTTTAAAAACGTGATGATCGAGTGATAGTAATAGTTATAACCATATCACTAGTAGTCAATGTAAACTATCACTCGAAAACAAAAAGTGAAATAGTCCTAAAATATTAAGTGATTTTTGTATGGCAAATAGCCAAACCAAAAAACGAAATTTCGCTTAAAAAAATTAAAAAATTAACCGAATTTTTTATTGAGAAATTTTGGGGGATTCTTATTTAAAGTCTATATTTCCTTTAGCCTTTTTAATGTTCTCATTAAAATAAGTTCCGTTATATACAGCCATGATCACATAAATGCATACTTTTTAGTAATATCAACTACAAATTTAGTTTGTTTTCCAAGTTATATGAAAAGAGCGATCGTTAAAGGCTCCATCGTAGTCCTGACAATGCCTTAATATACATACAAATTAATCCGTTTTGTTAATCAATATCAATGTCAATTCAATATCAACGCTAAGAAAATCAGGCCAGTACCATCTCTGTACACCCTGATAAAGTTTTGGTGGCAAATTTTACACTTATTTCTTGGCGATTGTTTTGTCATCTAATCAAATGTAATTTGACTTAATTTTCTTCTTGCGAAATTCTTTATTCTAAAAGTGTGGTCATTTATGAAACTATCTTTTGTTAAATTCAGCCATGCCTCAATATATTTTTTGACAGGAGTGAATTTTTTGTACTCAATTAATCAATGAGAAGAGCCTGCATTTCCCATCCATATCTGACATTCTACGACTATTTAAAGTATGTTGCTTTGCAATTTTTGCTAAAATTTTTTTTGCAGAAATACTCTATATCTAAAGATTGTTTTTGCCATTTTTTTAATTAAAAAAATGTTGACACAAATAATGCGTAAAATAAAATGTATTTGAAATATTCACCTTAAACCTTATTAAGATGGAGTGTTATTTAATTTAATCACTTAAATTAGAGCTTGCTAAATTTGTGATCAACTAAGAACTTCCTTCCATGATCGGCTTAAACGGCACAAACGAAATAAAACACGAAAAAGTTAAAGTTTTTTGATTTCCCAAAACTGTTAATTCGAAAGTTCGACTATTTTCATCAAAAATAAACTGGACTTGTTGAGATTATTAAAAAGTGTGCTATTTGTGAGACCATGGCATGACCGTGTGACCATAAAGAAGGTCTTTGAATTGAATTGCCACTTTTCATAACTAAAAGCCCTATTTACGTCAAATTGGCCCAATTTTTGTTTGAATTCTGGCCCTTTTCCAACTAAGCCAATATCATCCCTGGTGACGACCGAACAGAAAAATTAATTCAATTGAAAAAATTGTTTGTGTCAGATGGAGAATTCGGGCCTGGGTTCTCTGGCGTAAGAGTCAGACACTCACCCACTACGCCACGGCCGCTTCATTATCCATGCTTATAACTATACTGGTTTTTAAATTGAAATTCAAGCCTTTACACTTTAAATTCATCTATTTCTATTTAATGAAACTTTTTGTTAATCAAATTTAACTTTTTACAAATCCTCTTGATCTTTTTAAACTTTATACTTTATACTTTCATGCCAAGGCATGATTATATATTCACTTTTATTGTAATTTTTAATGTAATGTTAAAACATAATCCTTCTCTGCCAAATTCTGCTTGAATAAAGTTAAAAAACTGATTGAAAAATCATTACAATATCTATATCTTCTATACTATTATATAAAATTGAAGTGCAAAATTTTTGTTTCCATGTAAGGTCCAAAAGTACTTGATCAATTTTTATGAAAGTAGTTTTAAATGTCACATTTTTGCTACGGCACAGTATAAGGCTATTTTCATTTCGAAATTTTTTAATAATAAGTTTTGTTTAATTGAAGTTTTAAGTTTTTTAAGAAATCATCCCGGTGTATCATGAATTGCTTGATCGGTTTCTTTCACGCGTTTGTATTTCGAAAAATTAAATAAACTCCATGTACTCTTTTTCTGCTCAGCTGGCACAGCACAATAAAAAAAAAACAAATGAGCTTTGTGCAAGGCGAAAAATGAAGCACATGTAAATGCAGTGCTAAGCTTCTAAACAAAACAAAACAAAAAATTGTTTTTTATTTCGTTTGACATGCATTGCCTCAAGGACTGAGGTCACTCAATGATCGTTTGAAAGGCGTGCAAAAGTTTTTGTTGCTGTTTTTAATAGAAACTGTCAAAAAATAGTGAGAGTGAGACAATAAAAATTTGTTTATTTGTTGTTTATTTGTTTATTTTAGCGATAAAAATTTGTTTATTTTGGAACGCAAGGCGATTGACTGGCCACCTTTAGCATGCTTAGGATTTTTTTATAGGAAGCGTTTGCGTTATAAGACCACTGTGGCCTGCTAGTATATTGTAAAATTTACATTGGCGAATTTGAAAAAAAAAATCAAAGTTTTTTCTGAACTGAACTGAAAGTTTTTTTAAATGCTCTAGTTTTTTATTTTCCACCGCAAGTTCGGCGTTTTTAGTCTTAAATATCCACTTAAGGGATTCTGTAGAGTTATTTTAAGCTTTTTAGCTTGCTTTTGCTATAACTTTTCTCACGGTGATTGAGCTATTGAGCTTATTTTTTAACAGATACAGAACACTCGTCAGTATGTTTTGCGCATCACATGGAATATCATCAATGGTCTAATAGTTTAGAATATTCTATTCTAAAACTATTTCTCTTCTAAAAAATTTTAGTTAATAATAAATAATTAATTAATTGTAGTGGTTTCATACAAAAACTGTCGATTATAGTTTATACCTCCCCCAAATTGGCCTCAACATTTCTTCTGAACACTTCTAACTCCTATCTGCCACCTTAACAGCCTTAACAGTGCTGACGTTAACAGCGCTGACACGAATTCATAACTGTTACCGAAAGCAAAAAGTACTCAACGTGCCTCACTTCAAAAAATGTCTCCCTCCCCCGGCTGTTATTCTGGCTGCGCCCTTGCTAACAGACGCTTGGCATTACTTAATATCATACATGCCCAAAATAAACTTATGACAGCTTTTGAAAATATTTAATACTTTTTACAAATTCTATTAAAAATATTATCTATTATTAAAAACTTAATAATAAAGGTTGAATGAAATAAATTCAAAAAAATATTCTCAGAATTCCAAAAAATTTAACAAAATTATTGATGATAGTTATTTCTGTCTACATATAAGAATTTGTTCTTTATTCCTTTGGTCTAAAATTGTGATAGAAGTAATGCCGGGGACACTGGCTTCAATTTATTTGGGTAATGTTGACCTACTCTACAAGACTATAATGAGAAAAAGATTAATAATTTTTATTGTAAAAAATTCTACTAAATAAGAAAGCTTCTCATTTTGCCTAACCTACAAATATCCTTCTTAAGCTTATTTCACGTTATTACTTTAAATATATTATTGCCATTGACATGTCTTTCATCAAACATGGCTATTAAGACCCCTGATTCCTCCGTTGGAATTGCGTTCGCTTCCCTACAGAATCTCTAGTAGAGATGATTTTTGTGAGACAATTTTTTTTAGACAGAGCAAATGAAAATAATTTAAAATTTTAGATAACTAACATCAATCTATTAATCTTGTGCCAATCACCAACATCGTCAACGCAATCAACCAATCAATCAATCAATCGTATAAACAATATGCATTGATTAAAGTTGTAATATAGACTATATTTAAATATACGGCTAAAATGTAATTTAGAAAACGTGTCTTTTTGCAAATTGAAATTTTGATGAATGAAATAAATACACCAGTGTAAAATTTCACCCACAGGGATTTTTTGTATTCACATTTGAAGTGCAATAAATTTTGTGAATTATGAATTTTGCAACTGCTTAACACTTCATAACCAAATTATGAAAATTTGTAAAAATATTCTACTTATTAATTTGCATTTAAACATATTAAGTTAAAGTATTTTGTAATGTTGATTGAGGTAATTCAAAAAATAATACTAAAGAGTATATTTATATAAATCTACAATAAGAGCATTCATACCAAAAAATAGGCAAGATAGGGGTTAAAACGTAAATAGAAATGAGAAAAAGCACTACGAAACATTTCTATGCGAAAAGCGTTGAAGTGGCAATGGAATTGATTGATTGAATTCAGAGTTCTATTTAAATGGCTAACTCAGAATTTTTTCATTACTTTGCGTTGGTGACAGTGTCAGTTGAATAAATGTTTGCGTAAATAACAGAAACTAACTTTTTTAAGTGAAACTTTTATGGCCACGTATACAAAAACACGGTGAACGAAAGGGGGGGAGGGGGGGATAAAGTCGATGTTGCGAAAAGTGGTTCATATAGAAACATCATTGCGTCGTAATGGCAGTATAAAAACTAAAATTGTTGTTTTAAAAATGTGCATATTTCTTTTTCTAGCGAGATTCGAACTTACTATGTAACAATCCCCAGTTGGATGTTCTACCCACTGGCACATGTCCCGCGTTATTTACAGTTTCTCATACTCTTCTTAAATAAAGAATTAGATCATCTTTACTTCCTTATTTGAGTCCTTGGATTGTGTGTTAGCAAAGTTAACAGAAAAGCTATCTACCACCAGATGGCTGATATTTTCCAGAAAATATCTTGTATTTATTAATGATCGCTTTTTTTCTGCATTGTTTTGTTCTATTTTGTTGATATGCAAAATAAAATAAGCCCAATCAAGTGAGGGCGATAGCATTTGGATAGAGCTTTCGACCACGTAGCGAAGGTTTGGTGGTTCTCACAGCAAATGAAATTTCGTGGTATTTTTTAATTAAATATTTTCACAATTATGACGGCATTTTTTGTTTTTCATAAAAAACAATTGTAGGAAAACATTAATCTTTAAAAATTGTATAAAAATGTAAAAAATATTTTGGGTAAACAATTTTTTTGTGACCAATTATTGATAATTTATTGAACATTATACAAAGTGCTTTCTTTCGGTTTTATTCGTTTTGACGCAAGGGAGGCAATGCACAGTGGGTGAAGTGAAGATTGCGAATAGATGAAGTGGAAGAATAAAGGTATCAAAATTAAATTTGGCATAGGGGTTAAAGAAAATGTGATACACAAATTAGTGAAGTAGTATATTTCTAGAATTTTTGTTGTTGTTGTTGTGCGACTTTTTTTCCTTGGCTATACAATTAAAATTTGGTGGCGGCGATCAAAGTGGGAAGAGTGCGCGGTCTATACGCCAGAGAACCCTGGTTCAATTCCCACCTGACGCAGAAAGTTTTTTCAATTGAATTAATTATTCTGTCCGGCCGTCACCTCTCTGCAGACAATGGCAAACCTCAGAGAGTAAAAAACTGGCATGAAATTCATCTCGAGAACGTAAACGTTCGGAGTCTGCATAAAGCTGTTAGGTTCAGTTCTCGATCATTTGTGTTCAAACATTTCACAATACGCACAACACAATTGATCCATAAGAAGCTCGGTCAAAGACCTTTCAAGGGCTGAAATGACCATTTAGTTTTTTTTTGTTTTCTATTCAATTAAAAAACACAAAATCACGGTAAGACTATTTTACAATTTTCCCAAATGTTTAAGATATTGTAAAAAGATCCTGTTTGAAAAGACAAAAAAAAAAAAACTACCAAAGAATGGAGCTTCGGCAGGGTACCGAAGCTAAAATACCCCCCGACAGTATTGAAATATATTCGAAGTCTTTAGCCACGACAGACACGATGACATTCAGTTTTGTATATTTACGAAGGTTTCCAATTTTAATGACGTCACTTTTTATGGGAGGTAGGCGGGGTTTTCATTCGGTTTTGCCAAATATCATAAAGATGGTTCATATTAAATATCAAAGTTCACGTGCAAAATTCCAAGACATTTCTTTAATTTTTGTGCATTTTTAACAGATATTACTTTTGAAAGAACGCCTATTTGTGTGGTAGGTAGGTGTGGTTTTCATCCGATTTTGTTAAATATTATAGCGATGGTCTACATTAAATATCAAAGGAAAATTTCAACACCTTTCTTTAATTGGAGCAGATTTTTAATAGATTTTACGGTTAATATCAAGTATTTTTATATGGAAGCTAGGAGTGGTTTTCATCCGATTTTTCAAAAATTAATAGTCAAGATTTATAATGAAGATCGCAGCTTACGTGCATTTGCAATTTGAAGGCATTTCTTTAATTATTGCGAATTTTTAAGAGATTTTAGTGTAAAAATAAAGTCAATCTGTATGGGAGGTAGGCGTGGTTTTTATCCAATTTGGCTCACTTTCGAACTTGATCTTAATTTTTTAAAGAGTATTATGTTTTGAATTTCATAGCTATAGCTTAAAAAATACGGCTGTAATCGTGTCCACAGACGGACAGACAGGCAGACACACGGAAATCGACTATCAATACTATTGTGGCGGTTTTTCCGGAAGTCCAAAAAAACTTTTTTCGTTTTGGAGTTGTCTCGAAGTCATCTTTAAAATGAATTCAAAGTCAATTTTCAAACTTTTGTTTTCAACCCACTCTATTCGACAATACAAAATATATGTTTTTCCTATTTCTTTATTCTTATGCTGTGCAAGATATAATTTATTTATCGAAAAACATACAAAGTCATTTTTAAATTACTGTCAAGAATTAACTAAAGAAATTTGAATGATATAACTGATACTGTGTTGTAGCTTGGTTAAATCTAATAAGCTGGCAAAAAATCTCAAGCTCGAAAAAATAAAGACATCAAAATTACATTGAAAAAACGATGGTTATCGTTCCAAAAATAAGATAGAAAGTTGAACTTTATTATTTTTCTTATCTTAAAGATCTTAAAGAAAATATTGGTAACTTCTCTCAATGTTATAATTAAAATTATAAATTATAAAAATTAAATTAAAATCTAAAATATCTCAACTTCATACCGACAAAACTACATACAAATCAACTCCTACAAACTTTCGCAGATTTGTTGCTCAAACTTGTCTTTAACTATTATTTATAAAACTAATACAGTAAAGAAAAAATTGTGTAATTTATAGTTAAGCTTTCAAAAAAAAAAAGAAACTATTTCAGATATAATCTGTCGGCTCCCTGGTCAGATCATAAGTTGATTTGCCATAATAAGCCAACAAATTTTTAACCGCAACAAACTTTTCGGCACCTGTTAAGTCAGCCATAAAAGCTGAAAATAAAAAAACGACACGAAAGCGGAAGTTGCTAAGAACTTCCGGTTGTGGAGAGAAACTTCAATGAAATCTTTGCTGCTTCAACGATATTGTGGTCAGATTAACTTTTCTTGTTGTTGCTCAATGTAAGTGACTCAATTTGCACCTTGCAAAGTGCAAGCAAGAAACTGTGGACATTATTGTTGTTGCCTTAGTTTTTCTTTTTTTTTTTTTTGTTACTGCTAGTAGTGGTGTTGTTTAAAATGTTGGTGGTTTTAAACTTTATTTTAAGCCACTTAAGAGCAAAGCGTATGTTTTTCAATTGAAGCTGACGCAGAATGTGCCACAGTGTAGCATGACTCTAAAGCAGTTTTTAGAGGTCAACATTTTCATTTAGTTTCAATGAAACCGAAATAATGGTATATAAAAATGTAAAAAAATGTAATAAAATTCAAATTTCTTCCACAACTAACATTTTCATAAATTTTATCACTTCAAGGATTTTATGTTGCTGCAGTTATAAATGCAACAACAATAACAGCAACAACAAAAAGATTGCTCATTAAATTTACATTATCACGATTAACAGAGCAAAAGTAACATTTACGCAAATGACCTCGCATAAAAAGCGAAACTTGAAAGAAAAAATAGTTTATTATGAAAAAATATGCTATGACAGGGGGAAAACCGGGAATGTTGGGGTGTGGAGTACCACGGACTGCATGTGCTGTGCGAGTGCCTTGCTTGTATTTCGAGTTCTGCCAAATGCAGTTTCACTTCCGCTCTTGTTATTGCAACATTTGAAAATGGGTTGGCAAAAATAGCACTTTCGCAACTCTGGTTGGCGCATCATAAGCACACTTAATGTAGGGTAATGCGTTTTATGCTTTGCTCATATTAAATGACTTTATATAAAATGTTTATTTATTGTTGTTTTTATTTTTTTTTTTTTTTTTTTTTTCTATTTGAAGAATATTAGCCTTGTTCCGTTTACAATTTTTTGCTCAGCTAACACACCATAACGCAACCTTCAATTTCCGCTACCGTAAAGTATCACTCATAATTAGTTTAGGTTTTTTAAGTCAATTTTACTTGTGTTTAAATTTTAAAATTTTTTTATAAATATTTCTTCTTTTTTTTTTTTTTGTTCGACTTTTTTCATAGTTTTGTGTTATGTTCTTATAACTCTAATAATTTTTCAATTATTAATTAAGGCGGTCTTCTCATTCAAAACCCGTTTTTTGGACCCTTTTTAAAAAAATTCTTATTTGAAAACGCAAAGAATAATTGAAAACTTTTTTTATTTATTGTATTACAAAAGGTTCAAAGTAAATAAAAAAAATTTTTTTGCCTCGATACGTGGGCCGTTCAAAAAGTAATGAGACCTCAAAGTTGGTGGTGAAAAAAAAAGGTGTCGTCACGGCGGCCACGATTCCGGGTCTCCGGAGCGTCTGAAATGAAAAAAAAACGGGGTTATAATCAGTATAGATGTAATTCTCGGGTGAACCTCAAACTTAATTTTGTGATTTTTTTTGACAAAATGGCGGCCATTCAAAAAAAAAATGTCAATTTCGGGTTTTTTTTTTTTTAGTTTAGTGTAAAAAAAATATAGTAAAAAATTTTTTAAAATTATGGTCGAGGTTCACCCGAGAATGGTGACAATTCTGCGTCGATTCCACTTTGTTTAATGAAAATCGGTTCAGTTGAACTGGAGATATCATGGCCGCCAGTTCGAAAAACGTGGGTTCGAGATAAACGCGTTTAAAGTTTGAAGTCATTTTTTTGGGAAAAAAAAATAAAAAATCAAAAATGTTTAAATGCAGTTTTAAAGAGCTGACAATTTTTACTTACAAATATTAGTCGGCGATGCCAGCTCCATACAGGCCACCTTCCTCTTTTTCGTAGACGTAAACTGCTTTCTGCTGCCCTCTCTGCTCTGCGAGCCGTTCTGCCAGCTTTTGATGATGCCGCAGCTCGAGTCTCTGATCGGTTCAATCTGTCTTCATTGCGAGATAGTGCGTATTCGTATGCATTTTTGCCAATCGCAATACCCATCAAACCCATAATTTTAAGTATGGGTATAAAACCGTCGTTGAAGAGGCACGTTGCAATGAAATTGGCCACTTCGATGGTGCGTGCGCCTGAGTTGATGTGTTTGGGCGAAAGTGACCAAAGAACAGAATTGTAGGACTCATTGGAATTCTGAGTTTCAGATCCAAGGCATCTTTTAAGCAAATTATCTGCCGACAGCGCTTCGTAAGCTGGTTTTATTACCTCCATCACCAAATCAAATAGCTCATTTTGACGAAGACCTTGCTTCACAAAAAAGGCTGTATCGTCTAAAGTATTTCGAATTTCTAAAAATCCTTTTAGGGGCATATTCACAACTACCCAAGCTATAAATAAATGCAAAAAAAAGTCAAAAAAAAAAAAGTTGCTCAATGAGAAGACCGCCTTAAGAGTTATATTTTTCGAGCTCAAGGGCTATGCAACTTGCTGAAGAAAATAACCAACAACAACAACAACAATACCCTTGTATAGAGTAGTAATCACACAGCAGACTAGACAGACTGTTTCGTTGGCCGCTACACCAACACCTCATTAGCCTTGCGTGATCACTGTGATCAACTAATCTGTTTATATTCTATTTGTTTCGTCAATGTTACGAGTAAATTACTTCGAAATAAATGCACGTAGTACAAATAAAATGAAGGAGCTCAAAGTTCTTCTAATTTTTGATGCATGCTACTTATTTTGTGAAAAGTAAGCTCTTTTTTCGAAGAGAGATCAAAGCTTTTTACTACTAAAAAGCTAAAGGGCATGTTCAGGTTAGTTGTTGTTTTTCCATTTTCACAGTCGGTCTTAGTCCCATGTTAGACATGCCGATATTCTTTCACCGATTTTATTATATTTTCTTTTGTTTCGCTATTTCGTCGTCCATTGCTTGTAGACACGACAATTTTGCCGGACGATGTTTGCTTGGTGTTTCACTCTTTTTTCATGTGAGTGAAAGAGTAGTAACGATAAATCGTCGCGAAATCACTGGTATACAAGATTTTTGGACGATTTTTATACACGCCTTCTCCTCAGCTCCACGCGTCCACGAAGAGAAAATCGGTGACAGAAATCGTCGTCATATCGGCATGTCTAAAATGGAACTTAGTTTCAGAAGTTTGCTGATGTTAAACTATGACGACATAAAGTTTTTGTTTGAAAACTAAGTTTTTTAATTTATTATATATTCAACGTATTTTCAACGGCTGCTACACGTTCTACGTGCATGTATTTCGAAGTAAATAGAATATAAACAGCTTAGTGGATCACAGCGATCACGCAAGGCTACTGATGAGTTGATGTAGCGGTCAACGAAACAGTCTGCTTAGTCTGCTGTGTGATTACTACTCTATACAAGGGTATTGTTGTTGTTGTTGGTAGTGTGCTTCAAAAAGCAACTTAAATACTGCTTCTTTTTTTTAATTTTTCATTTTTTTCTTTGAATATAATAATTTAGATAGTTGAAAACTTAACTGCTAAAACCTGCCCGTGCATCTCACTTAAGTTAGTCTGTGCGCCCAAAAGTATGCTATTGAACTTGAGTCGCATGTGAAACCAGACTGAATTATCGCGCTTGTCAATCGTCAGGAAATTGAAAAGTTTCCCTTCATCACATAACCATATTCCGTTTTTCATTTCTTTTTCCATCTCTCTCTCTCTCTCTCTCTCTCTCTCTCTCATGCCTTAGGTTTTCATTATTTTGGCTTCGCTTTGCGGTAAATATAAGAAAGATACAAGCATATTCTCGATTGATATGTTCGATATTAATCTTAGCGGTGACGTTAGACGCAAGCCATTGGTATAATAAAAGCAAAATAAAAACGGCTAACAAAAGAAACACCTAAAAAATAAATAAAAAAGCAGACTTAAAATCCTTTAATCGATACTTTTAAGCATACCTGAAAATGTAAAAAAAGAATGATTAAAAACATTTTCAGTTTCAAGGAGCTAAAAATATTTTTTTTTTTTGTTTAACTATCCTATAGGAACAAACTAACTTGTTTTTAAAAACAACTAACTAAAAAACTAATTTAAAATAAACCAGTATATGAACTACTTTGAATTATATTAAGGCGGCAACTACTCTGATTATGACATGTTTTAATTGCAAATTTTTATTAGATTACAAGTTTATATATATTTAACCATGTTTTTTCATCAAATATTATTAACTTTAGGCCATCAGTAATAGTTTTCAATTGGTTATTTTAAAGTCATTAAAAATAATTTAAATATAACTAATTTAACAAGTAGTTGAAAATATATGCAGACGAAAGTCAATTGACTTATTTAGCGGACATCACCATACAAAATATGTTAGTTCGTTCTATGGAAAAAAGGCAGAATTTCAACTAGTTGTGGTTGACAAAAAAATACTTTATCAACTACTTTTAAATTAGTTGATTTTCCTACAGGGTAGTCATAAAAATAAATCACATCTTTAACTGCGCTATATGTCTGTGTGTGTGTGTGTGTGTGTGTGTGTCTTAATGGTTTTAAATGCATGTTTATCACTTCCACACGAACGTAAGTCACGCATGGAACGTACACAGAACACCTCGTCGACACGCACCTATCACCCACACACATGCAGGCAGACTTGTACACCATTGTAGTCACAGTCACTTATACCGACATATATAAATATACATTTGTTAAGCCAAACAAACATAGTCGCAGCTTGTTGGTTTTTTTTTTTTTTTTGAGGTGCGTTAGCTGGCGTTTTACTGCAACTCAATACGTCTGTCCGCCTCACAATCTGTCTGTTTTCTATACGTTGTATTCGTTGTGGCGGCATATAATATCAATTAACTGGAAACTCCTATCTCACGTGGAAGAACTCACGCATTCCGCAGACAGATGCGTGCGAAAAGGATTTTCATGTTATTTGTACAATTTTTTTGAATATGTAATTTTTAAAAAGTCTTTAAATATTAACACTGTCAATTTCATGAAAAAATATATAGAATAAGCAATGATGGAAATGAAATGAAAGCGGCTTATAAAAATTGTATGTATTTATGGTATTATTTCAGAGGCTATTTACGATGAAGAATCATTTAAATATTTCAAAAACCGTTGCTGTAATGAGTTCTATTACAAAAATTGGTTTTTAACAAAAATTTTTTGAGTTTCTTTTCTGTATAGAGAACAAAAATGATTTTAATTTACTTTTTCGAAGAAGCATTTTTAGATATCAATAGATTTTTAGATATCAAAAACCAGTTTCTTAGCTCTTTTTCTAGTTTTTACAAGGAGTCTGAAGAACTTACTTAGGTGGCCATAACAACCCGCGTTCGGGTTTCGGCCGACCTCATCTCTCGGCTCTCGCCAGGTGCCTCTTCTTTGCGTGCGCCTTCTCCAATCGGATACACCAAATTCGGTTAGGGCTTTCTCTTCCTGGTCCATACATCATAGGCATGGTCTCCCTCGTCGTCGTCGTCCAACGACCCTTACCTCGAGCACCTTTTTCGCTGGAGTTTCGTCGTCCATACGATGTGCATGACCCAGCCAGCGTAGTCACTGAACAGCTATACGCTGAACTACATCAATGTCTTCGTAGAGCTTATACAGCTCGTGGTTCATTCGGATGCGAAAGACATTGCCGACTCGAACAGAACCGAAGACTTTGCGAAGAACTGTTCTCTCGAACTATCCCAGAGCAGCTACGTCAGTTTGTGAAACTACCCATGCCTCATAGCCATAAAGAAGCACAGGTAGAACGAGCGTCTTGTAGAGTGTTAGTTTTGTCGATCGAGAGAGGGCTCTGGAACTTAGTTGCTTACTGAGCCCGTAGTATCACCTTTTAGCAATTGTTGTTCTTCGCTTTATCTCCAGGCTGACATCGTTGTTGTTATTAATGGCGGTGCCAAGTTATACAAACTCCTTGACTACTTCAGAGTTATAGCTGCAGCATAAGCATATACTTTGTGTTACCCTTATTTATCGTCAAACCCACTTTGGCTGATTCTTTTTCAATAGCGGTAACATTTCTCTTGGTTCTACCGACAATATCAATATCATCAGCGTACGCAAGGAGCTGGGCACCTTTGTACATAATGGTGCCATTACGATGCCCACCGGCCTTTCGTACGATCCCCTCCATGATGATGTTGAAAAAATCGCAAGACAGTGAATCGCCTTGTCTGAAACCTCTTTCTCTATTAAAGGTTTCGGAGAGTTCATTTCTTACCTTGACGGAGCTGCGTGTGTTGCTCAACGTCGTTCTGCAAAGTGTAATCAACTTTGCTTAAGTAATCAGCTTTGCTTTGTAGCTTAAAAATCAAAGATATGATGTGTGTCAATTTGATTTTCGTGGGTTTTTTCCATGATTTGTCGTAGCGTGAAAATCTGGTCTATGGTGGACTTTCCTGGTCAAAAGCCACACTGATAAGGTCAAATCAGTGTTTTTGTAATCAGCTTTAATCTTTCACACAGTACGCTTATGAGAATCTTATATGTGATGGAAATAAGACTAATACCTAGATAGTTGACGCAGATTGTTAGGTCTCTTTTCTTAAGTAAAGGACAAAGTACGCTGAGATTCCAACCGTCGGGCATGCTTTCCGCTAGCCATATTTTGCTAATTAGCTAATGCATGCGCCGATTTTAAACAATTCAGCTGACAGACCGTCAGCACCATCTGCATTATTGTTTTTGAGTCGTTGGATAGCAACTCAAACCTCTTCATGGCTAGGTGGTGGTACTTCCACTCCGTCATCGTTGATTGGTTACGCTAAACTGCGCTCCCCATGGACGGCATTGGTGAAATCGTCGCCAGTAAGTAAATTGGAGAAGTGCTGTCTCACCAGATCTCCATTTGCATCTCTACAAGTAGATGCTCCGGGCTTAAAACCTTGGGTTAGACGCTTAACCTGTTGATAGAATTTTCGTGCATCCTTCTTGCCCTGGTATACCTCGAGTTTCCTCACGCTCACGTTCCTCCTCCTCTATTTGATTGCGTCTGAAAAGGCGCCTCTCTTCCTTGCTAGTTTCGCAGTAGTTTCTCACACGGCTCGCGTTACAGCTGACTGCAGCGTTTTTCTATAAGCGGTGCTTTTTACTGCTATCGCGATGCGACACTCCTGATCGTAACATTGGTATCCGACGTTTCGGGCGACGGAAACCGATGACTCTTCGGCGGCAGTGCACATGGAGTGGGATATATGCACACCAAAGTCCACCAGCGTCGTCGGATTCAGAGGTTGGTTGATTGAGCTTAACAGAGAGTTGAGCGGAGTAAGCTTCGGCAGTCCGTTATAATTGCAGCTAAGTGATATCTAGCTTTTGTTGCATTCTTGGGCTTATGTACTCCGCTATGCATAATCGCATGTTGATCTTGGCTGCAACAAGATAGTGGTCGGAGTCAATGTTGACCCCACGAACATGTGCGGACATTTAGAAAACTAGATGCATACTTTCCGTCGATTACAATATGATCAATTTGGTTTCGCGTTTTTAGATCCGGGAACAGCCAGATGGCCTTGTGGATGTCGAGGTGCTTAAATCTGGTGCTACTAACTACTATGTTTCGCGCCGCCGTGAAGTCGATTAGTCTTAGTACGTTGTTCGTGGAAGCCTAATGAAGATTGAACTGACAAACAGTGAAGCCAAAGATACTTTCCCTTCCGACTTCCGCATTAAAATAGCCGAGGACCATTTTCACGTCATGGAGCGGACGACCACCTGTATACGTCCTCAAGACTTACGTAGAAAGCCTCCTTGACGGCTTTGGTCTTTTCCTCCGTCAAGGCGTGTGTATATCGATCAAGACGCAGCGCTTGTCCGATGCTACGCCTTTTCACTCCCTCGCTGGTACCTGCTGTATTGCCCGAAACCGCTTATGTGTTAAACTTATTTGCGTCTAACCTTCATATCTGGAGGCCATCCACCATCCGGTATGTCCGGTTTCGTATACTATCTTAAGAACTGTGCATTTAAAATTCACATCCTTAATGTCAATTGAAAGATGAGATTTCCTCCTTTAAAGCGATATGACATGTGTGTCAATTAAAATAGTAATTTTTGAGTTGCAGGTATTCGAACTAGAGACAAATTCAATATTTCTCCTTTTTTTTTAATTTTTCAAACTTTTGGTCGGAAATATTCTTTTTCATTTTTATCCTTGCTTTAATATTGCGTCGCATTTTTTCGAAGTTGCATTCAACAATAACCGCTGCTCATCTTTCGATTGGCATCAACCATGTGAAGTTAGAATTCATAGTTCTCGAGATTCTTTGTAAAAACTGAAAAAATAACAAATAATTAAAATAATTCTTAATAAAGTAAGAAACTGGAATTTAAAAAAAAAATTTTATGTGTGGCAGTCACGTACGGTAGAAGTGAAACTTGTATCCAAAAATGGAATTTCGGGAATTGCGTATTTATTTTATTAAAAATAAATTTTTAATTTATGTTTTGTTATTATTGTATATTTATTAATATTCCCTGCTGCAGTGAAACCAACTAGTTTAAAAGCGGTCTGCATACTTGCTGCATACGAGTATTGAATAAAATACTCGTTGATCAAAAAATATTGATGAATCGATTTTAGCTCGGGCTAATTTATTTTTTAAATGTTCTACAATTTTTTTTAATTTTAACAAAACTCAAAATTGCAGGTATAATGTGAAGAATTTTATTTACAAAAAAGCACGAAATTACAACTGCAATGAAGACCACCATCGCTTCGTAGTCAGAAGCTCTAGATCAATGCTACCGCGCATACTTTATTGAATTTATTTCACCATGCATATCAACGAAATAAACCAAGGAGCCAGTGCAATAACCAGATAACTCCAATTTTTTTCGAAATATCTTTTTTAATGGCGTAGAGGATAGAGTATGTAGCTCATACTCCAGAGAACCCAGGTTCAAATCCCCCATCTGACACAGAAAGTTTTTTCAATTGAATTAGTTTTTCTGTTCGGCCGTCACCTCTCTGCAGACAGTGGCAAGCCTCAGACAGTAAAAAACTGCTATGAAAAGCTTCTTGAGGACATAAGCCGTTCGGAGTCGGCATAAAGCTGGTAGGTCCAGTTCTCGACCATTTGTGTTCGAACATTTCACAACACACACAACACAATTGATCATAAGAAGCTCGGTCAAAGTCCTTTCAAGGGCTGAAATGGCCATTTCGTTTTTGTATGTTTTTTAATGCAGAACTAAAAAAAAAAGTCCACATCCTATTATATTTTTGTCATATTCATAAACAATCTCAGCTTGTATACTTTTCTAACGTTAGCAAGAAATACATAATAATAATCACTGTTGATATGCAAATTGATTGCAAGGCTATAAGAACAGCGTGTGGAGATTGTTTGCAATGTCCTTTCTATATTACAATTATTCACAATGACAATAAGTTTTAGTACTTCGGGAGTTTCATGTAAACTTTGTGGTTTGTGCATTACTATTAATATAGCTAAGACAAAATCCAACAACAATATATAAGGAAGAAAAGAGGAACTAATACTTAATTTAAGATAAGTATGAGCAACGCGTGTAGTGGATAGAACATACATACACCAGAAGTCAAGAGTTAGTGTGTTCGAATATCGCTAGAACAAGAATATGAACATTTTTAAAAATGAATTTTTTTTTTGTCTTAAGGCCGGCGACACACTTAGAGGAGAGTAAAAAAGAGTGATATTGAGGTGATGGTTTTTAATAGAAGAAATTTGTTTATAATTTTCAAATTTTCAAATTTGGTTTGGTGGTTTGACATGTTTAAAAAAAAATTTATTTTTTTTAAACAATAAAAAGATATTTTTTTAATTTTAAAACGTAATGAAAATATCTTCTATATGAATGAAACGGATTTTTGAAATAGCCTTTTAAAATCTTTTTATTCAAAATTTAAAACAAAATTTAAAGTAATAAATGCCATTTTCTTTTTCCAAGTACGTATAAATTTTTAAAAAAGGCTTTTTTAAAATTCTGTCTCATTCAGATAGAAGATATTTTTATTACGTTTTAAAATAAAAAAAAAAATTTATTGGGTCAACCTAAGAGCCAGCAAAATGCCCACAGTGCGAAAGAGGTCTTTTGCGGCAATCGTTGTTTGAAAAAAAAATATATATATTTTTTTAAACATAAATGTATATTTTACCAAAATTTAAAATTTTAAAACACTACACAAATTTCTTCTAATAAAAACCATCACCTCAATATCACTCTTTTTCACTCTCCTCTAAATGTATCGCCGAACCTAATACAGTCAAGTGCGGCGAATCTCTGTTGTTGTTTGTACAAGAAACAGTTTCCGTTACATCGGTTGTACCCCACATCTAATTCTCTGTGTTGTTGTAAGCGTGGCTAAGGAAGTTACACTTCAAAAAGTATGCTACAAAATCATTTGATTCTTGAAACACATTTACTGTATTGGGGTGCCCCAGTCGCACCAATTTTTTGTGCGTTGCTTATGTTTAACCATTCAAGTGGACAACTTAAAGGCTTAACTTAAAACAACATAATAACAAAATTGTTAATAAATATTTTATGTTAGAATAAAATATAAAATTCAATGAAATGATTGCAATTTCTACATTTAGATTGAACATAGAAGATATCGTATATATTCCATGCTAAGACTGGAATAATAAAGAAATAGTTCATTTTTATTTAAGGGGGTCCTCTGGTAATCCGAAAATTTTTTTCATATTTCTATTGCTCAGATACTCAAAAACATTTTCCCAAAAGGATTTTTCAAAATTCGAAATAGTTTAGGAGATACAGGCATTTTTGTGTAGGTATGTTTTCGTCAAAATAACGCATCAGCAAAGTTGTTTATTTGCCTGCAGTCATTAGTCGAAAATTCTGTGGAATTCTTCCAAAATATGTATTGATATTACAAAATATACACACACAGTATGTATACATGCAGTATGTATACATGCATGTTTTGATTTAGGGGTTGAAATGATTTTGAGCCCAGGTGTTCACATGAAAGAAGCAAACGAACGAGATTCAGTTTATTTTCGAACGCTGAAAGCTACGCGTGCGCGATAACTGCTGTTGTAAAATAAAAGAAAAATCGTTTTGTGTTTTTTTTTTTGCTATGGATAAAAAAAGCCACCCAAACGCGCCGCGTAAGTACGCGTATCGAACAAAAAAGAGGCATTTCCGTGGAAACCAGCACTCCCAAGTAGAGGACACCGACTTTGCCAGCACATCGGCCAAAAAATTGAAGAAAACGCAAGACAATGAAGTCATCATCGAAAACAACTTCCAGTTCTGTTTCTTGGAATTTTTTTCATTTTTCCAAACGCTTGCTGCTCTGGTTATCTGCGCCCAATGTAAACAAAAAATTCGATTTGGAAAAACATGTATGCGTGGAGTCGGCTTCAAAGTGAGTCTGCAGTGCCAATGTAAAGCTACACAGTATATTAATTCTTCTCCGGTGGTCGGTAAATCTTTTGTTGTAAATCGCCGGTTGATATTTGCCATGAGATTGCTTGGAATAGGGAGAGAAGGTATTAATATGTTCTGCGGATTAATGGACATATGCCAAGGATTGTGCCTTGATGCGTACTATGGCACCTTGAAAAACATGCATGTGTCTGCTAAAGCAGTTTACAAGCAGTGCCTGTTGAATGCGGTTAAAGAAGAGCAGGAACAGCAGAAAGAAAAAAATCCTGACTGTGACTCCTCATTGCTGACCGTTTCAGGGGATGGCACCTGGAAAAAACGGGGATTCTCGTCTCTTTTTGGAGTCACTACGCTCGTCGGTAAACATACCAAAAAAGTGGTTGACTCCGTTGTCAAATCAAGCCTTTGCCAGGCATGCAAAATGTGGGGAAAAAAAAATGACTCTGCAGACTTCGAAGAATGGTACGAATCGCACCAGAAAACATGCACAAACAACCACAGTGGGAGTGCGGGCAAGATGGAGGTAGATGCCGTGAAGGAAATGTTTGCCTCATCGATCGAAAAATATGGCATAAAATATGAAAAATATATTGGCGATGGCGACAGCAAAACCTTCAAGGCCATTATAGACCTTGATCCGTATAACGGCGACCCCGTTGTCACAAAAAAAGGTGCATCGCTCACGTGCAAAAACGCATGGGCACACGGCTGCGCAAGGCCAAAAAAGAAAACAAAGGCATCGGTGGAAAAGGCACTGGCAAACTGACAGACAAAGTCATAAGCGAGCTGACTACTTACTATGGACTTGCTATTCGACGTAATAAGGACTCTGTGGAAAACATGAGAAAAGAAATATGGTCAACATATTATCACAAAAGTTCCAGTGATAGTAATCCACAACATATGTATTGCCCACCTGGTGAGTCCAGCTGGTGCGCCTATCAAAAGTCAGCAGCAGAAGGCTCATTAGCCTCATTTCACCACACGTACGCCCCACTTGATGGAAAGGTTCTGCAAGTAATGAAGCCCATATACGAAGCGTTATCATCCGACGATCTACTCAACCGATGCACTGGAGGTGAAACGCAAAATTGTAACGAATCGTTCAACTCGCTTTTGTGGACCTTTGCGCCGAAACATATCCACTGTGGTGCTACCACAGTCGAAATCGCAAATTTTCTGGCAACCTGCATTTTCAACGAAGGCTTCACAAGTATTTTAAAAATAATGTCAACAATGGGTATTGTCATCGGCCCACAAGCCGAGATGTATGCTGAATCTCGCGACGGAAAACGACTTCAACGCTCAGAGCTAAAAACGTACGCATCATCGAAAGAGGGTCGCACAGCCCGCAGAGCCCAAAAAGCCATGGAAAACTCGTTTTATGAGATGGAGGAAGGCACACTTTATGGGGCTGGAATTGCCGATTAATATTCGTAAGTATTGTATTAAGAAAATATGTGTTAATGTCATTTGTGTGCCTCAAAATTGAAGTCAAAACTTTAAACGCGTTTTTCTCGAAACCATGTTTTTCAAAACTTTGCGCACGATAACTCAAACAGTTTTTGACCGATTTTGATATATGAGGCATAAAACGACGCAGAATTTACGCCGCTAAAGCCCCTACCTCAAACTTGCCGAAAAAAAAATGTTTACTATTTTTTTTCTACACTAGACTACAAAAAAAAGGTCGAAATTCGATTTTTCATTTTCAAAGTGGCGGCTCCCCCCCTAAAAAAATTTCGATTTTTGTTTCCGAGGTAGGGGCTATAGGGACATTCATTCTAAGTAACTGAATATTTTTTTTTTTTCAGACGATGTTTACACTTGGAATCGTGCGCAATTTGGACCCACCTTTTTTCCGGAGAACCTCGTTACCAGGCCGAGAACTTTCTGAACGGTCCATAAATTCACTTTTTCAAAATTTTGTATTTTTTTCAATAAATTAAGCTACCCAAATCAAAAAACGGAACTAAAATATCTTTACTCGTTCTCTTTCCCCAATATTTTGAAAAAAGGCTAAAATTTGGCATAGATTACCAGAGGACCCCCTTAAGAAACCACTTATATCGCATAGTAGTATTTTGTGAATACTAATTGACTAAGTGTGTACTAAATAAGAAATGTCAAATCAGTGAAAAATATAATCATATTTATTTAATAACTTAAATAAACTGAACTTATTTTCATGTAGTTCTTTACTTTCTGTTCATATACATACTTTTGGGAAAAACTAAACTCAGTGCGTTTTGCCAGTACAGAAAAAGAAATTTAACCAAAATTCTAATCTTACTTTCATATTAACACAAACACCAAGCATGTTAAAGTAACCAACAACACCACCTAGATTTTATAGTTCATATTTAATATTCTACGAAGAAGTGAACAAACAAAATCCTTCTTAAAGTCAGCAGCAGACAAAGCTGCAGTATGTTGCTGGCATAAGCTTTACGCTAATTAGGATCCAGGCAACGTTTTATTATGTTGTGATTATTATTATTTCTTTTTTTTTGTTTTTCTGCAGACACTCCAGCAACAGCCACATTAACGCCACAAACAATATAATAATTATATTAAGGAACAAGCACGCACACCCACACTCATATACTAGCAGGACCCACACTCGCACATATGCATATCTAATGAACATGAAAAAGTCGCCAAAGTTCACAAGCAACCGGAAAACAACGAAAATGCTCTGCAAAGTGAGATCATCGAAAGGATAAGGATATGCATGTGTGCATGTATGTATGTGCGTGCTTGTTTGAGATGGGTTTTAAGGATTTTTTTTATGCTTACCGCAATTATAGACACAAAATAAAGCAACAACGTAGCGAACAAGTGAAACTTTAAAATGAACACAATACATAGCATAAGAGAAAAAAAAAACAGGATGTGAAAAAGGATCTTATTTAAGCACAGAACTCTTACAGCGGCTATAAAAAGGAGTCCATATGAAGCGAACATTATAAGTGTACTTTTGGGTTGCACTTTCAAGACTTCAGTGTATGAATCTATTTTAAGGAGTTGCCTTTTCAGGAGCAAACATATATAGCAATATGCAACATATTTTCAACTTTAAGCACATTCTACGTATATCCTTGTTGTAGAAATACATACTATTTAAATTTTAGTTTATAAAGGCTGTGCAACTCCTGAAACTTGCACTAGAGAAAGTTGACTTGGATTTGTAATATTTCATGCATAAAGTTAAGGTGAATATTAAAGAATTTTCAATATAAATATAGCTTCTGTTACGTTACATTAAAAAGAGCAATTTAACAAAAGAAATAAATGGTTACAGCTGTCCATAAAGGACAGTGCCAGTGTCTAATATGTTCATCAACTTTGAACGACTTTAGTTTATTTAAGCTACACGGATAGAAAAATCGTTGTGAGATCATACAATTTGACATTTGTAAAGAAGAAATGTACTAAGCTGAAGAACTTATGTGCAATTACAAACGTTTTCGTTTCAGCTACATCTAGTTTTAAAATGACAATATCGATACTTTTTACCAAAAAAAAAAACCGTGTTTAAATTTTAAAAGGCAAAAATTTCAATATATAACAAATTATTGTATAAAGCATAAAATGGTTTATGTTAGGAAATTCATTTTGAGAATATTTTATATGATTGTTCTTTTTTTAGACAAGAAAGCCATGTGGTGTACTCGTAAGCATCTGCTATGCACTATGGATCCACAGGCCACATTTTGTGGTCAAACCTAAAAGACATCAATGTACGGGTATTTTCAAAGTTGCGATTTAGATAGAATGTGATGTCAACATTTTTATATTCAAAATGGCAGATCCAATATGACGGCATAAATTTTCAAATATTTTCTGATTTTCATGAAAATCAGTAGACTAGATTTGAACAGACTCTGATTGATAAGCTGATGTCAAACTTTTAAAACAAAAAAAAAATGTTAGTGCTGACCTTGAAATATGAGAATAAAATTTTTAGTGGCCAAAAAAATTAAAATTTTTCATTAAAATGTTGGCAAAAACTACACCACAAAGAAGAGTTGGGGACTTGAGACATTGAGCTTTAGAAATGAACGTCTGTATTCTCTCTTGAGCGTACAAATACTTCATGAACTGTTGCAGCCATTCGCAACCACGTATATTTTTCAATAACTGGCTATGAAATTTGGAAAAATCGGATGAAAGCCACGCCTACCACCATACAAAGTGGTTTTTTTTAAAAATTACAATCTCTTAAAAATCTGCTCAAATTAAAGAATTATCTTAAACTTTGGCACATATATATAATATAGACCATCACTATGATATTTGGCAAAATCGAATGAAAACCATGCCTACCTCCCATACAAATTGGCTTTATTTTGAACGTCAAATCTCTTTGAAATCAGTAAAAATTAAAAAAATGTTTTAAAATTTTGCATATAAGCTTTGATATTTTAGCTGCGGTACCCTGCCGAAACTTACTACTTTTTTCTCTGTTTTGAGGTAAATTTAAATAATTAAATGCGTCACTTTTCTGAATCCAGTTAATTAATATTATTCAACACAAATTTCTCATTCACCATCAACACTTTCGATATCATTTATATTTTTCTTTTTATCAAATAGGAAATAAATAATTTCAACTTAAACTTTTACTTACACTTGTTTACTCAGTAAAAACAGATTAAGTGTGATAAACAAATGTCACGTTCATTAACATACCAACTAACTGTGCACCATTTTAAAACATAAGTAATGCTGGTTTTTTCTACCTACAGTACAGGTATTTATTTGAAAATAAATAAAAGCAGTGCTTTTTAAAAAAATTCAATTTGACGTTTTTTTAGGGGTAAAAGTGCACGCAGAAAAAAAATATGTTTATATATGTTTGGTTTCAAACACAAAATATGCAGAGGGAACCACCTAATGATTAAGAACTTTCCTTCAATAGCATTATTTTTTCGATATAAGCAGATATTAGTTGTGTCCAATAATAATATAATTGCCTTAGCTAAGAAACTAGCGTCTACATTAATATGCTTGTGACAAAATAGAATTGTGTGTTTCTAACCAATAAAAATATATTTGCATCACTGTTAAACTCAAAAAGAACAGAGCTCTGCAAACTTAAAACAAACAGAAATCTTTTCTTTTATTTGTTTCGCTTAGACATACATATATCTGTTACTTTTGCACATGCAAGAAAAATAGCGGAAACATTGTTGCTTTATGTGCTTGCTTTTAACAGTTGCCAAGTCTTGGCGTCATTTTAAGTTTCAAGCAGCCGCGCCAAACGTGTTGAAAAGTTTAGCTCTTGCGAAAAGTGTTTCTTAAAATGTTTGTTTATATTAGAAGTGTTTGTGATTTCAAATTAATAAAATAAAAAACAAAATGAAAGAAAAATAAGGCGGTTCAGCAAAAAAAAATAGGTGAGTTTTGAAGCAACTTTGCTGATAAAGTGGGTGCTATGTTTCCAAATATGTTTCCAAGTAAATATAGTGTAATCATCGGTAAATATATTATGTTGTTCTTAATTATAGTTTTGAAAACAATTGCTTGACTGCAATTAAATTATGTATTCTCCAACTAATATATATTTGTCCGTGAATATTTAATGTTATTCTTGACTAAATTATATTATCAAACAAACAAATAGTAATAGACTAAAAGTGTTCTCAGTCCATTTATAATTACAATATGTTTATATGAAAACATATTTTCTTTAAAACAAATTATATTGTTTTTAAATTCAAACAAGTGCTAAGGTACAATTAAATAATGTTAAGATGCAAATATATATATATAAAGAAAAATTGCATTAATTAATCATATTATATGTGGACCCATTTATGATTACTTGTTTCCAAGAAACATGCAGAAACATATTATACTTCCTGCAAATTACGTTTGGGAAGGCCTATTATTCTTCAGCGTGTGGTAATTTTACCCAATGTGCTATGTTGCAATGGATAGTACATTCTTCTCGAAATCGCGAAATCATGAATTTGAGTACGGGATTGGTCAAGTTTCCAGGTAAGTATTTTTGAGTAATTTAAAAATTTAATAAATGAAATTAAAATTTAATATTGAAATTATAAACTGCCAATTATTATGGAAATTTATCTATCTCTTAATGGAAAATAAGGGATCTTATTTATCTCTTAATGGAAAGATAAAATCCAAGATAAGAATAAAAGTTTTTAATTTATATATTTTAAATATCGCTAATTTATCCCTTAAATGCATGGTGTGCCATATATGGCACAACCAAAGAATTTCTCCCCACGCCTGAACGAGAGTTATTTTGGGGAAAAAATTTTTGATTTTGTGTCACACTGGTTTAAAGCTTTCATTTCCCCCTAACGGCTACAGTCGCAGAACGCAGCTGATTAAAATATTTGGCTCCAAAGTGAATAAATGTTGTTTGCATAAAAAAATATCAGAAGTGAAGTTCAATAAATAAAATAAAATAGTAAAGTGTATATTTCGCATAAAAAAAAAATCAAGTAAGTAACATAGTCTATAGTTAACACATTTTTATTGTTATATAACTGTTTTATGTTTTTTTGGTGCCTCTAACGATCAAAAGTATGGTTGTGCCTTATATGGCACACCATGCACTGAGCGCACTTCGTACTAAAAGCCGTTGATGATTTTTTTTTTTGTTTATTCTATTTAAAATCATTTGCTTAATTTGCTTTTCTTTGCCTAATTAGTTTATTTGCTTTACTTTTTTGTTTTTTGTTGCATATTACGATTTGTTAACAGGCACTGAAATATGAGTAGAGGTCGTAAATTCAGAAATGATTCCGATATAGAAGAATACATCTTGGAACTTATAGATTTAGAGCACAGCGAGGATGGTAATTTTAATGATGATGATTCTGCTGATGATATTATTTGGAAATTAGATAAAAAGAAGCGTACACAGTTAGTGGTTAGTGACAATGAGACAGATTCAAGTGATGGTGACATAAGGGATTCATTCATAAACAATATTATTGGTGATGATGATGAGGATGACGCTGCTCATGTCGTAGTATGCAACAATGGGTTGGCAACTGATCTGGAACCAACAAGTATTGATGACGTCACATTAACAAATATCGATGTAATTGCTTCAACAAATATTGATGCAGTAACATCTACAGGTACTGATCCAATTGCATCAACGAGCACTGCAATAAATAATCCTTGGGCCAACTATCCGTCCTTATTCAATGATGTTCATGTAAACAAGAATGGTAGTGATTTTAAAAACGTAAGGTGGCAAAAGAAAAATTTGATACTAAACAATTATCAAATAATGTTCCACGGCAACGACGACGTATCTAAATTCTCTAATGAATTATCAACACCGTACCAGTTTTTCAATTTTATGCTTAGGGATGATATTTTAAATCACATTGTCAGTCATACGCTTTTATATGCGAATCAAAAAAATGAACCAAATTTCGCATTTGATATGGCAGAGCTCAAAAAATTCATAGGCATTCTTTACTTTATGGCTCTATATCGGATGAATAACGTTCGTGATTACTGGGGAACTGATGGACCTCAGATCATAAAAGAAACAATGACAACCAACCGTTTTGAAAAAATTCGGTCATTTATCCATTTCAACAACAATCTTGAAGCTCCCGCTCCATTGTCACCAGGATCAGATCGTTTGTTCAAACTTCGGCCCTTAGTAGATATGCTAAATAGAAACTTCGGAAAGGTGCCAATGTCTAGTCGTTTGTGTGTTGATGAGCAAATGTGTGCCACTAAAATGCGTCACAGAAACAGTATTTACCTTTGAAACCGAACAAATGGGGGTTCAAACTATTTTTACTGTGTGACGAATTTGGCTTTTGTTACACCTTCGAGATATTTACCGGTGCGGAAAACACTACATTACCTAGCGAACCTGATCTTGGATCTTGCGCAAACATTGTCGTTCGTTTGGCCAGAGGCATACCTCGCAATGTTAACCATGTGCTCTTCTTTGACAATTTCTATACCACAGTTCCCTTGTCTGTCTATTTAAGGACCCAGGGTATCTTTACACTTGGCACTGTTCGTCGCAATCGAATTGTAAACTGCAAGCTTCCAAATGAAAAGGAATTGAAGAAGTATGATCGTGGTCGTAGCTCAGAGTTTGTAACAAACATCGCTGGAATTGATATCTCCTTGCTAGCATGGAAAGACAACAAAGTTGTCTACTTTTTGTCGTCTTATGTGGGTGAAAAGGCATTCGAAGTTATTCAGCCTGCCAACAAAAGTATTGCTGCACACGTTGTTAGAAATGAATCTACTGCTAATCGATATTGCAAAAAAAACAAAACGACCATTGAAATTCCTTGCCCAAATGTTGTAAAGGAATATAACAAGCATATGGGCGGTGTCGATTTGCAGGATTCGTTCATGGGCCGTAATAAAATCCACATGAAGAGCCGTAAATGGACTAGCCGAATATTTTACCACCTTCTCGATATGACCATGATAAATGCATGGGTCCTTTATAATCGAGTGAATAAGGCCAGAAAGGATCCACTACCATATTTGAAGCTAAGCGATTTTCAAAGAGAGGTTGCAGAGGTACTTTGTAGAGATTTTAAAAATACGCGAGAGCCCCCAGGTAACTGAAATACTTATTTATATAAACAGTACGTTCCTAAACTTTTTTGTTGGTAATTTTTGTCTTTAGCTAAAAGAGGTCGTCCATCAAGAAGTTTAGAAGCAGAGCTGCGCCAAAAGTCAAAAAAACCGAATGCAGCACACACACCAGCTAAGGATATCCGTAAGGACGCTATCGGTCACTGGCCAATGTACGATTCGAAGCGTCAACGCTGCAAATTGCCATCTTGCGAGAAAAAGTCATTTGTATATTGCTCAAAATGTGGCACGCACCTATGTCTGAACGCTAACACTAATTGTTTTTATGATTTTCATAATAATTAAAATACATTTTTCAAAATAATTCTTACTTTTCTTTAATTATATATATGAAACTTTGAATAACCTATACTGCATGGTGTGCCATATATGGCACAACCAGGTAAATGCTGTTTACTCGGAAGTTATAAGTTTGATTGAAAAATGAATTGCATATTTGTTTTTAGAATCGTGTCCTACATTTAAGTGAATTATTTGAAGAAAATCGCTGAGGTCATGCATTTAAGGGTTAACATTCACATAAAACTATATGGATTAAATATTAAAATTATGCTGCCTTGACCAAGAACTTAACGGACTAAAAACAGACGAAGCCAGTAAATAGGCGAGAATTAGTTTATTGTTAATTTTCCATCATTTTTTTCGGTGTACGTGGCAATAATCCCGACTATAATTTATTACTAAGTTCAAAAAACTACCTTGCTCAAAGTGTTCCTGTCATCACATAAATTAGTGAACACAGTTGGTACTCGTATCACGCAGTAGCTAAAGAACTCTTCGTATGACTATCACTGGATACTAATTTTTAACACCCCGCTGTTATCGTGTCATTATGAAAATGAGAATAACTCAAATTGCTTTTCATCAACTAGCAGAGAATTTTTTCTTTAAAACACCAAAAATTTTAAATGGAGCGTTATTCACTTGACTTTAAATATTTTGCAAGTGTTATTTGTAAAATAAATTGTTTATTTCAACTGCGGTAATTCTAAATTCAATATCAAAATTTGTATTTAGAATTTAGTTTTCTCCTTTAATACACATTTTTAGGTGGAGTTTCTCAAATATTTATAATCTACTACATCAATTTTCAAAAATTAAAGTTAATTTTCTAACCAAAGAGTGATAACACAGTGCGACAAACTAGAAATTTATTTTTGTATTCGAGAAACCGCTGTTTGTTTCAAGAAGAGGAGCACTCTCAGAACACGACCTCATACTCCGTTTTGTCGTAGAGGGTCTAAATTTTTTAATTGGTGGATTTCTTCTGTAGATTGTGGGACCATTTTGTATTGCTATAATAATTTAAAATGAGAAAGAAAAACATAAAACGTAAAGGAGAACAATATGTAGGTATTCCCAATCTCAATATTTCTTTTTGTTTTACAAATTTTTCTCCTGAGTAGGAAATTAGAATTTGATTATGAACAAAATAGAGGTACTTTCAGGAGCCTCTATACTAAAAAATCTTAGTCAGGAGAAAAATTGTAATTAAAAAACAAAATAAATAAAATAAATATATATATTATTCTTCATACGTTTTTATTGGGCAAATAAATCCTTTACAAAACTATTTATGGTTCTCTTTCTCCCTTAAATCTGCTGAATGAATTGACCAATAAAAAGACACAGTTTCGATAGTGTCATAAGTATGGACGTGGAATTTTTTGGTGATGGACTTGTTGTTCTTGTTCATTTTTATGTTGGTTAAAAATAAAAATATTTTCTCATTTTCCTAACTTCAGATGCCTATAACTTCTAAACTTTTTTAGACAGGCCTAAAATTTTTTTCACTCCGAATTTAGCTCCGAATACACATTTTAAAAAAAAAAAATAAAAAATTCCATTTCCACTGATCCTTAATCGAACACATTTTCCGCGAATCGATTACATTTTCCAGCAAATTTTGTTCTTGCGTCACCAAACAAGCAATCTTTCAAAATCTACTTTCTCAGAAGTACACACTAAGCTGCAGTGCATATAAATGAAATGAAGCAAAAGATACCAGCTATCATCGTATAAAGACATTTAAAGGAAAAGGGATAATAGTTCTAATAAATCGTTCAAGTTTAAACTTTTTACCATTAACCTTTTTAAGCCTTATATCTTTTATATCAGCGTAAATCAGTGCAAAAAATTCTATCAAAGGGAGGGGATATATCCCCTAAATTTACCCTTATCTACGCCACTGATTCTGAAGAACAACTGAAGTATTCTAAAGCCATTTTAAAGTATTACTTACTTGGAATTATAGAGTTGGAATAAAAACGGTAAATAAAACTCAAAAATCCTTTAAATTTCTTACTTACTTACTTAGGTGGTCGTAACAACCCGTGTCCGGGTTTCAACCGGCCTCATCAGCTCTCGCCAGGCGCCTCTGCTTTGCGCGCGCCTTCTCCAATCGGATACAGCAAGTGCGGTTAGGGCTTCCTCAGCCTGGTCCATCCATCTGAGGCATGGTCTCCCTCGTCGTCGTTGACCAGCGACCCTCGCCTCGAGCACCTTTTTCGCTGGAGCTTCGTCGTTCATACGATGGACATGACCCAGCCAGCGTAGTCGCTGCACAGTTATACGCCGGACTACGTCAATGTCATCGTAGAGCTCATACAGCTCGTGGTTCATTCGGATGCGATAGTCATCGCCGACTCGAACAGGACCGAAAATTTTGCGAAGAACTTTTCTCTCGAACACCCCCAGAGCGGCTGCGTTAGTTTGCGAAACTACCCATGCCTCAGCGCCATAAAGCAGCACAGGTAGAACGAGCGTCTTGTAGAGTGTTAGTTTTGTCGATCGAGAGAGGGCTCTGGAACTTAGTTGCTTACTGAGGCCGTAGTAGCACCTATTAGCAATAATTGTTCTTCGCTTTATCTCCAGGCTGATTTCGTTTTTGGTATTAATGGCGGTGCCAAGGTAAACGAACTCCTTGACTACTTCAAAGTTATAGCTGCCGGATGAAACGTGGGAGTCTAAACGCCGAGCTCCCTTGTTTGTAGACAGCATATATTTTGTTTTGCCCTCATTTATCGTCAAACCCACTTTGGCTGATTCCTTTTCGATAGCGGCGAAAGCAAAGGTAACATCTCTCTTGGTTCTGCCGACAATATCAATATCATCAGCGTACGCAAGGAGCTGGACGCCTTTGTAGAAAATGGTGCCATTACGATGCACACCGGCCTTTCGTACGATCCCCTCCATGATGATGTTAAAGAGATCGCAAGACAGTGGATCGCCTTGCCTGAAACCTCTTTCGGTATTGAAGGTTTCGGAGAGGTCATTTCTTACCTTGACGGAGCTGCGTGTGTTGCTCAACGTCATTCTGCAAAGTCTGATCAACTTTGCAGGTATACCGAACTCAGACATTGTTGCGTATAGGCAATCCCTTCTCGGGCTATCGAACGCAGCTTTAAAATCGACAAAGAGATGGTGTGTGTCAATTGATTTTCGTGGGTTTTCTCCAGGATTTGTCGTAGCGTGAAAATCTGGTCTATGGTGGACTTACCAGGTCGAAAGCCACACTGATAAGGTACAATCAGTGTTTTTGTAATCGGCTTTAATCTTTCACACAGTACGCTTGAGAGAACCTTATATGCGATGGAAATAAGACTGATACCTCTATAACTTGCGCAGATTGTTGGGTCTCCTTTCTTAAGTATAGGGCACAGTACGCTGAGGTTCCAATCGTCGGGCATGCTTTCTTCTAGCCATATTTTGCTGATGAGCTGATGCATGCGCCTTATCAATTCATCGCCGCCGGTTTTAAACAATTCAGCTGACAGGCCGTCAGCACCCGCTGATTTGTTGTTTTTGAGTCGTTGGATAGCAACTCGAACCTCATCATGGCTAGGTGGTGGTACTTCCACTCCGTCATTGTTGATTGGTAGCTCTGAACTGCGCTCTCCATGGGCGGCATTGGTGGAATCGTCGCCAGTAAGTAAATTGGAGAAGTGCCGTCTCCACAATCTCAGCACACACTGCGTATCCGTATTCAGATCTCCATTTTCGTCTCTACAAGTGGATGCTCCGGGCTTGAAACCTTGGGTTAGACGCTTAACCTGTTGATAGAATTTTCGTGCATCCTTTATTTTAAAGTATTCTTGGATCAAATATTTATTTTTTTTCTATGGTTTTCTGACCTTTCCATTGTAATTTCTCTGTTAGTGCCGTGGAAATGTTATAATAAATATTCTTATACGAGCAATTTAGAGCAAAGATATTTTTTGTTGTCATTTTAATAAGAAAAATGTTAAGTAAAATAATTAACTTCAGTTTTATAGACTTGTTTTTTGTTTTAGAAATAAATAATTTATGTGTGTTGAAATGTATTTAAAGTGGAAACATATTTAAATAATAATTATAATGCAAATATAATAATAAATATGGTTGCCAATAATTGTCTTAAATTGTTTGTTGCTAGGAGGCTGTCAATAACTATCTCGTATGAAGAGTACAATTATTGGGTATGGCCAATAATTGTATCAAATTTTTTTCAAAGTATTTTAGAACAATGCCAAAAGTAATGCGTCCTTACAGTGAAGAAACACTAAAATTAGCACTTAATCAATAAAGAAAACGTTAAATTTCTTCAAACACTGCTTCCAAAATATTAATTAAAATTATAATATTATTATACAAAATATTAAATTTTTACTAGTACGCTATTTTGAGTCGCTATTTTGTTAAACCAAGACCAGAACCAGAACCATTCTTAACCATTGCCGAGGAAGATGAAATTGTTTCTTGGTTAGTTGCGTCATATAAGGTTTCCGAAACGTTAAGAAGATGTATTAAGCGCTGTCCAGACATTTTTATGGAATAACCCAGGATAAACTAATTTTCAAATTTTAAAAAATCGTACTTCTGAGTCAGTTAAAGCGCTAATGTTGGGGAATCAAATATTTAGAAATGGTTTTCCAAAGTGAAAGATTATCTTAAGCAAAACCGTATGTTTTTAATTTTAAATGATGCATCACAAATATTTAATGATGACGAGACTTGATTTCAATTGTGTTCGAATACGAAGCAAGTATTAGCAACATGTGGCGCAAGAAATGTTTACAATGTTGCCCGAGGCACTGCAAAATCTAACTTGACGATAATGTTTTCATTTAGTGCATCTGGTGTATGCACCTCGTCTTTAATTATTTTTGCATACATTCGGCTACCAGAACATATAAAAAAATCGTCAGAGGCTTGGAGAGTTGCTGTCAGTGAAAATAGATCGAAGACTCTTGAGATATTTTACGAGTAAATTTCAAATGTATTTCATCCATATCTCATTTATAATAATACAAAATTTCAAATCCTTCTTTTTGTAGAGCCTTAGTACCCATCGTACTCTTCCATTAAGTCGATTATGCAGCGAACTTAAAATTTTTTTAATATCACTGTGCCCAAATTCTACAAGAAAATCTACAACCAGCAGACGTTGCTGCTTTTAAAACTTTAAAAGATGACTGGAAATGGGGTGTTCATGAATAGAGACAAACAAATAAAAAAATTCTCTAATACTAACAAGGAACAAATTTGCACCTATGTTACTTTGGGAACCGTTTTGGATAATTCCATAAATTCACAAATTATTCAGAATGGTTTTAGGGCTTGCATAACATAATATATTCATTGCATATTCCAAGTGTCTTGGCTGAACATCGAATATTTGCTTTCTTCAAAAAAAATCAAGCGAACCTTTTTATGTATTTTGGTGCCAAATGAATATTGCGATTTGAAAACGTTTGCAACAATAGAGAACTAAGTAATAACCTCCATGGCATTAATTCTTCTCGATCTCTACAAACGCTTTTAGCTTGTCTTTTCAAATAAAGAACTTGGCTAAAGTTGGCAAGTTGTTTCCATATGTTCCTACAATTCCGACTGAAACTTCTAAAGTTATTATACGCACAAAACCTGCAGAATACACTTGTAACGAAAATGATTTTCCAAGTAGCAATCAAGAATTAAATGTGTTGAATTTATAAGGCATAGCATCATTACACATACATAGCGGGCGAATATTAATTAATTTAATTAAACTCTTCAATAATTTCGAACGCATCTATTGAAACCCGAAATTATTAAACTATCCTAACACACCAATAAGAAAAGGTGTGAAAACTTCCAAAAAGCGATCATATGTTATAAGTTCCGTAGATTGGATAGATGCTGAAGAAAAGTAGAAAGATGAAAAGAAAATTATGGGAATTAAGAAAAAAAAAAAGGGACAAAGCGTTACAAAAGGAAATCAAGTAAGAGCATATGGAAAAGCAACAAGCAGAGAAATTAAAATAAAAAGAGTAAAAGAATCAAAAACCCCGAAATATTATTCCAGCCTCTAAATCAGAGGAAAATAACGCGTTTGAATCAGTTGGTTTCATTCCTTTGACGGAATAAAACTTAAGTGATATTACCTTCGGTGGGGTGCAATAGCGCCTTGTGAAATTACACCTTAAAGGCCTTATTTCACAATTGAAAGTGTAATAAAGCCTTTTTTGAAATAAAGGCCTTATTTCTTAACTCAAAGTGAAATAAGGCCTTTATTAAAATTTACCCAATTGTGCAATAAAGCCTTTTTTCTTCTTTTTATTATTCTCTTGTTACACTGTTCAATTTATTGTTTTTGTTGTTGTTGATAACAGCATTTCGCTTACTATAATGTGTCATTATCGTCATCTTAATTCTCTGAGTAGTTTTATTAATTTTTTGATACTGTTGGTACTCTATTGTTTTTTGTTGTTGTTGATAACAGCATTTCGCTTACTAATCTGTCTACTAATGACGTCATCATCAGTCATTTGTTAAACCGCGTGTGTTGTTAATTATTAAAAATCGGGAAAATGGAAAGTGATGAGATACTAGTTTATAATATAATTCCGGGTGTAAGGAAAACCAGCAAATTATTACATATTCCAACAGAGGGACAAATTTATAAATTTAAATATTGTCAAAATAATACAAAATATTATTATTGTTATCAGAATGGATGTCCCGTTAAAATTGCAGTGGATTTGAACAATGCAATACATTGCCGTAAAACAAAAAAAAACTTAGTGCACAACCATGAGGCCCAAAATGAATTTATAAAGAAATTAAGTTTAATTAATTCTATTAAATTGGAATGCGCTAATAAAATGTCATTGAAAAGATCAAGTAGTCGTCAAGTATATGATGAGAATTGCAAAAAAGCTAAAGAGTCTGCTCATTTGGTTGAATTTGGGAAAATTCGAAGGCAATTAATAAACATAAAATCAGAAGCCTTACCAAAAGCACCTCAAAATTTCCATAATATAATATCAATTTTTAAAACCCAGGAAATTCGAGAGAATTATACAAATTCAAGATATGATGACAATGATTTGCCATTCTACCGGGGTACGGTGATTGAAGAGGATTTCGCTTACTCAATTTTTGTGTCCCCTACAATATGTAACTCAATAATGGAAATGCCTACTAGTGAACATCGTCATTATTTGATAGATGGGACTTTTAATGTAGTACCGATTAGTAATTCCAATAGCTTTAAACAACTGCTAATAAAACATATTGCTCATAATGAACATGTAAGTATATTTTTTAAATATTGTTGCGGTTAAATTAATATTTGTATATCTTTTTTTCAGACATTTCCTTTTATCTACATTTTAATGTCAAGGAAATCTTTGAAAGCATATATCCATGTACTACAATATATTCAAAGTAATATTTTTGACATGAAGCCCACAACATTCATCATGGATTTTGAGTGTACCTTAAGAAAAGCATTTGCACATGTTTACCCACAAACAAAACTAACGACATGTTGGTTTCATTTTACACAAGCTGTTAGAAGAAATGCTTCAAAAATTCCTAACTTCATGTCAAAATTAAATAATGATAGTGATGCGAAAAGATTGTTTCGCAAATTTCTAACATTACCGCTATTAAAACCAAACGATATACTTATTGGATATCAAAATCTGAAAAATCAGGCTATGAGTAATAATTTTAATAGTATTTTTGAACCATTCATAGCATATTTCGAGAGGCAGTGGATTAAAAAGGTACATTAATAAATAGTTTTTCACTATTGAGAAAACTATAGTGAAAATTTACTAATTTTCCCTTTTACAAAATGTTGACATGAAGGACTAAACATCTTGTAAAAGGGAAAATTATTAAATCACGGCATCATGTAAATGTCTTTTTTTTTTTTTAGGAAGGTGCATCAAAATTCTCCGTTTATAACGAACCCATTAAAACTACAAGCTTAATAGAATCGTTCCATGGGCAATTGAGTAAATGCCTAGCGAAGAACGGAAGTTTTTATAAATTCCTAGACCATTTGCTGGATGTAGATGTTACAAAATCAATTGATTTTAAAAAATCATTGGACGGCAGCATTTCAATATGTACAGAAAAATCAAAAAGGCTAAAAACGAGAGAAAGTATGATTAAAACTATCTTAGGAAAATTGGATAATGGGATAATCAGTGTGAATGACTGTCTCAATCAGTTAAGTTATAAAGACTTGTCTTTGAACGCGATTCGGGAACAAGATAGTATTATGACGACGACGGCGATGACGACAGATGATGAGAATGATGATGAGGTTTATGCAATAATTGATAATGTACCGTCTGTTCTGCCTTGCACCATTGACAATAATTTGATATGCATTATTTGTTATGAAAAACAAAGAAATATATTGTTATTGCCATGTGGTCATTTTAAGATGTGCAGTGATTGCTATGAAAAATTGGACGCGGAGAAAAAAAGGAATTCTGTTTCAACTTTATGTCCAGTGTGTAGAGGCATTGGTCAAGAAGCCAAAAACATTTTTGTTTAATTTTCTTTCGTTTAAATCGGTTTTTTTTTTTTTTGAATTATTAATATTCTATTAATTTTCTGGATATGAAAATTTTTGTTGAATTATTAATGTTAATTTTTGTTAATATTAAATTTTTTGTAATTTTTCAATAAAATATAAAAAGAAAAAGAATATTATTGCTTCATTAAAAAAAAAATTCAAAGTGCAAATACACCTTTAAGGCCTTATTTCACAATTGAAAGTGCAATAAAGCCTTTTTTGAAATAAAGGCCTTATTTCTCAACTCAAAGTGAAATAAGGCCTTTAAAGTGTAATTTCACAAGGCGCTATTGCACCCCACCATTACCTTCATTAGGAAAACAGACGCAGTGAAAGGAACTCATGTATGAACTCTATTTCAGGACAAAAAAAATGTTGATAATTTAATATAATTACCTGATCTTGGACATAGAAGCTATCACCCAAAGTGCTTAAAAGAATGTAATATGCAATTAAACCCAGTTTTCATATCTACACACTGCTCATTGGAGAAATGAGTAAGGTTAAAAGAGTTTTTTTGTTTTAATTTTTTATTTTACTTTTTTACTAATGCTATTTTTCGTAATGTTTGAAATATCATTAAAGTGCCTATACTACCGTCATAAGAAAGAGCGGCATCTAGCATGAGAATCAAAATTTATTTCATTGCATTTTCTTTATTATTCATGCATCCTCTTGAAAATTGTAAAATAGAAATCCAGAATTTTTGGGCCCAAACCAAAATATTTTAACCTTAATTGTCGTATCTACACAAAATTTAGGTATCATTCCAGGATAAAACTCAGTACCTACATAAACAGAGTAAAAAATGCAGCATCTACATGTAGATGCCACACTTTTAGTTTGTTTTTTTTTTTCTTATTTTATGTACACAATTTTTTTTTCAGTCATAAAAAATAGAATTTAAGTCATATGAATTGATTTAATTACGTATTGCATATATTTATTATATCTTCGCTTTAACCCTAATAATATACATAGATCATATATATCGGTAAGAGGGTTTTGATGATATTTTAAATTAAAATAAGCAAATTATTTTCGTAATAGAAGCGAAAAATTATGCAGATACGGCTTTTCTTCATGTTTTTAATTGAATAAAATCGGAGAACAAACAAGAAAAAAGCGGAAAGTACAATGTTTTATGCCACAGTTTTTGAATTATTGGTTAATTCTTCTAAATAACCTTATAATTTATATTGTCCTGGACTTCTCTTTTCTGAAGAATAAAATTTTTATAATTACTTCATCTCTTTTTCATAATATATTGCCTTTTTATAGTGAAGCGATTTGCTTAAATTTTTGAAAATTGTAGATGCCGCTCTCTTCTTTATGACGGCAGTATAGACGGCTGAAAGATACTATTTATGTTTTTTATTTGATGCTTATGACTACATATTAAACCCGTACCAATAACTATATCATGTTGCCATTAATAGCATGTTCTCAGGGCAGTCCGAATTAAGTAATTCGGCCTATGAATTACGAATGTGAATTACCCTGTTCTCACGAAGCAATCGTAATTCGATTTGACAGCTGTTCTTTGTGTATTTTATTTTAATTTTATTTGATTTGTTGTGGACAACGAAAACGGGAAAAAATGTTCAAAATAAATATTTGTTTATTATATTATTTATTTTTTTATGCAATGATACTCACTTTGTCTGCTGACTTTGAAAATTTGACTATTTGTTTTGTTTTGTTTTTATTTCTGCCGTGAGAACATGCTATAAGCGTACTAACTGCCTAATTGCCAAACATTTTATCAAGTGACCAATAATTTTACTCTTTTAACATGACAAGAATTGTACTCACACTGTCAATGTATATCATAGATATTGGATATATTTTCAAAAAACATTAATTATCCATTATTAAGCAAAATTTTATAAAAAATAATAATGTAATAAATGCGAATTTGTATGACTACTCAAAATAATTAATTTATTAATGTCCCACCGGGAAAATCAGAATTGATTCTAATAAAAATGTTAAATAAAATGGATTCTGTAGTTGCATTTTAGAATGTATACAAAAGAATATATAAATTTAAAACAAAACGTGTGAATTGGAATCTATAAATTAAAAATTTACTGATTCGTTTTTATGGTTGCAGAAATCGATTATTAAGTGTATAGAAATTTCCATTAAGTCTTATGTTTTAAGATTCCTTGCGTGATTATATCGTAAGTGAAAAAAACGAATTGATTATGAAACAAATTCAGCTATAAGTCAGAAAAGAGCCAATCTGTTGTGATTTATATATCTTCTGTTTTCTTTCTTGACTTTTTCCGCAATAAATTCTCTTTGAAAATTGTGTCAATTGACAAAAATAACCATTCAAATAAGGTATGTTTCATATATATAACGCCACTACGAAATTTGAAATATTTAAGTAACGGCCAGTTTAAACAATAGATAATGTTTTGCAAATTTGGTCATATATGCATAACAACAATAGTGAGCAAAAGTCAAGTATTTTCTAATAACGGTACACTGTCTATTGCTTTATATCACTTTTGATGCTGTTTTATATATATAACGCCGTTTCAAAATTTTTATTAACGATTTTTATTGAATATTAAAAAAAAATTATCAAATTACTGTTTCAGTAGCTTCAATAATATTGTAAATGCGATTTGGCATACTTGCAATTCATTTTTTTGATGTATTTGAATCAATTTTGCTTCATTCTTTAAGAATAACTGATTTCCGTTCTTCCACGTTGCCAAATTGTCTGTTATTTTTATACACCTGGCGTACAAGAACTCCCCACAAATTCTCGATGGGATTACAATCTGAAGAGTCCGCCGGCCACTCCAATAAATCAATGTTATTGGCCTGAAACCATCTCGATATACATGGATTGCCTCATTATCTTGATGGAAAACTAGTTGTGTCTGTCCATTTTTTTTCAAAACTGGAGTCAAACTGCTCCCCAGTACACGAGTGTAGTCAGCGCTCTTCATGCTTGAACTTTCAATTTCAGAAAAAGCACCCCACACCATCACATTATCTCCATCAAAACTTCTTTTTGAAAACGGTAGTGGTTCGTAGCGTATGACGTACTTATAATGCCAAAATCCATCCTGGCCATCAAGATTCCATTTTTCTCATCGGAAAAATGACATGTAAAAATTAACCCTCAACGTGGGAACCTTTTTTAAAACATTATTGAAAAGCTGACTGGTGGTCAATTTGTTCCAATGTTCCAATGCGGTTAGAGGATTTTTTTTTTTGGCCCGAATATTTTGTTTTGCCGTAATTTTGAGGATTGTTGAAAGAATTTTGAATCACTCTGTGGCTGCGATTGGTTCTTCGCCTGATTTCCCGAATTCCATAGCCTTCTTCTTTAAGAATTTTTATTTTTTCCACTTTTTTGCAAGTAAGCTGAGTTGCACGAGGCATTCCAGTCTAAATTTTTTCTATTGTTAAGGTCTTGAAAACTGAAAACACAATTTTATTAATCTCTACACTTCAAACGCAGCAGAAGGAATAATTGCAAATGGCGTTATAAAAATGAAACAGCATCAAAAGTGATATTAAGCAATAAACAATGTACCGTTATTTGAAAAGACTTCACTTTTGCTCACTATTGTTGTTGTTCATAGATGACCAAATTCGCAAAACATTATCTATTGTTTAAACTGGCCGTTACAAAAATATTTCAAATTTCGTAGTGGAGTTATATATATGAAACATACCTTATAATTATTTGTTTAATGGCAATTTTCTTTTGGTAAGAATGATGCAAGCAGAAAATAATGTTTTTCTTAAATAACATGGCTCCAATGTAGCACCAAAAAATATTAAAAGTGTTTCAATTCTTCCATATAAGCCGCATTGATTACGTCTTAAAAACGAATATTTTTTTGAATTACAAGAAATCAATACTTTCAGCATTTAAAAGAATCCATTTATTAAGCAAAAAATAGAATCGATTTCAGAAGCGATGAAATCTTTATGAAATTTTTATTAAAGGTACACCTAAAAAAATAATAAAACACAATGCTAAAAGGCCTTTTTCAAAAGTTATCTCTGGAAAATTCTCCCTTGCAGGAGCAGAAAGCATTGGATAGGTTATAAATTAATTTAAGTTTTTTAAAATGTCAACATATTTTAAAAATGGCTTAAAGTTTTTAGAAAAATTACTTTCAAAAATGCTACTCTGAGTAACAACTTGATTGGATGTTTTTATATTTTTATGTTTCAAAAGTCATGATTTTAATTTCAATGATGCAAACTTTTTTCTCATTGACTTAAATAAACCTATATAAGAGTAGAAACATGTATACTAAATAAAATTTTCATATCTTTAATCATGCACGTAATTATGTTTATTAACTAAACACACACTAAATAAACCACTTAAATAGCTTGACACAGAAACGCCCCTTATGTGCTCAATTATGCGTGATTGAAGTTAGCAGCTTTTTGAAATTGATATCCTTCCATAAAATCAAACATATTTTGATGGTATTATATAAATAGTATAACACATCGATAAGACTCAATTTGAATATATATTTGCTTAGCTGTGTGTATTTGTATTTGTATTTTTGGCGCTGTTAATATTAAACATAATATTAAATGTGATTTTAATGAGCTTGACATAAAATTAACAGCGTACCATAAAAACTCGTTATCAATTTTAATGATTTAAATACCAGATTTTCAAGTTATTCGCCTCATCAACATTGAACGCTCTGTGCTTTTCATCCATAATCGACTTCTCTATCCTAGTCATTACCTAAATATTTATCCTGCTAGCGGAATTGATTAATTTTATCTTATGGCATTTTTGGCAGCTATAAACGAAGAATTTAGCTTAAGCATGGATTCGTTTTTTGTTTTTGTTTTTACTTAAGAAGAGATAGCTTTGATAGACTTTGCTCATGTCCGCAATATTTTCTTTCTCGGAAAAATAATGGCAATAAGGCGAAATTGTAGAGAAATCATATAAAAAAGTAGTGCACAGTGGAGCCAATTTCGGAAATGTATAAGAATATAATGGCAAAAACTCAATATTGCGTTAGGTTGGTCGTGCGTTGATCGTACTTTGGTTTGCGTTGTAAAAACTTTACGATGCAAGCTGTCAAAACGGCCGACCACAAACATTGTAAAACTCTGACAGATCGTGCGTCTGCCACTTTGGTTATGCCAATAAAAGCAGCTATTCAAAAAATCCCACAAAACATCTCTTTTTCCGAAATCATGCAATTTTTAATTTTATTTAATCAATGAAAAATTAAAAGATATTGTCATAAAATCATTTAATCACCTATTTTAGAAAGCTAAGATCTTTTCTAAGCTTAATATATTCTACGAAATAATGAAAAATGTCACATATTATTTGTGAAAATTCGGACTAGAGTCTCCAAAATAAATTAACGCTTTCCAATTTAATGATAAAAAGTGGAACTAAATTTAATGTTAAAATTAAATTTCTGGAAACACAATTTGAGTTTTAATGGTACAAAATGCTTTTTTGATTCATCGATATTTTTATTCAGATATATATATATTTACTTTTTTTTATAAAAAGTGATTGCTTGATGTCATTATTTTTCTTGTTTTTGTCAAAATTGCTGATGTTTACAATTATTATTAGTGTTATGTTTTATTAAAAAAATTGACCCAACTTGGTTCTTGTTGTAAAAATGATTTAAACTCAAAATTATTTTTTTTTTCTTTTATATAGCACTACATCGATTAGTAAAGGTGGCAGTATCTAATGTCAACTTAATAAGTTATTTATTTCTTATTCGTAGAGAAGCAAATTGATAAAAATTTTGAAAAGCATGGATCTCATTTTGGCACAAAATTAAATTACTTTCGAATATTTAACTTTACTCAAACTTTATTTGAATTTAGTACAGCAACAGACCTATTGACTTAAATTCTCAAAAAAATATTGAAAATATAAAACAAAACACATTCAAATGTCAACAAAAAGTCAATTCGCTCTCGAGATATCATTAAATAGCCGCTCCACACAAAATTTATTAGAAAACGAATTTTCTTTATAAACTTTTTTTTATCTAATTTTCCAATTTTTTAATAGTTATTCTGCTATTCGGGACGAAGACAAATCCATCAAATCAGAGATCATTAAAATCGGTCATTCTTAAGTTATAAATGGTGTAACTAACCCGACTTAATATTATGTACATAGATTATACACTTATATTAAGGGTATTCATGCAAATGGGCAACACTCTTATAAATGGTATAAGCCGTATAAGTTTATGGAGAAGCTTTTGCACAAACCAAATATTTTTGCTCTACAATTTAGATGAGCAATCGATCTGGCAAACTTATAACAGCAATCAGCTGGTTTTATTTTGTGAAGTTGTTTCTAATCAGAAGGCAAATAATTCGAAATGGTGAAATTTCAATATTTCATTTAATTAATTCATGAATTTATTTTTCTGGGCCTGCTGAAAGTTGTATAATGTATGTGAACATTTTGCACGAACGAAAAGTTTCTTCACGAAACTCACATTAGAGAACAGGTTCTTCTCTGCCCTAAAGGGAGCAAAAACTTTTGGTCATTTGTTAAAAGAGTTAAAAATCAAACGTCTTCGTCGATTCCAACTCTTTTAAAAGATGACCAATCACTGACTCGGTTGATAAAGCGAACCTGTTGGCTGGATTGTTTGCACACAATTCCACAATTTCGTCTCAGTCAGCCACTGCCCTTTGTCGGGACTAGTTCTTCTTCAATGAAGGAGATATATTTTCGAACCAGAGCAGTCAAAAGAGTCCTTGCAAATCTTAACATAAACAAAGCCTCTGGTCCTGATGGCATACCACCAGTTGTGCTTAAAACGTGTGCTTCTACACTGGCTCGGCCTTTGCGCAACCTTTTCAACATCTCATACAGGACAGGAGTATTTCCATCTTGTTGGGAGGTCGCAAATGTCCAGCCGATTCCTAAAAAGGGCGATGCCACGAATCCTGGAAACTACCGACCCATTGCGATATGATCTACGCTTTCCAATGTTATGGAAAGCGTAATAAACTTCCACCTAATGAACTATCTGGAGCACAACGAATTGCTAAATGACCGTCAATATGGTTTTCGTAGAGCCCGGTCTACTGGTGTCCTTATGGCGTTCCTTACAGGAAAATGGAACCAATGCGTTCACCTGTTCGATGAGAGCAGAGTTGTTGCTCTGGATATTTCAAAGGCATTTGACCGAGTGTGGCATAAAGCAATCGTCTCTAAGCTAATTGCATACGGTGTCGGTGGTATCTTTGCTCGGTGGATCACGTGCTTTCTTAAGGACAGAACTATCCGTGTCGTAATCGACGGCATTTCGTCCAGTGAGCACGCCATCAACTCAGGAGTACCGCAGGGTTCAGTTCTATCGCCAACTTTGTTTTTGGTTTTTATCACCGACCTTCTGTCGTTGACTCATAACCCAATTCATTCGTTTGCGAACGACAGCAGCATTTGTCATTCATATTTTTTCAAAAAACGCCTGAGTTCTTTGCAGATTGAGAGTTAGAGGCTAAATATGAATGACACACTTCTTAATGACTTAAAAAAAATCTCCGAGTGGGGTCTTGCTAATAGAGTAGAGTTTAATGCATACAAGACCCAGTGTTGTCTGTTAACCCACAAGCGGATGAACTGCCCCTTAGCTCCCTTGAATATGAATGGTGTAGATCTTTTGGAGTCAGATGCTCTTGACGTTCTGGGCATATCGATACAATCAGACCTTCGTTCGAATGATCATATTTTCCATGTGTCGAAAGAAGCGGCCAAGTGCCTAGGTTTCTTAAAACGGTGCAAGCAATACTTCACCTCATCTGATCTTCGAGTAATCTATACCTCATATATAAGGCCTAAAATGGAGTACAATTCGCACATTTGGGCAGGAGCTTCGAGATCTTATTTGGAGCTTCTGGACCGAATTCAACGCCGTGCGATATATATGATAGGATATGAAAACATTTTATCTCCTCTCAGTTCTCTTGTGCATCGACGCAATGTTGGTTGCCTAAGCCTTTTGTATAGGTTCTGCCATGGGAAGTGTTCAAGGGAGGTGCATGGCCTGACGCCACCAGTTTGTGTATTTCCTAAGTCTACTCGGGCAGCTTTTCAAGCCCATCGCTTTACCATTGCAACGGTGCCCAATAGAACCACGCATTACCGAGATAATTCGTTTTTTTAGCACGGTAAGATTATGGAATAATCTCCCTATGAGCGTGCTCCCCGGCAGTTTTGATGTGTGTACGTTTAAAGCAAATATTCACCGTCACTACTCCATCTTTCCACCCTCCAACTAACTATCACACGTCTTCCGAATTAACGCAATGCTTCCGCATTTAAAAGGGGCATCCCCTGAGCGTTGGTTTAGATTAAAACAAAAAATGTTTAAGTAATGAATTCTTTTATTTTTCAGGGCTTGTTGTTGGTCTAAAAAAAACAGTTATAATGTTTTTATGTATTACATAAAAAACATGACCTTTTCGAAAAAAATAGTACCTCATTAAAATTTCTTGAAGAAAGGTTAAGAAATAAAATCTAATTTTTATGCCCTTGCCTTATTTAAAATTTTTTTTTTTATTATTTTTATTGAAAAGCTGAGAAAATTCTATATAGAGTGCGTTAATTTTCAAGATGGGTTCTATGTAAACATAGCCACAATAAATAAAAGAATAAATAAAACACAGTAAATGTAGCGCTTTTTCTTGTGTTGTGCTAAGCTTGATATTTCATGTAATTGTGTAAAAATTTATATAAGTCAGAAAGTTCAAACATGAATTTTTCTCCCAGTGGTGATTAGTACGATCAGTACTTTAAGCACACGAAAAGCTGAAAATGTGGCATAAAAACGATTTCTGATCGCCATCAACCCTACTAACCTCCGAGAACGACGTAATTCTACGTCAAAAACTAGATAAAATGTCCCATAAAAAAGATATCGATCATAAAAATTGGCTTATATTTTTCTCTTACGTGAGAAAAACGTGATTGAATATTCGTGAAAGTTGTTTGATTTTTAAAATATCCTGTACTGACAATATTGTTAAAACACATATCCATTGCAAAATAAAAAAATATAAAAATTAGAAGCAGGTAGAGTTTTGATCAGCTCAAATAATCTGCTGATCTACTGATCTGATTACCTACCTAAGGGGTCGTTCATAAACTACGTTACCAATATAGGGGGAGAGGAGGGGTGGAGGTAGGGATTTGAAAATGACTTAACTTTGAACTTACTACGATAAGTAACGGAGGGGTGGGGGGGTTACAGATATTATAACGTTACAAAAAATTTAAAAAAATGTCGAAAAAATTCTTATTAAAAATACCTCATCAGTTCAAAATATTTTCATCCGAACATTTTCATGTTTGATCATAATTGAGGGTTAACTATTGACGAGCTTAAGCACATTGTTTTTCATATGTTACGTTACTCTATAGGGGGGAGAGGAGGGAGGTTTGAAATATACTACGAAAAGTAACGGAGGGTGCGAAAAACCCGCATGTTGCGGTGACAATATTTTTAGACATTTACTTACAAAAAAAGCCAAAAAAAATTTTAGATTGATTTGCAGTATATTGCACCCGTAAAAGAATAACAAACACTTATAAATGTATTTTGTGTAAAAATGTTTAATTTTTTATCACTGTGCCTGCTTAACTTAATCTTCAGGCTTAAAGCATGTTTAAGATTATTGTACTCAAGACGAGAAGCTGCGGTACAACAAACTACAGAACGACAATAAAAAAGGATGAAAGCTAGCATAGCACATGATTTCTTATCATACGAAAAATAACCAAAAAACTAAAGAGATATATATAAAAAAAAAATCCTGCTGGCAAGCAAAAAGCTATGAAGCACGAACCACATCGAACCGCAATCATTCAGCTTGCAGGCAATCAAAACAATTTTCCAGCCTTTACCAACTACATTACTTACGATGAATAAATCGATTGTATCCTGCCTCTAATGCAGCAGACAAACATTTATACGAAATACATACAGATACAACTATATATATAAATTTTATTTTATACTTTTAGCCTGGCAAAAGGATGATGAACAAAATTCGAGTCCGGCGACAAAAATAAACAAAATCCAAGAAACAAAAATAAAAACAATAAAGATATCGCTCAGGATTGCAAGCCCAACAGTTTATAATCGGCATTGGCATCAGCATCAGTGGCAGCATCAGTGGCATCGAAAAAAGGATGCGCTGCGGAAACCTCAAAATGGCAACAATATAACTAAGAAAATACGATATTCGGCAAGGCAATGAATGGCGTTTAGTTTTATAGTTGTTGTCCTTAAAAGGATACCTAATTAAATGCGAACTTTTTGCGGTCACAAGATAGTGATAATAAATTTAATTTAAGGCAGATTTATACTACTAGAATATAGGAAACAATGGAGGGTACTATTGAGAGAATATTCATTATGTTTAACGAGTGCAACGAAAAAATAGACCAAGAGTAAAAATTGTTGCCCAAAAATGTTCTTAAAACTATTTATGGTTTTTCAGAGACAATCATATTTTCAAGTAGTTCGAAATGGATTTAACTTGTTTTGACAAAACTGTCATAATAGCTAAAAAAGCATTTTATAGAAATATTGATTTGTTCTCCAATCTATTCAATCCTTCTTTATTAAAAACAGCAAAGCTTATGTTCACCTTTATCACACATACACATAAGTAGAACTTGTGTATTTCTCAATATATATATTGTAAAACACTTTTCCAAAACAAAAAAAAAAAAAAACTGTATCAAATTCTTCTAGAATGCCTGCAAAAAAACTAGAGACAGCGCTATGAAAGTAAAATAAAAACAAAAAGGAACAACGACAATGAATCTGAAAAGATAACCACCAAAATGACCAAAATGAATAAAACCAAGCGAAAAGTTGCTCGGACTAACATAAGAAAAGAAATGTCCACTCTTAATAAAAACTGTCAGAAATTGCAACACGACAACATTCTACACCACACATACATACATACAAGAAGCATACAATGATCGCGTAATGCTGCATCCTTGTGTAATAGTTTTCTTCCTTTTTTTTTCTCCATTTGCAAGGATAAGAGATAAAAATATGTTGAAACATTTTAACTGACAACTCGCTGTCAAACAAATGTGACCCATGGCAAAGAAAACCATGGTTAAGAGTTATATATTTAGGGTGGTGGTCAACGAAGTTGATAACGTAAAATGCGCATTTGAAGTAAAAAAAAAATAGTTGCTGATGCCGAACAAGAATTTCGCATGTTTATCGCATTGTTAGATTATACGACATACGTTAAGTTACAAGCGGATAACAAGCGGATTACATGCGGCTTTATCAATAATAAGCTCAACCACGAGCAAAGTTAACTGACTTCTTTGCTTTAATACACTATGTTTAGGATGGTTAACCAAGATAAACATAAATCCACTAAACATTTTTTTTAATTATCAATAAAAATCATGCCTAAAAGGGTTTTAATGACTGCTAAGAAGTAAATACAAAATTTCTTCTTTCTCATGAATATTAAGGAAATATCTAAAACACATTAAAAGTAATTCCATAAAAATTCTTCCAGTTATAAATTAGCAACTCATCACGCTGATGATAATTCCATTAATGACGAAAACCTTTGCATTTTTATTATGCCTCATTTTTGGATACATTAAAAATTTTATTATTATCATCTATTCACTGTATCCTAGCAACATAAAAATTGCTTAAAAGTTCAAGGTATGAACTTTGATTTTGGCGTTATGAAAACTTTGTATCATGATTTTTGTAATTTTCGCCAGTTATTGGAAAAGTTTTCTTATTAATGTTGGGTGAGCCAAATTATACACAAATTCTTAAAGTTTATTTAGGATATTTATCAATACCGTTGCTATGACTTTACCGGCCAAAAAAAGGTCATAAGTTTAGAAAAGTGTTTATAGTGATAGCCATGAATTATTTTAGGCTCAAAAGGAAAGGATATAGCAAGTTAAAATGTTCATTCTTGCTAGTATCTCACAGATGCACAAAAAATACGACTTATTAACATTTCCAAAGCTGAGGCATAAAAACTGTTTCGATATGAAGCCATTGAAAAAATGAAAAATGAAAAAATGATATTTTAAAAGTAAAAAATGTAAGTTATATATTTCTTAGCTCATGCAAAATATTTGAATAAATCATCATAAGTTATAAAGGAAACTTCATGTCGTTATTCTTTACTTTTACTCAAAGCTTTGTTAACATCTATTAAGCCTGATATCTTTAGATCCAACATCCGACATCTTTGAGAAATATTTTAATATGTTCAGAAGATGATTACTTTATTCGATTTAACTCGATATAACCTTGTATCTACCGCTCTTTTTCGCAGAATTAATCACATACTCCACGCAAAAATTGTTCACATATAATTCGGTTGCTTACATATCAAAATCAAACGATTTTTTAGAGCTTTGTACTAAAATATAGAATATAATACAAAAATTTATTTGTGAAAGTACTTAGTTACTTCTACTACATGGTTATTATATGGTTATTATATGGTTATTATATAACATTCATCCACTTTCACCATTATTTCTATATGATATTTCTATATAATATTCACTTTGTCCGTAACTTTTAACGTAAAGCGTAAAAGCGTACATTTTTTTACTACTACTGACAGTTTTAAGTTTTTTATGTTATTATATAATGAGTGCACCTACACACAATATATATCACCGGCACTTTTGAAAGTAATATGTTACTTAGTACATCTTGCCGTTTCTTTAAAGTAGTAATATTATATTACTTATTTCTATTACTTTTTTGTTAAGAATTATTACTATATTACTTTTTTGCTAAAAATTAAAAGAAATATATAATTTCATATAGTTATATCAAACTATTTATTAAATATTTCATAAACTCATATGTTTTTGTATACATTTTTAAATCCTTAAAAAGAGACCAACAGCTTCATTTTGTGTCACAAAAAAGCACACCAACGATAGGCAAGACACGAATTATAAAAACGAGTGTGCCGTTTTTCTCGTTTAAATCTATCGTTTTTAACGTGCATTTTTTGGTGTTAATCATGTGCTAAGCAAGTGGCCATTCAGACTGCATTATACATTTTTGAATATTAGCTCTGCGAAATCAAATAAACGCTGGGCTATCATGGTACCTGTCATCGACGCCGTGCACAAGATTTAGGAATGTATTCAGAATCGTAGTGAGGATGAAAGGGGACAGCTACCCTCCTAGATATCAGAAAAATTTAAGCAATAAAATAATATTGTAAAAACCCATAAAGTGCTACGATTTTATAACAAAAATTTTGTTTGTTAAGAAAATGGTCACTGAAAATTATGATTGTACTAGCTATTAAATTTGAAATTTAAGTTTTCCCACTTCAAATTCAACATTTTTCAGTTATAGAAACTTGTGATAAATAAAAATCCAAACTTTTTAAACTTAACCCTGCTGTAAGGTTGGGACCATTTGGTCCAAATTTCATTTCAATCTGAAATTTGAACAGCTTTTGTGTTTATTTGTGTTTATTTTTCTGAACAGTTTTTGTGTTTAAATATTCCTTAATCAAAATTGCTGCAAAAAATGCAACGGAAATATGACCATTGATGAAGAACTTTCAACTTTTGCAAATTGTAATTGAAATGAAATTTGGACCAAATGGTTCCAACCTAACAGCAGGGTTAAAATTCTAAACTTTGGCAAGAAATAGCTTTATTTTTCGAGTTTGTATTTAGGCTATAAACTTACAACACTAGTCTACAGCAAAAAATAGCCATTGATGGAAACCTTTTTATAGTTTGATGTGCACTTATTTTTTTCGTATTGGTTTGGCTGTTAAACCTATATAACTATTAAAAAAAAACGTATATGAATGTAAAATATACAAACATCCAACTCACTGAAATAATTCGTTTTCTTTTACAAAGAAACATGGCTATGAAAATAATGTGCATGTAACAATATTTATCCTTTTCTTTAATATTCCTTTAGTTCACATAATGGTTTCCAGCTTTGCACTAATTATGTCCAAGCAAAATTCTATTTTTACTGGTCCATAATAAAAAAAAAAAAAATTGTTTAAAAATTTTTCATTTTAATATACATATTTATATACTCAGTTTCAGTTAAGTTTCGGCCGAACATTACAAAAAGGACCAAGTTTCGGTTTCGGCCAAATCGTGAAGAATCAAATACAGAAGACTTCGTCGAGGGCTGCAGCAGGCCCGATTGTCGCATTTTACAACACAAAATAATAATTTAAAAAAATTCATTATTTTGACTTCTAAATTAAAATCCATTTGTCGAGGCTCGCGGTCGTTTAAAACTTAAAAAAAAAATATAAAAAAGATAAGCTACTGTGAATATTCAAATGGAAAAAACCACAATTATAATTGTCAATAAATTATCGCGTACCTGAAGTATATATTGGCTCTCTCAAATATGCTCTTTGAGAGTTTCTATTCTTCAGATGGCAGGTCTGGGACTTTGGAAGAGCCACTTTTAGGGTCTATGTATTTAGCAACTACTTCCTGTCAATGCACGCTGCCAACCATATTTTAGCCAAAATTTCCCTTGCCTTTTTGAAATTGTCCTTTCCGGCAACTGTTCTGCCGTTGGAGTCAAGATGTGTTCCAAAAGAATCATAGGGAAGAACAACACCCGTTTGCTCCCGGCTGAGGGGGGCCCTGAGCCTCTCTACTCTATTACAAGCACTTCTGCCAAGAGAATTAGTCACAATAGATATTGCGTCCAGATCATATTTTTTGAAATGCTCTATGGCGTGTTCGATCACTTTACGATATCGTGGGTTCTTATCGGGACCATCTCTCGAAATGATAAGGACCGGCTTAACTTTACCGTCTTCGTTCTTCATAAAATTGTAAAATGGCTCAAGGGTTAAAAGAGTGTCCAAGTCTTGAGCGTGGCTAGTTGCTAGTTGCTCGCATAACCCCGATAAATATTATATTGCTAAATTTAGTCATATTTTAGTAGAGAAACATGTCTTACTCAATTTAACTCAGTTATCTCATAATTCTACATTGTTTCTTGCGGATAAAAAATGACTTAATCTTTGCGAGAACCCCTCCCCCCCACTCAGCCCTATCCCCCACGTGAGAGTGAGTGAGATCTGGCTTAAACCATCCGCTCCCTAAACGCCTCACGTAATTAATGGACGCCTTCTTATTAGAAAATATATCGCGAAAAAGAGTCTTAAGAAATTAATTGTTAATATTTTTTTGGATTAGGACCCCCAAAATACATAGAAAAATGTCTTTCTAAAGATACCAGATCTCTAGATGAGACTTGTTTTTGTAAACTAGTCTAATCAGTCATTAAAATATAAATAATAAAATTGTATTTCATTAAAAATTTATTTATAAAACATCGACCTGGACCATGAACGAGTCCTATATAACTAACTTCTACGGAACTGTTTGAGAGTTCTCGAAAGATAACTATAGTTGAAAAAAAGAGGCTAGTGACATTTTTTTACTTTCATAATCACAGTCACTTTCATAATCTTAGAATCATTTAAATATTAGTTATAATAGAAGAGTGCTCACGAAATGTGTAATTCTAACATTGTATGGTAATTGCATTCGTTTCCATTATAAATGTTTACTCTCAATACTAACTTAAAAGTCAGAGACAGAGATTAGAATGGAACATGAGCCGACAGGATTACTAAAACTTAATTAATCCAAAGACGGATCTTAGCACATTCAAACCTTGCAATATATTCTCTGCATGTGCCAGAAAACTCCACTAAATAAAACAATAAATCATTTTATGGATGCATATTAAATACTTTTTCTAACCGAACTAAAAGTTTCATAAATCTAAGAACTAAATCGTAAGATTGGCTTATAAAAATTGAGATTATTAGAAGAATTTACGATTTTTTTTTACAAGTAACGTTTTTTTTTTTTTTTCATTTGCACACAACTATTTTTGCACATTTATTCCACATAGCTGTAATAAAAATCTGTGCCATATCCTTGCGTTACGCAGAATACTATCTACATTCTATCATTAATCTTAACAAAACAGCTCATAAAATAATAAGTGAATCGCATTAATGGACTTGTTAGGATTATATGTGTATGGTGTCGGTTGGTACTGGCTATACTGAGAGGCACTTTTTTATTTTGCTGTCTTAACAGCAAGTTCGATTGGGTTTTGTTTTTTTCTTATTTGGTTTTATGCTATACTGAGTTGTGGTTGGTGGTTCAACATGTTAATCAGGCGTAAAATTAATACACTCCGCATTGGCCCATTAACATTAATTACGTAATGGCCTAACAGCGTTAGTACAAAACCAAAGGAAAGCAATGACGGTTATAATCTACGTTGTTAACGTTATTCTGGAACAGACATAAATTTTGCTAGCATCTCGTGTGTTTATTGAGATTAATACGCTGATTGTATTGAATTAATTAAGTTTGAAGACTTAATAAATTGACAACAACAGCGCAGACTCTTGTTCGTTATGGAAGAAGGAGAAAGAATGATGTAATTTTTTTATCTCCTGTACCATCATTTTAAATTATTATTCAAGCAGTTATTCGAGATAATTGTCTGTCATATGTGTATTCGTACCAGGAATCTCCAACCGTTACAATACAATGAAAAAAAAAAAAATATTTCACCCAAACCATTCTGCTCGCATCCTACAAACACATTCTTCAAACACATTTTTGATGCGTCTTCTGCAGACACGACATGGCCTCGCTTATCAGTCATGTCACAACACAGTTAAGTACCTAATGAATAGCGAATTAACTGGCCTCTTTTCCGAGACCGTTCCATCAAAGTCAGTTCGACCTAAATGAGACGTGATGCATGTGTGTCCAAGTCACTCACTGTCAGTTGCTGAGTGGAGTGCTGAGAGCAGGTTACTACGTGGGGAGGAGAGCACAGTTTCAGAGTTACTCTGTGTATACAAATGAGGCATCATGCTGTGATATATGCTACGGATTTCCTAATACATTGGACAGCTGGATTAACTTTCTAATATGTCAGAATAAATGACGTATTCCCATGACAAGTCAAACCGAACGGAAGCGGAAGTCAGAGACCACAACAAGTCCAGCCGCATGCGTTTGCGGCGTAGACACGAAAGTTATGCGCAGCTCAAATTTTGAACAAGTTTTGTTCTGGTGCAGAGTTGGTTGAATTTTAAGCATTCATCAAACAAGTATACAAGAAAATTAAATTAAACTTATTCATGATTGCAACAGTTTAGTTCTTTTAGCTTTATACTTTACAAAAAATTTATAATCACATAAATTCGAGGAGTTCTTAATACCATAGAAACTATTGAAGTAAACTAGCGAGGTTTTTATTAAATAATATGCAAAAAATTATTATTACTTTTAAAGCAGCCACAGATTTTAAAAGGAAAGAAAAAGATAATTTTAACAAAAGATTTTTTTTAATATTTCTCAAATGGTTAACTCTTTTAAAAATCTTTACATTATTGTTTTATATTTTAATTAGTTAATATTATCAAAGTTACTCGGGACACTATTTTTACAAATTCTTATATAGGAAAAAATGGCACCGTCACGTTATATTAAGATAATTTTATTTTTTTAAATTCGATTTCAACCCTTGGCAGTCACACTTTGATCCTGTAACATAGCTGCCATACTGTGGTAACTCATTAACCCCAACAACAAAACATCGCTCTTAACGGAGAATTTAAGATATTTTGGCTTAACAAAATATACAAAAAGTTACTTAAAATTTGCTAGAGAACTTCTGATGTTCCATTAATCCTAACCTCAAATATTTATTCAAAAAGAAACAAAAATGCACAAAGCTTAAAATTTAATAGAATCTGGATTGATAAAAACTATACCTATGGATTATAAAAACTGGGGTAGTAAACTATACCATATGGCAAAAAAGAAAAATTTCAGTTCAAATTCAATTCGAATTTCCAGTTAATGGTGCTCGTTTTACAAAATAAGCCCATCAATTTCACATAGTCGTTAGGATGCAAGGCAACTATGTGAATAATAACATATTATATAGGCTAATGCTACAATTTCTAAAAGGAACAAAAATACAGGTGCGACGTTGGACACTCGAGAGAAGCGAACCTTCTTCGCAGTTTCATAGATTTGATAGTTCAGTTTTGATAGATGTAATTTTTTTTATTTCATCTCATTTTAGGTCAAATTATAACAGAGTCACTCAATATCAAATTGAGTTATAACATGTTCAGACTCTTCACTTAACATTTTACAAAGAAAAGCTTTTCACAAACATGCTTGTATCATCATTAAATCACATTGCCTGAACTATTCTACACCATTCCTAATTCAAAAAACATCAGTAATAATTCAGAACGGATTAACTGAATTTCAGAAATTCCATTTCAAATTCAAAATAAACCAATTGAAATTCGGAATCCCATTTGAAATTTGAAATTCCATTTTAAATTCAGAAAAGATTAATTAAAATTCAGAGATTCCAATAAAAAAAAGGTAGACCCAGTAGGTTGCGTTACCGCCTCCTAGAGTGTTGCCCATTCTAGGATTAAAGCAACGATTGATTGTTGAAATTCGAATTGACTGACATTTATGAAAATTTTTATACCCCAACGCGTACTGCGTAAGGGGTATATTAACTTTGTCTTTCCGTTTGTAACGCCAATAAGGAGGCGTGGCAGGTATATAAAAGTATATATTTTTTGGTCAGCATCACCTCCTGAGTCGATTTGAGTGTGTCCGTCAGTCTGTCCGTCTGTCGACACGATTACAGCCGTAATTTTAAAGTTATCGCAATGAAATTCAAAATATATGCTTCTTTTTAAAAAAGGAAGGTCAAGTTCGAGAATGAGCCAAATCGGATGAAAACCACGCCTACCTCCAATACAAAGTGGCTTTATTGAAAACGTTAAATCGCTTAAAAATCTGCAAAAATTACAGAAATGTTTTGAAATTTTGCATACAAACTTTGATATTTAACATAAGCCACTCTTTGATATTTGGCAAAATCGGATGAAAACCACGCCAACCTTCAATACAAAGTGACGTCATCAAAATTGAAAAACTTTCGTAAATATATAAAACTGAATGACATCGCGTCTTTATTTACCGAAGTTCCGCCCACGTCGTTTATCCAACCCATGCATATATTCTTCGGTAAAATGTGGAGTCTTTATACTAGAAAAGTGGGTGTGGCATTTTACTTTGTTTACAAATTACTTTATGTGGCAGCTAAGGATAAAATTAAAAATTTTATAGACGTCGAAAGACTTCGGATATACTTCAGTACCGCCGCGGGGTGTATTTTAGCTTCAGTACCCTGCCGGAGCTCCATTCCTTACTAGTTTTTATATTCCGTTAAGAAACAAACTTTTCGTTATTAGAAAAAATGTATACATTTATGATTTATAAAAACCTATTACATATCGAATATATAAAAATGTATCGACGTTACTCCATAAGTTAGTTCAAAATATGAACTATGAAAATCATTCAGTTTAGAAATTTACAATAGATACATGGAAACAAATTAGCCAGTCAATTCTAGTCAATGTCAGATAACTTTTATGTAAATGAACACTATTCTTTTAACAATCTTGACCACATGGTTATCTAAAATGTTGAAACAGATTTCAACAAACTCTAAAAAAAAAAATTCACTGGAATTAGCTACAATAATTGCTAGCAACTGATTGCCTACATTTATGATACAATTATTTACAAGGTAGTCTTGACAACTACCTTTTTTCTCACGAGAGGCGATTGGGAGTTGTCAAATCAGTACAAAGTTTAACTTGTCATCTGGTTTGCTGCTTATTCGTTTTCTCTTTTTCAATGCGTTTTTAACAACTACAAATCGCCAACAGAACTGTCACTCCTGCCTTGTAAATCATTATACCATGAGTGTGATCATGGTATAATTAGACAGGGTAGTGTTAGTAGCAAAAATTCTCTCTTGTGGTGGTTACCGCACCTGTCAAAACCAGGTTTTTACGAATAAAAGCAAAACACATAACACAATTTACAAATTATAATATTGTATGTGTTTGACGGCTGCAGTAACCATCGCTCTGAGACGACACTACCTTGTTAAATATACCTTGGGTGTGATCATGGCAGAATTATAAGGCAGGGCCGATTGACTTAGTGTCCTCACGCGTCAAGGAAGAGTGCATAATGAAAAGGTTGGTTAGTTGTCAAATTAACGAAATTCGTAGAAATTGCAAATGAAGAAAATATTTTATATATTTAGCGTGTGCTTAATTCGTGTAAATTTGAGCGAAAATATTATAAAAACAGTGTAATAAAAACCACAAAATGTGAAAAAAGTCTTAAAATTGCAAAAAAAAACTGCAACAATTTAAGCCTAAAAACAACAGCGAAACGTGAGCATAAAGAAACTCGAGATGAACAGCTGATTTTGACATCTAGCCCGCTTTATTCTGCTTTCTACTTCATTCCTCTCCGAGTCGGCCCTACCTTACAGTTTTTCCATGGGTGTGATAGCATTGCGTCGGCAGCGAAAAACAGTCTATGCACATGTGCATAGGAAATTCGAAAATGCCCTTCACTGCTATAAATGCATGAATCCTCACACATTTATCTATTTCTCTCTGAAATGTTCAATATGCAGCTTATGAAGCGTTTTCTTTCGTTTTTTATGCGTGGTTTTTTTTCATTATTATTGCAGAAAAAGTATGCAATAATCTGACTAAATATTTGCTGGAAGAATTTATAAAATTAAAGGAAGTTTCTTCATTACGCTTAAGAAAATAAAATAAAATAATAAATAAAGAATTTATAAAATTAAAGGAAGTTTCTTCATTACGCTTAAGGCGTTGTTACAGTTTTTTCGAATAAAATAAAATAGAAAATACAGAATTTATAAAATTAGAGGAAATTTCTTCATTACGCTTAAGGCGTTATTACAGTTTTTTTCGAAACATTGCACAGTAAACTATATATTTGAAATAAAAACAATTTTAAAACTCAAATTTGCAAAAAAAAAACACAAATTTTTAGATTTATTTTCAAGAAAATTTTAAGTTTATATTTTTTAACATTTAATTCACAAACACCATAAATAATTTTGTAATTAAACTAATCGAGTTCTTGTAAAGATAAATTGGAAAAATGTTTCCTTATAAAATTGAGAGAGCATTAATGAAGCCGTTAATTTTAGCCATGTTCTAAAACTGGCGTTTTTTTACTTTTATTTTAAATAATTTTTAAAAAATTCGCACAAACTCCATTGTTTGGCTAAATTCTTCGGACACCTAATATTAAAGATGTAAAAATTGCAATTATAAATTTAACTGCATCCACAGTGCGAACATTCTTCAGTCTTTTTACTAATGTAAAGCTTACATTAACCCTTTCACGTTCAAAATTTTGTTAGGAGGGCAGATTTTTTAAGGTTAATTTGGATTCTAAGAACTTGAAAAATCTGTTTCATAACGACTCGAATTATTATTTGAATTTAAGAAATTGTTTTTACCATACAAAATGGTGCATGAAATATATAAAAAACTAAATTTTCTTTCATTCAAATGAATATAAAAAACTACAAGAAATTTATTTCAAATGTTTTTACTTCTAATATGTTGGAAATAATTATTCAAAAGCTATTCAGATTCATATCAGAACAAAAAACCACTAACAAAAGTTCGAATGCAAAATTAGTCTTACCTCAAGCAAAGGCAATAATAAAATTAAAGAGAAAAACTTTTTCGATTCCCTCGAAAATAAGTTCAAGCGGAACTTAAGAAAAGTGACTTTATAAGTTCATACGCACCAAAACAAAAAATACCGTTACGAATCCTAGAAAAGTATCTGAAAAAGTTGTTGTACACAGACAACAGATAATAACAGAGCATGAGAGGGTTAATATCTGTAAACAAAAAAAAAATTGATAATGTTTAAGACGAAGTTGTTTTTTTTATTTTATTTAGTTAGTAATTTTAATAGTAAAACTAACATAATCTCAAAAAATTGCACGAAATGCACAGCAAAAATAATTACAAATTTTTAAGATATAACTTCGATAAAGTTACTGAAACAATGAGGTATATACTCTCTCTTCGATTATTGCATGAGTGAAAATCCGCTCAAAAAGCGGGAAGAAAAGAGGAAAGTGAGAAATGAGCAATAAAACGCTTTTTGACTGAACACGCTGCGTGGCGTGATATATTTTCTAAAACGCCAATAAATTCGTAAAATTGCTCAACATTTATTGTAGTGATTTAAAAATAAGTTTTTAGAGTAAAGTTCTGAATTTGTTTCGGTATCCGTTCCAAGAAAGCATCCGCGACTTCTAAAAAAGAAAAAACGAAATAGCCATTTGATCGAGAAATGGGCCTACAAGTTTTATGCCGGGAAGTGACGGCCGAACAGAAAAATGATTTTAATTGAAAAATCTTTCTGTGTCAGGTGGGACTTAAACCTGAGTTCTTTGGCGTGTGGGCCACACACTCCACCCACTACGCCACAGCCGCCACATCCGCAACTACTATGATATTTAAAAATATCGTCTATTTATTTAAAAATCTATGAATGGCTTGTGTTAAAAAGTTAACACTTAAATAAGGTGAGGAAACTGTATTTTCCCTTTCAACCGTTTAAATAACAAGCTATTACATAATTTTTAGATAAATATTAGAATACTACAAAGTGCCAGCCTTTGAGGGGTTATAAATTTCAAACTAATAAAATTTCCAATGTCACGCTTATTTATGAAAATTTACCACAATAAAAACAATAGCTGAAAGTTTTGCACATTTTCAATAGTGTTGCCAACACATAATGAAAATGTTGCTTGAGCGGGGCCATAAATGAACATGTTGAGAGCGACACTATATAAACTAAAAACATTTATAGTTGGGATTAAAATTTTGGTTGCTAGCTAAAAACATAAATTACACTGTTGTTTTCAACATTCGAAAATTGTTTTTGGGGGGGCGTGCTGAGGGCAGTTCAACAATGCTTAACTTTTCTGTATATGTATATACAGCTAAGTGTGAGTGTGTGTGTGTGTGTTTGTGTGAGTTTTTTACTTTGAGTGCAGGCGTGAAAGCGAAACATTCTATGTTTTCAATTATCTAGCGAGAAGATTAAAGTTTATTTTGCTGCAACAATATTTAAGCTATATTAAAACTATTTTATGCTTAGAGGAGAAAGAAATAATGTTCAAACTGAGCCATGGCTAAAACAAGTTTTGAGTATGTTGTTGCAGGCCATCATTGTAATTGAAGTGGCTACAAAAAATAAAAAAAAATATTTCCTGTAATTTAATCGCTACTTTCATTCCATCCAACATATCTTTGTTTTTTGTTCATTGTTAATAATTCAATTTCACACTTCTTTTCATTTTCATTTCCGCTTCCGTTTCACACTTAGTTTTTTTTTTTGTTTTGCCACACAACAATCATGACATAAAAATCCTTCTCAGGCGCCTACTGTTTAATCCTTTTGTGTTCACGCAGCAGGGAATACAATTTAATTATACACCAGCGTTGCTTATGTTCATGTATATTTCTTTAGTGTATATGTGTATGTGAGAGTATGTGTTAGTGTGTGTGTGTGTGTACTTATGTTTTGTTATTGCTTTTGATTCCTTTGCTAATTTTACAAGCGGCTGGCAGTTGCGTTCTTTTGTAGGGTTTTGTATCTGTTACTGTTTGCGTTTGAGTGTGTGTGTGTGTGTGTATGTATGTGTTTTAGATATGTTGAGCAAAATATATATTTAGTGATAAAACATAATTTTAATTAACGTTAAATAATCCTTTTACTTTGAAATACAAGCAAACACCGGTTCATGCTCAAAAAATAATATGTACAATAAATGTCAACAGATAATAAGAATTTCATCACAAAAAGAATTTATACATATAAAGGATTTATAAAGATTAAATACGTAACGGTTTGATATAAATAATAAGATTAAGTAACGGATCCCATTAAAATTAAAATTAAAAACTAAATATTTAATTAGCAAAAAAAAGGACACATGTGGCGAAGTAGATACAGATAGACTATTAGCTCCTTAATAGGACCCATACACAGGCGTACATCTCCTACAACATGTACGCGTATCGTGTTTTGTTTTTGCCACACACTATCGACGAATTCCTCGAAACTTGACCAAATTTCTCTAAAAATGTGCACAAAAAATCTATTTTAACTGCCCAAAAACCAAAACGATAAGTTGGTACGTGAACAACGCTACTAACTGCATGACTTGCTGTACAACATAATGGTTTGTCTGCTTGAAATCAAAAATCTTTGATATTGCCTTCGCAAACTGACGAACCTTCAAATTGGTCTGCCAACAGCGCCACAAACGGGCAAACATTTCCACAAACCAACTAAGTTCGGGAACATGTCCGCCTGTGTATGGACCCTATTAGATGCAACCGTAGAAACAGTAAATGTCAATCGGGAAAGACTTTCTGCGAGTTCATATTCACCTGTAGTACTTCCATTCAGAAAATGTAGAAAGATTTAAAACATAAAGATATAAAAATATGCAAGAATGTCCATATTGAGATTAACAGGTGTACATTGGATACAAATATTTTTGAATTTTATAAAATATGCATAAAAATTCAAGTGAGTCTCTTGCAATTTTTTTTCGTTAAATGCATAGATTGCATAGAAGTTTCATATATTAAGTACTGAAGGTACACCGTGTTCTATGTAGGTATTCCGTTTCTGGCCGAAGATTTTCACAAATACTAAAGTGAAACTGTTTGTGGTTTAACCCATTACTACCAGATCGGCTCTGGCTGGACCTTTGATTGCCACGTAGACGCAAGAGCTTCTGGGTCTCTCTTATAATTCTGGCATTATTTTAACTGTACAACTCTTCTAAGGATGTGTAAAACTAGAGTGTGTGTGAATTTTTAACTTCCCTATAGAAACAAACTAACTTGTTTTTAAAAACAACTAATTAAAAAACTAGTTTAAAATAAACCAGTATATGAACTACTTTGAATTATATTAAGGCGGCATCCACTTCAATATATGAAGTAATTGAAATACTACTTAAAAACCAGTGATTGATAAACTACTTTGAATTATATTAAGGCGGCAACTACTCTGATGTTGGCATGTTTTAATTGAAAATTTTTATTACCATGTTATTTCATCAAATATAGATCATCAAGATAATAAGATTTCATATATAATAATATGTTTAAATAAATTATCAAATATGACCAAGAAATTAAAAGGAAAAGTATTTTTAAAACTATTTTTTTTTTTGTAGTGATTTTGTAGACGGTTGTTTTTTTTTTTTAAATTTTTTTTAACAAACGATAGCAAACAGAAGCATTCGAAGCATAGAAAAGGAAATAACAAAAAATCGGGCATCGTCGATATCTTCCCTTGAAGTTTCAGCGCCAACTAATGGAGAGAAATTCGTGCGTGTAAGTAAAGCTTTCGAGCCTCAACACGCGTGCTACTATGCGAATATCACTGGTATAGACTATAGACTAGAGAAGTTTTTAAAAGACTTTTTTGTTAAAAAATTGTATTCATCAAGAAATTAATATATTTATAATAAAAGAAATAAGAAAAAATTAAGATAATAAGATTTCATATATAATAATATGTTTAAATAAATTATCAAATATGACCAAGAAATTAAAAGGAAAAGTATTTTTATTAAAATTATTTTTTACTTTGTAGTGATTTTGTAGTCGGTTGTTTTTTTTTTTAAATTTCCTTTAAAAAATTATACGATTTGTTCTGGTTCTTTTTGGTGTAACTCAATTACATAAATTAAAATTCTAATCCTGTGCTTAAGCAAAATCCTGTTACACTAAATCTTATTTACAGCCCAAAATTATGCAGTTGTTTTCGAGTTACTACAACAACATAAATGAATTTCCGTTACAACAGAGATGAAAATCATAACTTTGTCCTTGCTTATCTCAATACCATACAAATCATGCACAAAGCCATTATATTGGCTCAAAGCAATGCAAAACATTTGTTACCTATTAAAAGTGTTAAGAAAATTTGTGTGAAACTTTTGTAATCACTTTTATACTACAGAATTGGAGAAGTCATCCGCACAGCAGGATGTAAATTTCCTTAACGTTTAAGGTTAAGTTTCTACACCAAGAAATGTTCTTCAAAACTTTTACCGCTGAAAATCTTTTAGACTGCATTTGATAATTGTAACCAAAATTACATTCAATAAACTAAAAGCTATTTAAGAAACTGAATTGAATTTATCCACACAGATAATCATTGTTTCATGGCACTCTTACAGTATTACAAAGTGGGTGTACTTTAAAAAATAGAAATAGCTGCTTACCAACATATCGATAACTGCATTTAAGCCAAATTAAGTTCTGTCTGTCTTAGATACCACTTATCTCGAAGTATAATATTTATTTTATTTTTCTACACATTCAATCAAATAAGTAGAAAAGCTTACTGGCAGCATTCTTGATTTTTTTTTTTCTATGTTTTCAGGAACCTTCGCTCATTGATGGGGCCATGCTGAGTTGCTTCTTGGGTGTAGCACAACAACAGTCAATTCTCTTGGCACACTGAATGTGAAACTGATTTCAATTGCTTGGATTAGATAAATACTCTTGAAGCCAAAGCATGAGATTTTCTAGGGTGTTCGCTGCTGTCATGCTGCTTGTGTTGCTGATCCTTTGCATTCTTCCTTAGCTGGTGTTTATATATGTTTATTTTTATTTTTTTTTTTTTATTTAGCGTACCCAATAAGCCAAGCAAATTCGTTTCGAACTCCAAACGAGTCTACATTATCGGACATTTTAATCGTTAACAACTCGTTTTTCACATTCACTCCTAGGAGAAAGACACATTTTATTAATGAATCGGTAAAAAACCGTTATTATTAGTGAATCGTTAATTTAGTAAAAATAAATCGCCAATGAATCGTAAGCTTTAGACATGGGTAATGCAGCAAAAATCGCTGCGTTGATACACCAACTATAAAGCAGTTTACTGTATCAGCGGAATGCGTTAACGCAATTGCGCCATATCGTAGTTTGAAATGCTATGATTCCTGTATCAACAAGAGTTTTATTCACGCAGTGTGGGTTTGAATTGACCAACGCGTTGCGTTATGTCGTAAATTTTTCGAATGCGGTGAATTTTGTGGTGGAATTGGAGCACAAATTGGATTCAGTTAAAAAAAAATAAATTAAATCAAATAAAAATCTTTAATCAATACAGCTGATCCAAAGAAATAGATTCTTTAAAAATTATTAAATCCATTAGTGATTAATATGAAATATAACTAAACGAAGCGCAGATTACAGCATGCAGCCAAACGTATCGTTTAAGATTTGATGCCAGCTATCAAACAGATTCATACGCTTTTCTGGTATGCAAAACAAGTTCGATGTTGGATTAAAATTTATTTCTGCTTTGAACGCGGACGTCCAACATTTTGGCATAATGGCAAAATATAATAATAACAGTCAAACGCACTCCAAGCATTCATGCTTAACTGCATCTTCCCCGCAACCTCTTGTCCTTATTTATACAGTGATATAATGTTCGCTTTCAACTTTTTATACTTTTTATAATTTTTGCTTGTTGTATAAATATTTTTTACTTTTGCTTTGAACCTGTCATTTGCACGACTGCGCTATTGCGTTACTTTTATTAAAAGAAGTGTATCAACGCAGTAACGCATTTAAGCGATTCAACTCAATAACGCAACGCAGCGCTGCGTTACCCATGTCTAGTAAGCTTTAAAAAACGAATCGTTAATTAAAAAAACTGAGTTGTTAATGAATCGTAAAAAAAATCGAATCGTTTTCGAATTGGTCAGAATATGAAATATTTGCCAATACGTGAGATATATTCCGTTTCTTGAACTACAGTACTATTTCCAAATTAACTGTTATTTCATGTAAAACGATTTATTTTAAGGTTTTTAATAACCAAGAAGTTATAAATTATTATACCGACAAAAGAAACTCCATATTATTTATCGAGTATTATTTAATATTAATTATTTATTAGAAATTTATTTCAACTTTACATGCCAGGAATCGATATTATGTCAGCTGAAGGGGTAAGTCAGGCACTTTCCCTTTCGGCTATTACAGTTGTTGATAGCAGGCATTTGCGGATGTGGACTCGCAACCCAATTAGGTGAAAAAAAAATGTTTTTGATTTTATTTTTTTAAGAAGCTTTTACATTAGTTCGAGTTAAATTGTTTTTTATTTTTTTTACCAGCTTTTTTTTTTTTTGTAAAACTTAAAACCAACAAATATTCATTTAAAAGACATATAATAACACGCCTATTTTAATAAGGCATAAAAAACTTTTTTTTTAAAACTTTCCAAATTCCGTTTTGAATACATTTCTGCATCGTCATAGATTTTCGAATACGAGAAAAGAATTCGCAACAATGCGAATTTGCAGGTCCGGGAATTTTTTCCATAGATTTTTTTCGTATAAAAATCTTAAAAAAAAAACGCTCGACTTAACGAACGACTAATTCAATTTACCATGGATCGTTTTCGCACCACGTATATTCTATTGTTAATCATAATACGCATCCGCAAAGACGTCGTACAGTGCGCATCAAAGAAACAATTGCAGCTATAGAGCGTAGTATTGAAGAGAACCCAAATGAGTTGATTTGTCATCGCTCGGAGCAAATGGAGCTGCGTACATCTATCTTATGAAAAATTTGAAGTAAAGATCATGATTTAACGATATATTGGCCACCAAAATCATTTTCTATTATTTTTTCTGCCGTTAAGTGAAGTCATTGACTTCTGGAAATAAGCCAGCAATTTTGAACTTATCAGAAGACAGCATTGTCCAAACCATTGTCGAGATACGGCCTTATTGCTTGAAAAAGTGGTGTAGAATTGGACTTGCAGTATACCCTACATCCGAGCTTGGCGCAGCGCCTACGTGCCCAAAGTTACATTCACATACTAATGGTATAAAACATTCTTTCCAGTAAAGTTAATTTTCAATTTAAATTTATGTAATCTTGGTATTTTATTTCAGTTCAAAGTTCTAGACATCTTAGAAAACAACGCCCTTTATAAATGTATTTCATATAGAATTTATGAAAAAAAAAAGTAATTTACCTAAGGGAACTTATATCAATTTTTGTGAAAAATTTAAGCGTGTTTTTTGAGAGGCTTATGAAATAACGGTAAGAGATATTGATAAAAAAAAATTTTATATCTTTTCAAGAAGTATTTAGTTTAAAAAAAAAACTCTTTTTTTTTGACGTCTTTTCGTCGTAATAATAAAATCCCTCAAGCACCAAGAAAAAAGCTCTCTTTTGGCGGGCAGGATATCTCACATTTAGAAAAATCTGAATGAACAAAAAAAAGTCTTGCTTAAGTTCACACTTAAGACAAGGTATTGAAATCGAGTTTTTTCTCAAGTTTTTCATTAGACCTTAGAAAAAACTCGATGTCAATCCCTGTAAAATAAGTTGCTTAAGGCCCACAAGAAATATGACGTCAATCTGCCCACCGGCTTAATATACTTGTCTTAATATAGTAATATAGTATCGAGTTGTGTCGATACAATATTTTGAATTCGAGTTGCAACTTTTTATCGACGCAATTCAAAAAAAAAAAACATTCTTTCACCAAAATTCTGGGGAATTTCATTAATACTTTATACCTTATATTTAACAAAAATGAAATTATTTTTCTCGTATATTATATGAACCGAAGAGACTGTGTTTTTGGTCTTTTTATGAAACTTGAATAATATTTAAGCTCGTTATTTCTTGTTTTTATTTTACAATTATTTTAATAAATTCTTGTTGTTTTTATGACTCATAACAAGCTGAGATCTTTTCTTTCACTTTTATTTAAATAAAGGTATAAAACGTTCTTTCAAGTTGCGTCGTTTTCGAGTTGTGTCGCGTTTTTGGAACGCATTAACATGTTATTTCGTAACATTCTTATAAAAAAACATCTTATTTTTTCACAAAAAATTAATAAAAATCCCCTTTAGTGACATATTAACAACAGCTAGTTAATAAAAATCATTTCTTTAAAAAAAATTGTTCATACTAAGAGTCGACTTCGTCAGATTCGCTATTTTGCATTTCCTCGAATTCGTTTAAGGACCTCCGGGAGTTTTTTGAAGAAAAAAAGGCACCGTTTTGAATTTTTTTTTTTAAGACTTATTTCATATTACATCAACATTTCTTTTACAGTATTAAAGTATAACTATTGAAAATTTATGCCTGAAATTTTGGTCTAAAAATATTTGTCGATAAGGAAGAAAAGAGGATGGAGAGGAGGAGAAGAAAAGAGGAGAGCTTCGATAAGTAAACTCAAATTTGCGGTGAGCAAGATATCTGCAGACTGGTTCATCTAAAAAACAATGTTCATCTGAAAAAGATCTCTTGGGCGTTTAATCATTCGATTTTTTTTTATACATACTTTTTGAATTATAACCTAAAACGACCTCAATATTGTGCACAATTAATGAAAATTTTCGTTTTACCTCCGACATTTTGCCAAAAATTTATATTTTTCAAAAATCAACGATAAACCGCCCCGGAACTCTATATCAAACCGAAAAAAAAATTTTTTTAGGTTAACCAATCTCCAGATATTTTACTTACTTACTTACTTAGTTGGTCGTAACAACCCGTTTCCGGGTATCAACCGACCTCATCAGCTCTCGCCAGGCGCCTCTGCTTTGCGCGCGCCTTCTCCAATCGGATACACCAAGTGCGGTTAGGGCTTCCTCAGCCTGGTCCATCCATCGGAGGCATGGTCTCCCTCGTCGTCGTTGACCAGCGACCCTCGCCTCGAGCACCTTTTTCGCTGGAGCTTCGTCGTTCATACGATGGACATGACCCAGCCAGCGTAGTCGCTGCACAGTTATACGCCGAACTACGTCAATGTCATCGTAGAGCTCATACAGCTCGTGGTTCATTCGGATGCGATAGTCATCGCCGACTCGAACAGGACCGAAGATTTTGCGAAGAACTTTTCTCTCGAACACCCCCAGAGCGGCTGCGTCAGTTTGCGAAACTACCCATGCCTCAGCGCCATAAAGCAGCACAGGTAGAACGAGCGTCTTGTAGAGTGTTAGTTTTGTCGATCGAGAGAGGGCTCTGGAACTTAGTTGCTTACTGAGCCCGTAGTAGCACCTATTAGCAATTATTGTTCTTCGCTTTATCTCCAGGCTGATTTCGTTTTTGGTATTAATGGCGGTGCCAAGGTAAACGAACTCCTTGACAACTTCAAAGTTATAGCTGCCGGATGAAACGTGGGAGTTTAAACGCCGAGCTCCCTTGTTTGTAGACAGCATATATTTTGTTTTTCCCTCATTTATCGTCAAACCCACTTTGGCTGATTCCTTTTCGATAGCGGCGAAAGCAGCGGTAACATCTCTCTTGGTTCTGCCGACAATATCAATATCATCAGCGTACGCAAGGAGCTGGACGCCTTTGTAGAAAATGGTGCCAATACTATGCATACCGGCCTTTCGTACGATCCCCTCCATGATGATGTTAAAGAGATCGCAAGACAGTGGATCGCCTTGCCTGAAACCTCTTTCGGTATTGAAGGTTTCGGAGAGGTCATTCCTCCAGATATTTTGCTCACCGCAAATTTAAGATCTTTCGTGGCATTGCACTTTTCTACCTTATCGACGAATATTTTTGAACCAAAGTGTCAGGGATAAGTCCCCAATAGTTATACTTTCATTGCGGCGGCCGTGGCGTAGTGGGTAGAGTGTGTGACTCTTACGCCAGAGAACCCAGTTTCAAATCCTCCATCCGACACAGAAAGTTTTTTCAATTGAATTAATTTTTCTGTTCGGCCGTCACCTCTCTGCAGACAATGGCAAACCTCAGAGAGTATAAACTGCCATGAAAGGCTTCTTGAGAACATAAGTCGTTCGGAGTCGGCGTAAAACATGTAGGTCCAGTTCTCGATCCTTTGTGTGCAAACATTTCACATCACACACAACACAATTGATCATAGGAAGCTCGGTCAAAGTCCTTTCAAGGGCTGAGATGGCCATTTCGTTTTTTTTTTTTTTTTTTTTTTTTAGTTATACTTTAATAATGTAATAAAATGTTGTTCTAAAATAAAACAGAGCTTCAAAAAAAAAAGTTTTAAAGTAGTGTCTTTTTTTCTTCGAAAAACTCTCGGAGGCCCTTATCATGAAACTTTTAATATTACAATTTTCTTAATTTCTTTGTTTAATTTACTGGATCTTGTTAATGCGTCATGTAGTGAACATTTTTTTTTAAAAAATTTTACATGATAAAAAAATATATATTATTTTTTCGCGAAAATTTGTTTTCTCTATTTTAATATTATTTCATATTTTCTTTTGAATATTAACAGTTTTAGGGGGGGGGGGGGGGTTTAACATTTGTGACGAAGTGTGACATAGGGGGGAGGCTTCATAAAATGTTACGTAATTTTTGAACAGCCCCTTAAGACTCTGCCAGGAAATTTTTTGAATTCACTTATTTTCTTTTTTGCGAATGGCGAATCCGTGATTTCGTGTTCGTCTCGAATTCCAAACGAATCGGACTGTATTTTGGTGTTTATTGGGATAGTTTGAGATGTTGTTATGTTATATGAGCTTGTGTTTGGGGGAAGCGTTGCTTACGTGTGTGTGTGTGTGTGTGTGTCAGTGTGTATGTATGCGTGAAATGTTAACCTGTTCATTAGATAGTAATTTTTTTGTGCTGAGAACTATTCACTGAAATTATATTGTTAGTTACTTTGCAACTTATATTATTTCCTAACACACTCAACTTATTTTCTGGTTCAGAATGCAATTTTTGCTATTTAGTAATTTTTCCAATAATCTCTGCGTTTTTCTTTTCTATGGGCTCAAATTATTAAACTTAGATTAACTTTTATGAAAAAATTTACTGGGATCATAGTTCAAGTTTCATTCGTAGCTACATGTCAAGTGCTGGTTATAAGTTTAATCAATAACATCTGCTGTAGAGTGGGTCAAATAAAATGTTACGTATATTGTTAATGTTTTCAATGCAAAGGTCTTGGTACAAAAACTACGCAAGTAATATCATCAATTTCTGTTATTAGTATATAAACAAACACTAATAATAATAAAAAAATATACATGTTCAATGATAATGTTCATATTTTTTAAAAATGATTAACAAATGCATTGTGGATTGGTTAATTTTAAAATATAAATCATCTTACACGAAGAGAATTTTCGGCTGAGATCAAGCGAAAGCCGATATAAATCATACCATAAATCATATAAAAAGTATTATTTTGACTTTTTTTTCAATTCTTATAAATTACCCAATATAAATTAGCCCAAATTAGTTATAATTATAATGCTATAATTAAAGCAGAGCCCTTTCGAACTGATGACGCACAAATTTAACGATTCAGAACTTATTATATGGAGTCAGTCTAAATCAACTTATCCAACACAGGTTGCTCGACCATTTTTAATTCATTTTCAATTCTTCTTCAAATGGCGACCATATTTTTTTTTTTTTTTTTTTGATTTGATAAAAGATGTGTTCAAAACGTTTTTTGAAATATTCAAAATTTTTTTTATAGAAAGTAGATAAGCAGTAAAGTAGAAGTAGAATAAGCAACTAGTTGTTTATTTTTAAATTCCTTATCATTTTCACTCATCAACTTTTTTTTTTAACAACCTCTTAAAAACTTAAATTTTGAGAATTTTGCTGACTTGACCCACCAGATACCCCAGGTGGGCACGGATTAGAAAAATTTTAAATTTATTCGCAATAAATAACATAACAGCACTATTTTCCAGTTAAAATTCTTAGTTTGATATTTGCTTCGTTTGGCAAATACCTTCAAGCTTCGTGTTCACCTCATTCAAGCTTGAAGGTAGAGGTTCACCCCTACCTTCAAGTTCACCTCATAGGACGTGCATTTGGGTGTTCTTTAAATAGGTTTTTTTCGAATTTTAATGATGCATGGTTGTTGATGGGCTCCATATGTCAAAAAAACTACTCTATCTTTTTTCAGATTTTTAAATTGAGCCCTAATCTTCTTTTTTGCCCATTTGTCAGAGCCATACAATATATGTCAACAAATAGAAATACTCGTAATATGTAGTCGTAGAGAAATAAAATTTTGCGTGTGAGTTGTAATGAAAAACATAAGCACACAGAGCAAAATAAAGTTAAAAATCTGTCCACAATCACGCCAATCCCATAAATCAAAAAAAAATTTTAAACGCCACATTTTCCTTCATATTGAACCGATTTCAAAATAACCCGGTACGGAGATATATATTTTTGTGCAAAACAAAAACAAAACTATGTGCAAGGTGGGCGTAACCAGAAAACTTCTGAGTTCTGAGTTTTTTTGAAATCGGTTCAATATAAGAGAACATATAAAAGCAAAATATCCAATATGAAGCAAAAGCCGCCATTTTGAAAGAAGAACAAAAAAAATTTTTTGAAGCATTTCTGAGACTTAAATTAATTGGACAGCTTTTAATAAAATATCGACTTTTTTAAAAGCAGTCTAGCAAGCAACTTTCGATTTATTGGATCAGTTCATTTGGACTGACTTTATCAACCGGTCGCTAATGAACATGGGTGTATGACACCCGAGCTGTTTTTACCATGCGTATTTGGAGCCTTACTGTCCCGAAGTTCTCAGTAGCTGCGATTAACAAGTGCAGCTGTCGATCGCTGGTAATTGTTTTCAAATTAATAAATTATTGACATAAAAAAAATTAATTTTATGTATAGTTTTTGTAGTGAAAACTTCTTTAGGCGCGTTGAGCGCCTTTTTGGTAGAGAGCAATACTATAGATTCGCGATATCACCACGCTGTTAGCGATATCATCACGCTGTTAGCGTAACAGAAATTATTGCTGTACAGCATTTCTTTTTAGGGATTACCTAGCATCGATCAAGCCAAAGATCAAGGCGATTACCAAACCAATTACCGACTACCAGGCCGATTACCGAAGCGATTACCAACCAATTACCGAATCAATTACCAACCAATTACCGAATCAATTACCGATTACTGAAGCGATTACCAACCGACTATGATCCATTACCGAAGCGACTACCAATCGATTACCAACCGACTATGATCTATTACCGAAGCGACTACCAATCGATTACCGATCCATTCACCGAAACTATTACCAACCGATTATCGAACCAATCACTGATTACCGAAGCGATTACCAACCGATTACCGAACTAATTACCGATAACTGAACGAATTACCGATTACGGAAGCGATTACCAACCGACTACCAAAGAGCTTACCAACCAATAACCGATTTCAAAGTGATTACCAGCCGATTACCAATTACCGAAGTTATTACCAACTGATTGATGATTACGGAAGCGATAACCAACCAATAACCGATTACCGAAGCGATAACCAACCGATCACCAACTACCGAAGCGAATTCCAGCCAATTATTAAAGCGATTACCAACCAATTATCAAGCCAATTACCTATTACCGAAGCGATTACCAACCAATTATCGAACCAATTACAGATAACCGAAGCGATTACCAACAGATTACCGAAGCAATCAGCAATTACCGAAGTGATTCACGTAGGGAATAATAACCGATTACCAACCGACTACCAATTACCAAAGCGATTACCGAAACGACTACAAACCTTTTACTATTTACGGAAGCGATTACCATCTGATTATTAATTACCGAAGCGATAACCAACCTATTACCAAGCCAATTACCGATTACCCAACCAAAGTAATTATGTTAAAAATATATTAAAAATTAGCAGTTTATACATTCAATAATGCATAAATTTATAAAAAGAGTTAAAAAAAGCAGAACGTGTCTTACTTGCCGACTGTAGCTACTTCGGAAATTCATTACAGCTATATTATTTCATAGCTTTAAGTTTGCACTTCGGTCAGCAGTCCCCAACTGCCTACTTTTTTTATTTTCTAGATATATTTTTCCACGGGTATGACACAACCAGTTCATTGGCAATATGACTAAAAACGTGTTCATTGACGACCGAAATCATTAATTCACATTTTAAAGGCTTGTTTTATATTGATTTGATGATTTAGTGGTTTGATTAACCCAGCTTCGATTCTCACATCAAACCAAATTAAATTAATTTTGATTTAAAATTAAATTTTATTAAATTTGTATTATTTAAAATTTTTATTTTCAAATATTTTAAAACTTTTTGTTTTTAATATTTTTTATAACATAAATTTTTGTTAAAATATTTTTATTTTCAGATATAAATAATAAATGTCAGAAATCAAACTGCCTTGCTCACTGTTCCCTACTGTTCTTGAACCACGGACCCACCAACTGCTAGTCAGATGTACTACCATTACACCATTCCCTTGCTTGTATGCAAGCGAACAAAATACGAACAAGTATTCAGTTATAAAATAATGCCTTAATTCAAGATAGGACTGCTTTGATTTTACTTCCTCATAAAATTTATGTAATTTCTATTGCTTAAATATAACTCTAGACAAGAAATCATCACATATTTTTTAGCAATAACTTGTTATAATTGATATTATAACTTACAACTTCAGATCTAGAATTAGTATTTAGCATTTTTATGATTTTTACAAATTTGTGAATGAAATCAATACAAATTTTACTAAAATTTTCAAATCCATTTTCAAATAAATGTTGTCTTCTGTCTTTTGTATGCAATACACATTCACAACTGCTGTATTTACATTAAAGTATGTGTATTGTACATATTTCATATTTCTTAAAGATTTGCATCTGTTTTTAGTTAATTCTGCCACGCCTCTTATTACTCACATTTTTTTACAACACATTGCCATAAATTTACGTTAAATAAACGTGTTTTAATAATGTTATAAAACAATATAATTATCAAGTGAGGGAGCTTGGGTACAACGCTGCATAACAAACCATAAACTGAACGCATATTTTAAGGATTTTTACATGTCGTGCTCCATGTACGTCACGTTCACCATGAAACATTCGTCGACATGCTATGCAGAGCTTCGAGTTAAATGTTCATCAACATGACAAACCGCAACAACACACGCTGTCTGGAGTGTCAGCACCGAAAAGTTGAAGGGCAAAGCTTTATACAACTGTAATTCATCAGTCTTGGCGTCACCTGGTGCCAGTGGAGTCAAAATTCGTCTGTGGTGTAGAAACAAAAAAAAAAAAATGCATACTGAGATTGTGCAGGTGCGAGTGCGTTGTTTTGCAGCCCATATTGTCACATATTACACCGTAAAGCCTTTTTTAGGCACTTCACAAAAAATATTTTGCAGAAGAAGAAATAGATTAAATAAATTTTTAAAATTCCATAATTGATTCAAGAAACCTATTATTAGCTTTCCAGTTTTGGTTTTACACTGTACCTATGTCGGGTAAATAACGTTACTTCTTTTACTTAAAAACAATTTTTAATAACGAAATTTATTTATATATCAAAATTAAATATTAATATTTTTTTCCTAGATCTAGATTTTGATCATGTTGCAATAATTACAGGTATTATAAATAGAACTGAACAGTTTCAAACGTGGGCATATATTGACAAAATAAGCTAATGACAATACGATGTGGTTTTTCTTAACATAAAAAAGGATTTTTCTTAGGTAACTAAAGCTTGCCGCTCCTGGGCAACTGCATATTTCAGATGGTTCAATTATTAACAGAACATGTTAAAATTAAGAGTTTAGCCGTAGGGGAGCAGCTCATAGTAGATAATTCCGTGGCAATCCCATTAAACACACAGAAAATCCTTTCCGACCATCAATCCTGGCTGGGACACCGTTTGCGCCGGCATACAGCGATTCGATAAAGTCCGTATTCGTTTCGTGCTGCGATTCGGCGATGGAAATTCGTTCCATGAGGTTTTTTGCGGTAACTCGAGTGACACCCATGCATCGACCTTCTTTTTGTATCCAACAACCTTATTCAAGTGGTTCTAAACGATTTTTTGTGCAGTGTTTGGCTCCTGGGCAATAGAAACAGTTCTTAGATAATAGGGCGTCCCAACTAGCAATAATTCATTGCATGCCATCTGTCAAAATCCATTGCAAGCAGTGGCAATATTTCGAGGGTGGGTTTTTGATGTTATGTTATTGTCATTTTCCGCTGATCCGTCCGCTTATAGGTTGGGCTCTTAAATTTCCACAAGCACTCAAATTGCTCAAAACTATTATTTTATAAATTTCTTCTAGACGCCGCTCCATTTTCAGGAACTTAATTTAAGTTAATAATTTTGGAGCTTTAACTTAAATTTCTTTAATTTTTGCAGCAGCTTTAATTTTCAGCACATATAAAATTGACTGTCAAACAAGAAAAATTACAGCTCATTGCCATATCATTGACAGGTCATATCTCATAGGACTCATATCTCAAGTATGTTACGTAAAATAGGAAGGAGATGCACAAAAAGTTACCAATCTTGGGTTAAGAGACCATTTGGTCCATAGTGCTTTCAATTATAAAACATATCAAAATATCGACTACCAGTCAGAACTTTAGACCATATCTTGCAGGATTTTATGGCAGGTTTTTATGCAGGTAATGGCTATGTATTAATCTGAATGAACAGCGTCCTCTGAAAGTTGCAAATTGTTCATCAATGGTCACATTTTCTAGGCATTTTTTGAACTGTGTTTGTGTTAAAATATTCCAGCTTTACTGTATGAAAACTGGAGTATGAATTAAATGGTCCGTTAGCCTAAAATTCGTAACTTGTTCATAATCTAACATTGGGGTTAATAACGTCACTGCGACTATAATATAAAAAACATAAATGTTTCTGCAGATTACCTTATCGATATCAGAGATATTTTTAATGAAAATAAAAAAACCGGCAAAAAATTCTTTAAGCAGAAGTATTGTTGGCTTAAAATTCTTTAAAAAGTGATATTTCAAGAGTTGCATGTTTGTTAGGCAAAACTGGTATTTTTATTAAACAAAATTGAAAAAAAGTGTTTTTTTTCAATTTTATAAATTTTACATGAAATCTAAATAAAGCTTTATTAAGGGGCATGACATTCGCGGCAGAGAAAACAGAAATTTTTTTAAAAATTCATAACTCAGTCAAAAACAAACATTTTTCCAAAATGTTTTTTTATTATTGTAGAGAATTGAATAGATTACAAGAAAAAAAAATTCAAAAAAAATATATTTTTATCCTTCCAACATGGTTTTATAGAGCTTCAAACTGGCGGCAGAGAAAAAACGGGGCCTCGTGGTTGCAGCGCTGGGAGTTGCAAAAATTGTCCGATCTGGAAAAAAAAAATTACTTTTTTAAATCTTAACAAAACTGGTTATCGTATGACACGAGCTTTTTTTTAATTTTTTTTAAATTTTTTGTGAGGTTCCAAATTTGAAAGTGTGTTTTTTCGAAAAAAATATTGACTTTAAAAATTCATAAAAATCGAAAACAAAATTTTAAAAAAAAACTCGTGTCATACGATAGCGAATCAAGTTTAAAAAAATACAAAAAAAAAAAAAAATTTCGTCAAAAAATGAACCCGCTAGTGCCGCTACCAGTACGAAAAACATAGTTTCGAGATAAACGCGTTCAAAGTTTGTGAACAAATAAAACAAGGTTAAAATTTAAAAATGCGCTCTCACTAATCCGGCTGTAACTTTTGAACCCGTAGGAATTTTTCCATGAAATTTTTAAGATTCCATCTAAGATTCCATCTTAGAATCTTAAGAATATTTAATGAAATACAAAATTATTTATCGATTTCAAAAAACTGCCAATGTCATGTCCCCCCCCCCCCTTAAGTACATTTCAGTAGCAAAAAAAAAATCAAACGTAAGACCATATTAAAAAATAAAAAAAATCATGTTTGAAACCATCTTGTGAAGTAACCCCAAAAAATTTTAATTGATGACTATATAGCGCAATCAATTTTATGAAAAATTTATCAAAACTGAGTTTATGAGTTTAATATTTTAAATATAAATACATTAAAATTCTTTATTTCTTTTTCGACCATTTTAAATTATTTGTTGAATTCTGCGGGCTCAAGATCCAAAAAATTAATGTAAATATTTGTAAGTTTGTTATTAAAGTTCCTGTTTTTCCTTATAAAATTCTGTGATATAAATGTTAAACGTCGTTCTTAAATGGTAAATGTTTTAATTGTTAAAATTTTTTTAATTGTTTAAATTGTGAGTAAAATTGTTCAAGTGAAAAGTATTGTTAAAAATATTGTAAATGTTTTCAGTTTCCCTGAAGATGATTGGAGATGACTCTATTAATATTAACAAATTCGATGAGCACACAAAAATTACTAGGGAATTGTACATTACAGAATTATCATGGTATCTAATGACAGTAATTGTCCATAAAATATTCTGCCATGGGAAAATATCGTGTCATATTGCATTCTTCCAACAGAACAACTCTCGGAAGAAACTCAAGACGGAAGAAATAAGGACATTAGAAGACATTGAGAATTATCTCAATGACATAATCTGACACAGATTTTCTACATAGACTGTTAATTTCGTCAGATGGACTTCTTGCAAGTTTAAGCGCTCGTAACTTTTTCTCACAATTTTCAGATGTTGAAGCTTCATTTTGCTTATTTCGTCGAAGTTACCGGTTTGAAAGAAGCACACAAAATTCCCTCTAAAGTTTGTGAAAAGTTTTTTTAAATCATCGAATAAATTCAAAATTGATTTATATCAACTCCCGAGTAAAGCCGGGTATTCAGCTAGTATAATAAAATAATATTATTTCATTTTGTTCATTTGATTTTTAACTCTAATTGATATTTTGTACTATAAAGCATTCATATAAAAATTTAGTTATTATAACAACTTAAATGTTTTTTCTTTCCATTAAAAAAATAAATTAATTTGATATTGAAGTTTTTATTTTAAAATATATTGAAAATACTTAGCAAAAAATAAAATAAAATTTCCCCCATAATTTCTCAAAGACATATAATATTTAAATAATGATGCAACGCTCTTTTGTCGTATCCCATCCATTGTTTATATGCTACTCACAAAATATCCTACCTACCCTACACCAAATTTAAGGGAATTTGGCCCACTAGTTCTGGAGTTATTAATTTTGTCCAGCTAGAGTTGTGAATTCTCACACTGTGCGGCGATCGAAATTCTGAAAATTAAAATTAAAAACTAAAGATACCTACAAATGTTCTTAATTTTTAAAACACTGAAAAAAAAGAATTAAAAAAAATTCTAACCAGTTTTTATTATTTGTCTAAAGATACCTCAATCGTTAAAATCGAGCTAGTTTTGATGAATCTATAATTTTTCAAAAATTAGAAATTTTCGCTTTTTCCTCTATTTTGACAAAATTTTAATGGTTTGTAAACAGTTAAAAAAATTTTTTGGTTTTTTTACTCAAACTAGTTTGTTTATTTTGTACAAAGATTCAATTCTCAAAGTTTGGGCAAAATCCGAGGCGGTCAACCAATAATTAAGTGTTTTCTGATGCGTTTCATTCAAATTGGCTGAAGTAATATATTTGCCAAGCAAATAGACAATGAGTTTTATAAATAAGATAAATCGTAATAAGAATCAATTTTTCAAAGCTAAGACAAGGCTTAAAAAAAAATGTGTATTTCCCCATATAAGATTAGTTCAATAGTTCAAATAAATTAAACTCAATCATGCAACGTTTCCGCTTTTCATAATGTCCTATGATCCGCTTTTTTCAGATGGTCTTCACTTAACCCTAGAGAGGTAATCATATTTTACGCACATTCTATAGGTATTCTTATTCGCGCTGTGATACGTAATTCTACGTCAAAATACTTACTCTACGCCAAGCCAAGCAAAAGTGTACACATACAAGATAACATCAACGACTAAAACTGTCTGAAGGGACAAAGCATTAAGAGGAGAGAGACATGAGAAAATTGCAAATATGCACACAGTCTACGTCGAATCGACGTAGATTACCTCTCTTGGGTTAAGGGTTAGTTTTATGGTTATATAATAATCTTAAATAAATTAAACAAAAAGCAGAGAAAACTTTTATTTAAAAACCCATTTGACTGCTAAAACCTAGCGCTCAACTATGAATGCCCTCAATAAGAGACACTTTCTTAACAAACACATCAAATTATTCAATTAGTTAATTGAAAACTTCAATTGAACGCTATTGGCATGCAGCGTCATAATCGCTGATGGTGAATTAATTAAATTAAGCTGATTACTTAAAGTGCGGCGATTCCTTTTAGTCTGCCTGTTGGCAGTCATTTAGTTGAACAGCTAAAATGATGACAATCAGTTTAAACATTGTGTTCATTTTTTGCACTTATTTTGCGCCCATTTTTAGCCAAGTTATACTCGATCCGTTGCCACTGGACCATCTGCCGCTGTCCGAATGTGCGCTGCTGGCGATCCACCGTTTCATTAGCAACAAAAGTAAATCGTTGATGGTCATGGAAAACTGCCACGACTGTCACCCGTTAATGAAGAATTTCAATCTGCGCCTCTTGAATCACTTTCTATATAATTTTGAAGCACGCATGACCCTGCAGTTATACGTTGCATCACCCGACGAGCAGCCCTGGAACTACAACATCTTCATCGTCAATAATATGCTGGCCTTTAAGTGGGTAACAAAATCTTTTATGTTATTTAGTGTAAAATTAATGGAAATTGATTGATTTCCATGTTTTTGTTGCGGAAACTAGAGAACTACGTTTCAACTTTGCCAAAACCATTCACGAACGTGAATTTTTTTTTCTGATCGTGCTCACTGAAAACATGCTTTCAAAAAAACAAAGATTTATAATAATGAATCGAATATTCACCATCTGCGTGCAGTTTAATGTGATACATGCTGTTGTTATGTTGGAACATCTAGATGGTAGTATTGTTTTCTATACGTACAAACTGTTCGAGCCGGACTGTGGAAGAAACCTTTCAATATCCGTGGTGAATCGATTTCGTGCTGGTAAATTTCAGAAAAATTATATATTCCCACCTCGATTGAGAAACTTGCATCAATGTGAGGTTACCATTAGTGGCTTTTTATTGCCACCTTTATTGAGTTTCAATGGTGATGATCAGTCACCGGATCATCTGCGTGACAGGCGGCGACTATCGGGCATTGAAGGTGACCTACTTAATCTACTTGCTGATGCGCTCAATTTTCGAATGAATTTGAGCTTACACAAGGATAAAAGTCTTTTTCATGAGGTAAGTTTGAGGAAGAGATACTAAAAAGTTCAAACCGTTTTCTTTGCTGCTTAGGCGAATTATTTAGCGTTCATGCGCATAATTAAGTCAGTAAATGCTAAAAGAAATTTATGCCAAGAAAACACTTCTAGGAAATCAATCAATGATCAATATTATTTCAAAAAAACAAAAACAAAATCATGGCTTACAATCTTTAATGAGAATTTTTTTTTTGTTTATAATTTCGAAAATTATTTCGTAATAGTTCGAAATAAATAATTACACAGTGCGTCTAAATCACAACACAAATCTTAATTACGGAGATGTGTTTATTTTTTTGTAATCTACATAATTCCCAAAGCACAATTAACCAACCAAATTGTTGTGTGGCTAGTATGGGTTAAGAGCTGAAATCACCAATAGATGACTAAAACTTCCGAAGACAATTCGAAGAAAACGGTTCTTCTTACGAATTTGAAGACTGCGAACCAACTTTAACTTAATATAATGGCGAATATTTTTGCTCAATACTGCGAACTTGATATTATTAAACGTCTGACATTGAAGAAAATAGTTAAAAGCTTATCAAAGAGCCATTGCAAGAGAGGTTCACCAATTTTTTTTGGTTCAAAGGCAAAAATTCTTAATATAAAAACAAAATTACCTTTCCCTAGATATTTTTTATTTTGGCGTTTTAATGCCACACGGGACTACTAGTTATTTTTACAAATTAAAATAAAATCCAAATATTTTTCTAAAATTTTTTTTTATTACAAAAATAAAAAAAAAATTCTATAGAACTAATTGTGGCGGCCGTGGCGTAGTGGGTAGAGTGTGTGGCTCATACGCCAGAGAACCCAGGTTCGAATCCCCATCTGACACAGAAAGTTGAGAACATAAGCCGTTCGGAGCCGGCAAAAAGATGGTGGGTCCAGCTCTCGATCCTTTGTGTTCGAGCATTTCACAACACACACCAGAGATCTGCATCAAGTACTTGAAAAAGCTTGATTTTTGAAAACTGGAAAATCCACTTGGTTTGAACTTGAAAAAGCCAAGCAAAGCAAGCTTCGTATCATACTAATCAATTGCAAGCTTTTTTGCTCTGCTGCGCACTTTGAAGCGCTTGAAATTTCCAGGAAAATACTTGAAAAGATTGATATGTTCGGCAAAAGCTTATAAGCATGCAAGCATTCAAATAGTTTAAATTGGGAATGATTGCGATTCTGATGTCAGAATATAAAAAGTTGTTTGGGCACTAGGGTGGACCGTAACAATTTTTTTTTGTGATTTTTAAAGATTTTGCCCTTTTTTGCAATCTAAGTTGGATCAATTATTTGGACTCTGATATTATGAATGATGTTCTGAGATTATAAAGTTCCATATATCGAAGGGGAAGCAAAATAGGTAAAATCTAACCATTTTCTGGGGGTTACTATAGGAGGGAGCATTTTTGAGACACAAATAGGGGAGTTTATCACTCCCTATTTCCACATTTTTAGCGGGGACGTTGAAACACGTATTTTAATGTAAGTCAAATTGTATGTCATACACGTGTTTCGGTTCCTCCCTAAAAATATGTCGAATGGGGCCCGATTTGGGTGTCTCAAAAATGTTTCCTCAAATAGTAACACCAAAAATTGGTTAGATTTTACCTATTTTGCTTCCCCTTCGAGATATGGAACAACATAAAATCAAAAGATATCGAAAAATCCTCGTAAAATTCTCGAAAAATCTTCGAAAAAATCGAAAAAGTGCCATATCTCGAAGCAAAATAGGTAAAAATTAACCATTTTTTGAAGGTTTCTAAGGAGGGAAGCATTTTTGAGACGCACAAATTGAGGGGCTTATCAATTTTCCATTTTACACATTTTTAAGGGGGACGTCGAACCACATCATATTCCAAATAATTGGCACGATTTACAGCACAAAACATTTAAAAAAAAAAGCACAAAGAAAACATTTTTGAAGACCACCCTTATCAGCGACCCATATTTTTCACAAACAATTTTTAAAACTATTTATTTGGGTACACCCTTGAGTCCAACAAATTTTTCTTTAAATATACTTTTCTCAAGCAAGTAAGTTGAGTTAGTTGAAAATTCACAAACAAATTCAAGCTTTTCAATCTCTATGACGTACGTTTCAAGTCTGCTGCCGCTTGTTTTTACTTCGTGTCGTAGATCACGCGTTCATAAATTCGGGCAACAAGCTGACGTCGACTTGACTAATTTCAAGTATACTTGAACTTGATTGAAAATTGTCAAGTTCAAGCGCGCTTGTATTCATAAATTTAGCAAGTACTTGAAATTGCAAATGAATAGGCTTGTGCAGTTCTCTGGCACACACAACACAATTGATCATGAGAAGCTCGGTCAAAGTTCTTTCAAGACAATGGCTGAAATGGCCATTTCATTTCTTTTTTTTTCAATACTTTTTTTAAAGTATTTTTTAAAGAATTTTATGCTGAGTCGGTTTAAGCAATGGATTTTTGGGACCTTCTATTAACAAATCGGAACTCCATCACATAAGGGTTTTGAGATATTTGAGGTTATATACACGACTAATGGCTGTATTAGCCACTTTTGAGGTTGTGTATAGGACACAAGCGTTTTTTACCAACTACATCATTCAGTACCACTCTGTCCTTCTAAGCTAAATAGTTGAATGGTCATGTCGAATCAATTGATTTTTCATTGCAATGTGATCGCTATGAATTATACAGTTTTATATACATTTGTGCTCATATATATAAGTCACTTAAGTGCTAGAACGAAAATTTATTTAAAAGGCACTAGTACAGTGGTATCCAACCGATTTTGTACTAAGGGCTACTTTGAAACCATGACCATGCTTCGCGGTCACCGATCCTTATACAAATATGTAGCGTAGGGTGGGGTAATGTATATCGTGGGGTGATGTAGCACGGTGATTTTTCGTAAAAAATGTTGACATATGAGTGAATGAACAACTGACATATTTCTTTTGACAGCATCAAAATTTTCGTAAGTGTTGGAAGTATGCAGACATACATTTGATTAGAGTTCATAAAAAGCGTGAAAAATATTTGTCAAAAAGATTTTTATTAATTTACAAAAAATAAGGTTTGTATAAACTCAGGCTTGAAGGTTCAAAATGGTGGCCGAAAATTTCACATAAGTACGTTTTTCACATAATAGCCATATTGCAGCTGGCATTTTGAATTTTAAATTTTTGACTGCAGATTCGTGTTTATCGACTCCAAAAACCTATAGGTACCTGATTGCATGAAGATAAGTAGTCGTCTTACATTTTAGCTACTTTTTCGTGCTATTTGTATCAATGTGCCTGGTAGCGGCCCCTATCATTTAATAATTTAAAAAAAAATTCTTAATATCTTATGGTATATATTACAGCGACCGAAAATAATTGTTATTCTATATTTCACAGCAAAAAAAGTAGGGCAATTTTAAGCCAAAAAATATTCGTTATGAGTAACATATTTTAAGAAATTTTTTTTTTTTGGTTGTCCCATAACTTTTATTTTTGAGGAATACATTTTTAGGTTGACTAATAAGAGATATTTCTGATATGAAATTTTTCGGTTATTAGTGTAAAAAATCTTAAAAACGTTGACATTTTGTTTTGTGATGGACTCCCCTCTTTGCTAAGGGAATTTTTAAGAGAACTAGAAATGAAAGGATCTTCGGGTGAATAAGTAGATGACGATACAAGTAAAAAGGTGAAGGCTGCGTAAGCTAAAATTAATAATTTCAAGGCACCACGCATTGACATTGATGCCAACTTCCTCGAATATTGGAGTAACCAAAAATATGTATCACCCATTTTATGGCAACTAGCTTCATTGTCCATGCAACACCAGCAACTCAAGTTACTGGCGAACGATCTTTCTCAACCTTAAAGCTTATTTTAAGTGATCTTCGATGCAATATTGCAAAAGAGATAACATTTTGAAACTAATAAGAAAGCTAAAAGCGAAGTATTTTATTGATATTTCACACTAATAACCGAAAAATTTCATTTCAGAAAATAACTGTTAAAAATAAAAGTTATGCGGCAACCAAAAATAAAAATATTTTTTGAAAATAACAGTTATTTATAACTAAAATGCATTTTAGCCGGTTTTAATCATTAATTTTAACCAATTTCAAAAAAGTTGCATACCAGTTATATCCCTGATATATTCAAATAATGTGTTGCCCCGTGAAATTAAAAGAAAAAACTATTCTCATATATAAACAATGAAAATTGAATAATGCACTTAGTTGATAGAAGGAATTTTTATTTTTGTATAATTTTGTTGTTTTAATCTTATGACTATAACAACAACACATTTTTTGACTTTATGTGTCTTAATTTATAAACGTGCTTTATTAAACATTTTTTTGTTGAATAGTTAACAAAAACGTGCGTAAATCGTTAGCACGCAAACGCGTGTAAATTTAAGCACTTATTGTAGGGCATTCAAACAAATATCCCCCTTTTTATTTTGATGGAACAACCCATCTGTGCTAATTGCAGTGCACAATAATATTTGCAATAATTTCACTAGGCAATAAATTTGCAACAGCTTTCCAGAAGGTCAAGTAAATTTCAACATTTTACTTAGTCTTTTAGTTAAACAAATTAAACTACAGCCTTATAGTGTTGCCTAAAAGCGAACCTTATTTGAGCTAACCTAAAATATTGCCTTGAAAGATATCGACCACTTTGCGCGAAATTATGGTATGTGCCAAAAACAAAATTTTACAGTAGAGCATTTTTCTACATTTCATTCACTTTAGTATTGTTTTATTTATAAGTAACGGTGAAGCGAATAGAGGTATGGTGCGAAAGGGCTACATAAAAAAGAGCAATCCGCTTCACATTCTACTTCTAATTTAAAAAAGAAAAAGCAAATATAATAACAACCACTATGCACAAAATACTTTTGTATAGCACATACGATAATTTCGCCCACAAGATAAAAAAGTCCATTGTAACATACGATAAAATTACAGTCAACTTTTGGCGTAACTATCGGTATTTCAGCTACAATATTTTACCAGGGGATGCGTTGTGATATGTAGAACAAATTTGTATCAGAAAGTATATTTCGAAAAAACGGCACATAAGATAATTTTGACATTTCCATGGGCCAATGGCTACGAGCAAACATTGGGATTTAAAATGCCTGGACATATGCTTCCTGTAGGAGAAAACGTAACAAATATGTATACTGTATTACTACGTTCACACCAAGAGCTAAATGCGCATTTATGAAATGCAATATATATATATATACTTGTCCCGTTAACTCCTACAAGGAGCATACGACCACGCATTCTAACATTCAAATGCACATTTCGTTAAATTTCGTTTCGTTTATGAGTAGTATAAGCCATTCTAAGGCAGAATCTGATCGGTAATAGAAATTGGAAAACCATTCAGACGGCCTCTTTTAGCATACAATTAATAATTATTGACTTTATACATCAGCGTATTTTTTCCTTTAAGTCCTTTAAATCTGTTATAAATAAAAACGATTCATCAATCTGTTTCTTAGATTTTAAAGATAAACTACAAAGATCATTGATATAATATTCAATTCCCTTTGTTCAATCCTACTTTAGTCATTTCATTTTATATTATGTTAAGGCCGGCAATACATTTAGAGGAGAGTAAAAAAGAGTGATATTGAGGTGATGGTTTTTATTAAAATAAATTTATAAAGATTGATAATTACACATAAAAAAAAATATTTTTCTTTTCCAAAAACAAAGATGGCGCTGGCTACAACGATTGCTGTAAAAGACCTCTTTTCTCACTGCGGGCATTCTGCTGGCTCCTAGGTTGACCCGAAAAGAAATTTTTTAAATTTTAAAACGTAATGAAAATATCTGCTATCTGAATGAGACAGAACTAAAAACAAGTCTTTTTTAAAAATTTATACATAATTAGAAAAAATAATTGCATTTTTTACTAACTTTTTGTTTTAAATTTTGAATAGAACGTTTTCAAAAGACTATTTTAAAAATCAATTTCATTCAGATTGGTTAAAACTTTATTAAAAAATGTCCTTCCAAATATTTTAAGGATCGGTTGAGTAGTTTTTGCCCGCAGTTTTGAAAAACGCTGTATTGAGACTTTAAAGTTATACGAAACAAATAATATGAACGAAGATGTTAGTGTTCTGCACTTAATTAAATCGCTATATATGCGCACAAAATTATTATTGTTAACATTCTTTGGAATGTTCCCCGTCTCAAATATACCTGTTTGAGCAGATATAATAAATGATATAATAAAATATCAATATTTTATTCTATATCGAAATCACGCGCGGGTCTCTTTTCAAGCTTATAACTTTCTTAATCTTTATAAATTTTTTTTTAACATATTTTTAAGATATTCTTAAGTCATTTAAAATGAAAAAAATTTTGATTCTGAGATGCCTCTAAATGTATTGCCTGCCTTAACGGAAATCAATATACTATAAGTTTTATCGACAATTTTTTATTCCTTTAGCTGGAACTTGGCATCGCTGACATTGCTATTGGTGGCCTGAGTAACTCTGATCCGCGTAGCTTTGTATTCACCCCCTCAGCGCCCTATCATCACAGTTCGCTCGTTTTAGTGGTGTGTAGCGATCTGCATTTCGGACCACTCAAACAGTTGGCTAATTCCTTCAGTGTCACCGTCTGGCTCTTTATCGGATTAATGCTTTACATAGCATTGAGAGTCATTAAAGCACTAAACGATCAAAACAACGTCAAGCTGCGTAAATTTATTTTAGGCTCTCGCAATACCAGTCCGCGCAGCAACTTGTGGACAATTTTTCTTGGAAATCCCGTCAAACGTTTACCTCGCCGCAATTTTGCACGTTTTCTACTCATGTCATGGATGCTCGCCACGTTTGTGCTACGCAGCGCCTATCAAGGTAAGATGTTTGATGCACTGCGTGTGTCGCGACGCGTGCCCATACCACGAGACTTAAATGAGCTACTTGATAAAAACTATTATTTGTTGACCTCGTCGCCATATAATTTTTATCCAGCAAATCGTACTATTGTGTTAAATGCAAATTATTCGGAACGATTTGCTTTGCTAGAGCAATTCAGGGGAAAGTATGTGGGACTGGCTTTGTTCGACAATTTAGCTCATCACAACAGACTTAACCACGAAACCAGCACGCTGACATATGTAAAAGAGCCCGTTTATATGTACCAACAGGTGATGTATTTTCGAAAACACTCAATACTTAAGCCTACGTTCGATCTTAAAATTAAACAGTTTATGTCTTCTGGTATAACGGCTTATATTGCTAAAAAGCATGTCAAGCAGAAGTTTTTGACGTTGAATGCAGACAAGCAGCTAGTATCGCGGATAAGCAACAATATGTTACGGGGCTTGTACGTCATCTATGGAGTTTTGATGGGCGTGGCCATGGTGTGTTTTATGCTTGAGTGTATAACTCAGAGAACGCAAAGGTTTTGCAGGATAAGACGATGGCTGCAGGCTGCGCACAGCATTGAGTAAGATGAGGGTGAAAAGGCAGTCCGCAGAGGGAGAGAAGGCAGTTTGCCACTTGTATTTCAGGAAAAAAATGTTATATTGGAAAAAAATTTAAAATGATAACTTTTTACTTCTTCAAATAAATTAATATTAAGTTTTGATTTTGCAAGTCTCATTTCATTTATATTTGTTCATTCTTTCTAGAGCCTACGGGGAAGGGGTTTGAACCCCGTTGAAGAAATATTAATTTTTTTATTCTTTATAAATTTCTGCGTTGCTGAAAAGTTTTCAGTCTGCATGCAGACTCCAACTAAGTAGAGTCGCACTGCTTTGTCGCTTGTTCTTGTATATCTGTCTACCTATCTATCTATACTACAATATGATATAAAATAAGCAGACTACAGTGGTCCACGGCTTCGCCACGGTCATTTTTTCTTTATCAATAAAGAGCGCTTACACTTTTATTTCTCTTTGAATGAGTGTGGAAAGAGATAGAGAGCAAAAACTTCATATAAAACTCTAAGCACGCTGAAGATGATCGGAGAATTGCCTAAAGGACGCATTTATAGGGAACATCTCTAACTCGCTCGCTCTCACAATTTGTACTTATATATTATTGTTTAAATTTCTCCGTTTTGCGTTGATTTTCGGGGCTTATTTCTTCATTTTCACTTTTTAACATAATTTTCGTTGTTTTTGTTTTATTTCTTTGGTATTTTTTGTAGAACTTCCAATCGTTGCTGTTATTGTTTCGTTTTGTAGTGCTTTTTAAGATATATTTCTGCACTTGTGTCTTGGGTTTCGCTTGTTTACATAGTTTTCGCTGATTTGCTGTTCTACTTAAATATTTTTTTTTCTAAACTTGCAACATTTTAACGTATTTTCTATTGATTCCCTTTCCTCACTCGTGAACATTTTAATTCACAAAATACGAACACTAATAAACTCAATAAGATATTTTAATATGGAAGCAATAAGCGCGAACTATGAACATCAATAAGCTCAATAGCTACTTTAATCTGTATGCAATAAGCGCGCGCTATGAACACAATAAGCTCAAAAAAGCTACTTTAGGCTAAAGCGCAAATAAGCTTCAGCACAAGCTTTCACTATAATCCCGCCCTAAGACAATAAGGGAATTCATGTCAAACTCGTTATGATAAAATGGTTTACTTTTGTACGGAAGGTAAAAAAACTACATTTCGTAAAAACACCATTTGGACCTTATCCGGGCATAATGTCCATGGACCCCTTGTTCATGGAAACACATTAAAAAGAAAGAGAATGAAGGAAGACTTTACAGATACATCTATTCTTCTGGATCACGGAAATTGTGCCTTTTGTGCAAACTATTCTTTTTTGCATTGAAGTATGTGTCCAAGGTCTTAATATCTGTGACAATGAACAATAAGAGCTTAAGTCTGATTTGTATGTTTCGAGTAATCGTGCTACAAAGTTTTCAATCACCATTTAAGTTCTATGAAATCTTCATTGGTTTTTTTGTCATAACTTCGACTAGGATTACGCTAGAAGTTACAGTTTTTGTTGATATATGAAGACATACTAGTGGAACACAGCTGCATTATTTACTCAATTCTGTCTTAAGTCGACTTAAGTGGTTATTGCTTATGGCCACAGATATATTCTTTTGCTTCACAAAAATATTAGATTTATGTGATTTGTGAGTCAATTTTAATGTTTATTGGAATATTTCGTGGAGGATTTTGACTGGTCTGATAGAGTTTTTGACTCCACAAAGTAGTTTTAATTGATCTTCATTTCCAAATTTATTAAATTTGACTCCACGAGCTACTTTAATGAACTCAAAACTACTTTCTCCAAATGCAATATTTTTGCAATTTTAGCTTGTCAGTATATCTCTCCACCACACAAACATGTGATGCATTTTTCATTACAATCGTAAAACAACTCCAGTCCTAAATATAACTACATAGCTGCCATAACAAATTTGTATGCTAATTTGTAAGCAATTTCAATTTAATTTCTGCAATTAGGAACAATGGCGTCGAGACTGTAGCAATGTTTTGACATCTGGTTGGGGGCGAAGGTTGCTAAAATTGCAAGTATCGTATATTGAAACTCAAAGCATTTAAGAATTTTAATTCTAACAATTTAACGCATTTCTAGACGCAAATTCGGGAACAGCAAATGTTTTCAGTGATATTTTTTTCCCCAGAGTTATTATTAAGATGCAATAGAGCCTGAGCCCTCAAAATATAAGCAAAATTTTTAAGTTAAACAGTTAAATATAACACTTGTTCGTCTTGCAATATTTGTATTTGTAAGGTCCAAATAGCTAAATAATTATGCCAATATTAAAATATAAACAATGGTAGAGCAATCGAATTAATGGAAACAAACGTTGTCGATGTTTCTGCTAACCTTTTCTGCCACTAAAAGAAACGTATCGGATACAACGATGGAAAGGAAAAACATTCCTCTTTTTAATTACGTAGTGAATGCTAACTATGCTAAAATGCAAAATCATAATTTTTTAGCGTCGAGGAACTCGCAGCGTCACTATTGACACTAGAGGATGCACTCAAGGAGGGGTAATATTACCTGTTTTGTAAAAGTTTTTTGTTGACGAATGCAACAAGAATAGGGCCTTTCAGACTACACTGCATGTAGTACGACAGAATAACGGGGAAATTTGCTTGAGCTTTCAAACTGTACTACATACATGTCGGATGGACATTATTATTTTTCAGCGCTCAAAGAGAACACGTCATAACAATGGCAAACAAGTTCTTATTGCTCTGATAAAAAACTCCTATAAAGTTCCAAATTCATTATGTGAAACGCTGGCTATTTTTATTTATTCGTCTTCGTTTATTCCTTGTTCCTTAGTTATTTTTCTATTGATGTTCACTCATCGACAATTTTCGCAGAATAAGAAAATCCAAAACTTTTGATTTTTATACTACATGTAGTTCAGATCGCAGTTTTAGCTTTCACACATACAACATGTTCATCCTACATGCCATGTCCATACTACATATAGTATAGTCTAAAAAGCCCTTAAAAAAATAGTGCAAATTGGACTCCGCATAAACAATAAATGGTTAGATACAAGAAAAAATAATATTGATAACTTTTTATATTTAAAGAAATTTAAACCTGATTAGTCCCACTCAAAATGAGAAATTTATTGTTTTTTATATGGGGTCAAATACTAAGGAGTAACTTTTGACACACAACTCTGTAGGTAAACCAACAAGTACCTTATATGTCTGTCTATCAACGCCTTTAAGCCAGACAGGGGGCCTTTAACAGAAAGTAATTATTTGGATGTTTACAACTATTGTTTAACCTATGTTTACGTATGCGACTTAAGTTCCAATAACAAACAGCAGCAAGTATGCTTAACAAGCATACATAGAATGGCTTGACTGGTTCAATGAGACTAGTTCGATGAAACTGGTTCAATGAAAAACGTGCCCAACTGAAGCTAAGGATGAACTACTTAGACATCTTCCTTTTACGATAGCAATTGAAAATGATGCCACGATTTCATGATTCAGGATACCGTTATTGAAAGCTGTAAAAGTAATAACTAATGGGCAAATATGGATGAACGATATGTTCATAGCTCAACCTAACTCACAGGTATTTTATATTGATGGGTCTAAAATTGAAACCGAGCATGAACTAGAGCAAGGTGCTACGCTCCCAATTTCTAAAAAGACCTTCAAGCCTAGTTTTTTAAATCACTAATCAGTGATCTAAAATCAGTGTATTTAATCACTGAATAAAAAAAAATCAAAAATTGAATAAAAAAAATCACTAAATCCACACCAAAATGAGAATGAACAACGCTGAGTTGAGAAATATTTGAATGTAAAAAAGGAAAAACTGCTTTGTCAAAAATGTCGAATACCGATCTTTCGTTAGCCCCAAACCACTTTGTAGTCTGGCTTAGCGCTACTTTATAAAAAAAGTTACGATCTGGGAATATAAGAAATTTCTGTGCCACAAAAGAGCTACACCAAGAAATTTGATGAAGCTAACAAATTCTAATAGGTCAATTAATATACGTTCTGACAAAAAAGTACCGGAAATTGGTCAATAAAACAAGAAATATTTATCATTCATTCAAATAAGTTGTATATCTTTCAATTTATTTCAATTTCCGCATTTTCCGGAAGCAACTTTAGTTCTTGTGAATTCCATTTTATATCTTCTATCGACTGAAAACGAGTGCCTCGAAGTAATAAGTTGAGTTTTGGAAAGAGAAAAAATGTCAGGCGGAGTCATATCGGGTTAATATGGTGATTGTGTAATATTTGTTGAGTTTTTTGCTAGAAAAACGTTCACAATATAGTTTTGTTAGAATAAAGTTCAAGTCTTTCGGAACCAGTCTAGCGGCGATGCGATTCATGCCCAAACAATCGTGTTTTCAAAGAAAAAACCTAGACAGGAACTTTTGTTGACTCTATACTTACAAAAAATGAATCAACTGAACCTAGGAACTCGTTTATAAGGAAGACAGTATTCATATCGAAAAATTTCTAGGTTGGCTAATTTGAATGTTGATTTTTTTTTGGGCTACTTCTTTTTTTATTTCTAGGTTGAATTGATACATTTTTTGTCAGTATAGAGTCAACAAAAGTTTCCGTCAAGGTTTTTTCTTTGAGTGTACGAATTAATTCATGAAACTCAGAAACTGAACTCAATATATCTCTCTCAAATAGTGTTGCCAAATTATCCGATATATCGGATTTGTTATTGGGTATATAATTTTTGAGAGAGATGTCTGTTAAACCTGTCAGACTGGGCACTCCACATTGATATTAATGTTATGTATATTTTGACAAATTACTATAGAAAAAATTACATGCGAACAACTTTTTTATTTTATTTAAAAATTTTGAGAATTTAAAAAAATTATAAATTAAAAAACTTAGGAATTTTGTTCAAAGTTTGGATTCTGTGCGACGAATTAATACATCACTTTAACCAATTTACGGTGCATATAATTGTCCATTATGAGCAGCATATTCACAATACTATAAATCGAATGGGTTCAGCGAATGGGTTGAAAAGCAATTGGAAATTGAACCGAATTTTCTGGGTCAAATCATCTTAATGAATATGTTAACAAAAAAAATTGCCATTTTCGGAGTGAGAAGAATCCCCACGAGACTCTTGAGACCCCACTATATCCCGAAAAAATACTGTTTGGTGCAGACTGCATACAGGAGGCGTTACTGGCACATACTTTTTAAATCTGAAAACGGAGCCAATATTACCTTCAAAGGCAAATGGTTCACTATTTTTTGGCTCCCTACGACCATACTAGGGATGACGATTTTTGACCACTTCGGCGAAATCCAATCCCGAAATCCCGGGACGGGATCGGAATTTTATAAAATAACATTTTTTAGCATAAATTTGTGAAATTAGGTAAAGGTGGTAGTAAACAAAAGAGTTTATGTTTCTGGTGTTGTTTTTTTTTAACTTTTAGCCAGCTAAATTAAAATGAATGAGAGTTCAAAATTAATTGACGAGCACGAACACGACGAACTTTTAAAACATTTAATAAAATTGAAGACATGATGGCAATAAAAGCGATGGCAATTTATTTAATACAAATATTAAAATATAACATTATATTTATTATATATATATATATATATATATAAATATAAATATATATATATAGATATAAATTTTCTATTTTTAAGTATTATACATATTATTTAATATTAAATTGTAAAAAAATCTAATATATATATTTATATATAATATATATATAATATATATATATTATATATAATATATTTATATTATAATATATATAATATACAATATAATATAATATAATAAATATATATATTTCATTTTTTACAATTTTTTATTAAATAATATGTATAATACTTAAAAAAAAAAAATTTATATCAAAATGATATTATAATTAAGTAAATAAATAATTTATTATTTAACTTTATTATTAATATTATATTACACTGGTCAACAGTCGTTATGGCACACGAACTTTGATAGCTAATACTGTTTAAGCTTTCTTCCCTCGTTATGAAACTGAATGTTTTTTTTTAGTTGGAATCGGTTTTTTGGGATTTCTTTCGAATCCAACCCACTTAATGCAGAGCAAAAAGAAAAAACCATCTTATAGAAAATTAAACAAGCTTTTCAGTGTTATATTTTTTTATTTTTCTTCCATGTTTAGTCTGTGAGATATTCAGGTTTAAAATAAAATTTTTGATTTTTTGTTTAACATTTTGACTTTTACTTTACTTTGAATTTTGACTTTAAGTATTTTGTTTTTTTTTAATATATTTAAAGCCATATTTCAAAAATTTTTAATTTTATCGTATTCTATATTAAGTTCACTTCATTTTGATAGCAAAAATATGAACATTCTTCGAAAGGAACAATTATAATATATTAAAATAAGCGAACAAGCCATATAATCATATGAAGCATTTAGCACTCATAATATTACACTTGCACTAAAGCTTGAAACTAAATGCTTCATTTGTTAATTTATTTAAAAGCCCTCACAGCTTGAAAATTGCTTGCTTAATGAGGTTTAGCAATATGTAGGATCGTTCGTCCGCAATGCTGAGTTCACAGTTATGGCAGCCATCTCACCATATAGGACAATTTGTGGGATCATCTGAAGCCCCTAATGTGAAAACACAAAGTTGCTCACAAAACTTCAAATTACAAGCTATTTACAGCAAAGATTGGTAGGCTTCCAACTTTTATCGCGCATGAAAATCGACTGTCGAATCGCGGTTTAAACAAAATATGTGATCACATTTGTTTTTTACATAATAGTAAAAATGTAAAAACATTTTTTTGACGTTTTTGTGATATATATTTTAAGTAATAGATAAAAAAATAATTAAATAACATTCAACATAACCTAAGTCAAGCAAACTGCTTTAGCATAGCAATATAACAGTTAGACGAAGAGAAAATACCATGAGAAACTGTACTTGTGATATCTTTTTGCATTACCTGAGAGAGAGTGAGAAGTGGTTATCTGAACGCATAGTTTTTACGCATAGATAAATCATGTTTTTGAAGAAAAGCGATTGGAAAGTGCCTTTTTTATGCTATGCAGTCTTTTTTTCTGTGTGAAAATAAGGATTTATCTATGCGAAAGCGGCAGTGTTGACACTTTGTAAGGAATTCCTCAAAACGTGCGGAATTTACAGTAGCTGTGAGAAATGTTCGAGGAATTTTACTTTAAGGAATTTGACAATTGTAACCATTTCTTTTATTTTACTGGTTAACGCCCAGAATCACACTTTTTGTGAAGCCCAGAAAATCTTTTAGTAAATTCCTGTTGATACTGTCATATTTTTGAGGCTTCTTTACATGATGTAATAGTTGGAAAATCTCAAAAATTTGATTTTAAATTTTTAATTGACAATTAAACAAAATTTAAAATTTTTCGGTGATTTTGAACATTTTAAAACATTTTTTCTTAGTGTCGGAAACACAATTAAAAGGAGGTAAGAGTGTATTAATTTTCTAAATCTGGCTAATATTTTGACTACGATTTTTTTCTTTCACAACGGCAGCAAACCTCAGAGAGTAAAAACTGCCATGAAAAGCTTCTTGAGAACATAAGCCCTTAGGGGTCGACGTAAAACATGTAGGTCCAGTTCTCGATCATTTGTGTGCAAACATTTCACATCACACACAACACAATTGATCATAAGAAGCTCGTTCAAAGTCCTTTCAAGGGCTGAGACGGCCATTTCGTTTTTTTTTTTTTATTTTGAGAAAAAAAAATCGTAGCAAAAAAGTTAAACCACATTTGAACAATTTAAATGTCCTCCATCTTTTATTATGTTTCCGACTGTAAAAAAAAATTCTTTTACACTGTCAGATACAATTGGAAATCAAAATTTTTGAGATTTTTTAACAATTGCATCGTGTAGAGCACACTTGAAAATGGAGAGAATAGATATTTTCTAAAATATTTTTGGAAATTGCGTTCAAATTTTTCTGCTTCAACCAAAAAGTGACCTTCTGGGCGTTAACGGGTTTAATACAAAAAGTGATTGGGAGAAATATGCAGTTCTTGCCTACAGCTAAATTTTAAAAATGAATGCGTATCTTAAATTTTTATTTAATTACATTATCGCTACAAATTTTTTTTGACGAATTTTATTTTAATTTGAGGAGCTTGTGAGGAATTTTGGTTTTAAAAAGTGGCAATACTGGAAAGCGGAGCCTCTTTCCATGCAATTTACTTTTGATACTTTTCGCTTAGTTTAGTGAGGCAGCAAATATAGATAGTAAAAACTATTTTCTAATTTTGATAGATGTGGTTCAGAGGATGGAGAAAAGTTTCTTGGATGCTTCAACCTTATACAATCCTGGTTTGACGGTCATGTCAAATGAGTTTGATGCACTGCACTACGAGAGATCAATATGGTAGTTTAGTGCAAATGATCTTGAATCAGTGCATTTGCAAAATTATAGTGCATATATTTGCGCTACACTAACAAAATATACAGATTTCAGATTAATACGAAATGTTTGCTATGTTGCATAATTTTGCAACAAGATCCTGAACTCCGCTAATGTTAACAGAATGTAAGAAAATGTTCGAGTTTTTAGTGAGCTGTGTAAGTTCTCCGTTAGTAACCATGTGCTATCCTCCAATAGATTTTTCTATTTTCTATACATGGACTTTTTCAAAAGTGTAAATTGGCCTTTAATATTCAGGAGCTATTCAAACACCATGTGCTTTTTAACACTTAAAAAGATTTAATTTTACAGTAGTATCCGGATACAACGACTTCGCTTATAACGACTTACCGTTTTTAGGGACCATGATGTAAACTCAAGTTTGTTTTCATAGCTCAGTACTAGGTAAACATATCCGTTTAGTACGACTCCGGTTTAAGCAACCATCTGCTTATAGCGACCTATTTTGTAGATAATTCGTCCGTTTAGAATGGCGCGCAGAGTGTCTGAAACTCGGAAGGCTGCGGAAACGCTCGATGTGTTTATTCAAACTATCTTTGATGATGGTGTTTTGAAAACTAGGATGTCGAGTATTCACAATGCTGTACGAAGTTCTTACTATCGAACAAAAATTTATCAAAATCAAACTCGAATTACAGACTTTCTACGTTAGTAACTACATATTTATTTGCATAGAGTGTAGCTTCATACATTGTAATTCTTTGTATATGTTACAGTATGTTTTTAATGCGGAATGTTTAAGTAACATTAAAGTTTTATGTAATTGGTACCTAATTAATGTTTTATTTACGTAAATGGAAACTTATCTAACTGTACATTTAAATATAAACATACAAACATATACAAACACATACAAACAAACTAAAAAACAGGCTTAATTTATTCGTCCGTTTTGTGTGTCGTCCGGTTAGTACGACCTAGTTTCGCCGGTCCCTTGGAGGTCGTTATATCTGGATTCTATTTATTTTTGTAAATTTATTGCGACCTCTTTTCAAAAGTGTATTTAAATTTTTTAAATCCCGAACTCCCGGGATATTCTTTGCTAAGTCTCGGGACTTTCGGGACTTCGAAATGTGCGGGATTCCGGGATCGAGATCACTAGTCCATACCAATTATCTATAAGAAAAATGGTTTTAGTAGAAGGTTGAACTATGGCATTTAACCAGTTGTTATTTTCTTTACAAGCGCCAGTACAGTTTTAAGCAAAAGTTTATCTCTGAATTCGAATTAAACCTCATTCTTCAAAACCAGTACAATTATTCATAAAAATTGAACGGTATCGCATTACCGCATAAGCCGCAGTTCATTCTAATTATCCTTCATCTCAGGCGATGAGTGCCAACAAATCCTAGATGATTATCTAAATCACGTTCACTTTGTCGGACAAACCACTAAAAAATCAACAAAATGCAGAAACAAAATAAATAACCTAGAATCGTGAATAAAAAAAAAGCTCAAAACACACCTTAAATTATCAATCAAAGTAAAATAAGCTAGCTTCACAATCAAATTCACTCCACTTAAAAACTCATCCACTACACTTGGAATACGTCGGCCACCTCACACACTGCACCATCTGCTCCTTCGTACATTGGCAACTACCTTGCTGCCAAACAAAAAACAAGGACCTGCCCGCACACTCGCACACATAAGCTGCTATCAGTCATTCTTAAGCACATAAAAGTCGCTCAACCTCAACAGCTCAAGAGTCAGCAGTTGACCAAACCAGTAAGTTTATAAAATGAAGCAACAAAATTTATACTTTATATAAATAAACAAAGCGAAGGGAGGAAAACGTGAAAAAGAAACAAGAGAAAAACTGCAAAAGGTAGAAAAAGGCAAACCTGCAGCCAAACACTACAGAGCTTAGAGGTCGATAAAGCAGTTAAGCGAGACGATGACGACGTCGATGCGACACTAAGAATTGAGGGGGGAATATAAAAAAAAAGGTGGCTGCTGTCAAGGACGCACCTTTGCAATTTGTTGCTTGCTTACCTTGCTTGCGGTGTGGCTTTGTGTAAACTTCTGACCAGGTGTATTAATGTCAGCGAGACAATATTTTAAATGACTTTAGTTGGAGTTCGTTCAAATGCGTTGTTGTTGTTGTTGTCGGCATTTTTAAAAAGCAGCATTTTTATAAAGCAGTGGCGTTTTGTAAAGAGTGAATATTGTGAATGTGTGGTAAGGTAAAGCAAGGTAAGGTAAGGTAAGGTAAATGACGAAATAAAATAAGGTCAGTTAATGAAGATATAGTAAGGTAAAGTAAGGAAATGAAATAAAATAATATGTAAAGTTGGTTAACACAATGTGGATTACAGCATTTTAACGCTTTAAATAGGTCACATTCACATTTCCTAGTCGCCATCAAAAGCATATATTTTTAGTAATTTATCCATGAAATTCTTTAATCTTGTGGTCCTTCTTCTCGAAAGGATATTTCCGAAGATAAATATAATGATAATATAATAAGTACTGCAAACAAAACCAATCACACTTGGATAATAAAGATGCTACTAAATTTAGTAGCACTTCGTCACCTGAGCTCTGCAAGGGGTCACGTTTTTGCGACTTTGTGTTTTGTGTAGAAATCCACAATCAAGTTGCCACTTGATAACGAATATCTGTGGTCACAAGTCATAACAGCCTAACTCAAAATATCGTAAATACGGGATGTTTTATTTTCCTTACATCGTCTGTTTCCTGAGATAGTCAACTGAACAATCGAACATGGAACTTGTAGATACAGTAGAATCTGGATATAACGACTTGGCGTATAACCACCAACCGTTTTTAGCGACCACGATGTAAACTCAAGTTTGGTTTCATAGCTAAGCACCAGGAAAATATATCCGTTTATTACGACTCCGATTTAAGCTACGATCTGCTTATAGCGACCTATTTTAGAACGAGTTTAGAACGACGCTCAGTGTGTCTAAAGCTCTGAAGTCTGCGAAAACGCTCAATGTGTTTATTTAAACTAAATTTGATGATGATATTATGAAAACTAGGATGCCAAGTATTTACAATGCTGTACGAAGTTCTTACTATCGAACAAAAATTAATCAAAAACAAACTAGAATTACAGACTTTCTACTTTAGTAACTATATTTTTATTTGAATAGAATGTAGGTGCATACATTATAACACTTTGCATATATTACAACATGTGTTTAATGCGGAATGTTTAACCCTTTTGGCCCCAAAGTTGCATGAGAGCAACTTCGCTTGTTTGTCGGCATACGATCAGCGCTATTTTTGTTTTTGATTGCTAAACCGTACTGATAACGGTAAGTACATGTGTCTACACGAAGTGTAACCAAATTAGAACTCATTTGTGAATCATTTAACAAAGTTATTTTCAAAATAATGCAGCTGTGTCTTCGGCTTGTAAATTTATAAAGACGTTATTATGATAATATTTAATTTTTAAATGATTTAAATGCTTAAATGTTTAAATGAAATACTTTTCAGCCAGGATTAAATTAAATATTTCCACTTTTAAAAGTTTAGTTTTAAAAAAATATTTCATAGTAAAAGTAACTTATTCTAGCGCCCATACGGATGGGCGTGGCAACTTAAAACTTTGCCAATACACTTGTTGAACAAATACAACATGTTTAAAAGTAAAAGAAGAATGTTCGTTCCACAGGAAAAAAGTTGGGGTCGAAAGGGTTAAGTAACATTAAAGTTTTATGTAATTGATAATTAATGTTTTATTTACGTAAATGGAAACTTATCTAACTGTACATTTAAAAACATACATATGCACATATAAAAAACAAGCTTAATTTATTCGTCCGTTTTGTGCGTCGTCCGGTTAGTACGACCGAGTTTTGTCGGTCCCTTGGCGGTCGTTATATCTGAATTCTACTGTACATGAATGTCCCTTTATTTTGCACAAATATCAGATCGTTTTACGATATTTTAGGCTGTTATGACTTGTGACCACAGATATTCGTTATCAACCGGCAACATTGAGCAAGAGCCTTGTAACCACAAATATATCCATTAAGATACTTTTTTTTCAAATAAGAATGGATATTTTTTTATGAATCGATACGTGGTGGCCGTGGCGCACTGGGTTGAGTGTGTAACCCATTCGCCAGAGAACCCTGGTTCAATTCCCACCTGATACAGAGTTTTTTTCAATTGAATTAAATTTTTCGGTTCGGCCGTCACCTCTCTGCAGACAATGGCAAACCTCAGAGAGTAAAAACTGCCATGAAATGCTTCTTGAGAACATAAGCCATTCGGAGTCGGCATAAAACTTGTAAGTCTAGTTCTCGATCATTTGTGTGCAAACATTTGCACAACACGCACAACACAATTGATCAAAAGAAGTTCAGTCAAAGCCCTTTCAAGGGCTGAAATGGCCATTTAATTTTTTTTTTTTTTACTGTTTTATAAATACATGTTACTATACATTAATTTTCGTTTGCAAAAATATTTAGAAGTATACAAAAAGTGTGGCAGTTAGCTGTGTTGGCTTGATTTTGTTTTAATATCATTATTTTGTGTTTTTTTTTTTTTTTAATTCGGGAACTTGCACATCATTGAACTGTCACAAACTTCTATATATATAAAATCGTTCGTGCGGGCTAGTATAATTTTAGATCTCAGTAACGCCGCGATACGGGTCTTATAATTTAGCCTATATTTTCACCCCTCACTCTCAGAATCGACCTAACTTTTGCTAACCTGAATTTGTTCCACAGTGTTATTAATGGTGAATAAATAGGAATAAATCAGTTTCATAACTTTTTTTAATTTGCTTTGTATTCTTGCAACCTTTTCTGTTTTCCAAATTCCCAATAAGGATCAATAAAGAGACTCGCGAGCAGTCTTATTTAAAAATAATACCATCGAAATTATAGGATCCAAACCCCTACATACCAATATCCCGGACCTTTTCCTATCCCGATAGTCCCGAGATTTTAAATTTAAAAATAATCAAAGTATCATATAAAAATGGCATAACACAAAAGGACAGGGTTGCAATTTTGACGAGTATGTGACGGCTGCTCGTCCCTTTAATATTTGATCATTTTTAAGGTGTTAATAAGAAAAACCTGAACTCAGTGAACAGAACTGTATTTGAATTGCCTTTATTTATAGACTTTGAGGTATATAAGCGATTGTAAGTTCTTTACAAAATATTTTAAATCAATTTTAAAAGTTATTGATGCAAGTTATTGATGCAAAATATTTAAAACTTTTTTCATAATCGGGCTTGCAATAGCCAATACAGCAAATTCAGGAATCACCAAAACGATTTAAAATTGGTTCAAAATCGAAAGTGATAGTTATGTAGAAAGTGGTTTGAAAAGTTTTGACAAAGTCGTTATAAAATAAACTTGAGAATTCACCAAAGCGATGAAAAAAGTGTGCAAATAAGAAAAGTTAACCAGACAGCATTAACAACATCAGCCAAGTCGTTCACTGGCTGCAACCAAAGCGCGTGACTTCATTTTTTTTTTCTCTTTTTCTTAAGAATAAATTTCTTGCATATCCTTTACGACCCATGCAACAACGTCATATTCTGGCAACACGTTTTTGTGCTAAGACACACGGTGAGTGAAGAAAATAGGATTTACGCCTTGAGCAATAATATTGCAGCCCAACCTCTGCCAACTGTAACTTTTTTGTGCAGCACAATTGTTGGTGGTAGCATTTTTCGTAGCATTTTTAACACATTTAGGTAATACCAGAGGCTGTGGGCCTTTTTCAAGTGCATTTTTTTTTTTTTTGTTTTACTTTTGATTTGTTTTTGTAGAGGTCATAATGGCAACAAATAGTAATAGCATAACTCCATGCATTATTTTTGTGGGAAAAAAAGAAAATAAGAAAAAAAAAACAAGAAATAACACAAATGGTGCTTCAGGCAAACGGATATCCTTTTTGCATTTTGTTGCTGTTGTTGGTTTCATTGTTGATTTTATTGGGTTGTTGTAGTTGGGCCCCTTTGCAACTGCAGGGCTTTCAGCTGGTTATATAATATTATTTGCTTTGACTAGCCAAGATGTGTCTGTCCGCTGTCTATTCATCCTTCTGCATGTCTGTCCGTTCGTCTGTCCATTTGTCTGTCTTTTAAATATTCTCTAGTTCACACATTGTTAAACATTCCTCGGTATTCATAAGGCAAACAACAGCGCTCTGCCTTTTTGTGTGTCCCGTTCAGTTATCCTTCTGCACAGTTTTGTTGCTTCCGTTGACCGTTTTTTGTTGTTGCCATTGACCGCTGTGGTTGTTGTTGTTGATGTTTTTGCTCCAGCCAAAGTGCTGCTCGAAAGTCAAGAAGTTCTTGTGCACATTACTTGGGTCTTCCGCAAAAATAACTTCACTTTGTGATCCTGTGAGAAAATTCTTTGCTACTGCTGCTCTTCTATATACCAATTCTTTTGGTCTTTCCATAATTTTTTTTTTTATACATAATGTTTTTTTATTTAATTCTTTTGCTTTGTATTGGTTAACCCCATTTTGCGGAGGTGCTGTTGAGGGTATTTAAATATTTTGTTTGGTTGAGCTTAGAGTCTAACGGTAACTGTTCGTCCAACTGTTTGCGTGTACGCTTCAGTGCTTAAAATAGCTGGTGATACTTTTTGGAACTTTAAAAGCTGCTTATGGTGTAGCTTATATTTTTTTTTTTTATTCTTTTGTTTTTCTTCACCATATTGCTTTGAAGTGTTAAAAGTTGGCAAGTTCAACAGGACTTTGGACAGGAAACTATTAAAGCACGATGATGACTATGCTGCCAAAAGAGAACGAAAGGATAAGAGTTAAAGTTTTATCTAATCAAGAAGAAGGATATGCAAAGTGAACCAAACTCTAAGTTTAGTTAAGCTGCGAATATTTTCACATAGAAAATGATGGACATTTATTAAATTACGTGAAAATAGTGTTGGTTATAGAAATCAAAGAGAAATCTTTATAATATATGACTAATGCTTTTGTGATTGATATGGGTTGAGATTTATGAAAATTTAATAACAGAGTTTACTGCGACACTTGAATTTTCGCAGGTGAAAATAACACACTAGGATCATGGGTAGAAACAGTACTTACCAACACTATAAAATCTACATATATATAAACAAGTAAATCTTTTTTATTTTACGGCAACACTCGAAATGGACATCACTCATGAATCTTATTATACACGAACCAAGAATGGTTTTTGCATCAAGTTTCCAAAATTTAAAAAAAAAAAAGTGTGTGGAAAACCGCAAAAATTGCGAATTTTCAAAATGACAACAACAACACCGCTACCCATGTATACTCGCGTCTATATCACGGTTGGTTGGAATATTTTTTAACCCTTAAGTTTATTTACAAAATTATTTACAAATTTATTTTTTGTACATCACTTTGTATGGGAGGTAGGCGTACTTCCGTCCCGATCACGTCAATTTTATACACATCATACAACCACTATAAACAAAACATACAACCAAAATTTAAAAAAAAAAAACACTTCACTAATAAGGGAGAAAATAAGAAAAACTTCCACTTACAACAATACAACATACAACTTTACAACACCTTGTGAATTGCCTGGTTGTAATTTACTTCGTATGGTTACTGTAGGAAACTGCATTAGAAATGGGCGTGGTCACACTTTAACTACACCCATTTTTCAGAAATCATTATAATTCCAGAGTTGTACATGTTTTGATAGTGAGAGTTGGTGCGTAGGTGATATGAGTCCAAATAGCGGTCACTATATATATAAATTTTTCCACGCCTACTCTATCATCGTGTCTGTAGGTAGCCCATCTGCTCCTTCACCGTTTGTACGACTGTTTTAATTTTTTACATATATTCTTTGGTATAATGAGCAGTTTTAAGCATAAAAAAATGGGCGGTATTAGACAGGGGAGCGTGGAATGTTAATTTTAATCGAACTCATGCATCGTTTATCCCATTTCAACAAAACATTTTAACACATACAACTACCAATATTCTTTGGTATAATCAACACTGTTTTTAAAAAAGTGGGGCGGGACTAGTCATGAAGGCAAGGCACTTCAATTTAAATCGAACTCCTTTAACACCACTTGTTCGATTTCAACCAACTGTTGAACATACATTCCTTGGTGTAATGAGCAGTCCAAAGTTATACACAGGGAGCGTGGCAATTTAGTTTTAATTGAATACTTTCTACAGCGTTCGTATAACTTAAACAAAGTCTTGCAAATATATTCTTGGTGTATTGAGCAGTCACAAAACACTGATTGGTCTTATCAGTGTGGCTCCCGACCTGAAAAATCCACCATCGACCAGATTTTCACGCTACAACAAATCCCGGAAACCAAATTGGCACACATTATCTCTTTGTCGATTATAATGCTGCGTTCGATAGCCCGAGAATGGATTGCCTATACGCAACAATGTCTGAGCTCGGTATACCTGCAAAGTTGATTAAACTTTGCAGAATGACGTTGAGCAACACACGCAGCTCCGTCAAGATAGGAAATGACTTCACCGAAACCTTCAATACCGAAAGAGGTTTCAGACAAGGCGACCCACTATCTTGTGATCTCTTCAACATTATCATGGAGTGGATCATCACGTATAAAAGGCCGATGTGCATCGTAATGGCACCATTTTCTACAAAGGTGTCCAGCTCCTTGCATACGCTGATGATATTGATATTATCTATCGATATTATGCTATCGAAAAGGAATCAGCCAAAGTGGGTTTTAAAAACAAAGCGAAGGTAAAACAAAGTATATGTTGTCTACAAACAGGGGAGTGCGGCGTCTAAAATCCCACATTTCATCCGGCAGTTATAACTTTGAAGTAGTCAAGGAGTTTATATACCTTGGCACCGCCATTAACAACATGTTAGCCTAGAGATAAGCCGAAGAACAAAAATTGCTAAAAGATGCTACTACGGGCTCAGTAAGCAACTAAATTTCAGAGCCCTCTTTCGATCCACAACCTGATTCTACCTGTGCTTCTTTATGGCGCTGAGGCATGGGTAGCAAACTGACGCAGCTGCTCTGGGAGTGTTCAAGAGAAAAGTTCTTTGCAAAATCTTCGGTCCTGTTCGAGTCGGTGATGACTATCGCATTCGAATGAACCACAAGCTGTATGAGCTCTACGATGACATTGACGAAGACTCCAGCGAAAAGGTGCCCGAGGCGAGGGTAGTTGGTCGACGGCGACGAGGGAGACCATGCCTCCAATTTATGGACCAGGCCGAGGAAGCCCTAACTACACTTGGTGTATCCGATTGAAGAAGGCGCGCGCAAAGCAAAAATTGGTCGAGATTAGACAAGGGTCAATAATTTTAAAAAATTTTTTTCAGTATATATCTTCACCATGGTATTGATATTGATTGGTGGGTAGGGTCTGTAGCAAGCATCATGCAAAAAGGGTCGTGACAATTTTTTGGAAAACAATCATTTTCATAATTCAAATATGAATATAACTATCAAATTCATAATTCAAATATGACCGCTTAAGGTGAAGAAAGATTTTATAACTTTCCTGGAAAAGAATAAAGCTTCGCGTAGATTCGTGTAACAAATAACTATAACAATAAATATAACTAAGCAGATACAAACTTGTCAGCAAGTTTGCCATGCGCACTCAAATTTAAAAATTTCAAATATCGTAAGCATAGACAATTTGGAACAGAAAATTATGTGAAACTGATACATAAGTGACAAAAGAGGTTTATTTGATAATTTGAGCTGGTTTAACTAGTTTAGAAATATTTGAAAACAAAGTAGAGAGCGTCATTGGAATAAGAGTATTAGGCAAATAGCCAATTTTTTGAACAATTTGCGTCATACGCCTTCTTTTCAAAAGAGGTCGTAATATACAAAAATCCATTTAATTTTGTTTCTGTACAGTCTGATCAGAAGTACGGTTGCCATCCGATCAGTAGAAGGCTAAAATTAGTGTTTTGTACTAAAATATATTGAAATTCAAAAACAAAATCAGCATTTCAGAATATCTCAAAATTTTTACCTATCACTTTTGTAATTTTAACCATTTTAAAACTAAATAATAATAACTAAAACTATCCACATTAATACAACATTAACATTTCATAAAATTAAAATAATGAATAAATTGGGATGCAGCAGAACAAAAGCGGATAGGTCAATTTTTTAAGATTATATTTAAAGAGATTTAAGTAGTATTTAATACGTGATTTTTTTTTGTCAGACAATTCGGTGATGGTTTAAAATGCCGAAACGAAAAAGAGTAACTTTAGTTTAAAGTGAATTTATTCGGTTTTGTTCTGCTGTTCCTTAAAAAAAAATATAATAATTTAACATATTTTTGATTAGAACGAGTTGTATTTTTTACAATCAAGATAAGATTCGTTTACATTTAGAATTATTAAAAGCTCAGATTTAATGAGCCTAAAAGCTCAACTCTAAAGACACGTTATACTGGCCAAGACTTTAAAGCAATTTTTAGAGTTGGTAGACAAATTGCGGCGAAGTGGAAAATGAATGCTAGCTTTAGTACAACTAATTTTTTTTTTTCAATGTATTTTTTCTCAATGTCAGTTTTTTAAACATTCCGAGACAAATTGTCCGATTATTTAACACGGGACAAGAACTACAATAACTGGACAGTCCCGAAGAATCCCGACCACCAGGCAATCCTAGTTAGAATACATTTGATGCATGTTATTCAGTTAAAGTCTGCAAGCAAATGGCGCTATGAAAAAATAGATAGAGGACGCATTTTACATGAAACAATATAATTTTTATAAGATGAAGATTAGAGATTAAAAATAGAGATAAAGAAAAAAAAAGGCTAAGGAAAGGAAAAGAAAAGAAATAGAAAAAGACAACTTATAAGGATTATTATAAGGAGAAAACTTATATTTATATCTTTTGTTTACACAAACTACCATAAGAAATTCTTTTTTATTTTTTTTGCATAAGAGTACCATAAAAAATTCTGAAACACAAAAATCCAGCATGCAAAACCACAACATTAACATATAAGAATACCCACTGAACCATAAGCGAAGGTTTTGCGTGAGGTGAGAGTTTTACGAACGTTTTTGGGTAGAATTTTTTTATTCTTAGAATTAAAAGTAGAATTTATTTTCTTTAAAGTGCTTGCTATAGAAGATTTAATTCGTAAAAACTTTTCCCATAAATAAAAATGGTACTTATAATATACTTATTTTGAGTCGAAAAAGAAAATTATTTTTTTCATCAAAAATTTCTCGTAAATGGACCATTTTTTGTTCATAAATAAGTTCAGAAATGAACCATAAGTGTTTTTTTTTTCATTCTTAAATGAGTTCAAAGAAGAATATTTTTTTTATATCATATCAGTAGGAAATAATTTTTCATAAACGAACCATTTTTTGTTCATAAATGAGTTAAAAATTGATTCATAAATGTTACTTTTTTATATTCTAAAATGAGTTAAAAAGAAAACATTCAAACCATCGGTGATATTTTTATAATAGAAAATTAAAATGTTAAGCTCCATATAATCGTCGTATGAACTTTTTCACAAGTGCGAATTGATTCTCGTCATAGGAAGTTAGATGGATATACTGCTACACGTATGAAAAACTATGTTAATTTTCATCTTTTATCAAGTCTGTCATAACATTTCAAAATTTCTTTTAAAAATCAAGATCAAACCCAAATAGAATGAAAACCACGACAACATTTCACGCAAAAGAGTAATCAAATAAATTCCCCAATTAATAACTTTACTATTTTGATATTACACACATAAGTTGAAAGTTTTTCAAATTGGAAACAATCACTTATTTCTGAACAAAAAAAAAAAAATTCGTTTTTGGGAGCAACTCAGTCCGGCGATTGATAAGAAAAGGGTTCATTTCCGAATACCGAAAATAACTTTTCTTTGGTTAATTTTTTAACTCATTTCCGAACAAAATAAGATTCATTTTTGAGAGGCATTTTAGTCTGACGAATGATACAAAAAGGGTTCATTTATGAGTGCCGAAACTGAACATTTCTACCCAAAAAGATTCATAAATGAATTCAAAAACGGTAGTTTTGGTTCACTGGGTACTTTTGTAACTTCTCATTTGCTGTTACTCTCGCATCAACAATTTGACAACACATTTCAAGCAATATTTTGAAATATTTGTGTTGCATCAACAAAGCTTTGTCGTTATTACAACAAATTTTGTGTTGAAATGATTAAACTTTTCCAATTTGCAATTTTTTAGTCAACGGACAGTGAATTCCTGTAAATAGATTTCCAAAGCCTTTTCATTAGAAAAACAACAAAAAAATCCATAGAGTTGATTAGAAAACCAGCAACTGCTGACAGTAATTATATAAGGGGAGAGAAGGATGAGTATTTTTAGGAGTTATCTGTTAGCTTTGTTGGTAGTTTTGCCATGTACATCAATTTAATGAATAAACTGTTCATTTAACTACCAAAGAAATTAGAACAAAAAATCAACAGCATAAAATGAGTTGTAAACGAGATTACAATGAAATGAAATGGCAAAAGCAAGCAACAAAAAAAAAACCAAAAAAAGTTGAGCAAAAAATATCCAAATAAAAAGAAAATATCTTGAAAAGTTTTCAAGCTCTGGTGTGCAGAAATTTATGTGAACAACGTGCAGTCAATATTAGAGTGCGGGTCAAAGTCAACCAAAAGGGGACCTGAATTCAGAAAAGAATAGAATAGAATAGAATAGAACGAAACTTTTATAAAGTCGTAGTAACCAGCAAAGAGCGCGCATCAGTGCACAACCATGTCGAGCAACAACTAATTAGCAGTAAATGACAACAACTAAATAGTTGCTGCAACTATTTTTATGAGTATGTCTCAAAGTCGAGGTGTATATATGTATGTATCGAGTAGTGTTATGTATTGGATTTGAGTTGACTTTAACAACAGAACAGAGAGACACAAGAAAATCCTTTGATATGTGTGTATATGTGGTTTCTTCTTTTTTTTTTTTTTTGTATTAAAGTTTATTTGTACGCTTTGGCAAAAGTTTAATTATCGAAGTTTTACTTCGAGTATATACTTGTTCATAAGCTTGTAAGTGTGTTAAATGCCGGCCACTCACATAGATTCCTTCGGACTAACTTGGCTAAAGTTTAATTTTCATTAACACTTTTTGTTGCCTACAAAAAGAGTTGGATTTAAGAGTCGTTCTTATTTTGTTTTGAGGAACCAAATTTATATTACCTTTGTGATTTTTTTTCTTCATTACGGAAAATTTTCTGCGCTTCTTTGAGTAATGAATAATGAATAATGAATAATGAATAATGAATAATGAATAATGAATAATGAATAATGAATAATGAATAATGAATAATGAATAATGAATAATGAATAATGAATAATGAATAATGAATAATGAATAATGAATAATGAATAATGAATAATGAATAATGAATAATGAATAATGAATAATGAATAATGAATAATGAATAATGAATAATGAATAATGAATAATGAATAATGAATAATGAATAATGAATAATGAATAATGAATAATGAATAATGAATAATGAATAATGAATAATGAATAATGAATAATGAATAATGAATAATGAATAATGAATAATGAATAATGAATAATGAATAATGAATAATGAATAATGAATAATGAATAATGAATAATGAATAATGAATAATGAATAATGAATAATGAATAATGAATAATGAATAATGAATAATGAATAATGAATAATGAATAATGAATAATGAATGATGAATAATCAATAATGAATAATGAATAATGAATAATGAATAATGAATAATGAATAATGAATAATGAATAATGAATAATGAATAATGAATAATGAATAATGAATAATGAATAATGAATAATGAATAATGAATAATGAATAATGAATAATGAATAATGAATAATGAATAATGAATAATGAATAATGAATAATGAATAATGAATAATGAATAATGAATAATGAATAATGAATAATGAATAATGAATAATGAATAATGAATAATGAATAATGAATAATGAATAATGAATAATGAATAATGAATAATGAATAATGAATAATGAATAATGAATAATGAATAATGAATAATGAATAATGAATGATGAATAATCAATAATGAATAATGAACAGTGAATAATGAATAATGAAAAATATTTTGGTATGTATAAGCAAGACGTGTACTGAAACACTTCATGTGAAATTGATTGCTGATGTGAAACCAATGCTGCCAAATAGCACTAATAATCCGTTGCCATTCTCTGTATTGGAATCAAGCAGATCAAGCAGAACTATAAAAAGTTCGTTAACACAATAACAGGAGGCAAAGTGACGATCTAAAAGCCCATATTTGTGTTTATAGTAGACCCTGCCGTGATAGCTTAATTCTACTTTCCCCTTCGGCTATGGAGCCTACAATTTATGAAATAACATCCATTTAATAAAAACTATTAATGCCAGTGCAGTAATCTAGAGCATGTCCCAAAATCAACTAATATTCTAATTTTTTAAAAAAACGCATTGTTTTCTTAAAGTGTAAATGAGTTTTTCGAACGAAGTAATTGGAAACTGCAGCAAATGTATATAATAAAAATTTAGAAAAGTGGGTTAACAAGTTATTAACCCTTTCAGTGTCTTTATAGAAATAATAATGACAAAAACCAAGAAAGGCTTAATTTAGAAAAATGCATTCTAAATAAAGTAAATAAAAAAAAATAAATAAATCTTAATACGGATGTCAATTACAATCGACATTACTCCTTAATCATTTTTTTTTTTCCAAGTAAAACAAAAAATTTGTTTTTTTATCACATTCACTACTATTTTGCATTTATTTTATATAACATCAAACAATAAAACAAGCAAATAGATTTAACATATTTATAAATATAATAAGAAAAAAAACTCTCACTCACTTTGTTTGTTTTTTTTTTGGCCAACATGCTCTCATAGAATCAGCACGCGCTATTGTTATGAACACAAATCTAGTAATGAAAGGCAAAAATAAAAGAAAGAATGGATCAATGCACTGTTTTCAATGCATTCTTCATCAAAAATTACCGTTTGATTTGTGCTATACTCATTTGAAATGCATGTTCATTACAATGGATAAGGTTAACGAAAGGGTTAATAAAATTGAATAACTTGATACAACTATTTACTGTTTACATTCGTTCATTATTGTTGTTATTCATTTACTATTTATTATTATTAATATTATAGAGAGACGAAAGGGAAATCACATCATGTTCAACGTCCAAAAAGAGATCGAAAGCGAAAAAAAATAAGCACATTAGAGTGTTTGTAAATAATTTTCAATAAATAAATTCTTTTTTTTTCTAAAATTAAAATGAAACTATTTGATTTTTTGATTTGATTCGTTGATTCATTCGTTCAAATGAAAAACAAAAAAATTTTAAAAAAACAAAGTGTCAAATAAGTCAGCTCCTAGGCGCAACTGGAGCTTACTCCTCTAGATTGATTACCTTGGTATTTGAGATTTATATACAAGGCAAGGGGTAAATAAAGGCATCTCTTATAGTACTGAAAGGATTGCTTTTTAAAATTTAATATATATTACTTACATAATTTACATAGATTCATTATGATGGAAATTGATAGTACGTGAACATCAGAAGTTACATTATTTACTGATCGTGAAAACATCGCATTAATGGTTGTACCATATCTATTCGTTCCCAGTGTTCTACCAAAAACGAAATGTAAATGAACTTCTTCTCACGAAAATTATGAAACGTGGCTAAAGGAATAAAACATTCGTCTCAAGATGTAAAGTTCGCGAGTTTCAGTCGCAGTATTAGTGTCCGACCGAATACTCAGCATATTCGGCCGATTTTTTAACCTTCGGCTTCGGCATAAATAAACGAATATTTTGGCCGAATATTTTTGCTTTATAATGACTAAAAATTCTTTTATAATTCTGTAGGAAAATTTCAGTATAATTCGATGAAGTCCGTTGGAAATTCCATACTTTAAGCACTTGATCGCTTTGTTTTTCTCTTAATTTCTCTTCTTCCATAAGTTGGTTTTCGCTCGTTGAAAACTTTATACAAATGATAAATGCAGTGAGTCCGACCGACATGGGTTGATAAGATCGTACATGTTGAAGAAAATGGCAGAAAAATCAAAAATTTTTGGTTTTCACCCGACCGTCTCATAACAATACAAAGCTTTTTAAGTTTAGCTATGGATTATTTTTATGATTAGTAATCGTATTATTGATTCAGGTAACGCATGTATAAAATGGATTGTTTTTTTTTTCTTTTTCCTATGAACTGAATTGTTTCGATTTGTTTTTGTGATCGAAAGATAAAAAAAGCCGAGCTTGAAATTTTCTACCAGATTTCAGTCAGTATTAAAATTCTGTAGCTTTTTTCGACTAGATCGAAAATAGATTTAAGTTTTTTCTACGTCATCCTGACGTTACCAAATCAATAACAGAAATGTTAGAATTCAGCAAAATTACAGTTATCAATTTTATGTCTAGCCGAAAAAGCTACAGAAATATAATGCTGACAGAAATTAGGCAGAAAAACTCTTGCGTTTAACTCGAACTTATATTTGCCTTTTTTTTTAAATTTTATCATTTTTTTGTACTTGAAAAAAAATCTTATTAATTTTCGGCTTCGGTATTCGGCCGAATATTTCCACTTGGTCGAACATTCGGCTCCGGCAAAAATTTCACATTCGGTCGGACACTACACAGTATAATTATAAACATTTTAACAATAACGATGTTGTTGCTAAAACAAACACAAGCCAAAAGCTTGTGAGTGGCGAAGGCGTGTGTAGTTAATCTTTCTCCGCTTCATCGTTTTTACCTCCTTCTAAATAATTGTACACTAGCAGGACGTTCCAACAACCATTTTTTTTTTATTTTTGGGCGGTAGAAGCGGGTGTGGAAAACATTTTTTCCCGTAAACCATCTTGTGCTCGAACACAATCTGCTGCCAAAATATCCCCGCAATCGGCCCAGAAGCTTTGGAGTTTTAATGATTTTTTAAAAGTGGGCGTAATTATAGTGCCACCATGCCCATTTTTAATACAGTTGCCGACGGTAAGCATACAAACTCAATTACCAAATTTCAGTCTTATACGACCAAAACCGTCGGAAATATAACATTTTGATTGATTTGTGGATGGTAAAAGTGGGCGTGGAAACCCAGTGTTGGTACAATTGCGGAACGTTATCATTCAAACTAAATTACCAAATTTTAGTCTCAAACAATAGAAACAGTCTGAAATATTGAATATTTATTGATTTGTGGGCGGTAAGAGTGGGCGTGGTAAAAACTAAGTATGTAAAAACCTAATCTAGGACTTGTACATTTGTATAAAAGTCAAACAAACAAACAAACAAACTAACAAACAGAAAATAATTTTTATTGATATAGATATATTATTGTATAGGCAACTACAAAAGTTTCACTTCAAAAATAGTAAAAAGGTTCTTGATACACATACACATACACACATTTGATGATTTAAAACAAAAAAAAAATACCTTTTCGTAAATGAACCGAGATCACACAACTGAACGACTATTTTCAATGTCGACGAGTGGTTTCGGTGTGAAGCGATTCATAATTAAAATTTTACAGAATTGGCGTTTCAAAAACCTTTCCACTCAAGTCAATCAGTTGATAAATGTCTACGTTATTCAATGTTTACATACCAACAAAAATATGTCACACCCTGTATATTCAAGAAACTCATAAAATTAAATGTGTTCGTACGAAAATTTTTTTAGGCAAATATTTTGAGGCAAAAATAAAGCCTTTGCAAAAAAAATGTTCACGGAGATTCAACTGACTTTTACAAAATTGCCTTAACCCTTTAGGTCCGGTTTTTTATTGGCTAAATAACAATAAATATTAAAAATCTCTTTTCACATATGTAAAAAACATCAAAAATTATGATGTTTTGCATTGTAAATTTTTTCGTAAGTCCTTTAACTATCCTGGGATATATTGTCCCACTCGGATTTTTAGGGCTAATGTCCTGGGATATATTGTCCCACTCGGATTTTTAGGGCTATTATCCCAGCCGGAGTTTTGATACCAATGGGACAATATGTCCCATTAATATCAAAACTCCGCATAAAGCCGTCAAAATGATTTATATAAAAAAATAATAAAAGTATGGATCGGTATTAAATTCATTTTATTTTCATATTATTTAATCTTAAATTGTATAAAAAAGTTAAAAATTATACGTATAAAAACTAAAATTATAATTCATTTTATTTTTAATCATTTTAAAAATACATAGATCATATATGATAATTTTTTTAGAAAAAAAGCTTTTACTTATGATAAGGAGTAAAACATTCAATGCAGAGTGCAACGTTACAATTTGAACATATTGTTTTTGTTCTTTTTTCTTTTTTCATTGCGCTGCAGCTTACACAGCGCGATCTTTTTTGTGATGTAACTGGTAAATGATCACCTATGGTAATCAAATTGCGTTTACGTTTTGGTGGACGTCCGTATGATACCTTTCGTTTAGTTTGGCTTAGGGTCCTGCTAGTTTCGATCATGTCTTCAGCTAGTGGAACCAAAAAGCTGATTAATTCGGTTTTTTTGTGATTTACTTCTTGGTGAACTATCCACGCGTTAACTACCGCTATCATTAATATTTTGAAAAACTTTTTTCCACCATTTGTTGAACTTTTTACCCAAATCATAAACACCAACTTTTTGATCCGCTATGTCAGCTCCACCCATTATAGCTACATATTTTATAATAGCATCAGGGCACTCAACATCACTCATTTTTTCGCCATTTTTTTGCTTGCATTTAGTCTTGCTTGCGGTTGGCATATGGCAATTAGACAGAAATAATACGTCTTTTGAATCCTGCCATCGACAAGCAATTGTTCCGAGGCAATTTACCGTAAATTCACTCTCATTTCTGCTTAATTTTCCATTAAATTGCGGAACGTTTTTTTGAGTTCGTATCACAGTTCCAACTGCCGGATAGTCAGTAAATTTTATTAAACGAGTACTAGTAAAAAATCTATCGAAACTTATCATAACATCTGGGTTCCGTATAGTACTACAAAGTTTTTCCACAACTCTTTCTCCTAAGGTAGATTCGGATACGACAGCGCTTTCTTCTCTTCCGCTATAAATATTTAGGTCATATATAAACCCAATTTTGGAGTCAAATCTTAACCAAATGTTTATGCCGCGCTTTATGGGTTTTAGAGGTTGATATTGTTTTAATGATGACTTCCCTTAAATTTTGTCATTGTTTCATGTATGTATGTTTTAAATAACACTCTTTTTAGCACTGAAGAAAATCATAAAGCTATGATTGGTGTTCTTTGCAAGCAACGCTCTGGCCTAAAGATCGTACACTTTAACGCAAGAAGTCTTAATGATTTTAAGATGGACTGCGCTAAATATGTTTTTGAAAACTCTTCCGTTGACATTATTTGCGTGTCAGAAACCTGGTTTCACGAAGATATAAGCGATTCTTTGTTGAATATAAAAAATTGTAATCTATTTCGACACGACAGAACTAATAAAAAAGGCGGTGGCGTTGCAATCTATTGCAAAAAACATCTCAACGTAAAAGTGATAGGTAAATCAAGTGGTTCAGATATTGAATATCTGAATGTTGAAATTTTTAATAATAATACGAAAGTTTTTCTCTCGTGTGTGTGCAACCCTAACCGTAACTGCAGCTTAGAACCTCTTCTCTCCGATATATCTTCCCTTTCCATAGATTTCCAGCATTTCATCTTGTGTGGGGATTTTAACTTAAATATTCTTGTAAATGATAATCTTTGTTTGAATTTTATAGATAATTTGGCTCAAATAGGTCTTCATGTTGTTAACAACACTACTCCTACGAGGTTTGCCAATAATGCATGTCCAAGTTTACTTGATGTTTTTGTTGTCTCAGATATATCATTAGTATTGCTTTTCGACCAACTATCATTTGTGTCAGACCATGATCTTATTTTCTGTACATTTGACATTAATCTCTCAGTAGAAGCTATTGATGCCACTTTTTCCTATCGAAATTTCAAGTCTATTGATTATGAATCCCTTCATATTGATTTGTGTCATATTAATTGGAGTGATTGTTGGTATCTTAGCTCGGTAGACGACAAGTTAGAATTTTTTATAAATAAAATATCCGATCTCTTTGACAACCATGTTCCTCTTTCCACTTGCCGTATCAAAAACATTTCTTGCCTCTGGCTCACGTCCTCTGTTCGAATGGCATTAAAAAAGCGCAGCAAAACCTACAGCAGATGGAAGCGAAATCCTTCTGCACTGAACTGGGAGGTATATAAAATAGCAAGAAATGAAGCCACTTCAGCCGTCAGACTATCAAAAAAAACTTTTTATCTGTCCAAGCTAAGTCCCTCACTACCTTCGAAACAGTTGTGGAATAATCTAAAAAGCATCGGTATTTCCAATAAAGTGATTGATTCTACCCAAATAGATCCCAATATTATAAACGATTTCTTTATTTCAAGCTCGGAGCCCAATGAATCCTTCAACGCGGCCAATCACGCTAGATCTGCTTCTGACTTCCCGACAGAGTTCAATTTTATGGCGGTAAGTGAACCAGATGTGGAGCGCTCTATAGCTAAAATAAAGTCAAATGCTACAGGTGAAGATGGAATCTCCATTAAGTTTCTGAAACTCTTACTTCCACATGTGCTCAGCCCGCTAGCACACATAATAAACCACAGCTTTACAACCTCGTGTTACCCTGCAATCTGGAAGGTAGCAACTATTATTCCAATTGCTAAAAAACCCAATGCTAGCGAGCCGGCTGACTTTAGACCCATAAGTATGCTGTCATCAATCTCAAAGGTTTGTGAATCTATAATGGCGGAGCAGATTTCGAACCACATATATTCATTCGATCTTATGTCAGATCATCAGTCGGGTTTTCGACCTGGCCACAGCTGTTCTACTGCTATCGTAAAAATATTGGATGATGTTAGAATATCATACGATAAAGGACATGTCACTCTGCTCTGCCTTCTAGACTTCTCCAAAGCCTTCGATACCGTGAACCATAATATACTTTGTACTAAACTCAAGTATAACTTTGGATTTTCTAATAATTCAGTTCGACTTGTATATAGTTATCTAAGCGGCAGAAGACAGAGAGTGAAAGTAGGCAATAATTTTTCATCGTATATAAATATATCTAATGGAGTTCCTCAGGGCTCGGTTCTTGGCCCTCTTCTTTTTACTATGTTCTTGAATGACATCTTCGACAAGTGCAACAACGTCACAATGCATGCATATGCTGACGATCTTCAGCTGTATTTGTCCAGACCTGTTGGGTTAATAGAAGACTTATGTGTTAGATTAAATGAAGACTTGAACATTGTAACGGAATGGGCTTGTACTAATCAACTCAAACTAAACCCCCTTACGTCGTACGTCTTACCGATCTCTAAAACTGCCTTATCAAATCTCGATCTTCCCCCAATTTTTCTCAGCGACATTGACTTAAAAGTTGTAACAAAGGCAACCAATCTTGGTTTCCGGATAAATTCTTCTCTCTCTTGTGAAGATCACATTAATTCTTGTGTGAGTAAGATCTATTTCGTCTTAAGAAACCTGAGAAAGACTGCGGCATTTATTCCCACCGAAACGAGACGCAAACTATTCTTGCAGTTACTGTTGCCCATTACAACTTACTCGGAAGTTGTTTATAGCAATCTTGATTCACGATCATCTCACAAGCTCCTAGTTGCTCTTAATAATGCCGCCCGTTATGTCTATGGATTAAAGAAGTTTAGCCATGTGTCTCTTTTCAGGACAAAATTACTTGGTTGTTGCCTATTTCGCTACCTTGAAGCGAGAAATTGTTTATTTTTGCATAAGATTTTATACTCGCGCTGCCCACACTATCTTTTTGAAAAAATTCAGTTCTGCAGGTCAAGCCGCAGCATGAACCTCTTGATCCCAAATTACTGTTACACAAACTCAAGCAGGCTTTTCTTCGTCAGTGCAATAAGACTGTGGAATTCTTTGCCGAACAGCATTAAAGCCGTTTCCAACCATAGTGCCTTCAAGCGTTTAATTTTTGAACATTCTCCTAACTCTTTTCTGTATCTTTTCGCTCCCTACTTTCTCCTATTTTCTCTTCTATATAACTTATTTTAAATATGTTAAGTCCTCTTTCAAATTCATTCTACATCATTTGTTGTTATTTCCTCTTATTATTTTTATCTGATTTTTTATAATTTAAACTCACTTTATTTACTTATTTTTATTGATTTATATAATTTATAAAATAAGATAGTTGATCATTATTAAATCTAATTGTTATTTATCTTTTTTTGCGGCATTCAAAAGAATTAATTCTTATATGCCAACATATTTTGAACAATAAATCTAAATCTAAATCTAAATCATCAATAGCTTGAAATGTTGCTTCCGTTCTAACACTAGGAAAAGTTTTTTTTACACAAGATAACAGTTCGTGAACATAATACACTTTTGAAAATCCATCTGGTTTTTTAGGATCATTGAAATACATTTTGGATATTATTAGCTGAAATCGGTCTCTTGATATTGCATTTTTTATGGCTAAGTTTCCAGGAGATGGCTGTGTGCTCCAGTAATTTTGAATACTTGGAACTTTGTTATAGCTCATGATTAGGCAACATCCTAATCACTAGGGTACTAGGGTACTAAGGTACTAGAGTACTAGGGTACCATTAGAAACTCATGCTTATCAGTTTTTGGAATTTTTTTTTTGTCTCTTTCCAACATTTCTAGTCTTTTGTACTTTCAGCAATAAATATTAAAAGCTATTTCGGAAACAATTTTTTAAAAATATCAAATTGTGTTGAACTGCGGTTAACATCAGCCAAAATTATTGGTTGTTTTTCGAGTGGCGGCCGTGGCGTAGTGGGTAGAGTGTGTGACTCTTACGCCAGAGAACCCAGGTTCGAATCCTCCATCCGACACAGAAAGTTTTTTCAATTGAATTAATTTTTCTGTTCGGCCGTCACCTCTCTGCAGACATTGGCAAACCTCAGAGAGTAAAAACTGCCATGAAAAGCTTCTTGAGAACATAAGCCGTTCGGAGTCGGCGTAAAACATGTAGATCCAGTTCTCGATCATGTGTGTGCAAATAATTCACATCACACACAACACAATTGATCATAAGAAGCTCGGTCAAAGTCCTTTCAAGGGCTGAAATGGCCATTTCGTTTTTTTTTTTCGTTTGGGATCTGCATTCTTGGTCGAAAATTTGCGTCTGGTAGTGACCATAGGAATGGATTTACAAAGTTTTCGCTTGGATTATTTTCATCGATTAATTCGTCATTGCATTCATCATTTCTTCACTAGACTCTGATGATTCATTTTCCGGCTCAGAGTCACTTGATTCAGTATAATCGGAATTATCGGCTTCTAAAAGCTCTTGAAGCTCTGCACTTAGTTGCGACATTTTTTCCTAAATATAATACGAATGGGATATATAAGACCAACGAAAACCCCGAATGGGACAATATGTACCAAGCCAACAAAAACTAACAAAAATTTATACTTACAGAGAATAAACAAAGTTTTTCATTCACAAATAATAAATTCAGCTGGTTCAAACAAATATACCAATTTTGGTTGCAACACGGATACAGCTTCCTTCTTTAATTAGCAAATGAAGTAGCCTCTACGAGAGCTTCTCATCAACTGACGCTAAAATCTTATTGCAAACTCACTCAAAACTAAGTCCCGTTATTTATTTCATAAACTAAAACTCAAAAGTACAACTGGGACATTTTCAAATATGATTTGTTTACTTAAGACAACAAATAGGACTATTCAACATTCTTTGGGACGTATTATCCCAATAGGACCGAAAGGGTTAAGCATAGTTTTGTGAAGATGAAAGTTATTTGTTCGAAATTCCATAGCCAATACTCATAGTTTGCCCGAATTTGATAGTTTGGCAGCAGAGTCCCATAATGCTTTTTATTTCAACGCAGTTACTGAATTGGACGTAGCTCGCTGCATAAGGAAAATAAAATCTTATGCTTCTGGGGATGACGGTATTTCAATTAGATTTATAAAACTTATTTTGCCATATATTCTTAGTCCACTTGTACACATAATAAATCATTGCATTACAACATCTTGTATTCCTAAAATTTGGAATGTGGCCACTATCATTCCTTTAGCAAAAAAAAAAGTAATGCTTCCGAACCTTGCGATTTTCGTCCGATAAGCCTGTTGTCTTCTCTGTCTAAGGTTTGTGAGTCACTAATGGCTGAGCAGATATCCAACTATTTAAACACGTCTGGCCTTTTAACATGTCTTCAGTCTGGTTTTCGGCATGGACATAGTTGCTCTACTACTGTAGTCAAAATTCTTGATGACATAAGAGTACCATTTGACAGGGGTGAACTGACATTGCTCTGCTTGTTAGATTTTTCCAAAGCATTCGATTCAGTTAATCACTTAATCTTATGTAAAAAACTTGCACAGTACTTTGGTTTCTCGAAATCTGCGGTTAGTTTATTAAGAAGCTATTTAGTAGGCAGGTCTCAAAGGGTTAGTTGCTATACACTATGTTCCTTAATGATATTTTTAGTAAACACAACCATGTTGTCATGCATGCATATGCTGATGATTTACCTGTCTAGACCCATTGGCTTAGTTGAAGATCTATGTGTGAGAGTAAAAGAGGACTTAGCTTTGGTAGTTGAATGGGCAAAATTAAACTTGCTTGTTTTGAACCCTGTCATTTGTCCTGCCGATTTTTAAAATACCTTTTTTAATAGATGACTTGCGTCCTATTCTGCTTAATAATGTAAAGCTAAATATTGTAAAAAAAGTTACTAATCTCGGTTTTCAAATTAACTCCTCTGTATCCTGTGAGGATCATATTAATTCTTGTATCAGCAAAATTTACTATGTCCTGCACATTCTTCGAATGACTTCCAGCTTTGTGCCAGTCGAAACGGGAAAATTAGTTTTGCAGTTACTGGTGCCTATTATAACTTCTTCAGAAGTTGTATTTTGTAAGCTTGACTCGAGGTCCTCCCACAAGCGTTTATGGTCTTATGGTTACGTTTATGGTCTAAGAAGGTTCGATAATATCTCTTTCTATAGAAGGTTAGTTCTTTTAGTTACCTTAGTTACCTCGAAGCAAGACATTTGCATTTTCCTGCACAAGGTAGTGTCTATACACAAAATCCACAATGCCTGTATGAAAAAATTAGTTTTTGTCGATCTAGTAGGAATATTAACCTATTGATCCTTAGATACAATTTCGTCACTTCCAGTAGAATTTTTTTCGTTTGCGCTATAAGATCTTGTAATTTTTTAACCAACCATATTAAAAGCGTGTATAACAAAAATAAATTTAAGCATTTAATTTTAGAATACTTCTCTTAATTCCTTAAATTCATAATCTACCTATTTTCTTTGTTCTGCTTTTTTTTTACTTGCTCTTTTCTTAATTTTTATATTTTAATATTTTGTAATAATTTTAGCTTAAATTTAATTAGATATAATTTAATGTAATTAATTAAGTTATTGTTTCTATTCTTCTTAAGTTGTTATATTGTTAATACGGCATGCAAAAGATATAATCTTGTATGTCAACGTAAGTCTGAAATAAATCTGAAATAAATCTAAATTAATATGATTGTGTCATCGTATCTGGGATATGATTTTTGTAAATGTTTTTCTTGCCAGAAAATATTTGTTTTCTACAAATCCTGCAAAAAAAAAAAACTTGTGGCTGCTACTTAAAAATAAAAATTATATTTTTCCTTAATATAATGATAAAATCGAACAATTACCGTTGAAAAGAATGAGAAACATCTTTGAACAGCTCAAGTAGAAAATAATTTTTAGCCGATTCGGTACAGTTTAGAAACCCTTCTCAAAGTTTACGACATGTCCTCTAGAAATCAACAACAACAACAACTGCTTATACGACTAAAACATCTGTTGCTTACATTTAATCATTTTATTTTTCTATTTTTTATGTTCTCTAAGTGATTCTTTTACACATCATTCCAAATAATTTATCAAGAGACACAATTTTATTTCACCGAAGAGCTAACCATGCCCAGTTTCGCACCCTATAAAAAGACTTTTATACAAAAAGAAAAAGCCCCCCACTCCACCTAGAAAAAACAGACACACAAACGTGCACATAAACAAAGTCAGGCAGGCACTCAAACTAATAACCCTAATAAAGTGTCCTGACAGACACTTCATAAAAATCTCAGCAAACAAGAGCAAATCGTACAAAACGTACGGAAACCTTAAAAAAAAAACAAGATAAAAACAAAAAGAAAGACCAAAAAAAGTACAGAATCACTGGACAAACTATAGAAGCTCACCACATACACACATGCACACTCACATGATCCATGCTTCATGCTCCATGCTGCAACTTGCTACACACCCAGTGGGATTCAATGGCCAACGAATGACATAACTTAATAAAAACGTCAACCTGTCAAACACAATAATTTTTGTTGGCCTCCGAGTGTGACCAAGAGCTGGGAAGTTAGAACTGAAGGGAACAAAATCGGAGCAAGAGTATTTTTGGTCATAAAAAAAGTCAGCCACTTGAAGCATTTAACGGCCGTTGTGGAGGTGTGGCACGTACCGTTCGTTATGTTGAATGGTCGTTGTGCTAATGAAATGTACTGGCAGCGTTCATCATTGATTGAGTAGGGCATCAAAAAACAAAACAGCCTGGAAAGCAATAATGAATGCCGGGTTATTTTTCGTTTTGAAATCGAAACTGAAATTTATTTTCTTTTCATTTTTCAAGCATAAAAAGCGTTGCCAATTTGACAACTCGTCATCATAATAAAAACTTCAAAATGCAATTTTTACTGCATGTGCTTTGCAAGCCTGAACCAAAGAAGAAAATGAAGTTTTATACAAAAATTTCGTCGCATTATCGTCAGGCGCTGCAAAGTTTGTGTAATATAAAATTTTGACTATGCTGATATTCTTTCTAGATATCCTTGCATTTTTTTCCCATTTTTTTTTTTTTTTTTGCAGCATTTTTGAAGAAACTTTGTTCAGTCAGTCGGAAAAGCTACTTCCTCCGTTTTACTTACAAATACAGCTAGTTTGCGCTACCTTTTTGTCGTCAGCTTGTTTAGATAAGAAAATATTTGTGTGCTGTTCCACAACTGCGTCGGAAGGGAATTCCTTTGCAAAAATAAAAAAAAAAATAACTAGCTAACCGTTCAAAGAACTTTTTTACTGCAAAATAAATTTAATACTTAGTTTAAAAAGTGTTGTCTTTAAGAAACAAACGTTGAATGTTAGTTGATGAATGTTTTTAAGCGGAGGCAATTTATATTAACTATATTTGGTTTTTATAACAGTACCTGAAAGTTTTTCAAAAATGAATGAAACAGTATATCGACTTTATATATATCAACTTCAATTACAATAATAAAATACAAAAAAAGGTTACTTCCACGAGACAGAAATGAAAACAGGAGATGTTGAAAAAGCACCTTTATAATTGTCTGCCAAAGGGGGCCAAAGGCTATCAAAATGAAAACGTACAATTAAATTTTAATTATTTATAATTAAGTTTTAAACAAATAAAATCTTTCTGGGAACTTCAGAAACCCGCTGCAAAACATTGTCTATAAACATTTTCTCCACCAGTTTGCGATGCACGCTGAGCATACACAGGCCTTCAAGCGGCCTTCTATCATTGTTGATCGCTGCCAAGTTTTGACATACCAGAATGAACTGAAAGTCATTTTAATAGATGCAGTAATGTATGGTAGAGTTGGGCAAAATCCGCACTTTGGCATCGTGCGACCGAGCGAGCTGACTGTGTGCTAAGCGTGCTAGATGTGGGGGGCTTGCCATTGCATGGGCAAAAGAGAAGATTCTTATCCTACTTACCCAAATATAGACAACAGTGTTCAACACTAGTAAACAAATTACCGTATTTAAAAGAAAATTAAATTTCCCAGCCAACATTTGGAAGATAAATTGTTCGCTTTTCGCCGGGGCGAAGCGAAAGCGATACTTTTGGAAGATACTTAGCCGAGATTCCTTTTGCACAAAAAGAAAGCGATTCGCTATCGTTACTTCTGGTTGATACATTTTTTGTTTTTCAAAGTCAAAACACCACAGTTTTGCCCTTTTTTCGTCAAGACGATAAAAAAGCGATATCATTGAGGCATTTCGAAAATTTCTGTTCAATAGGAATACTCATTTTCTACTCCTCAGTAAGAATCATTTTCTGCTCTTCTAGAAGATTTCGCCACGATGGACTTTTTTCTCCCTCGAGAGAGTAGAAAGCGATAAGATAGCGAGCTCGCCGGTGAAAAATTGTTCTTGAAGAAGATTCGCTTTCTGCTCTTGCGCGATACAAAATGCTGGCTGGGTTGAATTATTCGTGTTGGCAAGAGAGAAATAGCAAGCTTTTCATAGCTCAGTTAGCGACTCAGAAAAGTTTTAATATGTTTGAATAATTGGTCCAATATCTCAATGTTGTGCAGGTATGCTTTGAGACGCATTTTCCCGACGAACAGAATAAAAAATTAAAATGCATTCATGAAATCAAAATATTTTTGTACGCAACTTGCAAAAAGCCTGAAAGATTTTTGAATAATTTTCAGAAATTTCATTATACCGAGAAAAAAAGCAAAAGTTACATCACCTAAGTCGGCTGGGGTAAAGAGAATTGTATGGGAATTATAAACTTATGCTTATTCACCTAAGCAATTTATTATTCAATACATTGCTTTGAAAGCATATACTTCGATACTCTGCCAAAAAAAAAAAATATATGATTCACCTTAGCCCACAATCCAAAAATACAAATTAAAAAAAACTAAGCATAGTTTTGAGCTATGTTCTAAAAAAAAAAACACAGGTACGTCGTAAGACACACGAAAGAAGAAGGATAGATTTAATAATTTAATGGTTTTATTGTAATAAAATAACTTTTAAATTCAAAAATAACATTAAGTAAATTAAAAAACACTCCTTAATATTCACACCAGTAAATTTTATTACATGTCATCAACAAAAAGAAAAGAAAAAACAGTCCTGTTCCCACCGTGCGGAATTGAACTTGGAATTTTTGGTGCCAGTCCATCGCTCTAACCACTGATCCAAAAAGATTTGCTACTGGTTGCTAACATAACTGCAGCTATGTTAACAGATGCTGTATTAGCAGATGCAGTATGTCACTGTATTCTGTTGATAGCCATACAACAAAAATCTATTAATAGATTATTGTGTTATGCTGCAGCATAGCTTAAGTTGTAGTTAATACTGAATCAATTATTCTGCGTAACGAAGGCGTTTGGCTCGATGCATAGTGAAGGGACTTCTTAATCGGTGATATCTGTGGGTGTGGGTTCAAATCTCCACGGCAGGCGAAGGTAAAATTATTATATTTGATATTTAATTTAATTTAATTTAATGGTATTATTATAATGACACAAGCAGCGAAGAGAAGACGAGAAGCCACGAATTCTAAAGCCCGTATGATACTTCATTTTTTTTTTTTGTCCAACTTTAAAATCTGAAACCAAGTGGCGCGTGGGCAGGAAAAACACATTTTGTAAGAAAAGGATAATAATTTAGTACCAACCTTCAAACGATACGTATAAGAATTTAACAACAATCTGACAAATGATTCGTGAGTTATAGCATTTTGTGTGCAACTATTGTTATTGAAAAAAAAAATGGAAAAAAGTGAATTTCGAGTTTTGATAAAGCATTGCTTGTTGATGAAAAAAAGTACAGGGGAAACCAAACAATGGCTTGATAAACATTATCCGGACTCTACTAGCCGAAATCGCCAAGAAAAGGCCACATTTGCAAAAGAAAAAAGTGGTGTGTCACCAAGACAATGCACCGTATCACAAATCGATGAAAACGATGGCAAAATTGAATGAATTGGGCTTCGAATTGCTTACCCACCCACCGTATTCTCCAGATGTAGCCCCCAGCGACTTTTTCCTGTTTTCAATTTCAAGAAAGAAATTCAAGTCCATAATGAAGTAATCGCTGAAACTGAGGCCTATTTGTCGAGAAAGAGAAATCGTACTATAAAAGTGGTATCGATAAGTTGGAAAATCGCTATACGCGTTGTATCGCTCTCGAAGGCACCTATGTTGAATAATATAATCGATCAAAAGTTTGTTTTTTATTTATGCTACGGACTTATTAAATGACCTGTTATATATATATTTACATATAGTGAATAAAAATATTTATTATATACTACCTGAATACCCGGCTTAACTCGGAAGTTGATATAAATAATTTTCGATTTTATTCGTCGATTTGAAAAAACTTTTCACAAACTTTAGAAGGAATTTTGTGTGCATCTTTCAAACCGGTAACTTTGGCGAAATGAGCAATATGTAGCTTCAACATCTGAAAATTATGAGAAAAAGTTAGGGAAATCGTGATTTGTGTGTGCGTGCCGCCGATCGCTTGCAAATATATATTTTCAAGTTCGATAGATTGAACATTTTTGAAAACAAATCAGAGCAAAAACGAATTTTTGGCAAATCGCGAGGAAACTGGATAAAAATTAAATAAGCATTGGAAATAGAAATTGAAATGTCAAAACAACACCAACTTACGACGCAACTGACTTGCGCATGTCTTAATGCGTACTCAATTACCACAGAATTCGGCATCAGCGAAAAAAGAAAGTGGAATATAAATATACATAAAGAAGAAAAGAAGATATTTATCACCCTTCGCGCTTTGCTACGCTTTACTGTATTTTGTAGTACAGCGCTCTCTGGGGTTCAAGATATAGCAAAATACATAGCGCCAAAAGACTCAACGGACCCGAAAACCACTTATAAAAATCATACTTATCGTGAGAGTTGTTTTGAGTTTTTTGCAGTATTTGTACAACAGCGCCCTCTGGTTTTCGAGATAGATTAAAAAACTAACGCCAAAGCCCTTTCCATACTCGATAATCAAATCCTCCGATATACAAGTTTTCATCTAAATCGGATGAGCGGTTTTTGAGTGTTTCACGATTTCTTAAGTGATTTGTACTACAGCACCATCTGGTGTTTAAGATAGCGCAGAAAAAAAAGTCCAAGATACCCACCGTATCCGAAAACTCATATGTAAAAATTTTCACGCAAATCGGATGTAAAGCTAGGAGTTTTTCGAGATTTTTAAAACATTTATACTGCAGTGCCCTCTGGTGTTCAATATAGAAAATAATAGATAAGTCATAAAAACTGCCGTACCCGAAAACCCATATATATGTACAAATTTTCATGTAAATCGGATGAATGGTTTCGGAGACAAGCTATAATGACAAAATTCGTGGAACCCGCTCACAGCGCCACCTACCGGGTCCAATTGTGAATCTGAACCATCCAGGGATCCACTTAAACACACACAAAAAATTGCATCAAAATTGCTGCAGCCGTTTAGGAACAGTTTAATAACACACACACACGTACAAATTGTACAACAGCGCCCTCTACTTTTCGAGACAGAGCAAAAGAGATAACGCCAAAACAGTTGCTGTACACGAAATCCTTTAATAAAATTTTTCATCCAAATCGGATGATCGGCTTTCTACTTTTTCACGATTTCTTAAGATATTTGTACTACCGTGCCCTCTGGTGTTCGATATAGTACAAAAAAGATAAGTCCAAAACAGTCACCATGTTACAAAACCCCTATATACCAATTTTCATGAAAATCGGATAAGCAGCTTAGAAGTTTTTTAAAATATTTCTACACAGCGCCCTCTGGTGTTCAACAGAATACATAGATAAGTAGATAGTCTATATACAAATTTTCATGCAAATCGAATGAACGGTTTCGACGATAAGCTATAAAAACAAAATGCCTTAAACACGATCGCAGCGCCACCTACCGGGTCAAATTGTGAATCTGAACCATCAAAGGATCCACTCAAATACACACAAAAAATTTCATCAAAATCAGTGCAGCCGTTAAGGAACAGTTCAATAACATACACACGCACAAATTGGACAACAGCGCCCTCTAGTTTTGAGAAAGAGCAAAAAAGATAAGAAAGTTTTTCACGATTTCCAAAGATTTGTACTAAAGCTCCCTCTGGTTTTCAAGATAGCACAAAAAGGATAAGTCCAAAACACTCACTGTATCAGAAACCCCTATTTTCCAATTTTCTTGCAATTCGGATGCACGGCTTAGGAGTTTTTCGAGGTTTTTCAAAATATTTGTACTACAGCGCCCTCTGGTGTTCGAGAGAGAAAAGAGTAGATAAGTCAAAAAAAACTCAACGTGTCCGAAAACCTCTACATGCTAAATTTTATGCAAATCGCATAAACGGTTTTGGAGTTTTACAACTTTTTTAAAATATTTGTACTACAGCCCCTTCTCGTGTTCAAGATGGAACCTAGTTTATAAGTCATAAAAACTCACCATTAGCAAAAACCCCCATATACCAACTTTCATGCAAATCGTATAAGCGACTAAGGAGTTTTTTGACGTTTTTGAAAATATTTGTACTACAGCACCCTCTGGTGTTCAAGATAGAACAGAGTAGATAAGTAAAAAAAAACTTAGCGTGTCCGAAAACCTCTACACACAAATTTTCATGCAAATCGGATGAACGGTTTCGGAGATAAGCTAAAAAAAAGAATGACTGGAACCCGATCGCAGCGCCCCCTGCCGGGTCCTACCTTTTTTCCTGTAGCCTATATGATAAAAAGTAGCCTATAAGTTGACCGGGGATATAAGGAACCTAGATGTCAAATTTCATTAAAATCCATGAAGTTGTTTTCTCGTGATGCTTTAACAGACAGACAGACAGACAGAAATTTTAAAAATGCGATTTTTGGACTCAGCGTCATTCAAAACGTCCATCGCAAAAAGAATTTCAAAAAAATATTTAATGTACAGATTTTTTTTTTTACAATTTTATATGTATATAGATTTCATACACTCAAATGTTTTTTTACACATTTTTATATTTTTGAAAAGTGACTAAAAGCTTCATTTTGTGTCAGGAAAAAGCACATCAACGATATGCAAGATAAGAGAACCAATACTATTTTACATAGAAATATCTATTGCTTCTTGTGCCTTGCTCATCGTTAGTGTGCTTTTCGTTATAGGAAATGAAGGGGTTAATTTAATTAAAGATATGTTATTATATCTTAAAAGTAGCAGGTTTTCAAACCAGCGAACCAAGGAACAACGTGGAAACGAAGGTAAGAATATGTAATTTAAATTAATCGAAAATTATGAAATGCACATAACACCAGCTGCGCAAGTTAATTTCTTTGTTTTTTTTTACACACGATGCAAAAATGATAAATAAACTAATCCATAAACGAAACAAAAAAGATTGTGAACAGCATAAGATTATCGTGAGATACAAAAGATAAATATTAAGATTCTATTGATTTAAAAACGATAAAAAAGTAACATGGCATAAGTAACTAGCAAAAAAGTAATTATATTACTGGATGTTATTACTTACTCTGCCAGTAATAAGTTATATGACCGAATTAGGGAAAAAGTAATATTTATTAGTAATATATTATATTACTAATATATTTCATCACAACACTGGACACAAGCAATACATGCTACTTTCATTTCAATGATGATGTGAGTTCGAAACACCCGACGGGAAAACTGTAGGTATAATCTCTAGTATAGTATTCTCTAATATGGAACAAAATTTAATGTGAATTTAGCAATAAAACTAAATCTAAAATCAGTATTAAGATTTTTTTTAAAATTAAATATTATGTTCATTAAGTAATAAAATTTAAGACAATTTTGGGGTGGTCACGTATATATCCCAATATCTTTTTAAAATCATTCCAACATTTTTAAAAGTGTATGTAAAAAAAATTATACCATCACCATGAGATTTATTGCCCTTTTAAACCTTCATTCTAATTAATTGCCCTTGACCACTCGTGCATTAATAAAAAATTGCTTAATAAGATGAAGATAAAAAAATTCAATAAGTGATTAAGCCGTTCCAATGCTTTTAAACCAATTTAACATTATTTTTTTATACATGCCAATTAATATTTTATTGCATCGATTAGAAATAATTTACTTTGGCAGAGAAATAAATTGAAACCACCTACAATTAAGTGCGTCAAAGTGCCACATAAATCATAGAGCAACATTAAATTGTATAAAATTTAATAATATTCAAATAAGGACAAATGTAACAACAACATATTGAGAACATCAACAAAAAAAAAAAATCCCTCGGGAAATTAGCAAAAATAGAGAACACAAAAAAAATTTGTGCCGCAACCCTGAACAAAAATTGACAAAAGAATTTAATTGAAATTGAACACATGCAATCATCAGAGCACACATCCACCCAGCCAAACAAACTCACACAACTCACGTTTGTATGTGGCCAACAGGCTGAGTGTTGTTGTGCGTGTGACTGCAACTATTGTCGTCCATTGCTAAAGCCGCGTGAAGTATGATGATGATGATGACAAAGAGTCGGTGGGGTGGGGGCGGCAAAAGTCTTCATTATACAAATGGAAAATAAATTAATTGATTGCTTTTGTCTTATTTTTCAATAAAACTCATGAGCAAACAACGCTCAAAAAATATTGAACGTTGCAAAGTGCGGCATAAAAAACAAAAAGGATATTTAATATCCTTCGCATAAACGTAAACTGACACTTTGTTGTAATTGCTTCTGTCCTTTCTTATTTTTTTCTTTTTTTTTTTCTTTTTCGTTTTCTTGTTTATTTTTGTGTTGCTTTGTTATTTCAAAGAGCTCAAATACATGATGTATCACTTTCTTAAAGAAGGCAAGGACAACATTGATCGCACATATGTAACTGAAAGACGACTGAAAATGACTGACCTTTTTACGTTTAAAAAAAAAATCCTGCCTGACAGCACAGCAAATTCAAGTGACATGTTTAATTTTCACCTAAAAGCAAAAAGTACAAAACAGCGCACAAATCCTGAATCCTTGAAAAACTTTTTGTATACGAAACCATTCATATTTCATAGCATAAAAGGTTGCTTTTATAACCGCAATTATACGAACATTAGCTGAACATGACACAATGGCTAAAGAGGGGTGTGTATGTGTGTGTGTGTGAGAACGCATAAATAAAGCACTTAACAGCTAGTGCAGTAACACAAGCAACATTGCCTTCTCCACCTTCTCCTCGGGAAAATGTCTTAATAACCATTTATGTCTCGTATCAGTCACTGTTTGGGGAATAAATCTGAACGCGTGTCTTTCAAGTCTCTTAACGCTCATTGTCAGTCACTTGCAGGTGTTGAAGACACCGCCGACAATGATCGTAATAAAGTCCTGACAAAATGCCAGCGTGCCGTTATGCCACACCATAGACAAAACACAAGATGTCGCCTTCGTCCTTCCAGTGTCTCTAAGGAAGCCTTGCATTATGTTGAGTTAGTCGCTTCAGTTGTTACGAAAACATCATGTGACGCAAACAACACACACAAGTTGAAAAGTCACGAGAGCGTAAATAGGACGAGACGTCAAGATGTTGCCAGTGAAGCTGTTTGCTGTTTTTGTTTTTGTTACCAGGATCGTAGCCATGTGGGGGTTTTCGGGGCTTACTTTTACATATATAAGATTTATATGCTAGTGTTACTGCACTAGCTGTTTATATATATTTATATGTATAAAATTATAAAATATAACTCTTAAATGAAAAAGGTTATCTTTCATTATTTATACATAAAAAGAAGTTTTATTTCATCCAGATTTTTAATTTGCCTGGTTGTATTTACTATTTAATAACTTAAAAAAATAAAACAAAACATCTTCTCAAATTCTTATACGAATTCTAAAATTTACTATAAGCAACAAATGGTAATATTTTTAATATCACAATTTCGCAATTTATATAATTCTCAAATCAAAATTGTTCTACCAAGTTATGGTTCGTCTGGTTTGGGTTAAGAGCTATGGACCTGAAAGATACAATAGAAGAGTACAACTTCGACAAACTGTTCCAAATAAACCGTTGCTCCCTTACATGTGATGACTGCGAATTTTTGTATATTTTATAAATAAGAACATTTATATTTTTTAATTAAAACCCCCAAGAAAAATCTTGACTACAGGCCTGGTTGTTTTTTTTTTTTTTGTTTTTAATAAACACATACTCGAGTGCGTAAGATTGTTTTGAAGTTACTGAATGTACTTTTATGCACGACCTAAGTGTTTGAAAAAAATATTTATTAAAACATTTGATAAAAATTTATTAACAGCCCTGACTGACTAAAAATACTAGCGGGCAAACAGCCGTCGAACATAGGCCGCAAGGCCATACAAAGATCGAACATGGCCTAAATATTATTCGAAGAACCATTTAAGCTGTTAAATCGGCAAAACCGACGAGACAATTATGAGTAAAAAAGGCAACACCGAGAAAAATAAGCGTAGAGAAATCGTACAAGTTGACTTTTATGAAGAACAAATTATCTGTAAGCTGTTGAAGGAATGTGAAATCATAAAAGTTTTTATGCCAAAAAAAAAAAAATTTTAATTAGGAGTATTCACGATGTGATGTATTTGTGATAAATTTTTTTCAAAATTTACAATATTTATAACCTATTGTGAGCGAACCTTCAATAAAGTCTTGTATTCTTAAAATCAGCTAATTTGTGTGGCGAATGGGGGCACATAGACCCCCCTATTCGTGTGTTTCAAGAAAGCTTCCCCCTTAGCAACCCCCAAAAAATGGTTAGCTTTAACCTATTTTGCTACCCTTTCGAGATATGGAACAACATAAAATTTAAATATTTCGAAAAATCCTCGAAAAATCTTCGAAAAAGTAGAAAAAGTGCCATATCTCGAAGGGGAAGCAAGATAGGTAAAAATTAACCATTTTTTGGGGACTCATAAGGGGGTAGCATTTCTGAGACGCACAAATAGAGGGGTCTATCATCCCCCAGTTACTACATTTTTAGGGGGGGACACGTCGAAACACGTGTTTAACTGTCCACTGCAAGTCAAATTGTAAGTCAAACACGTGTTTCGGAACCCCCTTAAAAATATAGCAAATGGGGGGGCTAGTTTTACCTATTGTTAGCGTAAAAATAAAAATGTTTAGGTGGCAACACTATTAACCATCTTAAATTTTAAAATTCTGACATCAGATTCGAAGTCAGCGACCCCTTAACACTGTTAAATGCTGTTTAAAACTCTTAAAAATTCATTTTTGCAACATTCTTATAAAAAAATTACACAATTTTGAAATTCTGGCAGCGGATTCGAACTCAGCGACCCTTTTTTACCTAGTGTTTGCTCCAGCACCGAATTCGTGAAAATAAAAAAAGTTTAGGTGACAACACTAATAACCATATTGAATTTCAAAATTCCGACATCAGATTCGACTGTTAAATGGTGTTTAAAACTCTTAAAAATTCATTTTAATAGGTGGCAACACTATGGTGAAAATTTAGGTGGCAAGCCTATCCTCCATCTTAAATTTAAAAACTGTGATATTAGATTCGAAATCAAATCCGTTGTCAGAAATTCAAAATAACAAGAATTCGCAAAAATACAAAAAAAAATCAAGGTGGCAACTCTATTCGTCATCGTGAATTTTAAATTTTTACATCAATTTCAAAATCAGCTACCCCCTAAAACTGCCCACCACGGAGTCCACAGAACTCTTATTAGTCCAAATACGCTAAGGCTTTTCCTACACAAGCTCATTGAATTTTTTGGATACTTGATTTTATATTGGATACTTGCCTTCAATTTCAAGTTTTTCAAGCTTTTTGCCGAAGGCATCAATTTTTCCTTTACTTGGGACTTCGTGCCGTTCGCTTGTTAGCTAGCATACTTGCAAGTCGCAAGTTGTCGTGGGCTTATTTATTTTCAATCACAAGTCAGACTTGATTGAACTTGTATTTTAAGCAAGTACTTGAAATCGATTTCAAGTAGGCTTGTGCAGTTCTCTGGTGTACACTTTGCTACAGACAAAACAAATGTATTCATGCAGCTCTTTAGTACATACCATAACTTTCGTAGCATGTAAAATAACGGAACTACAATGATTTCTAAAAAGTGGGCATAGATAAAGGATTAGTCCACGCTTGGTAAAGTTGCCGGCCGTGAGTAACCCTATGAACTAAATTACCAAATTTAAGTATATATTACTCTATTTTTATTGATTTTTGAGCAATAAGAAAATGGCAAATGTGCTGTAAACTTCACTTTTGCGTTCGTTAGCGCATATTCTTGACGACACTAAATTAGATTGAGTCTAATTTCAACACGATAATACTGCTTGCCATAAATCAGCGGCTATGATTAACTGGTTTAGACACAACAACATTCCCTTGTTAGACTGGTCGGTGCAGTCTCCAGATCGAAGCCCTATCGAGCACTTCTGGACTTTAATAAAGCGTAACATAAGAGGACACAATACTACATCCAAAACAAATTGAACTTTGAACTTGAATGTTCCAAGCTTGTACACAGTATGCCGTAAAGGATTGCTACTGTCATTATATCAAAAGGTGGGTCCACTAAATATTTACGGAAGGGTGGATCCACGTATTTGTACTCATTTAGAAATAGAAAACTATAACTCCACACTTTAAGACGGAATACTGAATAAATGGGGGCCTGACTCATGCTCTTGGCCAAGGCTATAAATTAGACTGGGTCAAATGCTTACATTTTTGGGATCCTACGTGATCCCCGGAAATATAAACGATGGTTGCGAATGAAATAATTTCAGTTCTAAAAAGTTCCAGAATTCTCGAAACCGGGTCGGTTTTGCTCGAAAACCCGGTTTTTTTAAGTTTTTTATTCGATATTAAAAAAAAATATTCATTTGGAATTAGCGAAAAAAAAAACACAAACCATCTATTTTGATGTGACATTTGGTGAAGAACCTAATTCTGGACTTGGAATTACAGAGTAATTTTGTCCGGTGCCACCAAACTCACTGAAAGCTGAAATTTTCGATTTGTTTTCCATCCTTTTTTTAATGCTTACCCATTTGGTCGATCCTGATGATTTTTTCAAGCTTTTTTATGCAGTATTCAAGTCCATTTTGTGTATACATAGATAAGAAGGTATGATATAAATTCTTCCTTTTAAAAATATGATGAAAAAAAGTAATCATTAATGGTTACCAATGATTTAGCTCATTACTGACTAATGGGTATTTAAATACCCAAGAAAGTGTTGACACATAAAAAACTCTAGCGCAGGCTAGATGAGAGATATTGCTCTAATTTTTATACCCCAGCGCGTACTGCGTAATGGGTATGTATATTATCATTGTCATTCCGTTTGTAACGCCAATAAGTAGGCGTGGCAGGTATAGAAAAGTATATATATTTTTGATCAGCATCATCTCCTGAGTCGATTTTCGTGTGTCCGTCTGTCCGTCTATCTGTCTGTCAACACGATTACAGCCGTAATCTTAAGGCTATCGCGATGAAACTCCGTCTGTCTGTCCGTCTGCCCGTCTGTATATCTGTCAACATTACAGCCGTAATTTTAAAGCTATCGCGATGAAATTTAAAATAGAAGTTTTTTTTAATAAAATGAAAATCAAGAAAATTAAACCAAATCGGATGAAAACCACGCCTACCTCCCATACAGAGTGACTTTATTTTTACAGTTGAATCTCTCAAAAATCCACAAAAATTAAGGAAATGCCTTTAAGTCTTACACATAAGCTTTGATCTTTAATGTCAGTCCTGACTATGAAATTTGAAAAAATCGGATGAAAACCACGCCTACCTCCCATACAAAGTGGCCTTTTTATTAATGTAAAATCTGTTAAAAATTCACAGAAATTAAGGAAATGCCTTGCAATTTTGCACATGAGCTTTAACAATTATTATAAATCATCTCAATACTATTTCCCAACATCTGATGAAAACCACGCCTACTTCTCATACAAAGTGGCTTTATTTTAAACTAAAATCTCTTAGAAATCCACAAAAGTTAAAGAAATGTCTTGAAATTTTGCACATGAGCTTTGTATATAATATGAACCATATCTTTGATATTCGGCAAGATTGGATGAAAACCACGCCTACCTCCCATACACAGTGACGTCATCAAAATAAGAAAACTTTCGTAACTATATAAAACTGAATGTCATCGTGTCTGTCGTGGCTAAAGACTTCGAATATACCTTAATGCGGCCGCGGGGGGTTATTTTAGCTTCGGTACCCTGCCGAAGCTCTATTCCTTACTAGTTTTTTAAAAAAAAGAGAAAGAATGGATCTAAGTAAAAAACACAAAAATTTAACAGTATAATTTTCCGCGTTTACCTTTAATTTGACAGGTGAAACATCGCAGGTGAAAATCGAATTTTTTTTATCGAAAGTTACTCAGGAAAAGTGCTGCCAAAAATCGGAAAATGGAAAAAACGAAAAACGTTCACCTTTTCCAGATAGCCCAAGGTGTCTGTTATGGAAGTGAAAAAACCGACAGCGATTTTTCGACATTCCTGGAAATCTTACCTGCAATCTCACCCATCTCATATCTCAGTTGTGTGGTCAGGTAAAATTTATTTGGTTTTTTCTATCAACCTCTATGCTCTCCCGGGCAAATATTACAGAACTGCATCAAAATCGTACGAGCCGATCTATAGGCAGGCTTTAATGGGTTAAAGTTATGATTTTAATTTCAAAAATATGCTTTATTTTGTGAGTAATAAATAAAACTTGAACACATTATAATATCTATTATTCAGTATCCATGTCACAAACTTCACCCCGCCTATTCAAAATTGTTACTTAAAACTAATATTATCGTTTAAATAATAAGAAAACAGATTCATGATATTAATTATTAAATCTATTACAAATAGCACCTTTTAAATATTATTCCAAACAAACCAATGCAAAACCAGACAATATTGTCAATCATATATACTACAGAAAACATTTCTAAATATACATAATATATCGACTTTAAGGAAATGACAACTTTTCCACGCGAGAAAAGGAAAATAAAAAGAAGAAAGCCTCAACATAAGCTTTAAATAAAAAATGTGCAAATCATTTTAAAACGCAATTTATTTTACACAACATTAAGTGTTCAAAATGTCGGCACCACACAGATTGACAAGCGATTATAGCATGTAAATAAAGGGAGATAAATATAAAAATGAACATGAAAACCTTGCGGAATAACCTTGTGCAACGGCTTGTAACAGCTTTTATGAAGACAATTTATGTCAATGTTATAGGTTGTCAATTGGCAGGGAAGCGGAAGCGGCTGTGGGTGCGGACTGTTTTTTCTTTTAAAGAAAACATATTTTAAATCAATATCACTGAGTTCTAGAGAAATGAAGATGTTTACTTTGGAGGGTTTTTTTAAAAAAAAAAAAAAAAAACATGAAAAAATAACGTTTGATGTAAAGGAAAAACTTTGTAAGAAGTTCTTTAATAATTCTTCACGGATCAATAAAAAAAAAATTACATTTTTGGTTATATTTAAAGATCACGACTCTGATTTAATACCTTTCCAGATTCAGTTATGACCAGACACAGTACTGTCCGGACTTAGAATTTAAAAACAGTTGTTCAGATTTTCATAAGCTCGGAATCTCACGCAACATCAACAGTATTTGTACGATATCCTCCAAAAACATATCCGTCTTCATTAAATCGTACAACTGCTGCTGGCCTGAAAGTAAATTTTGGCTTGCTGCTGAAATTCTACCTCCGTTTCTACTGCGTTTGACGCATTGCATGATGAGTTCTGAAAAATACCAGAGAAAGCATTAGAAACAACAAAATTTCTACTGAATGCAAGTGAAGCACTTTGATGGATTGTACAAATGGATGTATGTATGCGCGTATATATGTATATGAATGCATCTCAGACCCCAGTAGGCAATGGCAGCTATCCAAAAAGCTACTAGCAGGCCTTCATATGCATTTCGAAGTCATTTTACACTCACATACAAGTACACTTTTTTTATATGAAATGGGATAATTTTTCAGGCCTTCTTTTCTCGCTAATCTAAATAGGCCTGCTAGAAGTACTTCTTACTAGAATGGCTAGAAGTACTTCTTAAGAATGGCTAAATGAAGAAGAGAACCAAAATTATTAAACACTATAATTTTTCATCTCTTAATAGTAATATCAGATTATTATCAATTTTTGTATAATTTTTGATATAACAGTCATGAAGGCCATTATGGCACATTTGCCAACGCCAACTATTAATGAATAAATTAACCCGAAATGTAAGTAAAACATTATACAACAAATTTGCGAGACACATTACTGTTATACTGTTCTCCGGTGCAGCGAGAACATTGAGTGTCTTGTCGCCAAAAGTAGCAGTTAATATAAGCCTTCCTTCGAAAATGCCTCGCCTAAATGCCTACTGGGATGGAAATGTAGTCAAATGTATGAGTTTGTGGATTAATTTTGGTGTTAGGTAAGTTTGAGAGTGTGATGGGTGTGAAGTGCAGTGTTGATGAAGTGCAAATGCTGCATCATCATTAACGCAACAAAGTGCTGGAGGCAACAAAAACTCTTCACGATTCGAAGAATACACCCAAAACTACTGCAGCTAAAATTTGTTGAAGTAGCACTTTTGAAGGTACAGGAGTTAACAATTATTGAAAATAATTTGTATTTTTATAACAAGAAAATTACAAGTGGTTTTAGAAGGAAAAAAAAATGTTAAAACTATAAGGTGAATTCCACAGTGTGACGAAAAACAAAAAAATAATGATTACAAGAACCATTTGCAAAAATTCTTTGTAGAACTTAAAATTGTATGGCATAAAAAGTAAGACACTTCTTAATATATTCCAATGATGTACATAGTTTTTTGTTCACAGGTCTGTAATAAAATTGAATGGAAAATATTCTAATAAAATGTTTAAACTCCCTTTTTCTGGGTCTATTATAACTCTATTCAAAAAATTAACGAGACCCAATTAAATAAGTTAACTTAAAATAAGTAATAGAGGGTCAAAATATTCAATGAAAATGTTCCATGAAATTTCGCATTAAGTATCTTCAAATAAGATTTTTCTACTGCTTACTTCTATTAAGATAAGTAAAGGGAGAAATAAGGTCAGAAACATTTTGATTCGGTCAATACTTTTTTCTGACAAGCGTAGAGTACTACACTGTCAACAGCTGTCAACAGCAAGCATTGAGGCTTAGCCATGGACTCACGGTCGAACAACACGTACAAATTCTTAAAATTCGCTACAAAAAGAATGAGCATTTTGCGGATACGGTAAATCCAGTGCACTTCTCGGTCATCATAACGCACCGTAACGCAATACTGTGGTCAATCAGTGATAGTCCCCGTTCCGTCCGTTTGAGCCCGAACTATTCCGTAGCTGAAACAGAAAATCCAACTGGCCATTGCAGCAATTGATCTAGAATAATACCAGAGTATCATGGAATACTTCATGAAAAAGACTCGCACAAAGACATTTGGGACAACCTTTAGTTAGTTTTCAATAATTTAATAATTTAATTTTCCTAGTTCTCCTATTTCATCAAAACATATTGCAGCTCTATGTACCTCAAAGAAAGTTAAAAATTTTGGAAAAAGCACCTGTTCTCCAGATTAATTCAAGTTCTTAATGAACTACCCAATAATGCTATTTAAATAATAATTGGAATCAAATACGCAAGATATACTTTATATTAGACTTGGTTTTGGGAGACAATCTTGCAATAAACAGTGTTCTGAGTTTTTCAAAATCATTTTCATCAAAGTTTTTCTGTAGATTATGCAAAGCACACAAAAAGAAAACACATTTTGAAGCGAAGCTTTTTACTCCTCGTTCTGTGATTTGCTTGGAGTGAAATCTGAAAAATTTTCGACAGATATTTTCGCTAGGTAGTACGCTGTTGAAGTGAAGTGACGGCCGTGGCGTAGTGGGTAGTGTGTGTGACTCTTACGCCAGAGAACCCAGGTTCGAATCTTCTATCCGACACAGAAAGTTTTTTCATTTGAATTAATTTTTCTGTTCCGCCTTCACCTCTCTGCAGACAATGGCAAACCTCAGAGAGTAAAAACTGCCATGAAAAGCTTCTTGAGAACATAAGCCGTTCGGAGTCGGCGTAAAACATGTAGGTCCAGTTCTTGATCATTTGTGTGCAAACATTTCACATCACACACAACACAATTGGTCATAAGAAGCTCGGTTAAAGTCCTTTCAAGGGCTGAAAGGGCCATTTCGTTTTTTTTTTTTAGTACGCTGTTGAAGGAAAACATTTGTTCAGTGCAGCCAAGTTCACAACCATGTGTGGAGAGTTAAAATGGAGAGTCGCTCCATTTGGGCATTATATGCCCGTATATGTAATTGGCGTGGAAATTTGACATTCAACAATAAAAAAATAAGCAGTAAATATGTTTTCTGTATATATGTAATTTATTATATGTTATTTTAAATTTTTGTGTTTAAAAGTTAATATATTAAAAAGAAAAAATTATTAAGCTATCAAATCTATGTCACTGCGAAAAAGCTTCGCTTCTCTCGTGTGTCCAACGACGCACCTGTGTTTTTTTATAATAAAGTTTCTCTTTTATAAAGAAATGAAACAAATTATAATGAGATTGCTTAAAAAACTATATGCAGAATAGGTCTACAAAACAAAGGCGTATTTCTTTATTTCAACGATATATATCGACGATTTAAAGAAATATTTTTTTTGCATATGGGCATTTCCAAACTGGCGTTACGTACGATTTGTACGAATATATATTAAAAAAAGGAGTAAAAAAGTCAAATTTTTAAAATGATTTCTTATATTAGCGCTGCAATTAAGTAGCACTAAATTAAGTCTAAGAATTACAATAATCGATCCTAAGGATTTAAAGATATAACCAAAACTATGCTCTGACGTGGCGTTACAAAAAACAGAAGTAGTTTTCGACTTGGATTACAAAATTTGCAAAACTCTGCGAATTGGGCAAGACTTTTTGTATAAAACCTTTTTTTAGAAGGACTTGGAATAATATAAGATTATATTCCAAGTAATTAAATTTTAAAATCTTTTCCCGTTTTTTTTATTATTAGGCTTAGTCATCTGACGTAACGTTTCTGGCGTTACGTTACTTAAATTTCCATTGTAGTTCAATTGGGTAATTAAGTCATTAAATAATTAAGTAATTATGTACTATATTTAACTTAAAAATACTTTAAAAATAAATTCAATATATTCTGCCTCTTTTTGCTTCAACAATTTTTCATTATTTTTAGCCAATGCATTCTATTTTAACTAAAACAAAAACGCTTACGAAACATTTACTGAACATTTACTAAAACGAAAAATTACATTTGTGAAACAGTGCAGACGATTTGATCATCAAAGTAAATGAGTTTATGTTCAAATTGCTTTAGTCAAACAAACTTAAATTTTTCTGGTTGATTTTTGAACCAAACTTTGATTATTTGGTTATGAATATGTGAACGATTTTCCTGCTTCTCTAGAATTTTTTCCAAATAAATTAGCTCCTTTTCTTTGATTTCACGATATATATTCACATTTTTTCTGTTTTTTGAAGACATCAGCGTTGATCCAGTATAAAAAATGTATTGGTCACAATATTTTTATTTTCAGAGAAATATTTCTGTTATTTATTGCCGATGATTAATAAACAATAGAAAAATTCACTCAAATGGAATTAGAAATTTCAACACAATTACGCTTAGTTTCTTCAATTTAGCAAAAAAGCTAATAAATTATTGAATAATTTTCTAAAAACTATTTCACACTTCTGGCGTGTATTTGACGAAAAATATTATATAGTTTTCAATAATTTATATAGCCCGATTGTGTGCTATTTTTCTAGATTTTCTGGAAATTTTTTTCCATGTAAACGTACAAAATTTTAATATACAAAGATCATAGATTTTAAGTAGAACGTGCATAAATCAAGCGCAAAATTCATAGAGCACGGTGGGTCAGAGACCGGACTTAGTTTTAGGTCAAAGTACCAGGGGTTTTTCTTCTGAAATGGTTTCTGGGGGTCATCACGAGCCATTTTAGCTAAAAATTAAAATCATTGATCGAGCGCTTTTTAAAAAATGCACGTTTCGGTGATTTTTGCATTTAACTTAGCAATAAAATACAAATGATGCATGCATGCATGTCCCGCAGCTGAGTGCAATTATTTACGGAGGTGAAAGATTATGTCGAGCTGAGCAAAAAATCGTATGGGAAGGAGCGGTCTGTTTTCACATTTTTAGTAGCTACAGGGTTAATTAATGTTTCACGTCTTTGATTCACGTTATTGTTTCTAGCAGAAAAACCAACTTACAGAAAGCTTATATTGATAGCTTCGCCTATCTAACGGTATATCAACAAACAAACAAATATAACATAAAGTTGGACAATAACAGACATTTTCTAAATCTTTAAGTCATCATTTCGAAAGACAAATGCCAAAACTTTACTTTGGTGTACATATATCAGAAGCTTTGCTAATTTCATTTGGGATTATTTGGGTATTATATGGTATGTTTTTTTTTTTCATAAAATTATTTGAGTTTACTTTTGCCGTTCCTAAGTTATAGCTTTAAACGCTTTGTTTAAAGCTCAATATTGCTCTGGCAACAATTCTCAGTTAAGAAACATTTTTTAAAAAATCTTAGAAAATTTCACAAAGAATTTATATAAACATGACACCTTAACGATCCAAAAAATTGTCAAATTTCTGTTTGACAATTGTACATTCTGTTTTACATTTAAGTAAATTTTGGACATTTGTCTCTCGAAATGATAACCAACTTATGCTTAAAGTTAGAAAAACCAAGAGCCGAGTTACAGCTTCCGTGCTCGAGCAATATCGTCAAAATTTATCGGCACTTGTCTCGTCTTGCCGTTCGTAATTTATTCGACTACGGATGCTGTAATTCGGCCCCCTGATTTTTAAGGAAAATTCGACTAGCGCGACCTCTAAGCGTCTTACAAAAAATCTGAAAAAAATCTCCAAAATAAACGACCCCATAAGCTTTCAAAAAATGCTTGAGCTAAAAACAATATATTTTTTTTTTTGGACAACCTAATTTATATAATTGTATATGTATAAGTACAGCATGAATGGTGTTAACTTTGATAGTTCAATAAAGATTTTTGTTGAAAACTTAAACACTATGTTCGGCACGTTAAGCAAGCACGCTAATAAAAACTGTAGAAGCCATAACGTATAAATAACAAAAAACCTAGTTAATTTATCGACGCAAACAATATCGGTAAGTTAACATGTAGAACTTAGGTGTTTTGATGAAGAACTTGGGAGGGTGAAAACTGCCAAAGCTATCTTATAGATTATACTAGGTTTTTTGTTCATTTTACATAAGCTTTTTTCTCGGGGCAGACCTCTCGGGCAGCGCTCGAAACACTTACTATCGATCATACAGGGCAAGCTGTTGTTGAAACTGCGCAAGGTCCATGGATCATATTCTTAGTTACCACTGCATGCAGTTTCGGATCAACAGCTTCACACGGGGTTTCGCCAGAAATGATAGAATCGATTTCATCTGCCCTGATTTTGTTAACTAACCAAACCAAAATGTGTGCATTAGGCACACCACTCCTTTGCCATTCAATCGAATAAATTCTACAACGAACTTGGCCATATACACGGTGCCTTATGATGGAACCCATCAGGGATTTTTGTTTAAAAACTCATGCAGTGATGTCATGTCTGTTAGCTGCTGCTTGGCTGGGTAGCTGTTCCTTGTTAATTTCTATTCATTGTGGGTTACAAGTAAATGTTATGAATAGGTCTGGGTGGAAGTAATGTCTACATACGACATCTCATCTTGTGCGTGCTCATACATGTGGCATCGGCTTCCAATGTAAGTGCCCGGCAAAATTGTACTATATACTGCGTTGTTCGCATCTCCATCGGCATTAATTGCATCACGGAGTTTAATGTATTCTTCAGATCGGAGCTACTTTTGGTTGAAACGAATAAAAGTCAATCGTTCAGTCTCAATGGAGTGAATATTTACTATTGACAATATTAATAGTCAATATAACTGCATCGATAGTGGTCAGTGCGGCTTACATGTGGGGTAGACGCCGATTTGACTGACTTTGACGACCAATGTCAGCTAGTCCTCTCCTTGACACTGTAATGAACTCTTTAAAATGGCATGGAAATGTTTCTACAGTCACTCAAATATATGAAACTTAACTTAAAAACTTTACAGTATTGAAATCCTCAAACTATATTATGTCCAAGTCTGCAAAGTCAAGAATGGCTGATCTAAATGAATGTTCGCAAATTGTGATTAAATTTACTTTAAATCTATTCTCACCTCCACTACCTTTTCTTATTATATGTTTCACACAACCCCAAGGAGTCGGCAACAGTTATGCATGGCGCAGATTTCAAACTATAGGTCCACCACGAACGCCATATATTGAAGGTATTCCGAAGGGGCAACTCTATACAAAATTACCAAATTTGAATTTTTTTTTTCGCTTTTTCCTCTGTTCTTTTGCCTTTTTCCAAATTTTCACCCCTAAACCAACCCATTGTTGAGGTGAACAAAACAAAAAAAACTTATTCAAATCGATTGAGCCATTGCCGAGTGTATGCAAAATTAACGCACTGCAATTGGTTTTAATATACTATCTATTATTTAAAAAAAGCTTCAAAAATAATTTATTTGAAAAGCATTTCGTGATACATTTTTCCTGATACGTATAAGAAGTAAAAAAAAATTTATTTGAAAAGCCTTTCGTGATACGTTTTTCCTGATAAAAACTTAAGATATGAATATATTATATTACCATTTTGTAAGGTAAACCCTACTTTCCATGAAATTTTCTGAACAAATAGTAGTATATTAAAACGTCATGCATAAAAAATGTTTAAGTACTTTTTATGACAAGAAACTTCCTAAAGCTTATAAAATTATATATAAAATTATATATAAAATATTGTGGTAGAAAAACCATTTATTAATAATCGAATCCCTCTTTTGCAGCCCTAATATAAATCAATTTAAAACCTTCCTGTATTATATCTCGCACACCTTCTCATATCAAAACGTTAGAACACAGTTCAATTCAATTTAATTCATTTGCACTGAATGAGCTTCAATTGAATACAGAATACAAATTCAATACAGAGCACATAATATCAATATAAGTTAAATAGTGGCACGCCCTATCCACTGCGCCACGGTTATTCGATGTATCAGGGAACATACAGTTGACACATACACACACACACCCGCTCAGATACTCTTTGTTTTGCTTGCCATCAATTTCAATCAAAATCAATTGAATTGTATTTTTATTGAACCATAAAAAGCCTTTCTTGTGCCAATAACAACAATAATGACAACAATGAAAACGCCAACAAGGGTCTCAGCACGCCTGTGTTGCATTTTATCACTGGCACGATGATGTGCCGCTGATGTCTCATTTTTGTCTGTCAGCCAGTGACGAACAAGTAAAGCGAACTTGGTTTTTTTTTTTTTAATACCGCCTTCCACAACTTTATGTTTTTTATTATTTTTTTTTTTTTTTTTTTTGACGCTCCACAACAAGGTGTGTGAAGTGCCAAAGACGCAGGCTGAAAATAAAACAAGCAGACAAGCAGGATTCGCCACTTTTTTATGACTTCACTTCAATTTGTTTATGAGTCAAGGCAAGACATGAAAGTCAATTTTTACTCAGTTCCTTGTAAAATTTTTTAAATCCAGGTTATGCATTATTATGAATATATATGGAGGATTTTATTTTTCAGCAGCAGTGCACAGGAGTAGAAGGCGGAAATTTATTCAAAGACATGATAACGACGACAGCGACAATAACGCTTGTCGTGTCACATCACGTATGTTCAAATTATTGTCACATTCTTTGCAGTGATAGAAAAGCTAAACGAGTAGGTGAGAGCTCTGAGAGTTATGAAGTGGTGCATAGAATACACTTTGATTTTTTTTAAAACATTCAACTATAAATGTATGCATGTTTGGCAATATATGGCAGCCAATATATTTAATGCAGTTAAGTAAAAGGCGGCACAGAAAAAGTGAACTACAATTGCATTCATAGAGTTCAACTGCAACTCGTACAGCTTATTCGCACTTTCTACGCATTATTCATTCGAAACCACGACCCAGAAATCATTGGAATATTTCAACGATATCAGAAATGGACCAAAATGTACACACACATGCAAAAGCTTTTAAGGTCGGCGCTAATAAAATCAGACTTTTAATCAGAAGCGCCAACTTCAAAGCTTTTGTATTCATAAAGAAATTAATACATTAATGATAATAAAACATATTAGAAAAAACTAAAAATAATAAGTTTTCCAATGTAATAATATGTTTAGACAAATTATCAAATATAACCAAGAATTTAAAAGGAAAATTTTAAAATTATTTTTTACTTTGTAGTGATTTTGAAGTCGGTTTTTTTTTAAGTTTTTATTTCTTCCTTTTTAGAGAATATGATAAATTTTCGAAAAAAGTGTATAAACTACATAAGTACAATTGTTCTTAAAAGATTTGTTCTACTAAATTCTGAAAGTTTGTTGGTTATTTCAAATATTTGAATAATTATACCCATTCTTGTAACAAGTTTTATTACCCTAGTGTCAATATTATTCGAGATATAGTATTTTTCTAATATTGCCACGCCCATTTGTCGAATAAAGCCTACTTTATTGACCGTAATTTTTAAAAATTCTGCCAATCCCTGTACTACAATAACCCCTGTGCCCTAGTGTCAATAATATTCGAGATACACTGTTTTTCTAATACTGCCACGCCAATTTGTCAAATTACGCTCACTTTATTGACCATAATTTGTGCTAGTAATGCCTACCCTTATAGCAAATTGCAGTGTGATAGTATCAATATTGTTCGAGATACACTCTTTTTCTAATATTGTCACGCTTATTTGTCAAATTACGCCCATTTTCTTGACCATAATTTGTAATAACAATGCCCTATACTAAATTGCAGTACTCAAGTCTCATAATTATTCAAGATATGTTTTTCTAATATTGCCACGCCCATTTGTCGAATTACGCCCATTTTCTTGCCCGTAATTTTTAATAATTTTGCCTACCCCTACACTAAATTGCAGTACCCTAGTGTCAATATTATTCGAGATACAGTAGTATCTAGTATTGCGAGATATATTATATCCAAGCCCATATCTCGAATACCGCCCACTTTTTCATGGGCACCTCCATGCTTATGATATCTATCTGTTCCCCAAAAATTATGGCAATCAGGCATATGGTTTAGGAGTTATCGATGTACATACATTTAAAAAAAAATAAAAAAAAACAGAAAAACAGAGAAACCGACGAACTTGAGAACCTCCTCCTTTTTGAAGTCGGTTAGAAAGAGAAAACGATGAGCTTGAGAACCTCCTCCTTTTTGAAGTCGGTTAAAAATAAGACCTTATTGCACATCTACAGGGCAAGACCTTTTAATTGCTACCCTATTTATGAAAAATCGCGCAAATACTGTAGATTTGATAGTCATCACAAACAACGTGCTTGTGTAATAATAATATAGAGATAATAGAGTTATAGTGCAGTTAAAATTTCAAGTTGATATTTATTTCGTTTGAAATATATAGCCCTTCAAACTTCGTGACAATTAAGCAATTAAGTAACCATTCAAGCAATACCTCATTATATAACAATTGATGCCTAATCAATATCATATTAATCTCATATCAATTCTACTTTTTTTTAATTAAAATATGATATAAAAAATATCAGAATCACACTTATTTTGCATCAAGTTTACTTTTTCTCATATCGTTTTGATATGAACCATATCAAGATATTATAAATTCCTTAAACATTCAACGTTTTCTTTATCAATATAATTGGACAATATCAAAATGATATTAAAATTATGTTAATTTGATATATACCACATCAGAATTGATAAATTATTATATCATTTTGATATGCCTCATATCAATATTACATTAATCTCATATCAGTTCGACATTTTTTTCATTTGAATATGATATGAAAAATATCAGAATACGTATAACACTTATGTCGTATCGACTTTTCGTTTACTTGTATCATTTTGATATAAACCATATCAAAATATTACAAATTTCTTAAAAATTTAACGTTTTTCATATCAATATGATGTGGACAACATCAAAATGATATTTAAATCATGTAATTTTGATACGTACCAGAAATACATGAATATTATATCAATTTTACATTTTTAACGTTAAAGTTTGTCGCCAAATCAAAATCAAAAACCATAGATCCATAATTGATTAATAGTTTCCACTATCGGCTGAAAAATGTAAACGAAAAACGTTTATTTTACGGTGCACGCAGAGAAAAAATATGTTTATATATGTTTGGTTTCAAGAACAAAATATTTGAAGGGAACCACTTCATGATTAAGAACTTTTCTACAAATGCATTCTTTTTCGATATAAGAAGATATTAGTTGTGTTCAACATAATATAATTGTGATATAATAATATGCTCGTGAGAAAATTTAATTGTTTGTTTCTGCCCAATAAAAATATATTTCCAACACAGTTGTACTCAAAACGAGTTCAAAAGAACTCCGCCCTTTAATGTTTTGTGCCTCGACACACATATATCAGTTTCTTGGACAAAAGTTTCTGCACTTGGACAAAAAATAGAGAAAACTTTCTTGCCTTATGCGCTTGCTTTATTAGCTATTAACTCTTGCCAAGTTAAGGTGTGGTTAAAGAAATTGCAGCGTTTTTATATTTTCAAGTTGTAAGCAGGCAAAAGTGTTTGTTAAAAGTGAATTTAAAGTGAATGTAAATAATATACAAATATATTAATATATTATAACATTTGATATAATATTAAAAACTTTGTGTTAGTTAGTGTTCGGTTACAAGTAAGTAAAAAGTTATAAAAAGACAAAAATTTTGGCATGTCTTTTGCTAAAATATGTTTCCAAGTAAATAGTAAATATAGTGTAATCATCGGTAAATATATACAGTGGCTCCAAGCCAAAGTCGGACACCATCGCAAACATTTTTCCTCATGACAAATATTTTAACTAAAACAAGTAGATAAAAATGTTAAATAGTTTTTCAACAACTTATTTATTATATTTTCAAAACAAGAAAACAAAAAATATAACTCAATTCAGTATAGTTAAACATTTACGTTAAACAGAAATTATTATGAAAATGTATGCACAAGCCAAGCTCGGACAGTGAACAATTTTTTTAGAACAATGAAACATTTTCTTAAAACTAGTACCTTTATTTTTTATAACCATCTTCAATCGGTTAGGCAATGATTTGACCAATTTTTCACAAAAAATAGGTTAGATTTTTTTCCCATTCTTGTAGCAAGATTTGTTTTCAATTAATTTCTGCTGGAAACGGGGTGCTCTCGAACTTTTGTGTAAAGATGGTCCCACAAATTTTCGATTGGATTGATGTCAGGACTTTGGGGTGATGTTTCCATGACATGGGGACAATTATAGAGTAGCCAAGATCGCACTCTATAAGCTTTGTGTTTTGGATCATTGTCTTGATAAAAATGTCAATCATCAAGAAGATCAAGTTCATCAACACTTCTTGGTAAATTTTCTTTTAGAATGACAAGATAAACATCCTGATTCATTATCCCTTCAATGAAATGCAAAGATCCTGGTCCAGCAATGAACCCAAACCATAACCGATCCGCCACCATGTTTGACAGTTGGTCTTAAATTCCGCAGTTCCAGTTTCTCATTTGGCTTTCTCCAAACGTAAGGTTTTCCATCGGACCCAAAAACGTTAAACTTACTTTCGTCGGTAAACGAAACGTTTTTCCAGAATGAAAAGTCCTTGTGTTCATGCTCTTTTGCAAACTTTAACCGGATGCTTTGATTTTTTTTTTAAGATCAGCCTTGTGAAGCATATTACTTATAGTTGAGGTACTGGACTTCTTTCCCAACTCATTTTCAGCCATGATAGCTAGCTTCGGTGCACTAAGAAACGGATAAGTTTTAACTTTACGCAACAAATGCCGCTTATCCGATTCAGTAAAAATCTTATTGTGGGCAGTTTTAGGCTTGTTCCTACCCGCTTATTTATTTTAAAGCGCGTAATTATATCATGCACAGTAGAATGACTTCTGCCCACAATTTTAGCTATCTCGCGCACAGATTTTCCATCGTTGGAGTGGTTTAAGACCAATTTTCTAAGCTCTATACTCGTTTGACCTCTTTGTCTAGGCATTTTTAATTTACAAGGTTTTTTCAAATTAAATACAAAAAACTGTCGTAGAAAATACCGATCGTTGCTAAACTTCCAGTTTACTTGAAGTTGGTTGCGATTCTCTGCATGGTTGCATTAATTTAATGCACTCTTGCTACTGTCCGAGTTTATCTTGTGCATTGATTTTACTACTATTTGTATATAAGCATAATTATTTTCTTCCAATGAATTTTTTTAAAAATTTTATTTATTGTTTCAGACAGTGTACAAATATATGTATTCAAAAACCATAAGCGTTTTTTTTAACTTTCTTTAGCTTAAATATATTTTGCCAGGAAATATTTTCTCTATGGTGTCCGACTTTGGCTTGGAGCCACTGTAATGTTATTCCTAATTAACGTTTTGAAATTATTGTTTGACCGCAACCAAATAATGTATTCTCCAATTAATATATATTTGTTCGGAAGTATTTTATGTTATTCTAATAAATAGCAATAGACTAAAAAAGTTCTAAGTTCATGTATAATTACAATATATTGAAATGCAAACACATTTTGCTTGAAACAAAACATATTCTTCTTAAAACTAAACAACTAGTTGATTGTTTCCAAACAACAAATGCTAAGGAGTCAACCAGTACAATTAAATAATGTTAAGATGCAAATATATATGTAAGGAAAAATGACATTAATGAATCATAATATATGTGGAACCAGTTACAATTATTTGTTTCCAAGAAACATGCAGAAACATATACTTCCAGCAAATTATGTTTGGGAAGGCCTATTATTTTTCAGCGTGTGGTTTTTGGTAATTTTTTGATTCAGTGTAGTGAATTCATTCTTGAAAATTTTCTTCACACATTTCAATTAAAATTTTAAATAAAAAAAAATTGTACCCGTATACATACTTTTGTATTCATTGCATTGCATTGTATTCATTGCATTGCATTGTATTGTATTGTATTGTATTGAAGATCTGTTACAATGTTAAGTTTCAACGAAAGAATGCAATGAATATAAAAATGCATGATTGCACCCGGCTGAATTTTAAGGCTACATTCAATATAGAAAGATACAAATATTTATAAGCTCGTAAAGGCAATAAATCTGAAACGACAATTCAACAAATAATATCTTTCGCTGGCACAAAACGTCGTAGGAAATGAAGCAAAAAAATCCGTAACGACGGCTAGACCATAGATAGATTTTCAAATCTAACATTTATCCACACAGGCAAAGCATGGAGCGAGCAAGATATTCCCGATAAAGTCAGTGAAGTTTTATTCCACTCAATTGAATTGCAACTCAATTATTTATGAGGAATTCTTATTGTGTTTTAACACAAAAAAAAAAAAAACAAAAAAAACACTGGAGTAGAATAATCAAAATAGTTCAACTGCAGCTATACACATAGATACAAACATCGGAATGAAATTGTATGAGTATGTTTAACAAGTAGTTTATTTGCATGCAGGTGTTTTTTTATTGTATTATTGTTTTGTTTTGTTTTTTTTTTGTATTGTCAAAATATTGCAACATGTTTTATTAATTTAATGAAATTGTAATGGAAAATCAAACACCTGTTAATGTTATTTAATCAATGTCGATAATTATCTTCTAATTGAATTTTAATGACAATTTTATTATATTTTAATTATTTACATTGCAACAATTTTATATATGTATGTATGCACAAGGCAGCAATTAATAAAAAAGCCCTACAGATATTTTTCGAAAATTTCAACCATTAACTTGTATGTATGTTTGTTTATACAACTTGTGTAACTTCATTAATATTGATTGTCTGTTTGTGGTGCATACTTCAGAACTAGCTGGGCACAACTTTGTCCAATGTCTGGCAGTTTTTTGCTTTCAATGCAATAATTTTTCCATTTAAATAACAAATTTAACACTTTTTCAAATTTTCAAAAAGCAAACACCATAGCAACAAACATCTGCATATAGATCTACGTAGCAAATAAATTAGAAATGGAAGAAAATGATAAAAAAAAAATTGCCAGAAATGAAGAGAAAAACAAGTTGTTTGCACGCTTGATTGCACGAAAAACCAATTCTAGACATCAACAGCAGAAGCAGCAGCAGCAGCAACAACACTGCCAACTACAACAACAACAACAACACAGACTAAAACAATAGGAGCAACTCTTGCTGTTAGCTTAAAGCTTTCACGCAATGCGATTTTCTCTGGTTTAAACTAATTTTGCATACATGAAGCCAATTTCAAAGTTAACAGCAACGTCATCATCATCCTCAACCTCATCACCATCATCAACACCAACATCGACGCAGCAACAAAATTGCAAGTCGTTGTGGTGCAACAACAATGCACGGATGTTGATTACCAGTAGCATCATCATCATCATCACCACCATTATCACCATCAGCATATCAGCAAATTTCCTCAAACAATTGCATTTCCGCTTCCGCTCTCGGTAATCAAAACTTTCAGTGGAGGGTTGGGTGTAACGAAGACGCATAAAAAATTTCCTTTGCACAAATTCGATCGCTCACTACTTTGCTGCAGCAGCAGCATCTAAATTGGCTGCTGTAACTGCTGCCGCCTGTACAACTCCATCTTCAGCTTCTTGTTATTCTTATGAATTTGCCAATTGGCAGCATTGGCAATAAAATAAAATAAAACAAAAAATTGTTGCAATTCTTGAGAAAAAGCGTTTGAAACTTTTCACATAATCAAACTTTACACATTTACGGCTAAAGTACGTTAGCAGCAGCAGCAGCAACAACAACTACAACTATACCATTGGCCATGATGTTTGATGTATGTTTATATGTGTGTGTGTGTGTGTGTGTGTGTGTGTGTGTGAATTCTATTCCTTAGCAAACGCAGCACTTAAAGCACATTGAAGTCACGCGTAGGCAGCAGCGACACTTTGTTTTTAAATTGAATCAATTGTAAGTAATACATTTTTTCTCCCCCTTTTTTTGTTGAAATTTCCAAGATAATGCCCATTATAAGCTATAAGAACGTTTATGGCCTCTACAACGTTCGCACGATGCAAGCACGAAAAGCACGAATAATCCTGCAGCATAAAGCGTTACTTGAAAAAGGCCAGGCCATAACGACGCGCAAACAGTTCAAGAGATCAAAATGGTGCACATAAATGGCTAGAATGGTAAAAGTTTTCTTTTCTTATCGGCTTAAATGATGAACATTTATGTTGTTGACAGTTGGTGGATAAAGTTTTGCTTTATCTAATCAATTGCCAAGTTATCGATGGATATCCTGTGAAAACTTAATGCATCATAACCAATGTAAGCACAAACATATATTTGAGGTATTGTTAGACAAAGGAATGAAGTTTTGAACAAATGTATGTGTGTAGAATGTAAAGGGTATTTCAATACGGACATAATAATTTTGTATTTACAAATATCCACCACCCGAGCTACCCTTCCTAGATTTAAAATCGATTGTTTATCTATCTTTTAGTAAGACAAAATTTTTTTGAGATGTATCCTCTAAAATAGTGCAGTTTATAATCTCTGATAAGGAAAAGTGGCACAGAATATTAACATGGAACATTTCACCGATATAGTAGTGGTACCACTGCTGATAAAACATTGATATATCATGAATAAGCGATAAGATTAAACAACCAACTTGAGCGGTTTTTATTTAATATAATGAACTAAACTACATATGGGTAATATTTTACAGAAAATAGTTGAAATAATAAATTTTTTAAATTTACTCTACTCATAAAAAGTCTCAGTCTTCGTCTAATCGTTGGCATTCACACAACGATTTTTGTTACTGCGAAAAACTCTCGCTTATCTTAAACATACCCTGTAGGAAAATCAACTCATTTAAATGTAGTTGATAAAGTAGTTTTTTGTCAAACACAACTAGTTGAAATTCTGACTTTTTTCCATAGAACGAACTAACATATTTTGTATGGTGATGTCCGCTAAATAAGTCAATTGACTTTCGTCTGCATATATTTTCAACTACTTGTTAAACTAGTTAAATTTAAGTTATTTTTTTAATTACTTTAAAATAACGAATTGAAAACTATTACTGATGGCCTAAAGTTAATAACATTTGATGAAATAACATGGTTAAATATATATAAACTTGTGATCTAATAAAAATTTGCAATTAAAACATGTCAAAATCAGAGTAGTTGCCGCCTTAATATAATTCAAAGTAGTTTATCAATCACTTGTTTTTAAGTAGTATTTCAATTATTTCAATAGAATTGAAGTGGATGCCACCTTAATATAATTAATAGTAGTTCATATACTGGTTTATTTTAAACTAGATTTTTAGTTAGCTGTTTTTAAAAACAAGTTAGTTTGTTCCTATAGGGTAGATATTCTGCTCGCGTTAGCTTGAAATATGTGGCGTGCAATTTTCAATTGCTTAACTCTGACCAAATCTCATCTGGTTGGTTCTGTTCTAATAAACTACATAAAAAGTGTGCCAATATTGACTCAAAATGTTTTTACTTGCTAAAAACAAATAAAAATATTCTGTTTAGATGTGACCAAGGCCGTATTCAGGGGGGGATGAGGGGGATCAAACCCCCCCCCCCGAAATGAATGAATTTTTTTATATAATTGAATATATATTTTTAGCAGCATAGAAAAATCTTATCGAAAGATGTTGAAGAAAAGCTGGAGGTTTTATTTTGAAAAACGCTTACCTATAAAACTTGCACAAATCATAGAATATAAAAGAGTGACGGCCAATATTAGAATTCCTATACTCGCGAGTATAGGCAGTAAAATGCTGCTTGTGCGACGCTGACACATGTACACAATAAACTTGTTTTTGTGTTGTTGCTGTTCAGCACTTGTTCAGGCAATACCTCGCTGCGTAACTGTTTGAGTACACTCAAATCCAAATGTTTGTGCTTGTGCGACGCTGACACATGCACACAATAAACTTCTACTTGTGGCTTCGATCGGCTGGTGGTTCGTTGTTATTGTGTCGAAGTTATTTAAATGTTTTTATCATAATTAATAAAAAAAAATATAAATATGTAAATAAAAAAGATCAAATAAAAAAAAAATATAGAAAAATAAACCGAAAACACTTTTATTTTGACTAATGAAAAATTCTCGAGTGTAAAACTATGCACATCGTTCGTTTTTTGCTACTTCCCATACAAGCATAAATGTGATAGTATGTGTGTTGGCAGTCACTGATATAAATACACATACATTCAGTCGCAGAGAATTTATTCAGTCGATTTTGGCACCAACGAACAAATGGCATTGCGACCACTGTCTAGCTGATTTTCGCTGCTTGCTTCTTACTGTAAAATTTTTGTTAAAAGAAAAAAATGTAGATTATGAATGATCGACGACAATGTAAAAACAATTGCTATTTTATGACAGACAGGCAGATTGACGGTCTGATCGAAGTGTGAATTTACAAAAACAAAGTATGGAATAGTTGAAAAAATAAATTCGAGACGCACAAAATTTAATTGTTTTTTGTTATCTCGCTGCTTAGGCTCTGCCGCAGTTGGCAGATAAGTTACGGTACTTTTTAACACAGACAATTCTTCGTATTTTTTACTTTGTCTGGCTCTAGTTGTCATTCACAAATTCGTCAAGTTGTAACAAGTTGATTATAGCGTGCGTGAGTTATTGCTTTTCACAAGTGCAAGGTTTTTATAAGTCGTATTTTATTCTATCAACTGAGTAAGTAATGTTTTTAGCAAATACGTTTCTTTTATTGTTTTACATATATAATTATTTTATAGTTTTGCAATATTAAATGTCGAAGCGCACAAGCAATTCCACTCTTTTTAAATACATGTTCAAAAAACAAAAAAAAGATGATGGTCAAGATAAGGGACCAGAAAATGGTAAATTTTCACCAGTGACTGTTAGCACGAATGACGTTATTCCGGTGGCCACTACCAGTTCTACTGCCGTTGAGGAAAATCAAACCCGCCCGATACATTGGATGTAGGCTTTTATGTAGACTCAAAGCGAAAAATAGATGATGACCTTAAATATAATTTATTAAAAACACCCTGGATGCCAAACAATTCTTTTAAATTTCCAGTCACAGATATCAAAAGACATTTGAAATTCCAACACAAATGGTTTAATCAATTCTCCTGGCTGGTCTATACCATGAAAGAGCCTCAAGGTGCTTTATGCAAGATTTGCCTTTTGTTTGCAGCGGAATGTGCAGGGAAGGGTTCTCATCAAAAACTCAATTTATTGGTAGTAAAACCATTAAATAAGTGGAAAAATGCTATCGCGGATTTTGACCGGCATCAGAAAAGCCAATACCGCCAACACTGTACATTATTAGCTGATAATTTTATGAATGTTTATAGCAAAAAACAAACAGACATTAGAAGTCAATTAGACATTGCTCGTGCAGTTAATATTGCCAAAAATAGGAAGAAACTGGTTCCCATCATTGAAACCATTAAACTGTGTGGACGACAAGAATTAGCATTAAGGGGAACTTCCGATTTTGGAAATATAAAATTCAATGAATCTGAACCAGAGATTAATGATGGTAATTTTCGAGCTATATTGCGTATGCGTCATAAATGTGGAGATATTGATTTAAAACAGCACGATGAAAATTTACAGTTAAATTGTACATATTACAGTCCATCCATACAAAATGAGTTGATTTCTGTTTGCGGTGAAGTAATTCAAAAACAACTAGTAACAGCTATAAATAATGCTAAGAGTTTCTCCTTGCTGGCCGATGAAACAACGGATATTTCGCGACAGGAACAAATGTCGATATGTGCTAGATACACCGAGCTGCATAACAATGTTTTCGTCATACGAGAAGATTTTCTCACTTTTGTTACTGTCAAAAGCACAACAGGGGCTTCTTTGGCTCAAACTATTCTCGAAAGTTTAAACAATATGCAAATTGACTGTAACTATTTAGTTGGACAAGGGTACGATGGTGCTGCATGTATGAACGGCAATTTTAATGGTGTGCAGGCAATAATACGCGAGAAATATCCAGAAGCTATATATGTGCACTGTAGCTCGCATTCGCTAAATTTAGCTTTAGGTCATTCATGCCAAATTCAACCCATCAGGAATGCAATAGGCATTATAAAATCAATTGGGAATTTTTTTAAATCATCAGCCAAGCGAACAAATTGTTTAGCAAAATATATAAAAAACACTATGCCCGAAACAAAATGGAAAACATTAACCGCAATGTGTGAAACCCGATGGGTTGAAAATCATGATGGATTGCTAAGGTTTAAGGAAATTTATAAAACAATTGCTGGCGCTTTAGAAGAATTAATTGGTGATAGAGATTGTGATACATCATCAAAAGCATCGTCTTTTGTAAACTCAATATCAAATAGCCAATTCGCTGTGAGCTTGTGCTGCTTAAATAGTTTATTTGCTTCTACATTACCACTAGGCAAGATGTTACAGTCCACTTCATGCGACTTAGCGGCTGCTGTTCAACATGTTGAACTTATTATTAACCATTTCAAAAATATGCGTGAAAACTCAGAAACAGAATTTGCAGACATATATTTAGATGCTGAGAACCTGCTCGAATTCTTAGGTGAAAAAATTGCAATGCCTCGCATAACTGGACGTCAGCAACACCGCGCGAATGTTAGTGAGCACGATCCGAAAAAATACTTCCGCATTACTATAATAATTCCACTTTTAGAAGATTTCATACATCAGTTAACACTGCGGTTTGAAAAACACAATAAAACACTGACTGATCTTTATAAATTAATTCCGACAGAATGTGTAAAGCCTGAAACAAAATTTGAAGCAAATACATTTTCGTTTTATGGCAGATTTTTACAAGAAAATAATAATAAATCTGAATTGTCGCTTTGGCAAATGAAATGGCGCAAAACCTGCGAAAAGAACCTGCCTAATTCAGCGATGGAAGCACTTGGAGAGTGCAATAAAGAGATATTTCCAAACGTGCATATTCTTTTAAAAATTTTGGTCACTTTGCCAGTTACTACGTGCTCATCCGAAAGTTCATTTTCAACAATGAAGAGATTAAAGACGTATCTTAGAAATTCGACTAGCGAGAGTAGACTCAATGGATTGGCATTAATGTCGGTTCATCGCCGAATAAATGTGCCGACTGAAGAAGTCATTGATTTATTTGCTGCCCAAAAAGCCCGTCGGCTCAATTTAATATTATAAAAATATTGTATACGTACCTATACATAAATAAAATTTTATACACATGAGATTATATGAATATTTATTTTTTAAAGTTGAACCCCCCCCCCCCGAATTAAAATCCTGGCTACGGCCTTGGATGTGACATATGTTCAGATAACGCTTTCTCTAAAATTTCACATTAAAATTGATAATGCTCTTAAATCTTTCAAAGAGTTAAAACAAGTCTTTGAACCCTTGGTGAAGGTGAATCTTGCTCCCGCCCTAGAGAGTAATACGAATAGGTCTAATCTAACATACGATGATATCCAGATTCTCACGCGCTCGAAAGCTAAAAATGCGGAAATTCGTTGGTTGCCGCCAGCACCTGATCAACGCGGTTCTCTTCGTTTGCCCTCTACATCAAATAATGTTCATACAGCGCCGATTACCAGCCACGCTACTGCAATTTGTAATGCTGATGCGACTTGTTCAAGTACTCATTCTTCATCGCTAACTAACAACGCGTCCACTTCACACCAGGGTTGATATTGGCTTAGTTGTAAAAGGGTCAAAATTCATACAAAAATAGGGCTTTTTTCACAAGAATGGGGCCTTTAGTTCAATATTAAAGACTTTCAATTTGAATATTCAGCCATGACCACAAATATCCAAATAAATTTCGAGTTTTTGGCCCCCAAATTATCGACGTTATGTGCACCAAAATTGTCAACAATTACAGTCCAGACGTAGAGAAACATCACTGAGAGTGAAGTTTTCTTTTGTCACAAAAATAGCGCAATTTAAAATTGTGGGTCAAAGCGATATAGTTTATTTCTTCTAAAGGATACTTCTGAATACATTTTATTTCATATAAAGGGATCCGCTTGAATATTGTATAGGATAATTTAATAATACTTCCACAATTTATCTATTTTTACAAATGATTATGATATCAATGACTGTTAAACATTTTTGTTGATAGTAAGTAAAGAAATAAATAAATAAACTTCAGTTTTTCTTTTTTACGTATCTTTAAATATTTGAACTAAAAATAATACGTGGTTGCTCATATATTAAATAAAAATTCTACTTATTTTCTTGCATTCTTTTTGTATCGATCTTTTCAAGCTTCACTTGATCTTCTCTATACGATTTCTTTCTTGACCATATTCATTTAGTTTTGGCCTTTTGCTTACCCTCAAAACAAAATCAGTGCACTTCTTTATAAACGCATCCAGGAAGTCCACCATTGATATGTACATCCTTTTAGCAGCCTGCAGCGTCTGCTACTATAACGTCTGCTATATAAATGTTCTTGGCTTTGTGTTCTTAACTTGGCTTATTGTTTAGTAGCAACGCCATATTGCTTCTCATTGTTGTCTATTTTGTTGTATTGTTTCTTTTGTTTCCATTTATGTGAAAACAAATGAAAGAAATTCCGTTCTTGACCACTTTTAAATAAAAGAAATCGCACATATAAATTAAGGTTTTCGAAATAAAAACACTTGATTTAATTGGCACTATGTGCCAGTGTAATAACTTTATTGGATGCTCTTCTTAGACTAACTTAAACAACTCCAAATAAACTTATTATATCTTCCTATACTTGTCGCTTCAGCTGCGCTTTTGTCGTTGATATTGTTGTTGGACTTTTAGCTGCACCTTAGTGGTTGTTGCTATTGTTCTTGTATTGCCTGCACTGCTATTGTTGTTGTTGTTGTTGTACCGGTTGAATCTGCTGTTGCAGCGCTGCCGTTATTTTTGGCTTGCTGCTGTTATATTTTGTTGGCTCAGCATTTGGCTTATGTGGGAATGGAATATGCGGCAAAATTGACAAATTGTCACGTACCATCCTCGTATTACAACTGGAGCGGATACGTGTGTTAACTTCTCCCCCCGTTAAGAGGAGCCGTCCCCGGTTTCTTTTAAAACTCTTTCTAAGGCTATGACGTTGTTAATCTTCTTGCGACGTTTTGTGATTAACAAAACTATAACAATGATTACGACTGTTACTATCGAAGAAATGAAAATTAGTAGCCATTGCGTAGATTGTTGATGGATTAGTTCTTTCAGGCTGGCAATATGGCCAATGTTTTTTATATTAACTTCATGCAAGTACGGAAGTGATAACAGCGTAACATGTTCCGTGATATTGACAAATTTAACTGATGCGGGTTGAGGGTGTGAATGACTGATTTTCTTCCAATTCGTAAAAGTTGTACCGTTTATGGTTATTTCACTTTCGAAAGTTACAAGAAGGGTTCCATGCATCAAGATTGCTGAGTTATTTCCTTCCTGTATCTCAGCTGTCTGATCATTCACAATTACTAGTCCATCATCGATCTCTTCAACTGGTGTTATATGGTACGCCGAAGTGGTCTTGCAGGTTGCGAAATTATTGTTCAGTAATTGTCGCACGCAGGAGTTTCCTTTTAGAGGTTGGCAGAATGTGATTGTGGCTGCATCTCTGCAATTTCCGAGAGGTTCATGTAATATTTTGCAGTTGGCAACGGTATTTGTCTCTAACATTAGGATCTTATGTTTACTTATTACAGGCAATATCTTAATTTTACTACATATTTCTTCAATTTTTGGATACTTGATTACGAAATGGATACTATTGCTATCTTGGAATATTTTCTGTTTTGAAATACTTAAAATATCACTTATACTAATATTTGCAAAGTGTTCCGCGATTAACAAATTTTGTATTTCAGTACTATCTAGTATAATAGGATTTATTACATTAACTTTTCCAAGAATGACCGAATAGATGGTATCCTCAATACTCGTTTCGCTTGAGCGATTGCCAGTATAAAAAGCCTGAAAATACAAGAATATTACCTTATATTACTTTTATGGACCTCTTTACCCTCAATCAATAAAGTAGTTCCTAAGTCTTTTTCAACTACTTTTTCGATATAGAGCTTTGTAAATTTGTTCCCTATTCTTCTATTCGTTTTAACATAAACCTTTTCCCCTGGTTCGAACTGTCTAGTTTTTTTCCCAGAATTGAGTCTCTGCAATTCTGCGTGTTGCGCTTTAGCTATTCTTGATTCGATTTCTTTTCGCAGAGCTTCGGGCATAGAATGGACAATATCTATCGGTCGTTTATTTGTGGTAGAATGAATTGTCCTGTTGTATTTCGCAGTGGCGAGTAGAATTAAGTCAATCGTGTCGTTTATACCTTGTGTTAATTTTGTACATCTGGCTATTTCTGAAAGCGTACTGTGGAATCGCTCAACCTGTCCGTTCGTAGTGCTATGATGTGGAGGTGTTGTAAATATGTTTATCCCAAAATGGTCTCTTACTAGCGAGCTAATTGTATGTGAATGGAAAGATTTTTCATTATCACAGACAATTGTCTTGGTGTCCTTGAAAAAATTTAAAATTTGTAGTATGGGTTCTTTAATGTCAACTATTGATCTGGAATTTATTGCCGAAACTATGGCAAATTTTGAGAATTTATCAACACAAGTTAGGAAGTGTTGATTGTCAGTAGAGTAGATGTCGATGTGCAAAATTTCACCAGGCCTTTGAGGTAAGGGTGTTTTGCCAATCTCCGGGTTCGGAGGGTGACGCTGATACTTTGCCTCCCTACAGATTCTACAATTTGAAGTTATTTCTTTTAGGCTCTTACGCATGTCAGGGAAATAGTAATCGTCCAGAACTTGTTTAAGGTTTTCTTGCACCGAACGATGGGCTCTATTGTGCTCCGCTTGCAAGATTTCCCTTTGGTCATTTTTATTAAAGATGTCTGTCACCTGCTTTGCTGCACGTAGGAATTTAACAGCAGGGAACATTGAGATAACTTTATCCTGAATCTTGGCCAAGGTAGGTAGGTCACACAATACTCCGTTGACTACGTTGGGATTGACGCATGACCTAAAAGTCTTCAGAAGATTATCTATATTGGAAAAAACAATACGATGTCTAACTTGGGATTTGAAAAGTATTTTTGACGTAGTTGTTTCAGTATTTCCTTCTTCTAGGATAAGCTGATTTCTGAAACAGTTTATGGGATTCTCAACAGTGGGAATTGTTTTTGTCAGTGACTCCTCACTGTGGACCGTGTTTGATGAATTGCTAGAGTTTCCTAAAGCATTGATATGTTGCCTCGACAAGGCGTCGGCTACAACGTTCGCCCTACCAGGTTTATAAAAGAATTTGGGTGAAAATTCCTCAACAAACGCTCTCCACCTTTTCAACTTTGAGTTAGGATTTTTATCTGATATAGCGAACGTGAGAGGCTGATGGTCAGTAAAAATACTCAACTGCTTAACACCATAAAGATAATTTCTGAGCTTTTGTAAAGCCCAAACTATTGCGAGCAGTTCACGTTCATTAGTTGCGTAATTCTCTTCAGTCGAAGAGAGAGTCCTGGAAATCATGGTTATAGGCCGTCCCTCTTGAGAGAGAACTGCTCCTAAAGCATGTGACGATGCATCTGTGGTTAGTTCGAATGGCTTTTCGTAATCAGGATAAAGTAGAAGTACGTCCTCTGACGCCAGTATTTCCTTTATTTTGCTAAAGGCTTTTTGTGCTTCTTGATCGAAATCTATCCGAACGTTTTTTGATTGGTTAGCACCAATATTTCCATTTTCGCCTCGCAAGTATCTTGTTAGCGGTTTAGCAATTAACGCATAGTCCCTGATAAATCGTCTGTAGTAACCAGACAATCCAAGAAATGATCTTAAGCCTCGGAGTGTCTTAGGAACCTCGTAATTAATGATATCCTTTACTTTGTCCGGACAGGTTTTCAGCCCGTTCTTGGAAACAACGAAGCCAAGGAATTCCACCTCTTCTTTGAAGAATTTTGTTTTTTCTAGTGAAATCCTCATGTTAGCTTCAAAAAGTTTCTTCAAGACACGCCTTATATCCTTCGTATGTTGTTCATAGCTAGAGGAGAATATAATTACGTCATCTATGTAAACGTGACAACTTTTGCCTATCTCGTCCCTAAGAATGTCGTCAATTGCTCGCTGAAAAATGCTTGGAGCATTTTTCAATCCAAATGGAAGTCTACAGAACTCGTACTTGCCGTTATTGACAGAAAAAGCTGTCTTTTCTCTGTCACGCTCAGCGAGATTTATCTGGTGGAAGCCAGACTTGAGATCTAGAGTAGTAAAGTAGGAAGATTTCCCTAAATTTGAGAGAATAACCGAGGTGTCCGGAATCGGGTACCTGTCGCTTGTTGTTTTTTCATTGAGTTTCCTAAAGTCAATGACCAAACGCATTTTACGCTCTCCTGTCTCAGTGGTTCCTTTCTTGCCTACGACCCATATTGGATTGTTATACGGAGAGCGAGAAGGCCTAATGATACCGTCTCGTAGTAGTTCGGAAATTTCCTTATTCACAAACTCGGATGCGGCTATTGGGTAAGGATAGGACTTGGAGTAAACTGGTTGGTCATCGTTTGTTCGGATTGTCGCTACGATATTGGTATTATAGGGCAAGGCTTCATTTGGATCTGCAAAAACTCCTGCCTGTTCTTTGATAATGAGAGAGACTTGTTTTTTGTGATTTGGGTTTGATAAAATATTGTTCACCTCGCGGCAAAAAAAATACAAGAGGGCTTCCCGTTTATTATTGTAGCAAATCATTCCTTTTTTCATATCAAGAGGCGCACCAATTTCCTTGAGAAAATCGAAACCGATAATGCCATCGAATGTTTGGAGTGACGGAAGAATAAAAAACTGAGCGTTTGTGTCGAAAATATTCATGGTGCACTTTCTTTGGATATTTTCGGTACCGTGAATTGATTTAACTAGGAATGGATTTTCAATATGCTTGACACCTTTGAGGGTTTCTAAATTTGTAATGTAATTCTTTGCGGCACCCGTATCTATTAAGAATTTTAATTTCCTCCCTGCCAGTGTTCTGGTGACGTAGGGCAGGAGGGATCCTGTTCTAAAAAATTAATCTCGTCCGTTGCCTCAATCTCCTCGTCCTCTGGGATATCGCCGTCGTCGTCTCCATCTTCGTCCTCGTAATCCCCGGGGAAGTAGAGGTTTTTGGCAACATAAAACCCGGGTGTGTCCCGGTCATCGCGTCCGCGCTGCCTCAAATGGTTCACACGTTGTAGCTTATTGGCTGGCAATCTATCGCTCTCAATAGGTCTTTTCGCTGGTCGGATAGCTTGAGGATTAGGGCTTAGGAAGGGATTTCTGTTGAAGTTTGGCGCAGTGTTGCGGAACAGTCCCTCTGGCTTATTGTGCCTAAAGCGGGATGACGTTGGGTCTGTGTCCATAGGCACTGGTCGAGGATACGCGTTCGTTACTCTTCGATAGTGGGGTGAATTATGAGGGCCATAATTATTAAGTTTTGTGAAAGTACCCACTTGGTTTCGATTTGGGCTTATAAATGCCTGTGCGAAAAGGGATCGTGCATGGTTTGATTCAAGCTCTTGGGCAAGAGCTAGAGCTGTTGGCATGTCTGTCGGTCTGGAGGAGAAAAGAATGTCACAGAGGGGTTTGTTAAGTCCCGAGATGAACACTCGAAGGGCGTCTTGTCGGTACTTATTATTAAGGGAGTTTATTAGTTCCGTATTACCGTAATGTGTCATAATATTTTTGTTTACTATTAATGACAGTTTCCGTTCCACGTCGTCGTAGAACTGGGAGATTGTGCGTTGCCCTTGCCTTAAGGTAGACATTTCCTGCTCTACCAGGTAGATGGGCCTCTTGTCGGCGTAAGTGAAGTCTAGACGAGCGATTATGGCGTGAAAATTTAAAATGGTATTGAAGGATGACAAAACCATATTTGCCGAGCCCACCACCTTATTTCTCAAAATGGCAACCGCCTGGTAGTGCTTGGAACTACCGTCAAATTCCTCAAAAAGTTTATACGCAGCATGGGCAGCCTGCCTCCATGATACGTAGGTGGCTCTATCGCCACCGAACTCCGGTAGTGATTTTATAAGATCGAGTGATTCCTCACATCTGACGGTCGGGTCAATTGTTACTGGTTCGTATTGCGTAACGGTGGTCGGTGTTTCTAGGGTTTTTAATCTAGCGGTCAACTCGTCGACGGAACCCTGGAATTCTCGTCTTGTTTGTTCCGTTGCAGCCCTTATTGCGGCATTAACGATGGCTTGAAGAGCTTGAGGATCCATCTCAATCGTTACAACTTTCTTTATTACTAACTATTTGTTATCTTTATTTTCAGATTCTAGGTTTTCTTCAACAGTTAATTGACTGAGATTTAGTAAAAGTACAAGGGTTTTTTCTTCAAAAAAAACTTTTTAATTAATTTAAAATTTTTCTAATTAATTCAAAGACATACAAAACATCTGGAAGAACTCAATTCTTAAGTAAACATTCACTTACATATAAAATATTCTACTCATCATTTCTTAAAATCTCGATTGCTTCGGTGGGTGCAACAAATACGGGATATTCTCTGCAGCTGCGGCAGTAATTGACTCCTTCGTGAATTAACGAACGTTTTTCCTTTCTCGTTTCAGGTAGGTACTGGAAGGTTTTTTCCAATTCAGTTCTTTTCAGAAAAATTTTAGATATTTTTCACTTGTTTTTTCCAGTATTGAAAAATTAAGATTTTTTCACTTCAGTTTTATTTTTCAGAAGATTTTAGATTTTTTTACTTCAGTTTTTTAGTATAGAAAAATTTAGATTTTTTCACTTCAGTTTTATTTTTCATTAGATTTTAGAATTTTTTACTTCAATTTTTTCAGTATAGAAAAATTTAGATTTTTTCACTTCAGTTTTTTCAAAAAAGAAAAATTTAGATTTTTCCACTTCAGTTTTTTCAAAAAAGAAAAATTTAGATTTTTCCACTTCAGTTCGTTTTTCAGGAGATTTTGGATTTTTTCCACTTCAGTTTTTTCAATATAAAAAATTTTACGTTGTTTTTTTTCAATTTAGAAAATTTTTACGCTGTTTTTTTCAATATAGAAAATTTTTAACGCTGTTTTTTTTCAATATAGAAAATTTTTAACGCGAGTTCGAGCTCACTGGCCACTTTCAATTTTCCTTTTTATAAAGAATTTTTTTAGTGGCCCCACGTTGGGCGCCAATTAAGGTTTTCGAAATAAAAACACTTGATTTAATTGGCACTATGTGCCAGTGTAATAACTTTATTGGATGCTCTTCTTAGACTAACTTAAACAACTCCAAATAAACTTATTATATCTTCCTATACTTGTCGCTTCAGCTGCGCTTTTGTCGTTGATATTGTTGTTGGACTTTTAGCTGCACCTTAGTGGTTGTTGCTATTGTTCTTGTATTGCCTGCACTGCTATTGTTGTTGTTGTTGTTGTACCGGTTGAATCTGCTGTTGCAGCGCTGCCGTTATTTTTGGCTTGCTGCTGTTATATTTTGTTGGCTCAGCATTTGGCTTATGTGGGAATGGAATATGCGGCAAAATTGACAAATTGTCACGTACCATCCTCGTATTACAACTGGAGCGGATACGTGTGTTAACTTATATGAATCTGTTGTGCGGAGTTTTATGTGTTTGCTGTGCAAACTCACAAACAGTATTTCATTTACTAAAAGCATTTTTTGTGTTACTACATTTTTTTTTCATTATTATTTTTACCTCATTTTGCAAAAAGTATAAATATTGACTGTTTCTTCATTCGCCAAACCAATTCATTTATCAATTTTCATGCAATTTTGCTTAAGGTTTATTTTTTCTCCCAGATTATTTTTTTTTCTTCCTTGACTTCTCAGCTTCCATCTGTCAATATTTTTGGCAAAGTTTTGTTGTTATTCTTTTCTTTTTTTTATATTCCTAATTAACACCATAAAAGTATTGTTTGTAGGCGTATGTTGGTCGCCAGTTATGGCATTCCGATTGTCTATTCTTCTCACACACATACACACTCGTATATCTGATGAGTACAATGACAGGTTTGGTGAATGGTTGCTTATAGCTGCTCGGTTGTTAATTAAAAGTTTTCTTGTGGTTGGAACGAGTTGACAAAAGTTTTGAAACTTGTTTATAACTTTATTGTATAATGTCAAGATATATTTTGAGTTTAAGTGTAGAGAAGATTCATTATATTCTTGTTCTTTATTCTTTTGTTGTTCATTCATTTTATTCAGATATTTTCTTATTGGATCTGTACATAGTGTCAAAAAAAAATAAAGTCGTCGTTAATGACTTTCTGTAGTTTCGGCATGGTTTTCAACTTTGATTTTTATTAAGTCCACATTTTAAATTCAAAATTTTTTCAATCTTGTCAATTAATCTAGAGACTATTTTTCATAAAGTATCACTTTTATAATGATTTCTGTCGCAATATTTCATCAAATTATTCGCACAACTTGGAATGATGATAATAATAAACTTAGAAAGATATCTGAACTTCCTTCCGCCTTACAGCATCTTGTTGTATAGCAAAACGAAGACCTATAACGAAGGAAGAAACGAGCGACAATATAATTTTGTATTAAAAAATGTAGTGCTTACCCTGTCTCGCACGATCAAAAGTGTTCGTTTCACTGTACATTCCTATCCCATCTATCCTCCTTTAGGGAGGATCATCCTCCTTTTTAAGCTAAAAATTTCGAAAACCTCCGAACATGCTCCAATCATCCTCCTTTAATATCCAAATTATAACACATATTTTTCAACAATAATACAACGAACACATTGGGCGCAACAAGCGACAATTGTCACTTTTAATTTACTTGTATTGCTTATGGGACGCATTTTTCGAGACTTTGTGACAACATTGTTGCGTGGCATTGTTGTCAGCTTCAATTTGATTCTAATTTGACAGACGACAAAAGAAAATTTCTTCCATTGCTTACATTTGTCATCAGAGATGAGAAATTAAAATGTGCAGAAACAGTAGCAAACAAAAGAAAATTTAACGAAATATTTAGTTTAACAAAAATAATTCTTTGTAAATGTCAAAAATACTTGCTGCTGAAGTTTGTTGCTGTCGTGTCCATTATAATCGTGTTGGGTGCCATTTCGCTTTAGAGACGTGCTGTTTGTCGCTTGTTGTGCTCAATTTGTTCGGGTTATAATAAAATTTCTGTTTCCGTACTCACTTCAAGTAACTTGAAGTTACTTAAAAGCGTTTCATTACACATATTTCGAGCTCGAGAGAGAAGAAGAACAAGCAAAACTTCACTCTCTGGAGCTCAAAACTATCTTGAACTTTACTTGAAATCAAGTCAATCAAATTTACTTAATTCATCTAGAATCGGCAGATCAAAATTTTCTATTGATTTGTGAAAATAAATTAAAATTTTGTCCACAAATATTAGTGCTAGTGTGTTAAAGTGTAAAAATAATTAATTTGAAGCAAATAATCATTGTTTCTACAACAAAATTGTGTAAACATCTGTTGTGCTTGAAACTTGCTTAAAGTCGTTTCCGTAATTTTTGATAAATTCTATCATTTAGATAGATAATTAAATTACTTGAAATTATTACGGAAACAGACTTAATAGTTTGAACAAATTGACGACGACAGCAACGACAAGCTGTTAATTTAGGAATAAGACCGAATTTTCTTCATAAGAGATACATGTAAAAAAATTTTACAGATATGTGCTGCACTCCCGTGGTCGTGGTCGTGATCTAGAGCGTGGCTCTATTTTATTCACAACAAATAACCCAGTGGTCCGCGGATTCGCCACGGACGTTCCAGCAACCATCCTTTTTTTTTTTTGTGGGCGGTGAAAGAAGGTGTGGCAAACATTTTTTCCCGTAAACCATCTCGTGCTCGAAAACAATCTACTGCCAAAATTTCAGCTCAATCGTCCCAGAAGTTTTGGAGTCTTAATGATTTCTTTAAAGTGGGCGTTATTATAGTGCCACCACTATAATTATCATAAATATCATTTTCATTGATTTGTGGAGGTAAAAGAGGGCGTGGAAACCCAATTTTGGTACAATTGTCGAAAGTAAACATACCAACTGAATTACAAAATTTTAATCTCAAACAATAGAAACAGTCTGAAATATTGCATTTTAATTGATTGTGGGTGGGATATGCAAAAACCTAATCTAGGAAGTAAGTAATACACGTTTTAAGTTTGAGCGAAATCCGTTTAGCTGTTTAGATTTGTATAAAAGTCAAACAAACAAACTAATAAACAAACAAAAAATGATTTTTATTAATATAGACAGATAGGTAGTTGCATTCACGTGGTTGTTGATCTAGAGCAAGGCTCTATTTTATTCACAATGCAAAAACAAAATATAGAACCAGCTCTTATACTGGCTCTATTTTTTCTTATCTTAAAATGCTGCCAAGCTTAAGGCATATTTTTCAAAACGAGCATAGTTGGCAAATCTGAATTACTCTTCGACGAGTTTTCGTCTCATTACTCGCAATGGTATTTTGACACTTCATAGCTAGTGGTGCCAAATTGTAATAAAGTTGAACTAAAACTGTTCCACTGAAATTTGATCTGATCCAGTGCCACGGGAATACAGCTATTGTATGGTTGCTGTCGTCGTCAATGTGTTCAAGCTATAAATTCGAATTTCGCCGCACACTACAAATTAGCACACTTAAGGCCATTCTATCTATCAAAGTGAATTTGATTATTGCTTATAAAAATTAATAATTCGGATATGCTTCGCCAAATCTCATCGATATTGAAATGAAATGTGGCCAACAACGAACAAACAGTGGACGAAGATGAATTTGAGGAAATGCACTTGAAATAAGATATTGACAATGTATTTAGTATTCAGTTCTCTAACTAAAATTACATATCAAAATGTTTTTCCCCGCTAAATAATGATCCTCCTTTTATTCTCCTTTTGCAATAAAAAACATCCATTTTGGCAAATTTTTGAAGGAAAATTCTCATTTTTGACAAAACTGAAATGGGATGGTTAGTTATGCAGCAAGATGCAGTTAGTCTCTCGCCAAACAAACTATCGAAAAAAAAAAATACTTTTAGTAAATTGGTTATGGAAAACACGGACGATTTCATAACAATTCTTTTTTTTCGTATCATGGCAACAAATACAAATAATGTATAAAAAAAAATAGTTATTCTTAAGTCATATGAAAGGAAATCAAAATTACAATTTTTAATCAAATTATTTCAAGAACAAAAACAAGTATATATGAAAATATATTTAATTTTCAAGACCTCTTTTGAAAGGTAAAAATCAAATAAAAATTTTTTTAGGCAGGCTTAAGGCAAAAGCATTTGAAATTAAGGCATATTTTAAAAAATGTAAATTTTTATATAAAAAATTCCATTTGCATGTTAATTTTACATCATCATCAGTACAATTAAATGTTTCGTTTTCTTATCAAGTATTTCTTTTATATAAAGATGGCGCTGATGTTGGTGTCCTTCAAAAAAGGTGAAAATCGGGCCACATCATAGCGCGGCTCCAGATCGTCTGAAAAAAAAGAAACAAATGCATTCGAAAATAAATCTCTGAATGCACATCTTTTACCAAAATGAAATAAAAATATCAAAAATTTAGAATATGCAGCGTAGAAAAAAAAGTCAAAAGATTTACGTTATATTTGACAATATTGCTGTGTGTAAAAACTAGACAAATTTTTCAAAGACGCTCATTTTGGTAAAATACGCGTAGAATTACAATAAAAAACAACTAAATAAAAATAAAATCGGTCGATTAGTTTGTTTGCAGTAGTTACGCCTGTTTTGAAAAAGTATGTTTCGAGAAGAACTCATTTAAAGCTTCAAACTGTAAAAGCATCAAAGTGATTTATAACTTTCAAAGTGATTTCAAACTGCAAAATAAAATTGTAACAAATAAATATTTTTCTCCTCTCAAGGTATAGTTTATATAGTACGTATACATAGAAACATTACATACACACATACACTTTTACATACGCACATAAAGCGAACATCACGCCCAATAGGCAGTGGCAGGTATTCGAAGGGCTACTAGTAGGCCTTGAAATGGATGTCGGAGGCCTACCCTACTCATATCCAAGCCCATATACTTTTTTATATGAAATGGCCAAATTTTCCGTGTCTTCCGCTTTCCCTGCTTTAAAGAGGCCTGCTATATGCACTCCTTTAGAATTGCTTAAAGGGGTTAACCAAAAAAATTATAAAATATTTTTTTCTTACTTCTTTTTATATATATATAAAAGCTTTTTATATATAAAAGGTATAAAACCTTTTTATATATATATATATATATACACAAATATACAAATATATCTACAAATGTAGACACCATATAAAATGTATGGAAAGCTGCATCACTTTTTTTACTCAACTCAAAATTTTTTGATTTCAACTTGTCAAAACATGCCTTTGTGTCAATTTTATTATTCTTTGCTTTCTTATGCACGTTTGTATGTTTGTATATGTGTGCTTTCATATATGACTTTATTAAGTAAAGTAAGGGAGTTTGATACAAATAAAGAGTGTTTTTTTCAAAGGTATAGAATTTTCGACAATGATATCTGTCAGAGCAGTGTCATAATTGGCACGTATATTTGACATTTAAGTGCTAGATTCTTTGGAAAATTAGTACCAATCATCTAGATGACAAATTTTTCCAGCAGGACCACGCAACATACCGTAGAGAGGGCCAAACCATCACTTTATTGGGATAAACATTTGGTGATCAAATCACCTGAAGAAATGGCCCAGTCAATTGGTTGCCTAGATCAATTATTGGACTCAATGCGACTAGAGATACGTCAAGTTACACATCTATGCTTATAAATCAGTTACAGTTGACGACTTAAAGCCAACTTTTCATGCTTGCTACAAATGTAGACATCCAACCGTCTACGTAAGTTTACAATACCGAGCACATGAAGGTTAAATAAAAAGAAATGCTCGGAAATGAATTGAAATAAAGAATAATTATCGAATTTATGAAATTGCGAGAAGCTTCGCTTCTCTCTAGTGTTCAACGACGCATAATTGTTTTTTTACAGCAATATGGCCTATATATTGGTGTTAAATGCCATAAAAGCCTTAGTTTAAAGAAAGCACATTAAAGAAAATAATGTTTTGTAGGTTGTTCCCCATATGCAGAATTTTTTATCAAAAAACGAAAACAGCCGTATAGTGAAACGTGAAAGATTTTTTAAATCCTCCAAGTGAAGATGCTTTTCTGAAAAAATTGATTTGAAGTTTAAAACTCAAATTTTGGAGTAAGATCAACAAAATTGAGAATCTATAATATAATTACGCAAGCACATTTTTTGTGATAACTATCAAATCTATACTCTAGACGCGATTTCCATAAATGGGGTAGCAACCCTATCGGAAATTTTAAAGTGCTTTATTAAAAAGCAAGTAAAAAGGGCTTCACTCTGCCTATGAATAGTGCTTTTAAGAAGTGCTTTGCTCTCGCTACGCAATGATCTTTAAAAAATCGCTTTGCTTTCACGATTTTCCCTAATTTCACTATTCGTAGTTCGTAAATCTTGTCGATGCTGTCGTACATCGTACATACATCGTAGTTCGATGTATTTATTTTTCTCATCACTACTTATTATTACTCATCACTAGTATGCGCGGGAAGTTTAATTCGTGAAACTGTTTCAGCAAAAAAGTGAAAAATAGTGAAAGTTAAATAACGTTTATAAAAGTAATAAAATGAGTGGGAAGTGGTGTGGTTATTCAAAACGCCATTTTAAAAGATAAGTTCGGGCAAAAATATACACCATAAAAAATGAAGTTGGGCTTGCAGGTGCAAACGAAGAAGGTGAATCAGCAGCAGAAAATTGAAGTGGACGTAGCAGGGCAGATTATATGCAAAGTGCTGTAGAAAATGAAACACCACCAATAGTGCCAATAGTGAAAATATAGAATGCGAAAGAACAATACAAATTTCGTCAGAAATTGACATTACAAAAAAAAATTCGGGAATGAGTAGTGCAATTTAAAGTTAGGCGAGACGCGAGTGATGGCATTTAGCGAATTCTACAAAGAGTGGGCTTAAAAGTGCCCTCTTCAACAAAAAATTTATTTTCAAGAGCTCAAAATAATATCACTATTTGCACGCGCGTCAGTCCGGGAAACTACTTCCACTATGGACTAGAAAGAAGTATTTGTGAGGATTTGAAGTTGTCATTAGCAGAAGATATTGAAATTTTTGGAAGTAGATATTGCAATAGACGGATTACCCTTATACAGAAGCTCTGCTATAGCCTTATGGCCTATTTTGAGTTCCATATCAAACTGCGGCAATATCATACCTTTCTCATTCGAGCATATCTTTGTTACAGGAAACCTGAAGATATTAATGATTTTCTGCTGGATTTCGTTTTGGAGATGGAGAGTTTAAGTGAAAGAGGTGTTATCGTCAACGTTAGAAGGGTTTTTATTAAATTGCGTGCATTTGTTTGTGATGCTCCAGTGAGAGCCTTTGTTACGGGAACTGTTGGTCATACTTCCTCCGCAGAATGCTCTAAACGCTACCAGGAAGCTAGAAAAAAAACAATCGGCTGACCTATAGTAATGCAGTTGCAGAATTAAGAACAGAATCCGACTTTCAAATGCGAAAAGATAAAAAATATCATTGCAAACGCTTTGTCAATGCCGAACATATTTTGGAAAAAATTGGTATTCAAATGATTACACAGTTCCCCCTAGATGCAATGCATCTCATTGACTTGGGTATAATGAAAAAAATGTTGGGCTTAATACGGAATGGGAAAATGAGCGTATGTAACTTGAAGTCTCATAAAAAATTAGAAATAAATAAAAGATTCATTTCGTAAGTCATTCATTCCAAAAGAATTTAATTGAAAGCCTCGTTTTTTTTACGATGTTTGTAGATGGAAGGCTGTGAAGTTCCATATCACTTTTCGAAACAATAACTAAGCGCTTTTTTAATCACTTTTCACTTTTAATCACTTTTTTGCTCGTAGCAAGAGCAAAGCGCTTTTTTAAATCACTTTCCGTAGCGAGCACTAAGGTCTTCTTCACAATGACATGCCAATGTTGAAAAAATTACTATTAAAAACGAAAACAAAGCGCTATTGTGATTTTTTAAAGTGCTTTGTAAATAGTTTCGAAGCGCTTTGTTTCCTAAAGGGAATTGAAAGGTCTTGCTCTGTTAATGTGCAATAAGGTCTTATTTTTTCTTAAATATTGTGTATTTTTAAAAAAAAAAAAGCTAAAACAAACTTGTGATGCCTAAAAGTATGTGATAAATTTTTATATAATGCTATGATAAGTAATAACTGGGCTACTTAACAATTCAACAGAAGCACCGAAAGTTTCTATGAAATCCTTAATTCAACGGTAAAAATATTCCTTAATAAAAACACAAAATAACTTATCAATATATATTTTTATTTTGCCGTTTTCACGCCACACGGTATTACTAGTTTCAAATATTAGCCTTGACACATGCTTATGACGACGCAGAAATCATTTTCTTCACCATCACAGATGTGGGCTGAAATAAAAGGAATAAATCTCACTTTATCCTCGCAACATTTTTTAATACAAATTTGATATGCATTCTGGGGAGCACTGCATCCAAAAGACATTCCATATATCCAATTGTGCTCCTTCTTAGCGTTCTCGAGAAGCGCATTCGAAATTAATTCTTATGAACTACTACTGAAAGGCAGTTCGAATACCATTCAACTTCAGTAAAAACTCTAATTATATTTGCAATTGAACTCAATAAAAGACTCCCATCCTTTTATTAAATTCCTCAAAGAAACCTTCCTTTGAATATATTCTGGAAGCACTTTTGGATCCTCCTAATGGGATGCATATGTTAAAAGAACGCCTTTTAGATATGAAACTGAAAGGGGTGCAATTCAAAACTTTCCCTTCACTTTATCTTGTTTTCGAAGCACCTTTGTTCTGGGGATGTGCCCAGCTTTCTTGGGTTTATATTTTAACCAATTTTTTACGAGCCGTCGAGATCTTGACCACAAACTTTTGGCGTTTATCTTAAAATAATTAAAGATATTAAATATTGTGTCATTTTTTCGACTTTCCGACCATTTCTTTAACCCTCTCTCACCTTTCTAAAGTCTCACCTGGGAAGACAAAAGAAGAGTAAAAAAAGCCTATTTTACTTGCATAAAAAACAAAAACAAACAAATGGGTTATTGATATCAATAGCCAAAATTTCAAATGGCTATTTGGAAAAAATAATTATAAAAAAATATGCAAATATTTTTAGTCTTTTAAGTACTATCAACATACAAAGTACCTACCATATTTTTACAAATATGTGAGTTTCGAAAAGTGTCCTATTTGACATAATAGAATCAGCAATATCGGAAAATGCTTAAACTAATAAGTTTAGCAGACAAAAACAGCAACACCAGCATCAACCTCTAAAACGAAAAAAGTTTTGCGCCAACTTTTAAAAACCGCTTAAAATTATCTCTTAGCTCAGCACCAACAACGACAAAAAAAAAACTTACTTTTGCACCTGCAATTTAACGCCAGCAGTTGTTGTTGAAAACTTAAGTTTAATTGTTGTTTTTTTTCACCAATTTCGTTTGTTTTCTTTTCTATCTACAAATTAGTAAACATTATTCAGTGCTTAAAGAAAATGAACGGGTTAAGGGAAGAAAAAAAAAACTGAAAATCAAGTGTTGCCAACTACTTATGCGCAACACCAACCTGCCCAAAAGTAACTCCGCAAAACCTTCACTTTGGACAGCCAGCGAGGCAGTCATCAAGACAAGGCAAAGGCAAACTTTTCTTCAAATTGAATTTAACAAATTTTGCCGCGTTGGCCTTAAATTGCAGCAAAAAATAAAGCAATTCAATGCTGCGTTGCAAGTTCGACATCAGCAAGTTTTACTTCTATTGCTGCGGCTGCTGCTGTTGCAACAGTTTCAGGCAAACTTTGCACGAATAGAGCGCAAAAAAAATCATCAGCACCAACAGCAGCTAGAGTTTAATCTATCTTTTTTGTTGCTTTTATGGCTGTTTGTTTTTTTTTTTTACACTACTCTCTGTGCTGCTGCGATTTCATTCGTTTTAATCGATTCCTCTTAAGCATAAAGTTTTTGCGCCAACATCCTTGTAACCATAATTAAAAGTTGTGGCAGCTCAGCGCCAAAAACACTTGTGGCGCAAATAATAATTAATATAAATTGAATTGTCGATGGCCGCCGTTTTTGCCAAGTTGTTGTAACTGTTGTTGTTAGCGTAAGTGTGGTTGTAAGATGCTAATAGCCTAAAATTAAATTGCTATCAGCATTTAGACAAACGCTGAGATAAATCAAAGGCTAAACACTATCGGCCTTCGGCTTTCCATCTCAAGCGAAATATCTGCCCTTTTGGTGCGTGAACGTGAATTATGCTAAAATTATAAAAAATTTAAAATTAAAATAAAATTTAATGAAACACTTTCGGAAAATTATAAGGAATGACTTCAGAAAAGATATAAAATTAAAGTAATTCTAGAAACATTCGCTTATGCAATAGCAGTAATTTAAAATAATGGTATAAAAGATCATTGCTATAGAATTTTTCAAAATGAGTTTCAAAAAATGTGTGCTTGGCCGTCGCGTACAAAAGAAGTAAAATATATTACTTCAATTTACTCTAAAATAGTGCTATAAATAAAAATTAAATAATGGAGTCTGACTACTGAATTGCCAATTTCATATATTGAATACAACAGATTAAATCTGTTTAGCACAACTTCGAAACAAAAAAAAAATAATATGTTTGAAACACAATTCGAAATCTTAACTTCGGAGTTAAGATATAAGCAAACAAATAAAAATTTCTTATTCTCAAATATACTTTAATATCTTAACTACTTAATACTAATTCAAATTAAAACTGAATATAAGCTCATTTGACAAGCGAAAATTATCAAATTAAAACTGTTATTATAACTAAATCATAACCGTAATAATCACAATCATTTGCATTTAGATCCTCATACTAATCATATCATATATATTCAGGTACCCATGCTCATCATACTATAAACGTTATATTAATCTCACCATATCATACCCATCAAGCCACACAAAATTTGCCCCTAAACAAAACCGAAATATATCGATTTAAATATAAAACACTTATTTTGGTATGAACAGACGTGTCAAACTATTCATCACACTATATTTATCTTACGATACTAATCATATCAAACTCATCATATCATAGCTATCATACTATCCATCACTTGATACCCATCATAGGGAGGGTCATCGTATCATACCTTCATACCAAGATTTTACCGTAAAAAGGTTGAACTTGTAATGAAAAACTTGCATTTCAAGTTAAAAACCGGAATAGTTATAGTTTTTAAAGACTATTTTCTTAACGGACCAAATGTGTTGTTATAAAATCGCAGCACCTTAGAAATTTTTTCATTGATCTAATATCTACGCAGGAGTCTGCAACCTTTTTCCTCTCTCGCAATGTCCATGCATCATACCATCAGTTTAGTTTATTTCTAGTATAACCCTTATCTCAAAACTTTCCCCACAATATATTGAATAAAACCAAAATACATTTATCGTTTTAGAAAAAAACCGTTCATTTTGAGTTATTAGATGCATCAAACTAGGTTTTATAGCGTGCTTTGCTTGCAGATTTAAAGCCAAGAGTCAAATTTCATACAACTAGGTTGTACGGAACCAAAATAAAATCGAATTTTATATCATGTATAACTTCCGCTTTTTGGTTCAAATCTCTCCGTAGGGTACAGAAGGTTAGGCTATGTAGAGGTGGCAGCCGGTGTTAACAAAGGGTGGTTAAATTTGAAGGACCGATGTTGATTTTGATTAAAACACAAATTGTTTAGGAAATTATTGTCATTTCTTTTTATTATGATAATATTGTAATAATATATTATAATAATATCGGCGGCACACCTCCATCCGATGGTCCAAATTTTCGATGACGCTGAGGCATAAGTGAGGTTCTATGCCGTTAATGTGCCGAATTATCTCATCCTTTAGCTCTTGAATTGTTGCTGGCTTATCGACGTACACCTTTTCTTTCAAATAACCCCAAAGAAAGAAGTCCAACGGGGTCAAATCACATGATCTTGGCGGCCAATTGACATCGCCACCACGTGAGATAACACGGCCATTGAATTTGTCGCGCAAAAGAGCCATTGTTCCGTTAGCTGTGTAGCAAGTGGCACCATCCTGTTAAAACCACATATCATCCACATTCATATCTTCCAATTCAGGCCATAAAAAGTTCGTTATCATCTCACGATAGCGAACACCATTCACAGTAACTGCCTCACCGTCCTCATTTTGGAAAAAATACGGCCCGATGATGCCGCCAGCCCATAAACCGCACCAAGCAGTCACTCTTTGTGGGTGCATTTCGACAATCACTATTGGATTATCATTCGCCCAAATACGCATATTTGGACGATTAAATTGACCGAGAAAATCACGAAGTGCACGATATGCATTTTGATTTTAACGCCCATTTTCATAATAAGCCTGAATAACTTTAACGCGTTGCTCAATTGTGTATCTTTCCATGGTTCAAATTGAGTTAGTCTGAAATTGAGAAATGTCAAATGAAATGCAGAGAAAAACTTGACGTTTAGGTGTGGTTCACATTTAACATCGGCCCTTAAAATAATAACCACCCTTTATCATCTAAATTAAAAGTTTCCACAGTTTCAGTATAGCTCAATTCGATTATTCAATTGTTTTTTTTTTCCACATTTTGAATTAAATTGGCAACAAGTAACCACAGAAAACGACACAGTGGAAGCCAAGCATAAGGCACATTTGGTGCCACTGAAATTAATAAAAAAGCACCAAAAAATACACCAGGCGTCGAAATTTTCTTGCGTCGAAATTTTCAAAATGCACCAAATCTGTTGGACAAAGCACCAAGTTGGCAACAGTGCGTAGACATTCATAATCGCGAGCGCTCGTACTCTATGACATTCGCATCCACAGCGATTGGTACATGTATTCGTGCATTAATTTTAATGCAGAAGCAGACCCGTAGCCAGGATTTAACTTAGGGGGGGTTATGATAAAAAAGTATATAAGTAGATACCAGTAAAAAACTAAACGCAAGGATATGGAAATTTTTCTTAACAAATCCAAGTCTACTAGCAAACATGCCCGTTTTTAAATGGCCATTGAAGAGATGACAAGGTTTATAGAATTTTTTATCAAATTAATTTTTTGTACTAAGTTTTCAATTTTTGCGTATGGTTTTTTTGAAAAATAGTCCAAATTGAGAATTTGTAATTGCCTTTTAAAAAGTATGAGTCCGAAAATTAGCACGAAAAGTAAAAATTTCTATGACAAAATTTTACTAATACAACAATACTAGTTTGAAAGATTTAAGAAAGGTTTAAGATTTCTTGCAGTTTATTAAAATCAAAATTAAAATTAGCTATGAAAAATTAAAACTTTTTTTTAATAAGTTCACCTGTTGAAGCTTGATTCACAATATTTACTGGACATTTTACATAAACGGCAAAAAAATGTTTGTCCTTAGAATTGGTTTCTTTTTGGCTATCTTGCGCTCTTATTGATCCCCAGCTTGTGTACAAGTATTTGGACCCGTGTGAACCCTAGTTCGATTTATCATTAAAAGCCAAAATGTTACTGCTCTTGAAAACGATTTCGACAATTGAAATTATGTATATTTAAAAGAAAATATTTCAAAATCATTTGAAATTGAACTGTTCCATTTCCTCATAAAAAATTGATATCATTACTGACAAAATCATTAAGTTCCAATAACAGTTGCTAATCTTTTTTTATTAAAATTTTTTGAGCAGAGGATAAAAGTCATATTTAAATCTCAGATTATTTTTCAAAAGCCGTAATTCGAAAACTAGTTTTTGCACAGCACCAATATCTTATACTATATAATAATATAGTATACTTAGTACAGTATAATATATTATTTAAGTTATCGCATCAAAATAAGTCTTTCTTTGAAAACTGGATCAATTTTATAGTTATTTGTTTTTTCTTTATATTCAAGAATTTAATCAGTCGTAGATTTAAATTTAAGCAATTTGCAATTTAAAAAATAAATTAATTTTTGAATTTCCAATTTGTTTTTTAATTTTTTAACATAATAAAAAATAATTTTACAAATGACGAAGTTGAAAAAACTGTAATTGTTAATTTTTCTTATGAGAATTTGGTAAACTGATTAAAAAATCATCAAATCACCTTATTATCGGACGGTATAAAATGTTATGAGAATTTTTTCGAAAAAAAAAGATATTTAGATTTTAGGTGATTTTTCGAAACCTGTAATTTGAAAAGACTTCGCGCAGGGGGGTGAACACCTAAAACCTGCCCCCCCTTGGCTACGGGCCTGTACAGAAGGCATATTCGTAGCTCGTATATTAACGAGGCATTCGGGACACCATTTGAACGCACTCAATCTTTTCTCTGGTTCGTATATTAAAGTACCACTTCTGACTATGTATAAAACTATCATATAAATCATATAAAATATATAATATCATATAAAATGCCCCATATATGTATATTTTTGATTCATAACATGAGGTCTGATGATTTAATTTTTCATTGTTAATTTTAATTTTGATTTAAATAAAATAATTTAAATATATTTTTTCTATTACTTAGATTAAAGAATTAACAAATAAATTAATTTTGTTTTACGTTTTTATATTTAATTATTTCTCTTTTAAACTTATTTTAATGCATTTGATCAATTTTGTCAGCGAAATTTTTAATTTTTGCGTTTATTTTCCTAATTATTATACAATTAAATATTCTCAATTTGAACCATTTTTCAAAAAATTATTGGCAAGAATCAAAGTTTTTTTCTAATAACTATTTCGATAAAAAAAGTTAATTAACCCTGTGATCTCTCTTTTGGTAAAAAGCATATTCAAGACTGATTTTAAAAGCAAGTGATTTTGTTGGAAAAACTCCCCTGATTGGCTGATAGTTTTTTTTATCAAACCCTTCCCCATAACGAAAAATCCTGGATACGGGCCTGACATTTACATTTAGTATTGTAAATTTTATTGAATATCACATTGTAAATGTTGCTGTTTGCCCTTACGAGCTCACGATTCCTGAACAAAACAGTAAAAATTTAGGTTATTTTTAATCAATTCCTATAGATTTTTTTTTTTTTTTTTTTTTGTTCATAGATTTGGATATATCGTGTATCTCAAAAAGATTTATTCACGCAAGTTAACTTTCTCCACCACTAATAAACATAAATCAAAATTAGCTGAACCACAAGAGGGTATAAAAAGATACACCTGTAACATAGAACAACAGCTTTAACGCCAGCATACTGTATTTAGCAGCTGCAATCAAACTCAAACCATAACATGAATATCCTAGATATACGAATCGCACTCATGCGACTATCTTTGGAACTGTCAGTTATGGGAAACCAATAAAAAAAAAAAATAAACAAACCAACTTAACTGATTTATAGCAAATCGTTTAACATCTTTTAAATAAATCATTACAACACTCACACTTGCACAACAAAAAACCAAAATAACTAGCAACATACCGAGTTGAGAGAAAAATAAACGACAGCACATTCATCTCGAAAAGGTTGCCATTACAACGATTTAGTAACCCAAAGAAATGAAATGTTTTTTTTTTGCCAACCAATGCTAGCACAGAATGGAAGGGTTCCAGCAGTATTGACACGCGCAAGAAACCGGAGACCCATGCATAAATTATAACCACACCGTAAGAGTAGCACAAATGGCAAAAATAAAATAAATGCAAAATAAATACTTGAGCAAGGTAAGTAACGGTGCGACCACAGATACCCCTCACTCCACACCTCTTGATGGTGGCCCTGTCTTAAACATCCGGTATCCTTGTGAAGAATTTTTTGCCTCCGCTGCTGCTACTTGCTGTTCAAGGACTCGTTGCTAGTGTGGCATATGAAAAACGTTCAACTGAAATATGAAACCTCTTCACAAGGTTGCTTTAACACCAACAACTACAACATCAACAACAACATTAGTAGAAAAAATAATAATAATATCCAGCCCCAAAAACAAAAACAAAAACAAAAATGCAAAATAAAGAAAAGCAACTTCAGCTCCAAACTCAGGTCACTTTACTGGAAAATAACTTATGACTCGAGTTAAGTTCGAAGTTTTTTTTTTCTATTCTACATTTACACGAACTAAAGAAGACAAAAACTTAGCAGAACTCGTCAGAACTTCAAAAGAAACAACAAAAAATGAAGAACCGGTGCAAGAAAAATGATTTATATGGTGAAACTTGGGGGCGTAATGGGTGAATTACGCCATGGGTTGGTAGTTGTGGGAAATGGTGCAAAACCGCAACTTCAACAAAAATTCAATCGAGCAGAATATTTGTAGGAGTTTATAGAGGTATAGCGGTTGAAAGAAAGAATGGCACACAATCGGTACTAGACGCGGAACAAGGAAGTGAAGTAGAAAGTCAGCGATTTGGTCACAGTTGGAGCTTTTATTGTATGCACTGCCTGACTGCCCGACTGCCCGATTGCCTGAGTCGCATTTGGCTTCATTGTGCAAGTAAAAGTCCAACAGAAAACTCGCAAAAAGAACAACAAACTTGTTTGTATTCTTTGCACAATAAAGTAGGAAGCAACAACAACAACAACAACAGAAACAAAAAATGCAAAATCACAATCAGGTGGAAAACATTTGTTATTTATGAGTTTTCAAACAGTTGGCAAGAGAGAAAAAAATATTATTTTGTGAAGACGACTTTTGGCATTTGAATAGAAGGCAAAACATCTGAAACAAAAAATCATACCACAAAACAGTTATGCAAGCGACAACAAATGAATCGCAATAAAAATACTTCCACTTTGTGGAGTGGACAGTTTATTATAAAGTTATTAAAGATTTTGTTACTTTTAAAAATTTCTTCTCAGTTAGGAAAATTCTATTAAATTTAATTAGTGAATTAAAGAAAAGATTCACATTCATCATGCATCTTTTAGGAATATTTTTTCCTTCATATTTTAATCAATACCTTCTAACATATTCATAGGAAAAAGTACGCCACAACTAAAAATAAATTATAAAAGGATATGTAAAAAGGCACAATTATCATAATTATCACATAGTTATCAACTCGTTACCGAAATAATCGCTTTTAATTTTAGATTCAAAATCTCTAAAACCCTTATAGTACCTTCTTAAACTTTATTTAGTATTACTTATAGAAGTATTTACTTAGAAGGCACATGAATACTGTCAAAACATTGAACGTACCCATTCCAATAGAAAAGTGGAACATACCCCGTTATTAGCACATGGCTTATAAAATATTCACATGCACATGCCGGAATGCCACCGACCGAACCGTCCACGCACAGTTCGAACGCCGCAAGTCATCAAAGCTGTCAAATCAAGAATGCAGTGAAATCCGATCCGAAAACAAAAAAAACATGGCCCGAGAAATAAATGTCACGCAAAAGCCCATTAGTCGAATTATCAAAAAAGACTTGGGGCTTTTAAAGCCGCGCCGGAGATTTGTTGGCTGCAACTTTAAAAAAAAAACAAAAAATAGAATGAGAAAATGCAAATGTTTTTTAATGAAGCACGCTGATAACTTGCACAGAAAAATCTTGTTTAACGATGAAAACATTTTAACTGTGCAGGAAAAATTTAACAAACATAATAAAAGGGTTTATGTAGGATCATCTAAGGAAGCATTTCAACTGATTCCATGGATCGAAAAGGGTCATCACTCAGCTTTAGTCATGGTTGGGTCGGGTTATCCTACGATGGAGTCAGTGACTTGCATTTCTGACCACAAGGGGTCAAAACATTAACCAAAGTTTGCCAAGAAACCATTTTGGAAGCTATTCTAAAGCCACTTTTCCATTTTCAGTTCCAAAATCAATCGTGGAAGATTCTGTAGAGTTCCAGTAGGATTCAGCGCATTCCCATAAAGTTATAACGACCCAAACCTGGCTCCAAAACAATTTGCTAGCATTCATTTTCTTTGAAGAATGGCCCACTGGTAGTCCAAATTTGAACCCGCTGCATTACAAGTTGTCGACAGTTTTGAAGAATATGGCTTGCCACAAAAAATACGCCAACATTGATTTTTTTAAAGACAGCTTTGATTTGTGCTGTGATCAATTTTCCAATGAGTGAAGTGCGTCGGCTATTGATGATTGGCAAGTCGGACTTTGGCGTGCGTGAAGGCCGAAGGTGGGCATATTTTGTATACAAAATATATCAATAAATATCTAAAAAATAATTGATGATTTCAACCCATTTTTGGTATTAGTCCGCTAAGCTCTAGATACGGGCTTCTAACTGTTAGATATGTGTGTAAAATAGTTGCATGTTAAAGCCAAAGCTGGCGTTTGACTGTCAAAAAAGTCAACTCTTGTAAAGAAATTGATATATCGACCCTCAAGGAAAAATTTTGTCCTGCACTTATTAGAAACGAAAATTTTATTATCTTTTTAACTATGTTTCTAAAACTCTTAAAATCCAAAATAAATAAAAAATATATAAATTTAAGCTTATTTATTTAATAAATTTAATTTATAAATAAATTTAATTTCTTCAATAACGGTATAAGTCAATAAATTTAAAAATTTAATTAATTACACAGGAACCTTTGCCATACCATGAACTACAAAGTGTGCTCTCTTGGTAACGATTAGTGATATCTTCTTATGAATATAGTTCATTTCGCATAACGAATTGATAATTTTAGCCATTTATTTTACGTGACTGTGTAGGAATTAGAAATTTTAAATATAATCATATTTGTGTTGTGTTAATATTTTGAATGTGGTAGAGGAAATTCTAATGTCTGATCAAAACTTAAAATGCTACATATGAAACGGCAGACTTTTTGAGTTATGACATTATTGAAAAAAAAGATTACTAGGCGCGGTGTATCAAATTGATATAAGTTAAGATACAGTTATATAAAAAAAAATTAAATTATTACTTTATTTTAAAAAAAAAAAAAAAGGACCATATTCAATTCAAAATATATTCTATATATGTTTATTAGTATTAAAAGAAGTAAGATATATAAGTACTAAAGTTACAACAAAAAAATCGTCGCTCGTGTCAAGTAGTTCGGCTGCGCCTAACGGAAGGTTAATTAAAAGTGACTTTTTTCAAATTCAATTCATTTTTGAAGTGAAAACTTCTTTAGGCGCGTTGAGCACTTTTTGGTAGAGAGAGTAAAACTATAGATTCGCGATATCATCACGCTGTTAGCGTAACAGAAATTATCCGAACCAACTACTCATTACTCAAGTGATTACCAACCGATTACCGAATCAATATCTGATTACCGAAGCGAGTACCAACCATTAGCCGAACCAATTACCAAAGCGATAACGAACCGATTACCGAAACGATAAAAAACCAGTTGCCAATTGCCAATTACCGAAGCAATTACCAACCGATTACCGTAGCGATAACCAACCTATTACCAATTACTGAAGCGATTACCAACCGAATACCGAAGTAAATACCAACAAATTACCGAAGCGATTACCAAGCGAATACCGAAGTAAATACCAACCAATTACCGAAGCGATTACCAACCAATTTCCGATTACTCTAGCGATTACCAGCCAATTACCAAACCAATTACCGATTACCGAAGCAGTTCCCAACCAATTTCCGAAGCGATTACCAACTACCGAAGTGATTACCGAGCCAATTACCGATTACCCAACAAATATATTATACTCGTATATAAGCAGTTTATGCATTCAATAACGCATCAATTGATAAAAACAGTAAAAAGAGTAGAACGCGTCTGATTTGCCGACAAAAGCTACTTCGGAAACTCATAACAGATATGTTATTTCATAGCTTTAAGTTTTCACATCGGTCGGCAGTCCCCACACTGCCGACTTATTTTTTGTCTTAAATTTAACCTTATTTGCAAAATTGATTTATATAGAATAAAAAGCCCTAAGCTAAAACAATTAATTTATTTTAAATTGATATAAAAACTTTCTTCTGCAGTTCTAATAAATAAATAAATAATTAAGAAAAAAAAAAATAAATTTCCACAATTTACAGAGTTATTCAGTTGTTAGTCTTTGCATGGTAAATTGCTAAAGTATAATGAACATAAATACCAAATACGTGTGTTTACTTTGACAACTAGTTTGTTAGCTCTTAAAAAAACATCCTTTATATATGATGAAACCGAAACAGTATTACAATTTAATCAACATTAAATATTAAAAATATGTTTGACTCCTTCTCGTGGCTAAATTGTATAGAGTGCTTGTTTTAGAATAATTTAAAAAAAATAAAAAAACCACAACAAAACCTGCGAAATTCAAACCCACAACGTTCAAGTTATAACTTCATTACTCTAATAACAATTCAGTCAATTTTTTATAGATACGAGGATGAAAAATGAAACAAGGAATGATTTTTACGGCAAAAACACGTTTTATTTCTCACTATAGTCTACTTTTAGCTCGATACAATTTATCTAACGTTCCTCCAATTTGTTGATCCCGTCCAAAAAATACGTTTTCGGAAGTCCTCAAAATAGGCCTCTGTTTCGGTGATGAGCTCCTCTCTGGTGGTGAATCTCTTTCCGAGGAGCCATTTCTTCAGGTTTCAACACAGAAAATAGTCGCTGGGAGCCAAATCAGGAGAATATGCTGGATGAGAAAGCAATTCGTACTTCAATTCATAGAATTTTGTGAAGGCATGCATTGTTTTGATGGAAAACCACTTATTTCCTTGCCAAATGGGGACGTTTCTCTTTCAAAGCGTCGTTGAAACGATCCAATTCGGCTGCATAGTATTCGCCATTGATCGTTCTTTTCGGTGAAAGGTAATCTATGTAGATTATACCGCGTTCATTCCAAAATAATGTCGCCATAACCTTTCCGGGCGTTAGCACCGTCTTCGCCTTCTTTGGAGCACGTTCGCTCGGTTAAGTTCACTGTTTCGACTGTTCCTTTATCTCTGGGGTATAGTGATGGATCCATGTTTTGTCCACGGCTACTAATCAATGGAAAAAATCCTTCTTACCTTTGTTCACCATCGCTAAACACGCCTTTGAATCAGTCACACGATCGCGTTTATGGTCGAGAGTGAGCAAACGCGGCACCCATCGTGCGGATAATTATTTCATATCCAAATGATTTCGGAAAATGTTCCACACCCATTCGTTTGCGATGCCTACGGCCTCAACAATCTCGCGCACTTTAACTCTGCGATCGGCCAACACGATATAGTAAGTCTTAGTAACCATTTCTGGTGTGGTACCTCATTTGGGCATCCAGTACGCTCGGCATCGCTTGTGCTTGTACGACCGCATCGGAATTCAGTAAACCACTTTGTTACCATTGAAATTGATGGTGCAGAGTCCCCAAAGTATTTAACAAGCCTTTCCTTGGTTTGGCTGATGGTTTTTTGCGCAAAAATTCCATTTTTGCCAAAATGCACAAGATCGTCTGCTGTCAATGGCTGCCAAACACAAACTAAGAGTCGCAGCAAGCTGAAATTTTGACAGTAGTCTATTAACAGATGGTAGTTGACAGAATATGAGTTGCATTTAAAGTTACTATGCGGGAAATTTTATTTTTCACTGAATTGTCAAATGGCTCTCGTATGATAAACATACTACATAAGCTACTGCTTTAGAGTATTCTTACGTGCATTAAATTTTATTCCACTTTTTATTAAGAAAAATTTTATTGTTTGAAGGGTTTGAATTCTAATAAAAAAAAGGATTAAAAAATTCATGATTGTAATGATTGGTTTAGAACTTAGTTCAAGTTAGAAATTAGTTGACTGTGTAGATATTTGCAAGGTAATTTGAAGATATTTTTTTAATTTCATCTTTCTTTGCTAAGAGGAACACAACTTTCTTTAAGATATTTATGTTAAATTTGATGCATAAAACATGATATTTAAATCAACTTCAAAAGATTTGCAAGCATTAAATGTCGTCATCATGCTCCTCATCGGCACCACCAACATCGTCACCATAAACATCATCTTCAGCAACTTCTAACCAACGTAACAGCAGCTGAAAATCACTGCTGGCAACAGCTGGTTGGCGTTTATCCTGACAGCTACTCGTAGTTTATTGTTTTTACTTTATGACTCGTGAACTTGTCGTGCATCAAACTTGAATATCAAAAGTCAAAAGTAAGACGAGAACTCAAGCAGCTCAAGTGTGACACAGGAAGACAGACAGACAGACAGACAACAGCCTTGGAAACCGAAAAGGACCGCAAAATTTTAAATAGTTGAAATGAAGTTATGCTGGTTAGGAAGTAATGCAGGTTAAAATTAATGAAATCTTGCTCTAGTTTAAGTTGTGAATTTGTGCTTTCTTCAATTTTATGGAAAATAATTTAACTTTGTTTTAAAAAAATGTTAGCTTAAAATTGAGTAAAAAAGTATAAAATAAAATTGACACTCACATTCGTACAATCTGCGCACACATGCAGACAAACAAGCTTCCCTAATGGCAAACAACAAATAATGAATTCGCAAACGTGCTCCATTGAACTGACTGCCAATATTTGCAGCCACCGACTTGGCTTTGCTTACATCCCTCAAGATGTGCTTGCATCTGGGAAGCATAGCTATGCATGGTATGGTACTTTTTTCTTAAACAAACTCAAAGGTTGCCGTAGTCTCTGTGACACACAAACACATTTATACAAATTCATTTCCGGCGCGTTGTTGACACATACAAATAAATTTTTGCGGACGTTTTTCTGCCTTGAGAAAAAGTTTGCTGAATTTTTTTGCACTAATACATGCATTCATGGAAACACACAGACACGCACACACAGGAAAACACATACGGCACTCATTTGTATGTATTTAGTTCTGCACGCAAACAGACATGCAACTAACGTGCTTTACTGTATTTTCTTCTATTTCTCTTCTTTCTGGCATGCAGTTGTCTTCAGCACAACATATCCTGGAGCCTTATAGTGTGCTGATGATGCTGCTGTTCTAGTTGTTGTTGTTAATGCACATTTTTTTTTTTTTTGCTACTACGGCTGCTTTTGACGCTGATGCCTCGCTCAAAAACTTGATTATTTTATGCGTTCTATGTGCGCTCACTTCCTTGTGAATTTGTTTGTGTGTGTGTGTTTTTCATGCGACGACTTCCTCTGTCAGTTGCATGTGTGAGTGCCTGTTGGTGTTGCATCTACTTAACAACTGACAAATTCTTTGCCTAGTAATCTTGTTAGAGTCACTAACAAGTACAAAAATTTGCCAATTTTTTGAAATATTTCCTTAACAAAATTTTAAATAAACAAATAAGTTAACATAAATTAATTTCCTTTCTTTTTGAGATAGATTTGAGCACCATACTAGCAAATTAAAAAACTTGATTATGTTATTAGTACATAATTAGATATATACACCCAGCGCAAGAAAACAAATTGCACTCCATTCTTGCTACAATTCTTAGTTTGGGTCCTTCAAAAGCTTTATATATTGATCCACATCATGAAAATTAATTTTTTAAACTATGTTAAAAAAAAGTAATCTTAAAACTTATAAAAACTAAATGTATAAAATATAGTATTAACAATTTACAATAAATTTTGAAGCAAACATCCTCCAGTTTCGACTATTTTACCACTATTGGATCAATCATAAATGAATATTTTTTTCTCAATAATTTATTTTTAAATTATTAATTCAGGCCCGTAGCCAGGATTTACCTTAGGGGGGGAGATTTTGATAAAAAATTTATAAGTAGATACCAATAATAACTGAAAGAAAGGATATGAAAATTTTTAAGCAAATCTGTTTTCTTTTAAGACTATTTGTGAATATGCCTGTTTTTAAATGAGAGAAATGAGAAGAGTTTATTTAATATTTTTTTTAAAAATCAATTTTGAGTACTAAGTTTTTTGGTTTTTGCCTATGGTTTGTTGAAAAATGTTCCAAATTCAGAATTTTTAATTTCTTTTAATAAGTATTATTCCGAAAATTAGCACAAAAAGTTAAAATGTCTGTGACAAAATTTTACTAATTCAATAATATGAGTGCAGTTTATTAAAATCAAAACTAAAATCAGCTATGAAAAATGCAAACATTTTTTAATAAGTTCAACTGGTGAAGCTGTATTCACAACTTTAATGGACATTTCACATAAACGGGAAAAAAAAAAATTTTAGTCTTTAGATTTGGTTTCTTTTTGGCTATCTTATGCTTTTATTGATCCCCAGCTTGTGTACAACTATTTGAACCTGTGTGAACCCTACTTCGAGTTATCGTTAAGGGCTAAAATATCACTGCTCTCGAAAACGATTTCGACAATTTAAATAATATTCAAAAAAAAATATTTAAAGATCTTTAAAAATTCAATAGTATCATTTTCTCATGATTCAATTCCAATAACAATTACTATATATATTTTTTAGCAGAGGAATCGGCTCCGACTAAAGTCATATTTAAATTTCAGACAATTTTTCAAAAACCGTAATTCGAAAACTGGTTTTTGCACAGCACCAGGATCTTATACCCAATTTATTATATAAGATATAGCATTAAAATAGGATCATGTTAATATTAGAATAATTACTGAGTTAGATAAACTTTTATAAAAAGTATGAAACATTAACTTTTTTTAGATATTGAAGAATTTAATCGGTCGTGGCTTTATATTTAAATTAGTTGCAAATCAATAAAAACTAAAAACAAAATTTTTTTAACTTCCAAATTGTTTTTAAATTTTTAAATTTAATAAAAATAATTTTAAAACTTTTTATGAAAATTTGGTAACATGATTAAAAAATCATCAAATCACTATAGAATTGGACTGTATAAAATGTTTTACAAAAATTTTTTTCTATTGAGAATTTTTTTCGAAAAAAAGATTTAAAGTGATTTTCCGAAAACTGTTATTTATGAAAAGACTTCGCACAGGGCTAAATTTTTGTGCCAAGTTCGAAATTTTAGAGTCTTATATACCAAGAAAACAACAGAATAAAATAGTCAAACTTTTTAGTTATTCCCTTTACGTGGAATACCCCATAATGTGTTAAATTTCGTGATTCATTTATTTTTTACACTTTAAAAAATGAAAAAAAACCCATTCAAATGAATGCTTTTTCAAAAGTTTTGGGTCCAATAAGCTTACCCAGCAAACCATAGTTAACGACTTTGTCGAAATTTCGACTAATTCATAAATTTCGACCTGTCTTAAAGAAATCGTTACAATTTCGTTACGCAAATATCGTATTGCGAAACGTTTGTTACGATTTCGTTAAGAATATTTCGAAATCTTTCCGATTTCGTTACGAAATCGTAACGAAAATCGTATGAAGGGGTTAACACGACTTCGTAACGAAATATCGTAACGATTTCGTAACGAGTCTTAACGAAAATGTTACGAAAAAGTTCCGATTTCGTTCAGACAGTTAGGAAGGAAATTTTACTCTGTTAGCATTTAAATATGTCGTACAAACGTATAAAAATTGAAACTGTTCCGATATTTGCATAACGGCATTGTAACGATTTCTTTAAGACAGCTCGAAATAGTTACGAATTAGTCGGAATTTCGACAAGTCGTCAACTATGGTTTGCTTGGTAGATATGGCATAAAAAATGTCAAGCTAATTTTCTTCAATTTACAAAATTATATTCGTTCTAGGTATAATTTCACATATATATTTTACTGGATATCAGGGCGTTTTTGAGCATTGTAACTGATTTTTTGGTATACAAACTCCTTGGAGATGAATTCCAATATAATGATTATGACTCTTATAAGCAAAGTTAATCTTTCACTTGGCCAAAAAAATGTTCAATAATTAAGTGAAGTCTTCAAGAAAATAAATCATTTTCATAATTATCATTTTCACAGTTTATCTAAAAAAAAAAATAACATTTTGAATTTAATAGACTCATTTGTGTTATTTCTTTATACTTTCTGGACCCTAAGGGGGGGGGGGGGTTGATCACCTAAAATCCCCCCTTGTCTACGGGCCTGTATTAATTTCTATTAATAAACAAATTAACATGTTTAATAATTTTAAAAAATCCACCCTGCCCACGAGCATCTGATGTATGAAACTAGCGAGAAAAATCCTTCACCTCTAGTTTCAACAAGCCATAGGTGACCGCACATGGAGGACATTTTTGAAAGCTCCTGCTATGTCTAGAAAAGCAGCCAGTGAATATTCTTTAATCACAGTGGATTTTTTGATTGTAGACACAAGAGATTGGAGAGCTGTCTCTGTAGATCTGCCTTTATTATAAGCATGCTGAGATTCCAGAAGCCTGTCAAGTTTCGGCTTAAGAAGAAGTCCAGTGAATCTCTCCAGTATTTTAACCAAAAAGACGGAGAGGCTTATAGGTCTAAAGAAATTCGATTAAGTGTGAGAGGACTTGCCCTCTTTTAGTATAAATATGGCTTTAGTCTCTCTCCAAGCTGATGGGATATAGTTAAGGAGTAGGCAGCCATAGTTGATTGCCTGAAGCCAGGGTACTATTGCATTGAAACTATAGTGGAGTTGAGCTGGTACAATAACATCGGGACCCGGAGATTTATATGGTTGGAACGAATAAATCGCCCATCTCATCTTCTCTTTGCTGGTCAACTGCTCAATCTGTTGAGGTGTAAGGTCAGAGTGGGATAATTGAAAGCTCATATTGTCACTGTGAACTTTACCAGGGAAGTATGCGTCGATAAGTGTATCTAAGGTTTCCATACATGAGTCCGTCCAGGTGCCATCTTCCTTTTGAAGAAAGCTTGGTGCTGTTAAGGATTTTGATAGTATTTTTCTAAGCCTTGAGGACACGGAAGTAGTTTCTATTTCTGTACAGAAGGAGGACAAGAGGCTCTCTTTGCTTTCCTGACTGCAGTTTTGTAAATGCCTATATATTTTCCATGAGTCCTCACTATTGCTACGCCTTGCGCAGTTGAAGTTTCTACGACAGTCCTTTCTGAGTATTTCAATCTCCCAAGACCACCATACTGGCTCACGGGTTTTTTTAAAAACTTTTTTCGGACATGCTTTGTTGAGCGCATTTCTGAACATTTCTTGGTAAAGTCTAGTGTCAGAAGGTCTAAGTCTTCTTTGCTTGTCGAGAAGTTCTTAGATGCTAGAGTGATATCCAGAACTCCCTCTCGGTTTTTAATTATAAAAAAAGTTTAATTATAAAAAGTGTAAAAAATATTTAAGTATACCTGTACCTTAGTAGTGTAGTGTAGTAGTGTAGGTAGTTAAAAAGTGACTCACTTCTATAATTTTTATTGCTACTGTCCCATTGCAAGGGGGCATTATTCCACCCAGAATGATGTGCGTGGCTGAGTTTGTTCCCTATAGAAGTTCCTGAAGTGATTGCGTGGGTACAGGGTCATCATACGGGAAATAGAAGGAAGCCACAATGAGTTTCTTGGATCCCAGCTCCAGACTGCCCACATTGATGTCCCCGTGACTAAACTGAGGGAGAATGAAGCTGTTTAAGTTATGTTTTGCTAAAATGCATGTACGAGTATTACCCTTGCTAAAAACATAGTAGATGTTATAGTTTGGTGTGCTCAGGCCTAGGATTTTATTGCTAACCATTCTGAGGTTGCTGAATTAGCACTAAGTTGGCATCGCCCTTTGCCAGGAGATGCTAGAAGCAGCGGATGCTGCTTTGCAATGATGCAAGTTAATTTGGAGTACCCGGAGCATTTTCAGATACTCCAACAACCGTGATGTCAGCCTCTGAGGGGTAAGTAACTGAGGGGATCCCCTGACATATCCTGCTCCTTCAGGAGATTTGTCATTGCGATTACTAGTTCTGATGCAAAGGAAAACTCATTCTCGCTGCCAGATGCCAACTCTTCCATGTCACTTTTTTCAGTCGTGTCACTATAGACCGCAGGATTTACCAGTGACATCGTGTCCGTTTTATAAATCCTGGGGTAGATTTTACTAAGCCCAGTTTAATAGTTTAATGTACAGCTATTTTATTAAGTTGGTTCAGACATTAATTTTTGAGGATAAACAAAACCTCTATCTAGGACCTCTTACTGTCGGTTTTTTGTTCCTCGGCTCTGGGTTCCAACTTCACTACCTTCCAGTTTTGAGTGGACATAGGCATTCAACATTTCCAGAATCTCCTCAGGTTCAGATGGGGTGACTGGAACTCGGACTCTGGTGCTGGGTCTACACGGGATCTCGTTCAACGTTCTCGTTCATCAACGGCCTATAGTCGAGCTACTGGGTAGACCTCGCCGACTTTTTGAATCTCCACTTTGAACAATTCAACAGATCTAGTGTCGTCAGAGGTAATCAGCTTGATATTGCCCTAAAACCATCCTGCATCCGTGCAGGACGGAGGTGGTGGCCCAGGGTTGTCCTTCAGGACCTGCATGGCGACCTTCACGAGTGAATCTTCTATCCAGTTTCAAAGGTGTTTGGGTATCTTCCCATCTTCGCTGCTCTGGTATATGGCACCCGCAATGATGCTACTCTTAGCAACCTCTGCGAAGTATCTTGCTCAAAAAATAAAACAGCATGGGTTTTAGCACTCTTGGCAGCCGGGTTACGGGTGTTAGGTTCCTCCACCAAGCGGTTCCTCTCTGTGGCTGGACGTTGAAGAATTCGGGATATCTTTCTGCGATCTGATTAACCCACCTTAATGGGATCCTTTCTTACCATATCGGCCGCCCTAGCATTGCCCCAAAGATTTTTCTTGGTCCCCGCCACATTAGTTTTGTCCCCGCCACTTGGGAAGTCAAATATTGTAACGTGGCGTTACAATATATATATATCTATTTTCTCATTAAACTACTCTGAATTACATGCGCTACCCTGTATAAATATTTAATATAAAACTATCATTAAACTATTATGAATTATCTGCGCTACCCTGTATGAATATATATTCCTTCTGTACCTATTACAATTAAATATCTAAATAGTATGTTATGATTTATATGCATTACCCTGTAATTAAAATATTTAATTAGCAGAATCTATATACTATGAATTATCTGCACTACTCTCTATAAATATCTATATTTAAATAAATTCCTTTTGTACCTATTCAAATTAAATATCTAAATACTATGTTATGAACTATAGGCCCTACCCTGTATAATTACCTAATATAAAACTATTATAATATGTTATGAATTATATGCGCTTGTCCACATGCGTTGCATAGGCTTCGTTGTGAATTGGCAAAATTATATTTTGTTTCTGTTTGGCACAAACTTCGGTGTTAATTGACCGAAGACGCTGCTAACTTGCTCAGGGCGTAGCAAAGGCTTTGTTGTGAATTGAACAAAGCCTCTGCTTCTGCTAATACGTATCGTGTTGCAGCATAGCATTGACTTCAGTGGGAATTGACTGAAATCTCTGCTATTTTATTCATGTGCGTCGCATAGGGTTCGTTGTGATTTGAACGAAGCCTCTGCCTCTGCTTAGTTTGTTCTTGGTTCTGCCTGACACAGACTTTGGTGTGAATTGACTGAAGTCTTTGCTTTTTTGTTCATGAGCTGCTTCTGCGAGCTCTGCCTCTGGTCATAGTTTGTGTTTGCTTGGCAATGGCTTCAGTGTGAATTGACTGAAGTCTCTACTAACTTTCCAAGGGCATCGCATAGAGATCGTTCTGAGTTGAACGAAGCCTCTGCTCTGCTTAGTTATTTTTTTTCTGCTTGGCACTGACTTCGGTGTGCATTAACTAAGGTCTATGCTATCTTTTTCATGTGCGTCGCACAGGTTTCGTTGTGGATTGAACGAAGCCTCTGTTTCTGCGACCTCTGCCTCTACGAGCTCAGCCTCTGTTTGTTTATAGTTTGCTACCGCTTGGCACTAGCTTTGAACCCGCGTCGATTACCACCAATGTTTCGGGAGCCAGAGGTGCCACTGCCAGCTGCACAGGCTTTCGATGTGCTTGCTGTTGTTAATAGAGGTCGATGAATTGCTGTTATCACTATCATCGGCTGACCCTTGATAGGTATGGAGCTTGGTGGTACCACAGCTCTTGTATCGGTAATTGCAGGTTGCAAGGCTTTTCTTATAAAAAAAAATTTTATAAAGTTGTAACATTATTATAATGCGATTAAAAATTGTATCCAATTTCATTATGTTTTTATAAAAATTTCTTAAGCCAAGAAATCGCATAAAAAGGCATATTATTATTTATGGTTATTTAACGAGCAGCAACTTGAATTTATGGCAAAAAGACTTAAAACACGAAATCGCAGCAATTTAAATAATGAATTGTGAATTCCAAAGCAAAGTAGGTATGTACACTCGATTTTCGGGGCGTTATCACTATTATTACTTATTATTATACTCGTAGTTATTGATATGCCATTTTTATGAAATCTTCAGTTACAAAAATGTTACCCTAAGATTTTGTTAATACTTTTCTTCGATTTTGTTTCAAAAATATTGGTATTGCAATTTTAAAAAATAAGCAAAATAAATAAGAATTATAAAAAATGTTTCAATAACTAAATGCTTCTTCATCAATGTCAGAAAAAAATTCTAAGAAAGTAGTAGTCTTTACATGATTGATAGACTAAGGCAGTATTGCTTACCTCTGAATATTTTAACTAGAAAAACCTAATAATATATTTTCAATAGTTTCAGATACCAACAAACCAAGAAATATCAACCGGTTAAAGATATCCATAGGTGAACAAAAATCAATTTTATTAATTCTTTTTTAACCTAATCTAATAACATCTAGTTTAAGCTTAAATTTTTATGTGTTATCTGATTCATTTTAAGCTAAATACTTTTATTTTAACTTTAAAAACCAGCTAAGTGAATTTTAAGTATGTTTTTTCAAATGATGATGTTAGGAAACCTTTTTTTTTATTCCTGCACAAATGTCAGAGTTCAAGCTCAACTTTATATGTGCATCAAGCACAAGGACAACAACAACAACTGCAACCAAGATACATAATACAAATTTTTGCAGATTCTAGAGAAGCTACTTTAGTCACACAAACATGCTTCAAAACAATTGCCCACACATACAGAACAACTACTTAAACTAACACTACCATAAACATCTCCCCCGCTTTTCTCTCATATAAAGAACTGGCAAATCCACATAAATGTATTTAAAACCACAAAATTATTGCACAAGTTTTCTTTTGTTTCCGTTTTCCGGTTGCAAAAAGTTCTATCCTGACACAGCACGCTATCCACACACATGCACTAACACATTCACACAGACACACTTATACACATTAGCATAGTTAGTCATAAAAGTATGCAGAAAATTCAACTATTTGCTTAACTCACAAGCTCACTCGCAGACGGACAGACGGACGGACAGAAATACAGACTGCGGACAGACAGACAAACGAACGATCCAACACATGCTAAGACCAAGCTAAAATCTGTTACCACAGCCGCAACCAACTTCAGGTTGAGGTGGTAACAACAAAACTAACAGCAACAACAACAACAGCAAACATTTCTATGATGTGTTGCTGTGAAAAGCTGTTGCGATAAGCTACTCAGTACACGTCAGAATCGTTGCAAAATTTATGAAATCCACTTCTAGTCACTAGGATGTAGAGCATTTTTTTTTATCTTTTATTGTTGTTGTTGTTGTGTATCGCAATAAGATTGAAGATTTTTGGATTATGTTCTAATTTCAAAAACACTTGTTAGTCATTCATAAATGATTAAAGGATTTGAAGACTAGCTAGCTGATGATTGCAAACATGTTTCTTGAAAATCATAATCATGAATCTAAGCGTAAAGTATTGGAAACATACGGACTTACGTAGGAATATGTTCAAGATACACTATTCAGGCTACATTAAAAGTTTTTGAAGTGAAAGTTCTTAGGCGGCGATGTGACGATTTTTATTAAGGGAAACATTTCAAAAAACACATAACATATACGAGTACATTTATAAACATGTACCAGAAAAATTAAACACAACAGTAGAAACGTATTTTGTAAACATTGTTTATAAACACGTACAATGTATATAAGCGCCGCCAAAGAGAGACACCGTGGTTAGCAGTTCCCTTAACATCGCTGGTTTCGAATCTGATGTCAGAATTTTAAAATTCAAGATGGCGGATAGGGAAAGTTGTGACAACCATTTCTTGTATTGTTCCGAGTCCATGTAATTTTGGAATTTTGACAACGGATTTGATTTTGAATCTGATATCACAGTCTTTAAATTCAAAAGTTTTTTTTATTTTTACGTATTCGATGCTGCGGTGAATACTAGTTAAGAATGGGTTGTTGAATACGAATTCGCTGTCAGAATTTCAAAATTATATGATAATATACAATAGACTTGCAACCTAATAAAATGTATTTTTAAGAGTTTTAAACATCACAAGGCCATATCTCTTAAAATAATTTAAGTAACAAATTTAGTTCAAAGCCCTCCATAAAGTTTTTATGTTTGTTCTTATTTTAATGTTTTCTAATTTTGAAAAATATTTGTTAGTTCTTCGAGCAATATTTCGCTATCTAAGTTCTTGTCACATTATCAAACAGTTTTAGAGGACGGATATCAGAAATTTAAAATTCAAGATGGCGGATAGGATTGTCACATAATTTTTTTTTTATTTTACGGTTTCGGTGCTGGGGCAAACACTAGGTAAAAATGGGTCGCTAAATCCGAATCCGTTGTCAGAGTTTAAAAAATACGTAATTTTTAAAATAGGGTTGCCACCTAATAATGCATATTCTTAAGAGTTTTCATCAAACAGTTTCAGGGGGTCGCTGGTTTCGAATCTGATGTCAGAATTTTGCAACTCAAGATAGCGGATAGGACTGCCATCTAGATTATTTTGTATTTTTGCAAACTTTTGTAATTTTGTAATTCTGACAATGGTTTTGATTTGGAACCCGACATCACAGTTTTAAAATTAAATGTTGCGGAGAGGCTTGCCACCTATATTTTTATGTATTTTTACGAATTCTTGTAATTTCGAAATTCTTACAATGGACTCGGATTCAGCAACACATTTTTACGTAGCGTTCACCGCAGCACTGAATTTGTAAACAAAAAATTTAGGTGGCAATCCTATCAGCACCTTTTTCTCAAAAATAATAAATAAAAAATGGTGGATCCAATTTGGCAGTCGAAAATTCAAAATATTACCCGAATTGTATACACGCAAAATTAACGGTAAAATCTCACCCGAGAATAATAGGCATCCTATCTTCGCTTCTACCAATAGCATAAACACCTATTTGACTGTAAATCAGTAGGGAACGATGTACGAACGATGAACTATTTTTTATTTCATCCTTTCAACTTTTCTTATTTCACCTTTTTCGCTGGAACTTCGTCGTCCAAACGATGGCCATGAACCAGCCAACGTAGCCGCTGCACAGTTATACGCCGAACTACGACAATGTCTTCGTAGAGCTCATACAGCTCATGGTTCATTCGGATGCGATAGCCATCGCCGACTCGAACAAACCCGAAGATTTTACGAAGAACTTTTCTCTCGAACACCCCCAGAGCGGCTGCGTCAGTTTGCGAAACTACCCAAGCCTCAGCGCCATAAAGCAGCACAGGTAGAACGAGCGTCTTGTAGAGTGTTAGTTTTGTCGATCGAGAGAGGGCTCTGGAACTAAGTTGCTTACTGAGCCCGTAGTAGCACCTATTAGCAATTATTGTTCTTCGCTTTATCTCCAGGCTGACAGCGTTGTTGTTTTTAATGGCGGTGCCAAGGTATATAAATTCTTTGACTACTTCAAAGTTATAGCTGCCGGATGAAACGTGGACGTCTACCCTCAAACCCGCTTTGGCTGATTCCTTTTCGATAGCGGTGAAAGCAGCGGTAACATTTCTCTTGGTTCTACCGACAATATCAATATCATCAGCGTACGCAAGGAGTTGGACGACGGCCTTCGTACGATCCCCTCCATGATGATGTTGAAGAGATCGCAAGACAGTGGATCGCCTTATATGAAACCTCTTTCGGCACTGAAGGTTTCGGAGAGGTTATTTCCTACCTTGACGGAGCTGCATGTGTTGCTCAACGTCATCCTGCAAAGTCTTACCAACTTTGCATGTATACCGAACTCAGACATTGTTGCGTATAGGCAATCCCTTCTCGAGCTATCGAACGCAGCTTTATAATCGGCACAGAGATGATGTGTATCAATTTGATTTTCATGGGTTTTTTTCTAGAATTTTTCGTAGTGTAAAAATCTGGTCTGTGGTGGAATTTCCAGGTCGAAAGTCACACTGATAAGGTCCAATCAATGTTTTTGTAATCGGCTTTAATCTTTCACACAGTACGCTTGCTTTGCTACAATCTATCTCAAAATGTGCTTAAAATGAAGAGAATCAGAATTGAAAGAAACTGTAAAACGTGAGAGTCCCTTAAAATCATTCATGACATGATGTTAATTGTCCAGAAATATCTAGTTCCAAAAATTTTCGAAGCACTTTAAAAAGAAGTTTCTTCCAAATTGTGACTGACTTCTTAAAACAACATAAAGGGTCATTCCAAGCTCAAAACTTTTTATGCAAAAAAATTATTTGTATAAAAATTATTGTTTAAAGAGTTAAAGAGTAATTAAGCCATTTACCATTCTTGGTCCGTTGTTTGCTTCGTATTTTTTAGCTTCGATTTGACGGAAAATGGACGGGGAGCAAAGAAACTCAGAAAAAATTACATATGGGTGCTCTTGTGTGTATGCAATAGACTCCTTAACTACTTGGTAGTTGAACAAAGGCTATATAAATTTTGCCACGACCGTTTTTTCGCCCAAAGTTCACACAAAATCGGAAAATGCTGCTGAAAAATATATTTAATTTGGTTGGAATGATCATATAATTACGCAACAATTATACTAAGAATTGGCATGACCTTTTTTGTGTCACCTACATCATTGACAAATAAAATGTTAGAGGGGATAAAGGTCAGATCAGATCGTCGACGTCTACAATAGAGAACATTTTCTTTCTCGAGAACAAGACAGGGAGCCGTTCATAAATTACGTAATATTTTTTACCCAATTTAAGAGCCAACCAGAGATCTGTAGCAAGTAGTTATAAACAGATTAGACTCGAGAATATACGAATCATTTCGTGTAGTACTACACACTCATACACTTCAAAAATGTTGCTATTCTTATAACACGCAAATTAACTTAAATATTTTAAGAATGCTTTCTACTCTGACTCACTGTTGTACGTATTGACGATAATCTTGACTTGCTACCAAAAAGTTGCGTACAAAAGAGTATGAACATGTTCAAGAGTGAGATATAAATGTATGAACCAGTGCGAGTACTTCAAACGCATTAACAACACATTTTCAGGATTGCCATCTATGGCAAAAGTAAACCAATTTTGTTTGATTTATGTTATTATTGAATTCTTTTGGATGTTATTATTTATGCGTTAATACTATACATAACGATACGATATGAAGGTCAACGCTTTTGTTTTATATAATTTTTAAAGCATGTGTCAAAATTCAGTAAGTTTGTCAATTCTTACATATATAATATGAAGATAACTGATATAACAGAATTAATGAGATAGATAATATTACCACAGTAACAAATAGAAATACAAAAATAGAATTTAAAAATTTATTATTATTATTTTTTATGTTTTTGATTTATAATCAAAGTGAAATGTTAAATGTAAATGTTCATACATTAATGTTGATTGATTGATTTCATTTAATTTAAATAAGCAAATCACATATTAATTGTTACTTACATGCCTTTTTATTAATTTCTCGAAAAGTTCACTTTGTATACAAGGTGTGTTATATTATTTCTTACACCATTAAAAAAAATATCTTTACCGCATCTGAAGTAACCGCTAGTTAATTTTTTTGTATTCCATTAAGAACAATTCGGTGGTAAGACTTCTACTGTTCTATCAGCGACAAGAGCAGAGCATAAGTTCAGAAACAACCACCGCGTTACCACAGAAAAACACGCAAGTAATCTCAATGAGTTGTGAGATTTTTGCTGGAGCTATGAGTATTTGGTATGATTTACAACAACTGGTTTGATATTGAAGAGTACTTGGACCAGTATTACCAGAGAGATGAGCCGAAATTTACCACTATTTGGAAAAAAATTCACCACTTTCAGAGAAAATTTACCTTTTTCCAAAAAAAAAAAATCAAAAAAAAATTATTAAATGCTTAACAACCGTTATAATTTTTTTTAACAAGTATAATAAATTTATGTTGAGTATGCAATAGCAATTCATATTTTCAGTAATAAAAATGTGTACTGCGCACATAAAATAAAATTTTATAACATCATCTGATATGTTTGGTAAAGCAATAAGATGTATTAAATCTTTTCTGTTATTAATATCTAAAAACGGCATTTCTGAAAATATATTTCTTATAGATAACCTTTTTGGCATTTCTGAAAAGGAAGTTTCAATGCAATTTCAAAACATTTGCTTACTTCTTATTCCTTGGTGTATTTCAGCAAATTTCTTAGCATTTAAGTTAAAATTCGCAGCAACTTTAAAATGAAAAATGAAAATGCACTAAATACTGAGGCCAGGCTACTCAGAAAAAAATTTTACTTAGAGAGGTAGTAGTGCTCCCAATAACTTAAAAAATTTTCAAGTTGAAAAAAATTATTCATACAAAATTTACCAGTTTTGTTCAAAAATTATCTGTTTTACCAAAAATTTTATCAAAAATGGACTCATTAAGGGAAATTAACCTCAATCTGGCAATAGTGACTTGGACGTACTTCGGCGTTCGATGAGCTGAATTCCATCTGATCAGGCTCAAGGTATATTTAACATGGTAGAGCAAGGTTCGAAATTTAGGTTTATTTTTTCAATCTTTTAAGTTGTAATATGCATCCTTTCCAAAAAAGTTGAAATTTTCAACTTTATTTGGAGTAAACAAGTTAGTATATACACTAGTCAGAAAAAGTCTGCGTACAAAGAAAAATTTTTCTTTACATAAACACAATTTCATTATTTTACTTACAAACATATTTATTTTTATAGTCAATTTCTAATATAAATAGTAATTAACATTTTATGAATAGTTTGCAAACTATCAATCTGGCAACTCCTTTATTATCGATAATTATCTGTCAAAAGTCGCTTCCATAGGGCAGAAAAAGTTTGCGTACAGATTTGAAAACGGGGATTCCCAAAGCTTGACGTCAATGCTTTCGCTCTACAAAGTGTGTTAATAAATCGTTTTGATTTTATTGCAACGTTTTGATAATTTTTAGTTCTTTTAAAAAAAAGTTTGCGAAGGTTTTAAACAATGAGTTCAAAAAGAAAAGAAATAAGCACAGGTGAGAGGAAAATCATTGTGAAATTGTGGAAAGAGGGGAAAACATACCGCGATATTGGACAAACAGTGGGTAGAACACATTCATCAATTCAAAGAGTTGTTAAAAGTTTTCAATCGACTGGTGGATTCGCACCAAAGCCGCGTACTGGGCGCCCCTCTAAGTTGACAATTCGGGAAAAACGTCACATTATTCAAAGCGTATGCCAAAATCCAAAAATAACAGCATCGAAAATTGCGCAGGACATTAAGGAAAGATTCCAAAAAACCATATGCAGCGATACCGTGTGCAAGATTTTAAAAAAGAATGGTTATCGTAGCCGTGTTGAGCATAAGAAGCCGTTTATTTCCGTTGTTAATCGTCAAAAACGGATCGCATTTGCCAATGAGCATTTAAACAAGCCACCAGAGTTCTGGAAACAGGTGATTTTTTCGGACGAGAGCAAATTCTGCATTTTCGGCATCAAGGGACGTAAGCTAGTCTGGAGAAAATCATGTACTGCTCTCAACAAGGAGAACCTAGCGGCCACAGTTAAGCATGGTGGCGGCGGAATAATGGTTTGGGGGTGCATGGCTGAAAATGGTGTAGGCCAATTGCAATTCATAGAGTCAACTATGGATAAGTGGATGTATTTGGACATTCTAAAGACAAATTTAAAGCAGAGCGCCGAGAAACTGGGTTTGGAAAATGTTTTTTACTTCCAGCAGGACAACGACCCAAAGCACACTGCTGAAATTGTTAAACTTTGGTTGCTCTATAATGCTCCAAAGCAGTTAAAAACTCCACCCCAGTCCCCAGACCTCAATCCAATTGAGCATCTGTGGGACCTATTAGACCGTAAAATTCGCCAGCACAACATCACCTCCAAGAATATGCTAAAGGAAGTTCTGCAACAAGAGTGGAACAACATCACCAGAGATGAAACAGCTAAGCTTGTGCAATCCATGCCGAAACGATTGGAGGAGGTTCTTAAGCGTAAAGGATACCCAACACGTTATTAAACTGTTTAATTATATTCTTTTATGAATTTTTTAAAAAAAATTTTTGTTTTATACGCAGATTTTCTCTGATATGAATTCAACTTAAAACTTTGTTTTTGTTTAAGAAATTTGTTTTGGTTAACTATTGTATTCTAAATTATTAACTTAATTAAACACTGAAGTACAATAAATAAAGTAAAAAGATATTTTTGTTCCTACATTTTTCTTTTGGTGCCTTTTTAGGTTAAATTTGATTACTTAAATCTCTTTGGCAAACTTTTTCTGACTAGTGTAAGTAATTTTGAACTGTTTTTGATGAAAATTTAATCGTAACAAGTTGAATAAATTTACTTTAAAGTTGAAAATTTAGGCCTTAAAGTATAAAAATGGGAAAGCATGAAATTTGTCAACTATTTGAGTTGATTAATTAAACCTTTTGGTCATATTATTCAACGGGAAAGTTGAAAACTTCAACCAAAAAGTTAAAAAAAGAAATGCATAGTGAAATCATTTCGACCAAGATGTTGAAAATTTAAACCGAAAAAGTTGAAAAATTAAACTAAAAGGTTGACTTTTCTAACCGAAAAAGTAGAAAAATTTAACAAAATTGTTTTGTTTTCTCAACCCAATAAGTTGAAAATTTCAACTAAAGAATTAGTCCAGAATTATCCTTCACATAATCCATAATAAACGTCCAGAAGTCCATTCAGATCCATGTTGTACTTTCCACGATTGTTACTAAACTGATGAAAAGCCATACACTTCAAAAATGTAAACAATTCCCTTTTTTAAATTGCAGTAGGCGCCGCGTTTAATAATTTTTTCAAATTTTATTCAAATATTTTTTTAATAATGGCAGCAGGCTACGCAAACAGAAACAATTGTAGTGTAGAAAATTTCATTATTCAAGGTCAAAAAACATTTTCAACCAAGTAAGTTGACTTTTTGAACCAATTGGTTTAATTTTTTATCAGTTTTTTTAAATAAATAAATTTTTCAACCTTATACAGACGAATAATTGGACTTAAATAGTTAAAAATGTAAACCTAAAAGATGAGAAATTCTTCCCTTGGGTTAAACTTAGCAATGACCAACAACTTTTTCCAAAATAGTCAACTAAAAAAGTTGATAAATTTGTTTCTAAAGTTTAAATCATTTTTCCACTAAAAAAAGATGAAACATTCAACATAAATAGTTGAAAAATTTAACTTAATTGTTGAAAAATTCGACCCTTAGGTTGAAATAATTTTCGAACTAAGCAAAGACGAAATACTCAGCCAAAATAGTTGAGAAAGTTAACTAATAAAGTTGAAAAATTCGTCTCTTTGGTTTAAACAATTTTTAAACTAAAAAAAGGTGAAAAACTTTACTCAAATAGATGAAAAATTTAACTGAAAAGTTGAAAAATTCGTATTTTAGGTTGAAATTATAAATATATATTGATTTCATCCAATGAAAGGTTAAAAATTTCAACATTAAACTTGAAAATATAATTATATACAGGAAAAATGTTGAATTCAACCACAAAAATTTCAGTAAGGTTGAAAATTTAGACCTAAATATTTAACCGTGAGTTGTCTCAGGGTGGTAGGTACAGCAGCTGCCAGGCACATGGAATATTATAATTTGCAAGTTTTGGTATTTGTTTTGCTTTTATTCGTCAAAAGCTGATTTTGACTGGTTCTGTACACACCATCAGAGAGAGTTTTAACTACGAAGACTACATTGGCTTATTAAACCATGCTCAGGCTCATCAAAGATTGAATTTTGTGTTACTTTCAGTAGCAAGAGTGCTTTAAATAGTAGTGTTGGTTGTTGTTTGATTTGTGCGCACTACTACTTGGGTTTTTCATGGATAACTACAAGTCGCAAGAACGTGAATCGTTGCAGATCTCTGAAATTCGTTCGGAGTTCGGAGTAAAAAAAGTTCGGCATAAGACTTGTAGGTCCAGTTCTCGATCATTTGTGTTCAAATACTTCACAACACGCAAAACACAATTGATCATAAGAAGCTCGGTCAAAGCCTTTTCAAGGGCTAAAATAGCCATTTTCGTTAGTTTTTTTTAATTAAGGTCACTAATTAAATGGCTATTGTTAAAAATTTTTAAAGTATACGCATAGCGAAATAAGATAAATGCACTTGAAAAAATATGAGTTAAAGAATTAATTTTACTGAAACTGTACAAAAAAAAAAACCATCTAAATAATTAATTATTGCCCATGTTAGCTTAGAAGTGAGCAATCAAGTTGTCAATCAGTAAATAAATGTTTGTTTGTCGATATCTAAAGAAAATTAATGGCATATAATAGAAAGAAAGTTGAATTTTTCACATAAATGCATTTCGTTTATTCACTTTATATCACTCTACTTTTAATTGCCACTGGATGAGATAACTTACAAAGTTTGTAGCAAAAATTATATAAAATGTGGCAAAAATTGTGTGTAATGTTGCTTCTCTACTCAACTATTGGAGCGGCTCACATAGTCATTGAAGAAGCAACTCAGAATCATATAGCGCTCGCAGAATGTGCACGTCTTGTGACAGAGCGCTATATAAGTTCCAAGACAAATACTGTGGTTATCCAGGAAAAATGCAGCACCTGCAAAAAAGAGCTTCAAAACTTCAACTTTCGCCTGCTGGATCACTACTTGAAGAGTTTGCAAAGTGTCGTAACTTTGCAGTTGTTTTTGGGCAGAGGTGATGGTCAGCCATGGAACCACAATATCTTCATTGTGGATACCACTTTGGCTTTTAGGTATATTTCACAAGAGATTTTTCGACGCGGAATTTTTTTATTAAAATATTATTTCCCGTAAAGTGAGCTGCGTGTTCATATTCCGAAGACATGGCATGAACGTGAGTTCTACTTCATTGTTATTTTGACGCACAAAATACGCGATTGGTATGCCCGCTGGCTCAACATGATGAAGATCTTTAAAATGTGCATTAATCTGAAGGTGATCAATGTTGTAATCCTGCAGCAAGAACCTGAAGTTGACAACAGCATCGGCTTCTATACCTTTTCCATGGCCGGTTCATTTTGTGGCACATCCATTTCCATAGAAGAAGTGAATCGCTATCGCAATGGCAGGCTGGAACGAGACTACCTCTTCCCACCCACTCAACATGACTTTCATGGCTGCATCATCAATGTGACCGCGCATATTTCATATCCAATTTTGACGTTCGATGGTGACAGCAATAATCATCAACATCTCATGGAAATTGATCGCCTAACTGGCATTGATGGCGATCTGCTGCGCATTCTGGCCAAATCTTTAAATTTTACGATCAATCTTGAAATTCCGCATGGAAGGAGTGATATATTCGTAAAACGCAACTCTACAGGTTGCTTTGCTCAGGTCAGTTTTCCAACAGCTCAAATTTTTATTTTCAATCGCAAATCAATTTTTAGTTGGAAGCTGGTGTGGCCGAAATTGCCATAGGTGGCTTCAGTGGCTCGCATCCGGATCGCCTCAAATTCAGTGTTTCTGTGCCGTACCATCAAAGCTTGTTCGTCTTTGTGGTTCGCACTGGTCTACATTTTGGTCCACTCAAGCAGTTGGCAAACCCATTTTGCCCTGCTATCTGGGTGACTATTGCCATAATCTTTGTGTTCACTTTTGCGCTCTTTAAATTTATTGAGTGTTACGAAGATCCAACACTGCGTTTCTTCATACTCGGCTCACACAACAAATATCCAAATACTAACATGTTGACCATTTTGCTGGGCAACCCCATCAATAGACCACCGCGTCACAACTTTGCACGCTTTCTGTTCATGTGCTGGCTGCTGGCCACCTTAATACTGCGCAACGCCTATCAAGGCAAGCTGTTCGACTCACTGCGAGTCTCATTTCGCATTAAAACACCAAAAACTATTAACGAGCTGATAGATACCAACTACAAGCTGATCTCGTCTACTTGGGTCAACTACTATCCCCGCAACTATACCATCATTATGGCTAATTTGAGTAATCGGTACGCTAAAATCCAAAGATCAGATCAACGCTATGCAACCATCTCGATGCTGGATACTTTAGCCTTTTACAATTGGAGGCAGAGGAATTCTAGCCGCTTGGTCTTTGTGGAAGAGCCCATCTATACGCTGCAGCTGGTGATGTACTTTCAAAAACACTCTATTTTAAAAGTAATGTTCGATAATAAGATTAAACAGCTGATGAGCGCAGGGATAACATCACATTTAGCTAAAACTCATTGCAGAGCCCAATATCAGACTATGAATAATGGTATCCGATTTTTACCTATCATAAGCAATGAAATGCTGAGGGGTCTGTATATGCTGTACGGCATTTTAATGAGCGTATCTTTTGTATATTTCATTTTAGAATTACTTTCGCTTAGAGTGAAAATACTGCAGCGTTTTTTCACCTGGGCCCATTCCACTGAGCATAGGTGTTAGAGCGCCAAAGTCGGGTTGATTAAATGAAGAGCAGTGAAAGTGAAAACGCAGCTGTTGACATCACAATATCAACATCAGTTTGAGCCAACATCATCTTCTTCATCATCTCATCTTTCTCATTCTATCTTCAGTCAGTTATTATTACAGTCAGTTGACAACAGTCAGCAAAGCGGGCATGATTGGCATCTTGACAGAAATACCGACAGAGCGCACGGGATTCACTTTATTTATTTATTTATATCAATTATTTATGTAACTCGTTGATGGACACTCCACATACATTACCTTCAAGTTTGTTAAATGTAACCAACAATAAAAAGCATTATGAAAGCAACGGATATGTATGATGCTTGTTTAAAAACTGTTATTTTATAATTTAAAAATTACGAGTTTTTTAAGTGAAATTTCTTCAGTTAAGTATAAACAACACAGAGAACTAGATAGCGAGTAAAGCCGATGATACGAACGGTTTCAATATCAACAATAAAAAAAATTCGCCGCAATAGGCATTTTAAAATTTAAAGGCATGCTTTTTGGCAGTTTGATAAAGCGTTTGCAAGTGGTGCAGCATACATGAATTGTATATTCTAACTAGCAGGCCACAGTGGTCCGCCACGGACGTTTATTTTTTATCAACAAAGAGCGTTAACATGTGTTTGTTACTCTTTGAATGAGTGTAGAGAGAGATAAAGCGCAAAAACTTCATATAAAAAATTCTAAGCCCGCTGAAGGTGGTCAGTAAATCACCTTGCGCAAGGTTCATTTATACAGGTTAAGTCACTTGAGAGAAGCTCGGTCGAACTGTCAGAATGGGTAAAAGGAAATCAAGAAAAAAAACCTGAATCTGTACAATTTTTAGCTAACAGCTACTTTGACAGTTCGAGCAAAGGCAGAAAAAGAGTGCTTTTCTCTCAAGTGACTTAACCTATATTAATGAACATTGACCTTGCGTTCAAAAACGTTCATCCGTTCTCACTCACACTGTTTTTTTACAGTTTCCAATGAAAGCAACAATAAAAACCTTTGAACACCGTTTAAACGTCACCGTGTGCCCTTAGCCCTGAACTCATTACTGCCTATTGGGTATTTAAGAACCCAAGAAAGTGTTGACACGTAAAAAACTCTAGCGAGGGCTAGATGAGAGATATTGTGCTCATTTTTTTTATTATAAAGAGAAAGAATGAGTCTAAGCTAAAAAAATGGAACAGTCTTATTTTCCGCGGTTTACCTTAAGTTTGACTGGAGTAACATCATAGGTGAAAATCGGAGTTTTTTGTGTCGAAAATTATTCAGGAAAAGTGCTTCCACAAATTGGAAAATGGATAAAACGAAAAACGTGCACCTTTTCCAGGTAGCCTTTTCCATGTAGTCTTATTTGGAAGTAAGAAACCGACCGTAATTTTTCGACATTCCTGGAAATTTCGCCTGTACCTTACCCATGTCATATCTCAGGTGTGTGCTCATGCAAAATTTTTTTTATTTTTTCTATCAACTTCTATGGTCCCCCGGACACATATTACAGAATTGCATCAAAATCGTACCAGCAGATTCGTAGTATTCGAAGTAGGAAAGAGTAAGGAGCAACATTGAGTTTATTGAAACTTTTGTGGATTTTATACTTACCTCATTTATGGCTTGAAATGCAAGGAAAAAAATCGATTTCATGATATTTAATAAACAATTTTTGAAAAGAGCTGTTTAAAAAGTGAACACCTAAAATACAGTCGTTTTTATAATTGAATTAAAAAATTAAATTAAACATAATAAGGGGGTTGAATAAAACGGAAAAACAAAATGGCCACTTCAGCCCTTGAAAGGACTTTGACCGAGCTTCTTGTGATCAATTGTGTTGTGCGTGTTGTGAAATATTTTAATACGAATGATCGAGAACTGGGCCTACAAGATTTATGCCGACTCCGAACGGTTTATGTTCTCAAGAAGCTTCTTATGGCAGTTTTTACTCTCTGAGGTTTGCCGTTGTCTGCAGAGAGGTGACGGCCGAACAGAAAAATTAATTCAATTAAAAAAAATGTCTGTGTCAGATGGGATTTGAACCTAGGTTCTATCGCATCCAAGCCACGCACCTCAACCAGTTGCCACAGTCGCCAGTGGGTTGAAGATATAAGCTTTTAAATGCATTTATAACTCAATAATTTAGATTGATTATAATTTGAAATACAACCAAAATAGTTTTTATAATATTTAATACTTTAACTTTGTGGAAAAATGGGTTTTTATGTGAACACCTGGAATAAAGTCGTTTTTATTAATAATTTAATTAAACACAAACCTTCATAGGACATAAATGCCATGGGCAAACTTTAAAAATAGTTTTCAATAGTATTGAACAGTATGAAACTAAATCATAAATAAACTAATAAGGAATGGATCGTCAACAGAGTCGAAGCTAAAATACCCCTCGCCGCAGCCATATTTCAGTGTAAGTTCAGCTTTTATGTGTAGTCTGCAAAAATATTTGTATCATACGTTTTATTTATTTTAACCGTTAGCTGCCACATGAAATAGTTCGTTAATCCAGACTTTTTGTTAATTCAACTTTTCTTAAATTTTTAGTCTTTGCTTTTTTTTTATATGTTAAATATTTGAGGTGTGGATGAAGGGACCGTCAGAACTTTAAAGCATATGTGAAACAAAATCCATAGAAGTGTTTTGGTAAATAAAAAAATGCAATCTCTAGTTTTGAAAGCGATGTCTTGTCGTTGAGGTAACGAGTTACTAAAGTGTGGCAGATATGTTACTGGAGCGAGGTCAGGCAGTCCAGGGATAATCTCACCCTGTGTATTGTGTAAAGTATTAAGTTGTTGGAGGAGTTTTCATTCGAATTGGCCAAGTAAAAACTCAGAGCCATACTAAAAAAGTATGTATTTGTTCCAAAATTTTAAGCAATTAGATTATTTTTGTGGAATTTTAAGAGATTTTACCGTTTCCATATAGCCACTCGGTATGCATTGTTTTCAATGATTTTACAAAAATTTTAATCCAGCAAATTCAGTTTTGTTTTTGGAAGATTTTTAAGTTTAAATGACGTCACTTTTTATGGAAAGTGGTCTTGGTTTTTATTCGATTTTGGCCAATTTCATAGTGAGAGCTTAGATCAGGGTAAGGAAAGGTACGCACGCGAGCTTACTTTGGTACACACTCGTGTACCTTTTATAACGTCTCATATCTATGAACGTGGGCCAAATTTTCATTGCAATAGAACTAGCTCATGTACATGAACGACTTAAAATATTTAACGTACCCGTCCACGGACATGTTCGCAAATGAGATAATTTATGTTCATGGGAATGTTCATGAACATGGTAATGAATAAAAAAGGGCATAATAGAGCTTCCAGACAGGTAAAAGGAATTTTAATTGGGTTCTATTGACGTCTTAGACAAAAGTCGAAGCTATTTTCGACACTCGGGAACTTATTTTATTACTTGGTCAAGTAGGTTTTAGATGGATTAGTTTTTGAACTAGTCGGGTCACTGAAATTTTTTTGAGTTTAGTAAACTCCTTAAGCAAAACTTTTTAATAAATAGGTGCCGCTTGGACAAAAAAGTTCTATTTTCAATATTTTTGGAATAAACTGAGTCATTTGAACTTCTTTGGTTAAGTTCAACACCTTGCACAAAAAAATTTCGAAAAATAGGACCCACTTAGAAACACGTAAGTTCCACGTGGCAATTTTCTTGGGTTTTGTAGAGTCTTTGGACAAAAACAAATGGTTCTATGGCCAATAGGTTCCACTTGAAAAATTTTTGGAATTAGTTATTGCACCTTTTTTTAGTTTTTGTGGGCTCTTGGACAAAAATCTTGCTTTTTTGACATATAGGTTCCATTTGAACAATTTTAGAATTAGTTGGGTCATTAGTCAAAAAATTCAAGATGTTTGTCCATGAAATACAATTATTTCCAAAAATATTGCAAGTGGAACTTATTTGTCAAAAATTCAAGATATGCATTCAAGGCGTCCACTTATCCCAAAAAAATATCTAATCATTCAACTAGTTCCAAAAATATATCAAGTGGAACCTATTTGCCCAACAGGGTATTGAGCATTAGGTATTGAGTAATGGGCATTGAGTATTGCATATTGGGCATTTTGTATTAAGTATTTGGTATTAGTTTGATATTAGTACATTTCCCGTTAATTATAGTAAGCTCCTCCAAATGGTCTCTAATTGCTTTAATGACTGCTCTTAATAGAAGCGTTTAACATTGCTCACTGAAGCTACATAAACATGTTATGATTTTTTCAGACATTCCACCAACAAGACCACAGAACCTAAGCCAAGTTGACATTCTGATTCAGACGTCATAACGGAAGCATGACAGTTGGCACTTATTCAAAATTTTCAGTTAAATCTAATGAAAAACAGCGAACATGTGTTAAATTCAGAACGAAACAACAATGATGCAAAAAAAAACACTCAATTTTAAGTCAAAGTTTTCGGCAACTTGCAGTAGGATCAACAGCAGCGCAATTATAAAGTTCGTACAATTGTGCAAACGTGTACGAGTGTGTGCGGGGCTGCAAGTGAAGATGCTGAAGTTTACGCGATGTCACGTTTTGGCTCTTAGCTCTAGTTTAGAAAAAAACTATCTTCCACTTTTTCTAATTCTTTTTTGTTGTTGAGAGAGTTCGCCGTCATTAGTGCGTGGAAAATGGAAAGTTTTGCTTATGTGTTGCAGACATTTTTTATTGTTGGACCAAATTAAAGTTTTCATTTAAGATTTACTTCTTACACTACATTCAGGTTTTAAGCCAAATTGTTTGTTTATTGTGTGCAAGAAAAGTTATAACAAAGGAAGGAAGTATTTTAAGCTATTTGGAGTTCAAAAATTAATGTGGTAAAACATTCAACCCCCTCCCTAAGACTCACTTCGTCACAATGGGTCTCATACATAAAAATGAGATCGTGAGTCACAAGAATTTTCTCATTCTCAGACTCAGAATTGTATGCATAAAAATAGATCAAGCTCATGACAAATTACTCAACATAAGTGAGATCGATATCAAAGCTCTTCTTAAGTTTGTAAGGTAATTTGCACGAGTTAAAGTTCATCTCGTTTTTTACCTAGAATTAGAGAAGATAAATGTCTTAAAACTTAAAACAATTTCAACTCGTTTCTATAATGTGCTTTCGTTGAAAAGTATAAAGAAGCCATTAAGGAGTGTGGAGAATATTATAAAAAAGGTTTTAAACAAATTTTTTCTTGTAAAGATTCGACAAAAAGTTTGTTTTCATCTAGAAGATATAACGGAAGAAATAAAGCTAAATTTGTAAAAATATTTATGGTTATTACATAAATTAGTATTTCAATCAGTCAATCTCTGAACTTGTGACTGGATGAAGCCGTTTTCAACTTCATCAAACTTACTTTTTAATAATTAAAGAACAAGTAATTGTTGGGTCATATTGTAATTTGTCTCAATAGAAGCTCAAAAAACTGGCGTGAAAGAAAAATATCGCGAATTTAGCATATAAAAGTAATGCGCAATTACTTAAAACTGTGCGTTTGAGTAAAAGAAAACTTACCGCATGTTTATGAAATCCGAAATCAGCACTCTCGTTCGTAAAAGAAACGAGTAACAATACTTTTTGATATGATAAAATGTATTGCTTATTATGTCCCACACGAACGAGAGTGCTTCTTTCGGATTGCATAAACATGCGGTTAGATTTGCTTGTACTGCAACAGATTTAAAACAACATAATGAATTTACACTTAGATTTGCTTGACCAATGTATTGGATTGATAAATAACAAACCGATCGCAATCATGACTGATAGACTAAAATTTTGTGGACTCATAAATGCCAATTTTTTTGTGAAATGAAAACATTTTCCAACAAACTTTTATTTTCACTAATTGCTAAACTACCGGATAATGCAATCGGTGAAGTAGTTTTGTAGATATTTGAGGGCATGGTTCTTTAAACGAATTTTAGGATTTTTTTTATGTAAATATAACAAAAACTTATTCAAGATCAATAAGGATATTATTTACTTCAAAATTGTTATAAAATCAAAAAAACAAATTCATAAGTTTTGCTAGGCTAGCAATTAGCCCCTTTTAATTAGAATCAATATGAGCGAATAAATATTTTCGGGGACTAACGAGTTGTATGGGACTATTTGCTCAATGTGTTTATTGAAAAGGTAGCTCAACATATAACGAGAAAGAGTTGTATCTTAAAATTATGCATATTGTTTTGAGAACTTTCTCACAAAGAGCTTTCGTTTTAAGAAGTTTCTCAGGCCTTGAGATCCATCTCAATGAACGAGATCTTACTAACGAGTAAAAGTTTTTTTATGCTTATGACAACGAATAATTGCTCAAAAAATCGAGTAAAAAGTAGTTTCTTACTTGAGAAACCAATGTCCATGAGACCCAATGTCTTCAACACCGACCTCCCACCCCCCGATGTATCCTCACATTTCCCTTTTTTAGGTTTTTTTTTTTTAATTTAGCAGTTTGCTATGAAAAAAGCATAGAACACGTTATATTTATTATAAGTTTTATTATTATGGAAATTTCATGGAAATTTTGTGTTGTTCTGTTGTGTTTGCCCAACAATTTTATGAAAAATTTGACCATGTGAACAGAGTTAAACACAAATGAAAGCTTTTTTAACGTTAACAAGAACACTAACCAGTGGCGGAGGTGTGTGGTTTGTGTTTTGTATAGAGCCCAGGTTCGAGTCTCATCTAACACAGAATGTTTTTTCAATTTAATTCTTTTTTTCTGTTCGGCCGTCACCTCTCTACAGTCAATGGCAAGCCTCAAAGAGTAAAAACTGCCATGAAAACTTCTTGAGAACATAAGCCGTTCAGAGTCGGCATAAAACTTGTGTTCCAGTTCTCGATCATTTGTGTTCAAACATTTCACAACACGCACAAACACAATTGATCATATGAAACTCGGTCAAACTCCTTTTAAGGGCTAAAATGGCCACTTTCGTCGTTCGTTTATTTTTTGTGACAAAACCATGTATGCAAATTTTTATTGTTCTGGGATAATTTTTTGGAAAAATATACCATATTGCCGATTTCGGTTATATGGGTTATAGGCGTATTAGTCTGCCGATTTAATTAATTTTTGCACCATCTGTTTGTTACTGTAAAATAATTATGGGTATGAATATTTATTGATCGGGGAGAGTTTTATGGGGAAATATTCCAGATTATCCAATGCTGACAATGGTTATATGGAAGGTAGACGTCTTGGCTTGGTAAGGTATTGGCTTTAAAATAAAAGTTACGTATAAAAAGTGCAAAATTCCAAACTATGTTCCGTCGAGTGAAAGAATTGATGGTAATGCCTACGAAATAAATAATAGATTTGCATTCGCTATGCGAGTTTTAGGCCTAAGACATGCCGGGTGTGTGAAACTTTGTGGATTGATGGACATGGCAAGTAGTTTTATTTCAAAACCATGCTACAATACTTTCATTAAAAAAATGAACAGCGTAAAAACTGTTGCGAATAAATATTTTGCTTCTGCCATCAAATAAGAAAAAGAAGGGACTTGTAAACAAAATAATCGTGAAGACACTGACGAAATTACAGTATCCGGTGACGGCACGTGGAAAAACAGAGGATTTAATTCGCTCTTTGGTGTATCGTCATTGATCGGTTATTGGACCGGCAAAGCTGTTAATATTTTTGTCAGCAGTTCGTAATGTAACTTATGTGAAACCTGGAGCAAAAAACTAGAGTGTAATGGACACATCCAAAAAAGGATGGGCAAACGTCTGCGTGACTTAGTGAAATCGCACGTTGTCGATGCAAAAACGAAATCTGGTTAAAAAGTGAAAAGGAAAACTCTTTCCGGTAAAGGCAAACAAACTGGCAACATGATCGACAAATTAACAGTGTATTATGGGCTAGCAATTCGAAGAAATCACGATTCTGTGGACAAAATGAGGAACGCTATATGGGCGACTTTTTATCATTATTCTTCGACTGATCAAAATCCCCAGCATGAAAAATGCGATGAATCGTGGTGCGAGTGGAAGAAGGCTGAAGTTGCAAAAACATTATGATCATTCAAGCACAGTTATTCTCCACTTCCAGCTGATGTTTTAGAAGCAATAAAGACAATATATGAAGATTTAAGCAAAGACACGCTGTTGGAACGTTGTCATAGGGTAAATTAGTCCCAAATAGGTGAGTGGTACCGCAACTGTCGTTGAAATTGCAGCATATGCAGCAGCATCACTTTTGTACGAAGGCTCTACTGCTTTTCTGACCTTCATGCAAGATTTGGGCATCATTTCAGGACCAAGTGCGCATGAATGGGCGCGCGCGACAGACTCTTTGCTGATCAACAGAGCGGACGAGCAAGCTGCTCGCAAGACCAAAGAAGGCAGAGTTTGCGTAGACAGGAGCAAAAAGATGCCTTAGATAACGTGGATGATAGTAATGTACTGTATGAACCCGGCATCGATGATGACATGTACGTATTTTATAAGATAATACAGTTTTTTTCAAGATATTTTAATTTTTTCAGACTACAAAACTTTAAATCGATTTTCCCAAACATGTACTTTTTAAGGTCGGTGACCAGCCTACAGAAAAAACTACTGAACCGATCGTTTTGAAGATTTGCACACATTTTGTACATGTTAATAGCTCTATAGTTATGTCAAGTTTTTAAAATTTTTTAATTACTAACAATTTCACAATAACAAATAGGTCGATTTTTTCGTCAAAAATCGTCATTTTGGCTTCAAAATAATGCAAAAAATTTAAAAAATTAAAAATTAAAAAAAAAACTCGACGAGACTGGAGAGATAAAGTAAGAAACTAAAGAAATCATATCGATTTTTTGGTTTCAGAAACTACACAAAAACTTTTTTCGAGGCGCCTGCGGAGATCTACAATAAATCCGTTATTTCTCTCTATTTTTTAACAAAAATTTTTTAAGAATTCTTCAAATGTTGTACTTTTATATACTAATATATTAAATAAACCTACGGTAATAATTTTTTCTACAATATTCATAAAAAAGGTCTCTTTTAGACGAAACAAACCTTACCCTCCCCTTAAGTGATGATTAAATCAAATTTTATACATAGCCTTTGTGTACTTTAACTAGAACTTTTACACATTAGTTTTGCCATTCAGTACATTTTTCTTACACAAAAGCGAACTTGTACTATGTTCTTACTATAGTTTTTTCTCTTAATGTATGGCACTATATAATATAATATAATATGGATAAGCTGATTATAAAACACAAAATTGGTGCTAAATTTTTCTCTAAAAATAAAAAATTCCCAATTTGTTTTTGTTAGAGTTTGCATTACTTGGTTTTGACATTATACTCCCAAAAGCCGACAGCGCTGTCGCGTCTTATAGTACCTGGATAAATATACCTTGGTTAATATCATTTTCGGGTTCACATAGAAAAAAATTTTAAAGTGTCTGGTTGAATACTCAACCACCGGGCTGAAATGGGTTAAGTTAAATTTTACAATATAGTTTTTATAATACATTTCAAACTTTACTTTGTAACCTAATTGTGTTGTGAACGTCAGTTTTTCTTCAATGGCATTGAAATTAAGAAGAAAAATTTCAACGCCGTCAACCAATTTTGTAGCGAAATTGCTTATTTCTCCGCTATTTTATAAACTATTTTTTCTGTGTGTTTTTGTTGAAAAAAATGCTGCTTGTGCTGCTCGAATGGCTAAGCTGTATTTCATTATAATAACATAAATTTATGGCTTGTTTAAAAAAAAAACCGTAATAAATGCAACTTTATCGAAAATAGAATGTATAAGAAATTGATTTATTCATCATGAAAATTTCCCAAAAAAATAAAAAATAAAAAACTTCAAATACCTAATAGGGACTGCGAAGAATTGGTGTTTGAAGTGTGCACACAATTTTTCTTATCTATCCTTAAATTTAAGATATTATCTAAGGAGCAAAAAAAAAGCAGCTAGTATTCTGGTGCGCATCAATAATTTATTCATTATTTTTATTTACTATGTAAATTTTTATTTGGCACTCCATAGAAAAACAACTACATGAAAAATATTGCGAGTCCTTCGTTGACGCCAAAACACACATACACATTCTTAAAACAACAACACGTAATGCTGAAAAGCTTGCATGATACGCTTTCGATCCTTGACGTTGAGCTAAACTGTGTCAAAAGGAGCTACAATTTGTTATTTTTGTGATTGCGTTGATTTCATTGCTATTGTTGTTGCTGCTTATGCTGTTGTTTTTGTTATTTTTGTTGTTGTTGTTGTTATTGCTATTATTGCCAATGCATGTATTGCTGGTGGCCCTGATTTAACCACAATAGGGTGCATAATTTTATTGCTGATGCCTCTTAAAGCTGCAGCATTGTCAATAGCTATAAACTGCTTATTTTATGCTGATTGTCTGCATCAACTTATTTGTTTTGACTCATTCAAAAATATATTTGAAAATTTGTTTTGTCAAAATGATTTATAGTTTTTTACTTATGGCGTATATTTTACGCACTTCCTAAACTTTGTTTTAAGCCAATCTTCGTTTCATAAACTATTCGATACGCATACGACTTTCTTTACAACGCTTTTCTCTCCACCCAAAATTATTTCAATTTCCAGCTACTAATCCATCAAGTTCAAATAATTTTGTTCTTAAATGTTAGAAAAAACTAGCAAAAATAAGCACACACATCTGTCAAGTTTATTTAGTTAGTATGACGGACAGACAGACGACGTCTTACCACGCCTCTTAAGCATGCATGCTGCATCAGCTTGAGTTGTCTTGGCTGTAAATTTTGAAGAAACATAAATAAACTGAAACGTGTGCAGTTTAACTAGCATCAGGGTGGTGTATCCTTTCCTTATTTGAAATTCTACGAAATCTTTTTGATTACATTAATGGAAAATGGTGCACTCGAATCATGAAAATGGTCACCGAATGGAAAGAGTACCCTAAAAAAAAAAATAAGAAGCATGCCTCTTAAAAATTTTTTCCAGGCTTATCATGCCCAATACATTGACGAAAAAATGTCGAAATCTATACCACTTTGAGTTGAAAAGGGTTAACTGTTCAAAGAAGTGTGTAAACAAACAAAAACGAACCTGCTTGGGTTAATATCGCAAGTAAAAATAATTAGCGCTTAAACAAGGACCGAACGGTCCTAAATAAAAGTGGGTTTTTAAACTAAAGTTTTTCCATAATAAAAGATCTGTGTTTTATTTCAATTATGTGAATTTCAAATGGGGAGCGGTACTTAATCACAAGACACAAATTCTCCACCATAGACAAAATCTCCAAGTTACAAAATAAACAAAAGTAAACAAAGTCAAAATATCAAATGAGAAAATCGCCAAAGACAAAATATCCAAAATAATAATATCCGAGCCAAAATCACAAAATTAATTTTTTTTTTAATTAATATCTAAACACTACATTTTTTTTTTTTTTTGTAATTTTAATTCAATCAAAAACACTTCGCAATTTTTTTTCATAATATTTCATTGCTTTGATATTGATATTTTAACGAATACTAAATTGTATGGATCACAAACTATGAATAAAGAAAAACTATCTTAGGGCCAATTTTTCAGTACGAGTTCAGTAGTAACCAAAATTGAACGTTTAAACTCATGTTCGAGCGAGTTCATAAATGGTGTAATTTACATTTTATTAGATTTTTGGAGATTTTTGGAGATTTTGTCATCCATCTCTATATTTTGTATCTTCACGCAGAAAAATAATAGGCCTTCCCAAACATGATTTGCATTAAGTATAACATGTTTCTGCATGTTTCTTGGAAACAAGTAATCATAATTGGTTCCACATATAATATGATTTGCATCTTAACATTGTTTAATTGTTCCTTAGCACTTGTTGTTTGAATTTAAAAACAATATAATTTGTTTTAAAGAAAATATGTTTTCATATAAACATCTTGTAATTATAAATGGACTGAGAACACTTTTAGTCTATTACTATTTGTTTGCATAGAAATATAATTTAGTCAAGAATAACATTAAATATTCACGGACAAATATATATTAATTGGAGAATAGATAATTGAATTGCAGTCAAGCAATTATTTTCAAAACGATAATTAAGACCAACATAATATATTTACCGATGATTACACTTTATTTACTTGGAAACATATTTTAGCAAAAGAAATGACAAAAGTTTTTCACTGTGATTACAAAATATTTGCTTAGAAGTAATCGTTGGTTTGAAGCAAACAAAATATGTTTAACAAACAGTAAATAAGCTAGCGGAGCACCCACTTTGCCAGCGAAGCACCCGCTTTATCAGCAAAGTTGCTTCAAAACTCACCTATTTTTACTGCTGAACCACCCTATTTTCCTATTATTTTGTTTTTTATTTTATTAATTTGAAAACACAAACACTTTAAATTTAAACAAACATTTTTAGAAACACTTTTCACAAGAGCTAAACTTTTCAACACGTTTAAACACACAGTGCATAAAGCAACAAGGTTTCCGCTATTTTTCGTGCAAGTGCAAAAGAAACAGATACATGTATGTCTAGGCGAAACACATAAAAGAAAGGAGTTCTGTTTGTTGTAAATTTGCAGAGTTCTGTTCTTTTCGAGTTTAACAGTGATGCAAATATATTTTTATTGGGTAGAAACACACAATTCTATATTGTCACAAGCATATTAATGTAGACATTAGTTTCTTAGCTAAGGCAATTATATTAATGTTGCACACAAATAATATCTTCTTATACCGAAAAATAATGCTATTGAAGGAAAGTTCTTAATCATTAGGTGGTTCCCTCTGAATATTTTGTTTTTGAAACCAAACATATATAAACATATTTTTTTTCTGCGTGTGGATATTTTGACTTGGAGATTTTGCGATGAAAATTGCGATGAGCAAGATATCTGGAGACTGGTTGACCTAAAAAAAAAAATTTTTCGGTTTGTTAAAGAATTCTGCTGCATTTAATCGTTGGTTTTTGAAAAATATTCATTTTTGACAAAATGGCGGGCGTAAAACGAAATTTATAATTTTTTGTGCAGAAAATTGAGGTCGTTTTAGGTTATAAATTCAAATGTATGTATCCAAAAAAATAAAAATCCAACGAAAAATGTTTCTTTTTTTAGATGAACCAGTCTGCAGATATCTTGCCCACCTCAAATTCTTGAGGCCCACCAGGTCTTTTGCTCTTTTATTCCTTATCGACGATAAATCTTTATCTTATTGATAAATCTTCAATAGTTATACTTGAATAATGTTTTGGACTAATATGAATTACAGCTCCAAGAAAACATTTTTAAAACGGTGTCTTTTTTATGCTTCAAAAAACTCCCGGAGACCCTTAAGCTATGCATATAAACATTTGCTGATGATTTAAAACCACCGTTCATAACCTCCAGGTACCGAAACCAAAATGTTTAAGGCCATTTTTTTTATAACTTTTAGCCATTTCTGGGTTTTAGGTCTATTTCCATAGTTTTAGCTAAGTTTTTGTGTAATTTTTATGGATTTCTACATAACTTTTTCATCATATGTCGTAGATTCTTTTGAAAGCCTGTAAGTCAAAGCAGTTGAAGAAGTTGAAACATTAGGGGTATTCACGATGTGATGTAGTTGTGAAAAATTTTTACAAAATTTACAATATTTACACCTTATTGTGAACGAACCTTCAATAAAGTCTTGTATTTTTATAATCAGCTAATTTGTGTGTATACTTTTGTTTGGAAATATGAATTGAAATGCCTACAAAATAATGAAAAAATTTGAACGAAACACTAATAATATTAAATTTTTTAAATAAACTCACTTCGCAGCCGGTAGCTCCCTCGATGTTGAGTATATGAAGCTGATCATATACACAACGCAATTTACAAAGAATACTATAGGGTTTCACCGTTGTATTTTTGCTACAGGGTTGTATTTTGAACACTGTGTATTTTGTTTTTGTAAATTTACAAAATTTACTACAAATATCAAATTTATCAAAAATACACAAAACAAGGACAAATACAACACATCGTAAATACGGCTATGCGTCAAATCGCCCAAGTTACCATCGCCCAAAGTTCGAAAATGAACAATCGCCCAAAAAATCGGCTGAATTTTTTTGGCGATTGTTCATTTCGGGTTTGGGTGATTGTGCGTTTTGTTTTTTGGGCGATTGTTCATAATGAATGATCGCCCAAATTTTGCAAAATGTATAATCGCCCAACTTTACTTTTTGGGCGATTGTTCATTTTGCATAAATTGTGCTCCATTGTACAATTTGAGAGAGAGTGGTAACTGTTTTTATGAAATAATTTTTTGGGCGATTATTCATTTTGCTTAATTTGCGACCAACAATGTTTTACAAATAACTTAACGGTTGTTGTAGTGTGATTTTTCTATGTTCGGCAGTGAAATTATCATCGCAAGTTTAGTAGTTTAGAAGTAAGACGTGTTATTGAAAAATGAATAGTTTGGCTTATGAGTTTATACAAGGTAAAAAGTACAAAAGTGTTCTTCTGTATGTTATTGAAGAAAAACAAATTTATAAAATAAAATCAAAAACAACCAAAACAACATATTATGTGTGTCATCATCGTGATTGTTATGCCAGATTAGAATTGTCTTCAGATGGTATTTGCTCGAAACCAAAAAAGGCAAAAAATGACCATAATCATGGTTCACAAGAACATATCTATAAGGAAATGAAATGCATTAATGAAGTTCGAACAGATTGTTTAACAGTATCAAGAGTATTGGGACATCCCAAGGCAATGAGCGGTATACGTACTGCATTCAAAAGAGCTGTAGAGAAGTAAGTTTTTGCAATCACAATTATTTCGTCCGTAAGCTATTAAGTAATTTAATATTCTCCAATTTCTGTAGAGATGAAGAGGCTTCTCAATTTCTTAATTACAATAAAATGAAACGTAGCCTACAAAAGTTAACAAACAGAGTTTTTGTTAAATCACCTAAATCAGCAATAGAAGTTGTTGAAGTATTTCAAACGGAGAATATATGGAAGCAATTTGGGATCAGCAAGAACAAGGAAGCTTTTCCGTTCTTTAAAGCCTGCATCCAAGAGGAAGATTTTTCATATTGTATTTTTTCGTCTGAAAAAATAATAAATATTATAAAAGAATACATACCACCTACTAAACGAGTGTACTTAGTGGATGGTACTTTCCAAATAGTTCCTCTAGGATGCTTTAAGCAACTTATAATCATATACTGCAACTATTTTGATGAGAAGGTAAGTTAAATGTTATTTTTGTTGCAACTTTTGTCTTCCCGGCGGACAAAATTCCAAAATTGGACCCTAATATACAAATCGGGATTATGACACTTGCTCTTTTGTTCGGATCTGTGGCTCTGCGTAAAATGGCCCCAAAACGAAAAATGAAAAAAGGCACCAACATTTGGTATTAAGTGCAACAACACGCAAAATGTGGGCCAATTGTTTTCTTTTTTTATGACTATTTTTCCCTTTTCGGTGAGGGGATGTTTTTCATAATAAAATTATACCCCATATAAACATTTTTTTTTGGTATATATATAGTGTTTTTTTTTTAATTATTTTCCCTTTCGACGGAATATTGGTTTCAGCATTTTGTACAAGGGCAAATAATTTTTCACATAATCGTGTAGGTGAATAACACACCTACAATGTAAAATTTGACAAAAACTATTGTGGCCTTTTTGCATTTCAGTTTGGCGCCAAATTTCAATTATGTGGTGGGGCAATATTTCATATTGACGAAAGATCCCAAGTTTGGGGCCATTTTTCATTTCTAGTTTCGGGGCCATTTTTTCTGGGACCATTTTGCGCAGAGCCAGATACCGTCTTAAACTTACATTATTTACGACCTCAACAGAGAAGCAGCAGCACTATAATTTCTTGTTTTACTGTTCTTAGATATTTCCATTTATGTTTATTTTAATGGATTAAAAATACACAAAAGCATATACGCATCTGTTTCAATATATTGACGCAAATATTTTCAAGTTAGAGGCAAGTGAATTTATAACTGATTATGAAGTTGCTTTAAAAAATGGCCTTAAGGCAATATATCCGGTGGCAAATTATCAAAACTGCTGGTTCCATTATTGCCAGGCCCTTCGTCTAAACCTTACAACGAAGCACAAAAAACTGGCTGGAATAATTAGAAGCAACAAAAGTGCATCAATGTTTTTACACAAACTTATGGCTATGGCCTTGTTGCCACATTATTGCATGGAATCAACCTTCATTACTCTTAAACTTCAGATCAGAACGGCTTTTCCAAACGATGAATTCGAAAGTTTTATGAATTACTACGAGAACTTTTGGATGAAAAAGGTATGTGTGTTTTTTATGTTAAAATATTTTTCCCTTATAAGGAACTGCTCCGGAATGAGCCGGAACGCGCCAAAACGCACCGCAACGCGCCGGAGCGCGCCGGTGCGCGCTGAAACGAGCCGGAGTGCGCCGAACTACACCAAAGCGCGTCAAGCACCACAAGCCCTAACAAACACTATTTTTTTATATACACAATTTTTACATACACGATTAATTTTATTATTCCAGGTTGGACCACGTAATTTTTCTGTATATAAAAAGGTCATAAGAACAACGTCCGACATTGAAGCCTACAATGGTGTCCTTGGACGTATTCTTCAGGACGAAGAATTAATGAAAAGTCGCGATTTCAAGATGCTTATAGAAAGTGGTGGCGCTGCTGGAGCAAAGAAGCGAAAGTCCTCAGCGATTCAAAGAAATAAAAGTATACTGGAGTCTTCAGAGCTGCTCGAAAAGGGAAATATAACAGCAATGCGTTTTTTGGATCGTATGGTTTATCCAAAGAATAATATTTGCACGGATATGGAACCATATGATGATATTTTTGAGGACTTTCCTGAAGATGAAATTGATGAGGAAGATACAGAGGAAGCTCAACTACAAAATAATGAGCACGATCCAAACGTTTGCATACACCTTCATATTTGCAGTGCCTGCAATTTGAAATTGCAAGCGCAGAGTATTGCAGAAGGTAATAACTCGTATTTATGTCCTGTTTGTCGCCATGACGTTGTCGATAGTATGCAGATATATACAGTGTCGTAAAATTACCGATTATTCTTTAGTATAAATGTTTTCTTATTTCTTGTACACATGATTTTGTTTTGTGAAGTTTTGTTTATGTTTACTTTATCATATATTGACTTATTAAATATATGTTTATACATATGTATGTCATAAGCATATCCTAGCATCCTCTTTTAATTGGGCGATTGTTCATCTCACTTTTGGGCGATTATTCATAATGAATAAACGGCCAATATTTTTGGGCGATAATTCATTTCCAAATTTGGGCGATCGTTCGCAGTTTTGGGCGATTTTCTATCTTTTTTTTGGGCGATTGGTCATTTTTGGGCTTGGGCGATGGTAACTTGGGCGATTATTCGCATAGCCCGTAAATACCCCTATTGATTTCCAACAATTAATTAAATGGTATAATTTTCAAAATTAAAAAACAAAAAATTGTAATTTTCAATCTATATTACGAGCCATAGAAACTTGGCAATGCTGGGGAGAATGTATTTAAAAAGTTTTATTAAGGCCCTGTGCGAGTTGATCTAAATACGACCTAAACTAAATTGTGTTTAGGTGGTATCACAACAGTACTTCCTAAAATAATGACATTTTCTAAGAGAAAATAAAACGTAATGGCATTTTTTAACCTGAGAATTAAAATTTCTTTGATTTCCTTACTTGGAGTACGAAAATTTACTGTTTTATAGACACAATTAAAAAAAAATTATAAACGTAAAAATGTGGCATGTTCATTCTTTCAATTAATACTTTATTCAATATTACATCTATTGCTTAGAAAGCTAACGCTTCCGGCAGCAGTCCTCCTGAATGCACCCCGGGTTTTTTTACTATTTTCATCCTCTACTTTATACTATTTTTGACAAGCTATGTTTGCCAAACGAACTGTCACTACTACCTTGCTAATTGTATCATGAGCTAACTCTTCAAAAAAAAACAAACAAAGTTCATTGCGTACAAATCTCTAGTTCACCAACAAAATACTCATGCAAAAACAATTCTTAGTGAATGCACACAATAACAGTCTGCATGAGCAGTCACCCTCCAGTGCCGAAAGCAACCAATTTCTCCATTTTCATTAGCTTCTTTACTATTTCTATACGAACTAGCTCCTTTTTTGACCCAATCCTGCAGTAAATGGCAGTAGTACAGAACTACTGATTTCGCTAGTCCTTAGTTAATCAGTACTAGTTTCACTTCATTCTACTTTTTTGCATTCAACTGGAGAATTTTGTGTGATCATGTCATAGGCAGGAAACAATTATTACCTTTTATATTAATATTCCCTAGTCATTTCACTTGTGCTATAGCCTATAGGGCTAGCTTATTCGCTTGTCGGAATGATAAAAAAACAAAAAACCTTGAAATTGTGAAAGTATTCTCCAATTAATTGATGTGTACTTTCTTCTACAGAACTCTTTATCCATATTGGTTATCAAAATGAAAACTCGTTATACAGGGTAATTCGGATAGCTGGGTAAATCCTAAAGTTGGTGATTCCTTAGTTCAAGATAAGAAAAAAAGAATATAAAAGGGGGTGCGTAAAGTATGATAGGTACGTAAGATTCAAGACCAGTTTAGAAAATTAAATTTAACAGTTTGAGTAAAAACGACAATTAATAAAATTGTTCTTGTTCGACAAAGAAATAAGAGTTGATCAAACTCAAAAATATTTTTTTTTACAAAAATTATGAGTTCGTGTGCGTTAATTAAAATTAAAATTAACATTAAAATTATTTAAAATTTTCTAATATAATTAACTTTATTAATACTTTTTATAAAAATATAGCTCTTCTAATAACATTTCCTAACAATTTTTTTACCCCCTATCAATAATCATCATCGACATCCAAGTTCAAGCAATTAATCCAGTAATGATCCATGGTTCTGTAATGGTGTGCCTTAAAGTTGACAATTCTATGATTCACATCCGTATAGATCATCTCCGCAAACATGATGTTGTTCTGCTGCAATATCTTGGCCAAAATCAAAGACTGCTGATAGTGAACATTATTATCAGCCGAACCGTGAATTAGCATAAAATCGTGATAACGAAAGTTTCCACGTTACCAAATACATCGCTATTAATATAGTGCTGCAAATTGTCCTCTGCTGTTGGCAGGCCCATATAGCATTCGGTGTAAATAGAATCATAGAAAAGCCATGATGTGACAGGCGCCACTGAGATGCCGCATTGAAAGACTCGTTCCGTATCATTGGCCAATGTACGTGCTGTTATATAACCGGCATAGCTCCAACCCCAGATGCCAATGCGATCCGCATTAATGTAGGGCAACAGTTTTTGCAAATATTTCGTCACAGCGATTTGATCCTCAACCTCGTGAACACCAAAATTATTGTTAACCGAGCCTTTGTTGACTGTGCCGCGTCCATCGATTTGCGCATAAATGATTTCACGCTTTGTTGTCATGAAGGCATCAAAACCGACCACAAAAGTGTTTTTTACTCGTACTGAATTTGGTCCACCATAAACATAGACAATCATGGGATATTTTTTACTCTCATCCAGATATGGTGGCAATTGAACTTTGGCAAAACCGATGCTACCATCGGCTAGGGTGACATTCATATACTTGGTCGTGGGTCGCTGTTTAGTCTCAAGCATTTGACGGAAGGCAGTATTTGACTCCCACTACTTGATTTCGGTGTTGTTCTTTGTTTCGAATATTTTGGTATACCTTGGATTCGGTCCGCTGCACGTTACGGTGTAGTATGAAAAATTTTTGCTAAATGAGGCACTCGCTTTGGTACAAACGGCGCCCTCGTCATCGCGCAAGTTGCAGGTAAGGCAGTTATAATTACTATAGACATGATAGACCGAAGGATCGCCCTGAACAGTACCCTGGTAATATAGTTTTTTTTTTTACTTCATTATAGCCATATTCTGTTATTACGGTAAAATTACCCTTCGAAGTCCATATATTTTCGCCGGTCTTGAGATTAAGATTCCATATTTGATACCAGTTATCAATCCAGTTGGTGAACAAACAGTTTTCACCATTTTTCAGACACTTTGGTGTACCAATAGAAATCCAACCTGTGGGCTCTTCAAAGCGTCTAACCTCATGACACACGCCCGCAATAGTGCACGACTGAATGGAGCCCACATTTTGACGTCTATTTAACCAAGTGATCAGTAAATTGTTATTATCCGCCCATGCGACATTCTGCAGTATATGCTCGATCGAGACTATATTCACCGGAGCCTTTACCAACTTGGCACTACATTATTCAAATCGAATATTCTCAAAGCTAACGCCGGATTGGGTGTACCAGTTTTTGGATACTTTAAAGCAATTTCCTTCGGAAATTGATAGATGAGTGTTTTAGAGTCGCCATAGAGAAAATATTTAAAAGTCTTCACGTTGGTATCGTTGAAGAAACCAACTGCAAGCTTACCACCATCAGGGGACCACCATAGAGCGTTACCGCTGCTGAGTACTTCCTCCTCGTAGACCCAGTCTGGTATACAATTATAAATGACGTCATTAACACCTTCCGATGTTGTGACTGACTCCAAGCCGTTTTCGAAATGTATGTGAACATTGTTTTCATAGACATACGAAAGACGATCCTTGACGGGAGACCAACCGCAGTATTGCAGCTTTGCTCCATCATGTATGGAGATAGAAATTCTTTTTTTAATATCGAATACATCATATTTAGCTATGAACGAATGACGAAAGATTTGCTTCACTCCGTAACGTACCGAAATTTTGATATTATCTGGAGAAAGCGTAAAAGTGCTACGTTTATAGGTTTCTAAAAATTTATTGTGCACGAATTCGCTATCTATATTACCGGCTGCATTGTATTTACGTATGAAACGATCGGCGGCAGTGTATAGAACTCTTCACTTGTAATCCAGGTTCCATTGAAGCCGTGTATCACTGAACTAGTCCTGAGCGCTTCTAAAAGTTCCCACGGCTTTTTTGTTGTCTGTTTAATGCTTGCAGCATGTGTGGTATATGGCACATGTAGAAAAAGAACAGCACCGAAGAGCCTTGAGAATAAGTTCGGGCTTATCATCATGAACAACTAGTTCAAAACTGATAGATTGTCAGCTGCAGTTGTTTTAACACACGTTTTTGTTTTTTCAATTGTGCTTAATTAAATAATTTTGTTGCGGTAAATTAGGCGGTTCGAACTTCTGTTTTCTATTGTTTTAACGTTTAACACCCCCCCCCCCCTTCTAGCTATGCTCCAGCCTCTTTTAAGCTGCTTTTTTGCAAGTTCACGCTGAGTCACAACACTAATAGACCGTTACAAGATCCAATCGACAGCGCGTTTTTTCTCCAACTGAACGTGCATTGAAAGTTTTAATTATTTCGAAGCCGCATTTTGTGGGGTTTTTTATCAGCTAACAATTTCGATTTTTCTTCACCTATGTTGCACTTATTATTAAATGGCAGAAGCATAATAAATACAGGGTGAATCGGATAGCGAGGTCAATTTGAAAGGTGGTGATTCCTTGGATCAAGACAAAAAAAAAATTTTATGGGGAGGGGGAGGGTCTATTCTCACTCCCGTCCTAGTTATAAGTAAAAGTATGTAAAAAAGTCGGCCTTAAATTTTAAGGCAATATCACTTACAGTACTATAATTTACAGTACTATAATTTTCAAACTTTGTGCTTATGTTAGTAGCTCTCTCTCGTTTAAATCTCTCTCGTCTGACAATTTAAATAAGTCAGATACAGAGCAATTACAAAATAACTGGTCAATTCGTGAATACGCAGACATGATTTTTGTACATGGATACTGCTCGTCGAATAAAATAAAACTGCACGGAAATAAAATAAAAATTTGGTATTTATAACGTTAATTATAGTATCTTAATTTCACTCTCATTCTGTCGATCGTACAACAAGAACATCACAGTGATGGTAAATCTTGAGCTTTTTTGCTTTACTAGGTATTTTGAGCCCAACTTAAAACTACAAAATCTGATGATCTCTTGATCGGAGGTAAAAACCTTTTGTGAAAAAATTTTAGAGAACACTTGAGAGTATAAAACAACATAATAAAAATAAATTTTTTTTAAAATAAAAGTTCAAGAAAATCGCACTCGAACTTAACTCGAATTTTTGTAAAAAGAAAAAATATGTTTTGAATTTGATCAACTCCTATTTCTTTAACGTACAAGAAAATTTTAATTTTTTACTCAAATCATAATTTTTATTCAAACTGTTAAATTTAATTTCCGAAACTGGTCTTAAATCTTAGCTACTTTTAAAGTTATTGCGTAAGAAGTGATGCCTTAAAATTCGACTTTTTTACATACTTTTACTTATTACAAGGAGAGGTGGTGAGAATAGACCCCCTTGACACAAGGAATCACCAGCTTTCGGATTGACCTCACTATCTGATTCACCCAATATATCATATTTTCTCGAAAATATTACTTCGAATTATATAGTCATTCTTACAAAATTAAGATGTCAAAAACATAAATTACTAGCAGTACAATCTTGAAGTTGATTGAACTGACCATTTTATGCATTACCTTGGGACAAAAAAGGTGCTAGTTCGTATAAAACTAGTATAGAAGCTAATTAAAATGGAGCAAATTGGTTGCATTCGATACTGGAGGGAAGGTAATTTTATTCAAATCATTTCATTATTTCATTAAGGATACAGTAGGCTTATGTTAACTTAAGTAATAAACAAAAATGTTTGATTGGAATTTCTATAAGTATCGTGTAAAAATCAAACGTAATTTTATATATAGAAGTACTAAGTTTTCGATTATGTGGGTGAGAGGACATTCTGGCATAGAACAGAATGCTGATTGTTTAGCTAGAGAAGGATCAGCAGAAGAGTTCTGTGGACCAGAGCCACTTATCGCCATAGGCGACAACATGGTGGCAGGCCTTATTAAGCAATGGACGGACTGCCCGTACAAGGTGGGAAGAAGCTGTTGCAGGCAATCGAAGGGGGCCGTGAAGTGGTCTCGTAGTGAGGCAGCAAAAGTTATTCGTTACAATTGAAGGACTTTAAGCTGGCTTACTGCACTTGTCACAGGACACGTTCCCTACATGTTCCATCTCAGGAAGATGACTCTGACCGAGGACGATGTGTGTAGGTTATGCCTAGAGGAGCCAGAAACAGCAGCACACATTCTGTGCCAGTGTCCGGCGTTGGAAAGCATAAGATTGACCATTCGGGGAGGTGACAAAGGATGGTTATGTAAGGAGCATACTCATGTATGAGGGCTCCAAGCGGTAGCACCCTTTGTCCAATGGGGGTAAAAAGGGGCCCACTGTGGTCCGCTTCGGCCAATCCCCGATTTATAATATATAGTTTTCGATCATTGGCCATAGTCAAACCTAATGCCCCATTTAAAAATTCAGTAAGTAGTAGATTTTAAACATCTGCAAAGTTAAAATTGAAGTCTCCACCAGGTATCATAGGTACTTTGTAAAATTTTTCGGTAAATTTTTTTGAAGTATTTTAGAAACTGCTTTTGAATAAATAATTAAATTTTCGAAAAATAAAATCTCTTTAATTTTTTTTTTTTTTTTTTTTTTTTGTCAACGCATTTCTTCTGAACTCACCTTGCCTCTATCTGCCACCCTACTGGACGTCCCAATACAAAAAAACACACAAAAACTGTCGAATAGATCTCATATCTGTGCTATTATTTTTTTTATATTTTTTGCCCTTTAACATTTCTTCTAAGCATGCCTACCTCTCGACCCACCCTTCTGGGGGTCTCTATACAAAATATTACAAAAACATTGTTGACGTTAACATTGCTGCCGTCAACAGTGCTGACGGGAATTCATAACTTTTACCCCTGCCAAGAAGTGCTCAATGCGTCCAAAGAGAAAGTTTTCACTTCAAAAATGGTCACCCTGGTATCTTTTCTTTAGAAGACTTTTAACATATGAGCACGTGATTGTTTCTTTACTTTCTATTGTGCATTTTCGTACTTTTACACAGTTGTTTGGGAGATGTTTTGAAAAAAGAAAAAACTAAATATGCATCTTTTTCTCGGAAGCTTTGCAATGTTTCCTCACACTTTCTTCAATATTTTTTTTTATTTCTTTGTTTCTTGGCATTTTGATGAATTTCTTGACATTTGCGAGTGTTGCACATAAGAATATTTATTGCGCGTATTTTAAGAAGATAAAAAAATTTTTCGTGAATGAAAAATGTTGGAATTATATGAAATTTTTTTATGAACATTTAATTTATTTGCAACAGAATTCATTGTTTTGAAAAATAAAACATATTGTTGCTTTATGTTAAATGCTAGTATTTTTTTTTACCCTGTATGCGAATTGAAAAACGTCAACACTTCAAACTTGTTACTTTGAGACAAAATATCGGAATTGAATAAATTGTTGTTAACAAAAACAAAGAGAGAGAAAATTGGAAAAAATATCATAAGACTATTTTTCATCACTAAATGGAGCTTTAACAAAAAATAAATAAAGATATGATGCCGTTCATATGACTGAATATTTGTATAAATATACGGATTTCCCATATAATTAGAAGTCAAAGCCAAAAACATGTAATTTCCTATTTCCGCTTGTTACTTTCAAACCCTAAAACAAAATTTATACGCAATTCTCCCCTACCGCTGTCCTCTTCAACCCTTCCACAACACACCCAATCGCTATGCTTACCATAATAAGCTCATAAAATTAATTCAATGGCAACATTTTCACTTGCAAGAGCTCATAAATTCCTTGGCGTTTAACTGATTTCAAATTAAATGGCAGCATTTACAGAACATCAAGATTTATAAGCACAAAACGCACACTTACATTTGTAGACAATTGCAATCACACATGCACACACACAAACACACACACACACACACACACCAAACGCACTTTCAAGCAAGCATTTCAACACTTGCTTATTTGTAAAAACAAACAAATAAACGGAATCTGCGGTATTTTACTCCACATTACAAGGAAAATGTTACACTGAGAAAAATTGTATTTCTTATAAAATATTTATTTTACATTCTCAAAACACCGTTTTTAACATTGTCTTGCATTAGGAATAGTTTTGTCGACTCAAAAAGACACAGTTTCGATAGTATCGTAAGTGTGGACGTAGAACTTTTGTTTGATATATTTGTTATTGAATTTATTGTTCTTGTTTATTTTTATGTTGGTGGCGTTCGTGGCGTAGTGGGTAGAGTATGCGTCTCATACGCCAGAGAACCAGGCTCGAATCCTCCATCTGACACAGAAAATTTTTTCTATTGAATTAATTTTTTTTGGGCCGTCACCTCTCTGCAGACAATGGCAAACCTCAGAGAGTAAAAATTGCCATAAAAAGCTTCTTGAGAACATAAGCCATTCGGAGTCGGCGAAAAACATGTAGGTCCAGTTCTCGATCATTTGTGTTCGAACGTTTCCCAACACACACAACACAATTGATCATAAGAAGCTCGGTTCGTTGTTTCGTTTTTTTTTTTTTAAATAAATATAGTTCAATATTATGTTTAATAAATTAAAATAAATATTTCGGAATAATACGAATTTATTATTTTTCCTGCAGTAAAGAACTTATATTTATTTTAAATTTTGTTGAAAATTTTAATTTTAACAAACAAAATATATTTTTAATATGTAATATATATAAAATTAGTTCAATAAATAATTCGAATTTATTATGATATTTTAATAAGAAATGAAGTTTTTCATAGCATAACTTCCATGCCAGTCTCCAGTCTCCGTATATGTAAGCCTGCATAGTAGTAATATTATTTTTTGTATTATTTATTTTATTAATCTTGCTGAAGATTATCGAAAACAATAACAAACTACAAAAAAGAAAGAAATATATGTATTTATGCACAGATTTCATACATACGTATTAATTACAACACACGCAGTTATTGACACATAGGTATGTATGCATTGCTTGCAAAGCTTTGAGGAATTCACAAAACGATTCTATTCAACAAACAACACGATATTGCGTTTGATATTTCGGCACGAACTAAAGCAACAAGCATAAGAACGTCAGCAGCAACTGAATCATCAATGCATTTTTCTCATACAAAAATGTGAATTAAAGGCTTTGTTAAAGAAGTGACAAAATCCAAAATTAAATATTCGTTTTATGAACAATATAGCTAATATTTTGGCATACATTTTATCTTTGTACGGTGAATACAAAAGGCTGTATGTATCCCGAAATTGTCCCCCAAAAAACTTTAGCATGATCTTGAAAAAATTTGGGAAAATACCCACATACAAATCGCGCTGTAAGACGTAATTCTACGTCAAAAATATTTGAAACTCACAAAAATTTCCAAATGATCATAAAATGATACTTCAGTTGTCTTAAGGAAGAGTGCGGCACTTCTTTATTTCAGAGTTTTGAGCAAAATGCCTCACAATGAAAAGTCAATATTTCATGAACAAGGGATAAGTTTTTATAAAAATTTATTTCTTCAGAATAGTTGAATCCAGTACAATATAAATTATAAAGTTATTTTAATGAATTTACCAATAATGCAATAACTGTGATAAAAAACACTGCAGTTGCCGCTTTTTGCTTGTTTCTTCTACGAATTCAGGCAATTGAAAACATTGAGAAAAGCCGTATTTACATAATATTTCGCATCTTTAAAAAAAAAATTCCTTATTTTAATTCAGCATGTCATCAAAACCATCTTACCAATATATAGGTTGTATATAAATAGGGTAAAAGCGAAGGCATAATATTGATGTAAAAAATCAATTACTAAAAATACATATGACGAAAATTCTATTTTTTATGACTGAAAAATATTGTGTATAATTAAAAAAAATCAGAAAACAAAAGCAAAGTGTGAAATCAATATGTAGATATGGCAATTTTGGTTCTGTTTGATACCTGAAATGATACCTGAATTTTGTGTTGATACGGCAATTTAGGTTAAACTATTTAGACTTTCTGGCCAAAAAATCTCGATTTTTATTTTCTTATTGTATAGAGAGTATGTGACAAATAATGAGCATACAATAAAATCGATTTTGATTTTCATGCTAGATATTGCACTTCTGTTTGCACTTCTGTGCTCATTCAAAAAATTAATAAGATTATACAGGGTGTTCCAAATCAACTTTCCAGTCCGGCGCAGGTTTTGAGCCTTTGGACCAAGAAAAGAAAAAATATTTAAGCTTGGAATATCTTTCCTCCCCCCTCTCTCCCCCCCCCCCCCCCCCCCCGTTTCGATTTATAAGCGAAATTAGAGCAAAATATGATATTAATAGTTGTCATCAGATATAACGCTATAACTTGCAAATTAATACATATAGGAATCACTTTGAAACGATTCTTTACAATTTGTTCGTTAATTAGGTTATATGTATCAAAGTTATTAAGAATTTTTAACCATAAAATAATTAATAGCAACTTAAATAAGAAAAATATGCATAATTGTATTTAAATTTTTTGACCCTAGTGATTAATTTTTCATTGTAAAAGATTTGTCGGTAATATTTTAATTATTAGTTCTTACAAAAGAGCAACGAATAACAGGAACTTTATTATGTTCTAAAATCATGCATTCTAAAACATTTACCCTTTAATACGGTAACAGCGTGATATCAATTCGCATGGTCTTTTTTAGGCATAAAACTATTATTTAAAAATGCACATCATTTGTTCCCCATATTCCTAAATTAATTTAAAAAAAAAAAAAAAAAAAATAAATTCACATATGAGAAAAGGATACAAAAAGTACTTTCAACATTTTGTTTTTAATTAAATTAGATATAATTTTTAATACAATTATTATTATAATTATTATAATAATTTTTAATTATATTGTTTTTAATAAGAAATTCAGGTTCTTAAACAAGTTCGAGTATTAAAACAATTGCTTAAAAGGGCGTCCTTGAGCATTAACGCTTGCTTAAATATTCTTTATTTTGCTCGCAAAGAATTAAAGTAGCCACAGACCATATAAGAAAAATTTTAGCCAAGCTGAATGTAGTTGCAAGCATATAAAAGAGAACTCAAGCATGCATTAACTACATTGCTATTGTGTGCCCGCACATCAAAATGTCAAAAACAACAACAATTCGGTAGAAAACGTGTCGCAACAAAGAACTACCAACAGCGTATAAGCACATAAAAAAGAAACAAGAATGCGCATGCAAGCAGACACACCAAAATCATCGACTTACAATCAGAGCTTGAAACTCCTTTAACTTTTTCAGAAAGTCTTTAAAATAAGAGTCAACAAAAAACTTTTAATAAATAAAAGTTAGAAACTATCTTTAAGACTAAGACTTTATTTTTAATTGTTCGATAAGTTTCTAGAATAGAAATAAAAAGCAACATTTTATGGCTTGAAAAGCTTTTTGTTATTCAGTATATTCTGCCAGAAGCTCAATACACTTGTTCCAAAGGTTCTCTAGTTTATCGATCCCATCGCTGTAGTGTCTGTCGCTGCTATAGCCAGTAGTCAGAGGGATCTAGATCTGGCGAATAGGGTGAAGATTCCAACAGTTCGTGCTTTATTTCACTGATTTAAGCAAAGCTTTTTTTGACTTTTGTGAGCAGGTGCGTTGCCCTGATGAAAAATGACTTTTTGAAGCGTTAGCTTCTTTAGCGAGTTATTAGCGAGTTATTTAGTTAGTAACGGGAATGAAAACCTTACAAAAGCGTCAGTTGCGATTTTTTTCTATGAACTTCGCATTTACGCTTAGCGCAATAACAACACCATATACAAACAGCAACAAAACAAGCCGCTCTCGATAGCCACCACATTTTCCAACCCGCTCAAACAATAACAAATGCATGCAAACGCAGCTCAAAGCGACATAGGTCTTCACAGCATCACCGTCAGCGTATGACTGAAGCTTTGTGTGAGCTTTGTGTACGTACATGTCAAAAGTTACGCTCAGAGAGCGCTCAATGAGCTTTTGGGTGCCTAGCGCTGCTTTAAATCAGTGGAAACCAAACTCTATACAAGCATACTTGGTTTTTGTATAAAAGCTCATTGAAAGCTTTGCACTGAAAAAAAAAATACTACAATTAGCTGGCATACATCATTGATGTATGTGCCCTCATCTAAGCATATAGAATAAAATATGCATCCAGATATTTTTGATTTAAGTTCTGAATGTAAATATTTACTTATTATGTTTGTGGGACGTGCTATTGTTGAAGGCAACAGGGAGATCGATTTAATAATTTCAACAAATTCCTTCCCTTTTTCGCAAAAACGAAATAAGACATCTTGTTAGGGCCGGCAATGTTTTGCCAGTGCTAAGCTTACTACATATGAGGCTTTTTTGACATTTGACTGAACAAACTTTGGAGAACTGTACATTTTCTGAGTAGCCAGGTTGCTATTTTTTTCAATAAACGCTTTTTTAAACGAATCGCTAATTCTCTATGTTCAGTTTCACTTAAATTTTTGTATATTAAATTATGACAAGCGTTATAATGCCGTTTTTATGCCGTTTTAATGTTTTTTTAGTTTCTTTTCTATAACTAACTAAAATAAATTTCTTCATATACATATGTTCTGACTAAATAAATTTCAAAAGAGAAAAAATAGATATTATTATAAATAAAAAATAAATATTATTATAAATAAATAAATACAAATAAAGAAAAAACGTAGCCATTTCGCTGATTTTTTCATGTAAAGTGCCAAAACTGGCGATTTTTCAAAATGTTTGTATGGGGAACCCCCAGGGGGTTCCAGGGGGTGTGCCACTGGCATGGGTGGGTCGGGCATCCAAAGTTAGTGGGGGTCGGTCATGCATTTGGACTCGATTGGAGCACTCTAAATGGGTCAAAGTGGGATTTTTCAAAATTTGCCCCTACCCAAAAGTTCGACCCAAATTGGGGGACATCAGAATTCGTTTTAGAGGTATGGTTCCTTCGGCAAAGTTTCTTATTTTGATCCCTAGAATACGATTTTCACCCGGCCTAATAAGTAGGCAGCATATTTTCCAGTATTATATTGAAAAAGTGTTGTTAACACAAAAAAAAAATAAACATATAAATAGTCTATTGTTCTCTTAAATCGCCATTTGTGATCTTGAATCGTCCAGTCGTCATTTTGGTCTCAAATCGTCAAAATTACGATGCCATCGTTCATCTGGTAAAGCTCGTCATAGTCTGTGCGGTTCACTGCTTTAAATAGTTTCAAAAATTACTCCTCACAATAAAAATCTAGAAAGATTCTTAACTTTTACATTTATTTTTAAATTTAAAACTCTCAACATTTATTTTTTAATTTAAAAGTCTTAATTTAGACTTTTAATTTGAGATTTGAGATTTAAAACTTAAATTTATTAAGTTAATCTACTAATTTATTTTATACTATTAACAAACTTGTTGTTGATTTTTTTATTATCGAAAATTATTAATAAAAATTAAATTTAAAATTTTCAAATTTAAAAATTAAGCAACTTTGTTAAGTTTAAAAGTAAAAGTCATCTCTACTCTTTTATTTTTAAAAGTGAAAGTTAACTCTCAACTTATATTTGTAAATATACAAATTAAAAGCCACTTTTTACTCAGAATAAAATAAGCAAATTAACAGTCGGACTTAACTTAAAAATCTGTTTCTGAGAGTTATTTTTTCCTCTGTTTACAACACATATTAATATATGCTAGAATTCAGTATAATTTTTGAAAGAATTAAGAATTTAATTAATTAATTAAAAGAATTTTAAATCAATTTTAAAATTCAAAACATTCTTCAAAAGAGTTGTACCATGGAAGCCTTCGCTCCATGCACTGCCGTAAAGTACTAAGAAAAAAATAATCGTGAAATTTCAAAAAAATGTGTAGTGTAGCCAAGTCTTGATTAATTTTAAAAGTGTAAAAGTGTTTTCCTCCGATTTCACTTCTTCCTCTTCTTCTTATTCTCCTTTTTATACACTTCCTGACAGCAACATGCTTCTCATGCTGCATGCCACTTCAAATTATGTCTTCTGTCGCTGACATATTCGCCATTTTGCGTTATGCCAACAATGCTGGCAAATGTGCAATTAGGGTTCAGCAACTATTTTCCATTTGCATTGCTTACTGCTACCATTGCCACAATAAGAAAAAAAATAGTAGCAGTTGAAGAAAAATTCAGCTGCACCATTTAGACCTTCTAAGTGCAACTTTGCGGTAATTTACGCTCGTCTTTATGCCGCGCACTCTAAGGCGTTTAGTCAAGTTTTACTTAAGTCGAGTGTCTTAAGTGTTTCTGTTGGTGTTGCTGTGTCAATATGTATGTATGTGTGTTTGTGTGTGTGTGCCACTCCGAGTATTTGTTGTTGTAATTGTGTTGTAGCATGTCTGTGTTAGTGTGTAATTTAATGAGCAAATCCGTTGCTTGTACAAATTGTTGCTTGTCATGTGCAGCAATTTGGCTTAAATAATTGCAGCTTGCATTAAAAACGAATTCGTCTTATTTATGTTTCAATTGGGCCGTCTTTCGTTAAGTCGTTATGATTACACATCTAGCGAATAAATGTGCATATGCACGGTTAAAATTTTTTGTTATTCTGAGGTTAAATTTTGTACCGGATTTATCAAGATGTGTATAAAACGTTTGTTTTATTAAAACAAAACAAAACAAGACAAGATTTTAAATATAATATCACAACAGTTACTCTGACTTTGTGAGGCTAAAAAATGTAAAGAATCGTAGTGAAGGTTAAGATTGTACTTTCAATGAGCTAGCAACAATACTGACCTCTACAGAACTTGCACCAAGCTTTTAAAAGGTCTCTCTGACTTCTATAGAGGTGAAAAAGCTGAGTTTTTTGATGTTGAAACCGCGCTGATTTGTATGAGGGTCCTTTTTGCAAAATTGTTCAAGCACATGCGACATTTTTTATCACTTTTTGGGTTATTCTTACAGCCTTTAAAATTTATCATACAAAGACAAAATGTATGCCAAAATATCAGTTGAAATGGCGGATGAAACGATGATCTTACCTTAGAACTTATCACTTGTTTAATAAAGTCATAAAATAGCAAAACCTAAGAAGAAAAATTTCCTGCATAAATTGCTTCAGAATTAAATGCCAAAATTACGAAGAAGTCATCGTGTCGTTTGTTTATACGAATATTTTTCAGTAACTGCTTCTGTTGTTATTGTTTGGGCTTGCGGGACTATCCCAGATAGCTGTTAAAGATGAATGTTACTCCTTTTCAAAGTACTGTGAATGGTTAAAATGCTTCTGTGTACATATATTCACAGAAGAAATATTCTTTAAGATTTTATTTTCATCACGTATTGTAAAGATACTTTATTAATTTTATTTTTTTAGTAATAACAATCAGTGGTCATTTCTCGCCATTTTTATATCAAGCAAAATCGCAGTGTAGTCGTCAGGGCTGCCGTTGGAAGCGTTGGCTTATTAGCATTAGTTGTAAAATTAAATATAATTTAAATTGAAAGAATAAATAAACAGACAATTTAAAGATATCAATTTTATTGTTCAAGCTTATCAACACACAGCAACAGGTGTGTATATATTACATTCATACTCGCAGATAGCACTTTTGTTTACAAATTTCTTTTTAGATCGACCATAGTCTGTGTCAGCAACTTGTTTGAGAATTCACTAAAAATAAAACAATTGTTGAGAAGTGCGCTCTAAACAGTAAAGTTAGTTGATGGAAGTGGATTCTATCTGTTGCATGTAATCTTTTCCTTTTTCTCTCAGCGCGTATAAATAACTTTGCTAAAGGAGCTGACGCTTCAAAAAAAGAGAGCAGTGGCAGATTTTGTATTGTTAGTGGCAGATGTCAACTTCGTTTCGAAAGCTACGGTCACTTGCTCTTTCTCATGCGCTCACCATATTAATTGCACCAAGAGTTTAACTAGCACAACTGACGTCACAACAATGGTTGGCATGAGCAAAGCCATGGAATAAGACAAGGGAGATGCATGAGTGAGAGCCGGCATAACTTTCAAAACTACGAAAAAACACACACAAACAACACTGAGTGGAGACCCAGATAATTATGGTAGCTGACAAAGAAAGCATGATCAGATACAATATTATCATTCTTGCTGTTGCAGCACCACTCAACTTATGATTTCTTTCTTGCTATTTAATGCATTTATGTTTATTTATTTACATTTTATTATGCTTGCCTGTAGCGAAGATAGCTTTTTGCAATGGGAGGAGATGACACTTATATTCGAAACAAGCATACATAAAAAAAATGTTGTCAAAATTTTTTTGTTGTGCTGTGGCTAGCTGAACATAAAAAGAGAAGAGTAGAGAGCAACATCGAGTTTATTGAAACTCTCTCTGCTGTATGTATTTTGTTGGTATTTCTTCGTTGTTGGTATTTCTCTGCTGTGAGTATGTATTTTGTTGGTATAATGCTGACTGCGTAACGCTTGATTTTTTAGATAACGCTCGATTTCAATCGCCATAAAATTTTCATACCACGGGCAATATATGAAATCGATTCTAAAGGCGTAAACTTCAAAAAAAAATTGTAACTCACGCTTGTTAACTTTTCATTTCACTCCCGTATAATATAAGACTTCATTACCGAGATCTGTAATGAGCACAGATGATTATTAGTACACTTAAGTCATGAGTCATGACTATTGGTGCAAATGTGTACTCATACCAACACAAAAAAATACTTTGACTCATTCCAACCAAAATCAAAAAATACTCGTAGTACTCCTACACACACGTGTGTCGGCAAATTATCACTTTATTGGTTGTGGCTTAATTATTTTATGTAACTCACTTGTTCATGTGGGAGGAAAATACGAGAGAGTATAAGTGAGTTGAGTATTATATTGTGTTATGCCTTTATCATCATACTTAAGTCATGAGCCATGACTATGTGTGCCGTGCGTGAACTAATATGAATGGACATGAGTGGAGTGAATTGACTCAAAAATGACAATAATTGCAATTCTCTGCTTCATTAAAAAAGCTAACGCTTCAACACGGTTAAAAATCTTGCACCAAATTTTAGTAAATCCTGTGCTAAAAAAATGTATCATAAACCTTTGTTAACCGAAAAAGTAACTCTGAATCATAAAACTTTTGAATCTTAACAATCTGAAAATTTAGACGGAAAGTATTGAAATATAATACAGCATGACTTAAAATCTAATACATGTCGTATTAAATCTAATATCATGGCTATCTTAATTCAAAATCTATTCCAATTGTACTAGTTTTTGAAACCGATTTTATTACTTTTATTACTAAATTTTAAACCGTAGGTACTAGAGTTCAAATTTCATTCCAACTTTATTAAATTTAAGTTGACTTAAAAAAATTTCAAGTGTCTTGGAAAGTATTAATTTTAATAAAAAACGGTTTAAAAAATACATTATTCCAACCATTGGTTAAAAAATTACCCCAAGATTTTTAACGCGAATATAAAATTTATTAACCAAAATAGTAAATATTGCGAAACCGTACTTCATAACTACTTACTTCAGATATTGATGCAATTGTTGCAATAATATTTCTATTTGCTCTTAAATAATGTTTCTTAAGTCAGAATATATAACAACATTTGTCCTTTACCACATAAATGGTTGCTCTCTAACCAGTCTTATCTAGATATGCATAAAGTTATTTTAAATTCATGTTCAATCCACTCCAATCATTTTCTTTCCTTGGTCAACTATAAACAACTGCAGAATGGAATGAAAAGATATATTCGCAGACAAAAAGTTCAATACCTGAAAAGTTGTAAGAACAAATAATCTCAACAACAATACTAGCAGAAAAGCAACATAAACAATGCAACACAAGTAAATTAATCATTAGCAGCAAATGCGTTAATATCGACACTAATGAAGATTGAACACAGCTCGAGACGATGACGGAACACCGAATATATTTTTGCCTACAAATTTACGTTAAAGTCTACCTACCTTCAAGGGGCTTCCTCTGCCAGCATGTTTATCGACAGAAAAGTTTCCTGTTTTGTAAATGTTGAGCGCACAGAAACTCTGACTCACTTAAGCAGGATCGCCTCACTTTACCGAACGCAACACAAGGAAGGGAGCACAAAAATGTTTAATGGCTTTGTTGATAAGTGAATATTAAGACTTGGTAGAATTGGGGGTGGCGTGGCTGGAATGAGAATGAGAAGATGCAGCAACATCTAAGATAAGAACAACAGCAACATTGAGCAACAACATGGCAAGATAGGCAATGAGCCTAGAAAGATGCAGCCATGATGAGGTAACGAATTAAGACTATGTAATCAATCATATTGCAAAATTTTAGATCATGGAATATTTTTGAGCCTTTAAAGTACTATTCAAGAAATTGATTGGAATCTAAGAAGCGGTTACTAGAACTACGCGGGTTAAGGTGAAATTCATCGAAATTTTATACCTTTCACTTTTTTAAGAGTTATTTTTCAAATGCAAGGACGACTTTATTGACCTTATTTATTTTTCGTTTTGCCTAACTTGCCTTAGTTTTACTTTTATGATTTGTAGCTAGCCTTGTTAAATTACCCTTTAATCTTCCGTATTTGCCCTTTGGTCAATTTTGCCACTTTTTCCAATTTTTTGTTTTTTTTTTTTTTATTTTGTTGTGACTCAGGTGCAATGATTTGTAAATGATACGAAAACGTAACACTTTTGGTTTCTTTAAGTACGTGCCTTCTGGGCGCTTCTTCGTTTATTGAATTCTTTCTTCTATTTATTTATATCGTTTGGCTTCCTCCAGACTGTTTAGCGTGCTCTAAGCATTCGATGTTTGTTTGTTCTGTGGTAATAAGTTTGCTTGAATGTTTCTTTCGAGTAGCCACAAATAAATAGAAACATCAGCGCATCGTGTGGTGAATGTGTTGTACGTGAGCCACGTTGAAGAGGTTTCTTGTTGTTGTTATTGTTATTGCACTAAGCTGAAGAGGTTTTGGGATAGACTATAAATTTCTTTAATCCTTTTAAAGTCTCATCATTCATAGATACATGCGAAATGGAACATAAATTTAAGTAAAATATAAAAAGCAAGTACAAGTTGGATATTCTGCAAAGGGCTTTGAGCTTGAGCATGTAACAATGAAAACTTTTGAAAAACCGATAAAAGTTATGAAAAAATGTTAAACTTAAGAAAAACATAATTCACCGTATTGAAAATGGGAGAAATTAAATTTCATGTGAAAAATGATGCGAACCCAATATCATAGGTACATTATGATAAAGTGTTCATGGTGAAGGACTACAAAGAAAAGAGTATTTCTATTTAACAAAATCTATTTTTAGACAATAAAATTAAGAAGCACTAAAGCGCAAAAGTGCAACTAGCTGATGTGATACATCGATACTATCGTCATCGACGATGTAGCGCTCATAACATCGATATTAATATCTGATTTTGGTACATCGTTACCAAAAGCAAAAACATCAACATCGAAAAAAATTTTTATATCATAGCTTTTGCACTCAGCTCATCGGATTCTCGTCGGATTTGTGAAGCTCTTAAAAACTTATATCGATAGTAGAAGACAAACTTTTATAAAATCCAAACTAATTCGATTCGGTATCAAATATTGGTGCATAATAGATACATTTTGTACGTGATTTCATATGCTGGTGCATCCTCACCCCACGATAAAGATATTGGCTTAGGTGCTTCAGTGGTCTTACACCGAGAAAGCTTATGTTAAATTGAAAAAAAAACCTAGTATAATTTATAAGATGGCTTTGGCAGTTTTCAGCCTACCAAGTACATCATCAAAACACCTAAGTTTTGACTTGCCAATTTTTATTTGGGTGATAAGTACTAAGTATTTGGTAATTTTTTACACACTACATTAAAAAAAATAATTGAATTTCAAAAATATAACTAACTTTTTTCCGGGTTTTGGTTTTTTTTCTTTTCCTTTTTTTCCTTTTTTCTGGTTCTGTGATTTGCTTGACTGACAGCGGCAACAACACAAATTTTTCTTTTATCAACACCGTTTTTTTCTTAGAAATAAATGACTTCTCGGCTTTTCTTGCTGCTTGGACGTCTATTATAACAAGAACATTAAATCAAATTAAATTAAATATCAAATACAAAAATTTTACCTTCGCATGCCGTTGAGAACCCACACCAACCGATGGCACTGTGTATGAAGTCACTACACTACGCATTGAAAAAACTAAAAGATTTTTGCTGTATGGCTATCAACAGAATACTGCGCCATATTGCATCTGTTAATACAGCATCTGTTAAGATAGCAGCTGTTATGTCAACAAGTAGTAGCAAGGCTGCTTGGATCAGTGGGTAGAACGATGGACTGGTACCAGAAGTTCTAGGTTCGATTCCGCACGGCGGGCAAAGACATTTGTTTTTCTTTTTTTCTTTTCTTTTTGTTGATGAAATGTAATAAAATTTACTGGTGTGAATATTAACGTGTATTTTTTAATTTACTTTATGTTATTTTTAAATTTACAAGTGGTTTTATTACAAAAAAAAAAACCATTAAATTATCAAATCGATCCTTCTCTCGTGTGCCTAATGACGCAGCTGTGTTTTTTTTTTCTTTGCAGAAAAGGCTTAGGTAAATCAAATGTTTTTTTTTTGCAAGGTAACTTTCAAAGCAATGTATTTAACAACAAATTGCTTAGGTGAATAAGCATAAGTTTTTAATTCCCATACAATTCACTTTACCCAGCTGACTTAGGTGATTTACCTATTGCTTTTTTTCTCGGAGTAGATATGTTGAAGAATGTGACAAGGCCGAAGATGCATGCTGTGTATATCAACAACTTATTCACGTCGTATTGCTGATGTGCTTGTTGAACGAAAGACAATTTTATGCTACAGGTACCATTCGAAAGAATCAAATAGGTGGTGCTAAAATCCGGTAAAAAGTTACCAAAGTATGCTTGCGATCGCGTATTCAATCGACAAATCATATCCTTATCACACGCTGTCATGATAATGCAGAGGTGACACTTGCAATGAACCATAGCATGGTAGAGTCCTTAGCACTAGTCAAACGCTATAATAAAAAGGAGAGGAAGAAAGTGTCTGTTCCATAACCGATGGTCATTGCACAGTACAACAAATACATGGGTGGTGTGGATTTACACGAGAAAAAAAATGGTGATGGCATTTGTGGGTTAACTCAATCAACAGCTCAATCCTTAACTCGCGGAAATTACATTGTCTCGCATCTAAAGAGCAAAATCTAAAATCAATGCTACAGCTTGATTTGAAGTCGGAAATAGCTACACCCACAGAAAAAAATCTTAATACCAATGAAAATACACTTTGTCACAAAGACTTTTATGTGTTAGATTGTGCCCAAAGGCAAAACACCGTTACGGCAAGACACAAAGATTGTTAGATTTCCAAGAACAATATATTTTAAATCAAAAACTTAAATTCTTGTGGGAAAAACGTACGTCTTTGAAAAAGCATGGAAAAAAGTCGCAAAAGTAAAGCAAATGCACTTTGGCGCAAAGACTTTTATTCGTTACGGCAAAGACGCAGACTGTTAGATTCCCAAAAAAATAAACTTTAAACCAAAGACTAAGGCCCTCGATTTTAAGTACATATATTTTTGAGTGTAACATTCAAATTTCTATTGAAATTGTGTACTGAAAAAAACTACGCTTCAAATTTTAAATGAAACTAAAACATGTTTGAGCAAACTATCTTTATTTACGTTTTTTACATCTTCTTTCATTTGAGGTGGCGGCCGTGGCGTAGTGGGTAGAGTGTGTGTCTCATACGCCAGAGAACCCAGGTTCGAATCCTCCATCTGACACAGAAAATTTTTTCAATTGAATTAATTTTCCTGTTCGGCCGTCACCTCTCTGCAGACAATGGCAAGCCTCAGAGAGTAAAAATTGCCATGAAAAGCCGTTCGGAGTCGGCGTAAAACATGTAGGTTTAGTTCTCGATCATTTGTGCTCAAACATTTCACAACACACAACACAATTGATCATAAGAAGCTCGGTCAAAGTCCTTTCAAGGGCTGAAATGGCCATTTCGTTTTTTTTTTTTTTTTTTCATTTGAGGTTATGTTTGCTAGCATTTATTAAAGATTACTGTACACCCTGCAGTTTTTCGAAATGCTTCTATAAAACAAAAGAAAACACTGCAATTGATACAACTGATACTTGATTGCACATAATATATAACTTTTTCACTGAACTCACACAATAATTCACATTTCACAACTAAGAAGAAAAACTTATACGTTGGCAAGGGCAAAAATAAAGCGCTGCTGCGACGGACTATTCAATGTTGGCTCTCGCACACAATTTTATTATTTTTCGTATACAAATATGATTTGAAGAAACTATTCTTTAAAGTAACAGACTTTGTCTTTGAAACAATGAAACTTACTCTCAAAAAAACAAAGAAAAGTTGTTGATTTTGCACACTTTTTTTCAATTCCTTGTTAACATAGAATTAAATCGTTATAGTAAATATTTTATCTTCACGGCAAAGATTGTTTCATTGACTTAGCTTCAAAAAACTTCAGTCTTTTGTTTCGATGATGCAGCACTTGCATAGTTAAAGGATAAATCATTATTGCAACGATCTTTTCCTTGTGGTAAAGATATTTTGGTTACAATTTTATAAGAACTTTTATTCTTTGATTTCAATTTCTCAGTGTAGAATATAGATTCTTTTTCTAAAGAAGATTTTAGACCATTCATGGCATTGCCATTCAGACAATCATCAATGTGATAGAGCATGTAATTTTTAATGCATCCAAACGTTTAAAAAATGCAATGTGCCTCTGCATTCCAAATGTGTTAGTGCTTGGCACAATATATGAACTAATATGGTTTGTTTGTTTTTGTTAAATAAATGTATAACAATATAATTCGTATAATAAGTCGTATAGCTCCCAAAAAAAGTTATTGTGCATTTTAGTTGCCACTGGTGCGTTTTCGCACCCTGTTGCCCCAGGTGAATGGAAAAGCAAAACATTTTTTTGACCATTTCAGACCCATTTTTGGGAACCTCCAACCTAGCCATTATAAGGGTTTCGCTGGGAAAAAATTGGGTTAAATGCACTTGCTTTTATTCTTACTATACAATTGCTCAAAAGTTCACTTTTTTTCAATTAAAACTGTACCTGACAAATCGGCTAGAGTACACTTAAATGATTTTATATTAGAATCACAGAATTTTGCATATTATTTATTTGCACAAATTATAACATGCATAATTCAAAGAATTAATGAATAATATGAGTGCATCATCAGCAAATCGAAATATAACAAAAACTGTTTTGTATTTGTCTCACGTGTTCAATTTACATTGACAGTGTGTTACGTGCGTATGTGTGTGTGTTTCTTTATGTGTGATCTGATATGTGTCTATCTCTGCTCATCTATGCATATTAAGTAGAAACTGTCTAACCAATCCTCTCAAACCCGACCAACCGACGAATGACTTCTTGGCATGCATTTCTTGCTCACATTTGTTGTGTGCAGACAAGAAGTCAACTGAAGACAGACATTCAACCGAGCAGGACCACAAAGTGAACAATGACATCATCATCATTATCTTCATCATCCTTCTTATCCTCATCGCCATCGTCATCTTCTTTTTCATCACGTGACCATCATCAATCGATTACTGACCAATCAACCATATCAAGCACTCGTACAATTTTTGAAGAAAGGATCGGACCGTACCATAAAAAAGAAAAAAAAATAGATATTAAAGGAAACTTCGAAGTCAATTGAATAACGAAATCAAGCGTGGTATACAGTAGTAGGGTGGAACATGTTTTAGTATAAGTTTCACTGGATAGCAAATAACGAACTAAAAGCAACTTCGTAATATAGTGTATTGATGGACAATTCGTCAAGTGAGGGAAAATTTAAGTGAGTAAAGGAAATATAGAAAAAGAACACAACAAAGTGACGCTGAATGGACTTTGATTGAGTGGCTTGTAATACATATACAGCAGGACGAGTGAAATAGTGCGAATGACATGACATGTAATGAGAAGATGCAAGGATCTATGGTTTTTTTTTTCTTTAAGTTATTTAATAAAAAGGCGAATAAATAGAAGCCAATAAAGGTCAGTTATCTAATTTCGGTTCATCAAAGTTTTGAAATTAGAAAACAGATTTTGTTCAAGAAAAAAATTTTTTAAAATTAACCTCTTTATAACTCTGCTTGTGCTTAAAATTGTTGTCTTCATCTGATGTGCCTTGAAATAGATGCTCCACAGACTCCGCACCACAGGTTCTCATTTTTATATTCTATGTCTAGTTCATATCCTAGAATTAGTCTCTTTATAACTCAACTCTGTCTTAATATCCCGTTTGCTTAATTCTTTTGCCGAAAACAAAGCAAAAGAGTCGCCTAAAAGAAGCAAAACAAGAGTTAAATATAAGAAAAACAACAAAATTGTTTGCACCTCGTAGTTTCCTGAGCTCGTAATCGCATTCGCGTGTGCAACTTCCTGCAAAATCTATTCCTAATAATAATCCCGAGGGCACGTTACCAACATTTTAAACGCCAACCACACCTTCTCCACCCATCAGGCAACCGGTAGTGTATTCGTGTGTGTATATTGTCTGTGCATTGGAGTGAAGAGTGGAGTGTGTCGTGAAAACTTCCGGCTACAGCAACAGCGGCTTAGTACTCCGTTTTAAACTGAAGACGGCAGGCAACAAGCGGCAGAAGATGCGGCGCAGGATAAAAATAAAGTAACGAAGGAGGAAGCGTCGAAATCGTGCCTTGCCAACATTTTGAAGTTCTTGGCGGATTTTCTCATGTAATCAGTAAACAGAAAAATAGACAAACTGTCAGAAGTAGGAAGAATTGTTGCTCAGGATGTGTGGAGTCACGTAACTCAAATAACGGAAGTTGCAGAACTGCTATTATGTATGTGCAAGAATTTCAAGAAAGTCAGGTTAAAGAATGGGTTTTAGAATGAGCAGGAAGAATTGTGCTAAATAATAGTATACAAAATATCGAAATGTGGCAAAATAATGAGAAAAAAATGATGTAGAATAATTTTGCAAAATCGCCTTCTTTGATAATTGAAAAGATTCAGGAGGTTCATTATTGAGGAGTTCCATTATAATTATAATTACAAACAATTATAATTATTACTCATTGTTTCAATCGATATGAGAGATTGGTAGAATTTTTATTACTTATCAAAAAATTTATTATTTATAAATTATTTTTATAATATTTTTAAAAACATTTTCTCCATTTAAATTGTGAATTATTTTTAGTCCTACTATAAAAGTTTCATTAAATTTTAATTGATATTTACTATGAAATCGCAATTTCAATACTCATATCATATCTATCATAACCATCACATGGTTACTATTATAGGGTGCGCTACCATACTTTGCTTACCATACTCATCACACTATACCCTATTTATAATAACAATATAATAACACACTATTTTTATATATAATAAATTTGAATTAACGATATTTCGAGATAAAAAATCGTATAATTTAGAGTAAGTATTTATTTTAATGCTTGCCAAAATTTCATTTCCATTCTGATTTTTACGACTTATTTTCAAAATGAGTGCAAGTGTCAAATATCATTCTATCGAAATGAAATATAAAACTTTAAAATATATATTTTTTTAAGCTATCGTCACGTAAACTTCATCATCGTGTCATCAAAAAAAACAAAAGTCATCAAAACACAATACTGCGTTACGTCAGTCGAGCAATTGATCGAACTTTGGTATGCGTTGTTAAAATTTTACGATACAAGATGTCAAAACGGATGACCTCAAACTTTACAAAGATCGTGCATTAGTCATCTGATCAGGTATACAAAAAATATTTTGTTCGTTTGTAGAAAATAAATATTCGTTCGTTCATTCATAGAAAATAGATGTTCGTTTGTAGAAAATAGATGTTCGTTCGTAGAAAATAGTTGTTCGTAGGAAATACGAACAAACGAACGAATGCCTTCTCAAGTTTTTTTTATTAATAAATCGTTATTTTGTAAGAGTCCTTTTTTATTGTATAAAAAGTATCCTATGTGTTGCCCAGAGATATAAGGAACCTATATGTCAATTTTTATTTAAATCCATCCAATGGTTTTCACGTGATGTGTCAAAGTTTCAAAAAAGGGATATTTGGACTCCGCGACATTTAAAATGTGTTGCGCAAGAGAATTTTAAAAAAATATTTCATGCACAGATTTTTTTTCTATTATATTATTATAGTCACAAAAAAGTCATGAGTGACTTCTTTTAAAAACTGTGCTAAAATTAGTAAATAAGTGACAGAAATGAAAAACAGCGGTCAGCACCTTTCCAATGATACTTCGGAATCGAAAATCAGGCAAAACATTGAGGAGTTTTACATATTTCAATAAAAATTGCAAAAAAAATATTTAAAAAATCACTGCATAAAACTAAATTAGGGCAAAATTGCCCTGTTGTATTAGGGCAAATTTTCCAAAATTTTTGATGAAGAACTCTGTAATTCTTTGATTTACACTATTTGTGACAATTTTTTGTACTAAAAATATCATAGCTTAAAAATTATCTATACAAAACGCAATTCTTAGAGGTTTTTTCGAATCATTCTAGCTAGCCGACGGCTATCGTTAGAGCCAAAATATTTGGTGAATCATCATAACATAAACCAAAGTTTATTTTGGGGGGGGTGACCCAGAAAACATATTTTTCCTCCATAGAGAGTGAGGTGCCTTAATATAGATAGATTTGATCTTAATCAGAATTTTCTCAATTTATATTTGTCAGCACCCTACACATTTCTTTATTGGTTTGGTGTACAAATCCAACAATTATGTACGTACATAAATATAAATTATCAAATTCACTCCAAAGAAATATAACTTCTTACGCGCGTACTGAGTACACGCACCCGTTTTGAATTGGAATATCTTTAGCCACGTATATAATTACTAGCAGGCCACAGCGGACCGCGGCTTCGCCACGATCTTTTTTTATCAATATAAAGCCTTAACATGTTTTTATTACCCCAACAAAAGCTTTTGAACGCTTGCGTAAGGCTCATCTGTTTTTTACGTTGTGCTGTGCTAGCTGAGCAGGAAAGAAATAAAAGTAAAGAACAACATGGAATTTATTATAATTGTCGCAACACAAACACGTGAAAAAAAGGACCAAGCAATTCGTGGCATCGGGGATGATTTCTTCAAAAACTTAACACTTTAATTAAACATACTTATTATTAAAATTTCGAAATAAAAATACCACATATGATGTGCTGTAGCACAAATATGACATTTTACAACTTATTTCATAAAAATCGACCCAGTTCTTTTGGAGTTTACTTGGAAATAAAAATTTGCACTTCAATTTTATATAATAGTATAGATATAGAACCGATGTAACGAAAGGTTTCAACACAAACAAACAACTACAAGAATTCGCCGCACTCGGCAGTATAAAAACGACAAAGTTATTATTTTAAAAATATTTCTCTTCATTATTCGATTCAAGCTTAAGAAGGATCTTAAGAAGGATCTTCTACCTTCTGAGCAACGTACGATTCGATTACTTATGTCAAATAGAGTTGCTGATAGACTATTTAGTATTAGTTCCTCTTTTTCCTTACTTACCTGATAACATTGTATTGTGTCTTACTTGGCTATACTAATGGTAAAGCACAAACCACAAAGCTTAAAACATAGAATTGCAGAAAGTGTACTAAAACGTATTGTCATTGCATAATTATAATATAGAATTTACATTGAAAACATTCGCTAATACGCAGTTCTAAAAGTGTTGCAGTCAGTTTGCATATCATCAATGTTTAAAAGCAGGTCTGTACACAAATTAAAAAAAATAAACAGAAATAATGCCAGCATTTTTCAAGGTTAAGGTTAGTGCCATTGCATTATAAAATTACCGAAAATGTACTAAAATTTTCTTGCTGCTAACGTTAGATAGGCATGCATAAGTCTCAGGGTGGATTAATCGCTGAGATTGTTTATGAATATGACAAAAAAGATTCCTTACAATTGGAAAGTTAATTTTATCTTCTAATGCTGATTTAATTGTTTTGTTAGTTTGTTGTTTGTTTACAAAGTTTTCAAGTTAATAATTTGTAAATTTCATATATATATATTTTGATTTTTAATCTCATGTTTTCAATCTATTTGTGTATATTGGGCTAGGCAGAAAAACAATGGTAATTAAATAAATAAGCAATTCCATCAAATCCTTTTTTTTTGGTAGAGTTTTACCTCGTCACGGACGTTCCAGCAATCATATTTTTTAATTTGTGGGCGGTGGAAGAGGGTGTGCCAAACATATTTTGCCGTAAGCCATTTCGTGCTCGAAAACAATCTACTGCCAAAATTTCAGCGCAGTCGGCCCAGAAGTTTTGGAGTCTTAATGATTTCTTAAAAGTGGGCGTAATTATAGTGCCACTACTTCCATTTTTAGTACAGTTGCCGACGGTAAGCATACAAACTTAACTACCAAATGTCAGTCTTATACGACCAAAAACTTCTGAAATATAGAACTTTCATTGATTTCTGGGCGGTAAAAGGGGGCGTGGATAAAACTAAGTTTGCAATAACCTAATCCAGGACTCAAGCAATACACGTTTTAAGTTTGAGCGAAGTCCGTCCAGCCATTTAGATTCGTATAAAAGTCAAACACACAAAGGAATAAACAAAGAGAAAAAAATTAATATATCAGACGTTTTTGCGGTTTCTGCTTACTTTAAAAAATAAATCATTTAAAAAAAACAAAAGGCAGTGCGAGGTAGGCAGTGGCAGCCATGACGCAGTGGGTAGAGTTTATGGCCCATATGCCAGAGAACCCAGGTTCGAATCCTCCATCTGACACAGAAAATTTTTTCAATTGAATTAATTTTCCTGTTCGGCCGTCACCTCTCTGCAGACAATGGCAAACCTCAGAGAGTAAAAACTGCCATGAAAAGCTTCTTGAGAACGTAAGCCGTTCGGAGTCGGCATAAAAAAAGAATTGTTGGCCCAGTTCTCAATCATTTGTATTCAAAAATTTCACAACACACACAACACAATTGATCATAAGAAGCTCGGTCAAAGTCCTTTCAAGGGGGGCGACTGCCGACCGAAGTAAAAACCTAAGGTTATGAAATAACCTAGCTGTTACGAATTTCCGTTGTAGCTAGAGTCGGCAAATCAGACGCGTTCTACTTTTTTAACTCTTTTTCTCAATTTATGCGTTATTGAATGTAAAGGGTGATTTTTTTGAGGTTATGATTTTCATGCATTAGTATTTGACAGATCACGTGGGACTTCAGACATGGTGTCAAAGAGAAAGATGCTCAGTATGCTTTGACATTTCATCATGAATAGACTGCTATATTTTTATGTTTATATATAATATATTTGTAACATAATTACTTTAGTTAGGTAATCGGTAGTTGGCTCGGTAATCGTTTGGTAATAGCTTCGGTAATCGATTGGTAATCACTTCGGTAATCGGTTGGTAATCGCTTCGTTCTTCGGTAATCGGTATTCGGTTGGTTATTGCTTCGGTAATTGGTTGGTAATCGCTTTGGTAATATCTTCGGTAATTGGTTTGTTAATTAGTTGGTAATCGCTTCAGTCATTGGTAATCGTTTGGTAATCGCTACGGTGATTGTAATAAGTTGATAATAGCTTCGGTAATCGGTTGGTAATCGCTTCGGTAACCGGTAGTCGGTTGGTTATCGCTTCGGTAATCAGTTGGTAATCGCTTCGGTAGTTGGAATTGGGTTGGTAATCTCTCCAGTAATTGGTCAGGTAATCGGCTGGTAATCGCTTCAGTAATCGGTAATTGGTTCGGTAATCGCTTCGGTAATCGGTAATTGGTTTGGTAATTGATTGGTAATCGCTTCAGTAATCGGTTATTGGTTCGGTAATCGTTTGGTAATCGCCTCGGTAATCTGTTCGGTAATCGGTTGGTCATCACTTCGGTAATCGCTTCGGTCTTCGGCTTGGTCGATGTTGGGTAATCCCTAAAAAGGAATGCTGTACAGCAATAATTTCTGTTACGCTAACAGCGTGATGATATCGCGAATCTCCAGTTTGCTCAAAAAGTGCTTAACGCGCTTAAAGAAGTTTACACTTCAAAAATTTTATTTCCATATTAATACTCAGTTTCGGTATCGATCGAATATTAAGTGAAGCGCCAAATTTCGGTTTTTGGGCCAGAAATATATAAATGAGTGCTTCTTTCTTTCCTTTTTTTTTTCATAGAGTTTTAAAAACCACAGAATTTTTTGATTTCTAGTATTTCGTTCTTCATTTCTGTTTAATTTTTTAAAATACCCTCAAAGAGGAATCAGAAAATTTAAGACAAAAAACATAAAATTTTAAAGTTTTAAGATGTTAACTTCGATTAATTGCCATTTCAAATATTGTTCAGAGAACGGAAGTGGTATTAAAATGCTTTGAGTTGCACAAAATAGACCCAATCACATACGTAAGTACCAGATATGAACTAATTAAGAATGTGCGGGTATTTAAAGCGAATTATGTTGTAAAATTTTTTACAACAAAATGTTAACATTTCTGAATGGAAAATTGATTTTGTTTTTTTTTGGATTTATATCTCCAAAAATATTTACTAAATTATAAAATTTAAGCATTTTATAATTACTGATGAAGGTATTAAAAATCTCGCAAAAATAATCACATATATCTTTTTTTTTTAGATCGCCGTAATTTTTTTTAAACTTCTCATATATAAAACACATAAATTAACATGTGTAAAAAAAATCTGAACAAAACTCACACAATTCATTTCCTTCATCAATATTAAATTCATTATCCATCATTTCGTTCGCGTGTTTTTTTTTTTGTTTTTTTTTTAACCCTGATCGAAATTATAATAAAATAATGCAAATAAAATGTACATTAAAAATCATTCAATATCCTTTGCAAATTGCAATCACAGTCTTTTCATGCGACTCAATGTAATCTATTTAAATTTTATAAAAGGTCGCTTGGCTCGCTAGCTGCTGCACTTTCGCTGAAACTTGCTGCACTGCCACCGTGCTCGCCCGCGACCACCCGCGTACGTATTGGTTAAGTGTTGTTTCATATGTTGATTTATTCGCATTTCATTATTTATTTCATTATTTTAAATGAGCTGCAAGCAAGCCGAAGCGTATGTCAGGCCATAAAGCTTTATAAAAAATTGTTTATTTTTTGTAATGTTTGAAAAATTCATTTAATTTTGCGCGCTTAAAAATCATATTTACTAGTTGCTTTCAGCCACAAAGGAAAATTGTACAGATTTGCGAATGCATAAAGTGAATAATATTCAATTTATTTTATTTAAGTTTCTTTGAAGCTTATGTCCTGTTTAATGAAAATCTGTTATGAAAAATCAAGCAGCACGGCATATGCTGCTCAGTCATATTGCCTGATTGAAAATTTAAAGCTTTAATTGTAATGGGAAAAAAGACAATTTTATATAAATGTCTAATTTTGAAACTTAAAAAAAAAAATAATTGCAAATGTCCTGTGTCAACCAGATATATAAAAATAAAGTAAGAAAATAACTTAAGTTTCTTCTTTGCATGCTCACTCCAATGTTTCTGAAGGCCAACTGAATTGGGTCTCTTAGAAATACAAACAGTTTCGCATGAGAATTGTGTTGTGGACATATCAGTGCTCACAGTAGCTACGAGCACGTGTTCGTCATGCCTTACAATTCGTTCGTCACTGTTTACGGAGCAGACATGCGCTTTGTATCCATTCCGAATATCCTTTTTAATGGACGTATAAGAGATTGTGTGTGATTGAAGAGAAAATTTTAATAATCCAAATTTCAAAAATGTTTTGTTCAAATACTTTTTAAGAATTCACAACGTGTTGCAGGGGCGCACCTAGAAAAAGTTTTTTATACATAGACTTCTTCAAATTTCTTTATAAAAGGTTTCTCAAAAGCCACTGACATTTTAATTTTTAATTTTTCTGTTCGGCCGTCACCTCTCTGCAGACAATGGCAAGCCTCAGAGCATAAAAACTGCCATGAAAAGCTTCTTGAGAACATAAGCCGTTAGGAGTCGGCATTAAACATGTTGGTCCAGTTCTCGATCATTTGTGTTCAATCATTTCACAACACACACAACACAATTGATCATAAGAAGATCGGTCAAAGTCCTTTCAAGGGCTAAATTGGCCATTTCGTTTTTTTGTTTTATTTCAAACTAGAGTGTTTTACTTCAAAACTTATAAAAGTTTGGATGAACATAGAAACTCTTAATGTTTAAAATTCAAAATTAAAATTTCGATCGTGCTATTTGAGCGAATACACTGACTGATGCGTATATCCTTAATTTATTCAAATTGAAATAAATAAATAATTATATCCGATTTATCTGATTAATACAGTGCATCTAAATAAAAAATAGTTGTGTGTGGCCGCCACGCACGAAATGGAATTTCTGCAAAGATTGCTAAATTTTTTTTACTAACATTCCCTAATTCAGTGAAACCAAATGGTTAAAAAGCAGTCTGCTTTCATACCAGCATTATACTACGTTCACACTGAGAGCTAAATGCCCATTTACAAAATTCAATATATACATTTGTCCCTTTTACTCTTACAAAGAGCATCCGGCTACGCATTCTAAATTGCTAATGCGTATTTAGTTAAATGCGCATTTAGCTCTCAGTGTGAACGTAGTATTAGTTTAAGAACTGTCTTTTTTCATAAAGTCAACTAGTATTTTCAACATGGCAATATCATGGGAAATATCAATTGCCCCTTTTTTTTATTGACAGTTACTGAAAACTTCGATATTCACGTACAGAACTCGATCGCATTTTTTTTTTTAGTTTCGTGACACAGTTGGTTTTCAAGAGGCTTTATTATTTTAATTTGATGTCTTATACTACGTTCACACTGAGAGCTTAATGCGCATTAACAAAATGCAAAATATATATTTGGCTCTTTTACTCCTTCAAAGAGCATACGGCCATACATTCTAAATTGCTAATGCGCATTTCGTTAAATGTCAGTGTGAACGTAGTGTTAAGTAGTACCCAGGCTCGATCCTCACAGCACCTACAACAGATCTTGCTGTTTTATTTTATTGCTAATAATATTTTTATTTAAAAATATTAAAAAGAAAAAATTGTCGAAAAACTTGTGGCGGGAATAATGCATTTTTCCCTTTCCGTACTCGCATCGAACCGCGTACAATTCGGCTGCAAGTTGAACGTGCGACTATCGCATCATTGCCTCCCTTGTACGAACAAATTCGAAAGCAAGCATTGCATACATTTCTCAATTTATTTCATAGAATTGATGGCAAAAAAAATGTATTTTTTATCCAAAATAATCATTAATCGATTGTAACCAGCGCTTTATTTATATAATTTATTTTCAATTTTTCTTAAAAAAAACTGAATATTTTTAAATAAAAAAAAACGCGAAATTTAAACTGCACGAAGGAGAAAAGATCACTAAACATTTGCTTCGTGGTCAGAAGCACTGACCTTATGCTACCGCGTATACTTGTTTAGGTTTATTTTTACGTGCCTATACAGTTAACAATATTGGTGCGTTTTTCGGTACAAGGCTTGCGTCGTATTTTATGTTGCATTTGCGACAATATTTCCCAGTTGTCCAAGTCTTAAAAAATTGATTAACGAATCATGAACTATTTTTCTTCATCTTTGACGAAACATGCTGATTCGGCCATACATTTTATTGGCCATAAAAAGTTCCATCTAAAGTTCCCACTAAAGCAATACAGAAATGTTGAGATTTTTTGTGCATGAATATATTACTGAATTGTTGCGGAAGTTTCGTCAACAAACAAGACAGAAATATGAAAATAAATTATTTTCCATTTTTACATATTCTTTGATTTTATTTTACATGTTTTTTCCGATTTGTAATCTTTGATACATCAGTCATGCAGTCCATTAATACACCACGTTTTTAAAATGATATATATTGTAACTTTTAACGAAAAAATTACCCCGAAATATAAGCCTTTCTATGAAAAACATAAACGAACACAAAGCAGGAAGGTTGAAGAATTTTCGAAACATTTTTTAATAAACGACCACAAGCCGGACGAGTTAAAGAATTTTCGACAAGAGATAAGAGTTATCGGTTAACGCGTCTTCTACTGTTTTCGTTGTTTCCTTGTTGTTTTTTTTTAATGTTGACGAAACCACTGCAGATGAGTTAAAGAATATTCTGCAATTCTGATATTGACGAATACAAGCCAGACGTGTTAAAGAATATTCTGCAAGTCTGGCTTATGCAGCAAGTTTGTTTAATTTATTTAAAAGCAGAGTAAGTAGTCCGGTAACTCAATTGATAATGGAAGAACTTGTAACCATTAGGTTGTTTGTTCAAATACGACAACATGCGATTTTTTATAATTTTGATATAAATGTGTGTCAAAAACTGCATTTGAATTATATGAAAGATATTTCAAATGAAAATTATATTTATATATTTAAATGAAAATTCACAGATCTAAGAATAAAACAAATTTTAGATTCAAAGTTGCATTCTTTAATATTGCAGCATGTGCTGTTTCCAAATCAATCCATGCAAGGCCTACTTCAAAAATTGCTTTCTGATTTTAACAACACTCAATTTGAGAAATGTCTTAAAGTATGCAAATATTCTGAAAAAAAGCTACGTTTAGATTCAAATTTTTAGACCGTAATTTACGTCCAGAGTATTGAACGAAAGACTCAATTCAATCATAAACGAAAGATAAGAACTACTGATTTTACAATTTAACATAAGTATGGGCTGCTCAAATAGATATATCTCCGTGGCCCAGTTGGTAGAACGGCCGACTATGGATCCAAGCGTAATGTGTTCAATCCTCGGTGAAAGCAAAAATATGAAAAATTATTAAGTAGCCATTTTTCGTTTTATTCAACCAGTGCGGCAAATTGCTGTGTTGTTGTTTTCATAAGAACCATTACGTTACATTGGTTTTACCCCCTATCTAGCTCGCCGTATTGTATACTCGCTCGTATACGCGGCTATAAAAGTTTCACTTCAAGAAAATGTTATAATATATTTTTATATATGATATTATATTTTTATTCGTTTATTTTGGGGGAAGGGGGCTTAACCCCCAAAATTTCCCCCTGTGTTCACCCCGGATGTGTTGTATTAAAATTGTATATCAAATTAAACTTAGGGTGTGTGCGAATTGAGCTAAATTGCTACCTTAACTAAATTGTGTCGATAAAGCAGTGCTTCCTAAATTAATTTAGGAAAATCCCGAGCTACCTAAATGCATGCTAAATTAATGACATTTCTTAAAAGAGGAGAATAATAACATTTCTTAACCTTTAACCTATTTGTAATTAGCCTTAATTAACCTAAATAAACCTTAACTGCTTTACCTTAATTTAGTTTAGGTAGCAATTTAGTTCAATTCACACACACCCTTAACTCCACTTATGCAAACAGCTTTTCTTCACTGCAACCAAAATTTCCTTCACGAAAGCAAAGTACTATTATATTTGACTGCAGTGGGAGATTGTAACTAAGTAAGTTTAGATTATATCTAGTTTTTAACATAGAAATAATCTAGCTAATTCCATGAGATGTTATGCATGATGAGTGTAGGCTTATAAAGCAAGATAACGATCATTTGATTGTTAAAAATATTTGTTCGCGTTTAAGCCCATATAATCTGGCAAAAGATCCAAAAAAAGCTGGTGTCGATTGGTGCACGGATATGTTGAAAAAATACAACCTAGGTATATTAAAGGCTGTGTATAACATCTACACAGATGTGTATAACATCTCTAAACAAAATAACAATCTACTGTATGTTTTTCCAAACCCAACTAAATCTCACAAAAATTGTTCTCAAGAGAAGCACATCGAAGCAAATGGTTGCTAGGTTCTTCGGCATTAACGGTCATATGGCAACGTAGTATTCGACCATTTACTTGCTACGATTTTTCGGAGAAACTCGGAAAAAATTAAAGAGGCGAAATATTCTGCATCACGACAATGCGAGCTCTCACACATCTCCTCAAACAAAGACCAGCCAAAAAATTAAATTAATGAGTCATCCGCCGTACAGTCCTGATTTGGCACCCAATGATTTTTTTTTTATATATCCGGAAATAATCGTCATCAACGATTTTCAACATCCGAAGAAGCGATTATTGAATTTAAAAAGCAGATTAGTCCAGATTCATAATAAGTTTGACGATCTTGATCGTATTCTTGATTTAATTTTCGTTGATAAGGAATTTGTTGTAAATCTTGACTTTCCACTATTTGAATTTGTAAGTAGAACTCAGCATCATGTGCCCATAATGCTCAAATTTGGTGTTTTCAATTATAAAAGGTCTTCAACCGGGCAAATTATAGCGCTATTCAGGCCGGCTTAGAGTCATTTCCATGGGATTTGGCTTTCTTTGAATGTATAAAATATTTCGTTCAGTTCTAAACGATTTGGTTGGATATTATGTCCCAAAAAAGCGTATTCGTAGTAAAAAAATCCGATCTGGTTTAACAAAAGGTTAGGAAATTAAAAGAATTAAGTGAATAAAGCTTTTTAAAGGTTTAGAAACTTTAAGGATAGTCAGCATCTGAAATTGATCTACTTAAATTGTTTAAATGAATTCAACGTTCTTAATAAATTTCTTTTTAGATCCCATATCCTATCGATATAAGAGAAGCTCAAAGAAAATAGTAAATTCTTCTGGTCTTATATTAATATGAAAAGGAAATCCAGCGGTTTTCCAAACACCATGTTTTAAAATGGAACTAGTTTGGAGGATACTTATACTATATGTAATTTTTATGCGGATTATTTTAAATCGGTTTACTCAATAGGTTCACAGACTGATTGTTCTGGCTGTTCATGTCGTGATTCTCCTCTAAACCTAGGTAATCTCTATATAGATGAAACTGAAGTTGAAACTGCTCTTTCTAATTTAGAATCTACATCTGCGGTTGGCCACGATGGTATTGTTCCTATCTTGCTAAAGCAGTGTTCGGCTGCAATTTCGCGCCCTCTTTCTATTGAATTCAATAAATCTTTGTCAAGTGGCACCTTTCTTGACGAATGGAAATTGTCTCTTATCGTTCCGATTCATAAATCTGGGCCGAAGCAAGATATCCGTAACTACAGACCAATAAGTATAATTTTATGTATACCTAAAATCTTTGAAAAAATAGTATATGAAAAACTATATTTTTTTGTTAAATCAGTTATCTCTTTGAATCAACATAGCTTCTTATTCACTAATTTAATTATTTTTTTTTGGTTCTTTTATAATTAACAACTTCTCCAAGGGCTTACAAACGGATGTTGTCTTCACGGATTTTGCTAAAGCGTTTGATAAAGTTGATCACGAAACTTTACTTTTTAAACTCTCTGCTCTTGGTTTTCATTCATGACTACATGCATGGCTAAGATCCTACCTCCTGAATAGATGGCAACAAGTCAGAATAAATAATGTTTTGTCTCTCCCAATATAGGTTTCGTCGAGTGTACTTCAAGGAACCCATCTATGCCCACTTCTATTCCTTATCTTTATTAATGATCTACCACAAGTCATTGAACATTCAAGATGCCTCCTTTTTGCTGATGACCTAAAAATGTTTCGGTCAATCGAATCTGACTCTGATTTCAGTCTTCTCCAACATGATCTTGACTCGGTAGCTAATTGGTGCATTCTTAACAATCTTCCACTTAATATTGTGGACCTATCTTTCACTAGGTCCTCCTCCCCTATTTTCAGCAATTATTTCATTAACTCTACTTCTTTGGAAAGAGTTTTTTGCAAAAAATACCTAGGAGTTTTGCTTGACCCGAAACTTAATTTTAGAAATCATATCGAACTAATAATTGCAAAAGCTAACTCTATGTTAGGGTTCTTAAAAAGAAACACTGCTGAATTCACGGATCCCTATGCTCTTAAGTTACTCTATTCATCTCTAGTAAGACCACACCTGGAATATTGTTCAGTTATCTGGAACCCATGCGAATAGGTTGGAAATGGTTCAACGTAATTTCACCAGATACATGTGGTTCAAACTTAATTGGGACCTACCCTCTGTACATCACTATGACGCCCGTTGTGCCCTAGTTAATCTGACTCCTCTTTCCAATCGTCGCAAAATTTTTTCTGTTATGCTTATTTGGAATCACAACTTACAGTGTCCTGAACTTCTTTCCCAGCTAGATTTCCATACTCCCTCCCGCCATCTCCGTAGCCAATTTCACTTCCGTGAGTTGATCCATAGATCGAACTACACTCAAAACATGCCTATGGCTCGCTGTATTAAGGAAGCAAATATGCTCCTTTTTGCTGTGGACTTGTTTAATAATATATCTAGAAGATCTTTTAAAGACAATCTCTCACTATGCATTATGGCTAGTGAATCTTGAATTAATTTGTGGTTTTCAACATTACTTTTGACCTTACATATTATTCCAATCTTTTGCATTTTGCATTTTTTGTTGAAATGAAATAAATTAATTTGAATTGTATAATTTATTAATATTATGTGATATAAATATGTATATTATAAATTGTTAAGTAGTCTATAAGAGCAGCAGCTCTGCTTGATGAAATAACTAAATAAATAAATAAAAAAATAAAAAAGATTTTTTCAAACTCTTTCCGAATATACACGGTTTAGTTAAATGGAAATTCAGAAAAAAATGAATATTTTAAATTTCCCGTTTTTACCTCTTCACGTAAGCTGTTAAAAAAAAAATACCTTTTTTTGACAATTTTTGAAAAAAAAATATAAAAATGTAATGTATTTATAATAAAACTATTTACGTAAGCAGGCGGACGAAAGACTAAACTGTGAGAACCAGTTGGTTTTGGACAAAACATGTATATTTGACTATGTGTTACCTGTGTGATAAAACATAGATGGTTGATTTTTCGACAAATGGCCCTATATGTATACTTTTGTTATAATATTTCCACATGTCACTTTTCCATATATTTCATTTAATAAAAATAACAATATTTTATTCAAAATTTTTTGATGTTTGTATACAGATTGGGCCATTTTCCGATTTTTCAATCATTTCGTAGCCGAAAAATTTTAATTCGAAAAATCTTAAACTTTGGAATTTTCTTAATTAGATCACTAATAACAAAATCTGGAAATTTCATTACGAAATTCCAACGCGTTCTGATAGCGGACCAAAATGGTTTAAGCCAGAAACATTAACATGAAATTTCACGTCGTTGTATTTTTTTATTGAGGGGCTACGGAAGAGATCTTGCTTATACGGGCAAACTTCTTATTTTTGTATTTTTAAAGAACGTATTTGTATTTTCGTGAAATCCCAGTGTGCCAAACGGATCCGTTTCGAGTTCGAGGTGGACTCACTTCTTCGTACATTTTATCCGAAAGGGATTGCGTTTTTTATATGGATTCGTAACGGGTTCGGAATGGGTCCATAGAAATTTAAGAAATCGAAGTGCGTGTTGATGGTCTCTTTACGGATTCGAAACGGATTTGCATCAGTTTTGTTCACATTGGGATCATAGCCGAAATACTAGCCAAATACCAGTCAAATACTAGCGCGAAATTAAAAATTAGATCAACACAAGCGTCGCATTACGTACAGTACATTATTTGTATTTAAACTTTGCTAGCATTAAAATACTTTGCGGCAACACTCAAAAATATGGCCTTTCAAACAAGCCCAAATTATTTCAGCATTTTTTGATATAGTGGCCAGACCTTAGTTCAATAGTTCACCACATGACCACATAACGAAAATTGTTAACCTATATTCATGGCTGCCAACACAAAGAGCAGCGAAAAATAAAGAACAAATTCAAAAACCTTTTAAAAAAAATAACAAAACGATGGCGGTATAAAAAGTTTTGTGCCAACAATGAATTAGAACATTTTTAAGCTGTTATCCGTGGTCTGAACTCAAAAATGACCAAAACACACAAAGCCACAACAACACCAACACACACAACAGCAAAGAGCGCCACTACATCACATCTTCCACTTCTGAGCACAACATAATCGCTGACCAGTGCTGCTCGTTGCTGGCAAAGCGTTGAAACAAGATATAATAAAAAAACTATTAAAATTTTTTCAAAATTGTGAAAATTGTTGTTGTAACTTTTTGAATTTTTCTCCATTGCGGATGCTTGAATTAATGCGAGCCTAAGTGGTTCAGAGGAATACAAGAAACACACACACACGCAGCTGCTGGTAGACTAAACCAAAAGCAGCACAAATATATGTTGCAAATGCTGCATGTTGTAGGTGCCCGTGTGTGTGTGTGCTCCGACTCGTCAGTGCTCCCAGCAATTTTGCTTGCTTGTTAGCTGCTCGCTAGTGCTGCTTGTTATTGCAACATGAACAACAACAACAACAACAACAACAACAACAACAACAAGAACCAGCCCAGACCACAGCCAGTAAAAAGTAACAGAAACGATTTTCATTTGCGCCGGAAATTAAAATGCTCATAAAAGTCGTTAACAGCGTGTGAGGCGGAAAAAATGAAAAGTTGCTTGATGCTGCTGTAGACTTCGTCCTTTTACATAAATAGTCCCTTATCTGCATTTGTCGGAGGCAGCGTGTGTGTGTGTGTGTGTGCGAGTGTTCATTGATGCATTCTGCTAGAAATGAAAGTGATATGCAAGCAAAATGATATGTAAAAGATAAAGCTTGGAATGCATTAAACGATTTGGTCAATTGGATTATTTTATGATTTTGTTGCCTATTTTTCCATGTTGATTTTTTTTTTGGGCTTTTGTGCTTATTGTGCTGAAAATTAAAGCAATTTTCGAAATTTTTCTGTAAGTCATGTATTTAACTATGAGTATATGACAGAGCAGCAAAAGCATGGCTGAGTAGGATACCAATCATCACCCAACATTTGGCTGAGGTCAATAGAACAACAACATTCAGTTAAAAAAGTGTGCTTATTTTATCTGCTCATGGTGGTCTCTGGTCAACTATTATTACAATACTTAAAGTAACATTTGTTTATTTATTATAAAAGTTATAAGAAAAATGCTACGATTCGAGTTTTACGTGAAGAATTTGGTCGCTTCGATGAGACTTATTTCTCACTCGCTGAATATGTGAATAACCAAAAATTACCGCATTTTAGGAAGTGCAAAATAAGTATCCAAAAAGAGGACAATATACTTTGTGAGAGTCAGTTTAATATCATTTTAGGCTTTTAGCGTCATAGGCACTTTTTTTTCAAAAAATGACAACGGAGCCACGGTTAGTGAGAATTTAAATACCAACTTTCTATAGGTATGAAATTAAAGATATGGATCTGACACACAACACGATCCATTTGTTATTTACTGCAAAGGAAGTTCCCGGAACGTGTACACAAAGAAAATTCTTTGCGCACGATTAATGATCAAGTTGTTCATAACATACAAAAACATTTTTGGAGTGAAACTTCTTAGGCGGCGATGTGATGATTTAAAAAAAAAAAACGAGAAACGAATAGCCATTTCAGCCCTTGAAAGGACTTTTTCCGAGCTTCTTATAATCAATTATGTTGTGCTTATGATCGAGAACTGGACCTACAAGTTTTATGCCAACTGCGAACGGCTTATGTTTTTAAAAAGATTTTCATGGCAGTTTTTACTCTCTGAGCTTTGCCATTGTCTGCAGAGAGGTGACGGCTGAACAGAAAAATGGATTCAATTGAAAAGACTTTCTGTGTCAAGTGGGAATCGAACCAGGGTTCTATGGAGTATGGGCCACACACTCTACCCACTACCTTTTTAACTCCGCCAGGGGAGGGTCTTCGGACGCAAACCTGCCTGTCCCAAACCAGGCAAGGAAGAGGGTTGGTAATGGGATACGTCCCATACCGTAAAAAGTTTAGAGCCAGCCAAGAGCTCGGGGTGGCGCTCATCTTGGTAGCAGGTCATATTCGGTATATCGATATGAAACAAGCCTGCGAAGGTATAGCAGTAGACCTAAGAACTTGTTAGCATAGTTATACTCGTCAAAGAGGACGACCCTATCTTATTTATAATACACATATATTCGATGTATTGCTTGTGGTTGTAAACAGGGGCAATAGGCACTTCTTCCATGGTAAGTGAATATAAGTTTCATGCCGGGATTGAAGTTGCCGGTCAAGTACAATTAAGTGCTCTAATTGGGCACGGCCAAATACAAAAACTCAGATGAGTCTTTTGTCTCCTTGCTGGGATTTTGTGGAGCTTCTTTGACGGGACCGAGTTGCCCAGGTGACTATCATGTGTTGGCCCTTCGGGGAGACTCGTGCTGGCTGTGGTTGTGTATATGCTACACAGGTCTAGATTGACTAGCGGGTTCGCGCAGTAGTACGACCGGGCTGGCATATCTGCTTAGTATGCAAGAGATTGGATAGATCTCGTCTCAACCAGTAGATGACAATGAAGGTACGTCACTACTGGTAGTTAAACTGGTACTGCTATTGGAAGCGTTGCGGTTCCATGGTTATACAATTGTATGATATGTTGGAGTCGTAGTGCTTTCAATTGTAGGGCACTGGGTGATGCTTATTGTTTGTGGAAGGTTTCCAGTTCGTGCTAGCCTTGCCGGATGACCGTGTGTTTGTGCACAGCATGCCTCAAACGGGTCCGTGATGGGGTGAACACATAAGTGCTGGTCGTCCTTTCCATGAACTATACCCTCGGTCTATAGACCCAAGCACTGAGGCCTACAAGGCAGGCGTACTTGTTAATCTTCCCCCTATTAATTAATCTTCCCACTACGCGATAATTTTTATTGAGGTTAAAATTTTTAAGAAAAAACACGTATTCATGTTTATAAACATGTAACAAAAAAGTGAGACGTTTTATGTAAACATTGTATATAAACACGTACAATGTATATAAGCGCTTCCTTAGAAACACTCCGTGGTTAGCAGTTTGAGAGGATCGCTGGTTTCAAATCTGGTGTCAGAATTGTAAAATTCAATATTACGGACAGGGTTGCCACTTAGATTTCTTATATTTTTGCGTATTCTAGTATTTTGAAATTCTAACAGATATGATTTTAAATCTATTGTCAGAATTTCAAAATTCAAGATGGCGGAAAGGGTTGCAACCTATTTTTTTTTATTTTTAAGAATTCGGTGCTGGACGAACACTGAGGTAAAAATGGATCGGTGAATCCAAATCTGTTGTCAGAATTTCAAAATTATGTCATTTTTTAACTACATGATTGCCACATCATCTAGCAGTCTAAGAGGGTCACTTATTTCTAATGTGGTATCAGAATTGTAAAATTCAGGAAGGCATATAGGGTTGCCATCTAGATTTTTTGTATTTTTGTGAATTCTTGTAATTTTGGAATTTTGACAGCGGATTTGATTTCGAATTCAGGGCCACCTGAATTGCCTGTATTTTTACGAATTCTTGTTATTATGAAATTCTGACAACGGATTTGGACTTAGCAACCCATTTTTATCTAGCGTTCGTCCAGCACTGAATTCGTAAGAATACAAAAAATTTATGTGGCAATCCTATCAGCCATCATTAATTTTTTATTTTATACATGCAAGTATCTCATAGTTTAGTTATCACAAATCATTAATCAGTATAACCAATTGAAGCACAAATAAATTAAAGTGTATTTTTGCATTGTATCTCTCTCTCTCTCTCTCTCTCTAGAGAGAAGTTTCAACTCTGTACTGTATACACGCTATACTGTTTCTTTTTTTTTATAATGTATTAGTTTTGATCCTATATTAGCACTATACTCACAATTTATGCTATAAGTTATGTATATAAACGCTAATCATATATCAGGTGTAGTAACAACCATATATCACCTGATCATAAATCATTTATTATTAATTTTTTATTCACTATTCATTTGTTATTCATTATTAATTGTGTATTCATGGCTTCGGTTTGAATGATTAACAAATGAATAATGAATAGAAAATAAGTAATGAATAAAAAAAGGAATAACAAATAAAAAATGAATAATATATACAAATTTATAAAGGAATAGAAAAGAATAATTGAAAATTCTGAAATTCTTTGAGTACTACATTCTTTGAAAATTGCATTAATATGAATAAAAGAATTGATTAATTATTCTGAATAACGAAAATGTATAATTAATCAATTTTTTGAAATTGAATATAAATTTAACATTTTATTTATGAATCAATTTGCATTTATTGAATGGCTTCTTATTTTGTTATTCACAGATTCAACTTTTTGTAAATAAAATCAAATTGAATGCAATCCTTTAGAGCTGTAACATAAATCGAAAATTTAGTTCTAAAAATTAAAAATTAAAAAAAATCCAATGAACCTTGTTGATCTCTTTATTTTTATTTAAAAAAAAAAAGGAATGCACATTCAAGACAAATTTTAAAAGTTTTTGATTTTGCTTGGAAAAATTCCTATATCCTGATTTTTCATTTCTTACGTGTACTTACAGATTTTGTTTTATTAAAACTGCCCCCAATGGAAAATCCTTTCTACGATCCTGGTTTTGCATATGGTATATTGTTTTCAATAATTTCAGAGTATTGCCTCTACTGAGGATGAATCAGAAAAGGTTACAATTTATAACCTTTATAAATTTTCATGATTATTAGATATCAAGCAAGGTCGCTGGGTAGAAATTGAGACACACAGAGAAAAATTCTGCCTTAAGAAGCTCTATTTTAAGTAAAGGCGCTCGCTACTTTGCAAATCCTTAAAACATTCACAAAACATACAGTCTGTAGTCAAGGTCCTGCAAGAAATTCTTGTTACCCCAACAAATTATATCAAATTAAGAATCATTTCAAAACTTAAATCCTACTTCAGTTCAAGCTGTAGACGTTTATCAGACGCTTAAAAATTCATTTTCTTTCCTCTGCAAACTCATCGTCATTTAAATTGTTAAAATTTTGAAAAAAATAAGCAAAATAAACGACAAAACATTAAATCCTCTCGTCGGTGCTCGTAATTAAATTGTCTGCTTTTGTGATTGTTTTTATTGCCACTTGTTTTTGTTTGCACAACTTTTCGCTTTTTTTTTGTTTTCACCGCTAATCATTTGCGGTGGTAATCGTCCTAATTGAATTGTAAATGTTTGTGTTTAAACTGCTGCTTCTCCTTCTCCAGCTTCTTCTTCGTTTTTTATTTTCCTTTTTAAAGGACCTCAAAATAGCAGCATAGTTACCGCTAACGCTTCATAAGGCAACAACAAAGTAGACGAAGATATCTAGATAAGCTAAAGAAACAGAGAACCGAATAGAAAAAAACATACCGTTAATTAGCTGAAGAAGCTCAGCTACCAACCAGTAAGAACTTCTTAAGGATTAAAATAATTGAAATGAAAACTCAAATTAAATTAACTCATTACAATTTCTTATTTCTTGCTACACTCGTATAAAATATTAAAAGCTGCACTCTTAAAAGCATTGAGTGGGTATATATATATATACATAACATATATCTCATAGTTTAAATTCCTGTTACACCCAGTTAAGCAAGCATACAACAAATTGTCTCCACTCTATGCTGCGCACTCTACAAAGCCAAACTTCATAAATCAAAAATTCCACACATTCTACACTAGATGCTGTTGCCGGGAAGCTAGTAGCTGCCGGACGACTACTTGGCTGCTTATAAACTTCGCTTAATGTGGCTCGTAGTAAACGGTTTTTTTTCAACAAATAACTTAACATAGTCTAAAAAGTTACATGCCTCAGCATTTTTTTTTTTTTTTTTTATATACACTTACATATAATTTTTTTCCTGTCCCATAAAGTAAATCACCATATGAAGTACCGCGCACAGCAGAGTCAAGTTGTCCCCATAACCATTCATTATCTTGCCGTTTACATGAATTCTTTTGTTTGCATTTTGTTTTCAGGCTTTGCTTCCGTTTTCTCTGTCTCGTCTTGCTAACAGGATTAGGATTTTTTTTCTTTTATATTGTTGTTGTATTTCTATACAGCCTACAAATAAAACGCCGTTCAGATATTCTGAAGTTTGATATATTGCTTAAGTTAAAGAGGGACTTTTTTATGGAGAAATGGGACTTGCTTAGAACAATTTAAATATTAGAGGTATTAATGATGAAATATGTCTATTTGTGGTAAATTTGTACAATTATAAAGCAAAATACTAGATTATAAAGGATGCTGTAGAATATATGATTAGGAGAATTTAAGTTGTATTTAAGTTGAAGTTGTATTTAGGAGAGACCAAGGTGGCGCAATTTGATGCGGATCACTAAAAACGTTTGTGATGCCTTTTTATCTGTGTTAACTTCAACATATTCACATAAAACTTATATCGATGGAAAACTATTTTCGAGCAGATGTGCACAATATAATTTTTATTCGAATAAATTGTCATTAAGATAGGTAAAACTAAGCAAATGTAAAAACACTTTTTTCCTTATGGGCAGCTATGGGCACGGAGCAAGCTACGGAGCATTGAGAGTAAATGCTAACGTATTGAGAGTAAACGCTTACGTAGCAACACAAGAAGCAACAACAAAGAAAATAAACGAAAATCAGTTCAGTGTCGAAAGAGACTGCAAGCGAGTAAGACCTATGTCGGGCGAAGACAAAAGAGAACAGCGAAAAAAATAAAAAAGCTACACTCTAAAAACAAACAAATCTTAATGCCTGCATGCTCTGCATGTTATTATGTATAACATTTAAAAAGATTTCTAATCTGTTCTGCAATGGGCGCAGTGCGCATATTTTGCATTAAATTAAAAATAAATATTTAAACTTATTTTGTTGATATTATGCGAAATTTTGGAAGCTTAATTAAAATAGCCTGATTTTATTTGAAGTTTTATTTCAAAAATGGAATACCTTAACTCCAGTTCACTTTTCTCATTAATTTCTTTCTCTCAACTCATTCTGTGGTTTCTTCTCAGCCCATACCTGCTTATGGGCAATGAGAAAGCAACAACAGAATACATAGCAGCACAGCTCTATTAAACATCGTTTCTGTTGCATACACGAGCGAGAGTAGAATGCTACAGAGTTGCAGACACTTCAAAAGAGCTGTGCATCATTATTGTGGTTGGTGCCTTTCTCTTAATCAGCGTCAGCGTCAAAAAATCTATTAACCCTCATCGGTCCCCGAGGAAATGCATCGAATCGGTCCCATTGTATCAATTTGATACACATTCAAAAAAAAAGTTAAGAAAATCGTTTTAAAAATTAAAAAAACTGACTATTTTATATTTTTGTAGTTCTATTTTATTGTTTTCATAAATTTTAATTTAGAAAATACATTTATAAGTAATGAAAATTTGAAAAAGAAAAATCAAAAATGCTTTTTTTTTTGGCTATGTGCCTTTATTATCGCATTTTTCGCAAATATCATAATGATGATCATTACAAACATAATTCTAACAATTATCACTTCGATTTGAACACAAATTTGTATTGTTTTTATATGTACATATGTAGCAACGGCCGCGTTTCGTAGTTTTTTTGGCAAATGGGTAATCGCCGGTAGTGCTTCAATATTGAGCATTCGAGGCTGAGATTTCCGCTTTTCTTTATGTTTTTGCACAAGAGCCATTCCAAGCTCCTCAATAAATATTCGACGACGTATATTTTTATTGGTTTTGTTGTTTTTCCAAGCCGGAAATAGCGAAATGTACGTTATATATGCATTCAATGAACTCACGTCCAACATGATGCAAAATACTGCCATTGGCCACCGATTTATCTTCCTTTTGCAGGTGTAGGTAGCCACCCTCTGGTCCATAGTGCCCAAGCCGCTCATGGTTTTGTTATAATCCAGAATTAGATTCGGTTTCTTCTCTGCATTTTCACTTATAACGACGGCATTGTGCCATGTACTGAGCAGTGTAACATATCTATAACGCCGAGGCACATACGACAGTAAAATGGCTTGTAATTTGTGGTCATATACAATATCGCTCGAATACACAGTTTTTTTCCTCATATCCAACAGAACTGGAGGAATTTCGGGCCTATTTTTCCGTATAGTGCTCAGAATAGTCATTCGGCGTTTATGTAACTCTTCAGTAAGTTCATAAGATGTGAAGAAGTTGTCGCATGTGATATTCCTCTCCGACTGCCCATTTACCCAATCCAAAACAACACGGCGTCCAATATTGCGCTCTGGAGCGGCGTTGCGATTGCGACCAACATAAATTTGCGTGTTGTAAACATACCAGGTAGCTGAATCGGCCAAAATCCAAATCTTTATGCCGTATTTAGCCGGTTTCGACGGTATGTATTGTCGAAATGGACAGCGTCCACGAAATGGAACTAGCTGTTCATCTACTGTAACATTTTTGCCTGGAATGTGTACAACTTGCAAATTATGGTTCAATTTTTCATATATGGTGCGTATCGTTGCCAATTTATCACGAACAGAAGCAGTATTGGCATTACGTTATTCTTTTCGTCAAATCTGATACATCCATGAATTTTTTTGAACATTTTCAGTGACATTGTGTCTCGAAATATTCGTCGACCGGTTTTCTCATTCCAGAGTTGTGTAACACATTCACCATACGAACGATACACACGTTACGTTCCAGTGGCTCAACATCGTACTCATCAGAATGCTCACTCATTTCTGCAACGCATTCTTCCTCCATTGTGAAATTATCGTCACTATCTGCTGGAGATTCTTCTGCTTCACTTCCAGATTCGGAATCCATATCATATTCGTCTCTTTGACGGCTTTTAATTAGATTTTTTTCCATTTTTTTTAAATCAATTGAATGTATGTATAACGCAATGAAAGTATGCGGCTGATAAAAATCACTTCAAAATTCACTAAAATCACTTAACACTTCAAACAAATTCAATTCAATCTTCACTACTGTGTGTTCAAGAACATACTGAAAACGAAAAAATGAAATAAAACGAGCCTAACCCAAAAAACAACTGCAATAACCATCGGCAGATGTATTGTATCAAGTTGATACGAGGGACCGATTCGTAACTATTTCGTCTCAGGTAAAACCAGAAATGCCCGAACATTAAAAACTCATTAGCCCGATTCTACAGGCAAAATCATGCTCTTTTCCCAAAAACCGGTTGTTTCCATCGGGCAGTTTTTTTTTATTCAACTTGAAAGACAAAAATTGTATCAAATTGATACGAGGGACCGATGAGGGTTAAACTGCTGCTTGCTTCATATAACACATGCAAAGACATTTATAATTGTTTATTTTGTTCAACACTTCTGTTCAGGCTATGGGTTGGTGCGTTCAGCAAAAAAACAAAAGAAAAACTGATTTTGATATGGCCGAATTTCGGCCTCAGGCGATACTAGTTATGATTATTACACGGTGCAGCAGTCCAAAATACGTAGGAAGTGGCAATATTTTCCTTGTAGATGTTGTAAAATTAGAAATAAATTCTGCTTATGGCACCTTTAAACGTAACTTCCTAAAAAAACTCATCAGAATCATGACAGCGTTGGACAACTTCAAATCCACAACATCACTTGTAAAATTTAATAACCCTTCACTCAACCCACTCTAACCTAAGAACGAAGCATAGAAACCAAAAATTATATAAAAAAATCTGCCAAAACTTATCTTTTATGAGCTTTTGAAGCGGCGCCGTCATCTCGTCAAGTTCAACGTAAACATTAAGATTAACTTTTCGAAACTTTTGAAATACAATAATTTTGCAGCACTTTTTATGCTGAAGTGGCCAGCCGTCCTCTAATGAGTTTTTCACTTTTCTACACTTGTAATTAGTTCCATTTTTGTTGCTTCTCGTTGAGTCGCACTACTATCGTAGGATTCACTTAACATGTTAATTAGTTTTTGTACAACTTTTTTGCTTTATTTAACTATGCCATTTTTTTCATTTTCTTCCCGCCCCCCTGCTCTATTTAATCTGCTGTATTATGGTGAGATTTATTAAAAAGGATGACCACAAAAGAGTTTATGTACAACAACGAAGAAGGATACAAGTTAGCCCTGCTACTTGAGGATTTAAACATGCTACTTTAGGGTAAATTTTTCTTGAAATAGAATCTTGTATAGTCTTGAGTAATGGAAGTTAATAAAGAGTAAACTTTTTAAAAGAGACGGAGTTATTTTAAGTTGTGTTAGCAGTTTTGGGGAAATGGGGACCTTGTGCAGTGTTGGGGACATGGCACGCCAAGCATATACCAGGTGTATACATAAGTTCTATCCGGTTTGACTAAGAGATGGCGGCAGCGAAAAGTACGCAGCGTTTTGATTTGACACAAGCGTTATTTTGTTCGTCTGACATTTAACTACAAATACGCACAAGTTGAGTCCGCCAAAAACTAGCGTATTAGTTTGATCGTTCAGTGATAATGTCAAGTTTTGGGCCTGAAAAGGAACATTTGCGACACGAATTGCTTTTGCTGATAGAAACATATGGTGAACACACTTCATCAATTAGAACATGTGAGCAGTAACGTAACCAAAGGGGTGATTTTAGGGCTTTAAATCTCCTCCCCAAATTATCGTTGCAAAATAAAAATAGGATACAATTAAAGTGACTCACACAAAAAGTAATCACAAATTTTTATCAAAAGAATTTCGTCGTTGTACCGTAATCTTTTAAGCTATCCATGTTTTATTCGTTCAGAATACATGTGTTTAAATTTTAAGTTGTAATTCGGACCACTTGGGGTATTGTTGACAATTCTTCGATTTGATCATGGTCAGAGAAACAAGGTGACACCGTTCTTTTTCATTCTATTTGGTAGAGTATCTATCTCACCAAAAATGTCCCCATATCTGTCAAAAACAGGTGATGTTTAATTTTAAGCAAAACCCATAAGCAAAACGAAGTTTGTAAAATTTGTGTTTAAAAGTGCATAAACTATGGGAAAACAACAATGCAATGAAAAAAACAACACCCATTGAATGACCAACTGGGGTGAAAGGGCGTTTAGTTTTCTAGATAGAGCTTTCCAATAAGTTCGTCATAACACGTCGCTGTTGTCAAAGTACTAATACTTTATTATTTAATTATGACACATTTAATTTGTTACTTCACAATATAATATTGTATAGAATTTATTTATTATACTCTAAGCATAAAGTCAACAAAATAAAAATTGATTTGGCACTAATCAACAGTTTACTCTCTCTCTGTCAAAATTTTTTGACAAGCGTTTGATTTATCTCAAGCCTAAGAGTTAGATTTTAAAAATATGAACAGATTCTTAGTGTGTTCAAGCACTAGGTCTGTTGCCGTAATTTTTGGACTACAAATGGTAAAACTGTCAAAAGCATAAGAGTAAGAAAAAAATCTCTCAAAAATAGAGCAAACCACAAAAAGTACGGGAACGCTTTTCGGACTAAAATTGTGTAAACTGTCAAATAAAGTCTTTGCTGGCTTGATGTGAGGCATCGGCAGCGCAGACGTCACGCTAAAGATGTTTAAGTTCTTACACAATTTATCATTCTTCCATCCAAAATGTTTCCATTCTATTTAATAGTTTTTATTTATTTCAAAGAACTTTTGATATTTTGCAATTTCTTTGCTTATTTATGAACAGCTGATTTTAAACAGTTTGGCGCTTTTACCATTTCTGCCAGAAGAAATTTTTCGGACTTAATCTTGCAACTTTCGACAGGGAGGGAACATTTTTAACTCGCTTGATTGAGCTCTTTTTTAACATTTTTTCAAGTACGGGTACGCTTCTCGGACTACAACGGGAACAGATCTACTATTTCCTAATGCTACAAAATCGCTGGATATGGCGCTTTAGGAGCTTTTGAAAAACTAATGGGATTTTATCAAGATGATTTAAAAGGAAATTCTGATGATTTAAAAAATTAAACTGAATGTTTGGTATAAAGTTAGTAATAAAACTTACGATGAAAGAAGGATAAAACAACTAAGAAAGACTGTGTTTGAAGCCTTAGAACAGTGCAATAAAAAAATATTTTCGAATATATTTAATTTACCAATCATTCTTGTAACTCTTCCAGACACTTCGTGTGAAAAGGAGCGAACATTTTTATTACTTCGCCGTCTCAAAACTTATTTAAGAAGCACGATGTTGCAAGATAGATTAAACAGTCGCACATTGCTTTATCTGTACGAAGATATGACGCCATCAGTGGATTTTATTTTAGATAAACTCGCTGAAAGTAAGCGTAAACTGAATATGAAATATAGATTTGGTTTGTTTTGTTAATCAGGATCTCAATAATCATGTAACTAGCGTTTTTTTCTGTTAAAAGCAAACAATTGATCGCAGTTTTTTCTAAATTTTTAATTATTTTTTGATACAAATAAAACAATTTTATAAAAACTTATTTTTAGTAATCATTATGTATGTTATCATTGTGTTGAAATTTTAGTGAATGGTTTGTTTGTTAACTTTACCATACTTTCATATGCAAATATTACTCCCAAAAGTTGCAATTTACTACTGTAAGTTGAAGCAGTTGAATGGTAAGATGTTGTTAGCCTAGTCTGAAGTTTTTACTAGGAACAATTAGTGCAAAAATCGGACTCACTAACCACTACACAATAGCCGCTATAGTTAAGTTTTTTTTTGTATGTAAGTTCAACATATTATAAACCCCCCCCCCCCCAAAAAAAATCCTGGTTGCGCGTTTGCATGTGAGATATGGTTTTGACAATTTAAAAGTTGTGAGCGCTCTAATTGTACACAAAAATGCGAAGATCAGCAATTTCAGGAGTTAATGGATGGGGACCCAAATCAGAATCAAAGGCAATTGGCAGAAGCATTACATGTATCACAAGAAAAAACCAGCAGATGTTTACGAGCGATGAGGAAGATCCATAAACTCGGTAAATGGATCCTACACGATTTTAATGAACGTCACATTTAAAATCGCAAAGTCACTTGTGAAATGCAGCTTCAACGCCACGAAAATAAATCATTTTTGCACGGAAATGTAACGGGTAATAAAAAATTGATTTATTTTGAAAACCCAAAGCAGAAAGAATAGTGACTTCCATCTGACAAAGCCGGTTCTTCCACACCAAGACCAAATCGCTTCGGCAAGAAGACCATGATATGTGTCTAGTGGGACCAGAGCGGTATTTTGCATTATGAACTTTTGAAGCTAGGCGAAACCGTTAATACACAACGTAATTGCTAAAAAAAGATTAAATTAAACCACGCGATAATTGAGAGCCGAGTGATTTTGTTACACGACAACGCGCCGTCTCACACAGCAAAACTAGTGGAAGACTAGTGGAAGATTTCAATCGCTTGGAAAGGACATCCTGCACCCGCCGTACTACCCATACTTGGCGTCACCTGACTATCACCTCTTGACATCAATGGGGCACGCGCTCACAGAGTAAAATGGCTCAACGATTGGTTTGCCGCAAAAGGGAAACAGTTTTTCTGGCATGCTATTCATAAATTACCTGAAAGATGGGTGAAATGTGTAGAAGAAAATGGCCATTATTTTGAATAAAAAAAGTTTAATTTCCCTAGAAAAGTACGTATGTTTTATTTAAACAAAAAAACCGGTGAAAACTTATTCATACTCCTGGTAACTTGTTGCATATCTCAGCTGTTTCTTAAGCATATTGTCCAAAACGCTCTGCTCGTATATGGTCATTGCAGATGGCCTGTACGATGGGTTCGCAATCTTGATATGAAAATCTCTTTATTCTAGTGATTTGGCATAAGAAGGTACTGCTAGTGTCTACTTAGATGTTTATTTTGAAGCATCCCTTATTTCTAGTTTTTGTATACTAGAATTATATAGAAAAAATACAAAAATAGCACGTGCACTGCTAGTCTAAAATAAAACAAAGAAAAAACTAGACTACTTGTAGAAACTTACAAAGTTTTGACGTAAAAATTTAAAGAACTTTGCTCGGGAGCTTAAAGTCACATAGTTATTCCTTAAATAAAAAAAATACCTAACGGACTAATTAAACGTGATAAGCTTCCTTTAATTTTCTTGCTATTTTCACCTCAACCCAACATGGGCTAAATTAACATCTGTAACGTAGTCTTAATAAACTGTCACAAAAAGTTAGCGCTCCAAATGTCTGACATAGCATGTGAATAGGAATGCAGGATGCAAATATGTGTGTATCCGCCAGTGTGTGTGATTGCAAGGATTTCAATATTCTGCTTTAAATGTATGCGTATATATATGTCTTCCTCAGTATGTGTGCTCTAAGCAGAGTTATTGTTTGCTTATGTGTGTGACAGATGACGAGTACAATGAAATGAATGACATAATTTTACAGAACAACAAAAGCAACAACAACAATGTTAATAATGACAACATAATAAATGCAACCACAATATGTACAAGCGACAAAAGTCAAATTATTCATTCAGCCAAACAAACAAACAAACAAACAAGCACAACAACAACAATTAAAAACCAGACTGAAAAACAGTTCTTTGTTTAGCTTCATATAACAACTAACAACTTTCACAATAGCTATTTGCAGCAGGTCAGTTGCTTGTGGTATAAATTTATACCAATTGTGGTGAGTTGATAAATGAATTTAAATTATTTAAATCTTGATAAGTAAAAACCAATGTAATTTTTGAAAGAGTCTGGAAAAACTGTATAAAATTAAAATCATTAATATCCGTTTGTCATCAAGATCCTGATTTCCAGCAGTTTTTGTCTGCGAGCATAACACAAAATGATGTGCATACATTTTTTATTTTTCCTATGCCGCCGATTGTAGGCTTCAATTCTCTTGTATTTAGTCTCTAAAATTGAACTTGTATTCAGCAATGAAGCAGTAAAACAGCTTAAATGCAACAAGCAAAACAATAACAAAAACAACAACAACACGTTACAACTGCAAAGCAGCTTAATTGCGTTTTTGTGTTACTGGGAGGTGATTGTAGCGCCAAATAGCAGGCATTTAAATATTTTAAGAGTTATTTGTACAGATTTCAGTCATGTTTTTATACATATGTAGCCGAAACTGTTCGATTTTGAGGTTTGATAGCGCGTAAATAAGCTTGAAGAGATTTCAATTAATTGAGCATCGCGTGGTTAGCGGGGCGTATGAGTAACACTTAATTAGCTGTGGTGACTGCCGAATATTTACGTACCGCCATGATGTGGTTTAGGAAGCAATGCTAAAGTTTTATGTTATCACATAAAATGTGTCCAAAAAATGTATCTGTCCAGATTAAGAGCAGCTGAACAACAAAAAAATTACAAAATTTTACAGAGCACATCTATCAAGAGCTGCTCGTGTATCTTCAAACTACTACTGGCAGGAAGGACAACTGAATGGTTTATTTACTTAATTGAAAATAAATGTTGCACAAGGATCAGCCAGGATGAGGCAAATCGATGATGCAGCAATTATTTGAGCCATTACGCACGTACACATAGAGTATATACACACACACACACACATACATACGCAGACAGGCGATGCACATGCTGTAATTATATAGACAGCACTTCAACGTAGCCGGATGTGCGTACACAGGAGTAGTTGCAGCACCAGTAACAACAACAACGAAAACAACAGCAACACCAATTTGGTTTTGAATATATTTGAAATAACAAATTTCGGTTGGGCTTACATAAATTGAACAGCATATGGCAAGTTGGTCAAATACACTCAAGCAAAATTTTGAAAAAGTTTAAAAAATCCGAAAAAAATTTATTAAATTAAAAATTTATGCTTCTAATACTAATACGAATGCAATTACTAATACTAATACTAATACTAATACTAATACTAATACTAATACTAATACTAATGCTAATACTAATACTAATACTAATACTAATACTAATACTAATACTAATACTAATACTAATACTAATACTAATACTAATACTAATACTAATACTAATACTAATACTAATACTAATACTAATACTAATACTAATACTAATACTAATACTAATACTAATACTAATACTAATACTAGTACTTAAACTAATACTAATACTAATACTAATAGTAATACTAATACTAATACTAATACTAATACTAATACTAATACTAATACTAATACTAATACTAATACTAATACTAATACTAATACTAATACTAATACTAATACTAATACTAATACTAATACTAATACTAATACTAATACTAATACTAATACTAATACTAATACTAGTACTTAAACTAATACTAATACTAATACTAATACTAATAGTAATACTAATACTAATACTAATACTAATACTAATACTAATACTAATACTAATACTAATACTAATACTAATACTAATACTAATACTAATACTAATACTAATACTAATACTAATACTAATACTAATACTAATACTAATACTAATACTAATACTAATACTAATACTAATACTAATACTAATACTAATACTAATACTAATACTAATACTAATACTAATACTAATACTAATACTAATACTAATACTAATACTAATACTAATACTAATACTAATACTAATACTAATACTAATACTAATACTAATACTAATACTAATACTTATTTTCATTTTTTTTTTCATTTTCATTTTATTTTAACATTTATGGAAATAAATCCTTATGTAAAAGATTACAGGAATCTTGTATATACAACATAAGTCACTAAAGGCACATTATTACATATAATAAAGTATACTAACAAGTTGATTACATTTAATTAAAATTTGATTAAATTATATTAAAAATTATATTAATAAAAATTTAACGAATACCATAAAATTTTTGACATAAAAATCCTACAGAAAGTTTGTAGCAGATAAATTTCAACCGATAGTACAAGATTGACAGAAATTATAAATGTTAAGAATTATAAAACTATTCAAAAAAATTCTTATTCTAATACTAATATACTTATACTAAAGTTATAAGATTACTAATACTAATATTCCGTTGAAATTCGAACCCACATCAACCGATACCACTGCGTATGAAGTAACTACACTGCTCATTGCGCCAAACTCTGCATCACGATGTGTGATTTATTCAATATTACCCTGTAGGAAAATCAACTAATTTAAAAGTAGTTGATAAAGTAGTTTTTTGTCAACCACAACTAGTTGAAATTCTGACTTTTTTCCATAGAACGAACTAACATATTTTGTATGGTGATGTCCGCTAAATAAGTCAAATGACTTTTGTCTGCATATATTTTCAACTTCTTGTTAAATTAGTTATATTTAAATTATTTTTTAATTACTTAAAAATAACCAATTGAAAACTATTACTGATGGCCTAAAGTTAATAATATTTGATGAAATAACATGGTTAAATATATATAAACTTGTAATCTAATAAAAATTTGCAATTAAAGCATGTCAAAATCAGAGTAGTTGCCGCCTTAATATAATTCAAAGTAGTTTATCAATCACTTGTTTTTGAATAGTATTTCAATTACTTCATATATAATGCAATAAAAACTATTTAAAATTGAAGTGGATGCCGCCTTAATATAATTCAAAGTAGTTCATATACTAGTTTATTTTAAATTAGTTTTTTAATTAGTTGTTTTTAAAACAAGTTAGTTTGTTCCTATAGGGTAATTACAACTGAAGCTATGCTGCAGCTATCAACAGAATACTGCGACATACTGCGACATACTACATCTGTTAATACAGCATCTTTTAACATATGTGAATCAAATATTTTTTTGGCAGGGTATCGAAGTATGTGCTTTCAAAGAAATGTATTAGTCAATAAATTGCTTAGGTGAATTAACCTAGGTGCAGTTATGTCATCAAACAACATCAAGACTGCTTGGATCAGTTGGTAAAGCAATGGAATGGCGCCAAAAGTTCCAGAGTTCGATTCCGCACGGCGGGCAAGGAAGTGTTGTTTTTTTTCTTTTCTTTTTGTTGGCAAAATGTAATAAAATTTACTGGTGGAATATTAACTTGTGTTTTTTAATTTACTTTATGTTATTTTTGAATTTTAAAGTGGTTTTATTACAAAAAAAAACCATTAAATTATCAAATCTTGTCTAATGACGCAGCTGTGTTTTTTTTTTTTTGCAGAAAATAGTCCAAGACTTTGCTTAAGCCATCAATGCTAGTTGTTTTTTAATTTCGTATTTTTGGATTTTGGGATTTTTATAGTATTTGGATTTTTGGATTCACCTAATAAAATATTTGTTTTTTTGCAAGGTATCGAAGTATGTGCTTTTAAAGTAATGTATTAAACAATAAATTGCTTAGGTGAATAAGCATAAGTTTATAATTCCCATACAATTCTCTTTACCCAAGCTGACTTAGGTAATTTACCTATTTTTTTCCCCCCCGGTGTACAGAGAAATAGTTTCACTTCTTTACTGTATACGCCAGAGAACTGCAACGAGTCTATGATTCGAACGAATGACTATAAATCATCCATCAAAAACCAAATGCGAGTGCGTGCGGTTGCGTACAACCACTACTTCCACGCTAAGCATCCTCATAACAGCGATGAGCGGCGAATGCCGCCGCTTTCACTCATCGCTCATAAGAATGCCGCTCAATGATTCCAATGATTCTAGAGTCGTATCATTTATGATACATACATAAAAAATTATTGGTTTACGTATGACTTATTTTCAACAAAAACAACTTGGTTTAAAAGGCAGGTTTAATTAACATTTATATGACATTTATAATCAAAATTCTTTTAAAATAAATGGAAGTAATATACACTATTACAGCTTTTAAAAGTGGCAATCCTGTTGATTTTTGATTGTCGCTTTCCTTATGGCATCCCTAAGCTTAAAGGTTCTCAACAATTCATCATTGCAAGTATGAAAGTGAGTTGAAAAATTGATTAAAAACAATACAATAACAACAAGGAACAAATAATAGACAACATACAAGTATAAAGTAAGTTGTCTACAATTTAATTCTTTGAACTAGCGATCCCCAACTTAGAAGCTGGTTATTTATCTTTAATAAACACGTAAAACACAAAAGTAAAACGCACGCCAATACTGAAATGTACTCAAATCATTCAATGACTCTAGAGTCATTGAGGTTGTTTAGAATCATTTGCTTAGAATTCAGCATTCTTTCTAATGAGCGATGAGTGAAAAAAGCGGCACTCGTCGCTCATCGCTGTTATGAGAATGGTTCGCGTGGAAGTGGTTGTTGTTGTGCGCAACCGCAAGCACTCGCACTCGTTTTTGACGAGTGATTTGGAATCGTAACAAAACCATTCGCTGCAGGTCTCTGGTACAGCGCTATACTGTTTCTTTTTTTTAATAATTTAATATCATATTAATTCTTAATAATTTTTTCAATTTTATTAAAAAGTAAATGATTGATATGATTTTCTTTTAATTCATCGTTTTTATGCAAAACTCTGCCTTTATTTTTCATTGACTGTATGTAAGTTACAGTAAATGATGCTTTTGGTATTAAATTCCACAACTACAACAGCAGTGAAAACAACAAAACTGCAGACATGTTCGTTAGGGAAATAACTGAATATAATTGTTCTTGTTGTTGTTATTTTCAAAACGGAAGTGTTAGAGTTTCTGATAATGGTTTAAATAACCATCACGATGTCATCATGATGAAAATGTGATGATGATGATGTTGACGATGTTGAAAATAAGTAACTCCACAACAGAAGCAGCTGGCAGCTAATGTTGCTACTGTTGCTGGTGGACTTGAACTGTTTTCATGAATTAAGATTCATCAGACTGCAGCTGTTGGCATATGTATATATATATGTATATGATGTGCTAGTGACGCTGTTACTAAGTAAGTAGTGCGCAGAGCTTGGGTCCCGCCACATTACTACTGCCCAATGAAAACTAAACCAGCCTCGGATAAGTATATTTAAGGATCATAATTTTAAAGTAAAAGTGCCTGATATTCTAGAGTAATTTTATAACTCGGTATCCTTAATTTAAATGTAAGCTGGTTAAAGACATAAGTTAAGTTATATAAATATCTAAACAATTTTCAAGCTCTTCTATTTTGAAAACAGTTCTGGTAACGACATTTCAAAATTTTAAGTTTGAGTAATCGACATATATGTTACATGAAAAACAAAGTCGTGTAATTGCTGTGCTCATCACGACCATCCCATTCTACGTACGTCAAAAAAAAACTGAGAATATTCACTGGCGTATAAAAATTACTGAAATAATAAGAAATTTTATGCATACTTTTCGTTTAAGCATGGAACAGAATGCGATGTAGTTGTAACGATTCCATGTAGTAACCTCATCAGCTGTTTAGTGTGTAGCACGCTACGCCAAAAAATATGTCCACAATGGCATGAGCTTTTCAGAGAACATTTATTTATCAATTTTTTCGATTTTACAAATATTGTTAATTTCGAACACTTATTTCGGTACCGCCAACGTTTGCAGTATCCATTTGATATACCCGATCCTTAAAAAAAGCATCATTAATACAACTTTCAGTGCGGTGTAGTAATCAAAAGTTAAAGTTAGCTTCACTTGCGCTACAACTACAGCTACGAGCCACAGACGTACTACGCATTCTGTGCGATTCCGTGCACTTAGTAAATTTTAACTTTTGACAGGTCATACTACGTACTACAAGCTACACCATTCTGGTTCCCACTTTAGACTTATACAAAGACGGGGCATGATTGAATTTGACAAAGTTAATTTCATAAAAACCTTCATGAAATTCCAAAGAAATAAATGCCAAATACGCCATAAAATCATACATCACGATTAGAAGAGAGTCATGGACTGCATACCATGTATGGACCTCATTTTCTTGTCATGGAGTTTCGCCACTGATCAGAACTGATGATGGTGGAATGGATTAATTGGTATATGTTAGGCATACTAAAGGGTAGGGTGGTATCATTTATGGCTCGTTTTTTTCGTATATGTATGATGCCATTATACAATGAGTGTAATCACCCCCATCATGAAACATTTCTCCCGGGAGTTGTAAGATAAAATTCAAAGCTTTTTGGTAATTTTTAATGCAAATTTGTTCTTCAACCGTCAATATTCATGAGTGAATAAAAACAACAAAAAACTGCCTTTTACAACTCCCGAGAGAAAATGTTTCACGATTGGGGTGAATATGTATGATAGATAATATTTATCGACAGATTAAAATTAAGGTTCTGAGCTGACAACCTCTAAGCCTAACCCAATCGAAAACCTATTTTATAACTTAAGGTTACTATTAAATATAAAACCGGGTAGAAGTTTGTACATTCTTTTAGCGGATGCCCAGGAATCCTTATAAACTTTCCCACATAGTAGATGGCAGGAATTTACCCCGAAGATGTGAATAAAAATAAAAAATAGTTGTTTATTAGATAATACTAACATAGTGGCTCTAGAAAAAATGAAAGTTCGTTTTTGCCTTCTTAAGCTTTAATAACTACAGCAAAATAAAAGACACAAAAAATATAATTTTCAACCTTTTTCAAGAAAACTGTAAAGTCGCATTGAGTTCAATTTTGGTTTACTTGAGATCATCTTTAACACCATTTAAAAACGTTTGTCTAAAATTGTTCAAATAAATAGGCTGAAGTCGTGTGATGTGTAACACGTTTTTATTTGCTCCAATAAAAGTGTTACGAAATTGAATTTTTGATTGGCTTAATGGCATATCCTTTGCAGAAGTACGAATTCGAAGTAAGTGTTTTCATTAAATATAAAATGTTTCGTTAAATATTTTGAGAAATGAATGAAGTAGAACAAAAATTTCAAATATGGCTTTTTTGGTATTTTTCAAACCGGTGGGGTGATGTGTAACATCAACAAAATGTTGGTTAAAAGACCAGGAGATTTAATTTTTATACCCCAACGCGTACTGCGTAAGGGGTATATTAACTTTGTCATTTCGTTTGTAACGCCAAGAAGGAGGCGTGGCACGTATAGAAAATATATCTATTTTTGATCAGCATCATCTTCTGAGTCGATTTCCGTGTGTCCGTCTGTCTGTCCGTCTGTCGACACGATTACAGCCGCAATTTTAAAGCTATCGCGATGAAACTTAAAATATAAGTTTTTTTTTTTAAAAAGAAGATCAAGTTCGAAAATGGGCCAAATCTGAGGAAAACCACGCCTACCTCCCATACAAAGTGGCTTTATTTTAAAAGTAAAATCTCTTCAAAATCTGCTCAAATTAAAAAAATGTCTTGAAATTTTGCATATAGGCTTTGATATATAACATAGACCACCACAATGATATTTGGCAAAACCGAATGAAAACCACGCCTGCCTCCCATACAAATTGGCTTTATTTTAAGCGTTAAATCTTTTAAAAATCCACGAAAATTAATGAAATGTCTTGAAATTTTGCACTTTAGCTTTAACATATATTTGATATAATATGAACCATCTCTATGATATATGGCAAAATCGGATCAAAACCACGCCTACTTCCCATACAAAGTGACGTCATCAAAATAGGAAAACTTTCGTTAATATATAAAACTGAATGTCATCGTGTATAACGTGGCTAAAGACTTCGAATATAGTTCAATATGGCAGCGGGGGGTGTTTTAGCTTCGGTACCCTGCCGAAGCTCCACCCTTACTAGTTTATGTTACTTTTGACTTATTACGTTTAGAAAAAATATTATAAAAACTTAATGAAATAATAGCAATGCCTCCCCTATAGGAACAAACTAACTTGTTTTTAAAAACAACTAATTAAAAAACTAATTTAAAATAAACCAGTATATGAACTACTTTTAATTATATTAAGGCGGCAACTACTCTGATGTTGACATGTTTTAATTGCAAATTTTTATTAGATTACAAGTTTATATATATTTAACCATGTTATTTCATCAAATATTATTAACTGTAGGCCATCAGTAATAGTTTTCAATTAGTTATTTAAAAGCAATTAAAAAAATAATTTAAATGTAACTAATTTAACAAGTAGTTGAAAATATATGCAGACGAAAGTCAATTGACTTATTTAGCGGACATCACCATACAAAATAAGTTAGTTCGTTGGAAAAAATTCGTTCGTTTCTATGGAAAAAATTCAGAATTTCAACTAGTTGTGGTTGACAAAAAACTACTTTATCAACTACTTTTAAATTAGTTGATTTTCCTACAGGGTCGTAAATCTAAATGCTCACACACACATACGTCGAAATTAAAAAACTTATCGTTAACTTCAGTATAACATATGAATGGCTTTATTAATTGACAAAAAAAAATACATTTCAAATGAATTATTACTTTTTGGAATTATTATTTGTTGGAAATATCCATATCGGAGTGGCAATTATCACATATAAAATAGCTCACAAAAAATTAAAAAGGCGCTTGCATTTGGTTCATTCAAGTGAATTTTTGTGATTTAAATGTTTTGGCAAGAAATCGCAAGAAATCGCACCAAATCATGCAAAAATCTCGATCTTCTTCGGATGACAACGAGGAGCGCCGATTTTGCGACCGAGCAGCTGCAGCTTTCTTTTCGTTTGTTTGGTTTTCTTTTCCATATCTTTTTTTTTTTGCGGCCGCCTGCAACTGCAAACGTTTCTATGGCGTTGTTAGAGCACAGTTTTTTATTGACTTCCTACCCAATCGGATTTTTGACTGAGTTGAATAGTTCCTTTAAAGACAATTGTAATGTGTAAAATGTGTTACACATCTCCCCAACGTGAGTGTTACACATCACCCCAGTGTAAGTCACTTTTTTGTCATTGGTGGTATTTTGCTACAACGTGAAAAATGTAAAATCTTTTGCTATATTCAAATATATTAAACAATACTATATTTTACATATACTCACTTTTAAGATCTGAGTGGAATTTTATCCGAAACGCTATTTTTTGTAAATTTTAAATAAACTTTTTTTTAAAAAAAATACCACTTCGTAGTCGAAAAATTTTAATTCGAAAAAATCTTAAGCTTTGGAATTTTCTTAATTAGATCACTAATAACAAGATCTGAAAATTTCATTACGAAATTCCAACGTGTTCTGGTAGCGGGCCAAAATGGGTTAAGAACTGTAATGAAATGTAAGTCTGCCTACTTCATAATGCTTCTTCATGATGCATTCATTCATATGTTAACATTTTGTATGGAAAATCGCCATTTTACACATCACACCAGGGTCACATTACTCCACCTCACAATGCTTGTATCTTCAAAATCCTAAGAAATTCGATCCTGGATGACTTATTATTTTAAATGAAATAAATCTAGTATATTTTTAAAATTATTGTGCAAAAGAACAATAAAAAAAAAAGAATTTCTTTTTTTTACGTTAATTGATTTTCATTAATTTGTTCAAATCCGCAGATTCGTTAAGTTTTGGTTATTTGAATTTCATCAAAATCGGAATGTTAGAAAAATTTTAGGTGAATCACTTCAGAAATAATTCCCCATACATAAAATCTTTAGAGAACGGTGAATATTGAATCTCTGTTTTGCTATATTTTGGAGCAGACCAGAGAGAGCTGTATTACAAATCCTTCGAAAAGCGCGAAAAACTATTTAAATTCGCTGCTTTCGAATGGCATGAGATATTATAGCCAGCCAAACGGTTAAGTGCATGACTCGTATGCCAAAAAACCTCGGTAGATCCGCGTTCAAATCCCATCTGACAGAGAGCATTTTTCAATTGAAATAATTATTCTGATTGGCTTTTGCAAACAATGTCAAACTCTTGCATATATATTAGTGATTAGTGAACCTGAATTAAACATGACCGTCCGTAAGTCAGTCTGTCTCTCGTCATGATTACAGACGCAATCTTGGAACTATCGTAATGGAATTCAATATTTACATACGAGGGCAATTTGAGTTGCCAGTGAATTTTTGAATAAAAAATATTTTTTCGGCAAAAAAGCGTTTTATTTCTCAACATAATCATCTCTTTTTATATCGATACATTTAGTTCAGCGTTTTTCCAATTCTTTTTATTACTTCATCTGGAGAATACGGCTACATCTGGAGAATACGGTGGATTGGTTAGCAGTTCGTAGCGCAATTCATGAATTTTTGCCATGGCGACTACAGAAGAGTGCGGCGGTGTGTCGCCATAGTGGAAGAGCACTTTTTTCCGCTAAATTCAGTCATTATTACATCAAATCAATGTCAATTCTATCCAAAATCTGTGAATAATATTCGCCGGTGATCGTTTTACCCTTTTCAAGGTAAATTGAACTTGGTAAATGACTCGACATGCAACCCAAAAACTGTCGCCATGACCTTGTTGGCCGACAGACCCACCTTGGCGTCCTTTTGTGCACGTTTACACGGAGAAATCAACTGATTTAAATGTATTTTGTTTTTAAGCCTACCGACAACGATCAAATCACGACTAATACTGAATACAAATGCGTAAGTGAAAAAATTAACAAAACATACTCGGACTTTTTCGAAGAAACATCAAAATATGAACAAAAGAAAATGTTTTCGAATTGTATTTTAACTTTTGACCAACGTATTTTTTTATTACTGTCACATTTACAGTTACCTATGCGGCAAAGTACTGTTTTTTTTTTTATAGTTGTGCTTCCTGAGGTACTGAAAGAAAACTGCATGCTCAAAATTTTGTGACAATACTTGGTTTTATTCAAAAGCAAAGTTTGTGGGGTGTATTTAAACTCTTATCCCTGACTGTATACAACCTGCCCAACTGTAGACCAAGCGCAGAGACAAACTATTTAACGAAGCCCACGAAAATAATTTTAAGAGTGCAACAAATAGAACATTGGGCTTTTTTGTTACGTAAGCAAAGCAAGCAGAGGTAATGAGCACGAAAGGAAAGCTTATTTCTCATTTTATACGTTAAACACTAACAAAAAAGCTCACCAAACATGTTTGCCTAGCATAACCATGAGCAATGCTGTACAATGCAATTCAAATGTACAGCTTACAGCATGACGATATCGTTAACAGCGTGATGATATCGCGAATTTATAGTTTTGCTCTCTACCAAAAAGTACTCAACGTACCTAAAGAAGTTTTCACATCAAAAAAACTCTTCAGCCTAAAATGTACTCCAAATTTAAGATTTTTCGAATTTATTATAATACATATATTTGAAGTCTTGAAAGTTTTTTCTTTTTAATATTTTGTAACATAAAAATTTAACTTTATTTTTTTTTAGTTATATAATCGTGATATTATTTTGTTGCATTATTTAAGTTTAAGCTACATTGTTACAATTTATTTTTTAAGAAATTTTTAAATACTCTTTAAAGTTCTGAAAGAGGTGTTAAAAATAAAATAAAAAAGAGAACACAAATGCACTAAAATTTGTACGGCTTGCTTAGCAAAAAAATCTCTTGTACATGGTTTGTTTGGATAATTTTTTAATTTGAAATGTTTGCCAATTGAAATTTAAGCAATTTTTTACATAAAAAATAATTTTACTACTTTTTTTAAATTTTCGCAGAGTGACTCAAAGGCTGTGCACTAAGAATTACTACTAATTTGGAAAGAGTTGTTTGTTTCTTTGTGTGTGTGTGTGTGTGTTTTCGTTCACAATAAAACCTTCTTTTATTCTTTTTCTTAGCAATAAATTTAAATTGATTAAAATTTAAATTTGTTTTAATTTGTTATAATAAAAAATATGTTAAACTACAACAGGAGGTAAAGGAATCAGGAAATTGTCTCAAGCGACAAAACTGGTGACAATTTAAAATGCTGCTGTGGCTGCTTATAATGATGTTGATGTTTTTGTTGTTCTTGTTGTTGGCTTTATAGACAAAATCCTTCAAGCTGCAACTGATTGTGTGTATTTTTGTTCTTATTTTCTTGTATTTGTTGTTTTTCTTTTCTTTATTGTTTTTATAACTACAACTTGGTCTTGTCTTAATTGCTTTTAATTGAATTAAATTCAGGTTTATCTTTCAACTTCTAATTATTCCAAATCAACAGCAATTGAAGAATTAAAATTGATAAAGCGACATGTTGTTGTTGGTGTTGTTGCTACTGCGTTTATTTTGGTTAACCAATTATAAGACCGCAGCCAAGTCTAAATTGATTTTTGGTATGATTCAAGCGCCCACTAAGTGCGAAAGAGAATGGCAGCGGTTGCAGGCGTTTCTCAAGAACACCACAAACATTCCAATTGGAATCGAAGGAACCTAAAAAAATGAAATATTTGTATTAGTAGATTGTATAGAAAACGAAGAGCTTGAAATATTGGCATATTCTTAAATAACGTTTACATATCTAGAACACATTGGCAATAATGGTAACATTACATCGGACAAATTTTCAACCAGACAATATTATTCTCGTTGGTATAAATCTATTTATAGTTTGACAGACAACAAAACTGCAAATATCAGGGTTTGTGAATATGTTTGTTTGAGTTCGTAGATTGATACATCGCGGTCAAAAAGTATCATGTTACAAATATAAAATACAAAATACAATTATAAATTGTAAAGAATATATCGTCTCCTTCATGCCAAAAACGAAAATGTGAAAATCAATCGGTTTTGAGATTTTAATTGCATCTGATGCATTTTAATGTTAATGCATATTCAGATTTGGGCAATCAATTTTGTGATGGAGGAGAGCTTTCAGTAAAATGATTGATGGCCCTATTCTTCTGCAGTATAGAGAACTTAATCCATGGATCCAATTGCATCCAATGAGGGCACACCTGGTTCTATAAGGAGGGGGCTCAGGTATGTTCCAGTTTAGTTGGTAAAACATATATCTTGTGAAATTTCTCTGAATTTTTTTCGATTCTTACAGAATGCTGCTGAGTAGATGGGTTCCAAATAATGGAACAGTAATCAAGGCGAGGCTTGACCAACGAGGCATATAGAGACTTTGGAGTGTACCGGTCGTTAAACTCTTTGCCATTAAAAAACCGAGCATAATATTCACTTTATTAACCATTAAGTCGATATGATCTCCAAAACTAAGTTGGGAGTCAAGAATTAATCCTAGGTCGTTTTTAGGAAAGATTCTATCAAGTACAGTGAAACTTCGATATAACGAATCTAAAGGGGATCGAAAAATACTTCGTTATAATTATGATTCGTTAAACATATGTATCAGTGAAACCTTGGTATAACGAAATTTGTAGAAATACGGGTAAAATTCGTTATAACTACAGTTTTTTTATCCAAATCATTTTTTACACGAAAATACTTTGTAATAAAAATTCACTATTCTAGAGGTAAATTAAAAATGAAACACATGCTTTTAATATATTTTTATTATTTTTATATTAAATTGTTTAGCAATTTCTTGCTTAAATTTGTCACCACGATCAACGGCATCAATTATAGAAATTATTTTTCGTATAGAAATTTTTTAACACTCTAATACACTCATTTTGGCAAAGAACCAAAACAGAACTGACTGCATTTGTGGCGCTTTGCAATGCACTTGCAAAGACATTAAGATTTCGTTGTACTTCCCCGTGTTGCTTAAAATTTAATTTTGCTTAATTCTGACTTCGTTGTATAGAGGCTATAGAATCAACACTTCGTTATGTAGAGGCTTTTGATAACGGGACTTTAACGACTTACATACTTAAAATGTTATACATGCATATTTCTCAACTATGATTTCGTTGTATAGAGGCTTTTGAAAGAATATTTCGCTATATAGAGGCTTTATAGCTCAGAACTTCTTCGTTATAGCTATAGAGCATTTTCGTATGAAAAACTTTGCAATAAAGAGGTTTTTCAAGGGACTTCAGCAAAATTCATTATATTGAGTTTTTCGTTATAACAAAGATCGTTATATCGAAGTTTCACTGTATTAGAGAGTTCATATGATAGTTCCCACTATAGGAAACGTTATTCTAGCAAAGATTAAATAGTCACATTTGAAGATATTGAGAGGGAAGTGAATAAATTCGCAAAAGTGCAAATGGAATTAAGATCCTCTTGAAGAAGAGAACAATCATAGACAGAATTTATATGACGAAGTAGTTTTAGATCGTCCGCGAATAAAAGACACTTGGTAATATATGATTTATAATACATATGATTTATAATTTATAATAATACATATGATTTTGAAATTCAGGCTATTTTGCAGATTGGTCAGTAATTTAAGAGATCATGTTTAGGACCAGATGTATTTAAAGGAACTATATGGGATAGTTTCCAAATGTTCAAGAATAATTCAGTTGATAAATATTTGATAAAAATCAGAGAAAGAGGTAATGAGATAGATAATGCACAATTTTTTTTTTTACAGATATGGCAGCAATCCCATCCGGGCCTTCTTTCGAATTACTTTTAAGACTAACTAGAGCAATAGGGGCATCCGACTCATCTAGATATACAGAGCCAATGTCCAAAATAGGGCTAAAAGGAGAGGAAACTAATGCATGGGTTCCAGAGACATAAACAGATAAAAAAAACTGGGCAAATAAATGACAGATCATGCGTAAATCATCCGCAGTTTCATCAGGGTAAGACTTTCTAACTGGAAGGCCAGTTGATTTTCTTTTGTAATTTATAAATGTACAAAAATATTTGCTATTCTGTTTAAGGCTAGACTCGGCCGAGAATATATAGTTGCGATAGAGGAACTAGTTAAGTGTATCGAAGTCGTGTTTATACAATAGATACGTAGATCTTAAAATAGAGTATACCAGGCTTACAGTGTCGTTATTCAAACATTTAAAAGCTTTATTCATCTTATTTTTCAAGTTAGACAGCCTTTTCTGAACCACGGGGCACAGTGTAACATTAGCGGCCATAAGGAAAAAAAAAGTTCCAAATTTCTTAAACACTAATACTAAAAGAGCAATCTATAAGCATTTTGGAAATATGTGGATATTTGAATGAACAGTATGCACGGAAACTTGAACTTTTATTCTTAAAATTTACAATTTAGTTTTATGCAATTCAATTCTCAAGTTCAGTTATTATCTCCAAATCTATTTAGCCAATTTACAAACATGTACACATTTTTGAAAAATTTGAAGTTTCTTTTTTCCAAAAATAATATTTTTGAGAACATGGAAGAATTGGTTTGCCTTCAAGATCAGTTACAAGAAAATTTCCTTAAGAAAAAGAACTTTAAAAAAAAAAAAAAAAACGAAATGGCCATCTCAGCCCTTGAAAGGACTTTGACTGAGCTTCTTATGATCAATTGTGTTGTGTGTGATGTGAAATGTTTGCACACAAATGATCGAGAACTGGACCTACATGTTTTACGCCAACTCCGAACGGCTTATGTTCTCAAGAAGCTTTTCATAGCAATTTTTTACTCGCTGAGGTTTGCCATTGTCTGCAGAGAGGTGACGGCCGAACAGAAAAATTAATTCAATTGAAAAAGTTTTGTGTCAGATGGAGGATTCGAACCTGGGTTCTCTGGCATAAGAGTCACACACTCTACCCACTACGCCACGAAAGAACTTTGCTTTTCTTAATAATCTTTCGCTTACACGCTCCGAGAGCTTAGCTTTACGACCTGTTTTGTATTTTTTGACGTAAATTTCCAGGTTTTTTAAAAGGGAGGCTTTAACACAACGTGTACGACTAATTTTTTCTTAAATTTGTGAAAAATGTAAGCCCTTTGGACAGCAAAGTCCCGCTCGGTATTTGAATCAACAAGTTCTGGGAATCACAAATTATGTTTATATTCAGACTAACCACGACACGACCTCTATATTGATGAACTTTTAAATGAATGTCGTATAGTTTTGATACCATCGCAGTTCAGCAGAAATTAGTGCTTTTCAACGCTAACTAACGGTACTCCTTCAAATCAGTGATTAGAGCTGATAAAGATACTTTATTTAAAGTAGTACAGTTTGTTCTCTCATTCTGAGTTTGAGCTTTCTTCTAACTGTAATCAACATAGATTTGCCGAGAATGTATAATAAAATTTATTTAGTTGTCGTATAGTTTTGATAAGCACCTTAACTATGGAAGATTGTGCTGCTACTAACGTGTCAGCTATTGTTGTGTACTATGAGTTCTATTATGAACTCATTTCATTGTTCATAGAGAGCAATTGTAAAAAAGTTCCTACAATATGGTTTATCAACTCTGCATGCATGGATTAAAATGTTCGAATGTCTTATTCATATTGCATACCTAATGCCTCTTAAATGTTGGAAAGGATGCGGCGATGGAAATAAAAAAGATTGGCTCTGCATAAAGCTAAACTTCAAAAAGATTTTAAGAAAACTGGGCCTTATTATTGATAGAGTTAAAACTGGTTACGGGACTTCAAATGATGGCAACACGGCCCGCAGATTTTTTTTTTTCAAATATTAAAGCGATGGCTAATATTACAAATATTGATATCTATTTACGTACAAATTTTAGTTTGATGCTGCGAGCATTATCCAGTGGAAAAAAAAAATAATACTTCAAATTTCATGAAACTTATAAAATATACATTGATAATTATTCTTGGTATGCCAATTATTCTATTATCTACCACAAAATATTAATTCATGGCTGTGAAATAATACAGCATTTTAATTTAATGATCGGATTTTTATCTGAAGACTCACTAGAATGAAGTCATTAAATATCCAGGAAGTACAGGCTGGAACACGCAAGAAAAAATATTAGAGAAATTTCGAATCGTGATATTATTGTTTCACTTTTAATTAATTCTGACCCTTACATTTCTTCGAATAGAAATATTGCCATACATGAATGATTTGTTGCCATACATTGAGGAAGATTTTGAGGACGAAGAGACTGACAGCTTTCTGGCTGAAATTAATATAGAAGATTTAGTGTCCAGTGACTCATCAGACTCAGACAACATAGTCGCCTATTGCATGTCTTATTTTAATATATTTTTATTTTAAATATTTTTTATAATATGAATTATATATCTATCGTTTCACATTTATGTATGTATATTTTCCAAAAAAATAACAAAAATACGTGAAAGCTGTTAACTGGTTTTAAATGTTTTTTTATTTCCTTTTAAAGCAGGTAAAAACTTGATCCCATTTTTTGCAGCCTTGTTTTAAAAGAAGGAAACATTTATGGGATCTATGCTTGATTATGAACCGATTTTATTCATTTCCACAAAATTTCGTAATCTTTACAAAAAAAACAGTCCATGCCAAATTTCAATACTTAACGACAACTCCTTATAGTTTTGGCCGCAGCTTATATGAAAGCGTTACACTGTGCGGGGGGGGTTATTGTTACGATTAGTTTGTTTGTCCGAAATAAAGTACGCGGACTCCATAAAAATATCAACGAACATATTGTACATTGACAGCAGGTCCATATCCGTTAAAATGAAATTCCTGGGGACTGAGGATGGGTAACGAAATTGGCATGATTACAATCTCTGATATAATTAGAGAGTTTCCGTTTTTAAGATAGCAGATAAAGACATCTCATTTTTGTATTTTACACTCATGAATATTTCGGTTGATGAACAAATTTCAATTAAAAATTTCCAAAAAGTTTTCGAACTTTATCTTAAAAACGGAAAATCCTTTTTACAACTCCCGAGAGAAAATGTTTTATGATTTAGCTGAATATGAATTGCAAAAGAAAACAAAAAATCCAACTAAAATTACTTCTCATCCCGCGCAATAACCATTGCATTTTTTTTTTTTTATTTAAAGCTTCATACACACGGTACAAATATTTACTAAAGATCAATGTAGTCATATGTTTATTACGAATTGAATTACTTCACTTAAAATAAAAATAATATTGAGATGATTTTTTCAGATTCTGATCGCATTTTTTGGAGCCGATTCTTCAATTTTAGCCCATTGTTTGGACAGTTCTTTCGTCTCAGTTGTGAAGCAATGACCCATGTTTTTGAAAGGTTATGAATTGACTCAAACTCAACTTTATGGCTGTGAATCTTTGGGAAACATTCAATTGAAACATCCTGATGTTGCTGCATTGTTCCATTGTAAATAATCGCAGCAACCATCTTGCACACAATTTCCTCATATTTATCTAAATTGTCTTTCAAAATGCTACTATGTACAATACTTTTTGAATTGCCTAACACGTCTGTTAAATCGCGTACTTTTAGTCGACGGTCATCCAAAACCATTTAGTGATTTTTTTGTTTCTACCATTTCTAGCGTTGATTCCACGACGCTGAAACTGTTTTTTGTTGCAACCAGGTATTTTAGCACATATTTAAATTTACTTCAAGCCCTATTCTGGGAAAGCACACAAAGGTTGCAATAGTTTAGAATGCATCTTTCCGTACATATTTAGTATACAAACACGTGAAGCACTTTAAAAGAGCTTCGCCTCAATTGTTGATATTTTTAAGACCTTGATATAGCTGTTAAGACTTCATTATAGTCGGGCAGTGGATCCTCAACACTGTCCAGTAAAAGTGGGGTTTCGTGATTTTTGTCAACGTCGCCTAATGTATATTATTATTATCAGCAAAGTTAGTTGTTGAAGCGGACTGTGCGTTATGTGGTTTATTTTTCTAACGCGGTAAAGTGCTTAGCACAGCTTGGACGTCTGATTCTAAATTCATTCTAAATTATATAAATGAAACGCACAGCAGCAACGCAATTTACTCAAATTTCAAATCAATAAAATAACGCATCAACTGCTCGGGAAGTGTTCCTTCCACAACAATATTTCCTTTTTATTTTTGCAGAAAAGACTCCGTCCCCTATCTTAAAACTATCTACAACTATCAGCCTAAACTAGTCGGTTGCCATGCATCTTAATTTTAGGGTACCATCGCTTTTCTGCATCTCGATTCTAACGTCTGATTCATGTGTCTCCACGTCTGATTCATGAATCGCATCTTAGCAGCAAGCGTTACATCCGACTGGAGGTCAACTTTGCACGCGGCAGATTTCTCTGTACTGACGTCGCTACACTTTTGATCGACCCACTAGCTTTGAAGAGGTTGTTATATGGAATCCCCTCTTCGGTAGCCTTATTTATACCACAGATCGTGCATATGTCTTATGCACTGAAGGAGTGCCTTCCGTGGATAAAAGCGGAATATATTTGATTGCGCGCCTTTTGGTCAGAGGACAGCCAGGAAAGGACAGCCACCTTATATTATGATTTTTTTAATTTAATTTGGTGCTGCTAACATCATATTTTATACTGAGAAGATGCATTCAGATTTTGGAGTTATTGTTATGGAACTTTCAGGCTGTCAAAGCGAATATGTTTCCTTGCCCACCTTGAAGTCACCATCTGAAATATTTTTTATATCATGACGGGGGCAGCACTGATATGCTTTCGCCAGACGCTCGGTTAAACTTTACTTCATTTATTAAATTTATATGCATAAGTACTGAATTAAAATTGATTTTAGGTTGATTTTAGAACCATACGAATGTTACCTTAGATGTATCATAAGCAAATAGTATCAACATATTACCGTTATTTATTACCATCAATATTCGTTCACAATTTTACCAACCTTACAAAATTTGATAAAAACTAAAAAACGTTTATGGGTCGTTTTCAACACAGATTTCAGTATGAAAAACACAGTATTATATTACCCCTACTTACCCCTAAAAATGAGATCGGCCTTCGGCAAGTCCACCTGATAACCAATCGTAGCGACTGATTCTTGCATCCTTAGACTAGTTTCCACCTCAACACCCACCTGCAACTGTTCGCTCGCCTTTTGGTAATAGCAAATGTGAACACCAGTCAGACCTAGTGTGCCAGACCAAGTGGAGTCACCATTTGTGTAGCGACCAACGGCAGAGACAACGGCAATCTGGCCACCGGGTACATTTGGACCATACTGGTAGGCCAACTCACCGCCTAAAGCAATTTTATCGGTTACCGACTGCAGGTAATGGCTGACAAACACGCCTGAGTTGTTAAAAATGTTAGGATTTCCTATGGTTAGCGAGGCAGTGAAGTCATTGCCGCGATAATCAGTGGTCAACTGGGCGGCAGTAAGTTTGCTTTCTTGAATCTGAAATGGTAAAACTTCATTTTGTTCTGAACTAATTGTATTTCGAATAAATATTATAACTTGCCTGTGAGGCGAATTTACAGCGCACGCGAGGTGTGAACTGGTGTATAACGTTTGCATTTAGATTGCCCGAGGGGTCGATGTCACCCAGCAGTACTGGAAACGCTTCGGATGGGCTGAATTGTTTGGTGCCTACATAGGTAGCGCCAAAACGATACCCACTAGGCTGCGTGCTGCACAAATTGAGTGTATGCGACACTTGGAAGTGATTGCTGAGGCCCTTGTTTAGCATGACTTTGGCACCCTCGAAAGTTATTGCTTGGATATCTAAATGGAAAACAAATAGCACATAAATTATGATATAAGAAAATTTAAAAAAAAAATCTTAAAAAACAAAAACAATTGCAATCGATGGCAATGATTACTTTCACATGCTTGTAGGTTATGTCATCAATGCTAAGACGGAAAGCTCGTCCGGCCGCTTTCTTACCTTTGCATTTCTTGTGCAATTCTTCGACGGTTCCGGGATTTTCTAACGTCGTGCGCTCCTGGTTACCACTATCCACATCTGTCGTTCCAGCAACGCCTGTTTGTGGCTTTACTGGCTCCGGTATGCCGAAGTTCATGGAATCCAGTGATTTGCTGGAGGACGAGGCGGCCAAAACGTTTCCCATCTTTGTTCCGAGTTAATCTCTTTCACTTGAAATTTTTTAGAATATTCTAATTTACACGTTGTCACGCGTAAATTTGCCAATAACTTCGGGTTATCCGCGCAGATTTTCTTTTAAATTTTTCGTGATTACGCTCGCTTGAAACCCGTGGAAAAAATTCTTCTCATCACATAAGAAAATTTTTATCGAAAAAGAAAAAATTTTTTGACAATTGCTGGGTGAGTTTATTATATTGGTGTGCGTCTGATTGAACTTTTGCGTTGTAATGAATGTGTGTGCTTACACGTGCGTGGTGGATTTAAAAGAAATGTCAAATATTAAACACTGCTGCAAAAATTAAGCCAATGTACAATACAATTCATAGGGAGACAATTCAGACGCTACATCATCAGGTTACCTAGCGTCCACACATGCAAGTGCAAGTTCGAAAAACTTATTTACTACCAAACATTTTTACTAACTTAGCGTCCACACGTGCAAGTGCAAGTTCGAAAAACTCAATACATCCAAACATTTTTACTAACACACTCACATTTTCGGACTTGCAGCATACTTGCAAGGAAATTTCAGAGGCAGTGAATTTTGGCCCTTGCTGTAAGTAAATGTAAAAAAGGGGTATTAAAGTAATGCTTTTTGTAAATTTTTCTGGGATTTCCGCGATTATATACAAAAAGCAACACTGGTAACATGTTCTCCTCGTTTTTTATAACTTCTGCATTTCAAGCAATACCGCAATTGCAGGGAGAACCTTCTCATTCGACGACATTTTTAAATGAACTTGCACTTGCACATGTGCACGCGGAAGCTACTTGCAGCTAATTTCAAACTTTTTCGAGGACAATATATATTCTCTACTTGCAAGTGATTACTTGCACATGTGGACGCAGGGTAACAAACTCACATTTTCGAACTTGCAGCCTAATTGCACCGCAACTTGTAAGGAAATTTCAGAGGCAGTGAATTTTGGCACTTACTGCAAGTAAATGTCAAAAAAGAGGATTAAAGTGTTGTTTTAGTGGATTTTCCGGGATTTCCGCAATTTTGTATAAGCAACACTGTTAATATATTTTCCCCGTTTTTAATTCTTCATTTCAAGCAATACTGTAATTACAGGGAGAGCTTTCGCATTCGAGGATATTTTTAAATGAAATTGCACTTGCACATGTGGACCCTGAAGCAACTTGCAGCTAGTTTCGAACTTTTTTGAAGACAATTAGACCTATTTGGTGAAATCTATGAATCTGTTACGCTTTTTCTGTTATCAATTATAAAAGATACCGGCCATAAAAGATCTGTTAAAATTGGTATTCAGCATTTCGAACTTTTATGGTATCCTGTTATCAATCTTCAAAAACAAAAATCAATTACAATTCCGTTAACTTCTGTTATGAAACAGCTGATTGCTGTCAATAAATTCTAAGAGTGCATATAAAAAAAACATAAAGCACAATGCAGAGCGAAAAAAGTAAGTTAATTATATAAATAAGCAATTGTATTTTATCATTTAACATTTTTTATAGGAAAACGCGAAAAGAAGGTCTAATTGGAGCAAAAAGGGGTTTATTGCTCGTACTTGGAAGAGAACCCAGTGATGGCAAGGAGGGAACACTGCGACGCATCAGTGCAAGGGCTGTGGCAAGAGTTGGCTGGCAACTCAACAGGTGGTGCGCAGCATTCATGCGACAAGTGAAACACGGTTAATACAATTTAATTTCAGGTGATCGAACGTTTTGCTATTTAGGCGTAGCTCCAGCAAAGTCGCCCGGTGGTTTCTTCTTTTTAAAACTTGTCATTAAAATACACACACATATTTATTAATATGTGGGGAACAGGGGGCGAACCTTCACATGGCAACGTGTCTGACCGCCTCAACCTGGCGAGGCCAGCATTATCCATGTCGAAATCGTCTCAAGTCGACTCAAACCTCCAAGTGGTGTTCCCTGGGCAACGGCAAACTGGCATCCGTCAGTTTGACGGCTAATTTGAGCGGCGGGTCACTCCATAGACCTTAAACATGGAATGTGCGCAGGGTTTGGGTCCCGCCACATTACTACTGCCCAATGAAAACTAAACCAGCCTCGGATAAGAACCCCAATTACGTTGACGACCACTGCAAACGAAAAACGGACAATGATTTACGGATATGCACCTGGAATGTCCGGACCCTTTATAGGGAAGGTGCCATTATCCAACTGGCGGAAGCCCTCAAAACAATACAATCTGACATCACCGCCATCCAGGAAATGCGATGGAAAGGGCAAGGCTGCTCTAAACAAGCACACTGCGATATCTACTACAGCTGCCATGCGGAGAAGCGCGAATTCGGATGTGGATTCGTCGTTAGCCGGAAACTACGCCACCTTGTTTCCCGGTTCACACCTGTGAACGAAAGATTGGCCACGATCCGCATCAAGGCAAAATTTTTCTACATAAGCCTTATTTGCGCGCACGCCCCGACGGAGGAAAAGGACGAAGCCGTCAAGGACGCTTTCTACGCTAGTCTTGAGGACGTATATGACCACCTTCCGGTCCATGACGTGAAAATAGTCCTCGGCGATTTTAATGCGAAAGTCGGAAGGGAAGGCATCTTTGGCCCCACTGTCGGTCAGTTCAGTCTTCACGAGACCTCCACAAACAACGGTCTAAGACTGATCGACTTCGCCGCGGCACGAAACATGGTAGTTAGTAGCACCAGATTTAAGCACCTCGACATCCACAAGGCCACCTGGCTGTCCCCGGATCAAAAAACGCGAAACCAAATTGATCATGTTGTAATCGACGGAAGGCATGCCTCTAGTGTTCTAGATGTGCGTACATTTCGGGGGGTCAACATTGACTCCGACCATTATCTTGTTGCAGCCAAGATCCGCATGCGATTATGCAATGCCAAGAACATACGCACAGGAATGCAACGAAAGCTAGATGTCGCTAAGCTGCAATTACAACGGACTGCCGAAGCCTACTCCGCTCAACTCTCGGTTAAGCTCAACCGACCAACCTCTGGACTCGACGACGCCGGCGGACTTTGGGCGCATATATCCCACTCCATGCGCGCTGCCGCTGAAGAAGTCATTGGTTTCCGGCGCCCGCAACCTCGGAACCAATGGTATGATCAGGAGTGTCGCATTGCGACTGCAGTAAAAAACGCCGCTTATAGAAAAACGCTGCAGTCAGCTGCAACGCGAGCCGTGCGAGAAAACTACCGCGAAAAGAGGAAGGAAGAGAGGCGCCTTTTCAGACGCAAGAAAAGAGAGCAGGAAAAGCGTGAGCGTGAGGAACTAGAGGTATACCAGGGCAAGAAGGATGCACGAAAATTCTATCAACAGGTTAAGCGTCTAACCCAAGGTTTCAAGCCCGGAGCATCCACTTGTAGAGACGAAAATGGAGATCTGAATACGGATACACAGTGTGTGCTTAGATTGTGGAGACAGCACTTCTCCAATTTACTTAATGGCGACGATTCCACCAATGCCGCCCATCGAGAGCACAGTGCAGTGCCACCAATCGACGATGACGGAGTGGAAGTATCACCACCTAGCCATGAAGAGGTTCGAGTTGCTATCCAACGACTCAAAAACAATAAAGCAGCGGGTGCTGACGGCCTGTCAGCTGAATTGTTTAAAACCGGCGGCGATGAATTGATAAGGCGCATGCATCAGCTCATCAGCAAAATATGGCTAGCAGAAAGCATGCCCGACGATTGGAACCTCAGTGTACTGTGCCCTATACTTAAGAAAGGAGACCCTACAATCTGCGCAAGTTATAGAGGTATCAGTCTTATTTCCATCGCATATAAGGTTCTCTCAAGCGTACTGTGTGAAAGATTAAAGCCAATTACAAAAACACTGATTGGACCTTATCAGTGTGGCTTTCGACCTGGTAAGTCTACCATAGACCAGATTTTCACGCTACGACAAATCCTGGAGAAAACCCACGAAAATCAAATTGACACACACCATCTCTTTGTCGACTTTAAAGCTGCGTTCGATAGCCCGAGAAGGGATTGCCTATACGCAACAATGTCTGAGTTCGGTATACCTGCAAAGTTGATTAGACTTTGCAGAATGACGTTGAGCAACACACGCAGCTCCGTCAAGGTAGGAAATGACCTCTCCGAAACCTTCAATACCGAAAGAGGTTTCAGGCAAGGCGATCCACTGTCTTGCGATCTCTTCAACATCATCATGGAGGGGATCGTACGAAAGGCCGGTGTGCATCGTAATGGCACCATTTTCTATAAAGGTGTCCAGCTCCTTGCTTACGCTGATGATATTGATATTGTTGGCAGAACCAAGAGAGATGTTACCGCTGCTTTCGCCGCTATCGAAAAGGAATCAGCCAAAGTGGGTTTGACGATAAATGAGGGTAAAACAAAGTATATGCTGTCTACAAACAAGGGAGCTCGGCGTTTAGACTCCCACGTTTCATCCGGCAGCTATAACTTTGAAGTAGTCAAGGAGTTTGTATACCTTGGCACCGCCATTAATACTAACAACGAAATCAGCCTGGAGATAAAGCGAAGAACAATAATTGCTAATAGGTGCTACTACGGGCTCAGTAAGCAACTAAGTTCCAGAGCCCTCTCTCGATCGACAAAACTAACACTCTACAAGACGCTCGTTCTACCTGTGCTGCTTTATGGCGCTGAGGCATGGGTAGTTTCGCAAACTGACGCAGCCGCTCTGGGGGTGTTCGAGAGAAAAGTTCTTCGCAAAATCTTCGGTCCTGTTCGAGTCGGCGATGACTATCGCATCCGAATGAACCACGAGCTGTATGAGCTCTACGGAGACATTGACGTAGTTCGGCGTATAACTGTGCAGCGACTACGCTGGCTGGGTCATGTCCATCGTATGGACGACGAAGCTCCAGCGAAAAAGGTGCTCGAAGCGAGGGTCGCTGGTCAACGACGACGAGGGAGACCATGCCTCCGATGGATGGACCAGGCAGAGGAAGCCCTAACCGCACTTGGTGTATCCGATTGGAGAAGCCGCGCGCAAAGCAGAGGCGCCTGGCGAGAGCTGATGAGGTCGGTCGAAATCCGGACACGGGTTGTCACGGCCACCTAAGTAAGTAAGTAAGTATATTTATTAATTATATCTTACATTTGCCTCCTTGTTTTGAGCCATTCTTATTGATATTCTTAAATAAACATCCATTTTCCCACTAAAATGTTCACTTTCTAAAAATTTGTTATGATAAAAGACAGAAAAATGTATCTGTTATTCTGTTGTCATTCATAACAGATTTCATAGCAGATTTTGCCATGCCGAATACCAATTTAAGATTTTGTAAAAGATTTTTTGACAGTTCGGAAAATCTGCTATGATTCATTACAGATTTCATGAAAGATTGTCGTGCAGTATTCGAATTTTGGTCGCGTAACAGGTTTTTTAACAGCTCAAAAGTTTGTATGGGAAATCATAATAGAATAACATAATTATTTCAAAACAGATTGTGCCGAATAGGCCCAAATATATGTTCTCTACTTGCAAGTGATTACTTGTACGTGTGAACACAGGCTTAACGTAATGAAGTGTGATTGAAAGTGTGACCCCCAAGTACTATCAGTATTTTATGCGAAACTTATGTCTACTTAGTCTACTTAGCAGTCTACTTAGACCACGGCTTAGCGCTGGAACTCAATATTAGCGAAAGTTCAAACTCGCTCATTTCTTCATATTCTTGATCTGCAGTTTAGTTTACTAACCGAGTATTAGCGCTAATACTCCAATTGGCTCTATACCAATTTTTATACCATATTTGACAAATTTTTTTAATATCCGGTTGTGAGAACTCATTTGTAGTGACGCATTCCTCGATACATTTTGGTAGTCGGTTTTGCCTGATTTCTTTTACACAATAAAAATTTTATTTTAACAATTAAAAACTCGAAAAGAAATTCATTTTCAATGTAGTAATAAACAATAGTAAGTAAACAATCTTTGTTTGGCTTAGCAGTGTTTGTAGAAATATCATAAAAAGATCGAAACGCGATTATCGAATAAATTTTATAGTACATTCGCACCTAATAGTATGTTCACACTAAGGCCGAAAAGCCGCTTTTCGAACAATAATGGCTTTTCAGCTGAAAAGCTACATGATATTAAGTTTTTCGCCATAGTAGAACTGTCAAATGAAAAGCTGATATTTGTTTGCTTTTTAGCGAAAAACTCTGAAAAGTTAGAAAGCAACCTGGTTCGGAAGTCTGTTCGTTGTAGTAAAGTCAAAATCTATTACAAAAATCCAAGTTGTCACTGATATTTGACATTTCGTCTGTCTGTTTTAATTTGTTGTGATTTATAGACAAACTTTCTTCCCAATTAGAAATCTTCTTGAAAATGGAAAAAAAATACAAGGAGCGCGTGAAGTGGAGTGACCTGCATGAGGCGATATTTGTTTGATATGCCAAGCACAATGAAACAAATCGCTATAAAAACAAGCATATGGCTACTGTCTTTCAAATGAAAAGCTGCTTTTCAAGTGTGAACTTTTCTGAAAAGAGGGTTTTCAGCTGAAAACGGGTTTTCGGCTGTGTGTGAACATGCTTTAAGCTAATTTGCTAAAAAATATCAAATGAGATGTGTAATTAGCTCATTTCCCATACAAAATCTTATCTAAATTTTCATCTCATTTAACAAAATGAGTAGCAAATGAGATATATTTAAAGTTTTTTGTATTAAACACAATTCTGAGGAAATTGAACTGCTTGGTGAACATACCCTTAAAAGCAAAATGTCAAAAACAATTTTTCGCCACAGGAAAATTTCAATAAACAATTTATGATAAAACAACCGTCAAATATATATATATATATAATACTTCTATGTTAGCAGCAACGTACCTTTCCAATGAATATAAGCTCCGCAATCAAATAGAGATAGCCTATGTTAAAAATCATTGCTTATGTTACTATCCCAGTTCAAAAAGAAACTGTGCTGCATGCCTGCCGGCAACACACCTTGGAAGTTAAGCAGACATGCTCACTTCCATACCCGCTTATATCTTTTTCCTATAGGCATAGCCTATAGCCACACGTGCCAGTCCGAAGACAGTAACAGTTCGAAAAACTCAATACACTCTCACTTTTCACTACTTCACTCACACCTTGACATCACTGGCAGTCCACTTGCAACAACTTTTACGGAGACAGTGAATTTCAACAACCACAGCCAGTGCGAAATCGAAGCAAGAAAACAGTGTTATATTTTCTCCCTAAAATATTCGAACTTTAAATATGCACTTTTCTTTCATGTCTTGTAGTGAAATATATGCAATTATTTTAGTTGCATTTTGCATTTTCATTTTGAAAAATAGTGATAAACACATTTTACAACATAATTAGTTCCCCATTTTTATCCCGTTTAAGTTTGGTGCTGTGTTGGCATATAAAGCATCACTGAATAAAAGCAAACGGAATAAAAAAGTGGTCGAACCTTTGGCTTTGACGGCATTTTTCAAATGAAAATTTACTATCACGTGTGGCCGCAGCGAAATTTGTTGATTATTTCGGAAAATTTTCGAAGTATATACATATTCTTTATTAGCATGCCAGTACTATCACGTGTGGCTGCAGCGTTATTGTGGGTTACCTTTATTCTTCGTTCCAAAAAAATAAAAACGTACCAAAAATAGTACAAAATGTATGTTCGAGTGCAATTCTGCTTCTACGACGTAAAATTTGCGCGGAATTTTGTTTAAAGCTATTTTATTCTTTCAATCAAATATCTAGGATCACTGTGAATACGAGAATAAATTTTAAATAAGGTCAAAGAATAGAATGCCTCCAAAACGCAAAAGAAAGGCACCTTCTACCGGACCAAGTCCAACAGAGGTAAATATAAAAAATTCCAAGGATAATGAAACACTAACGATGATAATTTTGTCGTTTTCAGAAACTACAATCAAGCTCTAAACGCTCACGTGCTTCCAAGTCTAATATGGATGATGCAGAGCAGCTAGACAAAACCAGTGCAGTGCTATACATCGAACACTGTCGTAGCTGATCCGTGTTCAAGCGACGTGCACAATTGCTACATGCCGAAGTTCTCAAGCGTTTGCAGGATATTAAAAATGACGTCCAGCTGCAATTGGTGCTTAATGCGAGTGGTGTGCCACCAAGAGGTTCATTCGAGGTGTTTATAGCGCCACAGCCCACAGAACAGTTGAACGAACGAACAGAACTTTGGTCCGGCCACAAGCGTACGCCGCGTGCTCAAAAATTTCCAGAAGTTGAAAGTATTATGGGAGAACTATTAAAAGTGTTGAATATGGAAGAGGCACTAAAAGGCAACAGCACTCCGGAGAAGGAAAAATTGAATGAACAGAATGTGGCTTCAGCACCCAAACAGACAACAAAATCTACAAAGAGGCATGCTAAAAAGTAAAAGTAAAAAACAAAAGCAATCGTTTTTCGTGTCAATTAGGCACTCATGACCTGCGCTGCAATCAAACCTTAACCAGGAGTTCAACGTAGCGATCCGTTTTTGCCCAGCTAGTTTTTTATAGAACTTTTTCTTCGCCTAAAATTTTATTTTAATTATATAAACACATGCAATTCCTTGGAAACGCTTGGTACAAGTTCGAGCTAATTGACACGCATGACCAGTATTGGGCAAAGCTTTATATGAGCAATCAACGCTGCGAAATTTATTTGTCAAAGCTTCAAGTTGCTCCAAGCATTCGTAGGATGTGCATATTTAATTTAATAAGCCAAAAATATATTCTTATAATTTTTTAAGGAAATCATCTTGTTTTAACATGCACTGCAACTGGAACAACAATTTAAGGATTGAAATAAATATTTATATTCTTTCATGGAAGAAAAGCAAACCCATAAAAAGTACATTAAGGTAAACATTTCGTTGACTACACATAGTATTCGTTGGCTCACTTAAACCTCAACTGTCTCTGCCGATCTCTCCCGGTCTTTGCCCGAACAAATAGGACAACTATCCTTTGGCAGAGCCTCTTCACTATCTTCCCCTGCCTCCTTGTATTCCTCTATGATACTTAGTAGCTCTTCTTGTGCATCAAAAAACTCTTGCTCCTCCATACCTTCACCGGTGTACCAATGCAGATGCGCCTTTCGCCGTAGCATGATAGAACTGCCATCGTACAAGCGCTGAAACATTATTACAATTGCCGAAGTATTGCCAATAAACGTTGCCGACATCTTGAGTCCACGCGGCGGTATATCACAGATTGCTGTCTTAATATTGTTTGGTATCCACTCAACAAAGTTATTCATGTTTTTGTTCCGCATATTGGTCATTAATTGATCCACTTCGCGCGGTGACATACGTCCTCTGAATATGCCTGCTGCTGTAAGCAGCTTGCCTTGACTTAGATCAACGGCGCAGAGCATGTTATTTGAGGAGAAGATCTCTTGTACCAGTTCGGCGACAGTGCCTTGATAAAATTGTTTGTGTTTACAGCTAAGCAATGGTGCAAAACCAGGTATGAGGAAATGAAGACGTGGAAATGGCACCATGTTGACATAAATTTTACGCAGTCCAGCATTCGACTGACCAGGGAATCGTAGGCAGGTCGTGATGCCCGATATCGTCAGAGCAACAATGTGATTGATGTGCTCGTAGCTGGAAAACTTCATATTGAGCTTTCTAATCCCAACTTCAAATAAAGCCTCGTTGTCCAAGCAAAAGGTTAGATGCGAATGATTCACCAGCGCGGGTATGCTGAGCAGTGCATTGTATGGCTCCACCACTGTTTGTGATATATTCGGTGAAGGTATCGTTACATAGTTTGAAATTAAATTGTCTGGATATTCTTCGACTAAGTTATTCATTAGCAATGCGGTTAAGCCAGAACCGGTGCCTCCACCAATAGAGTGCAGCAGCTGAAAACCTTGCAAACAATCCACAGATTCAGCCTCGCGACGTAATACATTCAACACATCTGCTAATATTCCAGCTCCATCAGTGTGGAAACCACGTGCAAAATTGTTGCCTGTACTCTCGTTGCCACTCACAAAATTCTCCGGATGGTAGAGTGCGCAGTCGGGTATGCGTTCAATGGTGTTTTTCTCGGTATCGATGCATAATGCACGCGCATAGAAACGTTTCGTTGCTGTTGCATTAAAAAATACGTTAATGCGCTCCAGTTGCAGCGGCGAAGTGCCAACAAAGCAACCCGAACCGTAGTCGACACCGTGTTCATGTGAGATCACGTGCCAGAACTAGAGTGGTAAAAATCATGGTATTATAAAGAGTTTAAAGTTAAACGAGATTTTGTTAAAAACTAACTGCGTCTCCGATGCTGTTGCCAGCGCCTCCAATTTGCATTGTTATAATTTCTCGCATTGTTTTTAGTTTATCCTTTTTTTGGTTTTTCTTTACGAATTACACTAAAAATTTTGGATTTTGTCTGTTTTCTCAAAACTTTATGTTGACATAATTTTATTCTTATCCTTGCAAAACCGTTTGCTTCTATTCCGGAAATGTTTTCGAAAATGAAATAAATCAAAAACTTGAAAAGAAATTCAAAATAGATTTTAAACGTTGTAAATAAAGTCATAGTATGCAGTAGGTAATGCGTAAAGTAAGCACTAGCGAATATGTGATTACATTTTAATCATTTTCTTGTAAGAGGATAAAATTAAGGAATGTAATTTTATGAAAAGAGCGGAAAAATTTGTTTTTTTTTTAATTGTTAAGAAATTGTTATTAAAAGACTCAGTGATTTTTAATAAGAAAATTTGCTAATTTTATAAAATTTATAAAATGTGTATTTCAAATCAACTTCGAAAAAAATTAAATATGAAACTATCGAATTCATAGGGATTGGATTTCACTCGGAAGTGAAATGCAGAACCTGCCCGATACATTTCCTATTGTATTTCAGAAAACAAAATAAATTAAATTTAGAAAATATCATTTCAAGTTAAGAATTAAATTCGAAATTCAGAAAATATACATATCCATACTGGAATTCCTTTTCAAATTCAGAAAAGGTCAATAGAAATTCCATTTCTAAATTAAGGAACATCAATTAAATTTCTGAAAACATCAATTGAAATTCAGAAAAGAATAAATTAAATTCTGAAAAATTAAATGAAATTAAAAAAAAAAATAAACTGACATTTAAAAATTCAAATTCACTTTGGAACTTAAGGGTTACTATTAAGGGTTGTTCATAAATTGCGTAATATATTTGGGGGGACAATTGGGACAAACATTCGTGACAAAGTGTGAAATGAGGGGATGGGGGAGGACAGTCTTTGAATTCAGTTTTAATAATTTTAAATTTTATTAAAAGTTAGTTTTATTGTAAATATTACTTTTCGTAGGAGGGAGGAGGGAGTCTAAAATTGGCCAAAAATATATTACCATTTTTATGAACAGTCCTTTACCATACTATTATCATTAATCGTATTTTCATTACCATATTCATTATAATAAATTTTTTTTTTAATTCTTATAAGTAGGTACATGTAATGTAATGCGAAAAATGACGAAAGGTCTTATGCAGATCTCTGAAAGAAACGCTTTCGATTAACTTCAAGTTAGTTGACGTTAGTACGGAAACAGACTTATTGCCTTCCAAGGTCAATCTGAATTCTTGAATATAAATTGATCTTTTTTGAATTTCAATTGATATCTTCTGAATATCAACTGATATTTTCTGAACTCCGAATGGAATTTTTGAATTTCAATTGATCTTTTCTGAATCTGTTCTGAATTTCAAGTGAAATGTCTAGATTTTAATTGACCTTTTCTGAATTTCAAATCGAAATTCTGAAAATCAATTTATCTGTTCCGAATTTCAAATAGAATTTCTGAATTTTAATTGATCTTTTCTGAATTTCAATTGCGGGACTTGCACCTTTTCAATTGCATTCCGTAATAGATGATATAATAATTTACAAGTTGCGTGTGACAGTTTTTTGTCGACCAGTGTTTGTCAAAAACGCATAGAAAAAGAGAAAAAAGGAAAATTAAACTTTTACGATTTTGAAAAGTGTTGGTCGACGCTCTGAGAAAATAGGTAGTTGTCAAGGTTACCTTGTACATTATTATATCATAGTCCAATATACTCTGGAAAGCATCAGATATTCTTCAGTATATTTAAATTTACTTTAGAAATTATTGGGCTGGGTACGAAATATCCACGACAAAATCTCAAAGTCAAAATATCCAAAGCTGAAATCTCCATAGCACAAAATATACAAATTCAAAATCTCAATAACTTAATCGCCAAACCCAAAATAGCCGAGGGCAAAATCACCAAAAGTCTCCAATTTATTTTTATTTTTTAGTTTATTTTTTTCAAGTAAAAAGTTTATTGAAGTTTAATATTGTAGTAGGTATGGATAATATAATAAAAGTTAAATTAATCTTAACCTAAGTCGACGGCAATGTTCCTAAGGGCCAGTATTTCACTACGAGTTTAAAATTTTATCAAATTGAACTCACCAAAATTTAACGTTTAAATTCGGTTTAACTAGATATTTTAGCATTCGTAGAAGTTAAATTGACTTAAACCATCATTGAATCATGACTTAAACTATCGTGTGAAGTGTGTTTTTTTCTGCCTTAACTGAGTTTAAACTTTAAATTTTAGTTAGTTAAACTGCGTTTAATTTAACTGGACTTTAAACTCGTACTGGAAAAGTAGCCCTAAGATAGTCTACCTTGTTCATTGTTTGTTTGATCCATACATTTTTGTATTCATTAAAATATCAATATCAAAGCAATGAAATTATTCTGGAAAAAATTTGCAAAAATTTTTAATTGAACTAAAAATTACAAAAAAAATATGCAGTGTTTAGATTTTAATTAAAAAAAATAAATAAATTTGGTGATTTTGGCTTTGATTTTATGATTTTGGATATTTTGTCTTTGGAGATTTTCTAATTTGATATTTTGACTTTGTTTATTTTGTTACTTGGAGATTTTGTCTATGATGGAGGTTTTGTCTCTTGAGATTTGATACCGCTCCCGAAATTATTCAATTTTACTATACATAAAGAAAAAAAAAAAAGGAACAGAAACGTAACAAAAAAAGATAAGTTTTTGAAGATAATAAAAACATAGACAGGTTCTAAAAGTAGCAGTTCTTTGAACCAAGTGTATAATATAGGATGAATATATTTTTAATCAGGTCATCACCTGACCCTTTCGACTTGACTAATCCACATTAAGTAACGTCAATCATTTGATAATTTATTGCTACCAATAACATTTATTTTATCAATATCCATTTTCTTGTCTCACATGCACACTTTTCCAAAAACAATAATATAACTCGAAAATAGAATTCCATCATATACAAAAAAAAAAAAAAAATGAAGACTTTCTTGCTGAATCAACGATTCTGTTCCTTGCAATAACGACAAAGTGGACGAAATGCTGGCTTACTAACTTTACCATCATTATCAGCATCACCGCTTGCACTTCCCATCGTCGTAGTGGTGCCGGGATTTTTATACTCATTTATAACGTTCAGCAGCTCATTCTGTGCATCTAAAAACTCGTGCTCCTCCATACCTTCACCGATGTACCAATGCAAATGTGCCTTGCGACGCAGCATTACAGAGCTGCCATCGTATATACGTTGGAATAACTTCCATATTGCAGTCGTATTGCCAATAAATGTGGCAGACATCTGTAGGCCACGCGGCGGTATGTCACATATTGCCGTTTTAATATTGTTGGGTATCCACTCGACAAAATTACTAACATTCTTGGTGCGCACGTTCGCCATTAGTTGATCCAATGTGCGCGGAGACATGCGTCCTCTAAATATGCCCGCTGCTGTAAGCAACTGACCTTGATTCATATCAATGGCACAGAGCATATTGTTTGAGGAAAATATCTGCTGCACCAGTTCGGCGATGGTACCTTGTGAGTACTGCTTCTGATAACAGCCTGGCAATGGTGCAAAGCCCGGAACGAGGTAGTGTAGGCTTGGAAATGGCACCATGTTGACATATAACTTACGTAGTCCGGCATTTAACTGACCCGGAAAACGCATGCATGTCGTAATGCCGGATATCGTGAGGGCAACGATATTATTTATTTGCTCATAGCCGGTAAACTGTATGTTGGACTTCTTATAGCACACCTGGAACATTGCTTCGTTGTCCAGAGAGAAGGTCAGATGCGAGTAATTCGTGAGATAAGGTATGGTGAGCAGTGCATTGTATGGCTCAACCACTGTCTGTGATAGAGTCGGTGAAGGTATTATTACAAAGTTCGATATCAAGCAGTCTGGATACTCTTCGACGAGCTTGCTCATAAGGAGTGCCGTTAAGCCGGATCCTGTACCACCGCCAATAGAATGCAGCAACTGAAATCCTTGCAGTGAATCCACCGACTCAGCCTCACGCCGTGTTTTATTCAGCACATCTATAAGGATATCGGCTCCGTCAGTGAAAAAGCCACGTGCAAAACTATTGCCTGAACTTGCACTGCCGCTTACAAAATTCTCTGGATAGTAGAGTGCGCTGTTGGTGTGCAGTCGCTGTACTGTGGTGCCATCTGTATCGACACAAATGGCGCGCGCATAGTAACTTTTCATAGCTGTAGCAGTAAAGTAGACGTCGATGCGCTCTAGTTGAAGCGCACTTGTGCCACCAAAACGTCCAGTACGGTAGTCAACTCCATGCTCATGCGATATAACGTGCCAAAACTAGTGTGATGATAACATTCGAGATTTTAAGGATAATGAAGTTGAAGATAAAAGGCTGAACTCACTGCATCTCCGATATAATTCCCAGCGCCACCGATTTGCAGAGTTACAATTTCGCGCATTATTTGATTCATAAAATTTTATCAAATTATTTAAACTAACAATTTTGGATTTAGATATTTTAAGATTTCTTCATCTTGTAAAACCGTTTGTTTTCCCGAAAGTGATTTAGACTTTTTTAAATTTCAAAATAAGAGACATCAAATTGTAAAAATATTGGAATAAAAATTCAAAATAGATTTTCAAAAACTAGGCAAACTTAGTGGTGAGTTGAAACCACATAAATTTGATCAGGGAACATTTCTCCGTGTTCTATGGAACCACATAAACTCACGACATTTCTATAAACGCTCTAGTTGAGAATGTCGTCATTGTGATGTCACAATCTCGAAACTAGTTGAGAAAAAACTATTAGAAAATGGCTACATAAACGCAACACGGAACATTATAATCTGTCTGTGAGTTCCGGATGGAAATCATAACCGGATGGAATTGCAATAGCCTTTGACTCAATTTACGTCACAATTCCTGATTGCGTATAATTTACGAACAACGAATCTTTAGGTTATATCGCAGACAGTGATTTACAAAAGTCTGTAATTTTTCCATGATGTTTGTCGAGATTTTCTAGGATTCGAAGGTTGCCAATGCGAGCTGATATCTTGATACTGATTGGAAATTCAAGTTGGGAACAGGTGCGACTATCGTCATAACTCATCACGACGAAGAACATAAGTGAGATTGAACAACAAAGCATGATATCTCTCATAAAACTCAAAGCCACAAACATAGTTTATATATAGCAGTCCAGCGAATTTTGTTATCTCAACACCAATATTTACTGACAAGGTCACTTCACCGATATGAATGAATGATTTTCGGGTATGTGATATAGGATAAAAATCTAAGGTTGACGTATTTTTTATACGTGCTCCATCGATGATTTAGAGTTTCAAAATGGCGTTTCAAAATCTGCCGAAATTTCATTATTTCGCCATAACTTCTCTATTTTTCATGGAAACATATATTAATTTGGTACCAAAAAAAAAGCTATTTAGGAGTCACAAATGATGGCGCCCATATTGTAGAGATGATAAATTTTATTGTAATTTTGTTGTAATTTTTATCAGTAATTAGTCAATAGGTCTGTTAGCGTACTGATAATTTTCGATCACAAATTATCAGGTTCTGGTAAAAGAGAAATTGTGAGCGCAAAGTGACAGTTGTCTTGGAGAGGAAGTTGCAAATTCCTGCTGGAAAAATTTTTAAATATCATTAGAAGCCCTATTCTTCAATTGCTTCATTTGCACTTATGTTTGATTTAGGACACTTTAAAAAGTTACCTTTTGTTTTTTTTAAATTTTAACTTCTCTTGTTTTATTAAAAATATCATTTTTCTTTTAATTAACTAATTTTTATTTTATTAAATTATAAATTTACTTCTTTTTTGGCTTTTTAAATTTTCAACTTTTTATTGAAATTTTCTTTTAGTTTCTTTAGTTAATTTATTTTCTTAAAAATAAAATTTTTATTATAGATGAAGTCCACATAATATGGGTAGGTGTCAAAATTTTGGATTTTTCTCGGCGTTTCCATATGTGCAGATATTTGACTGGAAAAATTTATATTTTTAGGGCTTCGGTACAAACTGTGTGCTTTTACTTGTTTGTCTGAAAGAATGAGAAAAACCATGAGAATTTCAAAGATTGAACTTCAAAGTAAATATCTCCGCTGTAAAATATTTCACTCAATTCTTTTTTGTTCAAAAGTTAAAAAAAAACTACTTGATAAAAATTATTTCAGTATTACCGCGCTGAGCATTTATATTTTTAATCTTTTTTCAAAAATGGTTAAAAATATCAAATGTTTTCTCAAAAATTGGTACAAAACTAAGTTATCGTTGTAAAAATATTATAAATTCAAAATTGCATTTTTTACTCCCTTTCATTAGACATTACATTTATTAACTAAAGCTGTTTCAATTAAATAAAAAAATGAATTCGCTGCTTCTGTCATAAAAAAACAGGGAAATTAATTTTTAGTACAATCAAGCTTTAAAAATAATTGATTTATCGATAAAAAGTCGAAAAGATTTGTTCTGTACAAGCATTATAGTATCTCTAGAGATATGTAAAACTTAGGCGTGTTTTATGAAAGGATTACGAATTAACTGTTTAAGATATTGATTTAAAAATGTTTGTTTATTTTTAAAGTACAGTACAACTTCGATAATCCGAACACATATAGTTTTAAGCTCGTCCGGATTAGCGAGGTTATTTTTCAAACAATATTGATGGAATTAAAAGAAAAGTTATTCTCTCGTTTCAGATATAATTATTCAAAAACAAAAACAATATGTATTTAGTGGAACATATAAGTACTATTATAAACACACAATGTATGTACTATCAAATATTGAAGCATTAACTTATTTTGGGTTGGATAATTTTGTTGAGTTAGTTTTTTCGTGTTTTTTCTTCTAGCATCTTGAATATATTTAAATCATTCTTCTCAGCCTACTGAACGCAAACTGCAAGGATTTCTTAGCATCTGCAAGAGATCTTTGTTTTTGCATCTATTGCTTCTACATCTTCTTCAGAGTCTACAAAAGGCAATGAAAATTCCATTATTTCGCCATAGCTTCTCTATTGCAGTGCTAGCGTGCTGCATTATTTATTGCATTATTATTATGCAAATTTATTTAACCTGTTGCCCAATCATTGATATCCTCTTCTTGTTTTGGGTCGATTTGAAGTCAGCATTGATGGAACCAAACTGCAGTTCAAGCCGCAAATCTTGAAGTGGTATCTTGTCTTCATCGTTCCAGTACGATGGAAGCTCTTGCCATAATGCAAACTTTTTTGTATATTTTTTCACTAATGTTTTGCCAAGCTATGTCCAAAAAGCTAACAAAATTCTTCAGATTAAACTCTTTTAAAACTTGCTCCAAATTGTCATTGTTTTCTAATACAGATGTCGCAGTACTTGTTTTCTGTATTCAACTTTTATATATTAAAATTAAATAAAATAAAAATTGAATAAAATTTTGGTTCAAAGGCTATAACATTGTCGTACAATTCGGTGGTTAAAAAAGCACTTTGAAGTTTGGGTTAAAGTTAATTACTTCCGCTGAAGGATGTGAAGGAGCATTGCTCAATATTAATAATGTCTTTAATGGTCTCTTCACCTGTGTTAGAAATTTGTTACATCTGGAATAAAATAATTTTTAAGCCAATCGAAAAAAGTGTCGTTGACCATCCATCCATTTTTAGATGATTTATATACCACTAGTATTTTAGCATTTTTAAAAGCTCTTGGATTTACAGATTTACCAATTACGAAAAGAGGCAATTTATGTGTTCCTGCAGTATTTGAGCACGGTGCCACACAATCTTTGGAAGTTCTTCTCCCTGGGACTGATTTTTTATTTGCATGCACCCATGTATACAAGGCTTGGCACGTGTCTGGACTAGAGCAGTTTCACTGTATATGGTTTAAAAAATTTTATGTTTTTGAAAAAAAGTCTATTTTGGCAGACAGGTTAACTTGGATTTTGAAAATCTGGATTAAGAAAATAGGTAGCAAAAATAGGTAGGTAGATTTAGGGTACCTTTTTCTCCAATTCGTGGTGGTGAGTGTGTGGCTCATACGCCAGAGAACTCAGGTTCGAACTAAAGAGCTGCACGAATACATTCCATTTGGAATCCATTCTACGCATTCCATGCGAGTATTCCATATTTGCAAATCATTTGCAAAGCGAAACGAATGAATGAGAGACATAAATTTTTCGAATGGAATGAACATTCCATTCCATTTGAGAGAGTTCTAACGAATATGGAAATTTCTAGAATGTATTCGTTGCGTTGAGAGTACTCTCAAATGGTTACCATGAATTTTGACTTTTGCTCCAGTCATGTTTCTTAGAGTTTTATGGTAGTTGCAAAGGGGGGTCGCTGATTTCAAATCTGATGTCAGATTTTGAATTTTCAAAATGGCGGATAGGGTTGCCACCTTAAAATATCTTATTTTCGCGAATTCGAGGCTGGGGCAAACACTAGGTAAAAATGGGTCGCTGATTCCGAATCCGTTGTCAGAATTTTAATATTCCAAAATTTTTTTGAAAATAGGCTTGCCACCTAAAAATGTGTTATTTTGCAATTTTTTTAAATGAGCATTTAGTAAAAGGGAGTCGCTGATTTCAAATCTGATGTCAGATTTTGAATTTTCAAAATGGCGGATAGGGTTGCCACCTTAAAATATCTCATTTTCGCGAATTCGAGGCTGGGGCAAACACTAGGTAAAAATGGGTCGCTGATTCCGAATCCGTTGTCAGAATTTTAATATTCCAAATTTTTTTTGAAAATAGGGTTGCCACCTAAAAATGTGTTATTTTGCAATTTTTTTAAATGAGCATTTAGTAAAAGGGAGTCGCTGATTTCAAATCTGATGTCAGATTTTCAATTTTTCAAAATGGCGGAAAGGGTTGCCACCTTAAAATATCTTATTTTCGCGAATTTTTTTGTGTTTGTTTTTTATTTTTATTTTACTTACAAACTACTGAAAACAAAATAGATGAACATAAAAATAAAATAATAACATGGAAAAATTCATTAATAGTTACTATTAGAATAAGAAATTCATAAATAGTTATTAAAAAGATAAAAAAAAATTTTAGTCAACTAAAGAACAATATCATGATTTTTGAACATATTGGCCAGCTCAGTTTTTTCCATATTTTCATGAACGAACGAAACTTCAAAATAACAAATTTTTAGGTGGCAACCCTATTTTCAAAAAAATTTTGGTATTTTAAAATTCTGACAACGGATTCGGAATCAGCGACCCATTTTTACCTAGTGTTTGCCCCAGCCTCGAATTCGCGAAAATAAGATATTTTAAGGTGGCAACCCTGTCCGCCATTTTGAAAATTCAAAATCTGACATCAGATTTGAAATCAGCGACTCCCTTTTACTAAATGCTCATTTAAAAAAATTGCAAAATAACACATTTTTAGGTGGCAACCCTATTTTCAAAAAATTTTTGGAATATTAAAATTCTGACAACGGATTCGGAATCAGCGACCCATTTTTACCTAGTGTTTGCCCCAGCCTCGAATTCGCGAAAATGAGATATTTTAAGGTGGCAACCCTATCCGCCATTTTGAAAATTCAAAATCTGACATCAGATTTGAAATCAGCGACTCCCTTTTACTAATTGCTCATTTAAAAAAATTGCAAAATAACACATTTTTAGGTGGCAACCCTATTTTCAAAAAAATTTTGGAATTTTAAAATTCTGACTACGGATTCGGAATCAGCGACCCATTTTTACCTAGTGTTTGCCCCAGCCTCGAATTCGCGAAAATAAGATATTTTAAGGTGGCAACCCTATCCGCCATTTTGAAAATTCAAAATCTGACATCAGATTTGAAATCAGCGACTCCCTTTTACTAAATGCTCATTTAAAAAAATTGCAAAATAACAACTTTTTAGGTGGCAAGCCTATTTTCAAAAAAATTTTGGAATTTTAAAATTCTAATCTAAAATAAGATATTTTAAGGTGGCAACCCTATCCGCCATCTTGAAAATTGAAAATCTGACATCAGATTCGACATCAGCAACCCCCCTTTGAAATCCCTTTACGTAAAACCTTTTTTCATCAACCATTTGGTAGTACTCTCAAATCAACACTTGAGAATGTTGAGTATTCTATTCTAAACATTCTCAACGCACAAGCGCACATTCCATTCCATTCTAAGCGCTTCGAATGCATATTCCATTCCATTCTCAGCGCTGAGAATGATCATTCCATTCCATTCTATTTTTTTGAGAATGTGTTGAAACGGCTTTTGAATGCATTCGTGCAGCCCTTTAGTTCGAACCTCCCATCTGACACAGAAAGTTTTTTCAATTGAATTAATTTTTCTGTTCGGCCGTCAGCTCTCTGCAGACAATGGCAAACCCCAGAAAGTAAAAACTGCTATGAAAAGCTTCTTGAGAACATTAGCCTTTCGGAGTTGGCATAAAACATGTAGGTCCAGTTCTCGATCATTTGTGTTCAAACACTTCACAACACACACAACACAATTGATCATAAGAAGCTCGGTCAAAGTCCTTTCAAGGGCTGAAATGGCCTTTTCGTTTTTTTTTCTCCAATTTTTATATCAATCAAAATACTATTTTCATAAAATTCTGTTATATCACTTCCGATTTGAATTGAAAATTATTCGATTGCAGGCTAGAAAGGAATTGTAGAATGTAAATAAAATTTTGGATTCTGATTAGAAATGCTTTTTTTTTCATAAAAAGATTATAAAACGGATCATCATCTTAGGCGCAATCTAGGTGCCCTACGGACGTCCCTGTCCATACTAAAGCTGTCGAGAGTAGCAACTCTTCTAGAAGAAAAAATACGTTGAAGTGGTTGTAGTGTCGATTAGACAAAGAGTTTCTTTGTTCAGGTACTGCTGTTGAACGAACCAGTGTGCGGGGAACAAATGGGATGCCATCACAAAATCATTACCTCGTAGAAGAAAGCAGTCCATCGATTTCTTGCTGAACATTATTGAGCATCATAGACATTTTTTAAACAATTAATTTTTCATTTAAAATATATCACAAATTTTTTTTTTGTAATTTTTTTAAATAAATTTAAACCTTAAAAATAATTCTGAATGGATAATCATTTCTTTTGTACCTGCGAGATTCATAATGGGACCATTTTAAAGAATTTTCTTGAAGCTTCCATGATTGGGCTGACTGTGTGCTCACCACAAATTTATAAAATCCTAGCCTCAATTGATTTTTATAAAAAGCAGATCAAGTATAATTTTATTTTTTACGTAAAATTGTGGAATAATTTATTATTTTTATTACAACTACATATAAAAAAATTTCGACTCGTAGAATATAAATATCCGAGAATTTTATCTATAATTGTATTTTTGTAAAACGTATAAATTTCTTTCAAAAAAGTTAGTGGTTAGAAAACGCTACATGATTGTTTATAAAGGCTTAAGTGAAAAAAGTTTTGAAAGTATTGTACTTGCGATACTGCACAAGATAATAACTACATAGTTAGAAGCTGATGGTTGATAAAGGATTTAAATTAAGACGCTTTAACAAAAAGCAATTTTCGATGCTGTAAAGTTTTGCTCTCAAATTCTTCCCAGTTAAATATCTTCCAAATGAACACCTTCCGTTTAAGCTGTATTATCAAAAATATTTTATATTAAGCGGAATCAATTGTTGACATCTCATTAACATGATTGTTTACTTCTCTACATCGACTTCATCTGCGCCATCAAATCATCCAAATTGGCTTCAGCAGCTGCGCTTGTTACCGTGCTGTCGGCTTCTTTTGATTTCATAGGCGCATCATAGGCCAAATGCAAGCCAGTGCTTATGGCATATCCGCTATCTTGATTGCTGTCTAGTTCAGGCTGTGAATCATCTACCAGCTCAATGCCCCAATCGTTTGTTTCATGCAGCGGCCCTTCATCGATATCAGCTTGCACAACTTCTATCTCTTTGGGGCGTGCTTGGAATTCTTTTTGACGTGCGATGCAATGCCGGTCGTCACATTGGTCATTTGGCTTGAGACTCATTTTCGGAAAGAAGTCATTCATAGCATTGTAGCCGAGATAGTCAGACACCTCACCGAACTTAAGCAGATACTTGAGTGCATTTTGTACCAACATGCCCGCTGTTATGCCCATGGTCGTAGGTAACGAGGCAGCACAAACTCCTTCTCTTTTCAGCGTCTTCTCATCAATGTTCTCGGCAACGACGAGCGGGGGAGCACAAGCAAAGCACGCGGTATCACCAGGACGTATGAACTGTATGTGGCCGGATACTGCATTTTCCGAAACACCAGACTCGAACCAATTGAGTGCCAGTTCATTGCAAGCAGTATTTATGGCCATACGTGCCTCGAAGTTGTCCACACAGCTGAGCACCAGATCAACTGGTGTATTAGGTAGAACTCCCCCTGTCGCTATTGTGTTAAGGAACTTATCGAAGAACTCCATTGTGGTAATGTTGTAGTTGTGCGTCTCAATGCTGACATCAGGATTGATGAAAGTAAGCGTACGCGCTGCAGCCTCAACTTTGGATAGACCCGCTTGGTCAGGCGTGAAGAAAAGTCGGTTCATGTTGGCCAGCTCGACTTTGTCGTAATCGAAGAGTATTAATTTTCCAATACCGCATCTGTTGGGCACAAAAAGCCACTAAAGTTGCTCATTAGAAAAGAGTTAAGAGAGACTCACCTGGTCAACATGTCTGCTGTTACACTGCCAACACCACCCACTCCGACTACCGCCACCGCCTTTTCACGTATACGCTCGTATTCCTTGACGATGCCCATGCGTTGCAACGCCATTAGTCGGCTATAGGGATTAGAGTCTACTACCTCTGCAGACATTTTATCGATGCGCTCTCGTGCTGCTTTTGACTCTTGTTTGTGTTGCTCCAACTCAGCCTGCAGCTCGGCCATTTTTGCTCGCAGTTCATTTACAGCGAACATTTCTAAAACAAGAGTTATTATTAAGTTAAGAAATTTGTTGTCGTGTCACTAGATGCCAACTAGCTTTAGTTATTTTTTTTCTCCAACCTGCTGCAGTTGGCGTGACAGCTGTTTTTGACGTTTGGCAAAGACGAAAACTTAACAAGATTCATCAAATTAAATGAGATATTAGGCTGTATTCACACTTGCACAAAGATTTCCGAGGCGCCGCGATTTGACAATGGATTCGTGGCGTACTTTCAATAAAAATAAGAGTGCCCGAAGGAAAAATCGACTTATCTTTTTGTTTTCAAGCTATCGGATTTTTAAGAATTCTTTTTTTTTTATGAGCTCTTCTAAGAAAACTTGCTACATATATCTTAGTGTATGACCGATATTGATGATTAAGATATTATTTTAAAGATAATATACAGGGTGTCCCGCAATTGAGTGCAACTATTGTCGGAGCTGAAAGGTTATGTTGAGCTGAGCAAAAAATCGTACCGGAGGTGGGGGTCTATTTTCACATTCTTAGGAGCTACAGGGTTAATTAATATTTCACGACTTTGATTCACAATATTGATTCTTGCAGAAAAACTAACTTACATAAAACTTATTTTGATAGCTCATTTTAAAGGCAATGAAATCACCCTTCCAACGGTATTCAACCCCACCAGCTTAACCGTTACCGAGTTGTGCTCGTGTGAACATGAAATCAATCGATTGAAACTACCAATTTTCAATTTTAAGTGCAAATTTCTCAGAATTTCGCGTAATAAATGAAATTTTGTTTAGGATCAATTTTGTTATTTATTCCATTTTCTTTTCAATGACACCAAAAAAATAAACATATCTTAAAAATTAAAAAGATGGCAAATTTGGTAATTTCAACCGATTGCTTTCTTATTTACACGATCACAGCTCGGTAACGGTTAAATTGGTGGGGTTTGTTGATATACCGATGGAAAGATAATTTCATTGCCTTTAAAATGAGCTATCAAAATATGTTTTATGTAAGTCAACCCTGTAGCTCCTAAAAATGTGAAAATACGATTTTTTGCTCAGCTCGACATAACCATTCAGCTCCGAAAATAGTTGCATTCAATTGCGGGACCCCCTTATATACTATATGTATGCATATATATAAAAACACAATTTAATTACCTTTCAAATGACATATCAATCTTTCCGATTCATTAAATAATGGCAAAGATATATATGTTTTTTGGACAGATCTTTTAGCAACAAATAATTTTTAAAAATGGATAATTCGATAACTGCTAAATTAACTTTGTTATGCTCTACCAGAAAACACTTTAAAATCGCAGCGCCCTGGAAATCGTAATCTTGCCAGAAATATTTTAATTATGCTAACGAAATTTTAGATTTTGCATTTTTTCTATAACGAAGTGGACTTATTTCACTTTCAAATATAACGGCTCAAATACTATCAAAAACTCATGCTGAACTATACGTTATTTACTGGATTAATTGAGGCACATGCACTAGTATGTATGTTAATGTACATATATATGGACCCTTCAACAGAACAAGATACCTTGGAATCATCATATCCTTATTGTCACAAAAATTATTTAATCAACTTTTACCAAATAGATAAAAAATTAATAAATATTTCTTTTTTGCTGAGGTCATTACATACTATAAATTAATGCTTAAAACAGTACCTAAAACCAAGGCACGAAAATAGATACTAAACGTAGCGTATGCTAGGGTACTGTAGCGTTGACTTAGATAACAGTACATTAACGTTGTGTAGCGTAGGTGACTTCAGACATTATTCTGTAGCGTTATAGTTTGTGTACTTCAACGCAAACACAAACAATACACTACGATTGCATTAAAATGAGCATAATTATTATCATTTCGTTGTGTAACTACAATAAAAGAAGCGTTTGTGTTGTGGTTTATGAAGGACAGCAGAGAGCGAAAACAATTTAATTGTGGGTCCGATTTATTTAATGTTTCTCGCTCACGAGTTTTGGCAATGACGAACTCAATTCAGTACAGTTTTGGCATTCACTCAAATAAGGTCCTAAAGGAGGCAAAAATTTGACGAAAATAATTCATAGCTCTCCCAGGGTACTCCCGAGTGGTGTTAAATGTATGATCAGGTCCTATTATTTTTGCACTATCAACATTTTTTCTCAACATACCTCTCCTTATCTGTCATCCTTATGGGGTTCCTCCTACAAAAACAGAAAAAAGATACATACTCTGAATAGTTATTATCTCTCGCAAATGAACTCCTAGAGGGCCCAATATATGACCTGATACTATTATTTTTTGAACAGACCTACCTCGTATCTGCCACCATTCTTTGGGTTCAAACACATAAACTGAAAAAACTGTCGAAATAAGCTTATATCTTTTAAATTATTACATTATATTATTTTTTGCCCCTCAACATTTCTTCTGAACGCACCTACCCCTTATCAGCCACCCTTCTTTGAGTCCCATACAAAAAAACACAAAAGCTGTAAAAATTGTCGAAAATAGTTTATTTTCCCGCAAATGGACTCTTAGAGGGAATTTCTTAAAAAATTTTCGATTAAAATAAAGATAAAATTTTAGAGAAAGAACGCACACTATTTTCAAAGGCCGGATGTTTTTTTAGAAAAGAATTTAAAAAATGTAGAAACTTTTTCGAGAAACGATAACGTTTAAACTTATAAAATTTTTATAAGGATTCCATAGAGCATATTCAGCTAACAAGAGCACTCGAGAAAAATACGTAAAACAACATTAGGAGTATTCACGATGTGTTGTATTTGCCATTGCTTTGTGTATTTTTGATAAATTTGATATTTGTAGTAAATTTTGTAAATTTACAAAAACAAAATACACAGTATTAAAAAAAAACCCTGTAGCAAAAATACAACTACGAAGCCCTATTTTATTCTTTGTAAATTTTATTGTGTATATAAACAGCTGATCGCAAAAGCATTTCTACTCAATATCGAGGAAGCTACCGGCTGCGATGTGAATTTATTTAAAAAATTTAATATTATTAGTGTTTCGTTCAAATTTTTTTATTATTTTGTAGGCATTTAAATTCATATTTCTAAGCAAAAGTATTAGCTGATTTTAAAAATACAAGACTTTATTGATGGTTCGCTCACAATAAGTTGTAAACATTGTAAATTTTGTAAAAATGTATCACAAATACATCACATCGTGAATACCCCTATTGAATAAAATTTCATAGTAATGCTGGTATTCTATCGTTTGACTGTAACAACTACTTGAATAAGCAAACTCACCTCTTGTGCTACTCTTAGAAGTCTACATTATTAAATTACTTTATTTATAGCAGTTTCACATTATTCCTTAATCAACTAACATATACATAAAAGCTTTGCGTGATTAGAATGTACAAAATAAAACATAAAAAAGCCCAGGAGTTCCAATTATATCTTTAAATAACCAATACTTCTTCATTTACTTTAGGTTTTGCTGTTGGCTGTCTCGGCTTTAGACGTACTCGGAAGCCCTCCTCACGTTTGAGTATAATATCAGCTTGCAGCTTGAAGTCTGCCTCGGTTAGGTCTGAGTACACGCGATAATTTCTCAGTATGGTAGAGAGTAATATTTTCAGTTTAAGCATGGCATATTTACGACCTGAAAAAATATCTTAGCTTGAGTATACCGAAAGATTATATTCTCCTCCTCCCCCCCACCATTTCATCACACTCACCAACACAACTTCTGGGTCCTGCTGAAAACGGCACGAATGCATAATAGTGTCGATTGGCCTGACGTTCGGGCAGAAAATTGTCCGGATCAAAGACATTCGGATTTGTATAGACATTCGGGTTGCGATGCAATTTGATGGTGGCCACTGTAACTGTGGCACCCTGTGGTATCACATAATTTCCCGATGCCAGTCTGAGATCCTCCTGAAGTTCACGTGCAATCAATGGGACCGGTGGAAACATGCGCAGCGTCTCCATCAGACAGCGTTCCAAATACTTCATTTCAAGTGTATCTTGGAATGTGGCTGGTCTTGTTGATTTCCCAAATATTTCATCTAACTCGGCTATAACACGATCTTGTATGTGCTGATGTATACCCATGAGTGAGAGAAAGAATGATGAACCTGCAGCGGTGGTATCATGACCCTCAAACATGATAGTATCAACTTGCTCCTTAATTTCCGTATCCGATATGATTGCACCATTTTGTGCGCTTTCCAAAAGTAGATCCAGAAAAGCCAAACGTTTCTTCTCACCCACATCGTTATCCTCTACATCAAGATCATCCTTTAGACCCTCAGATTGGCCAAAGGATAGGCCTTCAACGCTGGTGGTGATATTCGAATCAATGTTCTTTCCAATGCCGTTGACTTTTTGCGCAATATTATTGTTGGCATTCGTTTCGTTAAGCGCCAAGGAACCTCGTGTTCCTTTCGTAAAGGCCTCCTTCTTACTTTTAATGACATTTGTTGTCAAACCATGTATTATGTTTAACAGCATGCCTTGTTGTTTGTAGTGCTTGGTTAAGGTAAAAATGAATTCGTTACGCAAGAAGAGACTGCGATGACGTTGATGAAGAATGTCGCACATTTTCATGACCGCCATGGCATACTCGTAGCCGGAATTTCCCTGGGTCTCTCTTGATACACCCATTGCCGTTTCTGCAATGATAGAAATGGAATTGTTAGAATTCAGGAAAATTTTTAATACAAATCTAATATGCATTCTTAGGAACGCTGTTTTCAGAAGACATTCCATAAATCAATTGTGCCAGTTCTTGGCCTTTTTGATAAGCGTATTCAAGAGGCATTCTTATGAACTACTTCTGGAAGACATTCAAATAGGCGTTAAGGTTCATTCAAGTTGAAAAAAGCATACTTAATCCTAATTTTTGTTAGGCCATATTTCAATTACCATTAAATATTGGATTTAGCTCAATGAAGGACGAGTTCGATCCTTCTATTGAACGCCTCAAGCAAATCTTCCTTTGAAGAAATTCTGGAAGTACTTCTGAAAAAGACTTATTAAAGCCTTCTACCCAATGACATGCATATGTTTGAAGTATGCCTTCTGGGTATGAAAGTGGATGGAATGGAATTCAAGACTTCCCTTCCACTTTACCTTCTTTTGGATATACAGTTTTTAGTGGATATCTTTGAATTATTTTATAAACCTTTTCGAGTTTTCAGCACTTGCAAAACTCTAATTTTTCGCCAAACTTTTGCTTGTGGCTTAATGGGAAAGGCCTTATTTTAGAGTCTGTGATAAGACGTTGATACTCTTTGATAGTTTTTAACATTTATGGGTTAATGTGACGTAAAATTGCGACTCAAGTTTCAGAACAAAGTCTTGAGACGTTATCACAAGAATAATTTTTTTCCATGAATTACATGAAAACTTCCAAAATACCTATGCAGGCTCCATGTTTTTATTCCAAGTCAAAAGAGTTAAAGACCAAAAAATACAACTGGTAGTCTTAATTAATCAATGAAACAACCATGGTTTGTAAATTGCAAGCTTGTTGATACATAATAATGCTTCATCGACATTATCATTGACATAAACATAAGAATAAACATGAAAATAAAGAAATCGAAAATTCTCAAGCTTGATTTGAGACTCTAACTTTCGATTTTTTTTTATGCGAAAATTCATAGTTTAGTTAAAAAGCTCCTCCAGGTTGACTATATTATAGCAAAGCACTTTAAAAACTCGCTGCATAAAAATCCTTTTTCTGAGCTGGTCAATTTGGTTTTCTGTTTTTTAGTCTTTCTGCTTAACAACGCTGAGGTTGAGTATATTTTTAGTGCAATGAAAATTCTAAAAACTTAGCAAAGACATCGATTCCTCAGGAATGGAATTGGAAAATAATAGGCAGTTCCATTCCAGGAATTGTAATTGATAGTTGAACATCTCAATTCCTCAGGAATGGAATTGGAAAAAATCGTCAATTCTATTACAAGAATTGTAATTGGTAATTGGAGTTTTCAATTCCTCAGGAATGGAAATGGAAAAAAATTGTCAGTTCCATTACGGAATTATAATTTGCAATTGAACACCTCAATTTAAGAACATTTTAAGGGTTTTTTTGAAAAAAGAGTCAAGTTTCAACAGCCATAACTGTTTGATCTGATTTTTAGTCTTCTTTTAGTCTTTTATTGAAATAGTTCTTATAAGAAATAGTTAAAAACTGTTCTTACTTCATTTCTTGTTTGTTTTTTTAAAATTTAATTTTTTAGGTTTTTGGGAATATTTTCGTAAAAGTACTCAAATTCGAAATTTCCAAAAAGGCATACTTCTAGTAAAAAATTTCGTAACGACATAATTATTAAGCGTAACAGCACCATTTTCGTATCTCTTTTAGTTCCATTACGGAATTATAATTTGCAATTGAACACCTCAATTTAAGAACATTTTAAGGTTTTTTTTGAAAAAAGAGTCAAGTTTCAACAGCCATAACTGTTTGATCTGATTTTTAGTCTTCTTTTAGTCTTTTATTGAAATAGTTCTTATAAGAAATAGTTAAAAACTGTTCTTACTTCATTTCTTGTTTGTTTTTTTAAAATTTAATTTTTTAGGTTTTTGGGAATATTTTCGTAAAAGTACTCAAATTCGAAATTTCCAAAAAGGCATACTTCTAGTAAAAAATTTCATAACGACATAATTATTAAGCGTAACAGCACCATTTTCGTATCTCTATTAGGTATAGTTTTAGAAAATATTTTCATGACATTTCACTGAAATTTTTAAAAATTTGGATTTTTATGATTTTTTTAATACAACGAAAAAAAATTAGATTTTTTTCAAAAATCAAAAAGTCGTAACTTTGGTAATTTAACTCTAATTTTCATGTTTGATGACTCATTTTAAAATAGAATTAAATGAAAAACGAAGTGCTTTTAAATTTTTTGAAAATTTGAGCTTATAAAAGTGAAATTGGGATGTTTTTGGGAAAACAGCACTATTTTCCCATATTGGTCGCTTGAGGCACGTCTTAATATCAAAATTTTTTTCTGAAAATTTCACAGTTTACCTTTGTCATGTTAAGGAACAAAACCCCGGTGCGTAATTAAAGATCAGAATAAAAAATGTTTGCTCCATACAACTAAGTGCCTAGATACTTACAGATCTACCAGCTGCCACACTACAGATACAAAAAACCCTGATAGTAGAAAAATAGTATTTTAGGTGACTGTTGGTGAGATTCTGTATTTCAGCTATTTCTAAAAAAATGTTGCAGCAAAGAAGTTGAAGCAATGAAGAAGAATACTGGAAGCAATTGTTTTTATGATGAACAATAAATTTAGTTTTGAAATGGATTTTATCAAAAATATAAAAAATATGAATATTTAAATGGCGAATGTCAAAAAAACAAAATGAGTTTGAAGGTTAATCTTTAATAATAATGTAAGTATAAATTCATAGCAGGATTTATATCATTTATCTAAATTCAAAATGATACTTTTCCTATTTTATTGCTTTAATATAACTAAATACTATAAAATTAGGGGGAGATGACATGCAACAACTTTTTTTTTAACAACTTTTTTCTTAAATTGTTTCATTTTTATAAACCCTGATATTTTGAAAACCCAATTTATAAGGAGTATTCTTATTCTGGGAGTATTCGGGTAACAGGGGGCGAACCTTCATATGGCAACGTGTTTGTTTGACTACCTCAACCTGGCAAGGCTAGCATTATCCATGTCGAAATCGTCCCAAGTCGACTCAAACCTCCTCGTGTTGTTCCCTGGGCAACGGCAAACGGGCATCCGTTTGTTTGACGGCTAATTTGAGCGGCGGGTCGCTCTGTCGACCTTAAACATGGAATGTGCACATGGTTTGGGTCCCGCCACATTACTACTGCCCAATGAAAACTAAACCAGGTTCGGATAAGAACCCAAATTACGTTGAAGGGAAGGTACCATTATCCAACTGGTGGAAGCCCTCAAAGAAATAAAGGCAGACATCACCGCTATCCAGGAAATGCAATGGAAAGAGCAAGGCTACTATAGCCATGCGGAGAAGCGCGAATTCGGATGTGGATTCGTCGTTAGCCGGGAACTAGGCCACCTTGTTTCCCGGCTCACACCTGTGAACGATAGATTGGCCACGATCCGCATTAAGCCAAAATTTTTCTTCATCAGCCTTATTTGCGCGCACGTCCTGATGGAGGAAAAGGACGAAGCCGTCAAGGACGCTTCTACGCTAGTCTTGAGGGTATACGACCACCTTAAGGCCCATGACGTGAAAATAGTCCTCGGCGATTTTAATGCGAAAGTTGGAAGGGAAGGCAACTTAGGCCCCACTGTCGGTAAGTTCAGTTTTCATGAGACTTCCACGAACAACGGTCTAAGACTGATCGACTTCGCTGCGGCACGAAACATGGTAGTTAGTAGCTCCAGATTTAAGTACCTCGACATCCACAAGACTGCCGAAGCCTACTCCGCTCAACTCTCGGTTAAGCTCAACCAACCAACCTCTGGACCCGACGACGCAGGCGGACTTTGGGCGCATATATCCTACTCCATGCGTGCTGCCGCTGAAGAAGTAATTGGTTTCCGGCGCTCGCAACCTCGGAACCAATGGCATGATCAGGAGTGTAGCCTCGCGACAGCAGTAAAAAAAACCGCTTATAGAACAATGCTGCAATCAGCAGCAACGCGAGCCATGCGAGAAAACTACCGCGAAAAGAGGAAAGAAAAGAGGCGCCATCAAAAGGTTAAGCGTCTAACCCAAGGTTTCAGGCCCGGATCATCTACTTGTAGAGATAAAAATGGAGATCTGGTTACAGATACGCGGTGTGCGTTGAGATTGTGGAGACAGCACTTCTCCAATTTACTTTCTGGTGACGATTCCACCAATACCGCCCTTGGAGAGCGCAGTTGAGTGCCACCAATTAACGATGACGGAGTGGAAGTACCACCACCTAGCCATGTAGAGGTTTGAGTTGCTATTCAACGACTCAAAAACAATTAAGCAGCGGGTGCTGACGGCCTGTCAGTCGAATTGTTTAAAACCAGCGGTACATGAATTGATAAGGTGCATGCATACCTTATCAGCAAAATATAGCTAGCGGACAGCATGCCCGACGATTGGAATCTCAGCGTACTGTGCCTTATACTTAAGAAAGGAGACCCAACCAATCAGCGCGAACTATCGAGGTATCAGTCTTATTTCCATCGCATATAAGGTTCTCTCAAGCGTACTGTGTGAAAGATTAAAGCCGATTACAAAAACACTGATTGGACCTGATCAGTGTGGCTTTTGACCTGGAAAGTCCACCACAGATTTTCACGCTACGACAAATCCTGGAAACAACCCACGAAACTCAAATTGACACACACCATCTCTTTGTCGATTTTAAAGCTGCGTTCGATAGCCCGAGACAATGTTTGAGTTCGGTATACCTGCAATGTTGATTAAACTTCGCAGGATTACGTTGAGCAACACATGCAGCTCCGTCAAGGTAGGAAATGACCTCTCCGAAACCTTTAATACTAAAAGAGGTTTCAGACAAGGCGATCCACTGTCTTGCGATCTTTTCAACACCATCATGGAGGGGATCGTACGAAAGGGCGGTGTGCATCGTAATGGCACCATTTTCTACAAAGGTGTCCAGCTCCTTGCGTACGCTGATGATATTGATATTGTCGGCAGAAACAAGAAAGATGTTACCGCTGCTTTCACCGCTATCGAAAAAGAATCAGCAAAAGTACGTTTGACGGTAAATGAGGGTGAAACAAAGTATATGCTGTCTACGAACAAGGGAGCGCGGCGTCTAGACTCCCACGTTTCATCCGGCAGCTATAAATTTTAAGTGGTCAAAGAGTTTGTATGTCTTGGCACCGCCATTAATAACAACAATGAGTTCAGCCTGGAGATAAAGCGAAGAACAATAATTGCTAATAGGTGCTACTACGGGCTCAGTAAGCAACTAAGTTCCAGAGCCCTCTCTCGATCGACAAAACTAACACTCTACAAGACGCTCGTTCTACCTGCGCTGCTTTATGGCGCTGAGGCTTGGGTTGTTTTGCAAACTGACGCAGCCGCTCTAGGGGTGTTCGAGAGATAAGTTCTTTGCAAAATCTTCGGTCCTGTTCGAGTCGGCGATGACTATCGCATCCGAATGAACCACGAGCTGTATGAGCTCTACGAAGACATTGACGTAGTTCGGCGTATAACAGTGCAGCGACTACGCTGGCTGGGTCATGTCCATCGTATGGACGACGAAGCTCCAGCGAAAAAGGTGCTTGAGGCGAGGGTCGCTGGTCAACGACGACGAGGGAGACCATGCATCCGATGGATGGACCAGGCTGAGGAAGCCCTAACTGCACTTGGTGTATCCGATTGGAGAAGGCGCGCGCAAAGCAGAGGCGCCTGGCGAAGGCCGAGAGATGAGATCGGCCGAAACCCGAACGCGACATAAGTAAGTAAGTAATTCGTATTTCTTTATAAAGTCTTTACATTTTTCGCTCACAGTTTAAAATTTATTTCAAAAAAACTCTTTTTACTCCCCAAGTATGTCACTTTTAGACTTTAAAAAAAAGTCAGCAAAAATTAAAATCAAAGCCATGTTAATGCTTTTGATGCTCATAAATTAACACATAAATAAAATAAATTTTAACTAAGCAATTAAAATACACAACTGCATTACTTTGCTATCATCTTGACACCGCTTTTATTCAAAAAAATAATTGGTGAGATAAAAAAAGTCTTCATAAGAAAACAATAAAAATTGAAAGAAGCGCCATGAGTTAAAAGTAGGCAGGTGGAAAAGTTACTTTTTTTGTTATGTAAGCAAAAAAATTGCAAACTTGTTGCATTTTCTTTGGCCCATATCAGCAGTGATCAACTATCTAGCCAGTCAGCCGTACATCTAGCAGCAGTATCTACAACAACACGAACAGCCAGCAACAGCTGTTGTGTGATAGAAGAAAGTGAAACAACCTGTTGAAGCAAATATTATCGCATGTACGGAAATTATGGCTGTCAATATGGACAAATCACACAATCAAGATTATGCAATTCTTGACTCTCTGGTATCCGCTCCTAAAAAACACAACATTTGGCTACATTTAAACGCACTTCATTGACGTGATTTTTTGCGTTTTCATTTCATTCATACTCACGACGGTTTTTATTTTCCGGCTAAATTGCAGCTACAATCAATGACTAGCTGTATGCAAATGACAAAAATCATTAAGTGTTTTGTAGTCGTATCTTCAACAGAATTTCCATAGGCAAGCTATAAAGTGAGCCTCGAATTCGTAATACTTATAATTTTTAATTCAAAATGAATGCGATATCAATGGATTTCCTTTGCCTTGTTTGGATTGTTTGACGCAGACACTTTGGCAATAGATCAAAAATGAGTGTGTTAATGGGCCAGAGCTGTCGATATATATACATAATACGTATGGATTATTTTACGACTATAAAATGTGATTAACACATTTTTTTAATTGACATTATATATGTATTGTTTTGAAATTCAACATTGTTTCTTAGTAGTGGGTGTCTAAGTAGTGCGTTATGCAGTATTTTTGACACACTGTGCAATGAACTTCGTTTTTAATAGAGGAATTATTTATACGCATTTTATTTTTTATCAAATTATTATGTGAATCATGCGACTTGCTCAAAACCACAATAAAAAAAGTATTATCTAAAGGTTAAAATTGTACGCCAGCTAAAGGCTTTAAAAGCCATAAATGGTGATCTTAAATCAGAGTTAAAAAATAACTCTTAAAAAATTGATTTTTCAAGCTAAGTCCAACTGTTAACTTTTTAAGGGATTTTTTTTATAAGGATTTGAAGTAACTTTAACTTATATTTTTATAAATATAAGTCATAAATGAAAGTTAAAGTTAACTCCGAATTTTAAAAATAAAAGTTAGTTAACTTTTACTTTTAAACTTAAATGTAAAATTTGAGAGACTTATAAGACATTTATTTTTTAAATTTATTTTTAAAATTCTTTAAAGACCTTAAAGACTTTTATTTTTGAAAGCCAGTTTTAAGAGCCTTTTGAGACTTTAATTTGATAAAAGTTTTAATAAAAGTTTTGCATAAAAATACTGCGAAAATGATCAAAAAAGAGTAATTAATAATTTATCTTAACTAGTATAATATTTTTCTCTAAACTTTTTCACTAATTGAGGTTCGTCAGTTGTTTAAAATTATTGTGAGTCCAGAGAAAGCTAACTCTACTGGCACTTGGGTAGGAAAGAAAATGTACTTTCATTACAATATTTCAGCACATTCATATCTAAATTGGAATAAGTTTTGTTTGAGCACTTTGATTCATTATAGAAAACTCTGGTGAAGTCTTCTTCAAAGTGTAATGAAATAACAGTTTTTATTTTAAATTTTTGAATTAATTGTAGGATTACACCATTTATATTTCAATAATTTTGTTATATTTAAAAAATGATTTAATTGGATTAAGGTAACTAAAGTACGAAACAAAAGTGTTTATTTGGAATTTCTGTAAGTTAAGTGTAAAACCCACATCGATCGCCGTTTTATATTTAGTAGTATTAAGAGATCATTGGACATCGCATTGGATATCGAGGCAAACCTAATATTTCATTCAAAAACACAGGGTCAAATACATGAGCTAATTTTTATCATTCAGTATTTCTTCCGAACACACCTACACTTTATCTGCCACAATTCTGGGGGTCCCCATACAAAACACAAAAAAAAAACTATCGATTATAGTTCATATCTCTCTGGAATCAACCCCTAGAGGGGTCAAATATATAAGCTGGTCCATTTTTTTGTAAACCTTCAACATTTCTTCTCAACACACCTACCCCATATCATCCAGTCCTCTGGGAGTCCCCATACAAAAACACAATAACTGCCAACTACAGTTCATATATTTCCAAAATTAGTCCCTAAAGGTGTCAAATATATAACCTGGTTCTAGTATTTTTTGCCCTTCAACATTTTTTCTGAACATACCTACCCCCAATATGCCAACCCTCTGGGAGTTCCCATACAAAAAAACTATCGAGTGTAGTTCATATTTCTACTAAATTGACCGCTCGAGGTATCGAATATAGGAGCTGGTCCTATTATTTTATGCCCCTCAATATTTCTTCTCAATACGACTAACTTCTATCTGCCACCCTTCTGGGTATCCCCATACAAAAACCTTGCTGCACCGAGAAAAAAAGCAATAGGTAAATCACCTAAGTCGGCTTGGGTAAAGAGAATTGTATGGGAATAATAAACTAATGCTTATTCACCTAAGCATTTTATAGTTTAATTTTTTTTTTTTAACTTAACCAATGCTCAGGGGAAGCCCCCTTTAGATGCGAAAGCATTGCGTTAATTTGGAAGACGGGTGATAGTTAGTTGGAGGGTGGAAAGATGGAGTAGTGACGGTGAAGATGTGCTTTAAACTTACACAAATCAAAACTGCCTGGGAACACGCTCACAGGGAGATTATTCCACAATCGTACTGTGCGACTAAAAAACGAATCATCTCGGTAATGCGAGGTTCTATTGGGCACCGATGCAATGGTAAAGGGATGAGCTTGAAAAGCTGCCCGAGTAAACCTAGGAAATACACGAACTGGTGGCGTCAGGCCATGTACCTCCCTTCAACACTTCCCATGGTAGAACCTATACAAAACGCTTAGGCAACCAACATTGCGCCGATGCCCAAGAGAACTGAGAGGAGATAAAATGTTTTCATATCCTATCATATATATCGCACGGCGTTGAATTCGGTCCAGGAGCCCCAAATAAGATCTCGAAGCTCCTGCCCAAATGTGCGAATTTTACTCCATTTTAGGCTTTATATATGAGGTATAGATCACTCGAAGATCAGATGGGGTGAAGTATCGCTTGCACTGTTTTAAGAAACCTAGGCACTTGGCCGCTTCTTTCGACCCTTGGAAAATATGGTCATTCCAATGAAGGTCTGATTGAATCGATATGCCCAGAACGTCAAAAGCATCTGACTCCAAAAGATCTACACCATTCATATTCAAGGGAGCTAAGGGACAGTTCATCCGCTTGTGGGCTAACAGGCAACACTGGGTCTTGTTTGCATTAAACTCTACGCTATTAGCAAGACCTCACTCGGAGATCTTTTCAAGTCATTAAGAAGTGTGTCATTAATATTTTGCCTCTTACTCTCAATCTCCAAAGTACTCGGGTGTTTTTTGAAAAAATATGATATCACTTGGTATTCTATTAAATTCTCCCAAAAACTCTTCTAAAGAGAAAAAAAAATAACAAAACTTGTATTGCTTTTATAATATAAAAGTCTCAAAAGACTATTAAAATTTACCTTTTTAAATAAAAGTCTTTAAAGACTAAATAACTTTTTAAGATAAAAGTCTTGAAAGATTCGTAACTTTTACTTGTATTTATAAAAACTTTTTTAAACAAAAAACCGACTATAAAATCACTCCAAAGTAAAAAATAATTTCAAAATTACTTTTCCTTTTAATTTCTTGGTCATATTTGATAATTTATTTAAACATATTATAACATATGAAATCTTATTATTTTGAGTTTTTTTCTTATATGTTTTATTATCATAAATACATTAATTTCCTTATGATTACAAAAGCTTTTAAGGTCGGCGCTAATATAATCGGACTTTTAATTATAAGCGCCAACTTCAAGAAAAAATAAAATAATAAGTTTTCCAATGTAATAATATGTATAAATTGGTCAAAATTCTTGGTCAAATTCTAATATATGACCACGAAATTAAGAGGAAAAGTTATTTTAAAACTATTTTTTACTCTGTAGTGATTTTGTTGTTGGTTTTTCTGTTTTTTTAAAAAAGTTTTTATTTCTTCCTTTTTAGAGAATATGATAAATTTCCGAAAAAAGTGTATAAACAACACAAATAAAATTGTTCTGAAAAAATTTGTTCTATTAAATTCTGAAAGTTGTTGGTTATTTGAAATATCTGTCTCTTAAATTTAAATTAGATGTCACGTGTTTTGAAATAGTTATACCCATTCTTGTATAGAGTTTTATTGCCCTAGCGTCAATATTATTTGAGATTTAGTGTTTTTCTAATATTGCCACGCCTCTTTGTTAAATAAGCGCTCACTTTCTTGAGCGTTATTTGTAATAATTGTGCCTACCCCTGTACTTCATTTCAGTACTTGAGCGTTAATATTAACTGAGAAAGTGTTTATCTAGTATTGCCACGCCTATTTGTAGAATAACGCCTACCTTATTGACCGTAATTCTTAATAATTCTGCCTACCCCTGCACTACAATAAATGTCAGTGCCCTGGTGTCAATACTATTCGAGATACACTGTTTTTCTAATATTGCCATGCCCAGTAGTCGAATACCGTCCACTTTATTGACCGTAATTTGTACTAAAAATGCCTACCCCTATACAAAATGTTAGTATCATAGTATCAATATTATGCGAGATATACTCTTTTTCTAATATTGCCACGCCCAATTGTCAAATAACGCCTATTTTCTTGGCCGTAATTTGTATTAACTGTGTCCACCCCTACACTAAATTGCAGTGTCAATATTATTCGAGAAACACTGTTTTTCTAATATTGCCACGCCCAGTAGCCGAATACCGCCCACTTTATTGACCGTAATTTGTACTAGAAATCAATATTATGCGAGATATACTCTTTTCTAATATTACCACTCCCATTTGTGGAATAACGCCCACTTTATTGAACATAATTTGTAATAATAATGCCTACCCTTATACTAGATAAATTGCAGTACTCTAGTCTCAAAATTATTCAAGATACACTGTTTTTCTAATATTTTTGACAGTAATTTGTAATAATTGTGCCTACCCTTACACTAAATTGCAGTAACCTAGTGTCAATATTATTCGAGATACAGTAGTATCTAGTATTGCGAGATCTAGTATTGCCACGCCCATTTATTGAATACCGCCCACTTTTTCACGGGCACCTCCGTGTTTATGATATCCATCTGTTCACCAAAAATTATTGCAATCAAACATATGGTTTAGGAGTTATCGATGTACGTACATTTAAAAAAGAAAAAAAAAACAGAAACCGACGAACTCAAGAACCTCCTCCTTTTTGAAGTCGGTTAAAAATCAGTAAGGTATCGAAAACTAGAACAACTATGGAATTAATTACTCATATCCTTGATATGGCATCGAGTTTTTTTGTGCACTCGTATATAAAAAAAAGAGTCAAGCCGATTCTTATCAGAAAAAATAAGCTTAGTGTATCGTTAGCAACTTGTGATCCATCTGTTGCACTGTTACAATTAGACTTTGCCGAGAACTACACTTGCATAGCTCAAGACGAAGTTCAAAGTTTTCATTGGGTTCAACCTCAGATAACCTTGTTTACTGCCTCATTATGGCACTCTGGAGTACAGCACCCGATCGTTTTAGCTTCCGATGACCGTCAAGACAACAAAACAACTGCTGTAATTTAACATATATCAATAAAATATTGAAAGTGTAAGATTTGTTCGGATGTGGTCTGATGGGCCGGTTTTATAGCCGAAGGTATAAAGCTGCTTGAGGAAAGAAATGAGAAATATTTAATATGGAACTATTTCGCGACATCTCATGGCAAAGGTCTTGTCGATTGGATAGGTAGAGCTTTAAAACGATTTGTTCGGAGTCGAGTATTAAAAAACAGAAGCTACTTTTTCAGCTCGCAACAATTCGCTGAGGCAGCAAATGGTTCGTCCATAAAAGTAGTTAATGTTTCAACAGACGAAATCAAAGAGACTGTGATAGAAATGAATCTTGAAGATAACTTTTTTAACGCACCAATGATATCTGGTATATCTTAGATGCACGCGATTTATTGGTATAACGGTCATTTGCAAATGGCTGAAACATCTACAGATCTGAGTGGAAGCCGGATGATGCCAAACAATTTCTACCAAAAAATATATCCCTCCGGTAGCGACAGTGAAGATGACATTCCTCTGGCTTCAAGGCTTAAATAAATCCTTCCTTTGAAGTATTAACTTTCACTTTATAACTTTTCACTTTTACATGACTCAAAAGTAATGCGAGTTACCACACATTATATAGAATATCTTTAATTTTAATAATATGATTTTTGTATTTTTTTTTTATGCAAATAACACCTTTCTTTTAATCTTAAAACATACTCAAATATCAAAAATGGATTTATGTGTCTAGTTTCGCAGATTTTTATAAAAAAAGAAAATACTCAAAACTCCTTGTCCGTAAAATGTAACGCGAATTACCATTACTTTTTAGTTTTGTTTCTGAAAAATATTTAATTTTTATAAAAAATGTTTAAAGTATTTAGTTAAGTATTAATAATTCTTCATATATAAATTATTTTTTTGGTCTTTATGCGTTAAATTCGTAATAAAATTTTAGTTAAACTTTTAAAAATGTTTTCTTGTTGTAACGCGAGTTACCGTGGAATTGCCCACACGCAAAAATTTATTTCTGTACGACTATTATTTCTATTTATTTATCGACATATTTTGTATTGAGGCGGACAAATGGACAAATAGGGAGATTTAGGGCGCAATTTATAAATCTGAAGAAAATGCAGAGTAGTTTCTTTTGACATTTGGAGCAAATCAACATCCAATCATTATTAAAATATGAAAAAAACCATATAACGACCACCCTAATGTACATATGTTACTATGAGGTGAATTTTTACGAAGTTTGAAGGGCTGTATCTTCCAAACAAAGCAAATAACAAACTTAAAGTTTTAACTGCAATATATTGCTATTATGTACTTTATTGCAAATAAATTTAAACGTTTTTAACCCAAGCCCATCAGAGATATTTGACCCCAAAGTTAGAAAATTTCTCAAAATTGAAATTTTTAAGAGGCTGGAAACAAAAAAGTTGAAGAGTTAGAATGTTTAAAACATGTATATTTAAACAACTAGATGAAACGTACTCTAGAAAAAATTTATGACTTCAACTTAGTGCTTTCTATAAAAAATTCTTAAAGTTGCAAGATATCATGTTTTAAATTCAAAAATGTAATAATTTTTTTAAATATGAACAAACAATTGTTTATGCATCCCTTATATGTCAGATTAAAGGCTGAATGTTATGGTTCTTAATTCATCATACTATGTATCAGAGCTGGGTATTTTGCGATAACAATTACTTTCCGATTACAATTACAGTAATTCATAATCCATAAAATTTAACGATTGCGATTACTGTAATTGTAGTTTAAAAAAAACTTTTCAAAAAAAAAAAAACCCGACTACAAAATCACTACAAAGTAAAAAATAATTTTAAAATTTTCCCTTTAATTTCTTGGTCATATTCGACAATTCATTTAAGCCTATTATTACATTGGAAATCTTATTATTAGAATTTTTTTCTAATTTGTTTTATTATCATATATATATTAACTTCTTTTCGGCGCTAATATAATCAGACTTTTAATCAGAAGCGCCAGCTTCAAAGCTTTAGTATTCATAAAGAAATTAATGTTTTGATGATAATAAAACAAATTAGAAAAAAATTCAAATAATAAGTTTCCAATGTGCTTATGCAAATAATAAGTTTTCCAATAATATGCTTAAATAAATTGTCAAATATGACCAAGAAATTAAAGGAAAAATTTAAAATTTTTTTTTACTGATTTTGTGATTTTTTAGTGATTTTGTAGTCGATTTTTTTTTTTTTTTTAAATTTTTTATTTCTTCCTTTTTAGAGAATATGATAAATTTTCGAAAAAAGTGTATAAACTATATAAATACAATTGTTCTTAAAAAAATTGTTCTATTACATTTTGAAAGTTTGTTGGTTTTTTCAAATATCTGTCCCTTAAATTTAAATCAGATGTCACGTGTTTTTTGTCAACACGTATAGTGTTTTTCTAATATTGCCACGCCCTATTGTTAAATAAGCGCCCATTTTCTTGATTATTATTTGTAATAATTGTGCCTACCCCTTTACTTCATTTCAGTACCCCAGCATTAACTGAGATAGTGTTTATCTAGTATTGCCACGCCCATTTGTCGAAAAACGCCCACTTTATTGACCATCATTTGTTATAATAATGCCTACACCTATACTAAATTGCAGTACGCTAGTCTCAAAATTATTCAAGATACACTGTTTTTCTAATATTTCCACGCCCATTTGTCGAATAACGCCCATTTTCTTGCCCGTAATTTGTTATAACTGTGCCTACTTCTACACTAAATTGCAGTACCCTAGTGTCAATATTATTTGAGATACAGTAGTATCTAGTATTGCCACGGTCAGTTCTCGAATACCGCCCACTTTTTTACGGACACCTCCATGCTTATGATATCTATCTGTTCACCAAAAATTATGGCAATCAGGCATATGGCTTAGGAGTTATCGTACACATACATTTAAAAAAAAAAAAATAAAAATAAACAGACAAACCGACGAACTTGAGAACCTCCTCCTTTTTGAAGTCGGTTAAAAAAGAATTATTACAATTATTGTAATCGGTATGCACACAAATACAAGTCCGATTATAGTAATTGTAGTAGAAAAATCTATTGATAACAATTGCTGTAATTCAAAAATTATATTTTTGGAATGGAATTAATTCTTTTTAATATGCTATTAAACAAAATAAATGGAGTTTCCATTTCACAACGAGCACAATGGCGCTCTTACCTTTCCTTTTTTTCGTTAGTTTGAAGCTTTCATTAGCAATTTATTCATTTACTTCTTTAGTATTCATTTTCTGCAATCGGAAATTATTATCAAATTTGTAAATCACCTTTAGTTGCCAAATCACATGCGTATAATTAAAATTGAACTTCTATTTTATTTACATGTTCCTTTACACTCAAGAAGCAAACGGTCACTGGCGACGTCCTTTGTTTTTGTTTTGCTTATGCGTAACAAAAAAAAAATTACAAGGGTTAGTTGTTGTTGTTTTCTTTTCCATAAAGTGCAACAATAAAATACAAACAACGATTTTTTGAGAAATAACAATAAATGAGAGCTGACACTGCCTGCTTGTCTGCAGCTTACGAAAAGTGCACACGTAAAACAAAAAAACATGCAAACAAATAACCAGCAGTCGCGATCTATTGTGCGTTGAAAACAATAACGAAACATTGAAATTTTAAAATTAAAAAAAAAAAATTTAAATAACCCAATCAAAAAATAAGTTTGCATTTTTAATATCATTTTATTTCAATAAAAACCTTAGCTTTCGCTAATTAATGCTCAGAGACGTCAGCAGAGAAAGAGCAGTACTCAAAGTACACTCAAAATACATTCGAATCGAGCGCCTTTGTAATAAACTCACTCAACGCACTTATTGAAAGCGGCGCGAAGGGGTTCGGATCACGCCGCGCTCGGATATAATAATGTACTTATACCCGAAAATATGCCAGTGAGCCGAATGCGTTTAAGTATTTTACATATTTCATTGAGTTTGGATAGAGTTGAGAAGAGCAAAAAACACGGATATGATTTGAGTATCCGATTTCGGTCGGATATTCATTGCAGTTCTCTGGTTTAAATACATTGGACAACTGTTAATAAAAATATCCACTTTTTGAAAATGGTCGAGCACCAGTGTTGGATCAGTTAATTTGGACTGACTCTTCAAAGAGTAACATATTGAAAATACGGGTCAAAGGCTTGCACATGGCAATCGCACAGTTTTTAATAAATATGGGTGGAATGTTATCTCTTTCATATCACTTTTTATCGTTATTACAATACTACGTATTCAGTCCCTACCCTGTAGGAAAATCAACTAATTTAAAAGTAGTTGATGAAGTAGTTTTTTCTCAACCACAACTAGTTGAAATTCTGACTTTTTTCCATAGAACGAACTACCATATTTTGTATGGTGATGACCGCTAAATAAATCAATTGGCTTTCGTCTGCATATATTTTCAACTACTTGTTAAATTAGTTATATTTAAATTATTTTTTTAATTACTTTAAAATAACCAATTGAAAACTATTACTGATGGCCTAAAGTTAATAATATTTGATGAAATAACATGGTTAAATATATATAAACTTGTAATCTAATAAAAATTTGCAATTAAAACATGTCGAAATCAGAGTAGTTGCCGCCTTAATATAATTCAAAGTAAACTATCAATCACTTGTTTTTAAGTAGTATTTCAATTACTGCAATGCAATAAAAACTATTTAGAATTGAAGTGGATGACGGCTTAATATAATTCAAAGTAGTTCATATACTGATTTATTTTAAGTTAGTTTTTTAATTAGTTGTTTTTCAAAACAAGTTAGTTAGTTCCTATAGGATAGTAAAATAGAAATGATAAACATATTTAGCGACTTAACGCTGCATTCTTAGAGTATTTCAACATGTATGACATTTTATTTCACGTTTTATTAAGAAATATTTTAATCTTTTGAAGAGTTTGAATTCTAATAAAAAAAGTAAAAAAATGCATAATTCCATTTATTGGATTAAAGATTTTTGACAGTGTACATCATAAAAGTCAGTAATTTGACTATAATAAAAGTCAGTTAATAAAAATATAAGTTTACTCGTATTATTTATTGAATTAATAAATTATTTTCACTTTATATAAAAGTTTTTCTTAGCTATTTTTAAGCATTCAATGTTACTTAGTCGATGGCAAATGGTAGTTAGACGACGTTATACAACAATAACTGTCATCATAATAGCTTTGGTAATGCTGGCGCGCACAGCTTTTAGGCGCCACAAAAACTCATTGAAAGCAACTGAATTTTTAGAGTTGTTGAACTCATGTTCAATTAACCAAACTTACCTAATAAAATCTCGACCGTTGCCTCGCTCATGTAATCATGACAATCGAATGTTTTGCCACCCTCTGCCTGTAGTTTACGCACAACATTGCGTGAGTTCTCGTTGAATAAGTCGATGAAGCTCTTTAGAACATTTAAATGGAATGTTGGAGCAATCAACTTGCGATGTGAACGCCATTTGGCACCTACAAAAGAAAATGAAATTAACATATTTTTCTCAGGTATTACATGCTTTTATGAGTTAGTTAATTTGAACATAAAATTAAGAAAAATATTATTCAAAGTCACATGGAAAAAATCTTATTACTCGTATAATCTTATAATTATTATGGAAAATTAAATTATTCCAACCGAATATTTATTCTGTAAATGTTGGATGCGGACATTGTTTTGACCCAAAAACACAAAGAATCTAGCCGTCTGGAAGATACAATTAAAAATGCATTCAAAGTATTTTTAAATTCGAACAACAAAAATAATAAACCGTAAAATTATGTTCACCTCACTGGCTGCAACACACACCTAAATAGAACGCGCTCCTACACAAAATGCACAACCTGCTAATTTACTAATTTGTATAACACGAAGTGAGTCATGAATTAAAAACATTTAAGCTTAAAAAATATTATTGCATACAGCATATTTTTTATTTTTTTCTTGCTCACGGACTGCGACTTTATTTATGGTCCACTTAATCTATCTGTCACATACTTCAGATGCTAGCATGAATTAAATATTTTATTTTGTTATGTTTCCTGGCTGTTTTTTGGTTGTAACGACAACTTATAAACACCAACAGGATTAACAAAAAAATTGCTGGTGAATTTATGTCTGTCTGAAAGAGTTATATATTTTCTTGCTTGCTGTTGTCTGATTGAATTAAGCAAATACTTAATTGTTGTCAAATCAACAAAGTTTTTGTGCTGTCGGAATTTTTTGTTAACTTAATTTTGAATGAGCACAAAATAAATGTGGTGGAAAATTAATTTAAATCTACAAATTGTTTTATGGGTTGATATATAATGAGACTGTTTCTGAATGATATTATTAACCTTGAGTTTCTCTGTTAAGTTCTTTTAGTTGTTTTTTTTTTTTGCTCTTGATGATGATTTTGTTTTTTGATAAAACATCTCAAAAATTTCATATTAGAAGGGATATGATGATACTTTTACAATACTTTACTATGAAAGAAATGAAAGTCTTTTGGCATTTTAGCCCTTGAAAGGATTGTGATTGAGCTTTTTATGATCAATTATTTTGTGTGTGTTATTAAATGTTTGTACACATATCGACCCCTTTACGCGAAATTATCGTATGTGCCAAAAACCATGTCTTACAGGAGAGCGTTTTCTACTTTTTATACACTTTAGTATTGTTTTATCTGTAAGTAACGGTGAAGTGGGTAGAGGCATGGTAAGGAAAGGCTACATAAAAGTGAGAGAGGCTACATAATCCGCTTTACATTCTACTTCTAATTTTAAAAAGAAATAGTAAAAATAACTATGCACAAAATATTTTTATATGGCACATACGATAATTTCGTCCACAAGAAAAAAAAAATCCATTGTTACATACGATAAAATATACAGTGAACTTTTGGCGTAACTATTGATATTTCAGCTTAAATATTTTACCAGGTGATGCGTTGCGGTATGTGCAACAAATTTGCATCAAAAAGTCAATTTCGAAAAGTTGGCAGATACGATTTTTTCGCGCAAAGGGGTCGATATGATCTAGAACTGGACCTAAAAATTGTACGCCGATTCCGAACGGTTCATGTTCTCAAGAGCTTTACATGACTTTTTCCCTGAAGAAAAGTGAAGAGTTGATGGCCGAACAGTAATATTAATTCAATTAAAAAAGATTCTGTGTCTGATTTGAACCACGGTTCTTTGACATACTGGCCAAGCACTTTACACAATGTGCCACGGCAATGATTTTTTTTCTTTTGATATAGGACAAACTGGTGACGATAGAGATGTCCAGCCGATTTACCCCTCAAAGTAATGGAGTAATGGATTAAAATAAAAACCTTTTTCTCACATTTTTCGATTTTTGTAGATCGAGAGGACTTAGATCAAGACCTTTGGTTAGTGATAATGTCAAAACATTTCATAATATTTTTATGATCAACATGTTAAAATATTGCAATTTTTTTAACGTTGAGTTATCAAGCAATAAACTTACCCGTACTTATGAGTAAGCCATCTCCCAACCAAGGCTTGAAGAATTTATATTCGGATGCCTTGTCAATGTAGACCTGACTGCTGAGCAGAATTTCAACATCTTGTGGATCATAAATAAACACCACCAACTTAGGACCAATCCACATCTTCGCCACATGCTCGAATTCGGAACTCTTCCGAATGACAGTTTTGAAGACCGCTTAAATAATAAAAACGAATTATTATAGAATTTAATATTTTTACTATCATCGTAATATATTTTGCATAGAAGTACCAATTAGTTTTGTTTAAGGAAATTAAATCAAAACTATTAAATATTTCACTAAATCGATAAAAATTTAAAAAAAATGCACTTAATATTGTTTTGTGAAAATCAGATATTTAATGTTTGTTTTTTTAATAATAATTCTTGTAAAATTTTCACGATTTCTTTCATAATATTTTATGTTAGAATTCACTTCAAATTAAGTAATGTTTTTCCACAATTTGCAAAAAGAGTGAAGAAAAAGGTACACATTTGAGGTTTTCCAGGTTTTTATAATTATTTTTCTTAATAATTTTTCAGTAATCCTTATTAACTTCGACTTGACTTTAACACCAAGAAATTTAAAATTTTCTATTATAAATTGTGTCATGGGGATCAATAATAGTGATTTCTTGTTTTGTCAAAAATATTTGAAAAACATATCAGTTAAATTGTACTTAAACTCCACCAAAAAAATTTATTAATAAATTTATTCAAATTCAAACACGCACATGATGCTGGTCCAATCACATCGAATAAATGTCCAACAATTGGTAATCCTTTTGGTCCTGGCAATTTGGCTGCCAATTCGTAAAGATGCCATCTTGAAAGACGCCAATAAATAAACCATATGGCAAACGTCGGCAACAAAAGAAAATAAAAAACACTTGATGCCGAAACTAAAGCGGGATCTTTAAGGATTTCCGAAGACATAATTAAAATCCAATTTATGCACTACACATTTACAATACACATTTAAGTACAAATAAAGCTACCCTGGTTTATGGTAGTTAAGTTCTCACAGTCTAATTTAATAAAGTTATTTTTACATTTAACAAATGCATTCCAATGAAAAGAGTCTTTTAAAAGATATTTTCAGAGCACGGCGAGTTTTTTCTTTATTAGGCTTAAAATTTGAATCCAACCGACAACCACGAACCTGGTAAACTATCGATGTGCGTCCAACGGTGCAGCTCTTTTATAGCCTAGCTTAGCTTAGTCTATCTTCTTGCTAGTATGACTCAGCTATACAGCAACACAGTTAGTAAGCTTGTTGGTGTTGTTGTTGCTGTTGAATTTCTGTTAAGAAGCTCGCTCTCGCCTCTATTGAGAGTTGCTGCTGAGAGTCAATGGAAAAGTGTCTGGCTTAAACCATATGAAAACATCTGCATAAAAGCGAAGACGTGCTGAAAATAGTTTTGAAGATCACTCGCATGTGAGATGTATGTTTTTAAACTTATTGCTTTTTTCAGGATACAGTTCATAAGAAAATATAATAAATATATTGTAAAAATATAGATATAGTTTCAGACATACATTTTGTCAAAAAAGTACCGGGAATTGGTCAATAAAACACAAAAATTTATTATTCATATAAATTGAATGTATCGCCTTATGCCAACGGCTAATGCAATCATCAAAATATTTTTCAAACTCATTTTCCGGAAACCACTTCAATCCTCACAGCGAGTTCTCTTTTATGCCTTCTTCTCGTACTTTATTGATGTTAACTTCAATTGAAGATGTTGATGTCAGACCAGTAGCTTCCTAAAAGGATTCCCAAAATGTTAACGATAATAATAGTTGTTGTTAATTGTGTGAGGTAATTGTGTGTACCACGTTCATATAAAATTACAGTTTTCGCTAGTTTGGGAATTCCGCTACAGAGAGAGGCAAATCGTTCATTACATCTCGACCACTTTTGATTGAACTGTACCACCCATATGCATGTAATTTTGATAAAGCCGATTTGAATGTAGTTATAGATATAGATATAGATATAGATATAGATATAGATATAGATATAGATATAGATATAGATATAGATATAGATATAGATATAGATATAGATATAGATATAGATATAGATATAGATATAGATATAGATATAGATATAGATATAGATATAGATATAGATATAGATATAGATATAGATATAGATATAGATATAGATATAGATATAGATATAGATATAGATATAGATATAGATATAGATATAGATATAGATATAGATATAGATATAGATATAGATATAGATATAGATATAGATATAGATATAGATATAGATATAGATATAGATATAGATATAGATATAGATATAGATATAGATATAGATATAGATATAGATATAGATATAGATATAGATATAGATATAGATATAGATATAGATATAGATATAGATATAGATATAGATATAGATATAGATATAGATATAGATATAGATATAGATATAGATATAGATATAGATATAGATATAGATATAGATATAGATATAGATATAGATATAGATATAGATATAGATATAGATATAGATATAGATATAGATATAGATATAGATATAGATAGATGTAGATATAGATATAGATATAGATATAGATATAGATATAGATATAGATATAGATATAGATATAGATATAGATATAGATAGATGTAGATATAGATATAGATATAGATATAGATATAGATATAGATATAGATATAGATATAGATATAGATATAGATATAGATATAGATATAGATATAGATATAGATATAGATATAGATATAGATATAGATATAGATATAGATATAGATATAGATATAGATATAGATATAGATATAGATATAGATATAGATATAGATATAGATATAGATATAGATATAGATATAGATATAGATATAGATATAGATATAGATATAGATATAGATATAGATATAGATATAGATATAGATATAGATATAGATATAGATATAGATATAGATATAGATATAGATATAGATATAGATATAGATATAGATATAGATATAGATATAGATATAGATATAGATATAGATATAGATATAGATATAGATATAGATATAGATATAGATATAGATATAGATATAGATATAGATATAGATATAGTTATATGTATATAGATAGATAAAAACAAAAATTGTTTTCAAGCTTAATTAGCTTTTAAATTTAAAGTAAACCCTTGCATTTATATTTTCTTATTTATCAAAACGATTTCTTGTTGACCTACGTTACGAGTACCACGTCATTTAAAATGTTTTATTGCCAGATTTTGTTTACATTCACATAAATCAGCATTTATTTTATTGTTTAAATTGTTTGTGTGTTTGTGTTTGAGAGTTTTGTTGTCAGTGTGTTAGTTCTTAGTAAAATGTCCTGATATCATAAAAATATTTGTTGACACGCAGCTCTTCGGGGGTTATGTTTGTGTTTATCTATTAAAGTGTTTCACTGGTGACTTTTATTTTTTTGTTGAAGTTTAAGGTCATTAATTTTAAATGCTAACAAGGTGTCAAAAACATTTAGTTGCATGCTATTCTTGTTTACCCAATGGAAAATTTATAAAAATAAATAATATTTATTTGTGTCAAAAATATAGTGTTTTATCCATAAGAAAAAACCATTATTGTAATTTTTATTTTATTTGTGTACTTATTTAACTGCGGCAACTTGTGGACTTCATTTGAACCTTTACCTTCTATATATATTACATGAAAGTTTAACTGTTACAAAAACATTCCACTTGATTTTATAACACTGCAGCATCATGTGTCACAGTCCGGCATCGCTTGCATCATTATCACCATCATCATCATAACTATCATCTAGCAAGCGAAACAGACAAGTTTCTGTAGAGCGCGGTGAAGTGTCTCTTGCTGTTCTTCGAATCTGACTGTTCGAGTACAATTATGTGTGTTATTTATAGTTGAATGCATATTTAAGTGATTTATTTTTATAAAATGTTAAATGTTGTATTATATCCGAACAAAAATAAATGCATTGCATGAATAAACGAAAGATATAATTTATTTACTATTATTCTTTGCTAATTTTTATTTTTGCTTATATTTTTATTAATTTTATTGCATTGTGTTATTTCATACATATTTTTGTGTTAAAAACTTTTTTAAAAGGTTTAAACTTTTGATAACAATATGTAGATGAACATACATTATATGATTTTCACCTTTTACTGAGCGTTTCGCGTTAGGTTAAGTTTTGAGACAGAATATTTTGTTTTCTGCATGTGTGTCTTTCGAGCTATCTTCAGCTATTAAATCAATATCTGCCAACACGATATAGTGCTTGAGAAATGATTTCAAAGCTAATATAACAAGCTTTTCAATACAGTTTTAAGCAGAATATAAAATAAAAAAAAAATATATATATATGCAAATTTACAATATCTATTGCTATGACTACATTTAGCATACGAACATACTAGTATTTTATCCGAGGATATGTATTTTAAATACTTCCTTTTGCTTCTTATATAATTCTCTAAGATTTTTTTAAACAAACTAAAGAAATTGTCAATTGAAAATCTCCATTTCATATTATCGAAAAATAATAGTATTTTAATATTTATATACAAAAAAAGTACATCAGCTTTATATTAATTGTATGAAAATACATTACATCTTTATTTATATAGCCACATGTATGACCGATCATACCTTGAGAACGTCTCAACCGATTTAGCTGATTTATTTTTTTATGTGTTTATAATTGTCAAGACAAGGTTTGTGTGAAAGAAAAAATAAACCGAAAAAGTTGTAAGTACCTATTTTAGTATGAAAAACTCAAATAAAAAAATTTGATGTTTCAGAAATCATTATAATTCCTGAGTTGTACGTGTTCTGATAGTGAAACTTGGTATCTTAATATGAGTTCAGGTGGCGGTGACTATATATATAATTATATATAAATGTTGTAACGCCCATCTATATATATAAAAAAGGGTGCGTAACACCTCCTATACAACAAAAATTTGCCATATCGAATAGCTTTAGAATTATAACGTTTTGTGTGTGCTGGACGTGGGGCGTGGCACTTTTCAGCAGCCTAAATATTCGGTATAACTTTCGAACTATCTGTCTGATGTAACTTTATAAACATCAATTAAACTACGTACAAACTTACTGTTTAGTTGTGTCCTTCGGTTGAAAAAAATGAGCGATCATTGCTTGGCGTGGCACAGATCATGGTATTTTTGATATTAACATAACAATGAAACTCAGTACGTAGTTACTAATTGGCCTGATCTTTCTACTGGAAAGCTGGCATGAGCATTGCAAACGGACGTGGCTCCGCCCACACAAGCCAAAATCGATGCAGAATAGTAATGGAAATAAAAGTCACAGAGTATTGAAACTGAGAAAGGAGTTATCACTTGGTGATGTCCTTTTAATATAAACTGGGACGGGATTTGGATAAGAGGGTGTGGCTACGCCCATACAAGCCAAATTTTTGCTATCGAATAGCTTTGGAAGTTAAAGTCACAAATCATTGAAACTCAACAATGATGTTACTGCAGCCTTAAAGTAGCCAGTGCTTTTTTTTTAATAGTTGCACAAATTTTGTTTCGAATCTTTGAAAAAAAAGTATATGTAGCGAAAAGTAGAAAACATGGGCCTTTTATAAAATGCAAATGTGATTAAAATCTCAAATTGTCAAAAATTATATTTCTAAACGCAATTTGTAAAATATATATATAAGCTTTACATAAGATTTGTTTGAACTTTTGAAATCAGCGATCTTGAGAACATAAGCCGCTCAGAGTCGGAATAAAGCTTATAAGTCCAGTTCTCAATAATTTGTGTTCAAACTTTTCACAACACGCACAACATAATTGATCATAAGAAGCTCGGTCTAAGTCCTTTCAAGGGCTGAAATTGCCATTTCGTTTTTTTTTTTTTTTATGTACAAGTAATAAAGATTTGACTTTAAAGTTCTGTACTCTTAAGCCTCTTTGCCTCATATCTTTAGGTTCTTGCCTAACTTGAACATTCAAGAATATTTCAATGACGTTCACGCATTCCTAATAAAAAAAAATCTCTTGGCAAACAGTGAAAACTCAGTTCATTAATAAAGGTGATACCCAAGATCATATTAAATGAGCTTACATATATCTAATAACTCATTATTAACCTTTTAACTGTAACGTGTGGTCACTCGTGGCCAGGTGACTTCATGTTAAGTGAATATCTCGTGAAAGTTTTTTATAATTAATTTATATTTAACTATTATAAATTAATTAATTATTAGTCGTCGAGTAGAAACTACAATCATCATGTAAAAGGAGCGATTTAACTAGTGTAAAATAAGGGAAAGACACAACAAGTGTAACAAGTAACCCAACGTTACAGCGAACGTAACAAAAAAACCACGTTACAGTGTAAAGGTTAAAATAATTGGTGTAAAATCGAAAAATTCTTGCATTTTGATTTGAATGTTTGAAGACTTGGGTGTCTTGATTTTTATTTAAAGACTTAATTATAATTAATACGATTCCATTTTTAGATGAAGGAGACATTCGAACATTTATTTTACTAAAAAAATAGGCAGTCGGGTACTGCCGACCGAAGTGAAAACTTAAAGTTATGAAAAACTGACAGCAATGAAATAAAGGTGTTTTTGTGTGTTTTTATTTTCAAATAAATGATAGTATCAAATTATTATAATTAGATTATAGAAATCGCTGATAACGATATCAGTATATTCACAGATGGCTCTCAGAGAATGGCAGAGCTGGGGCAGGCGTTTACTCAGAAGAGTTGAGCCTATCCGGTGTACTGAGGTTAGGGAAGTTTGTGTCTGTATACCAGGCGGAAATGCTTGATGTGGTGCATGCACTGGATCACCTGATAGATGCTCGGGTCAATGGCAAGAAAATTGTCATTGCCCTTGACAAACAGTCGGTGGTTAGGTGCACGCAACGTATAGTCATTACTTCATTATTTCTTTCCCCTATTATGTATTTTCCTTTAACCTTTCTTCGGAACACACCTAACCCCTATCTGGCATCCTTGGGGGTCTCAATACAAAAAAACTCAAAAACAGTCGGTTATAGTTCATATCTCTCCCGAATTAATCCCTAAGGAAGTCAAATATATTAGCTGATGCTATAATTTCTTGCTGTTCAATATTTCTTCCGAACACATTCGTCCCTATTCGCCATCCTTCTAATGATCCCCATACAAAAATCACAAAAACTGTTGGTTATAATTTATATCTCTCTCGAATTGCTCTCCAGAGGAGTTATATATATGAGCTGATCCTATCATTTTTTACCCTTTAACATATCTTTTGAACACACATTCTCCGTATCTGCAACCTTTGTGGAGGCCCCATAAAAAGACATAAAACGCTGCTAAATTTTCTGCTTGACTGCTAGCTGAACCAGAAATGCAGGCATTAACAGTGCAAGCCTTAAGGGGGTCTTCTCATTGAGCAACTTTTTTTTTCAACTTTTTTTTTTGCATTTATTTATAGCTTGGGTAGTTGTGAATATGCCTCTAAAAGGATTTTTAGAAATTCGAAATACTTTAGAAGATTCAGCCTTTTTTGTGAAGCAAGGTATGATGGACAAGAAGGTGATGGAGGTAATAAAACCAGCTTACGAAGCGCTGTCGGCAGATAATTTGCTTGAAAGATGCCTTGGATCTGAAACTCAGAATTCCAATGAGTCCTACAATTCTGTTCTTTGGTCACTTTCGCCCAAACACATCAACTCAGGCGCACGCACCATCGAAGTGGCCAATTTCATTGCAACGTGCCTCTTCAACGACGGTTTTATACCCATACTTAAAATTATGGGTTTGATGGGTATTGCGATTGGCAAAAACGCATACGAATACGCACTATCTCGCAATGAAGACAGATTGAACCGATCAGAGACTCGAGCTGCGGCATCATCAAAAGCTGGCAGAACGGCTCGCAGAGCAGAGAGGGCAGCAGAAAGCAGTTTCTACGAAAAAGAGGAAGGTGGCCTGTATGGAGCTGGCATCGCCGACTAATATTTGTAAGTAAAAATTGTCAGCTCTTTAAAACTGCATTTAAACATTTTTGATTTTTTTTTTTTTTTTTCCCAAAAAAATTACTTCAAACTTTAAACGCGTTTATCTCGAACCCACGTTTTTCGAACTGGCGGCCATGATATCTCCAGTTCAACTGAACCGATTTTCATGAAACAAAGTGAAATCGACGCAGAATTGTCACCATTCTCGGGTGAACCTCGACCATAATTTTAAAAAATTTTGTACTATTTTTTTTTACACTAAACTACAAAAAAAAACCCGAAATTGAAATTTTTTTTTTTGAATGGCCGCCATTTTGTCAAAAAAAAATCACAAAATTAAGCTTAAGGTTCACCCGAAAATTACATATATACTGATTATAACCCCGTTTTTTTTTTCATTTCAGACGCTCCGGAGACCCGGAATCGTGGCCGCCGTGACGACACCTTTTTTTTTCACCACCAACTTTGAAGTCTCATTACTTTTTGAACAGCCCACGTATCGAGGCAAAAAAAATTTTTTTATTTACTTTGAACCATTTGTAATACAATAAATAAAAAAAGTTTTCAATTACTCTTTGCGTTTTCAAATAAGAATTTTTTTAAAAAGGGTCCAAAAAACGGGTTTTGAATGAGAAGACCGCCTTAACAGAACTAACGTTAACAGTGATGTCATTAACGGTAGTGACGATATAACATTGCTGACGTTAACAGTGCTGAGGCGAATTGGCAACTTTTACCACTATCAAAAAGTATTTTAACGCGCCTAAATAAGTTACACTTCAAAAAGTTATAATATTGCTTTTGGAAAAATTATTGAAGCAAATAACTGTTTTAAAATTTTTCTTGCAGCTTGTATGAATTTGTATTCATTTATTTGTTCACTTGTTATTACGTAGTCTTAATATTCTATTTGATTTATATATGTATATGTATATATAAATACGTAATGTTTTAAAGTCATGCCAAATTATGTCTAATGCTATAATAAGATATTTAATCTAATAAATGAATGAATGAAATGCATAATATAACAAAAACTCAAAATACAATTTAAAAATATTTCTGACCGTTCATTATATTACGAATGAATATTATTTTCTTACCCATTTATTGAATTTCCTTATATGTACAAGCATGAGCCGAACAGTGCGGATTGCGTAAAATATTCACCAACATCAAACATTTCAGAAAATGGAATTTCATAGCACATGTATTTTTAATGCTCATTCCAGAATCATACGTATTTATATTAGCATGTAAAATCAGCATTTATATTCAGAATTTTAAGTACAATTGAATAACGACATAAGAATCTATCCAATGAATGCAAAATTGATTCATAAATAAAATTTTTAATTTGCATTCAGTTAAAAAAAAAATTGATTAATTATTTATTTTCGTTATTCAGAATAATGAATAAATGTTTTTATTCATATGAGTAAATCATGAATATGATGAATGTAAATCACAAAGCATTTAAAATTTTCAATTTTTTGTTTTTTTATCCGTTATTCATTTTATATTCATTATTCATTGGTTTATCATTATTTATATTAATTCATTATTAACTTTTTATCCGTAACTTCGGTTTGAATGAATAACAAATGAATAACAAATAAATAATGAATAACAAATGAATAATGAATAAAAAATCAATATATAACAAAAAAGGCCGAAAAACAACAACATAAAAAATTAATAATGAATAAAAATTAACAATAATAACAAATGAATTATAAACAAAGAAAATGAATAATGGATAAAAAAAGAATAATTGAAAATTCTGAAATTCTTTGCGAATTGCATTCTTTTTGAATAGCATTCATATGTATAAAAAAATTGATTCATTATTCTATCTGGCATCCTTGGGGGTCTCAATACAAAAAAACTCAAAAACAGTCGGTTATAGTTCATATCTCTCCCGAATTAATCCCTAAGGAAGTCAAATATATTAGCTGATGCTATAATTTCTTGCTGTTCAATATTTCTTCCGAACACATTCGTCCCTATTCGCCATCCTTCTAATGATCCCCATACAAAAATCACAAAAACTGTTGGTTATAATTTATATCTCTCTCGAATTGCTCTCCAGAGGAGTTATATATATGAGCTGATCCTATCATTTTTTACCCTTTAACATATCTTTTGAACACACATTCTCCGTATCTGCAACCTTTGTGGAGGCCCCATAAAAAGACATAAAACGCTGCTAAATTTTCTGCTTGACTGCTAGCTGAACCAGAAATGCAGGCATTAACAGTGCAAGCCTTAAGGGGGTCTTCTCATTGAGCAACTTTTTTTTTCAACTTTTTTTTTTGCATTTATTTATAGCTTGGGTAGTTGTGAATATGCCTCTAAAAGGATTTTTAGAAATTCGAAATACTTTAGAAGATTCAGCCTTTTTTGTGAAGCAAGGTATGATGGACAAGAAGGTGATGGAGGTAATAAAACCAGCTTACGAAGCGCTGTCGGCAGATAATTTGCTTGAAAGATGCCTTGGATCTGAAACTCAGAATTCCAATGAGTCCTACAATTCTGTTCTTTGGTCACTTTCGCCCAAACACATCAACTCAGGCGCACGCACCATCGAAGTGGCCAATTTCATTGCAACGTGCCTCTTCAACGACGGTTTTATACCCATACTTAAAATTATGGGTTTGATGGGTATTGCGATTGGCAAAAACGCATACGAATACGCACTATCTCGCAATGAAGACAGATTGAACCGATCAGAGACTCGAGCTGCGGCATCATCAAAAGCTGGCAGAACGGCTCGCAGAGCAGAGAGGGCAGCAGAAAGCAGTTTCTACGAAAAAGAGGAAGGTGGCCTGTATGGAGCTGGCATCGCCGACTAATATTTGTAAGTAAAAATTGTCAGCTCTTTAAAACTGCATTTAAACATTTTTGATTTTTTTTTTTTTTTTTCCCAAAAAAATTACTTCAAACTTTAAACGCGTTTATCTCGAACCCACGTTTTTCGAACTGGCGGCCATGATATCTCCAGTTCAACTGAACCGATTTTCATGAAACAAAGTGAAATCGACGCAGAATTGTCACCATTCTCGGGTGAACCTCGACCATAATTTTAAAAAATTTTGTACTATTTTTTTTTACACTAAACTACAAAAAAAAACCCGAAATTGAAATTTTTTTTTTTGAATGGCCGCCATTTTGTCAAAAAAAAATCACAAAATTAAGCTTAAGGTTCACCCGAAAATTACATATATACTGATTATAACCCCGTTTTTTTTTTCATTTCAGACGCTCCGGAGACCCGGAATCGTGGCCGCCGTGACGACACCTTTTTTTTTCACCACCAACTTTGAAGTCTCATTACTTTTTGAACAGCCCACGTATCGAGGCAAAAAAAATTTTTTTATTTACTTTGAACCATTTGTAATACAATAAATAAAAAAAGTTTTCAATTACTCTTTGCGTTTTCAAATAAGAATTTTTTTAAAAAGGGTCCAAAAAACGGGTTTTGAATGAGAAGACCGCCTTAACAGAACTAACGTTAACAGTGATGTCATTAACGGTAGTGACGATATAACATTGCTGACGTTAACAGTGCTGAGGCGAATTGGCAACTTTTACCACTATCAAAAAGTATTTTAACGCGCCTAAATAAGTTACACTTCAAAAAGTTATAATATTGCTTTTGGAAAAATTATTGAAGCAAATAACTGTTTTAAAATTTTTCTTGCAGCTTGTATGAATTTGTATTCATTTATTTGTTCACTTGTTATTACGTAGTCTTAATATTCTATTTGATTTATATATGTATATGTATATATAAATACGTAATGTTTTAAAGTCATGCCAAATTATGTCTAATGCTATAATAAGATATTTAATCTAATAAATGAATGAATGAAATGCATAATATAACAAAAACTCAAAATACAATTTAAAAATATTTCTGACCGTTCATTATATTACGAATGAATATTATTTTCTTACCCATTTATTGAATTTCCTTATATGTACAAGCATGAGCCGAACAGTGCGGATTGCGTAAAATATTCACCAACATCAAACATTTCAGAAAATGGAATTTCATAGCACATGTATTTTTAATGCTCATTCCAGAATCATACGTATTTATATTAGCATGTAAAATCAGCATTTATATTCAGAATTTTAAGTACAATTGAATAACGACATAAGAATCTATCCAATGAATGCAAAATTGATTCATAAATAAAATTTTTAATTTGCATTCAGTTAAAAAAAAAATTGATTAATTATTTATTTTCGTTATTCAGAATAATGAATAAATGTTTTTATTCATATGAGTAAATCATGAATATGATGAATGTAAATCACAAAGCATTTAAAATTTTCAATTTTTTGTTTTTTTATCCGTTATTCATTTTATATTCATTATTCATTGGTTTATCATTATTTATATTAATTCATTATTAACTTTTTATCCGTAACTTCGGTTTGAATGAATAACAAATGAATAACAAATAAATAATGAATAACAAATGAATAATGAATAAAAAATCAATATATAACAAAAAAGGCCGAAAAACAACAACATAAAAAATTAATAATGAATAAAAATTAACAATAATAACAAATGAATTATAAACAAAGAAAATGAATAATGGATAAAAAAAGAATAATTGAAAATTCTGAAATTCTTTGCGAATTGCATTCTTTTTGAATAGCATTCATATGTATAAAAAAATTGATTCATTATTCTATCTGGCATCCTTGGGGGTCTCAATACAAAAAAACTCAAAAACAGTCGGTTATAGTTCATATCTCTCCCGAATTAATCCCTAAGGAAGTCAAATATATTAGCTGATGCTATAATTTCTTGCTGTTCAATATTTCTTCCGAACACATTCGTCCCTATTCGCCATCCTTCTAATGATCCCCATACAAAAATCACAAAAACTGTTGGTTATAATTTATATCTCTCTCGAATTGCTCTCCAGAGGAGTTATATATATGAGCTGATCCTATCATTTTTTACCCTTTAACATATCTTTTGAACACACATTCTCCGTATCTGCAACCTTTGTGGAGGCCCCATAAAAAGACATAAAACGCTGCTAAATTTTCTGCTTGACTGCTAGCTGAACCAGAAATGCAGGCATTAACAGTGCAAGCCTTAAGGGGGTCTTCTCATTGAGCAACTTTTTTTTTTGCATTTATTTATAGCTTGGGTAGTTGTGAATATGCCTCTAAAAGGATTTTTAGAAATTCGAAATACTTTAGAAGATTCAGCCTTTTTTGTGAAGCAAGGTATGATGGACAAGAAGGTGATGGAGGTAATAAAACCAGCTTACGAAGCGCTGTCGGCAGATAATTTGCTTGAAAGATGCCTTGGATCTGAAACTCAGAATTCCAATGAGTCCTACAATTCTGTTCTTTGGTCACTTTCGCCCAAACACATCAACTCAGGCGCACGCACCATCGAAGTGGCCAATTTCATTGCAACGTGCCTCTTCAACGACGGTTTTATACCCATACTTAAAATTATGGGTTTGATGGGTATTGCGATTGGCAAAAACGCATACGAATACGCACTATCTCGCAATGAAGACAGATTGAACCGATCAGAGACTCGAGCTGCGGCATCATCAAAAGCTGGCAGAACGGCTCGCAGAGCAGAGAGGGCAGCAGAAAGCAGTTTCTACGAAAAAGAGGAAGGTGGCCTGTATGGAGCTGGCATCGCCGACTAATATTTGTAAGTAAAAATTGTCAGCTCTTTAAAACTGCATTTAAACATTTTTGATTTTTTTTTTTTTTTTTCCCAAAAAAATTACTTCAAACTTTAAACGCGTTTATCTCGAACCCACGTTTTTCGAACTGGCGGCCATGATATCTCCAGTTCAACTGAACCGATTTTCATGAAACAAAGTGAAATCGACGCAGAATTGTCACCATTCTCGGGTGAACCTCGACCATAATTTTAAAAAATTTTGTACTATTTTTTTTTACACTAAACTACAAAAAAAAACCCGAAATTGAAATTTTTTTTTTTGAATGGCCGCCATTTTGTCAAAAAAAAATCACAAAATTAAGCTTAAGGTTCACCCGAAAATTACATATATACTGATTATAACCCCGTTTTTTTTTTCATTTCAGACGCTCCGGAGACCCGGAATCGTGGCCGCCGTGACGACACCTTTTTTTTTCACCACCAACTTTGAAGTCTCATTACTTTTTGAACAGCCCACGTATCGAGGCAAAAAAAATTTTTTATTTACTTTGAACCATTTGTAATACAATAAATAAAAAAAGTTTTCAATTACTCTTTGCGTTTTCAAATAAGAATTTTTTTAAAAAGGGTCCAAAAAACGGGTTTTGAATGAGAAGACCGCCTTAACAGAACTAACGTTAACAGTGATGTCATTAACGGTAGTGACGATATAACATTGCTGACGTTAACAGTGCTGAGGCGAATTGGCAACTTTTACCACTATCAAAAAGTATTTTAACGCGCCTAAATAAGTTACACTTCAAAAAGTTATAATATTGCTTTTGGAAAAATTATTGAAGCAAATAACTGTTTTAAAATTTTTCTTGCAGCTTGTATGAATTTGTATTCATTTATTTGTTCACTTGTTATTACGTAGTCTTAATATTCTATTTGATTTATATATGTATATGTATATATAAATACGTAATGTTTTAAAGTCATGCCAAATTATGTCTAATGCTATAATAAGATATTTAATCTAATAAATGAATGAATGAAATGCATAATATAACAAAAACTCAAAATACAATTTAAAAATATTTCTGACCGTTCATTATATTACGAATGAATATTATTTTCTTACCCATTTATTGAATTTCCTTATATGTACAAGCATGAGCCGAACAGTGCGGATTGCGTAAAATATTCACCAACATCAAACATTTCAGAAAATGGAATTTCATAGCACATGTATTTTTAATGCTCATTCCAGAATCATACGTATTTATATTAGCATGTAAAATCAGCATTTATATTCAGAATTTTAAGTACAATTGAATAACGACATAAGAATCTATCCAATGAATGCAAAATTGATTCATAAATAAAATTTTTAATTTGCATTCAGTTAAAAAAAAAATTGATTAATTATTTATTTTCGTTATTCAGAATAATGAATAAATGTTTTTATTCATATGAGTAAATCATGAATATGATGAATGTAAATCACAAAGCATTTAAAATTTTCAATTTTTTGTTTTTTTATCCGTTATTCATTTTTTATTCATTATTCATTGGTTTATCATTATTTATATTAATTCATTATTAACTTTTTATCCGTAACTTCGGTTTGAATGAATAACAAATGAATAACAAATAAATAATGAATAACAAATGAATAATGAATAAAAAATCAATATATAACAAAAAAGGCCGAAAAACAACAACATAAAAAATTAATAATGAATAAAAATTAACAATAATAACAAATGAATTATAAACAAAGAAAATGAATAATGGATAAAAAAAGAATAATTGAAAATTCTGAAATTCTTTGCGAATTGCATTCTTTTTGAATAGCATTCATATGTATAAAAAATTGATTCATTATTCTAAATAACTAAAATGAATAATTGAAATCAATTTTTCAAAATTGAATGTGAGTTAAAATTTTTTTGATGAATCCATTTTGCATTCATTGAATGTATTCTTATTTCGGGTTCTTATAAAATCAAATTGAATGCATTCCTTTACAGCTCTGCATGCTATACATGAATATTGTATATTTCCAAATTTTTTTAAACTAGCAAATGCTTTTAAGTCTTAAAGATAATATTATCTTGTTCCTAAAGTTTTAATAATACAAGGCATCAAAACTCCAACTTTTGAATTAGTGCTCGGAATTTCGCTGATTACGAATCTGTAGTCTATTTCTCTTTACCAAATCTATTTGTGCCATGTTCTGGACCAGCCTGTGCCTCTTCCAATAGGAGTTATTTTCCTTTTTCCTGACTTCGTCTCCAGATTGTATTGCAGGAACTTTTTGATTTTTTAATTTTACTTTTGTAAATAAAAATCGTGTTGCGTTCAAATTTTAAGGAACGGTAAGTATTTACGACGTTATTTTATGCTTTTAAATGCTACAGAGAAGAAACTTTTTTAATGTGTTACAACGTAGCATAACCTATCTCTGATTTAATTTTCCATCTGTGAAACAATATTTCAACTTTTCGAAATGATTTTTAAAATAGATTTTATCTGTTTGAATTAATATGTGAAATGAGAGTTTTTGGTCTGCAGACTCTGTATTAAAAAGTTAATTTTTAATGATTTAAAGATTTGCAGTTTTTTAGGTATATATTGCACTTCTACCTTCTTTTTTTTTTTAAATAAGGATGGAAGAATAAGACATAACAGAAAATAGTTTTGCTTATAATAGAGTCTTTTATTTTATATTTTAGAAAATTCATGAAAACATATTTGTTGTTAATCTTAAAGTATAGCATACGTTGCTAATATTAAAATTAATCTATCAAAATTTGGAAGAATAATTTAAAAAATATTATAAAAAGCTTTCAATAATTAACATACTCACAAACTTACACACAAATGCTTAAGATTAATTTTGCATACAAAAAAGTTAGTAGTATTAAATAAATTCGATTATTTATTTCTTAATAAAGTACCGACAAATAATATGTACACAGCAAATGAAGAAAGAAGCAGCGAGTGTGAGCTTAAACCTAATAACAATTTATGTGTGGCATGCATACATATGAGAAACAATAAAATTTAAATATTATACTTTTAGGCAGTAACGTTAGAGACTTACGTTATAACGCTAAATACAACTTAAAGTAAAGCTTACAACATGCTTTGTTATTTGTAAGTATATATAATCCCTAAAAGTATGCTTACATATTAGTTATTGATATATTGAATGCATTTGTTTTAATTGGTAAATACTAATGATAAAATTTACATTTGTAAGCGTTACTTTAATGCTTTAAATTTTACTTAAATATTTGAAAATATTTTGAGTCGACGATTGACGATATAAGACGATACTATGAATTTCCGCGGAAATTGAGCGCAAGATTTTAAATAAAATTGCTGAATATACCTACAAAACAAATAACAAGAGTCATAAAATTACAGTTGAATGTAAATGAATTTTGTTATTCTTATGTTTACGTATAATGCATGTTAAATTCTCTACACAGACGATTCGTAAATAACGATTTGCAACACTTTAGGCTGGTTGTTGTGAGCCTCCTTGACCTCCTTTAGTATGGCATTGGTAATGGCTTCCAGGGCTGCAATGTCACGGTCATGCTGATTCTTTTTGCCCGTATTCCACTTTGGCATGGAAACCTATGAAAAAATAAACGTTGAAGCAATAAAAGACATTAAAAAAACATAGAAATGTAGAAAACAATAATTAAAGTTACTCATACGCAGCGTTGAACTATGATTTTACACTTTTTTAGGCATCATTAAACATGAAGATGAAAAAAAAAATAAATATTAAGATTAAATTAATATTATGTGTATGGAATTTTTTTACATTATTGGGTAAAACGCTTAAAAAACTGACAAATGAGCGTTGCTTTGGGCTGTTCAACGGAGCGTATGAGTGATTGAAATGTTTATGTTATTATTGTAATAAAATGTGCGGTTAAACCGTTGCACTATGGGTACATAAGCCATAATAATATACAGGGTGTCCCGCAATTGAGTGCAACTATTTACGGAGGTGAAAGGTTATGTCGAGCTGAGCAAAAAATTGTATGGGAGGGGGAGGAGGGGGGGGGGGGTGTAGCACATTTTTAGGTGCTACAGGGTTAATTAATATTTCACGACTTTGATTCACGTTATTGTTTCTAGCACAAAAACTAAATTACGGAATAAAAAAGTTGGCTGTACTTACAAAAATTATACCTATTAGAAAATATTGGTAAATAATGACATTACAATTACTTATGCAGTAGATAATACGTTGTTTTCTAATAAGTATAACTTTTTTAGTACAGCCAACTGTTTTGTTTTTTAAGATACATTTATGTTATTGGTGTCATTGAAAAGAAAATTTCATTTATAATGCGAAATTCTGAGAAATTTGTATTCAAAGTTAAAATTTGGTAGTTTCAGCCGATTGAATTCATCTTTGAACGAGCACAGCTTGGTTTCGGTTAAGTCGGTGCTATTGGTTGAAATACCGTTAAAAAGGTGATTTTATTGTCTTTGCAATGAGCTAACAAAACATTTCCGAATGTTAAAATAGACCCCCCTCCCCCACCCAAACGATTTTTTCTCAGCTCGATATTACCTTTCACCTCCGTTAATAGTTGCACTCAATTGCGGGACACCCTGTATATAAGCATAATATAAGCTCTTTTGGATCGAAAATTCCATTCCACACATAATGTAGTCTTTTTTGTGAAAAATATATGGAGATGAAATAGTGAAGATTGAACGTATTTTTATACTATCTGTAATGAATCAAATCTCTCAAAATTAAGCTAAAATTGTCCATTTTAAAAAAACAACTTCTTATGACTTCATGGCCAATATAGGCTTCAAATATGAAGTTAGCCATCTTAACATGTCAAATGGATGGATGGATGTCAAACGATTACAAATTCAAAGTAAAAATAAACGGGAAATGAAACTTAAAAATGTTATAATATAATTTCTTTATAAACTAGTAAGATGATACTTGAAGTAAAGTCTTATGTATGGCACGCCTACTCAGGAAAAATTATACGTAAGATATTTTAAGCGATATATTTTCGGTTATGTACGCATAAGGAATAAGATAATTTGTACTTTTATTCAAAGTCATCAGGCAAAAAATTTTTTCAATAACAACGTGGTACATCTACTGAAAATAGTGTGGGTGTGATTCATGTAAATAAATATAGAATCGACCTCCGAACGTTGGTTATAGAAAAAGCAAAAAATCGAATAGTTTTTGAATGTTCAGATAATTTCAGATTTTGCAAAAAAATAAAAAGAAAAATTGTGTTTTTGAAAATCACAATGCATTTAATACCTAAATTAAAAAAAAAAAATAAAAAAACCTAACAAAATTGCCCTCTACTTTATTTCATCTAAACTATATTTGCTCGCATCGCACAGTGTTGCGTTTCATACAAGTTAGACGGAGAAAATTATTTTGTGGATTTTTTTTTAGTTTTCCATGTTTAACGCATAGGAAAGTTAAAAAAAAGTATTTCAGAAATTTTGGACAAGTGGGCGCGGCAGCCCCCATACAACTTAAACACGTTTTGTGCTATATCTTCGAAATGAAAAAAGCTACAACAACAAAACCAAAGGTAAACGCTAATTATATAACTACTACACAAATTCCAAAATTTAGACGATATCGAACAAGTGGGTGTGGCAACCCCGATACAACAAAAACACATGCAATAATTGGTTTTTATGTAAACCATTTAAGCCATGTTCCCTTTCAATGATTCGGCTAATAATTCAAAATACTTATGTAAATTCATAGTAGCTATTACTGACTGTAGTAAATTGCGTAACAGACGCTTGTCATACAGAACAAACCATTTAATATGAGATTTCCATGGATGTTGCAATTTAGTACCGAGCGAAAAAATAAAAATAAATATGATCTCAAGTCACGAGAAGCCTATTCTATTTATTATAAAAATAGACATCATAACCTTATGAATATAAAAATTTAAAGGCAGAGACAAAGCTAGTTTTTTAAAATATTTAAAAAGAAAATGTGTTTTAAATATAAAAAAAGGTACAAATAATAGATAAAATAAATTTTGTGTTATACAAAGAAACTATAAACATACTGTAGCGTTCATAACAAGTGGTCTACAGTGTTTGCGCAGCTCTTCTAAAAAATGTGGAAAAATCGTTATAGAAACAAGTGAAAAAAGGCGTATTTTCCCATACAAATTTTATTTACTTTGGTTCCACTTGATCTATCGATATGAAATTTTCATTGAAAGAAGATATGCCCCTCAATAGCCTTAATTCCGTGCCAACAAACCTGAGTTACAGATTGATCTCCGTCCAACTAGGGCATTCGAAACACTGTGCAGCGGTTTATTTTTTGTTGGTCACGGATATTGTGTAAAAGAAAACACATGTAAAGAAACTGATATTATATCCTTTCTGAAAATAACCGCCATGATAGTAATTTGTAGAATAATCGTGATGTTTTATTATTGATTGATATCTTCGGGCGAGATTCTTTACTAAATTTGGTGGAATCTTTACTTAACTCCAATGAAATACAAACATATAATTTTTTTTTTGTTGTTTTGGCCACACTGTCATACAAACAAAATTTACAATTCATCAAAAGGCAAATGTTTAGAAAGCCTTTCGAAATCTAGTTGTATCTTTTTTTTTTTTTTTGAAGCAAAGCTTTTTACACCTCGTTTTGTGATTTTTTTGATCGCACGCTTATGAGCATTCCTCCTACCAATTTGATTTTGTGCATAAAAACAAACAAACAAACAATGATAATAAGGCAACAAAAACTTTTTTGTTGTTTGGTTTTGTATTGCTTTGTTGCAAAGTCAACAATAATACAATAAAACTTAAAGAAAAAATTTGAAACAATTCAAACCAGTTGGAAGATCAAGTGGCTTTATGCAACTTGAAGTAAGTTCCAGCTGAAGCAGAATCGAATTATCTTGGGTCAGCAGCTGATATACGATTTTTAACGTGCGTACTTTCTGCAAACTTCTTTTCTTGCAAACAGCAGAAAACAATTGCAAAAAAGTCCAAACATGCTGGAACGTGAAGTGACTTGAAGTGGTTTGTAGTGGCTGAAAGTGCGTTTCAGCAGCGTTTTTTCGTATTTGTGTATTTTTACTTGTTGCCCGCCGGTTTGAGTATACACGAAATCACATGACTTTTTTGAAGATTAATTGCAAAAAAAAAAAACAAAAAAAAAATTGTTATATATACAAACACGCCCAAAATAATGAAAAACCAGTTGCAACAAGTCGGCGGCGGTAAGCGTGCACTACACGCACTACATGGCACTACAAGCTTTTCATGGCAGTTTTTACTTTCTGAGGTTTGTTATTTGCATTATCCACAAAGAGGTGACGGCCGAACAGAAAAATTAATTCAGTTGAATAATCATTCTGTTTCAGATGGGACTCGAACCTGGACTCTTTCGCATATCAATCAAGCACCTTAATCAGTATACAACGGCCCCCACTAATCTAAAAGTACTTAAATTCAAATTCTCAAACATCGGTCGGCCTACTGAAGCTAAGGTTAACTCAAAATTTTTTTTAATTGAATCAAAATGGTACTCGTGTAATACGGTTTCAAACTTTTTCTGTTTTCGTAATTAAACACTGCTTTAAACATTTACAACGTTTGGTAAAAATTTGAAAGAGACTTAACCAAATTTCCACCATTTCAAGTTGCGAACTTTGAAATTATTGTAATTTTTTTTTGAGAAAATTTTAAAGGGGCCACATATAAAAATCTTTGTTTTCATTTGTATAAAAGTTTTGTGTATAAAGTTTTCTAAATGTTTTAAAAAATTTTGTTTTTGGTCTAGGAAAATTTTTGTTTTAGGCTTAGGAGATAAAGTTTGGGAACAATATAATGCCGAAAACTCAATGCTGCGTTAGGTCAGTTGGCCGTTGACAACTCGAGTAGATATTAGACATCTGCATGAGCACATTTGTTTTGCCTGCAGCAAAGTGTACACTTTCGTACTGTACCACATTTTATAGTATCTGTCGAACTTGTGTACAGTACTTTCAAATTAAACACAGGCTGAAGCGAGTACTGTACAACATCCGGATGGATCTTAACAGAGTGTGTATACAACTTTGGAATAGTTGCATAGCTATTTGTCTTCAGACTACTTTATTGTATTTTCAAAACATAGCAAGTACATCAAGTAGATTTTGCTGTACCGCTCGAAATAGATATGAAGATCGTGTTAAAAAATCATGTCTAAAAAAATCTACTTTATTTTCAGTTTATTTTTTTTACTTTCTTTTAAAAGTATTGAAGTTTAAAAAATTTAGTTATATTTTTTTTAATGTTGGTATGAATTATTTTCACATTTTTTTATTTAATCTATCTTATATACATGTACTTGGTATACGAGCACAAGTACTCGAGGAAATTTCAAATCGAAAACACTTCGGTTTTGAGTACAGTACGTTGTCGTTGATCGTAAATACTACGAAATCGAAGCGCCAAAGAGATGAGTAGAAAATATGTTCTACTCGGTCGTGCGTTTGACATTTCTTGCTATAGCAGAGTTGTATTTTTAAAGAGAAAGAGCTTAGTATGTGGGTATTTTATAGTTTCACTGGCAAAGATAGATTTTAGTGGAATTTCATTCGTTATCGTTGGAATTTATAATGTATATAATGTTTTTTAATAATTAATGCTATTAAAGTTATAAATTGAGAGTTTTGATGAAGTAAATGAAAATAATTTATTAATCTTGAAATTATCTATATACTATATCGATAGGCGTGGGACAAGCAACTTTTGTGGGATTTCTTGCATATCTGGTTTCATTGGCATCATCCAAGTGGCAGACGCACGACCTACTAACGCAATATTGTGATTGTAAAATTCGAAGGTCATACGACAGCTCATAAAATTTTTGCAACGTCGATATAAAGTTCAATCAGCGCACGACCGATCTAATGCAGTATTGCGATTTTGGCATAAGACGTGGGCTATATGGTTAAAAATAAAAAAAAAATGGTGGGCTGCACCAAAGGTACGGCCACTAATTAACGCGTAGTCGTTGGTACACCATGAAAATGAAACAAAATTTTTACCCAGTTGAACCCACTTCATGGACCCACTTCATGGACCCACTTCATGCAAGTAGATTGGAACTGACCTAATCTGCTCTTGTGCCAAATATATAGTCCTCTTAATATTATTATAGCGTTATAGCTTATTATAGTTGGGCCTACTGCATGCAAGATAATATGAACTGATCTAATCTATTCTTTCGACAACTAGTTAGTTCAGTTCTCGTTATTATAGCGATTTTAAGTTTTATTTCCGGCTACTTTCAGCAACTTTTGGTGTCGCCCATTGCATGTAAGATGCTAAAACCTGACCTGATCTACCCTTTTGTCTAATATTTTGTCCTCTCTGTATTATTTTTTTAAAGAATATATTTTGTAAGATTATATTATACTAGTATAAAAGCCCGTCCTACGATGGGTTGGTTGCATTAACGCTCAAACAGTAAGTATTTTTTGCCATTATTACAGTGCTTTTGCAAAATACTGTTCTGAAAAATCTTTAGCCTGAAAGTTACACATAAATAAAAGGCAAGCATGTCACTGATATGTATCAAATGTATATTCTGTGCATACTTTCAGGTTGAATATTTTCCAGGAAAGTACATGTTGGGAAGAAACTGTAATAATCGCAAAAAATTATTACAGATTGAATGATATTAGGTGCAAAGCTTTTTAGACTTTAGTCTTGAATATTAAAAAGGTTGTCATTTATTTTAAAATAATCATTTTCATTAGTTTTTGATTTCACTATTGTTTTTTATCCCAGTGCGACGATAAAAAACTGATTTGTGACCGGTTAGGGTTTAATTTGAAAATTTGTGTCAAATGTTTATGTTTTTGACTACATGAACTTTGCTTAAATTGTTTTATGTGTTGAAGCTTTTGGCTAAAAAGTTGAAGACTTACCCATAGTGCAATGGCACAGAAAAAAATTATCAAAATAGAATAGAAAGCATGAGTTAATAAAAAATAAATTTGAAGAAAACAAAAAAAAAACCAGGCAGCAATTGTTAAACACTCGAATATAACACAGCAATTTGACATAACAGCATTTCAAGGACAAAATATATAGGTGGCAATGTGTTAAATAAGGATTGTATATTTTTATGTACAGCTGATATTATGTTTTATTTTGAGCTAAATGTTTTTCGAGCGTGATATCAAATGGTGTGAAAATTCAATATTTTGAGAATTGAATTGAGATTTTTGAAGGACGCACATGAAGAAGGTGAACGGACCGTTTAAAGTGCTACATGAAGAACTTAAAGCTATGTTAGTTGGTACCTTGTTCTTAAGCCTAAGCTTCTTTTTGAATGCATTTTCCTAAAAATATTATGCATGACTTGTAATAAACTTGTTAAAATTGTTAGAAGGTATAGAAAATTGTTAAATATGAGAGGGTCCAAGGAGAAAATAAGCCGAATTTAATGGAACACATTATTTGGGTTATCATACTTTTAATTTAAGGAAACAACATAACTTGAAAAGGACCTTCTCACATTGGCATATATTAGAAAAAGGAAATTTTTAAAATAATTTTATAACCAATCTTATCCAAAAAAAAAATAAGAAAATTAAAATTAAGATTAATTAAAACTTTTGACTCAATAAAAACAACCAGAGATGGTTTGTACATAGATTACAATAAGTTAAAACAAAACAGAAAAAAGATTGTTAGTCCTGCTCTTACAACCTACCGTAAGTACCCTCTGCAGTGCAGTATAATCCAGACCAGTACCAGCTGTTTCACCCAAACGACGCAAGGTTTCTGCCATAGGACCGGAAAGTTGCTAGAAAAAGGCACAAACAACAATGAAAACTTTTAATAAATATTTATTACAATTAACTTGGGCCCAGGAACAGGCTACAGAAAGTACGCCTTACCTGCAGTTTGGCCCAGCTCGTCGCATACTGGCGACGCACAAGCTCAATGATGGTTGAAGTCAGTGCCAAGCCAATCAGGATGTATAGCGTGCATAGTAGCATATAGTTGGGCTTCTCTGTGGTAGGAGTAGAAATCATATAATTATTGTTCAAATCTTAAAACAAAAAACTACACCCACTTACTGGGCACCAAGTCGCCAAAACCGATGGTGGTCATTGTAATAAAACAAAAATAGAAACCGTCAAAGAACGTCCAATCATCCTCCCAGAGCAGCAGCAGTAAAGCGCCTATAGCTAGATACACGCCCAAGAAACAGACCGCCAGCAACGCGTAGAACCACGTTTTGCCAATAAACTTTGTAAAAGAAGGTTTTTCTGCGGAAACGAAAAAAATAAAGTTCAAAAATAAATTCCCACCAACATGCTATAAATAATACAAAATTGTACAAATACTTTCAATAAATTATATTAAGCATGTACCTAAGAGTTATGAAAGAAAAAAAAAATGTGTATATTAATTATCGTAACAACTTACTCGGCATATGAGTGCCCAGCACCGATACTGCTGTCGCAAACAGGCGACCCCAGTCAGCAATTACCGTTAACGTAAAAGGAATGCCTATTAAAGCAAAACACATGCAAAAGGCGCGTCCTCCAGTGGTAACTGGAACAATGTTGCCATAACCTGGTGTGAATAATGAGTGCGTCGTCGTTCACGTGCCGAGCGGAAAGTGTAAAAATATGACTTAATTAGTTAGGTAAATTATTGCCATTGTTTTTGTTGTTGTTGTTCATTAAATACCTATCGTCGTTAATACAGTCGATGAGAAGAACACAGCTTGTAGTATACTCCAGCGCTCGTACGGCTCTGGAAAGTCTTTATCGGCTTCGATTAGCAGACCACCCTCGGCTGCTTCCTGCACCGCCTGAAAAGTAATTGTTTAAAAGAAGAAAATAAATTCATTTAAATTAATTGTTAATTTTAGTTCTCAAGATTGCACTTGGGTGTTTAGAAAATATTTGCATATATTTATATCGATATCTTAAATTGATGAAAAATTTGTGTTTATAATTTACTAGTTGGAATACCCGGCGCCGACCGGGGATGATGCAGCACTTAGGCTTTGTGCATAATGTATGGAACTTAATACAATCCACAATACACAACGATCAGTGGGTCTAATCTCAACCAAATCCTTTTTTTTTTCATTATTTCTTGCTACAAAATTCCCAATTTTAGGACTAAAGCTTCAGTCCTTAGAAAAAAGTGGTTCTTAATCCATTTAAAATTATATAATAAACCTTTTTGTCTCTTGTCACTTAGATATAATTTCACAAAGTTTTCGTGCCAAATTGTCTAGGATTTGAATTTTATCACACTTACAAATGGAGTTTCAAATGCTTAAATTTGAATATGCATGGTAAAACTTTATGCTTGCTGAAAAGTTCTTACATCTACTTGTTGTTGCAGTTATTTTTTTGCATAAATTTACGCAAGGCTTTATCCTTGACCAGAAAAGTTAGAAAAAACAATTATATTACTCCAATTATGAATTTTAAAACTGTGATATAGCTTTAAAAAAAAGTTGTTACGCCTCTTTTCTAGTCTCACCCACTTTTTGCACGGTGCTTGGAGTTGACCCTACTCACCCCTTTGCCAATTATCAATACCATAGAGTAGATATTTACTGGAGTAAAGAATTAAAATTTAACTGACACGCACCCATTGCTTCATCCTGACCAAGTTTATGGACCACGGATTGCTCATTACACCAAGAATATATGCGCAAAATTTAGCCCACGTTTCTTACTTCTTATTATTCAAAAGAATATATGTGTAGAATGAATTCGATTCTAATTAAAATGGCATGTCTCTTGTCTAATACCGCCCACTTTTATCAACAATGGACTACTAATTATTCAAAAGAATATATGTACAAAATTTTGTTGATGTCAGGCAAACAATGTTGGAGGAATTCAATTAAAATTAAAGTGCCATGCCTATGTCTAATACCGCCAACTTTTCTTGACTTAAAACTGCTCATTACACCAAAGAATATATTTGCGAAATTTGGTTAAGGTCAAGAAAACGATGTAGAAGGAGTCCGAATAAAAGTAAAGTATCACGCCTCTTGCATAATCTTGCCCAAATCTCTCAAAGAATATATGTGCAAATTTTGGTTGAACTCAGGCAAATAGTGTAGGATCAATAAGATTTAAATTGTCACGCCCCTTGTCTTATCCCACTCCCTTTTCGAGGTTTGCAACTGCTCATTATATTAAAGAATATATGTGATTTGTGGGCGGTGGTACTTTTTTCTTTATTATTCGAGATCTTAACCTTAATAACAGATGTTGTAAATTTGGTGGCCGTAGGTGTTACCGTGCCTGAGATCTTTGGAGACACCACCCCACATTGTTTAAATAACCATTATCCACAAAATGTCTTCATTGTCCATTTCTTCAATTTATTTTCACCACCTTTCTTAATTTCGTACAACAAACAAACCAATTTTGAGGGACAACATATTTTTTAAATGCTTGCTATGTATTTCAAAAAGCATGCTTCAAAAAAGAATCGATGCATGCATGCTTTCTATGTGTTCTAGCCTATTGCGTGGTGGCCACCAAAACACGAGTAACGCTCGTATAAACGATAAGAATGATCGTGGTTAGCATACATTTTTCTATACTTTTCATAAGTTTTAGTAACATGAAAGGCGTACGAACGTTACGTGTGCCACCATGGAAATACCCAGATAAACCTAACTAATTTCTTATAAAAGAGTTTATTGAGGACTTCAAAAATGTATTTAATAAAATTAATATGGCAACTGTGCCAAGTCAGAAGCACTCTGTAGATTTTAATTATGTAGGTAATTTTGGGTATTGAAACCTTCTTGACTTTTTGCCGAATAATCGAATTGTGATTCCTCGCCATGGGGATAAGTTTCCATAGACTATTGAGTGAGTTTTTCACTTTTGTAGTTTTTACTGTTTGGCTTCTTATATACCTAAACCTAAAATAAGGATCAATTCACTGTCCAACATATTTTTTCTGATAATAAAAAATCAAAATTCCTAATAAATAAACACATTGAGACTCTTGAGCATAAAGCTGAAAAAAATATTCTTTCAACTGACTTATCAACCGCATCAACGTGGAAAATCACACACTTTATATACAGTGCCGTTGCCAAACTTAATACACATAAACTTTAAAATCAACGATGCTATCTCTCTGATAAATTAAGTGATGCATATTTAAGCATTCAAATCTACATCTCTGAACGTTCAATAATAATCTTTCACAAAAAGTTGTTGGTTGATCGATATAACGCTAAGAAAGCACGTTATATTGACTGATGATGCTTCATTCAACGTTTACTAGCACTGCTAACACAGAAAGGGATTAAAGGATTTTCTGCTTTTGTTCTCTCTGCGAGGGAGATTATGATGTAATACCATTTGTGACAAAGGATTTAGCTATAATTCGGTTCTTTGGCTGCGATTACAGATGGTCATTAATTAGAACGTGAATCGCTATGAAATATATTTGGAGTCAAAAATACGTAAAGTATTTTTAATGCTTTGGAAATTGAGAAGAGTTTTTAGTGTTTGAACAAGTGTGCAGATAAGCAAGAGATAATCAAGCATTAAAATCAAGCCAACAAGCAGATATAGAACAATATTAAAGTAGTATTAAAATATGGCGTTGGTGGTGTAATGGTCAGCATAGTTGCCTTCCAAGCAGTTGATCCGGGTTCGATTCCCGGCCTACGCACATTGTTTTTATTAAATTTTTATTGTTTTTTTTTTTTTTGTTTTGTGCAACTCTGCACTTACCGACTCATATTTTGCCAATTCGAATGACAGTAGATGATCCAAATTTTTCACATTTGTATTATTAAGTATTGCACGTATGAAATTTTCTCGCTGTGTCTTCACAACATCCTTCAGATATGTTAAACGTTCCACTTCCGCTGGACGTTCGAGTTGTCTGAATATCTAAAAGAAAAATGAAAGAGAGAAAAAAAACATATATAAAAATGTTTAAAAACAAATTTAACTCAAAATTGCTGCATAACAGAAATTCTAAATATTTTTTGCACTTTGCTTTCCGTATTTGTATCTGTAAGTTATCTTTCGAGCATTTAAGTATCCATCGGATTGCATCATTTGCTGGAAAAAAACGTTGAATTAATTTAAAATTGATTGATTACTCTTGGTATTAAATTGGCTTGTTCTACTTCACCTCCTCCATAAATTGTCTGCCACACGTCGTCCTCCCACCAGCTCCCACAGTGTTAAAATTAGCGCTTATCTGCCGACCATAGATCGTTAAAAAGCCAAATATTCGTACACAAAAGCCGCATGAGAAATAAACAACGAGTTTTGTTCTCATACTTATTTTATTTTAAAAATAACGTTATTCTATCTATTGATTCGGTCGCGGTCCATTGTGCTCATTTCACATACAAATCGTTGAGCAGAGAAAGTATTTTGATTTCTTTAATTATTTATTATGAGTGCATTTCTAGACTAGACACAAACACAACATGGTTTTTGTGTATTTTTTGTTTTAATTTAATTTTTTTTTTTTTTGCAAAGTGGCTATTTGTGTATGAGATACGATGCATTGATGCAACACCGATAGATACGTAGCTGCGTTCATGTGTTTTGTAAGCTTTGCAAATAATATTTTATTATTGTTTTTATTTGTAGTTATTTTATTTTCTTATATAATACATTATACTTTTTGAAAAAATGTAAAAATTTTTAAATTTTCAATTAATTTTAAATTTTGAATAGGTTTTTGTGGTGAAATGGAAGACATTTATTTGTTGCATTTCAATAACAATTCGAGAGAAGAAAGTTTCGACAAATTTAGTTTTCGGTTTATAACATATACGAGTACCATATATTGTAGTATTTTTCGGTTAATATATTTGTTAGTATTTACTCCTCTTATCAATTTTTAAACTAAACCTTTAATATTTTTCTTGAATATTTTATTTTAATAACATTAAATGTATAGTCTGATTCGTTGTCCCGCCAATATTTGTTTCGCTTATTAGTTCGTATAACATTATATCATATTTATAATTTTAAGACTACAACTACATCAAGTGTCAGTATAGCGTGTTTTGGTAATTATAGTTGAATAGAAGAATGTATCTTGTGTTGCCTAGTCCCACGAAATTATAGCGTTTAGGACCCAAGAGTCTTAGGATCTAAGATTATTTAGTGCATTAATCGAGTATATCTCATATTATTTAGTCAGAGTAACCCATGTGAGCACCCTCAAAACATCTTTTTTTCAAATTGTTAGCGAATTGATTGCAAAACTACGAAATTTCTCCAATACTCTTCACTAAAATATGAATATATTGCAAATCCTTCGGAAGGTAAAGGGTGGTTACATTTTAAGGGCCGATGTTGATTTTGAATAAAACACAAATTATTTGGGAAATTATTGTCATTTCTTTTAATTATGATAATATTGGTATAGTTCAATTATGTATGGAACAAAATATCGGCCAAATGGTCACCGCGACCTCGGCAGCACACCTCCATCCGATGGTCCAAATTTTCGATGACGCTGAGGCATAAGTGAGGTTCTATGACGTTAATGTGCCGAATTATCTCATCCTTTAGCTCTTGAATTGTTGCTGGCTTGTCGACGTACACCTTTTCTTTCAAATAACTCCAAAGAAAGAAGTCCAACGGTGTGTCAAATCACATGATCTTGGCGGCCAATCGACATCGCCACCACGTGAGATAACACCGCCATTGAATTTGTCGCGCGAAAGAGCCATTGTTTCTTTAGCTGTGTGGCAAGTGGCACCGTCCTGTTAAAACCACATATCGTACACATCCATATCTTCCAATTCGGCCCATAAAAAGTTCGTTATCATCTCACGATAGCGAACACCATTCATAGTAACTGCCTGACCGGCCTCATTTTGGAAAAAATACGGCCCGATGATGCCGCCAGCCCATAAACCGCACCAAACAGTCACTCTTTGTAGGTGCATTGGCTTTTCGACAATCACTCTTAGATTATCATTCGCCCAAATGTGGCAGTTCTGCTTATTGACGAATCCACTGAGGTGAAAATGTGCCTCATCACTGAAGATGATTTTCTTTGGAAATTGATCATCCACTGGTGCCATTTCTTGCCACCAATCTGATCATTGACAATGATTGAAATGGTCAAGAGGCTTTAGTTCTTGAGTCAATTGCACCTTGTAAGCTTTTAAATGCAAGTCTTTATGCATAATGTTCACCAACGACGAGCGTGAGAGGTGCAATTGTTGGGCTCGACGACGAGTTGAGGTGGACGGCTCTTCAGCCACACTATCGCAAACAGCAGCAATATTTTCTGCAGTACGAGCTGTACGAGCATGCACTGGTGTTTTCACATCTCCTACAGACCCGGTTTGCTCAAATTTTTCCGATTGTACGCACATTTGGGCGATTAAATTGAACGAAAAAATCACGAAGTGTACGATATGCATTTTGATTTGAACGCCCATTTTCATAATAAGCCTGAATAATTTTAACGCTTTGCTCGATTGTGTATCTTTCCATGGTTAAAATTGAGTTAGTCTGAAATTGAGAAATGTCAAATGAAATGCAGAAAAAAACTTGAAGCTTTGGTAAGGTTTACATTCAACAATGGCCCTTAAAACTTAACCACCCTTTACATGCACTTAGTACAAATGATATGAAACAGCATAAAGTTCTTCTAATTTTAGATGCAATGATTTGGTGAAATGTAAACTCTTTTTTCGAAGATAGATTAAAGCTTTTAGTTGTTGTTCTTTTATTTTCACAGTCGGTCTCAGTTTCAGCAGTTTGCTTATATTGAACAGTTGTCTGATATTGATCTATATAGCTTTGATCTATCTTCGAGAAAAATAACTTACTTTTGACCAAATAAGTATACATCTAAAATTAGAAGAACTTTAAGCTGTTTCATATCATGTGTGCTACGTGCATGTATTTCAAAGTAATTTATTCGTTCAAAGTAATTTATTCTCTATTGAAGAGATAAATAAATATAAGCAGCTTGGTGGACTGCGATCATGCAAGGCTACTGATGATTTGGTGTAGCGACCAACGAAACAGTTCGTCTAGTCTGCTATGTGATTACTGCTCTATACAAGGGTTTTGTTGTTGTTGTTGGTTGATTTCTTCAGAAAGCAACATATACCTTAAGCTCAAAAACATAACTCTCAATATTAATAATTGCAAATGTATTGGAGATATAAAACTACAAAACATAAAACATATGAAAGGAGGTCGAAATAAATTTACATGAATAAAAAATTGATAATGAGCAATGAATAAAAAATTAAGAATGGTTAAAAACAGAATGACTGACAATTTTGAAATTCTTTGTGAATTGCATTATTTGTAAGTAGCATTCATATGATTAAAAAATAGATTATTGTGCACAGAGCTGGGTTGAAATGATTCCTTTTGGAATTAATTCCTTCTCAATTCCAATTCCTTGGAATTGGTAATTGATCATCTCAATTCCTCAGGAGTGTAATTGGAAAAATTCGTCAATTACATTTCTGAGGAATCGAGATGGCCAATTACTTACTTACTTACTTAGTTGGTCGTAACAACCCGTGTCCGCGTTTCAACCGACCTCATCAGCTCTCGCCAGGCGCCTCTGCTTTGCGCGCGCCTTCTCCAATCGGATACACCAAGTGCAGTTAGGGCTTCCTCAGCCTGGTCCATCCATCGGAGGCATGGTCTCCCTCGTCGTCGTTGACCAGCGACCCTCGCCTCAAGCACTTTTTTCGCTGGAGCTTCGTCGTTCATACGATGGACATGACCCAGCCAGCGTAGTCGCTGCACAGTTATACGCCGAACTACGTCAATGTCATCGTAGAGCTCATACAGCTCGTGGTTCATTCGGATGCGATAGTCATCGCCGACTCGAACAGGACCGAAGATTTTGCGAAGAACTTTTCTCTCGAACACCCCCAGAGCGGCTGCGTCAGTTTGCGAAACTACCCATGCCTCAGCGCCATAAAGCAGCACAGGTAGAACGAGCGTCTTGTAGAGTGTTAGTTTTGTCGATCGAGAGAGGGCTCTGGAACTTAAGTAGTTGCTTACTGAGCCCGTAGTAGCACCTATTAGCAATTATTGTTCTTCGCTTTATCTCCAGGCTGATTTCGTTTTTGGTATTAATGGCGGTGCCAAGGTAAACGAACTCCTTGACTACTTCAAATTTATAGCTGCCGGATGAAACGTGGGAGTCTAAACGCCGAGCTCCCTTGTTTGTAGACAGCATATGTTTTGTTTTGCCCTCATTTATCGTCAAACCCACTTTGGCTGATTCCTTTTCGATAGCGGCGAAAGCAGCGGTAACATCTCTCTTGGTTCTGCCGACAATATCAATATCATCAGCGTACGCAAGGAGCTGGACGCCTTTGTAGAAAATGGTGCCATTACGTGCATCGGCCTTTCGTACGATCCCCTCCATGATGATGTTGAAGAGATCGCAAGACAGTGGATCGCCTTGTCTGAAACCTCTTTCGGTATTGAAGGTTTCGGAGAGGTCATTTCCTACCTTGACGGAGCTGCGTGTGTTGCTCAACGTCATTCTGCAAAGTCTAATCAACTTTGATGCATGCGCTTTATCAATTCATCGCCGCCGGCTTTAAACAATTCAGCTGACAGGCCGTCAGCACCCGCTGCTTTGTTGTTTTTGAGTCGTTGGATAGCAACTCGAACCTCATCATGGCTAGGTGGTGGTACTTCCACTCCGTCATTGTTGATTGGTAGCTCTGGACTGCGCTCTCCATGGGCGGCATTGGTGAAATCGTCGCCAGTAAGTAAATTGGAGAAGTGCAATCTCCACAATCTCAGCACACACTGCGTATCCGTATTCAGATCTCCATTTTCGTCTTGAAACCTTGGGTTAGACGCTTAACCTGTTGATAGAATTTTCGTGCATCCTTCTTGCCCTGGTATACCTCTAGTTCCTCACGCTCACGCTTTTCCTGCTCTCTTTTCTTGCGTCTGAAAAGGCGCCTCTCTTCCTTCCTCTTTTTGCGGTAGTTTTCTCGCACGGCTCGCGTTGCAGCTGACTGCAGCGTTTTTCTATAAGCGGCGTTTTTTTCTGCAGTCGCAATTCGACACTCCTGATCATACCATTGGTTCCGAGGTTGCGGGCGCCGGAAACCAATGACTTCTTCAGCGGCCAATATGTTTTGGTTCCCGTGGGGATCGAACCCGTGTCCTCTTAAATGATAGTACAATACACTATCCACCAGACCACAAAGACTTGTAAGAAACAGTTGTTAATTCATTGTTACTTACAACAGAAGCTACGCTGCAGTAGATCGTCACCATCTATACATACCCTATAGGAACAAACTAACTTCAGATGGCCAATTACCAATTCCTAATTCCAAGTGATTGGAATTGAATTGTAAGGACTATTTTTCGCCCCAGCTCTGATTGTGTACAATGAAAATGAATTATTGAAATTAATAATTAATCAATTTTTTATAAAATTGATTGTGAATTCAAGATTTTATTATTCAATTAATTAAAATTAAAAACTAATGCGAATGTGAATATGAATTAAGAATTAAATAAATATAAATTCATTAATACAATAAATAAATCAATTAAATAATTAATCGATTTTTTAAAGATGAATATGAATTAAAATTTTAATTAATGTATTCTTATTTCATTATTCACTGATTAACTTTTTGTAAATAAAATCATATTGAATGCATTAAATAAAATGCATATATTTTTTTTTTTAATTTTTTGAAATATGATCCAAAAATGACAAATTTTTCCTGATGAAGAAATTAGAATATTCATTAACAACATCATTTCTATTAGCCGTTTCCTCTAAATTGACACATTTCTCATAATGATGTAAATTTACTGTAATTTTAGTAACACATTATTTCATTAAACAGTTTAATGAGCTAGTTCCGAAATATTTATTGTCGGAAAAAGCGTAAATTAACAGCACTTGCCTTGAATTTATGACCACAGCATACCATATGGCAAACTTAATGTTCCAGATACTTTTTTTTTTTTATAGCTCGCAGCAGTTGACAGATACGCACACGCTCGGATAAACTGGTATTTAATTTTATCGCCACTAATGTTAATAGTTTATTTATTTAAAAACTCATAAATTAAGCGAGTTTTATAAAAAATAATAAAAAAAAAACATTAAAAAGTATTCATAAATAATACTGAAGAAACAAAAACATAGAACATAAAACTGAGCAAACAATACATGAAAGAGCAACAAAAAACATCCGGTGTAATAAACTCATTAAGTAATTCAAAATAATTGAATAATCTTATGGGCATAAACGACCTTGAAGAAACCACCATCCAGACATTGGCTTCAGGTGAGCTATTTTTGCTATTTTTTTGCTCATTTTTGCTCTTTTATTTGGCTTATTTAACTGAGTTATGTTCGATCATTATTTACAATGAATAACTGGAAACTAAGCACAAACGCACTTGAAACAAACACATTTCCATTGAATGTTTGTACAATAATTTAATAATTTTGATGATTTTTAATTTTTATATTTTTTTTCTGTTGCTCTTTGTATTTTCATTTCGTATTATACTCATACAAATAGTATGTGAAATTTTTCACTAAAGTCATAAAATAAAAGAATCTCCAAAATATTCACATGCTTTAATGTGCGAGTGAGCTGCGGGATATTTTTGTATAGGAAAAACAGTTTATTTTAAGAATTCGAAGTGGGAATATTTCTGTTAAGTGGCGGCGCATCTGAGTCAGTCTATGTTATATAGAATAATTGATGCATAAATTGTAGTAGATGAAAGCAACGTTGCTGAAATAGAAAACAATCTGAAGGGGCAGTATTTGGGAGAGGGGGGACGGGGAGATATTATAAGTCTTGGTAAAAACTTATTGACAGTTTTGATGAGGATTGTGCAGTGTTTTTTTTTTATCTTATCTGGCCTCTAGATTTAAAATAAAGTTGTTTGAATCAAATATTTTGCAGTTATTTGACTAAAAGGGAGTAAAATTTAGCTTCTGTTTTGAATCATCTTAAATTTTTAATTCTCCTCTCAGATTTTTACAACATCCTAAATAATATTATCTAAAAAAAAAAACCATTAACCACAATAATAATTCCAAGTTTTGCACTTAAAAACGCTTTTGTTTGCCATTTCCACCATTTATCGCTTTTAGACTCTTGAAGTAAAAACGTTCACTCATAAATAATATTCACATTATATCTCCCGCATATTCAACACATCATAAAACATCAAGTACGCGGTTTTTGATGCCAAAAAAAAAGGCGTCATATATCTTGTTCAACACAACGATGCAACTTAAAATTAAATTTTAAAAAATAACTTACAATTGCTTTGCGAGAATAAGAAACAGCGGAGCATACTTCTCATACTCATTAACATGTCCCTAAACAAATTAATATACATAGCTTTAAAATATACACAAAAAAAAGACAGAGATAGTATCGTTAGCGCAGTCGTAGGATTTTTTGAAGTGAAACTTCTTAGGCGGCGATGTGACGATTTTTATTGAGGGAAAAATTTCAAAAAATACGTATACATGTTTATAAACATGTACGAGTAAGAAAGAAATGAAACGTTTTAGTTCATAAACAGGCAACAAAACAGTGGAACCGACACCTTGGTTGGCAGTTTTAGGGGATCGCTGGTTTCAAATCTGATTCTGACAAATTCGGTGCTGGGCCAATCACTACGTAAAAATGGGTCGCTGAATCCGAATGCGTTATCAGAAACTTAAAATTATGAAATTTTTTCTACAGGGCCGCCACCTCATAAAATCTATTTTTAAGAGCTTTAAGCCATCCATTAAATCACGTAACAGTTTCCGAGTGTCGCTGATTTCGAATCTGATGTCAGAATTTTAAAATTCAAGATGGCGAATAGAGTTGCCATCTATTTTTGAAGCGAAGCTTTTTACTCCTCGTTCTGTGATTTGCTTATAGTGAAATCTGAAAGATTTGCGACAGATTTTTTCTTGGAAATTTGATGGTTTCTTTGTTGGAAGCGCTAATTTAAACAAGAAAATTTAATACTTTAATATTACCTATATACTAAAAATATGTTTTGGTTCCCGTGGGGATCGAACCCGTGTCCTCTTGAATGATAGTACAATACACTATCCACCAGGCCACAAAGACTTGTAAAAAACAGTTGTTAATTCATTGTTACATACCCTATAGGAACAAACTAACTTGTTTTTAAAAACGACTAATTAAAAAACTAATTTAAAATAAACTAGTATATGAACTACTTTGAATTTTATTAAGGCGGCATCCACTTCAATTCTAAATAGTTTTTATTGCATTGTATATGAAGTAATTGACATACTACCTAAAAACAAGTTGAATTATATTAAGGCGGCTACTACTCTGATTTTGACATGTTTTAATTGCAAATTTTTATTAGATTACAAGTTTATATATATTTAACCTTGATATTTCATCAAATATTATAAACGTTAGGCTTTACTAACATTTTGTTTCAAAAAGACATATTTTTTATTTACGACATTGAGCTGCAATACAGACGTGGTAAGCACTCTTTAAAAATGATAAACTGCCTCAAAACCCTGTGAAACGATTAAAAATTCTTTATTATTTAAGATATTCAAATTACGAACTAGTAGTGTTTAGCAAACATTGCACAATTTGGACACTGTACGGAAATTGATTGCTTAACCATTCAGCAAACACCTTATCACTTGAGTAGTAAAGACGCACGCCTTTCCCTACGTAGCGTCGAGTCTGCTACATCACTTCATTGCGATTGACACTTAAAAGAAGCACTAAGCAAAATATCGGTGTGTCCATCGACCATTATTGATGGTTGCAAAGCGTGGAAAGTCCCGCTGACACTCTTGTTTAGCTCATATTTTGAAATGAAGCATCAAAAGCTAGCTCGTGTTAAATAACAGGCGCAGTATCCACACAATTCCAATCAATTGGATCGGCACCTTCGCTCATGTACCCTGGCGGTGGCGTGCCCGTTTTTGGAAACTGCTTCCGTGGTACGCATGCTCACATATAAGCGCAGAGTTCCTCCAGATTCTCAAACTATCACCTGTTGAAAGCAGAAATAGTCCAATAAAGAAAGGAATAATGAAATTATATCTAGCATCGCAGAGTACTTCTGTTGCGCTCCTTGAATGTAATTACTAGTCCTTTTTTGAATTAACTGGCAATGAAGTTTGGCATGAACCACTTTGAATTATTTTAAAATCAATTAAAACACCACAAAGAACGACATTTCACTGCTATCAGATTTTATATTTCAGAATTTATTTATGTCGACCAGGCATGATATTTTTTGCATGATTTATGTATTTTTCAAAACAGAGAAATAAATGATCTCTTTGATGTATAGAAATTTTAAATTTTTATGCTTTTAAATTCATCTTCAGTAAGTGGAATATTAAATAGTTTGCAATTGGTTATTTTAAAGTAATTAAAAAAAGAATTTAAATTTAACTAGTTTAACAAGTAGTTGAAAATATATGCAGACGAAAGTCAATTGACTTATTTAGCGGACATCACCATACAAAATATGTTAGTTCGTTCTATGGAAAAAAGTCAGAATTTCAACTAGTTGTGGTTGACAAAAAACTACCTTTTCAAGTACTTTTAAATTAGTTGATTTTCCTACAGGGTAGATAGACGATTGTGTATTCGCTAGGTATAAGGTGTCTCCAGCATCGCTGTGTTTGTATTGTGAATGCGTTTGTGGTGTTGTTGGTACGTAGAAAATTAGCAATGCCCACAAGTGCGTTGACAAGTGTGTTTTTAAGTGTCAAAAAAATAGATGATATCAACAATTATGGAATTAACAAGCGCATGCATGACATCGGCAAGGTATCTAAACTGTTTATTTAATTTCGTTTCGTGTGCGCTCTTTAATATATATATATAGTAGCTTCATACTAGCTCTGTATAATGTATGCATCAGTATTGCCAGCTACTGCTGATCAAAATTCGCAAAATGTGCAAAAAAAATACCCCACTAAAATCCGCAAAATTTTTTTTTTATTAAGTTAATATTATGTATAACGAAATATTAATATAATTATATTTTAATATAAATAATATAATTAGATCAATGCTAAAATAATAAGATAAAAAAAAAAATTAACAAAAAATATCAATTCTCCTGCTTGTTTCATTGTTGCTTCTATACAAGAAAAGTGTGACATTTACAGTGTTTCATGTATTCTGGCTGTTTTACATAGAACCTATCTCCAAAATTTACACAATTTATATAGCCAACAAAAATCCATGAAAATTAAAAAAAAACATGATTGGAACTGTACTTACATAATTGTATGTAACTGAAATAAAAAAGTCAAAAAAAATTTGTCTTAGTATGTTCACACTAAGGCCGAAAAGCCGCTTTGCGAACAATAATGGCTCTTCAGCTGAAACGCTACATGATATTAAGTTTTTCCCCAAATAAGAACTGCCAAATGAAAAGCTGATATTTGTTTGCTTTTCAGCGAAAAACTCTGAAAACTTAAAAAACACCCCTGATTGTGAAGTCTGATTGTGTTTTTTGGAGTAAAGTCAAAATCTATTACTAAAATCAAAGTAAAGTCAAAATTTATTACTAAAATCCAAGTTGTCACTGATATTTGACATTTCGTCTGTCTGTTTTTATTTGTTTTGATTTGTGCACAAACTTTCTTCCCAATTGGAAAATTTAATTAAAATGGAGAAAAATAAATACAACGAGCACGAGAAGTGGAGTCGAGTTCACTTCATTTCAATATTCGTCGAGTTGTGGAAGGAGAAAGCAGAGGAGTTTTGCTGTGCACGAAAAAATACGTACATATATGCCGAAATAGCGGCATGGGCTTCTGATAAGTGCGCACAAATATAACGCTTTAGCCATCGATATCCAAATAAATGGAATCATTTTTACAAGAAGAAAAGTAGTTTTAAAGAATTTTATTTACTAAGCCTAGTACAATGAAACAAAACGCTATAATAACAACCTATGACTACTGTCTGTCAAATGAAAAGCTGCTTTTCAAGTCTGAACACCTTTTTACTTTGAAATGAAGACATTTTATGACAGCAACCATTTTAAAGTAAAAAGGTGTTCAGAGTTCACAACTTGATGGGCATTTCCACGGAATAGTCTACCGAGACTGAAAATTTAAATGTAAATAAACAAATGATTGTTTCTTTTATTATATTAAAAAAATGCACAAATTTTTATAATATCTCAGTAGTTATTATGAGAAAATTGGACTGACAACCGCAAATATATTTTTCTTGGTGTTTACTACTTTAATGGCTTTTTTTATTTAGTACTTTTTGTTTATTTAATTATGTTATGGTTGCACCCATCTTATGGAATCTTTTTATAAGCAACAAATAAATACTTAAAAAAATAGAAGAGGTAAAACAAAGTCCGATTAACGGTAAATTTTAATTTTGCTTTCATTGCTATTCTAATGTCACGTTCTTCATCCTAAATCATCAATTGTTATCAGTACTTCGCGATCGTTCTAAGGAAGTGTATGAAAATTTTAATTCAAATCAAATTTGGTGTCCAATTTTAAAAAAAAAGTTACCGCGCATTAAAACCACATCAAAAATTTTATTTCGATTTACAAAGTGTGTCGCGTTCGTGATCGTAAGTGCAACTTTTTTAAAAAAAAAATCTTCTATTTTAACATGAATATTTATTTATGCACGTGCCGAACGAAGTAACGAAACATCAAAACGGTATGTAGAAGAACTTAAAAAAGATCCGGCAAAAATCAAAGTATATCGCGAAAAAGCAGCCGAGAGAATGAGAAGACGCCGCGCAGAGCTATCGAAATTGGCAAAAAAAAAAATAGCAAGGTTATGAAAGAGAAATTGGAAAAAGATCGTATAAGGCGGAGAAAGTTGCGCCACAATAAGAGAAATGATGGTAAAGAAAAAGAGAGCTTTGAACCTTATTCCTGCAAGCAAACATTTGGAAAAGCAGTAAAGAAGGCAGATAATGCATTACCAGAGGGCTTCGCCAGAAAAGTTAAAGTTATTGCAGCATTATATAAGAAGTATGTCGAACCAGTAAATGCTTCAGAAAATACGTCTAGAGTATCTTTGGAAATGGAAAACAAATTAAAAGTGGTGAAAGAGTTTTACAATCGTGAAGATATTAGCTTCCAGTCTGCAGGTAAAAAAGATACTACTATCGTTGATGAACAAATTACTGCCAAGCGGTTTATGCTAGTAACCGTATCAGAAGCCTTCGAAGTTTATAAAAAAGACGTAATTGGTGAACTTGTAAAAAAGTCAATCTTCTTCCAATATCGGCCAAGGCATATCCAACTCTCGAGCAAAATGCCACATAACATGTGTGTATGCATTTATCATGCAAATTTCCATTTTTTGCTAGAGGGTTGCGCAAAAGTTATAAAATCGTTTTTTACAATCTGTGTGCTGCAATATCATGATACAAGAATACAGGTAGAAGTGACAGTTCCTTGGCATTCCATAAGTTGTCAAAAAAAAAAATGCCAAGAAAGAGAACGTTCATTATAAGCTGTGTTTAATTCACATTGGCTGCATTCAGCGGAAAATTTGCTAAGTAGCTGTTGCGTGACTTTTGGGCTGAATGGTATGTAGCATAAAGCAGGGTTGGTATTATTGACGATTTTCCGTCATTTCCACTTTTTTGGCTGCAATTATGACCTTAGGTTTTCCTTTCAATTTTTTGTCAAAAATTACGGTTTTTGGTAAATCGCTTTTCCTTTATTATTTAAAATTTGATATTTAAGTTCAGATTCAAATTTGATTTGTGTGCTTAGAGCAGCTATATTTCGCTGTTGAGGTAAAATTTAAGTTAGAGCAATTATCAAATGCGATAAGTCCAATAGAGAAACTGACATTTAAAAATATTTGTCGATTTGCTCAAACTATTTCCTAAACTGGTTTTAGGAAACGAAGTCTTGATTCTGAAGTTTTAAATTTAGAGTTGCTGCTATTTTCAGTGATTCAGCAGAATAAGTAGAAACTGAATATTACTGCAAAACAATTTAGTCAATTAGAAGAGGAGACTAATCTTTGGCATTTTCTTTTATGCAAAAATCAATTTTTAAAATTTTGACCTAGCCTAATTCTTCAGCAAACGTTGGTCACCTTTTTTCTCAAATAAACTTAAACAAAAATCAGAGGTGCTCAAAATTTGAGCACAAAAACATTGATTTAAGAGTGAAGAATTCGTCTTGTTATAATTTGTACATAAGGAAGGAATTAACAAACAAATACAATATAATAAAAATTTAATTGAATCTTATAATTTTTTAACTTTATTAATATATTTATTTTATTTGATATTCATAACATGAATAAACTCTTAAGGTCCTATTTAATTTTTAATTAAAATCTATGTGTATAAATATGCTTATGAATAAAGAAAAATTTATTGCAAAATTACGAAATTTACAGTACGAAAATTACTTTTATTTCATATCAAGCCTGTTCGAGAGAGTGATTTTATGCTTGTTCTTCTTATCTCTTTTAAGCTAGAAAAATACGTAAACACGTTCTAGCAGCTTGTAAGTTACTACAATCAAGTACTCTACTTGCAGAGCTACTTGCAGAGCTGCTTGCATGGAAATTTCCTAAGCAGTGAATTTTTTCATTTGCTGCAAGAAATGTCAGAAAAGGGTAAAAAAGTGATGTTTTTGTAGTGCTTTTGGGAATTTTTCCGGGATTTCCTCAAGTATATAGAAGAAGCAACATTAATTACATGTTTTCCTCGTTTTCTAACTTCTTAATTTCAAGCAATACTGCAATTTCAGGGAGAACCTTCGCGATGACGAGATTTTTAAAAGAACTTCCACTTGCACATGTGGACCTGAAGCAACTTGTAGCTAATTACGAACTTTTTTGAAGACAAAATATATTCTCCACTTGCAAGTGATTACTGGAACATGTGGACACAGGATAAACAGGCTTATTGTTTATGTTTTCGCTATCGTTTATGTTTCAGAGTTTGCAAAGATGAAACACTTGCTTAAAAAATATTTCCTATTTTATTTTAATATTAATAGTGAGTATTGCAATAATAGTGAGTGATTATTAGTGGAAGTTAAGTAATTTGTTAATTCCATGTTATTTAGCAGCAAGTATAATTATATCATGGCAAAGAAGAGAGCGAGCACAATCGGCCATTGTCTTTTTTCAGAGTTTGAAATTAACCAAACATTTTCTTATTCACGTACATATATTTACCATATTTTGCTTCATTGTAAATATAATACAATGTCAGATACGTAGGGTGCCTTTTATATTTCGGGATTTGGCAACCCTGGTGTTGCAATCTGTCAACTGAAAGCTCTATCGCAAAGTTTGACATTTGTTGGCTTATACGTACTCAGAACGTTTTGACATACGAGCGCTATTTGTGTTGTTTATAGTAACTTAAAAGATTCATCTCGGTCTAAAAATCGAATTAAATCGTGAACATTTTCGTGCGATTATTTTTTACAACTTTCGACGTGAATTAACACAGCAACGGAATGGATGAACTTAATTCAATTTTTGGCGATGAAGCTCCATCAAGGACCAGTGTTTATCGATGGTATGGTGAATTCAATCGTGGTCGTAGTTCACTCCAAGACGAATTTCGTGAAGGTCGTCCGAAATCAGCTGTTGTTCCGAAAACCATTGATGCTGTGCGCGAACTGATATTGCAAGATCGTCATGTTACCTATCGTGAGATTGAGGCAACCTTAGGCATAAGTGGGACCAGCATACATTCAATATTGCATAAACATTTGACTGTCAAAAAAATTTGTTCGCGTTGGATCCCACACAATTTGTCAATCGCTCAAAAAAAGGCTCGTGTCGATTGGTCGAAGGAAATGCTCAAAAAATACGATCGCGGTGCTTCGAAACACGTCTATGACATCGTGACAGGTGATGAATCGTGGATTTACGCGTATGAGCCCGAAAGTAAACAGCAGTCGACTATATGGGTGTTTCAAGATGAGCCAAATCCAACAAAATTTGTTCGCGCACGAAGCACTTCCAAGCAAATGGTCGCTTTTTTTTCGGAAAATATGGACATGTCGCAACCGTACCACTAGAACAACGCAGAACAGTCAACTCTGAGCGGTACACAACCATTTGTTTGCCAGTTGTCTTCCAAGAAATCAGGAAAACCAACCGCCGAAGACGGATCACTCTTCACCACGACAATGCGAGCTCTCACACATCGGCTCAAACAACTGCAGTTTTGAGCACCCAAAACATCGATTTGATGGGTCATCCGCCGTATAGTCCTGACTTGGCACCGAATGACTTCTTTTTATTCCCAACCGTGAAGAATAAACTGCGTGGGCAACGATTTTCGACGCCCGAAGAAGCGGTTGCGGCATTCAGAATGCATGTTTTGGAGATACCTCAATCAGAGTGGCAAAAGTGCTTCGACAATTGGTTCAAACGCATGCAAAAGTGTATAGATCTTAACGGATAATATTTTGAAAAACAATAAAGTGATTTTCGATGATTAATATTTGTTTTTGTTCTCTAATCCCGAAATATAAAAGGCACCCCTCGTATAATAAACTATTATTAAGTAATTAGTGAAAACACAAAAATTGTTGAAAATGTAAAAGTGCAGCAATAGAACAACCTTAGCAGCTGCACTTGCATAAGACCGAAGTTAAATATATTTTCATTAACGAATTTCGTGTTATATTAATAGTAACCGCTCAGGGAACATATTGTGTAAGTGCTTTATGCTACATACCATTCAGCCCGAAAGCTGTTTAACAGCTACGTAGCAAATTTCCCGCTGAATGCAGCTAATGGGTTCTTCATGCAACACTCTTAGCTGTGTTGCATGAAGAGCTGTTTTTGACAACTTATGGTATGTCTTTAGAAGAGAAAATCAACACTTATCAATGCTACCTGGGTTCTTATATCATGCTGCAATATTGAGGATGAGAATTGTATGGCAAACGGTTGCGAAAATTGTACAAAGGATGCTAAAAATGATATCGTTCCTCTAGCATATTTATCAAAAATGGATGAAAATGTTAAATGGCAACATTAGAGATAAGTGAACGATAGAGTAATGTTAACTTTCACTGTTGCTCCGTTATCAGATATTATTCATGAATTGGAAGTGCAGCTACCAATATTTAAACGACATTTCTTTATTAAGCGAGCTCAACAAAATTATTTTGAAAACATCAAGAAAAATATAAAGCACGGGGAACTAGTCATACAAATTGATTTTGCAGAAAATTATAGGCTGATCTGCCAAAATGAAGTACAAAGTACATTTATCATAAAACCTCTCACGCACGTTATCAATCATTGTTTTACTGTTTCATCTTTTCCGAACTCTTGGAAGCTAGCTACAATAATACCAATTGCTAAAGTCAGTAATGCTTCTTCTATGCATGATTTCAGACCCATCAGTATACTTTGCTCATTCTCAAAAGTCTGCGAGTTCTTGATGTGTAAACAAATTAATGAATTCTTAGAATATCATAAACTTCTTTCACAGTACCAATCTGGCTTTCGTAGAGGGCATAGCTGTGCGACAGCTATGCTTAAGATTCAAGATGGTATTCGCATAAACTTTGATGCTGGCAACATCACACTCCTCTGTCTTCTTGACTTTTCAAAGGCGTTTGACAGTGTGAATCATGATCTTTTAGTTCGGGAACTGATAGTTTTCTTTGGGTTCAGTAATGGGGCTGCTTCGTTAATTGCAAATTATCTCCAGGGCAGGATGCAAAGAGTACAAATTGGCAATGCTTTATCTGACTTTGCAGAAATTAAAGCTGGTGTTCCTCATGGGTCTATTCTTGGACCTCTTTTATTTAGTTTATTTATTAATGACATTTTTACCACATATAATGATATGACGATGCATGCATATGCCGACGACATTCAATTGTATTCTTCAAACCGGATTGGACTACTTGAGGATCTATGCTGTAGGCTGAATGACGACCTGTGTTCTATTTCTAGGTGGGCTTTTGAAAATGATCTCTGCCTGAATGCCAACAAATCGTACATTCTTCCTATTTCCAAGGAACTACTGGACTTTAACGATATTCCGACTATTAGTCTTAATGGCAATCCTTTAAAAATAGTTGACAAAGTGAAAAATCTAGGATTTTATATTATTTCTAAACTAAATTGTACTGACCACGTGAATAACATAATTAAGCGAATTTATTACACGCTTAGATGCCTGCGGTTAACGTCTAAGCTTACCCCTACTTTGACCAAAAAAGGACTTGATATCCATCTCATTTTGCCCATAATTACTTACTCTGAGTTAGTTTACAGTAAATTGGATTCTCATGCTGAGCACACAATTCTTGTTGCGTTTAATGATTTGACTAGATATATATTTGACTTAAGATGTTTTGACCATGTATCCATAAAGAGTAGGGAAATTTTAGGCTGTAGCTTAATAGGATATTTAAATGCAAGAAACTGTATATTTCTGCACAAGTTGATAATCAATAAAACGCCATCATATCTTTTTGAAAAGCTTCGTTTCAGTGCATCGAACAGAACTTTCAACTTAATATTACCAAGATTCACTTGTTTGCAGTCTGAGCGGCTCTTTTTCATCAATGCAATCAAACTCTGGAACTCGCTTCCTTTTAACATTAAAAGTATTGTCAGCACGAGCAAGCTATCAATTATTAACTATTTCTCTAACCTTTAATTTTCTTTCCTTTTCTCTGCTATACTGTTTCAATTTCTTCCTTACCTCCATCTCTTGCTTTTTAAGTTAAGTTAAGTTTAGTTCGTTAATTTTAAAGTCTAATTTTAATTTGTCGTTTTAAGCCTAACCCTATATTTTTGGTTGATTATAATGTTTTTAAATTGTTGTACGCTAAAAGACATCTATTGATCTTACTGTACTAATGATTAGTTAAATAAATACAAATACAAAAATACAAATACAAAAAAGTGCGCACTTCAACTACAGGCAAGTTTCAATTTTTACTTGCGTAGCGTGGATGCTTGACAAAACTAAGTCATTCGCTGTAATCAGTGATGATTTAAGTCATAGCAAAATCGACGTTTACCTTTTCATAACGAAACTTGTTCAGGAGATAAAAAACCAACATGGTCATTTTGAAAATATATTTTTGTTCTCGGACGGAAGTAGTTGCCAATTTAAAAACAAATTTATTATTTGGAGCTTATCCGATTTCTTGATTCAATTCGGTTACAACACAATTAAATGGAATTATTTTGCAACCTCCCATGGAAAAGGTGCAGTTGATGGAGTTGGGGCGGTTATTAAAAGAAGAATTTGGCAAATAGCTAAAACAAAAAATATTATTTTAAGTGATGCATTTTCTTTTTTTTTTTTTGAATTTGCACAAGAGAATATAACCGGCATTTACATTATGAATATTGGTCTTGACACAATTAAAGAAATTTCGCCAAATTTAATAGAAAAATGGAAGGATATGGCAAATATTCCAGGCATCCGAAAACTGCACTCGATCTCCTGTGACGAGCACTTAAAATTAATAGTAGCTCAAACGGCGTATTCACTTAAACATAATATTACAGAATTTTGTTACTTTTCTTATATGTATTTCGTATATTTTTTTTTAATAATATTACTAATATAATACTCACAAATACTATTTACAGTGCTTTTGGTAATTAATACAATTTTGAGTTCAAATTAATTGAATTAATCTCTATCACAAACGTAATGTAAAATATGTAGCGTGCTAGATGTCACGTGCTAGATTATACTTAAGCTTAAAAAACAAAACAACGATGGTAACCATTCCAACATGACAGCTATCACTAGAAGGCCACATTGATCCATTTAAGTTTAAAGTTAATTGCTTTCAAATTTGATGTTGCGTTTCGCAGATTTCTGCATTTTTTTAGATGAAGTTGAAAACTAGTTCCATTTTTTGTCGCGTGCTAAATCGCAGGTTTATTGAAAACATAAAATCTTCAGAACCTACCTTTTGTACTAAACATTTTGCTACGAAAATGCTATCGAAAAATAAAAACAAAAATTTTTTTTCTTAATTTTCTTTATTTTTTTGCACCTCAAAGGCGTACGAATGTCGCATGCTTGACCGTGGAGATGCCCATATGCAATTCAAGTAAAATTACAAAACATGTCTTTGGTATGTTTCATAATTTTGAATGCATTTTTTCTGACAATATCAATATTTTTATGCACAAAAAAAGTGTGTTGCTTGATTGTAGAAAAGATAAAATTTGACAAAGTCTTATCATTTTTCAAAAAAAGTCGATGAAACAGTTGGAATGAATCAAACCACATCGCAACTGCCTTTGCTGCAGAAAGGACAAACGAAAGTAGCATTACTCACTAGCCTACAACGACCTTTCTACGGAATGTAGATTGCGTTTGTAATATATCTGTAATGTAGAAATGATGCATTGTTTCGTAAGGCCCTTACAAACGGCACTACCATGGCAGAATTATAAGATAGGGTCGCTTTGCTTACTGCCCTCAAGCGTCAACGAAAAGTGGATATTGAGCAGGTTGGTTAGTTGTCAAACCGACGAATTTCGTAGAAATTGCAAATGAAGAAAATATTTTATGTTTCCAAGTTGCAAATTTCACGCGGTCGCGTGTATTAAATTTGAAATAATTTGATTGAAAATATTATAAAAAAAGTGTAATAAAAACTATAAAATGTGAAAAAAGTGTTTAAATTGCAAAAAAAAACCTGTAACAGTTTTAACCTAAAAACAACAGCGAAACGTGAGCATAAAGGAATTCGCGATGAACTGCTGATTTTGACATCTAGCCCGCATTATTCTGTTTTCTACTTCTTTCCTCTCCGAGTCGGCCCTACCAAGGTTGATTGACATAAGGTTGTCACAGGGCTGATCGCACTCTCTTCTCAGTACCCATAATTGTCAAAACCAGCCAATTTTGGGAGTGACTACAAAAGAAAAACGAATGATAATAGAGAGCACTTGCAGATTTTCTATGGGTTGTCAACTTCGATTTGACAATTATGGGTACTCGCTCTCTCCCTTGCGACAACCTTATAAATCAATCTTGGGCCCTACCAAGGTTGATTTATAAGGTTGTCGCAGGGCTGATCACACTCTCTTCTCAGTACCCATAATTGTCAAAACCAGGCAATTTTGGGAATGACTACAAAAGAAAAACGGATGATAATAGAGAGCACTTGCAGATTTTCTATGAGTTGTCAACTTCGATTTGACAATTATGGGTACTCGCTCTCTCCCTTGCGACAACCTTATAAATCAACCTTGGGCCCTACCTTATAGTTCTGCCATGGGCACAACTGGGATTTTTATTTATTTTAATTATCGAGTATTCATAGAATTTCATCTTAGAAAAAATATATTATTTGTTTTATACGTCCCTGCTCATTGTAAAGGAACATTATAATTGCCCAGATTTATTTTAAGGCCTTACTGAATTTAATTTAAAATGCCTGATCAAGATACAAATCGGATTAATTTTAATCGCGATCAAATTAAATTAAATATTACGAAATTTAGCTTCAAAGAGGCGCGACGCTTACAGGGTCCAATCTATGATGTATTATTACGGGAATTATACGAGGAGTCGTGCTTGGTAACAGCTAAATACTTCAAATGTCTGGTTGCAAAGGAAGAGAAGCTAATTCAACAACATTTCACGGGTTACTACGTGCGTAATGAGCTTGAACTTTTGATGACTCTTTTTGAAAATTTTCGCCTCGCGGAGCTATCGTATAAGTTGAAAAAGGCTGGTGGCCAATTAGCTACACTAAAGATTTTTTATCAAACATTGCTGATGTCTGAACGTTATCGCAATAAATTTGAATGGCTTGTGACGGATATACATGATATAGTGATAAATATTATGAAGGCATTCGATGACGATGAAGTTTGTTTTAACGAGATAAAAATGCGAATCTATTACAAGTATGGAACCTTTCTTGAGACAACAGGTATGTGAAGGAGTAGAAGGAGAATTTGAGTTTGAAAACTTTGATTTGCAGGTGAGCGTTTGGATCGCGCTATATTCTATTTAAATAAATCTTTTGAACTGACCAAGGGTGAGTTGTGGGCACCTGATATAATGCCGGAGAAGGAAACCTACAAAACAATGTATGAAGCAATACCTCAAAAACTGGCCACAGTTCTTCTAACGCATGCGGAACGTGTCCTTAAGAGCAGTCCCGAAAAAGCTCTAGGACTAGCAAATTTTGCCGTCTCTACTTTGTCTGCAGGTAAAATTTATAATTTGCGAAATTTTTTCAGATTTCCTCAACTTACGTCTTCAGTTAGCTGGAAAGAGAACAAATACTTGGCATGCAAAGCAATTCTAACTAAAACTATTTTCGAGATTGAGTGCAAAAAGTACGATCTAGCTTTATCCGATGCCATAAAGATTCAACCGTACCTAGAGAAAGAAAAGGATCGGAGTGAGTTTTGCCGTCTACGTTGTGAACTTTTTTGGTACAAAGGTTTTTGCTTATACGGGTAATGAAAGGCTTTACAATAATGTTCAATTGTACACCAAACCAATATATTTCCTTGTCCAGTCTGCATCAGACGGAAAAAGCAATGAAATCATTGCGCATCGCCTATGAATTAGCTTACAAATATAAAATTCGTGATTTACAAGCCGAGATACTGCTTAGCGTTGGTCGTGCTTATGGCAAAAACCCAAAGCATATCAATAAAGCTCTTGAAGCTTACGCTTCAGCTCGACGCATTTTTTCCTCGCTCAATGATATGGAAAATAAAATGAAGACTACCTACTTGATGGCCAAATTGAAGGCCGATCAGTTGTTTCCACTATTTTTGAACTTGATCAAGACCAGCGACTATTGTAAATATTTCAGTTTACGAAAGTGGAAGAATCAGGTCAAGCCTTTTTGGCACGTCGATAATGATGCATATTCAATGGGAAGTGTATCTTTACGCAGCAGAGTAGTTAAGTGGTCAATGCAAAAGGGATCAGTCAACGAAAGAGCTACATTGGGAGCAACTGATGCTGAAGGTATGGGCGGAGAAGGCAAATATAAAGTATCAATGGATTTAGGCGAAGAGGAAGAAGATGAGAATTTCTTTGAGACAGTAGATAAGTTTCCTCGATTCCATTGGGATGAAAAGGAGCAAATTGCTATGCTGAATCAACCTCAAGACTTGGACTGTTTGCTTCAAGAATTTGACAACATATAGCCAGTTTTAATGGATGAAATGAAAGTAGATTTGTATATATATGTAGATGTAGATAGACTTATTAGTTGCTTTCTTAAATATTTAATTTTCACCACAAAAAGCAATACCAGCCCTACTCCATTAAAGAGTCAGAGTGATGATAGAATCGAAGTACTTCATCTTAGATTAACAAGCTGACAAAATATTTAAAAAAACTTTAGCGTCTTAAACTACTACTCAATTCTGTCATGTTAATACTAATAACACATGTATATGTATGCATGTATTAATGTTTATGTTTTCACATATATATGACAAATTCTACATCTTAATGGATCATTGAAAAATGACGTCATTAACGCCAAGCAATCAATTCGATGAAACGTGCTAGCTAGTTGATTGACAATTCTTCAGCGTGACTAAACGAATTTTTCAAAATCAGACACACTTGGAACGTATCCAAAAACTTCCTGATCGAAATTAAGACAAAGCAATTAAAACTTAATAGCTCTCTGCAACGTAAAGAAGCAGATTAAAACAAAATAGCACAAGTATAAAAAAACAATAAATAAAATAGCTTAAGGAACGTTTTTGCAGTCAGGTTGACAAACCCGAGAAACAGCCAAGATTTTTATTAAATAGTCAAAGATTTAGTCACAGCAAAAGTTTTTCTGCCATAATGTGAGCTGAACATCGTTTCATTTTATTATTCCCTAGTTAACTCAAATGAATGCGTTATTTTAGCGCTCATTAAGCTAAAATATTTTGTATCTTTTGGTTTTTTTTTTTGTGAAATTTCTTCATTATAATAGATGATTTTGAGATAACTTTATTTTCAGTTTAATGTTGCGTTGCATTTATTTACACTTAATAAAAGTGGCAACGCCAACACCAACACCAACACTTAACCCCAATAAAAATGACAGACAACGTCAACAAAAAGTGTCTGGCATAGCGAGAAGGCATTTAGCTGGCAATAAACTAATTAAGTCTGTGGAATGGCCACCGCAGTAACAACAATAAAAAGAAAACACTTAAAGAAATAAATAGAACATCACGTAAGAAAATAGACTGTAAGGTTACATTTGTATAAATATGGATCAACAGCTTCTAGCCACGTCAAAAAACAAAACTTGTGCGTATGTGTGAAATGTGTTAGTGACGTCATTAATATATTTATATTTATTTATTTGTTTATTATATTTATGAAATTTTCTACAACGCTCTCGCTTGTTTGTAAATTTATTTATATTTTTATTTCAATAGTTTATACAATAAATAAAACATATGTTAAACACAATATTTCAACCCTTCTTTTAGCTGTGCTATTTTTTGATGTATTTTATATATTACTAGCTGAATACCCGGCTTAACTCGGGAGTTGATATAAATAATTTTCGATTTCATTCTTCGATTTGAAAAAACTTTTCACAAACTTTAGAAGGAATTGTAAATGTAGCTTCAACGTCTGAAAATTATGAGAAAAAGATTTGCAAAAAAAAAAAAAATGAAAGTTGAATATAAATACACATAAAGAAGAAAAGAAGATATTTATCACCCTTCGCGCTTTGCTACGCCTTAATGTTTTTATATTTTGCCTGTCTGAAAAAATTTAAATATTTATAGACAATAAACGAAAATAAACTAAACTGTATTTTATAGTACAGCGCCCGCTGGGGTTCAAGATATAGCAAAATACATAGCGCCAAAAGACTCACCGCACCCGAAAACCACTCATACAAATCATACTTATCGGATGAGTTGTTTTGAGTTTTTTGCGGTATTTGTACAACAGCGCCCTCTGGTTTTCAAAATAGAATAAAAAAATAACGCCAAAGCCCTTCCCATACTCGATATCAAATCCTATATATCCGATATACAAATTTTTATCCTAATCGGATGAGCGGTTTTTGTTGAGTGTTTCACGATTTCTTAAGTGATTTGTACTACAGCAGCATCTGGTGTTTAAGATAGCGCAGAAAAAAAGTCCAAGATACCCACCGTATCCGAAAACTCCTATGCAAAAATTTTCACGAAAATCGGATGTACAGCTAGGAGTTTTTCGAGATTTTTAAAACATTTGTATTGCAGTGCCCTCTGGTGTTCGATATAGAACAAAATAGATAAGCCATAAAAACTACCGTACCCGAAAACCCCTAAACACAAATTTTCATGTAAATCGGATGAATGGTTTCGGAGACAAACTATAATAACAAACTTCTTGGAATCCGATCGCGATTTGAGAACCTCTACATATAAATTTTCGTGCAAATTGTATGAACGGTTTTAGACTTTTCGACATTTTTAAATCAAAATATTTGTACTACAGCACCCTCTGGTGTTCGAGATAGAACAGAGTAAATAAATTATAAAAACTCACCGTATCCGAAAATCTCTACTTACAAATTTTCATGCAAATCGTATGAACAGTTTCGGAGATAATCTAAAAAAGAATGCCTGGAACCCGATTGCAGGGGACCCCCTACAGGGTCCAACCTTTTTACTGGATAAAAAGTAGTCTATGTTATGACCGGGGATATAAGGAACCTAGATGCCAAGTTTCATTTAAATCCATTCAGTGGTTTTCGCATGATGCTTTAACAGACAGACAGACAAACATTTTTAAATTGCGATTTACGGACTACTCGTCATTCAAAATTTTTAAAATGCGATATTCGGACTCCTCGTCATTCAAAATGTCCAACGCAAAAAGAATTTAAAAAAAGTATTTCATGTACAGATTTTTTTTTTTACAATTTTATATATATATAGATTTTTATTTAAGACTCAGTATTTAATCACTCCTAATTTTGAAATAATTAAAATCATATATTAAACACTACTCACTTAGGTGGCGCTACAACTGTAAATCGGTTTTGGCCTCGTTTACGAACTTGCGCCAGCTATTTCTGTTTTCGCTTGCGGTCCTCCACTTGGTCCTTTCAGCATTCGTACTCTACTGTGTTGACAGCTGCTGGGTACCGAATCGAATATTTTCTTTGCTGAAGCTTCGCCTTCCATCCGCTAAACATAGCCAGCGAAGCCGATAAATTCTGTAGCAATATGGAATAACAGTATGACTAAATTTTTATGTTATGTTATGTTATGTTATGTTATGTTATGTTATGTTATGTTATGTTATGCTATGTTATGTTATGTTATGTTATGTTATGTTATGTTATGTTATGTTATGTTATGTTATGTTATGTTATGTTATGTTATGTTATGTTATGTTATGTTATGTTATGTTATGTTACGTTATGTTATGTTATGTTATGTTATGTTATGTTATGTTATGTTATGTTATGTTATGTTATGTTATGTTATGTTATGTTATGTTATGTTATGTTATGTTATGTTATGTTATGTTATGTTATGTTATGTTATGTTATGTTATGTTATGTTATGTTATGTTATGTTATGTTATGTTATGTTATGTTATGTTATGTTATGTTATGTTATGTTATGTTATGTTATGTTATGTTATGTTATGTTATGTTATGTTATGTTATGTTATGTTATGTTATGTTATGTTATGTTATGTTATGTTATGTTATGTTATGTTATGTTATGTTATGTTATGTTATGTTATGTTATGTTATGTTATGTTATGTTATGTTATGTTATGTTATGTTATGTTATGTTATGTTATGTTATGTTATGTTATGTTATGTTATGTGTTTATGATATATTGTTTGATGTTATGTTACGCTATGCTTTAAAAGTAATACTTTTAAATTTTTTAACTCCCAAGCGTAAGAGCCCTACATAAGAAGTTTTCACTTAAAAAACTCACTATTTTTCTTTAATGGTGGATTTGGCCAATAAATAAATAAATAAATGAAAAAGTTAAACAAACAAAAAGCATCAAGTTGTGCGACATGTTGTGTTAACAAATTTTCTTTGTTGTAATTGATCAAGTTTTATGAACAAGAGTATTTGTTATACACACACAACACGCACACTCCAATACTCACGCTTTACGTGCCTGAAATTATTTAATCCTAGTACATAGGCAAAAAAAAAAAAAAAAAATAGAGGAGTTAACGCACTTTTCTAACTTCCTGGCTTACAAATCATTTATATGCTTGACTTGATTTTATTTCATTGTGGGTGATTTTTTCTTTTAGATTTTGTTGCTATTATTTTTTTTGCTTGATTAATGATGGTTAAATTCTATCAGTCAGGAAAGTGCGAGTCCTTCAGTGTACATTTATGTGATAAAAAAACTAATGCACATCACATTGAAATGCCGGAATAATATCTTTTTGTGATTGTCATCCTTTTTGATGCTATCGTTGAATCTTTTAACATTTTTGTGCATCGTTACGTAATTTATAGAATATGAAATCAAGACATTTAGAAATGAAGAAATGACTTTCCAAACTGTAAATATGCCCTCAAGGCCAGACTATTGTTTCGATACCAAGAAATACAATATTGTAGTTGAGTGAATCCAGTTGAAACCAAATATTATTATTATCTATGTTTGTGTTATTGTTGTGATATGTTTAGATTTTTTTTTATCGTCAGAGTGTTTTCACAACTATAGTCTACATAGTATTAAATAAAATCTTTCGTTTTTTATTTATATGCATATAAATGTAGATTGCTTTTGCACATATTTTGTACATAATACTACGTTTGGTAGGCAGAAGTGTTTTTAGAACTATTCAGGGAACTATTTGTGTTTCGCTATATTTGCATATATGTTAATATTAAAGCCGTTAGTGGGCCTAGAGGTGATTGAAAAAGAAATAAATGGCATATTGCCTGAATATAAAATTACTAGGCATTTCTGATAACGTTACATAACTACTCAAATTTAGATTTACCCGAAATATTGAAATATTTAGTGAATTCAATATAATTGAGTAAAATAAATTAAGTTGTAGCCAGTGAAAAATCACGAAAACATACACCCGAATTAATACGGTCTGCCTCCATTTGCATAATTATTTTTTTTTTTCTTTAAATGTAAGCACATACTTAACCCTAAGGGACACACAAGTGCAAAATCACTCTGCCAAAAAATTTAAACTGCAAGATTTCATTTTCTTTTTGATCTTGTTCAACTATCGAGTTTCGTTGGATTTGTGTATCTAACGTAAATTTTCCCTGGAGGGGAAGAAATAATTGAGTGAGAAGAGAGTAAAAACTGAAACTCTTAATATTAATATTTCCATGTCGCATATAGTGATTTTCTATTTATCATATAAATAACTTGGGAAGAACTATTTTTAAATTTCTAATTTTTATATCTTAAAAACCAATAGGCGAATATAAATGACTGAAACGTATCTTATAGGGTATTGAACGTTCTACAAAAATATTCCTTATATTTTTTCTTCAGAAAAAAATCAATTTTAAAATAAAAAACCCCCAGCTTTTGTATTTAAAATTTATAATTTCCTAAGTTATAAGTAAATTTGTATTTAGAACAAAATTATTAACATTTGTCTTAAGAAACTAAGAATGTCAATTTAAAAATCAAATTTTCTTAAAAAAATCGAAAAGTGTGATTGTGAGGAACTCGAGGTGTACCAGGGCAAGAAGGATGCACGAAAGTTCTATCAACAAGTTTTCAAGCTAGGAGCATCCACATGTAGAGATACAAATAGAGATCTGGTTACAGATACGCAGTGTGTGCTGAGACTGTGGAAACAGCACTTCTCAAATCTACTAACTGGTGACGATTCCCCCAATGCCAACAATGGAGAAAGCAGTTTAGCACCACCAACCAACGATGACGGAGTTGAAGTACCACCACCTAGCCATGAATAGGTTCGAGTTGCTATCCAACGACTCAAAAACAATAAAGCAGCGGGTGCTGACGAACTGTCGGCTGAATTGTTTAAAACCGGCGGCGATAAATTGATTGCTAGTGCAAAGCATGCCCGACGATTGGAAGGTCAGCGTACTTTGCCCTATACTTAAGAAGGAGACCCAACAATCTGCTAACTATCGAGGTATCAGTCTTATTTCCATTAAGCCGATTACAAAAACACTGATTGGACCTTATCAGTGTGGCTTTCGACCTGGAAAATCCACCATAGACCAGATTTTCACACTACGACAAGTCCTGGAAAAAACCCACGAAAACCAAATCGACACACATCATCTCTTTATCGATTATAACACTGGGTTCGATAGCCCGAGAAGGGATTGCCTATACGCAACAATGTCTGAGTTCGGTATACCTGCAAAGTTGATTAGAATTTGCAGAATGACGTTGAGCAACACACGCAGCTCCGTCATGGTAGGAAATGACCTCTCCGAAACTTTCAATATTGAAGAAGGTTTCAGACAAGGCGATCCACTATGTTGCGATATCTTTAACATCATCATGGAGAGGATCGTACGAAAGGTCGGTGTGCATTGTAATGGCACCATTTTCCATGGACAAAGGTGTCCAGCTCCTTGCGTATGCTGATGATATTGATATTGTTGGTAGAAACAATAGAGATGTTAAAGCTGCTTTCACTGGGTTTGACGATAAATGAGGGTAAAACAAAGTATATGCTGTCACAAACAAGGGAGCGTGGCGTCTAGACTCCCCCGTTTCATCCAACAACTATAAATTCAAAGTAGTCAAGAAGTTCATATACCTTGGCACTGCCATTAACAACAACAACGATGCCAGCCTGGAGATAAAGCGAAGAACAATAATTGCAAATAGATGCTACAACGGGCTCAATAAGCAACTAAGTTCCAGACCCATGTCTCGATCGACAAAACTAACACTCTACAAGATGCTCGTTCTACCTGTGCTTCTTTAAGACGCTGAGGCATAGGTAGTTTTGCAAACTGACGCACTGAGGGTGTTCGAGAGAAAAGTTCTTCGCAAAATCTTCGGTCCTGTTCGAGTCGGCGATGAATATCGCATCCGAATGAACCACGAGTTGTATGTGCTCTACGAAGACATTGACGTAGTTCAGCGTATAACTGTGCAGCGACTACGCTGGCTGGGTCATGTCCATCGTATGGACGACGAAGGTCCAGCGAAAAAGGTGCTCGAGGCGAGGGTCGCTGGTCAACGACGATGGACCAGGCTGAGGAAGCCCTAACCGCTCTTGGTGTATCCGACTGGAGAAGACGCGCGCAAAGCAGAGGCGCCTGGCGAGAGCTGATGAGGTCGGTCGAAATCCGGACACGGGTTGTTACGACCACCTAAGTAAGTAAGTAAGTGCTCATCAAGCATTATTTTTTTGTGCAAAAAACCATCAGCCAAGCCAAGGAAAGGCTTGATAAATACTATGGGGACTCTGCAGATTCCACTGGAATGATTCTCAAGTGGTTTACTGAATTCCAATGCTGTCGTACAAGCACAAGTGGTGCTGAATCCTCTGGAAGCCCAAATGAGGTCACCACACCAGAAATGGTCACTAAAACTCACGATATCACTCACGAGGTGTTGGCCGATCGCAGAGTTAAAGTGCGCGAGATTGTTGAGACCGTAGGCATCTCATACAAATGTGTGTGGAACATTTTGCGGAATCATTTGGATATGAAAAAAAAATCCGCAAGATAGGTTCCGCGTTTGCTCACTATCGACCATAAACGCGATCGTTTGACTGATTCAAAGGCGTGTTTAGCGACGTTGAACAAAGGTAAGAAGGATTTTTTCCATCAATTAGTAGCCGTGGACAAAACATGAATCCATCACTACACCCAAGAGAAAAAGGAACAGTCGAAACAGTGAACGTCACTGACCGAATGTGTTCCGAAGAAGGAGAAGACTGTGCTATCGGCCGGAAAGGTTATGACGACAGTATTTTTGGATGAACGCAGTATAATCTACATCGATTACCTTCCACCGAAATGAACGATCAATGACGAATACTATGCAGCTGAATTGGACCGTTTCACCGACACTTTGAAAGAGAAACGTCCCCATTTGGTGAGGACACTTGCTCTTCCAAGAGTGCTCTTCCAATCAAGACAATGCGCGCGCTCAAATTCCATGAATTGAAGTATGAATTGCTTCCTCTGCTGATTTGGCACCTAGTGACTATTTTCTGTTTCCAAACCTGAAGAAATTGCTCGGCGTAAAGAGATTTACCACCAGAGAGGAGCTTAGCACACACACACAGAGGCCTTTTTTGAGGATCAAAAAATTGGAGGAACGTTGGACGAAGTGTATCGAGCTAAAAGGAGACTATATTGAGAAATAAAACGTTTTTTTGTCGTAAAAATTATTACTTGTTTAATTTTTCACTGAATTATCAAACAACTACATGACTACATGACTTGCACAACCCCTATTCGACTTCAGTGACCAGTTTAGGAGCTGACAATTTGGAATAAGCCCTTGTTTTCCGTAAATAATTTATATTAACAATTTCAGCAATTTTCCGCTGCGACAGTTCATTCATATAGTGATGAATCACTGATTCACATTACGCAATCGTTGTACGGCGACCCATATTAGAAAATAGACGTAGTGACCCTTTGACTTTTGCGATAGGACTAAAAAAAGGTAAAACCAAATTTTAAATGAGATTCAGAGGCCATACAAAGTAAGCAAGCAATCATCGAATTTATAGTTAGTTGCCGAAGAGTGAATTTTGTATGTGCATAAAAAAAAGCTGTGAAATGAAAGTAAGCAGTATTTGTTGTTTTCTTAATTTTAAGCTATTTCAATGACTATTTTCACAATAAATGACTACGTTTTGCTATACTAAACTTTTCGATCTTTCAAATGATGCCGAATTTGTTTTATATTCCTATTAGTTTTATTGTTATAGAGCCTTAAAGTTGAAAGTATGCACTGCATAAAATAAGCTGCGAGTCACTGTATGTGTTGTCATCAAGATACTGAATTGATTTTGAAGTTTTAACAAAAATCATGAATTGAAATATTTCATTTGGTAAAAAGCTTTATTACTGTCATATTTATCCTGCAATAAATAATGTATTATTGGCCGCTATAAATATATGAATATTTGATTGAGAAAAAAAAAATGTTATTGCTTCATAATACAAATGAAAACGATGAACATAATATATCGGTTTAAGCAACTTCCCTTGGTAACAAAAGCCATCCTTCATCTTATTTGTACCAGAACATGTGTTGATTCTTTAGCATTGTTGTGTGAGTTTTCTTATTTTATTGCTTTTTAAGAAAATGATTGCTAGGGTTTCCCTACTATACCGTCAACTAGCAAAGGGTGACATAAAAACATAAAATTATCTGAAAATAAATTGGTTCTTTTGTATTCATACAGGAATTTGGGTCAATTTGTTGGGGAATCACGAATGATTTCTAACAAAATTTGCATGAATTTCATTCCAGCACATATATAAAATAAGTTGAAATTAAGTTTTGGAAATATTCCAAGCAATATTATAATAACAATAGACAACACTTTTGCGTATAAAAAAAAACAAGAACTTGAAGAAGTTTTCATGAACTTGAAGAATGAAGAATGTTATAATTTTTCCAAAGTTAATAGTTTTTCGCAATCATACTATGTGAACTTTCTTCTCTTGCCTCATGCAAACATTAGTCATGCTTTGCCGTATGTCTTAATAACTTTTGACATTGTTTAGACGGGGTTGCTACAGATGTACATGAAGCAAAGAGACAGATTTTATCAAAAAATAAATTGTAATTAATGCGAAAATTTCAAGAAAGAATGCCGAAAAAAAGTAAATTAAAGCTTCACACCATATAAATCATCATTTCGGTTTGCAAGTATTTCACTGTTCCAGATGATAGATTCAACAAAGCAACAGGCATAAAATGAATAATAAAAAAAAAAGAGATCACGTTTTGGAGACTTAAAAAGTCATAAATCAGGAAAATTCGTATGGAACACATAATGAATATTAAAAAGAACCTCCTCCATTTTGAAGTCGGTTAAAAATAGCACGAGCGCAAACAGACGAAGCGTTAAAATGCCAGAGCTACGCGTCCAAGCGACTATATGTCTATCGACACAACCCAATCCATCTCTTTAGCCACAGATTATTCATTCAGCAGAGTCAATAAATAAACAACAAAAAAAAGTTTATGAACAAAACAGTTGTGGCTAAACTTTTACATCAGGCCCCATGGCAACCCTTAAACAATAAATGATTAAAATGCTTGTATACAGAATCCCAGCCAGCATTTTGTATCGCGGAAGAGCTAAAAACGAATCTTCTTCAAGAACAATTTTTCGCCGGCGAGCTCGCTTTTTTATTGCTTTCTGCTCTCTCGTGGGGAAAAAAAGTCCATCATGGCGAAATATTCTAGAAGAGCAGAAAATTATTCTTACTGAGGAGCAGAAAATGAGTCTTTCTATTGAGCAGAAATTTTTGAAATGCCTCAATGATATCGCCTTTTTTTCGCCTAGACGAAAAAAGGGGTAAACTGTGGTGATTTGATTTTGAAAAAAAAAATGTGTCACCCAGAAGTAACGATAGCGAATCAATTTCTTCGCAAAAGGAATCTCGCCTAAATATCTTCCAAAAGCTTCGCTTTCGCCTCGCCCCGGCGAAAGGAATTTTTTAATTTTTACAAATTCAGTGCTGGGCCGAACGCTGAATCCGAAAAATGGTTTGCTGAATCCGAATCAGTTGTTAGAATATCTAAATTACAAAAATTCGCCAAAATACAAAAAAAAAAAATCAATCCAATCAGATATCTTGGTTTTTAAAATATTAGATTCAAGATCAGCAATCCCCCAAAACTGCTAGATAATATTTACAACTCTTAAAAATACATTTTATGAGGTGACATGCCCTTTTGAAAAAAAAACAATTACATAATTTTGAAATTCAGATTCATATAATTGATAATTCCAAGAAAAAATTACGTTTCTGGTGGAGCAAATAAATCCATACTGAGTCATCTAAAAAAAAAAAATTGTTAATTTAAAGACCAAAGTCTTGGGATCGTCGTGGCCCGATTTTTAAATTTTTGATTTTAAAAAAAATTGTTTGAGCTTAAAGTTGAAAGCCCTAAACTTAATGACATTTTATGGTCAAAATCATTGATTTTTTTCCTTGTGAATGAAAAAATCAAAATCGGGCCACGGTGATCCCAAGAGTTAGGCCTTTAAATTAACCACAAACTTTTTTTTCAGATGACCCGATATGGATTTAATTGTCCCACCGGAATTTTTGAACGCCAATTTGCAACGCCACCTGTGGGCTTACGTGTACATGCATTTTTTAAAATTTTTTTTTGTTTTCTTGAAAACTTGATTAAAAAAATAAAAAAAGTTTTTATAAATACCTGCAGTAGTTTTTTTTAATCAGCCTTTAAAAGTCGCCTTTAAAAACACGCCTCAACCCGGAACAGTCGCCTTCAAACACACACACATATTTATTAAACGTGCAATCTTACATTTTTCTCCTCTTTGAGCCATTCTTAAAGAAATTCTTAAATAAAAATCCATTTTTCAAACCAAAATGTTTACTTTCCAAAAATTTGTTACGATAAAAGACAGGGAAATGTATCTGTTATTCTGTTGTCATTCATAACAGATTTTGCCATGCCGAATACCAATTTAAGATATTGTAAAAGATTTTTTGACATTTCGAAAAATCTGCTATGATTCATAACAGATTTCATAAAAGATTGTCGTGCAGAATACGAATTTTTGTCTCGTAACAGATTTTTTGACAGCTCAAAAATTTGTATGGGAAATTATAACAGAATAATAGAATTTTTTCATAACAGATTGTGCCGAATAGACCCAATTACGTTTTGAACAAAAATATTAAAAATTTTTTTTAATTAATTTAAATAATTTAAAATTTTTTTTTAGGAAACTATTTCATAAGCACCTTTTATATGACAGATTTAAGGTCAAAGTGTGTTTAATATCATAATAAATTCATTATTCTATGCTTAATATGAGCTGAGAAATGTAAGTTACCAGACACGCAAGTATCGAAATTTTTAAAGTAGAACAAAAAACTTTTTTTTTAATTCAGAGGCCGACAGGAACGTACAACTCCTCACGGAATCGTCTTCAACTCGACATTGAATTGTATTCAATTAACACAATTTTACGTGATAAGTTGTACGTTCACGGAAGCGGTAATTCGGCCCCAATTCTGAGATTCAAATACACTCGACAACTTTTAATAAAAATATCAACTTTTTTAAAAATGTCGAGCAACCAGCGTTGGATCAGTTGATTTGGACTGACTCTTTATTTAGTAAATTAAGCATTATCATTTTTTTTTTTTTTTTGTAAAGTATAGAAGTTTACATTTTAAAACTATGTTTAGCTTTAAACAAAAGCTTTTATGATTACACATAAGTTTTTGAACTCAATTCATTTTTTCTTCACAAACGTCAACTCAGTCACTGTCTTAAGTATACAATAAAATACTTTTTCGGATAGCAGTAAATTAAATATCTTCCTAGAAGATCTTAATAAAATGTTCTTGAATTTTTTATTACAATTACTTCAGGCTATAATTTAAAGTAATTCTGTAGTTTAGCTCAAAATAACATAAAAAAATCAATGGAGCAATTAGCAAAAAGTGGCCACACCAAAAACGAAAAAACAAACTACTTTTAGTGGACATAATGAAGAAATTATTGATTGCGTGCGTGCCAAAAATTTCTCAGAATAGTGCCACTTCAGCAGCAGCAAAAAAGTGGCAATACAGCAAAAAAAAAATCAGATAAAATGTAGGAAAAACGCTAAAAGAAGATGATAAAAAATAGAGGATCAAAAAAAAGACCAATGATATGCCAAAAAAGCATGTTTATGTTAAGTATTTCAAATCGAAAATGGGAAAGTTCGAAGAAAATAAGCAAAAAGCATTCAACTATTAAGACAACCTCAATGAAACGACAAAATCGTGACTCCTCATATATGTATATAGAGCACTCAGTCACGTTGTCCCCAGACATATGAGCGACGCTCATCCGATTAGCACCGATTAAATTCGCTGTCAGACTCGTATTGCTTGTTACGTTGTAACAGTTTGTGACGACGATAACAACAATCATACGAGCTTTAAATAAAAAAAAAAAAAGGGCTCGGCCTAAAGCCACGTGAGATTCGACAAAGTTTTCTCATTTCTTTTTATTTCCTTTTTAGCATTACTTAACCATTTCGCAGGTGGTTTTCTTATATTGTTGCTTATAAACGAAAGCCTTTGATTATTTGTGAGTTTCAGTTCTTTAGCGGATTACATTTAAGTGAACAAAAATCATGGCAAGTAGACGTTGGAACAAAATCCCGTTTGTGCCGGATGTCATGTTGTTGTTGTTGTTGTTCTTATTGCAATACTAGTTTTGCGGTAAATTTTCAGCACCCTAAAGGTGAACTTAATGTCAACATCCGGTTGTGGGCTTAGCATCCGCTGTGGGGTGGTTTTATATGATGATAACGAGAATACGTACAATAAAACCAATTAAAGGCAAAACCATAGCATTTGTATTTCCGCAACTTATAAAGGTCAAACAACACCAAATTTGGTAAAGTTTGTACAAATTAAACTGTTGCAAAGACCAAACTTCGACTATAATTAAATTTAATTTAAGAGGAAATGATTATTTTTGGGTCGGGCGCCGAGAGTGAATTAAACTTTACACACATCCTTGAAGAATAAGATGAAGAAATCTTTTTATAGAGTTATTTTAATTTGAAAAACCAGCAATTTTTAAGCATTTAAATTAAAATTAAAAATTTTAAGAAGTATTATCCAAAAATAGCCCCTAAAAGAGGGCGTAGCTTTAGTGAAGCTATGCTTTTATAGTAAGTTCGTACCGAGTTTCATTGATGTGTGACTTATTTCGAAAGCTATACCGAAAATTTTGAGTGCTGAAAAAGTACCACGCCCCTCGTCCAACGCCCATAAAATGTTACCAGTGGAACGGCATGTGTAAATTGAGATCGAATACTGAATTCCGAGGCTGTGCGACCTATAATTCCAAAACTGTTCCATATCGATAATTTTAGGTGTATTTAAGGTGCCTTTTACGATCGGCACCAGACTTCAGAGGAACCCTCTCAAGGCTTTGGTATAAAAATTGGCTTAGCGGTTGCGGAGTCTTTACGTGACATACACATATACCCACGTACGTTATACATTAAGCTGCCTTACGCTCCTTAGAAAAAAATGTTGTTCAGTCCGTTTCTTAATAATCCATGGCTTATGATATGATGATCTCCAAAATACTTCGACTAAAAATATTGGCTGGTATAATAGTTAAAAAAAAAAACAAACGGTCACAAATAAGAGTAATGAAAAAGTTCTTTTGCATTAAAAAATCTTAAATTTTTTCCGTTGGACCAAAGATAATGCGGATTTTTATGGATTTTTATAACTTTTTTCATATTATTTTCACTAAAATTCAAATGAATTTTTTCCCATAGTACTTGTATGTCATAGAACTCAGGGTCGAATTCCATCTGACACAAGGTTTATACAATTGAATTAATTTTTCTGTTATGCCGTCATCTCTATGCAGACAATGGCAAGCCTCAGAGAGTAAAAACTGAAGTCATGAAAAGCTTCTTGAGAAAATAAGCCGTTCGGAGTCGGCATAAAACTTGTAGGTTCAGTTCTCGATCATTTGTGTTCAAACATTTCACAACACAATTCATCATACGAAGCTCGGTCAAAGTCCTTTCAAGGGCTGAAATTGGTCATTTCGTTTTGTTTTTTTTTTTTATTTGCGTGTGGTACAAGTGGGCGTGTCAAATTTTATATATATATATTGACTGCCGCTTAGAGCACCTGCATATCAAGTGTTACTATCAAAACGTGCACAACTCAGGAATAAGCATTATTTCGAAAAAGTGGGCATAGATAAGGTTCCAGAACGCCCATTTTGAAACAGTTGCCGACAGTGACCATATGAACTAAATTACCAAATCTTAGTCTTCTATGGTGAAAGCCGTCTGATATAAAGTATTTTTACTGATTTGTGGGTGGTAAAAGTGGGCGTGACAACATTTATGTATACATAGTGACCGCCACTTGAATCCATAGCACCTGCATACTAAGATTCACTATCAAAACGTGTACAACTCAGGAATAAGCATGATTTCGATAAAATGGCCGTAGATATAGTGCGGCCATGCCCATTTTTTGTACATTGACCGAGAGTAATCATATAAACTAAATTACCAAAGCTTAGTCTTTTACGGCAAAAGCCTTCTGATATAAAGCATTTTTACTGATTTGTGGGCGTTAAAATTGGGCGTGACAACATTTATATTTACACAGTGATTGCCACTTGGATCCATAGCACCTGCATTCCAAGATTCACTATAAAAACTTGAACATCACAGGAATTGATTTCTGAAAAGTGGGCGTAGATATAGTGAGACCACGCCCATTTTTTGCACAGTCACTGACAGTAACCATCTTAACAAAATTACCAAAGTGTAATTTTATACGATTTAATCCTTCTGATATATAGCAAATTTTTGGGTTTGTGTGCGGTAGAGCCAATTTGGGTTGTACGGTTGTATACGCCCCCTTGTCCAATCAAAATCAAACTTCACAGGAACACTTTCAGAATGTTGCTTCGGTATCTCTAAAAATTTCATAAAGATTGGTTCGGCGGTTTTGGAGTCTATACGTGATATACACACGTATCCATACACTTACACATACACATACATATCCACATACACACATACATACATAAATTTTTATATAAAGGGTGGTTAAATTTTAAAGGCCGATGTTGAATGTGAACCACACCTAAACGTCAAGATTTTTTCTGCATTTCATTTGTCATTTCTCAATTTCAGACTTACTCAATTTGAACCATGAAAAGGTACACAATCGAGCAATGCGCTAAAGTTATTCAGTCTTATTATGAAAATGGACGTTCAAATCAAAATGCATATTGTGCACTTCGTTATTTTTTCGGTCAATTTAATCGTCCAAATGTGCGTACAATCGGTAAAATCGTGCAAAAATTTGAGCAAACCGGGTCTGTAGAAGATGTTAAAACACCAGTGCATGCTCGTACAGCTCGTACTGCGGATTATGGGCTGGTAGCATCATCGGACCGTATTTTTTCCAAAATGAGGCCGGTCAGCCAGTTACTGTGAATGGTGTTCGCTATCGTGAGATGATAACAAACTTTATATGGCCCGAATTGGAAGATATGAATGTGGACGATAGTGGTTTCAACAGGATGGTGCCACTTGCCACACAGCTAACGAAACAATGGCTCTTTTGGGCGACAAATTCAATGGCCGTGTTATTTCATGGGGTGGCGATGTCAATTGGCCGCCCAGATCATGTGATTTGACACCGTTGGACTTCTTTCTTTGGGGTTATTTAAAAGAAAAGGTGTACGTCGATAAGCCAGCAACAGTTCGAGAGCTAAAAGATGAGATATACGTAATTCGGCACATTAACGGCATAGAACCTCACTATCGGATGGAGGTGTGCCGCCGAGGTCGCGGCGGCCATTTGGCCGATATTTTGTTCCATACATAATTAAATCATACCAATATTATCATAATAAAAAGAAATGACAGCAATTTCTTAAATGATTTGAATTTTATTCAAAATCAACATCGGCCCTTAAAATTTAACCACCCTTTTAATACGGATTTTTCAAAAACAGATATTTAACATAACATTTTTAATTTAACATTTAATTTTTAATTTTTTGCACTTCTTTCGGTATATTTTAATTTTTCAGCTATTAGTATACCTCTGACAGCAGATATTAATAAAAAAAAAGAAAAACAAAATAAAAAAAAAAATTATATATAAATTTTAAGCATAAGTAAAAGCTGTCGAAGTTATATTAGTAGCTGGAAAATTATAAAATACCGTAAGAAGTACAGAAAATACTAAAAATCACATTTTTAACTAAAAATAAAAGTATTTTGTTTAAGATAGTCAGCATAAATTCTTCAATATGAAATTTTGAGAATGTATTATAAATTAGTGCCGCAATACAACAATGTTTTTTAATGCCAAAAATGTGCTGACCTTGAAAAATGTGAATAAAATTTTTAGTGCCAAATTTAAATTTTTGAAATTTTGAAGTGTTGGTAAAAAATTACAGCACAAAGAAGATCAATTCAAGGTCTTTACAATATGCCCATAACATCGTAACGGTGACCCGTCCCGAAGTGCACCTTACTCACTACGCCACTGGTCCCCTATGCCATTGAACGAATCCACAAATGGCAAAACAAATATATTTTGCAGCAACAACTACAACAAGCAAAACAACAACAACAAGTTCAACAACCACACTGCAGAAACAGAATCAGCATGAACAACAGGGAGACTAATATTTACTGCTGGTACGGGCTATATAATTCTCATGATGTTTACAGTGAAGAATGGTACGCTTATTCCGCCTAGAACATACTGGGTCAATGGTGCACCATGGAAACGAGGGTGTCTATATTTCTATACAGATGGATCAAAATTAAACGACAAGGTCGGGTTTGGGGTCTACTCAAAAGAGCTTGGAATATCTCTGGATCGTAGGCTTCCTGACCACTGCAGTGTGTTTCAAGCCGAATTGATGGCAATAGGGGAGGTTGCATCATGGCTTTCAAAACACGTTGTCTCTAAACGGGAAATTCATTCTTCTCTGATAGTCAGGCTGCGATAAAATCGCTGGAACAAGTAGCCACAAACTCTAAAGTAGCCAAAGAATGCCGTGCTTCATTAGGGGAAATGTCGAACTATTTCAGTATCAACCTAATATGGGGTACCTGGGTATAAAGGCATAAAAGGTAATGAAAAGGCAGATGAGCTTGCTAGAAATGGGACACAAGCGCCACTATTCATGGTGAACCCACCGGGTATCCCGTTAGCGACTCTCAAGCTGCTAATCACGACATGCAGAGCATCAAGGCTTATCTGGCGAACACTAGATCTCGGACGATCGAGAGCCCTCCTCTCGCTGGCAAGACCAGAACTAGCCACAATAGTGTTTATTGTTTATTACTTTACTATTACTTTACGTCGGCTTTGGTCGGTCGATCGTCCACGGTAGCATTCGTGTGGATTATTTTACGTCGGGGTCAGTCGGCCGATCATCTACTGTAGTTGTAATTTTGTGGATTATTTTACGTCGGCTTCGGTCGGACCATTGTCCACTGTAGTTGTGATAGTTGTGGATTATTTTACTATCGCTAATACTATGCTAATATTTATAAGCACCGTAGTCGAGTATTGCCCAAGTGTAGTCGTCGTCACAAAATGTGTGAGTTTCGAAAAGCGTCCGGCTTGACATGGAATCACCGATATATGAATGTAGTCTTATGAAATGTTTAGTAAAATTATTGAATGATTGGAGAAAATAATAATTTTTATTTAAGATTTTATTACATTGTGAATTTAAAACAATATTTTTATTGTTTCATTTGTTCCTTGAAAACGCTCAAAATTAAATTGTTTTAATCACCGAAAGAAATGGCTTTGTTTTTGCCAATTTGTTTTTATATCCATGTAGAGAAACTTAATGCCTTTCGAATAATTTCTGAATAGTAAATAAATTATGCGAATGTTCTTTCCTGATTAAATTTTTATTATCTCCTACATCTCTGTAACCTTTTCTTATCAATTTTTCATAAAACTCGTATAATAAAAATTTTCAATGTGAACTAAGCAACAATAGCCATTATTTTCTATCGATTTAAAGGACCCTTGTATAGTTTACAAATACAAGCACGTCCTGTGACCACTTGAATACAAATAACTGTTTAATAAGCTCAACTAACTATTGTCGGAACAAAACAACGCTAAGTGCTATTTTTGTGGCACACTTCAAGTTAATGGCACTCGTTAATGTTTCAATTTTTTGCAGTTGTGTATTCAAAAGGCAAAGTTCTCCAACCTTTTAGCTAAAGTTAAGTCTAATTTTTTTCCAACACTTGCAATGTAGGGAAGGCAACAATTTAAGAGAATACTTTAAAGTGATAAAAATGAAAATGAATTTAATAGTCATATTTAGCTTGAGTATTTCATATTTGCATATTTATTAAAAGAATTTTTCCTTAAAACAAAAAGTTTCTGGACCTTTTGTTATATGAATGACAATTTAAAACCTATTTATAAAGATTGTACGAAAGGTACGGCCGCTGATTAACGTGTATACGTTGGTATGCCATGAAAATAAAACAATACTTAAGGCAGTATTTTAGTGTGGAATTTGGAAAAAAAAATTTCGATTACTTTCGGAGTTGCAGCTATTTTAGTGACGCCTGTAACTCTAACTGCCGGTTACTTTGCTCAAATATTTAAACGCATTTTTCTCGAAACTACGAGTACTTTTTTCAACACGTTTGAACCCGCTTAACTTAAAATTTAGTGTGGGCCTTTTTTAATATATTTTGAAAACTGAAATTCAAAAAAAAATTTTGAAAATCAAAATTGTTTTGTGACGTAACGCACGACCGACCTCCGCCCCTCTCACACTTCGTCACAAATTTTCAACCCCCACCCCTCTAAAAGTGTTACGTAATTTATGAACAGCCCCCAAACAGTAGCCAATTCGCGAAAAAAAAAATCTTTTTCTTTCCCTGTCCGGGATATAGCGACATTCTTACTAATTAAGATTTTTTTTCAGATGACTAGTAGGGTTGAATTGTGTCAAGGTGGTGTCACCCTTTTTTTTAGCACCCCTTACCCCCTACTTAACCAACCTGTAATTTTTTATATTTTTAATTTTTTTCAACATTTTTTGTGTATTACTAAAATATTAATAAAGATGTAATAAAAAAATGGATACTTAAAATATTTTAAGCATTTTTTACCCCAACGCGTACTGCGTAAGGGGTATATTTACTTTGTCATTCCGTTTGTAACGCCAGTAAGGAGGCGTGGCAGGTATAGAAAAGTATATATTTTTTTGATCAGCATCACTTCCTGACTCGATTTCCGAGTGTCCGTCTGTGATCACGATGGCAGCTTCATCATCAAAATATAAGCTTCTTTTTAAAAAATGGAGATTAAGTTCTAGAATGAACTAAATCGGATGAAAACCACGCCTACCTCCCATACAAAGTGACTTTATTTTAACAGTAAACTCTCTTAAAAATCCACAAAAATTAAGAAGGCATCTTGAAATTTTGCACATAAGCTTTCATATATAACTATTATGAAATATATCTATGATATTTGGCAAAATCTGATGAAAGCCACGCCTACCTCCCATACAAAATGACGCTATCAAAATAGAAAAACTTTTATAAATGTATAAATGTATAAACTGAATGACATCAGGTCTGTATTTACTCAAATTGCGCCCACATCGTTTATTCAACCCATACATATATCTTCGTTGTAATATGGAGTCTTTTCATTAGAAAAGTGGGTGTGGCATTTTACTTTTGATCGAACTTCTGTTACACCGTGTGTCTGACTTCAACCAAATTGTTCATGCATAATCCTTGGTAATTTGAGCAATCCTAAGTTTATAAAATTGGGCGGTAATAGACGGGGGGCGTGGCACTTTATTTTTAGACTAGCTCTGTGTACACCGTTTTTTTCGATTTCAACCAAGTTTCTTACATATATTCTTTAGTATAATGAGAAGTTTTAAGCATACAAAAGTGGGTGGGATTTGACAAGGGGCGTGTCAATTTAATTCTAATCAAACTCCTTCTACACCGATTTTGTGACTTCAACCAAATTTCGCAAATATATTCTTTCGAATAATGAGCGTGCCATTTTAATTTAAATCGAACTCCTTCTATTGCCTTTGTCCGACTTCTTCCAAAGTTTCCATATTCTTTAGAATAATGAGCAGTCAGTAGTCAAGAAATTTGATCGGAATAGAACGAGGGGCGTGACATTTTAATATTAAGCGAAGCTATTTTACACCGTTGCACAGTGGGCGAAATGGCTAGTTTAGCGGTATTTAATTAATAACTCGAAAACTAATAAAGGTATCAAAATGAAATTTGGCATGGGAGTTAATGAACATTAATTTCTACAATTTTTGTTGTTGTTGTTGTGCGACTTTTTCTCCCCGCCTATTCAACCAAGAAACAAGGTATGTCAAATTTAACATTTTTCATATTTTTATTATATATTGTAAAAAGATCATGGTAGAAGAGACAAAAAAAAATTACACGTATATCGGCGTTTTAAAAATTGACATCTAAATATGGTTTTAATGTGGGTTTGAAATTGACACTTTTTAGACCCTTAACCTGAGCAAGTGGGTACATTAGCGAGAGAAGGAGTTTATATAATTGGATGAAGCTTGGTACTGATGTTTGTGTAGACCCAAGGGTATGTAGTATTGAATATTTTTGACATCTGAACATGGACACGCCCACCTCCTAAAGCAACCCACTATAGTAAAATTCATAAAATGGTTATAAAATGGCTAATATATGAGCCACAAAATAAAATTTGGTATGTGTGTATGTGTTATCAAATCTAAATTGTGTACGAAAAATAGGCGTGATCCGGCTAAGAACACACCCTCCTCCCATACACGCTAAAATGGCCAGATCACTAAAAAAATGTACATTTGTATTATTTATTTATTTTCTAATTTTATTTTTTTTTTAATACTTTTCATGGTAAGAATGTGATAACATATTATTATAGCAAAGCTATTCATAATCTGAGCTGTCACTGTCGGACACTGAAGGCTGCAAATCAGTGTCTGAAAGAAGATTTATTAGCTCTCTATCTAGTAAAATATATTTTTTTGAATTTTTGGAAGTAGTCTTCGACGATTTTGAAATTAAAGGATCTGATGAAATCAGGAGTGCATGCATCAAGTCCTCCATTGTATGCTGTCGCGAATCTTTGCGTGTGTGATTCAGGCGGAAATTTCGGACATCTTTATTCCTAGCCTCCAATGCTTCCTCGGACATCATACCAATTGGCAGGGCAACACTATTAATTATATCAGCTCCGTGTATTAATATTTTGTGAACGGAACTTGGCATGTAAGACCACGGATATTCATTCACAAACAATTCGGCTGTTTCGTATGCGTATTGGCGAAAAGATTCTGAATTAACTGCATACCCGCAAGACATACATCGTAAAACTACCCCAAATCTTCTGATAATAGCTTCACTAACGCCTGTTATTTGCGAAGCTAAAGTTGGTTGTAGAAAAAACCGTCTGGCTGTGTTGCCATTATTCGTATTTCCGCCACCAGCCATTGGAATGTCCACTAGCAACGACATTTTCTGCCTTAGTTCGTTTTGAATAGCTTTCTTCCTTTCGTCCACGATATCTTTATCTAAACTGCGGACCTGCCACTTTTTTAATGTAACTCTGTAGGCAATATGAATAATGCACTCAAAAAGGCGGATCCAAGCATGTAGAGTAGACATGCCATACTCATACAAATTCTCATCCACGGGAAGTTTTTTAATAAAATTGAGATCGTTCATTACTTTGGGAGTAGCTTTGCAAATTGCGCATATTTGTGATGATATGATTTGGCAATCGCTGTAAAAACTTTTCCGTCAATAATGGTTAAGTGAAATTGATGGTTTATTTGTAGAGTGCCCAGAAAAGTTGCTGAGATTAGTGATATTTGGGATTTCACGTTTTCAACCTCGGTACGAACAACGTCAGCAGTTTCCTTCTGGCACATAATTTTAATTGGCCTACAAAAGCGAGTTGAAGAAGGCCGAGAATTTTTCCAGACTATACTCGATCCCAGTTGAATTTGCAATGGCACAATGCAAACCGTAAATAAATTTTCGTCGATCATTGTCTTTTCGGGATCGCTATACCTTTGCCGGTAGGTTGAATGACCACTGCTGCCATCACAACCCCATTTGTAAACTGCAACTAATTTTTCATTGCTGCCAGAAGGAATGTTTTGAAATAGTTCGGCGTCTGCTTCAATGATCCTTGTAACTGTGTGATCAACCAAGCTTTGTAGAGCCACTTCAGCAAAATATTCTGTCGCCAACACTCGACTTGGATAACATTTCTCTTTAGCTGACCGCAAAACATCATAAGTGGGATAAATGTTAGCGTTTCGAGCTTTGGCACCGGCCTGCATCAGCTTGTAAGTGAATTTTGTGTAATTACCATTAATAAAAAGTGACAAGGCTTCTTCAGGTGTATATTTTATAGGAACCTGGAAGTCTGATTCTAGGCTTTTTTTAATTTTTGCCGTAGTGTCTGCAATCCGAATCCAACACTGATAAAACCTGAGATGCAGTTCTCTTTCCAGCCCTGTAAAGACTACTGCACGTTGCCACCAAAAGTTCGTTACAAGGAGTTTTATTTATCAAATTGGCAACTTTTTGGACTTGGTTTTTGGTTGTGCAATCCGAGAAGCTTTTAACGGGGCGTCCAACATTGGTAGAAGTTTTTTCATCCACTAACAAAAGCGGTCCATCCAACCATTGCTTGTTTCTGTGTTCAAAGTCCACCCTAACCCTATTACTTTCTTTCCACTTCGCAAATAATTTATAGTTAAAATTTCTTAATCTTCTGCCGATTTCATGACACTGCTCTTTGCTATATTTAGATTTATCAATGACATTATCAAATATATAAGTCTCTACCGCCGAAACTCTTTTCCTAGGCACACCTTCATTGCACCATATTAAAAACAGTGTTCGTTTGACAACCGACATTGAACCTTAAAAGTGGAATATATTAAAAACCTGCAGGAACCTGCAAAACATTTTTTAGACACACAATCACAAGGACTCATGTTAACAAAAAAATACAAAACTACCACGGAAATGATCGAATACGAACAGTTGCACTCCACAAAAGACTAATGTAAGCTACTAGAGATAAGTCATCACAATAATTCACTTTGGCTACGATTTTTTAATAACTTACATGTAAACACAGATCACTGACATTTATTTTATTTTATTTTATACATACCTTTTTCTTGAAATAAAAATTATAAGAGAAGAATTTAATAAAATAAAAAAGATTTTGCAGCCAAAACAATGCACTCCTCAAAAAAGCGGGAAAATATTGTATTGCAGCTGCCAAAACATATGTCAAGTTTGAAAGCTCACAGCTTTTCACAAAAAGCTTTTTAACAAAAACTAAATATGTCAATAAGCTTATTAGGGTATTAGCAAACGATTAGTAAATAAAAATTGGCGCAATTAAATATTTCAAAATTGAATTAAACGCCGCTAGATTGGCCGTTTCGCCCTCTGTGCGTTGGTATGAATTTGCACATACTACCAACCAAATTTTGCACATATATTCGTTAGCATAATGAGCAGTCTACAAAAGTCTCTAGTGGCAGCTGAGGATAAAATAAAATTAAGCATATGACACAAAAATGTTTGCGGATTATGCATAAATATTTTAAAGACGGCTAAGGACTTTGAATATACTTCAAAACGGTTGCGGGGGGAAGGGGGTATTTTAGCTTCGGTACCCTGCCGAAGCTCCATTCCTTACTAGTTATTTCGATTTCTGATTTTTTTTTTTTAATATACGACAATTTGTGCAAAGTTGTCTCGGAAATAAAGCTAGTACACACAGAAAGCCATGTAATTTCTAAGTAGACTACGAGTCATTCACGGTTTTAACATACGCTCTGAATTTCTAAGAATAGTTGCAAAACAGGTACTATTAATGTGAATTGTTAGAATACTTAAGAAATACTTAAGAAATACCTTATTGTGCACTTAATAGTGCAGAAATTAATTTTGTTCTGTATAAGCAAGTTCCCAATCTTTGAAGCATAGATCATTGCTTAGTTCCATAAAATAAATTTTCGTGACTCGCAAATTCATTAATTGGGACTGGAGGTACAATAGAACAGTGTAACTGCACACAAAGCTCGCGCGACAATCGACATTTTGAAAGTTGCGTTTCCAGCTCGCCTAGTGTCTCATTTTGGCGAATCGCATTGGCAAGAACGTTCGATTTGGCCATTCCAGAATTCTTTCTTTGGGGTTTTAAAGCCATGGGCCTATACGAATAAGCCATTGCCTCTGATAGTTCTCAAATAGAATATCCGGCAAGAGTGCGAGAATTTATTGCCCGAAGATCTGGCCAAAATGATTAGAAATGCAGTTAAAAGAGCACAAATGGTTATTAACAATGGAGGCATCCAGTTGGTCAATATCATATTCAAAATCTAATGGGAAAAAAGCTTGAAAAAAAGCCTCAAACAAACCTTTAAAAAAAACTCATATAGTCGTAGTCGTTTAATACTTAAAGATATAGCATAACAAGGTGAGTATTTTTAGGCCACCCTGAATCATGTACATATGTCCTAATTTTTTTTTATTTATGGGAATGCTTATAAAAATGAAAATAAATTGAAAATAAAGGTCAATCAAGGATAATTTAAGAAAGGTTGTGATTGCCAAGGCAATCTATTGAACATATAAGTGTGTGTGAAATTTACATTCTGGGTGCCATAACATCTACTAGGTTAGATAAATTATTTCAAATCTTACTTTAGTGGAAGATTTTAGTACTTTATTTTTAAATAACATGAATAATTTTGCTAGTTTACGCGTTGCCAAACAGATATGTTAGGTACAAAAAATTAGTCACACCGATTGAGCTAGTCGATGACCATGCCACATGCCGCACAGTAGTTTGTCCAGTGCACAAAAATGAATAATTTTGCTGTCTTAAAATCATACAAAATGGATATAATTGCAAAGGAAATACTCCAAATAAAAAAAAATATAAATTTTCAGTTCAATGAAATAATTTTAGCGCACAGTACACCTGTGTATTTAATACTTTTTGACATTTTTGACATTTTTTTTATTGTACAATTTTTGTTTTCAAGCACTTAAGCAATTTTTGTTTTTTGTTGTTAATTCATTTTGTAAGATTATTAAATTATTTTTAATTTTTATTGAAAGTAAAAATATTGTTAAAATAATAGTTTTTGTTATTAAGAATACAAAAAAATTAAACTGATTTTTTAAACTGATAAAACGTGGGTTAAGTTGAAAATGTTTTTAATTGTATTAGATAACTACTTCCAAGATGGGCTGAGTTCAGCTTTGGGACCGACAACTTTTTTAAGTATGGTTTATTACCCTTAAGAATCTGTAAAAAAATTAACCGAATTTTACTGATTCTTTGTGAAATATCATTTTAAATTGTCCACATTTGCTATTTCATAACCTGATTTCGATCATTTTTAATGCACAATTATAACACTATTTTTAAAGTATTTTTCTAGTTTTAACCGGATTGAGATCGTTCAACTTTTGTGTGTCACCCCCATAGAAAGTCATGTAAAAAATTAATATAGGTCAAAAGGAGGAACTCGTAGGGTCTAAACGGGTTTAACCATTTTTAGTGCGCATCTTTTACTTTATTTTTTTTTAGCATTCTGACCGAGTTTTGTACCTCTCATACAAAATCATGTAAAAAAATTAATATAGGTCCAAGGGAGGTACTCCTAGGGACTAACTGATTTCAACTATTTATGATATTTCTCTTAAGTAGCTTAAAAGTAGCAAGCATACCAAATTTCATTATCATAGGAGCATTCCTTCCATTTCTGTCCAACTTTTGTATGGACTCAGTCTACTGTGTGCCATCTCGTAATCATCCAACGTATTTATCTGCATGTTTAATTTTGAATTTGAATCTTGCACTTTTCAATCTTGCGTAACGGAGTGCAGTGCAACTCTTATTAGTGAGTTATAAAAGATTGTATTTAAAAAAGACGATTAAATTCTACGGATTGTGACGCCACCAACATTTATTTTGTATCCAATGACTTTGCTCGAAAAGATCAAATAAATAAAAAATTTTACATTTCAAGAAAATTAATAGTAAAATAAAAATTGTTCAAAGAAATTAATATTAATTGCCCATATCAGCCATCGACTTGTCAATCTGTAAATAAATGTTTGTGTATCGATTTTATCGAGATCCAAAGAAAATTAATGGCGCAGTTGAATTTCAGAAATGCATAAATGCATACCTTCAATTCATTTAATAACATTTTGCTTTTTTAAGTCACTGGGTGATTTAAACTGCAAAGGTTAAACCTCTAAAATCTAAAAGTTAAGCTTATTATAAAATGTGGCTAAAGCTCACTATATTGCTGCTTCTCTTCTGGAACATTAAAGCCCAAATAATTGTCGAAGAGGCAAGACAGAATCATGTGACACTTGCAGAATGTGTGCTACTTGTGACAGAACGCTATATAAGCACCATGACAAGTACTGTGGTCATCCAGGAGAAGTGTAGCACCTGTGAAAAAGATCTTCAAAACTTCAACTATAGCGTGCTAGATCATTATTTGCAGAACTTACAGGGTCTCGTGAGCTTGCAGTTGTTTTTTGGCAGAGGCGATGGTCAGCCATGGAACTACAACATTTTCATAGTGGATACCACCATCGCTTTTAGGTGAGTTTCACACCAAATTATAATACCACTCTTCTTAATACACAAGTTATTTTCAATGAAGTGAGCTACGTGTTCATATACCAAACACTTTGTATGAACGTGAGTTTTACTTCATCATCATTTTGACACACAGAGTGCACAATTGGCGTGAACGCACTCAAAACATGAAGAAGATCTTTAAAATGTGCGTTCATTTGAAAGTGATCAATGTCGTGATTATGCAGCAGGAACCCGAAGTCGACAACAGCATCGGTTTTTATACCTTTTCCATGGCTGGGTCATTTTGTGGCACTTCTATCTTTATCGAGGAAGTAAATCGTTATCGCAATGGCAGGCTCGAAAGAGATAACCTCTTTTCACCAACTCAGCATAACTTCCATGGCTGCATTCTTAACGTGACTGCGCATCTTTTGTACCCAATGCTGCAGTTTGAGGGTGATCTTCAAAATCGGCAACATCTCATGGAAGTGAACCGCTTAACTGGCATTGAGGGCGATCTACTGAACATTTTAGCCAAAGCCTTGAACTTTACAATAAGCCTGGAATTTCCAAGGAAAAAAAACTCCTCAAAGAGTTGTTTTAAGCAGGTCTGTGATCCACATCTGACTTTAAACTTATATTGTTTTTTTAATGAGAAAAATAATTTTTAGCTGGAAGCTGGTGTGGCCGAAATTGCAATTGGTGGCTTTAGTAGCTCGGATCCAGATCGCTGCAAATTCAGCGTTTCTGTGCCATACCATCAGAGCATGTTCGTCTTTGTGGTGCGCAGCGGATTGCATTTTGGTCCACTCAAGCAGTTGGCAAATCCGTTTTGTGGCAAAGTGTGGCTGAGTATTGCTTTGATCTTTGTGCTTTCTTTTGTGCTCTTCAAATGTATTGACTACTGCGAAGACCCTACAGTGCGTCACTTCATTCTTGGACCCCACAACAAAAACCCGAACACAAATATGCTGACCATCTTTTTGGGCAACCCCATCAACAGACCTCCGCGTCGCAACTTTGCGCGATTCTTGCTTATGTGCTGGTTGCTAGCCACCTTAGTACTACGCAATGCCTACCAAGGCAAGCTATTCGACTCGCTGCGTGTCTCCCTTCGTATTACAACGCCAAAAACCATTACCGAGCTAATAGATGCCAACTACAAGTTGCTCTCGTCCACTTGGGTCAGTTTCTATCCACGCAATCAAACCATTATTATGGGAGACTTGGGTAGGCGTTATTCTAAAATTGATCATACAGTTCACCGATACGCGACTATTTCGATGCTGGAAACGCTAGCATTTTACAATTGGCTATATTGGAATACCAGCCGCATGACTTTTGTAGAGGAGCCCATCTATACGTTACAGCTGGTGATGTACTACCAGAAACACTCTGTGCTGAAGCTTATATTCGATGAAAAGATGCAGCAGCTGATGGCCTCTGGCATAATATCGCATATAGCCAAGACTTACAGCAACACTAAATATCAGACAATGAATAGCGGCATGCGTTTTTTACCCAGCATTAGCAATGCTATGCTGCGTGGGCTATACCTATTATACGGTGTTTTAATGGGCGTGGCTTTGGCATACTTCATTTTGGAATTACTCTCGCTTAGAGTTGAAATACTGCAGCGCTTTTTCACCTGGGCGCATTGCATTGAGTGTAAATGTTAGAGCACAGATGCAAGCAGAAGCAAAAAGAGATTCATTAAGTGAAAAGCAGCGGAAGCGCAATTTTTAACATCACTAACTGATTAAAACCATCATAATTAAAAATATTTGAAATGTATTTTCCACGTATTTCCTGCAGCCACAATTTTCATGGGTTTTGATTATAAAAATATATTGGTAAATAAATATGGGTCTCTTTCCACGCATATATATGTATGCATAGGCGTAGCTAGGGAAGGCAGGAGGGAGGAGTTTCCCCCTTGATCTTCAGAAAAAATACATATATAAGTATTAAATTAAGAAATTGTGAACATTATTTTTATAATCCAAAAGCATGTTAAATATGACATTTATCTATATATATACATTAAGGCGCCTCACGAAAAAGGAACCGACCCGAAAGTTCCTCAAAATAACTTTTTGTTTATGTTATGACGATTTCCCAAATTTTTCGACCTTATCAATAGCCATCTGTGAGCTGCAATGGCTTAAAACAACTTCTAAAATCGAGGTTTTTATAAATATATTGGCTGGTGTGGTTGTTAAAAAAAAACCAAAACTGACAAAAATACGGACCAAAGATATTGCGGATTTTCATTCATTTTTTAACATCTTTTTATATTATTTTCACTAAAATTCAAATCAAATTTTTATACCCCAAAGCGTTATGCGTAAGGGGCATATTAACTTTGTCATTCCATTTGTCACGCCAATAAGGAGGCGGGGCAGGTATAGAAAAGTGTATATATTTTTGATAAGCATCACCTCCTGAGTCGATTTCCTTCTGTCCGTCTGTCCGTCTGTGGACACGATTACAGCTGTAATTTTAAAGCTATCGCGATGAAATTCAAAATATGAGCTTCTTTTTAAAAAATGGAGATCAAGTTCGAGAATGAGCCAAGTCGGATGAAAACCTCGCCTACCTTCCATAAAAAGTGACTATATTTTAACAGTTAAATCTCTTAGAAATCCACAAAAATTAAAGAAATGCCTTGAAATTTTACACGTTAGCTTTGATCTTCAATATAAATTCAACTGACTATGAAATTTGGAAAAATCGGATGAAAACCACGCCTACCTCTAATACAAAGTGACTTTATATTAACCGTTAAGTCTCTTACAAATCTGCTCAAATTACAGAAATGTCTTGGAATTTTGCACATTGGCCTTGATATATAATATAAACCATCTCTATGATATTTGGCAAAATAGGATGAAAATCACGCCTACCTCCCATAAAAAGTGACATCTTCAAAATAGAAAAACATTCGTTTTGCAAATTCCACTCACATCTTTAGACTTGGAAAGTGGGAGTGGCATTTTACTTTTAATCGAACTTCTTCAACGCCGTGTGTCTGAGGTAAGCCAAATTTTGCACAAATTGTCCTTGGCAACTTGAGCAGTCTTAAGTTTATGAAATTGGGTGGCACTAGACAGGAGGCGTGGCACTTTCTTTTTAAACTAGCTCCACCTACACCGTTTGTCCATGTGTGGCCCATACGCCAGAGAACCCTAGCTCGAATCCCACCTAACACAGAAAGTTTTCTCAATTGAATTAATTTTTCTGTTCGGGCGTCACCTCTGTGCAGACAATGGCAAACATTTGCATATAAGCATACATCGCATACAAGACACGCACCTCAACCAGTATGCCACGGCCACCACTTATTAACTAAGTTATTTTAAATATACTTGGTGTTTAGTTATATTTAATATACTTGTGACCCATATTCCTTTATTATAATAACCTCTTTAGATGAAACCTCTTGCTATAAGGCTTTGATTTGATTTCTTTTATTATATTTCCCAATCTACCACACTCAATACATTTACCTTATATTTTTACGCCCCATCCAACTCAAAAACTAATTGCGCTAAATTAATTCCTTTGATACAGAAATCAAAGCATTTAACGCATTTCGCTGTTACAGTAAACTGCGTTTGAGTTGGTGTATCAGCGCAAAAGTTTTTGCTGCGTCACCCATGTCATGTTATTTGACTCCGTAAGACTACATTTTGCTGATAAATCAGTTACGAAAGACCAGTTGGAAACCAACATTCGGCACGTTATTGACGACATAAGGCCGGAAATGATGGAAAAAGAGGTGCAAAATTGGACAGACAGGATGGTCATTGTAAAACGTAGTCGTGATGGTCATATGCCGGAAATTGTTTTCAAACACTTAATGCCATCAAATTTGCGAACTAATAAAGCCATAAGTTTGGTCATTTCATTAAATTTTTAGTGTTTTTTTTTTTTTTTTTTTTTGAAAAAAGTTCTATACCTCTATAAAAAACACCATTTAATTCGGAATAAGTTATACCAGATTTGAGATATTCAACCTTACAGAGCCATTTATAAATACATCTGGTTTTATTCAATAGCATTCTCATCCGGTTTTTGGTAAAAACCAGCCATATTGGATCCGCCATTTTGTGACTTTAAAATGTTTTGCATGCCAGATTTTCGAACAATAACTTCAGTTGATACTTTTGACATGTTAAGAACTCAATTGTCTCATTCAACTTATCTGAGACATTTATCTATTCTCCTATTGTTCCTTTCTCATCAAATTTTAAGATTATCGCCGCCACATTGACACCTCCATCTTAATTTTTATATGGGCGCATGTGTTTTTTCATAGTTTCATGTTTGAGCTCAAACGTATTTTTGCATTACCTCAAATTTTGGCGGAATCACTAAACCAGATGATTGATTAAAATTTTTAAGCTTGTAGTGGTCATATTAATGTCGCCATTTTGATTTTTGCAAAGGCGCTACGGCATTTTGAAGTGTATAGTCCGACCATTAAATTGAGCCCTTTTACGTACACTTCAATGATCCCAAATTTTGGTGGCGGCACTGATCCAGTTGACGCGGAATGTCCCATACATTTTTGACATTTTATTTTTGATATTTATAAATGACAACATACTTATTTCTCTTACCATCAAACTGAATTTAGAAAAATTAACAATTTCAATTGTTATTTATAACAAGAAATCAAAAATTTGTCTATTGTTAATCGTATTGCTGTTTAGTTTTGTTAAAATTATTAATTTTTTTTTTTTGAGAGTGTAATTATAAATGAGATTTTGTTTATTATAATGTTGGTTTATTCGCACCAACTCTCAGTTGGTAATACTTTGAAATCCTTTTGTGTATGCTTCAAACAGGCATTAGGAATGCGAACATATATTCTGTAACATGACGCCTTGTTAATAGTCAATGTGCGTTTATGAGTTTGATCATCATAATTGGACTCTTAATAATGGACGTACTCTCATGCAATTGGATGTCGTAATTAAAATCGTTGGTATTATTTTAATTCATATATTAGAATTTACTGAAAGAAAATGTGGTGCTGTAACTATATGCGAACTTATATTAGGTTTTCCAATTCAAAATATTTATTGCTAAATTTGAATGAATTGTTACAATTCCAACAAGTGTTCTTATTGCAATGAAAAGTATTTATTTTCATATTCATTGTTAGCTTTTTTATCGACGATATTTTACAGCAAAATAAACGTTTTAGAGAATTTCAATTTATGTATTTTAATTTCAAATCTGTGAGTTTTGCAATCATTGAATAATAATATTATTTTATTTGCCAGAAGCTTTTGCCTTTCGTATACCAAAATTTCTTAACAATATTATGATTTTTACCCTAGAATACTAACCTACGTAAAATTTATTCACTCCTAACGAGTAATATAACATATAGTGAACGTAAGGTTTATATTCTAGGGTTATGGTTCATTAGTTGAATAAGCACAATTTTTTTCTTTACGAAATTGAGAATAAAATAAGACTTGAGGCAAAGTTTCCAGCAAATTTTGAGATAGGAGATAAATTAAGTTTTACCCCAGCGAACCAAATAATATCGTTTCGTTGCCGAAGCGATTCTAGAGCCAGTGGAACGGCACGTGTAAATTGAGGTCGAATACTGATTTCTGATACTGTGTGTCCTATTCTAATTCCAATTCCAATTCCAAAGCTTTTTCAGTTTACTTAATAGTTTAAGACTTATACTGCAACAACATTAACAAAATGTAAAAATTTATTTACAAAATTCGCGTTCTGTGCGGGAAAGTTGCAGAGCACTTCACACACATTAAGGTGCGCATAATGGTCCAGCTGAGCCGGCTATAAGCAAAACGATAAATGGATTAATATCTACATTTACTCTTATGGACAATATTCAGCTAATACGTGCTCATAATGTTAGTACCAAAGAAGCCATTGCTGCTGTAGAAATAAGTGTGACCGAGGACCCAAACTTATCGATTCGACGCAGTTTTCAAGAATTTTGCTTTTGCCCATCTACCACGTGGAAGATAAGAAACATCCTACACCCATATAAAATCCAACTAGTCCGACTAGTGTAGTTCGGTGAATGGGCTGAAAATCAATTGGAAATTGAACCGCATTTTTACCGCGCAAATATTTTCAGCATATTTCTGACATTACGGGTACATAAATAAGCAAACTTGCCATATTTGGAATGAGAACAATCCTGAAGAGGCTCTGTAAGCTCCCTTACATCCAGAAAATGTTACTGTTTGGTGTGGTAAATAACTATCTTTTTTCAAATCTGAAGATGGAGCCAACGTTAACGTCAATGGAGGGCGCAACAGGCAAATGATTCGAGATATTTTGATTCTTCACGTCAATATTAATTGTCTTAGTGCTAAATATTTCCAGCAGGATACAATGCGTGATACCATCACTTTATTGAGACGAACTTTTGGTAACCGAATAATATCCAAAAATAATTTGGATTGAATCATGTGATTTGCTGATAAGCTAGCTACTACTAATCAGTTGGAAACCAACATTCGACGAAATTGGCCGGCTTTGCTGGAAAAAGTGGCGGCAGTTGCAGCGGTCTATGCCCGAAATAGTGCTCAACCACTAAATGACATTAAATTTTCAAACTAATAAAGCCTAAAGCCTTAATTACTTCATTATTTTTTTTTTGTGTTTAATTTAAAAAAAAAATACCTTTTATTGAAAAAAACAACACCTATCAGTATCTTTTGAATTTCTTTACATGAACTTTTGTAGAATTAATTATGTACTTGCAAAACGAAGCACTGAGAAGCGCTTGTGGGGACTTTAATTTTGTTTCAGATGCAATTTCTTTAAATTAATCCTTTGATTCAATTAAACATTACATTTTAGATTAACTACAGTGCCGCCACTGATCTGGATTATGCCTTCCAAGGATACCTATTAATTTCCTGCGCTGTTTAGCAACACTTTATGCAATCAAGCTGCATAGATTTAATATGATTATCCAGAGCGAGACCAAGTCCGTTTCGCCTGGCATATGCCAGAGCTTGGCCCCGTTGGTCTTACCTTGCATGTGTGAGCTCTGCTCTAATACCTATTTATAAAGATCTACAAGCTATTGATAGAACTCGATTATCCAAAGCAAGACCTCGTCCGTCTTGCCTGGCAAATGTGGGAGCTCGACCCCGTACGTTTAGCCTGGCATTTGTGAGCACTGCTCTAACCAACCATTATATTTACTACTAAGATGGTATCCGGATTACAACACCTGGAAGCCTGAACGTTTTACATTTTTCTAAAAATTAAATTTTATATAATTAAATTGTAATAACAATGTTTTATATTATTTGCTATAAAGCCGCAATGTGCTAAGCATTTAAATAAATAATAAATAAACACTACAGGGATCATCTCAAGTAGCGTGTTAGTATCGTCCTTTACATTGAGCAGTAATTTTTCTTGCTGTCTTATCATTTTTGTATATCACCAAATTAAAATGTCAAAATAATAATGTAGTCAAAAGAATAATGTAATAACGTAAATGGAAGAAAGGGTATTTTGAAAAATGTTGTAGTTTTCAAAAATAAACTTTTGATTTTTCTTTTATCTGAACAAAGTATTTCAAACACTTGATTTTATAACACAAAGTGGTATTTGCGGAACAAATTATTAGTTGCTATGCTTGATTTTATAAATAAAGATCTAACATGAAATGTAATATAACAACACTAGGATAAAGTTAACAAAAACATGCAGTGTCAAAAATAGTATAGAAATACTATCAAAACTTTCTACTAACGAGATCTGGTTTGCTGGGATATTATAATAATAGTGTGTAGGTTATGCACCACAAAAGGAATTCTCAAATTATACGTGTTTCATTTCGAAGTATTTTCTCACATGTTACATTTCGAAGCAATGTCTAAGCGTACTTTTATCAATCTTGCCAATTATGCGTCGTCTTCTTTCATTTGGGGGAAATTCGAATTTCATGTTAATATTTGACCCACATCAATCTCACAGACATTTGAACTTAACACGTTTATTTTTTTTTTTTATTCAACAAGGCAAAAAACAACAAATCAACAAAATCAACGACTTCTTGAGAGCTTTTGTTTTACTTTTTCTGCGGTAGTGTTCTACTTTTGCTTTACTTCATTTTGCTTTAGTATGTGTTATTTCACTTAAGTATTTGAGGGATGTTGTCGTATCGTGCAATAATATTAGAGGCAACTACTAGGCACAAGACATTTTTATAAATGTAAATGCTGTTATAAGCAGCATTTGAGGGAGACCAAAATCAAGCCGTGTTGCGATGTCAATTTGGAGAGTGAAAGAGGTGAAACCATTCAACAAATTGGCAACAAATTTGGAATACTTAAGGGAAATCAACAAGCAGAAGAAATTAAATTTATAAAGATGCCCTGCTTGCCTTTAAGACGAAGTTCCTGGAAAGCTATGATGCTGTGTGGTCATGTTGGAAAATCTTTACAAAAATCCGCTCAAACAAAATCTAAGAAATACAATACAATCCTTTTTTCCCTACAAAGGTTGTTGCTGTAGTTCCATAAATGAATTTTTAATATATTAAATATAATTCAGATAGATAAAGGTAACATTAAGATTTCTACAGAAGCTATGAAAAAAAGCGAAATATTTCACTAGTGAAAATTCCAAAACCCGAAAATATACAAATTAACTAAAAATTTGATGCATACATATTATACTTAAAAGAAATAATTAATAATTTACAAAAGTTTAAATTTATTACATAATGGAAGAAGAAACTTAAATATTTACTTTGAATAAAGACAATGAAGTAATGTACGTCAAACCAAATTTGATTTTGTGAGGCACTGGTGAGGCACTGGTGTCTATGTGACATGATTGAAGGACGAAGAACATAAATTATGCGCAAAGCACATAAAATATTCGACTGCCAGGCGCCTGAAGAATATAATTGATTGAATTTCTTACAGCCGTTCTGAAGAAATAAAGCACAATGTAGCAGCTTCTGTTTGCTACAAGTCAGGATTTCACAAGCTTAATAAGAATAACATTTTTTTTTGTGAATGAGTACAAATAAATGTGATTGATGACCGGTGTCTTTATCTTTATCCCAAATTTTAAACACAGCCAAGCTTTTGAAATCGCCGTAAACTTCAATCTTAAAAGTTTCAGTTCGCCGGAAATGTTAAAACGACAAAAAGCAACATAATAGGCCTTTTTCCGTACTTACTTCAAGTAAAGTTCGAGTTATAGAGAGTAATTTGATGATTTGTCAAAATGTGAAAATTTGCCAAAAAGTACAAACACGACTTCAAGTAAGTTTCAAGCACAACAGCTGTTTTTTGATAATTAAGATTAAATAAAAATTGATTTGGCTGGTTGGTATATTTGAAAAAATGGAAAATTTAAGGATTTTCAGATGATGTGGAAGCATCTGGTATCAGTATATTTAAAAGATCAACACTTACATTTCCTTATTATTGTTAATTTGCTAAACAATTGCATAAAATTTTTCACTACACAGCACAACAATTAATTTTTTATTTTCATAATCAGCTGCTTGAAGTTCGAGATTCCTGCTCGAAGAAATTTTTCAAGTAAAGTTCGAGAGAGTGACATTTTGCTTGTTCTTCTTCTCTCTCGTGCTGGAAAAGTGTGTAAAGAAACGCTTTCGAGTAACTTCAAGTTACTTGAAGTGGGTACGAAAACAGACCTCATAACTTTTGTGAAGACAGCCCAAAATCTTCAGCCATCTTTTTATTCAATTCGCTTTATAAATAAATGGAGATAAAGCGAAGAACAATAATTGCTAATAGGTGCTACTACGGGCTCAGTAAGCAACTAAGTTCCAGAGCCCTCTCCCGATCGACAAAACTAACACTCTACAAGACGCTCGTTCTACCTGTGCTGCTTTATGGCGCTGAGGCATGGGTAGTTTCGCAAACTGACGCTGCTGCTCTGGGGGTGTTCGAGAGAAAAGTTCTTCGCAAAATCTTCGGTCCTGTTCGAGTCGGCGATGACTATCGCATCCGAATGAACCACGAGCTGTATGAGCTCTACGGTGACATTGACGTAGTTCGACGTATAACTGTGCAGCGACTACGCTGGCTGGGTCATGTCCATCGTATGAACGACGAAACTCCAGCGAAAAACGTGCTCGAGGCGAGGGTCGCTGGTCAACGACGACGAGGGAGACCATGCCTCCGATGGATGGACCAGGCTGAGGAAGCCCTAACCGCACTTAGTGTATCCAATTGGAGAAGGCGCGTGCAAAGCAGAGGCGCCTGGCGAGAGCTGATGAGGTCGGCTGAAACCCGGACACGGGTTGTTACGACCACCTAATAAGTAAGTAAGTATATAAATAAATTTGAATTTTGAATTCACCGAAAATACAAAACAAAGTATTTAATAATATTGCAACATTAAAAATTTTATTTATATATAAATCCGGTCTATCGTCCTTTTTACCGAAATTTTGGCCGAAGTGCGAAAAAAGTGTTTTTTATATAAATATCAGAATTCCATACCCCAAAACTTACCCCAACACATATTTGCTCATCTAGGATTTTTGGCGTTTCATAGCTGATGCCAAAAGCAAGATTTTGTATCTCAAAACCCAAATTGCTATCAATAGTCTCTCATACCGTAAAACAACCTAGAAGTGAAATACTCGCTTAAGAAAATTTGTTTTTTTTAAGTAAAAAAAGAAAAAAGGGTGAAAGACGAAAAGTTCTCATCCTGATTTTTTACTCAAAAATCTACGTTCACGTGAAACATCGATTGGCAGTATGCTTAAGTCCCGGTCTAACGTCCTTGGTACCGAAATTCGGGCCGAAGTGCGAAAAATTGGTTTTCATACAAAAGTTATATTAAGCAAAAATAAAATCTTTTTCGCACTTCGGACGAATTCCTGCACCAACGGCGACAGAACGGGACTTCAGCATACCGCCAATCGATTTTCCGCATAAATATCGACTTTCAGGCAATAATTCATGATGAGAACTTTTCATCTTCCATCCTATTTTTTTATTAATTTTTATTAAAATATAACAAATTATGTTGAACCGAGTATTTCACTCCTAGGTCGTTTTACGGGATGAAGAACATTGATAGCAATTTTAGGAACAAATTCAGCATGTACATTTAATTGTTGAAGTTAAAATTTTATTAAATACCTTATTTTTCATTTGCGGCGAATTCAAAAATCAGATATGTTTTGCGGCGAATTGAACAAAAAGTTAGGATAAAGATTTTTGCCAATATTCACAGAAATGAAAAAATATCTCTTTAATCCCATTCGATTTGGGCGCGAAATAATCGTTAATCACGGCTCTATAGTACTTACCGCCGGACCAATTATTTCACCGGCCCATAAAGTGCGGTAATTTTTTGTGAATGCAGTAGTGTCTCGAAAAGCTCGTGCTTCTGCTTATTGACATGCCCATTGAGCTAAAAATTAGCCTCAATACTGAAAAACATAATGCAAGAAAACAGCGGGTTGACTTCCAGTAAATATTGATTTTGGTCCTCCTCAATACTACGTTCTACAGCAGAAATTGTTTTTCGGTGCGCTCTGTACGACATCTTTGGGAATTCATTTTAACATTTGGAGTATACGTGGTGCGGAAATGATCCATGGTTTATCGAATTAGTCGCTCGGAAGTACGATTATGTCGAGCGTAAAATGCTGCAATGATTTTCGAAATAAATTTGCTCGCGTTGTATATTCTTGATTAAATGACAAACCAAACTGAGCACAAATGACAAAAGCATTGCCAGATCTGACCAATTTATAGTAGTTTAATCCCTGTCGGAAAATGGTACCGCTAAAAAACACAATTTTAATACAATTCAATTGTAAATGTTAGTGACCTTATTATTTATTTATTTTTTTGTACTGCTATATCTTTTTGATTACTTTGAATACTTCTTTCATAAATCATTTCAAAATGATTTATTTTATTTTATAAATCATATTAAATGCAAAATATTATGAAAATATTTAATTAGAACTGCTTTAGAATTGAATTTTACTGCTTTAGAATTGAAGTCATAAGTTTTATTTTGTTTGTTTTCTCTTGAATAATAAATTGCGAACGAAAATGATTCAACGAAAGATTATTACATTTGTCCCTTATCTTTAAAGAACATAGGATATAAAATGTTTGGAATCGCTGTGGTAGACTGATGTCTTCATGAAGGTGGCTGCTGCTGTCTGCGAAAAAATACTGCTTTGCATATTATTGATATAGCCGAAATTATGTATATGTATAGGCAGTGGCGTTCCTAGAGTTGCTGCAATCCGGGACGTAAGCTCGATTTTGTACCCCCTTCAGAGAGCACTCTTTATTCAATATTCAAAGTCTTTTTATATATTCGAAGTTGTAATATATAAATTTTGTTTAATACTTTTTATAGTTAAAAAATTCTGGTTAGATACATATGAGTATATTTAACTTATTAACTTTTTAAAGCATCAATCCATTGTATGCACTAAAAGAAATAATTTAGTAAAAAAAATATTAACTAAAAAATTAAACTTTAAAGCAGGGGTGTCCAACCGGATTTGTACAAAGGGCTACTTTGGAACCATGACTCTTTCTTTTTCCCAGCTGTAAGACTGATTAAGGAAGTTTGTCAGATTAAAATGTATGCAATCACACGGTCCTTACTACATGCATCTACCTTGCGTCATGGCGCCCAATTAACTCCGGCCGCGGCTAGGCAGATAACTTTGAAAGTTATGCAGCCTATTGCTGAACCCAAAGAATCAAACACCGAGAAAAATGAACGTCTTGGACGTGCTTTGTCCCCACACCTGACCATCTATAAACCACAACTCACCAGCATATTGTCAATATCACACAGAGGCACTGGCGTCCTACTTACTGGATACCTGGGTGTCTTGGGTATTGGTGCTCTTATATCACCACATGACATCGGTCATTATGCCACCATGATCGAGGGACTGCATATGAGTGCTGCAACTCTTACAGCAATCAAATTCATCATAGCCTATCCTCTTGCGTACCACACATGCAACGGCATTCGCCACTTGGCCTGGCATACTGGCAGCTTATTAAAACTGAAGGAAGTCTACTCTAGCGGTTATGCAATGGTTGCAGCTTCAGTTGTTATGGCAGCTATTCTTGCTGTGATCTAGGGATTAATAAACAAAGCTGTATAAAAAAATTCGTTGACAGGTTGCAGTTAAATAAGGATACTTTAAAGCGATAACACTGCAAATAAAGCAAATGCAATGTATGACAATGATTCGCGGTCACCAATCCTTTTAAAAATGTTTTTCTTTTATTAAACTCACCTAAACCTGAAAAAATTTCTAAATTTGACATTACTAACGTCAGAAAAGCTTTTTTGTCTGCTTGCTGAATCTGAGGAAAGCTTTAAAATTTGACACTTTTAATACAAATAAATGACTTTAAACAAATATTTAGATTTTGAAGCAAAATAAAAAGTTATAAGCAATGAAAAATAGAAAAGTAAGATGTTCTGCTCCCTTTCATATCAGTACATAATTGTGCAAATATCTGAAAAATTTATTGAAGGCATGAGTGGCAGAGAAAAGAATGTAAGCGTCTGCAAAGAAATACATAGCTCTTTAGCTACAAAACTGCTGTCGATGTCAATTTGAAACTAGTTCAGGCCGTGTGAATGACCTTGTTAAATGAAAAGCTCTTTTTTGTTTAACATGTTAAGATCAGTATGCTGTAAAAACGAAACGAAAACAAAATTCCCATAAGAAGTAAAACAAAAAAACAAAAAAACAAAATGGCTATTTTAGCCCTTGAAAGACTTTGACCGATCTTCTTATGATCAATTGTGCTGTACGTGTTGTGAAATGTTTAAACACAAATGATGGAGAGCAGCACCTTCAAGTTTTATGCCGAATCCAAACGGCTTATGTTCTCAAGAAGCTTTTCATGGCAGTTTTTACTCTCTGGGGTTTGCCACTGTCTGCAGAGAAGTGACGGCTGAACAGAAAAATTAATTCAATTGAAAAAACTTTCTGTGTTAGGTGGAAATTAAAGGAACCAACATGTTCTAAATCACTCTTTTCTTACCTTCAGAGTTACAAAATGATCAATCATTTTAACGAAATCTTCTTAACCACTTTCGATTCAATAAGATAAGATTGATTGAGCAAAAAAATTATTTTTAGTTTGAATTTAGAAAAGGTTCTGGGAAAAAAACCAGTCACAAAATTTTTGCCTACTATTGCTCTTGATAAATCAAAATCCGAATATATTTTGTTAAAAATTTTTACATTTATGTGGCTAGGACTCTTGACGTGGGTTGTTCCGATTTTCAGTTTAAAAATGTGCGTCCCGTCAAGACCTTACGTAGGACGCCAAATGTCCCAATTTTCCACAAAACGATTTATTTTTGTATTATTTTTATAACTCCTCAAAAATAATCCCTATGTTTTTATTTTTACAAAATGTCCTAATTGAATAAAAACCCAATTGAAAAATGGAATTTCTTATTATAAGCAAGCCCACTGCCAAATATTTTTAAGCTATTTCAGTTTGTTTCATCAATACCAATATGAAATGAGAATGCAGAACGATTGTTTTCACTGAGCGAGTCAGTTTGGACGAATTATTGAAATCGTCTCACCATTGAAAATATAAAAGCAGATATACAAATAAAGTCTTACATTGAAATGGACTGTTAACAATCTTATAGCTTTGTTAAAAAAAAAAATGATATAAATTTGCTTGATCTGCAAATTGTAAATTTGTAGACATCTTTGTCCCGATTTCTTTGCTCATGTCCCGAATTATTCTTTTTTGCAAAATTCCGACTTTTTTCAAAAAATATCTGGCATCCTATATATTACAAACATTTTATAAAAATTATAAACATATTTTAAATGGAAGTAATTCCGTAACTTTTCTACCCTTTGATTTCTGTAATTAAAGAAGCTCAGTCAATAAATTAAATTTAAATTATTTTTGTAATTGCGCCCTGCAATTATTAACATAAAATATTTGCTTTATTATTAAATTATACATTCCAATTTAAAAAAATAAGTTCAAAAATTTTATAAACCATTTTTTTAGCAACTCCTTAGACCCGGTGCGTAACGCTCCCCCGTACATCCGTACGCTACTGAGAAATGGAAACTGAAACAGAAAATGGCATATTTTGCTTTGACTTTCGACCTCAAGGCTGTGTATGCGCATATATGTTTGTTTGCTCGAAATTTAATACGATGACTTTGACTCCAAATCAAATAGACGGAAGGTAAGAATGTAAAATCTTTCTTCATAGTGGTATGTGTGAAGTTGGCAGATTTACCTAAAGGAAAAATATTCATTTTGGTCTTGTATTTCTTTGTTCTAATTTTTCTATCTCATATCAAAAGTGTTAATCTCACAAATTTATATAATTAGCTCTAGATAAGAAAGTCTTTGTTTTTAAATTAAATTTTAAGAATTCAATAGCACAAAAACTAACTTAATAAGCTAACTTTTTAGGTCAGGAAAGAACAACAGGCTCCAACGTTGAGGAAGGCCTCTACATACATAAGGTTGCGATTACTTCCGGCTTCAACCATTGTCAGCAATGCTGTGAAAGAAAAGCTTTCAAATATATACACACACACTCGGAATATAGTGCCTGCTGATGTCATTGATTTTTTTTTCGATACTTTGTTCGCTTTGTTTTCAGGTTGCATAACATTTGTAAAATTTAATATTATTTCTTTGTTTTGTACACTTTTACGAGGTTTAATATCCTAACACAGTTTGTCAGTCGTTGTCAACTTCAAGCTTGTTTCTAGGTAAAAGGTTTCCTTTTTGTCTATTTGGGTCATTTTTTTTTTATGCACACAAATAAATTTATTCAGCACTTTATTTGTTTTAAATAACCTTGAGGCTGGCATACATTTTATTATATTTTCTTAAAACAGGACGTTCAGTTTTCTAAAAAATTTTTCAATTGTTTTTTCATTTGAATGTTGATATGAAAAGGGTTTTTTTGCTCTGTGCTTTACAAAAGTTCTACGGGCCAATGACTTTGACTACAAATAGTAAAAAAAACTTATGAAAGTGTTACCAAAAACTTTAAATGTAAGTGGGTGAATTTTAAAATAAAGGCTTTTTTCTGTCCCTGCTTTTTCCAGCGCTTTCTCTCAAAGAATAAGCACAAAAATAAACTAAAAAAGTACTGTTGTAAAATAAAAACAATATTTGAGACATTAGGTATTTGGAGTTAAGGCAAATTTCATAGCTTAGTATTTACAAGCGATTTGCTTCTCCCCTTTCTTACCTGTTTCATAGAGAAGCATTTATCCCCAGTCTTACATGCAGTTATTCAATATAGAAAAAGAAAACGAAAAGAAAGATAAATAAAAAGGATATGCATTGATTTGCAATGCCAATATAAATTCCAAGGAGTTTTTGGTGTATTTAATTTGTAAAGTTTACATAACATTAATTTTTTTTTTTTGCAGAAATTGTGTTGTCACCGCTTCGTGTCAGGAGTGTTATGTTTAACTTTATTTAAACATAACGGAAACCACTGGATGGATTTAAATGAAACTTGGCATCTAGGTTCCTTATATCTCCGGTCATAACATAGGCTACTTTTTATCCAGTAAAAAAGGTTGCACCCTGTAGGGGGCGCTGCGATCGGGTTCGAGGCATTCTTTTTTTTAACTTATCTCCGATACCGTTCATCCAATTTGCATGAAAATTTGTGTGTGGAGGTTCTCAGATACGATAAGTTGTTTTGACTTATCTACGCTGTTCTATCTCGAACACCAGAAGGCGCTGTAGTACAAATATTTTGAAAAACTCCTACACCTTGCATCCGATTTGCATGAAAATTTGAATCTAGGGGTTTCTGATACGGTGAGTGTTATGGACTTAACTTTTTTTGTGCAACACCAGAGGGCGCTGTAGTACAAATATTTTAAAAAAACGTCAAAAAACTCCTAAGCCGTGTATCCGATTTGCATTAAAGTTGGTATATAGAAGTTTTCGGAAACGGTGAGTTTTTATGGCTTATATGTTTTGTTCTATCTTGAACACCAGAGGGCGCTACAGTACAAAGATTTTAAAAAACGTCAAAAAAAATCCTAAGTCGCTTATCCGATTTGCTTGAAAGTTGGTATATAGAGATTTTCAGAAACGGTGAGTTTTCATGACTTATAAACTAGGTTTTATCTTGAACACCAGAGGGAGCTGCAGTACAAATATTTTAAAAAACGTCGAAAAAGTCCAAAACCGTTCATCCGATTTGCATGAAAATTTGTATGTAGAGGTTCTCGAACACGCTGAGTTTTTTTGACTTATCTACTCTGTTCTATCTCGAACACCAGGGGGCGCTTTAGTACAAATATTTTGAAAAACCTACAAAAACTTCTAAACCGTGCAGCCGGTTTGTATGAAAATTGGAAAATAGGGGTTTTCTAATACGGTGAGTGAACTTATCTTTTTTGTGCTATCTTGAACACCAGAGGGCGCTTCAGTACAAATCTTAGGAAATCGTGAAAAATTCCAAAACTGCTCATCCGATTTGGATGAAAATTTGTTAATAGCGATTTTCGAGAACGGCAAGGGCTCTGGTGCTATCTTTTTTGCTGTTTCTTAAAACTAAATTAAGTTAAAATTTACAAAAAACTGGTACGCACTTAATTTTAACTTTTATTCAAGTTTAAGCATTTAACTTTTCTTTAAAATGATTCATCAAACACGAAAATTGGACTTTAATCACCAAAGTTATGATTTTTTATTTTTGGAAAAAAAATCAAGTTTTTAAAATTTTCCAAATTTTAAAAAATTCAGTGAAATGTCATGAAAATATTTTCTTAAACTATTCCTAACACAGAAACAAAAAATGGTGCTATTAAGTATAATAATTTGGGCGTTATGAAATTTTTTGCTAGAAGTAAGTATGTCTTTTCGTAAATTTTAAGTTTGAATATTTTTTCGAAAAAAATTTCCAAAAGCCCAAGCCATTAACAAGTTTTTTAAAAAGCAAACAAGAACTGAACTAAGAATAGTTTTGAGCTATTTTAAGAAAACCAAAAATCGGATCAAAAAGTTATAACTGTTGAAACTCCACTTTTTTTTCCAAAACCCTTAAGTGCTCTTTTTTGGAATATCGTACACAGAAAAAATCATAAAAACATCAAAAACAACATATTGTAATTAATACAATAAATAATATTGTATGATGCTGTGCTGTGCTGTGTATGATAATGTGCTGTTTTAAAAAGTTCGGAAACTGTGAAGAACACCTTGCATGCCCAAAACTCTGGATCACATACAATATATTCTCGGAATATATCTTTTGGTAGACCAAAAATCTATAGATTTGTATGCGAAAAAATAGACCTAAGGATAAAAGCCATTAATTTCTGATGTATGCAATGTGGAATTGGAAATATCCAAAACATCCATTTAAGTTTAGGAAAACTGAGTTCAGTTAAGGAAATTAAATGTAAATGTTAAAGGTACATGCAGAGAAAAAATATGTTTATATATATTTGGTTTCAAAAACAAAATATTCAGAGGGAACCACCTAATGATTAAGAACTTTCTTTCAATAGCATTATTTTTCGATACAAGAAGATATTAGTTGTGTCCAACATTAATATAATTGCCTTAGCTAAAAAACTAACGTCTACATTTATATGCTTGTGGCAAACTAGAATTGTGTGTTTCTACCCAATAAAAATATATTTACATCACTGTTAAACTCAAAAAGAACAGAACTCTGCAAATTTAAAACAAACAGAACTCCTGTTCTGTTTATTTTGCACTTGCACGAAGTGCTCCAACCATATTATATTTTTTCCAACTAGAAAATGTGTGCTTATAAAAATTATAGTAATGTCGGATAAACATAATATCGTTATTTCTCAACATAATTAAATCCGAGAAAAACTTATTTACTGTTTTCTAAACATATTTTGATTGCTTCAAACGAACAACTACTTCTAAGCAAATATTTTGTAATCACAGTGAAAAACTTTTGGCATTTCTTTTGCTAAAATATGGTTCCAAGTAAATATAGTGTAATCATCGGTAAATATATTGTTCTTAATTATCGTTTTGAAAATAATTGCTTGGCTGCAATTAAATTATATATTCTCCAATTAATAAATATGTGTCCGTGAATGTTTAATGTTATTCTTGACTAAATTATATTTCCAAGGAAACAAATAGTAATAGACTAAAAGTGTTCTCAGTTCATTTATAATTACAATATATTTATATGAAAACATATTTTCTTTAAAACAAATTATATTGTTTTTAAATTCAAACAACAATTGCTAAGGTACAATTAATTTATGTTAAGATGCAAATAAAGGGTGGTTAAATTTTAAGGGCCGATGTTGAATGTGAACCACACCTAAACGTCAAGTTTTTTCTGCATTTCATTTGTCATTTCTTAATTTTAGACTAACTTAATTTGAACCATGGAAAGATACGCAATCGAGCAACGCGTTAAAGCTATTCAGGCTTATTATGAAAATGGGCGTTCAAATCAAAATACATATCGTGCACTTCGTGATTTTTTCGGTCAATTTAATCATCTAAATGTGCGTACAATCGGAAAAACCGTGCAAAAATTTGAGCAAACCGGGTCTATAGGAGATGTGAAAACACCAGAGCATGCTCGTACAGCTCGTACTGCAGAAAATATTGCTGCTGTTCGCGATAGTGTGGCTGAAGGCCGGTTCGCTATCGTGAGATGATAACGAACTTTTTATGGCCCAAATTGGAAGATATGGATGTGGACGATATGTGGTTTCAACAGAACTATGCCACTTGCCACGCAGCTAACGAAACAATAGCTCTTTTGCGCGACAAAGTCAATGGCCGTGTTATCTCACGTGGTGGCGATGTCAATTGGCCGCCAAGATCATGTGATTTGACACCGTTGGACTTCTTTCTTTGGGGTTATTTGAAAGAAAAGGTATACGTCGATAAGCCAGTAACAATGCAAGAGCTAAAGGATGAGGTAATTCGGCGCATTAACGGCATAGAACCTCACTTATGCCTCAGCGTCATCGAAAATTTGGACCATTGGATGGAGGTGTGCCGCCGAGGTCTCGGCTGTCATTTGGCCGATATTTTGTTCAATACATAATTGAATGATGCCAATATTATCATAATAAAAAGAAATGACAGTAATTTCCGAAATAATTTGTGTTTTATTCAAAATCAACATCGGCCCTTAAAATTTAACCACCCTTATATATATAAAGAAAAATTGCGTTAATTAATCATATTATATGTGGAACCAATTATAATTATAATAATAGCAAAATAAGGCATAGATCATGAAAATCGATGCACGCCTCTCTCATCTATTCACAATTAAGTAAATGCATAAATAAAGCCACGTAACCTGTGAGTAAAGTGAGACATTTTTTTAAAAAATCGATGAATAAATTTATTTCAATTCCAATAATGTTATGAATGAATATACACAAAACTTAAAATAAAAATTTCGATTTGTACTGCAGCTATTCTTACACAGAAAATATGGAATTTTTGGAATCTATGCATAAAAACAAAATTTAGAACATTTTCAAATATAATTATAATTATTGTCAATATCCATTCTCGTTGAAGTTGACGCTTGTGGTTCTGATGATCTTCTTTTCTTCGTAGGTTGTTGATATTCGTGGTCTGAATTTGCATCGTCATCCGAGGAATCTATAGTATCAGCATGGCGTTGTCTGTATGATGTTGCGCTGACATTTTGCTGTGTGAGCTTTCTGCTCTTCAAAAATGATGTCAACCATTCGGAGTTTTGTTGTGATAGTCCCAGCTTGGCCACAACGTAATCCATTTCGATTTCTGTAATCGGTTGTGGTGCATTATTTTCAATATTGGGTGTCCAATCTGCATCATTCACATTGGTCGGATTGGTGAAAACGGTTTTGGCTTGCAGGGACACAGTATCCATACTCGGAGGGTTAGGTGCATCTATATCAGCAGGGCGGTTAACTGGAAGTGTGGCAGTAAATGCAGCAGTGTATACTTTTGTTTTCAATTGTTGTCTGTTTAATCCAGGACGAAAATTTATGCATGCGTAGCACCTGGATTCATCATGTCCAGTTGTGTCTTCCACCCAAATTACTGGTTTCATAAAAGACAACGTTGCACTTCTTCCATGTATCCAATTTACAAGGGTATTATAACACATTTTGCACACAGTGTTCGGTGTAAAAATTGATCCACTTAAATCTGCTTCATCAAAAAAATCACAATACGCTTTTTTGAGTTCCTCAATAAACATATTTTTTCGATAGTGTTTGTTTTTTTTTTAGGACGATATGACTACAAACGTAACAAAAATTATCCAATTTTGGGCACTTGTTATTTTCCATATTTATATATTTTATGTTTTGTTGTTATTCACTTTTAAAAAACTGGAGAAAAATCACTTTTACTGTTCGCGTTCGTCGGCACTGGCTGAATGACAAAAAATCGATCAATGCACACATATAAATACTACGTCTTTTCAATATTTTATTGACAGGTACTTATAAATGGCCGCATATTTTAAGGGTGCCTGGCTATATACCTGATTCCCCACTTGTACGTTTCAAATTGTGCAAAACTTTCGAAATAATGACCACCCATAAATGTGGGTGCAATTTCTGTAAAAAAATCATACAGGTAGTTATCATACATTTATTAGCGTATTAGCTTCGCAATCATAAAAATCAAATAACCTTTTGTTTATTCCTTTTTTTTTTTAATTCTCAGAATCATAAAAAAGGTGTCAATGTTTTCTCCAAATAATGTTGTGCATATCTCGAGCAAATTTTTGAAATTCATACATTTACTGAATTGTGAATAAATGAGAAACGCATGCATCGATTTTCATGATCTATGCCTTATTTTTTTCATAGGATATGTGACTTTACGTGAAAGTAATTAGATTTGACACTTTTTTTCATTTTGGAATTTTTATGAATTTTTAAAAAAAAAAATTAAATTTTTAGGCAAAAAATACTACTTTCCCTTCATACATTCATTTTTAACTTCGAAACTGTTGCACACATAGGAAAACGGTATAAGAACAGATTAAAATTTTTCTAAATTTGTTTCAGCTAAATCGGACTAGTGGTTCTCGAGTTATGTCAAACAAAAAGCCTAAAACGTGAAAAATTCCCCTATACGATAGTTACTAACTTCAAATCGATATTAAAAATATTTTGGCAGGCAAGAAGACAAAACGAATGATGCACAAGTTCTTCATTTTGGGCCTACTTTCACGTGCAATTGTCAGAATTGAGTCTTAAAATTATGTGTTCAAAAATGTTGGACTGTGTTATGATTACTTGTTTCCAAGAAACATGCAGAAACATATTATACTTCCTGCAAATTATGTTTGGGAAGGCCTATTATTTTTCAGCGTGTTTCTTATAAACAACGTTACAGGGTCACGTTTTCAATAGACCAATATTTACGGCAATATTTAAGCTTTTAACATTGCAAAAACCATTACGTTTTAAATCATTTTAAACATTCACTAAACGACTTAAAAAAATTGCCTATATTAATTTGCACCCACTCACTTAAATATTATGAATTTTTAATGTATACGAAAAACAAGTGTAAGTAATGTACCCTGGTATTATAAAAAATTAAATTCCCTTAAAAAAACATTCAATAAAACAACAGCCGGTAAAACGCTTTATTATATTTTTTTTTTTTTTGTTTTTTTTCTTACATAAATGCTTCTTGTGTTCAATACGTGCTCGAGATTGTCGAAAATTCAACACTTATCAATCAGAAAGCACCTCAAAGCCATTTGTTTTATGTTATAAAATATCTCAAAGGCAATTAACAAATAGTTAATAAAAATACAAGAAAAAAAAAATAGAAAAAACACTATAAAGCACACATTGATCAAATTATAAGATGAATGCGTTAAAATAATAATGATGAGTTCGTATTTTTCTTTAATGGCTGTTGTGAGTAGAAGCATAAAGAAATCATAAACAAATGTTTTTGAAATTTTTTGAGAAAAAATTAAAATAAAAATTAATTTAGGAAAAGCTGTGGAAGTTTTTGTTTCATTATGTGTATAAGAAATTCAATTTTAAATTAATAGCCTTATTCTGGTGATTGACAACTGTACATTCATTGAGAAGCTAGTCTTGTATGTGCTTTTTTTCTAGTCCTTGGAATTAAAAATTTCTAAAATGTTTCGCAAAATTATTTGTTCTGAATATTTTCTCATGTTTCTGAAGATTCATTTCATTTCTTTCTGAAGTTTAGATTTCATTTCAAAATAAAAAATCTTAACAGTTATCAATTAATTTACAATTGTCAATCACCACAATTTATTGACAAATCAATAAATTTTTGTTTTATGCTTTTTATACGAGTATGCATATTTAAATTCAGTAAATTTGTATTGGTCTGTAAGATAAGATACACTCATAAACACTAAATTCGGAATTTTTTTTTATCAAAGCAGTTCTCCCTTTTCAGTTTATTCGAATCATTATTTTTGAGATATTTTAACTGACCTATATTAAGAGTATCGGCAATCACTTTTATCGGGAAAAAGGTTAATTATAAATTTGCCTTCGTCTTATTAGTTAAATGTATTGTTTATTGTATTATAAAGACATTTTTCTGGAACAACATATAAAAAATTAAATTTTGCATTTATGCGTAATAGTTCATAATTTCTTTGATGATGTCAGTCCTATATTGCTTTTAAATCAATTACGTTGCGTATTAAAAATACTTGTTTCTATTAAAACGAACTTGTGCGTTAAACATATTTTTCTCGCACAGACGCAAAAATACTTTAATTCAACTGATAAAATAAATATGGCTGTCAAGTAAAATATTTATGAGCTCACAAATATGTGCTTCAACGTTCGGTTTCGTTCATTCGAATTGAAAATTTTGAGAATATGACACAAACCAGCGCCATTTTGAAATGTTCAGTACTGCTATTAAGTGCAATCAGCAATAATTAAATCAAAATACAGCCCTCTTGCAACTGTATAATTTTGCTTATATGTAGTTTTGTATTGTTTTTGTTTTTCTTAAATTTTTGCTTTATTTTATGCAGTCCTGTCGCCATGAGTTTTTAGTTGCATGCAGTCTAAATGGCGCTCAGTAAAAGTGGCGTGCTAGGAAGTTATTCGGGGATGTGGGTTTAATATTCACGAACATGTCGAAAGCATGTCAAGCCTGTGCAGTTGAAGTTAGGGCAGGTCAGGTCAGGTCAAGTCAAATTCAGACAGTGTGCATTACATGCTGTACATACATAGTAATGAGGTTGAGGGTATGCTTGGACGCGTTCATTTTTTCTATAGAAGTTGCTTTTAGATAGATTTATAGATTTTTCCTAAAAAAACAATTTTTAAATTTATTTTTTACTGCACCGAGAAAAAGCTTATGTTAAATTGAAAAAAAAAAACCTAGAATAATTTATAAGATGGCTTTGGCAGTTTTTAGCCACCCAAGTACTTTATCAAAACACCTAAGTTTTACATGTTGACTTGCCAATTTTTATTGGGTGATAAATTAACCAAGTATTTGGTAATTTTTTATGCACTATTTTAAAAAAAAATTGAATTTCAAAAATATATCTTTTTTCGGCTGCAGTCTCTCGTTCTGTGATTTGCTTTATTTTGCTCTATTTTAACACCTTTAAATCAGAATCTTTTATCAACATAATTTTTAACCGACTTCAAAAAGGAGGAGGTTCTCAAGTTCGTCGGTTTCTCTGTTTTTTTTTTTTTTTTTTAAATGTATGTACATCGATAACTCCTAAGCCATATGCCTGATTGCCATAACTTTTGGTATCCAGATAGATATTATAAGCATGGAGGTGCCCGTAAAAAAGTGGGCGGTATTTGAGAACTGGGCGTGGCAATACTAGATCTCGCAATACTAGATACTACTGTATCTCGAATAATATTGACATTAGGGTACTGCAATTTAGTGTACGGGCAGGCAAAATTATTACAAATTACCGTCAAAAATGGGCGTTATTCAACAAATGGGCTTGGTAATATTATAAAAACAGTGAATCTTGCATAATTTTGAGACTAGAGTACTGCAATTTAGTACAGGGGTAGGCATTATTATTACAAATTATGGTCAATAAAGTGGGCGTAAATTATGGTATTCGACAAATGGGCGTGGCAGTATTAGAAAAATACTGTATCTCGAATAATATTGACAGTAGTGCCCTGCAATCAAGTGTAGGGATAGACACAGTTAATACAAATTACGGTAAAGAAATGGGCGTTATTTGACAAATGGGCGTGGCAATATTAGAAAAAGAGTATATCTCGAATAACATTGATACTATGGTACTGCAATTTGGTATAGGGGTTGGCATTATTAGTACAAAATACGGTCAAGAAAGTGGGCGGTATTAGACTACTGGGCGTGGCAATATTAGAAAAACAGTGTGTCTCGAATAATATTGACACTAGGGCACTGAAACTTATTGAAGTACAGGGGTAGGCAGAATTATTAAAAATTACGGAGAATAAAGTAGGTGTTATATCTCAGTTAATATTGACGCATGGGTACTGAAATGAAGTAAAGGGGTAGGCACAATTATTGCAAATAACGCTCTAGAAAGTGAGCGCTTATTTTTCAAAGGGGCGTGGCAATATTAGAAAAACACTATATCTCGAATAATATTGAGACTAGGGTAATAAAACTCGTTACGAGAATAGGTATAGTTATTTTAAAACACGTGACATCTAATTTAAATTTAAGAGACAGATATTTGAAATAACCAGCAAACTTTCAGAATTTAATAGAACAAATTTTTTCAAAACATTTATATTTGTATTGTTATCTTATCAGATTCTCTAAAAAGAAGAAATAAAAACTTTTTAAAAAAAAAAAACCGACTACAAAATCACTACAAATCAAAAAATAATTTTAAAATTACTTTTCCTTTTAATCCCTTGGTCATATTTGATAATTTATTTTAACATATTATTACATATGAAATCTTAGTATTTTAATTTTTTCTTATTTGTTTTAATATCATAAATATATTTATTTCTTCATGAATACAAATGCTTTGAAGTTGGCGCTTCTGATTAAAAGTCTGATTATATTAGCGCCAACCTTAAAAGCTTTTGTATTCATCAAGTAATTAATATATTTATGATAATAAAACAAATAAGAAAAAAATTAAGACAATAAGATTTCATGTATAATAATATGTTCAAATAAATTATCAAATATGACCAAGAAATTAAAAGGAAAAGTATTTTTAAAATTATTTTTTACTTTGTAGTGATTTTGTAGTCGGTTGTTTTTTTTTTTTTTAATTTTTTTAAATGCAATTTTAGTTAGAAAACTGAATATGAAATACATTGTCAATATCTTATTTCAAGTGCATTTCCTAAAACTGTTTGTTCGTCGTTGGCCACAATATATTTCAATTTCGATGAGATTTGGCGAAGCATATCCGGCTCTGATTTGATGAACGGATAGAATTGTACGCACGAAATATTCAAATTCACTTTAATGGTACTCATTGAGAAAATAAGATTAACAGAAGGAGCTATCGATATGTTGTTCAATTATCGAGTTTTTTAAAAATATTTCAATTTAAAGTTCTTATCATTGCCAATTTCGATAAAATCTCTTTAAGATGGAAGATAAAAAACGGATTTTGGACCCGGTCACGCTACAGGCGGTCTTTGTTATTTATTTTTTCGTTATTTTTTCTTAAAATTATGTCACTGATCATATATCTTCTATTCAAAGCTGAAACAATAATCTTTCGTTTGGTGTATAATATGTTAAATTTTTTCTTAACTTTTGAAGTATTTTTATATATGTATGCATACTAGAGTGTCCCAAAAAAGTTGAAGTTGTTTCTGTCCTTTTTGTTCTTGTTGTATTAAAAAAAATCGAAAAGATCTAAATTTGAAAAAATATAAATGAAACCTTGTAGAAATATTTTATCAAACTTTACCTAATCCAGATGCAAAAAATTGTGTAACAATATTGAATAACCTGGTCGTTATGAATTTGTAAGCATAGTTTTGAGCAATTTTTTGCAAGAAATTATAAAAACCAAAATTCGGGAAAAAGTTATACTTGTTGAAACTTGACTTTTTTTTTTAAAATTAATTAAAGTGCTATTTTCTAACATTTCGAAATATTTATAAAAAATCGAAAAACATATATTTATTTATTTAACATATAAAGTACTCGGAGTAACTTTAGTAATTCTAGAAAAATATTTTTGATTTTCATTCGAAGAATTCAAGGGCTGCCAAAATGCCGTTCTTTCCATTCCATTTTTTTTTTAGGTTGAATTTAGGTATTTTAGCGAAAAGTCCCCAAAAGTCGAAAAATGCTGTTATTTCTTAACATTTATGCACTAATGTGACTCATTTTTCTTTAAAATACACAAAAACTAAATTTATGTTCATTTGGAGTACAATAACCTGTGCCGACATTAATCTAAACCTGTCATACATTTAACCTGTCATAATTTAAAAAGCTAACTTTTTTATGGTTTTTTTTACTTTTTAAATTAAAGTTTTCTTTATTAAAACATGCACCTATTTTCTTAAAAACAAAATTTTTGGTTATAAATAAAGACTACTTTATGGGAATCAAACATTTTGTTGTTTCTTGAAATTTTCATTTGATCCAAAAAGTTTATATTTAACACGGCTTCCATACAAACTGTGTGGAAAAAATTTAAAGATATGTTTTTTGATGCAAATATTTCGCTGTTTATAAATATTTATATTCCACTCAACCCTTTTTTTGTCAAAAATTCCAATAAAATTGCTTGATAAAAATTATTTCAGCAATATCATTTTTTTGCTCTGGTTTTTTTCAAAAATGTTCAATCTATCGAATACAATACAAAACTTGAAAATATATTTTTGCAAGCGATCGGCGGCACGCACTCACAAATCACGATTTCCCAACCTTTTTCTTATAATTTTCAGATGTTGAAGCTACAAAATTCCTTCTAAAGTTTGTGAAAAGTTTTTTCAAATTGACGAATGAAATCGAAAATTATTTATATCAATTCCCAAGTTAAGCCGGGTATTCAGCTAGTCTATCTATATCTATCTATCTATCTATCTATCTATCTATCTATCTATCTATCTATCTATCTATATCTATCTATCTATATATATATAAAATTGTAAAAAAAAAAATCTGTACATGTAATATTTTTTTGAAATTCCTTTTGCGATGGACGTTTTGAATGACGCTGAGCCCGAAAATCGCATTTTTAAAATTTTTGTCTGTCTGTCTGTCTGTCTGTTAAAGCATCACGCGAAAACCACTGGATGGATTTAAATGAAATTTGGAATCTAGGTTCCTTATATACCCGGTCATAGCATAGACTACTTTTTATCCAGTAAAAAAGGTTGGACCCGGTAGAGGGCGCTGCGATCGAAATCCAGGCATTCGTTTTTTCAGCGTATCTCCGAATCCGATTTGCATGAAAATTTGTATCGAGAAGTTCTCGGACACGCTGAGTTTTTTGACTTATCTACACCGTTCTGTCTCGAACACCAGAGGGCGCTGTAGTACAAATATTTTAAAAAACTTCAAAAAACTCCTAAGCCGTACATCCGATTTACATGAAAATTGGTATATAGAGGTTTTCGGATACGGTGAGTTTTTACGACTTATTTGCTTGGTTCTGTCTTGAACACCAGAGGGCGATGTAGTACAAATATTTTGAAAAACCTCGAAAAACTCCTCGAGTTCAGGCATCACTGCCTTGAATAAATACATCAACTTTCATCAAACGTGTCAAACGTGTTGGGAAGAGTAGTTTCAAGAAAAACGCTTTTAAAGATTTGAGCAAAGTAACAGTCAGTCAAAGACGCTGTATTTGTATCTATAACTTCGTAAATAATTGAAATTTTACATTTCCTTTGGAGGATATATAAGAATCTAATCTTCTAAGAATCTAAGCGAAGGTCTAATCTTCGCGAAATCTGCGAAAAAAATAGATTTTTCAAAATTCTACACTACAATACTGCCTTAAAACCACAAAAGTTGTCAAATTGACAAATAAAAATACATGTATAACATTCTGAAATTTCTATTCAGATTCCAGAATATATTCCAAATTTCATCAAAAGTATTTGGTCACATTAGATATACAGCATAAATAAGAAAAAAAATGTTACATATTACATGCATAAATTTTACATATTACATACCAAATATAAAGTCAGTGTGTCTGCCCTGAGTATTTAAAATATTTATTTCCGCTCATTAACGGAATTTTCTGAGAAAATAACAGTTTAATGCATAAAAAAACTATATTATGCGGAAAAGTCGTCTGTAGAGTAAACGGTAATATTTTTTATTATTATTTTTTGAAAAATCGATAACTCGATAACTAATCAATATAGTGATATGCATACTTCAAAACTGCATTTCAGATTTTGGCGCCTTGGAAACCATAATCGTGCTCCTTCAAATATGAAATAATAAGGAATCATTTTTCAATTTTGTAGATTTCCTTGCAAAAACTCGAAATTATTTTTTTCTGATTTTTTTACTTAATTCAAATTTTTAAACTCTAAATCTATTCTTTACATTACTTTTTTTAGCCTTGAAAATCTCAGAGTTTTACTATCTAACATATAATAAAATTTCCGGTGCAACATTTTTCGTATTCATCCCAAGAATTTTGGGGCTAAGTCTCGGATATCGGATACTTAAAAATTTTTAAAATCTTTTTTTTTGTCTTCTAATCTGATTTTACTGATTTACTGTGAAGTTAATATAAGTTTTTTTTTAAGGAAAAATAAATCACACTCACAATTGATCCCAATTTTTTTTTTTTTTTTTTTTTTTTTTTTATAAAGGAACAATTGCTTTTATCATAATAATAATTAAAATCAAACACATTAAAGCATTCAAACCCAAACAACAAAAAATATTTATTAGATTGTGCGTGTTTAACCTGTGGATAGCTTAACTGAGCAGTCATCAAACAGAATTCGGCTATTATAAATAGCCACATTTTGTGGCTTTCTGTGCACATCCACAAAATCAAGGATAATTAGGCATAACCAACCCAAAGGCTCAAAACAAGTACTAAATATTTATAAATAGCGGAATTTATACGAATTCCTAACATAATTGCATCATTTGCAAATCGTTGAACTGTGTATAATATTTATAAAACTACAACCGCTATTTAGGTAAATCAATAAAAACATATTTAAAATCCATGCACCAGCTGTCACTTAAAAAAAAAAACAAAAACAACAGCAACCAAAAGGAAGCACGTGCTGCACGCAATCTAAACTTTTTGCACGCAATTCTGTTGTAAGTTTTTTGGACTCAATATGCTGTAAATTATAATGCTCCAAAACAAAGGAAACCTCCTTTCAATTCTGCATGGCAACATTTGAGTTGTTTTCATTGTAAATTTTTTTAATGCTCTGTCACGCTCTTGCTAACTGTCAAGCTTATCAAGAAAGTAGAATAATGCAATCAAAACTTTTTTTTAATTCTACTAAAGCTTTTGTGTGGTTGCATCAACCACTGACAGTGTCCGCAGCAGTCTTGGTATCTAGCTTGTTTATGCAGTGACGTCATTTAATTTTACGACTTGAAATATTTTTATGTTTGTTTTATTCAAGTTGCAAAACTGCAGTTCATGCCAACGACCAATTCTAATACACTCGGTCAAGGACGTGCACTGCAGTCTAGCTTGTTGGGTGGGAGTACTGCGATGGGTCTTCCATGTTTGCTGAAACTGGTTGGTTTGAAATTGCATTTAGTCTAGCATGAGGCGCTTAATTTTCGAGCCAGCATGTCAATGTTAGATTTTAGTCGACATCCGGTCAGTAGACTTAGCGATTGCATATATATTTTTTTTTTTTTTTTTTTTGTACATTTTTCTGCATCGATTTCTTTTACGCCTAAAGTTGAACACGCCAAATTTACTTTTAAGGTAACTTCTTCATGGTAGCACATCAAATTAACTTAAATATAACAATCAGAGAACAGCCTGAGTGCGTTCAAATGGCGTTTCGAGTGTCTCATCAATATACGAGCTACGAATGTGGCTTCTGCATTAAAATTAATACGCGAATACATGTATCAATCGCTGTAGATACGAGTGCCATAGAGTACGATTACGAATGACTACGGCACAAGAATGGCCAACGAAGCAAGACATGAGCAACACTCGTCAAAAGCAGAGAATTACGAAAACAACAAAAATTCTTGCAGCAGCACACTCGAGCTTTAAGCGAATGATCCGAGTGTCAGCATTGTCTGCATGGTGCATTTGTATCAATTCGCAATCGTGAAAAACTGTGCTTAGCAACAGTCGTCGGTTACGACCTCGAGCGGCATGCATGCATTACTTTTTCTGTGAATAGAACAACATTCTATTTAACCCTTTGATGAACACGTCGACATATGCCGACAACAAATACCAATTTGAAAAATGAAGCGAAAAAAATATATGAAAAGACGCGAGAATTTGAGCTTGTCCAGACTAGCCACCAGTCCACACTAGCCCCCCTCTCCCCTACATACAAAATAAAAAAAATGAAATATTTAAATGAAAGTTTTGTTTTTGCAAACACAGAAAAGTGGGTAAAACGTTTCGGAAAATAAAATAAAAATGAAACAGTTGCAAAATTTTTTTTTATTTAATCACTATTATGTCTATTTTAAGCTCTAAGAGTGCAAAGGTGCGCAAACTAACGCTTGTCTTGTTATTTCACCTGTTTGATAGTTCTAAAAATCCTAAACCACATCGAGAAAAAAAAACAATAGGCAAATCACCTAAGTCGGCTTGGGTAAAGAGAATTTTATGGGAATTATAAACTTATACTTATTCACCTTAGCAATTTATTGTTTAATACATTGCTTTGAAAGCACATACTTCGATACCCTGCCAAAAAAAAAATATTTGATTAACAGATGTTAACAGAAGCAGTATGTTGCAGTATTCTGTTCATAGCTGCAGCATAGCTTCAGTCGTAATTAATATTGAATAAATCACTCAGCGTAACGAAGGAGTTTGGCTCGAAGCGTAGTGTAGTGACTTCATACACAGGGGTATCGGTGGGTGGGGGTTCGAATCTCAACGGCATGCGAAGGTAAAATTTTTGTATTTGATATTTAATTTAATTTAACGCTCCTGTTATAATATACGTCAAGCAGCAAGAAAAGCCGAAAAGACATTAATTTCTAAGAAAAACGGTTTCGAAAAAAGAAAATTTTTGTGTAGTCGCTGATTTCAGTCAAGCAAAACACAGAACGAGAGAAAGGCAGCAGCTTCAAAAAAAAAAAAGGAAAATAAAATAAACCAAGACCCGAAAAAAAGTTATATATTTGAAATTCAATTTTTTTTGGTTACTTGGTTAATTTATCACCCAATAAAAATTGGCAAGTCAACATGTAAAACTTAGGCGTTTTGATAAAGTTCTTGGATGGCCAAAATCTGCCAAAGCCATCTTACAAATTATACTAGATTTTCTTAAATTTAACATACGCTTTTTTCTCGGTGCAGGTTCCGACTGCTTATTTAAATAACGGATGTAATCGTGACTACAGATAGGCAAACAAACATGGTTTAATCTACTCAGGAGGTGATGCTGATCAAGAATATATAACTTTTCTACACGTGCTACGCCTCTTTTTTGGCGTTTCAGACGGAATTGGACGGAGTCAATACATACAAGGATTTATTGAATATGCTTCTCAATAAATATGGTTGATTTCTACCAATAAAAGCCTCCAACTAATGTTAGTTTTTTAACATTACAGCGGACATATTAGTTTTTTTATTCCTGCTGATGAATCAGAAATAACAGCTTTGCGGCAATTTCGATTTCCTTTTATTAATGATGATTAAACTAGATGATACTTTGTCGTCAAATTTAAGAGGGAGGTAAGGTTTGACAAATTTTTTTTTCATTTTTTTTTTATTTTTGTGTCTGAAAGTACAACATCCGAAGAATATTGTATTAAATTTTTAGGTCATTCGGAGCAAAACTAACGAAGTTACAGTACGTTGAATAATTGTACCTCTAACTTAGTTTTGCGCGCCTTTTAGCTACCTGCGCTGAGCGGCGAGCGGCAACTGTTTCGGTCTCTATTGTATTACTCTTATCCCCTCTTTTCGTCTTAATATCTTCAGGTAAATAAAATGTGTAACTTACATTGTATCCTTCGATGTAGAATATATATTTCAGTCTAAAATTGAACGCTTAGGAGAGCAGATATGTGCGTCATTTCAGTTTTGCTCGGATTTCGTTAACTCGTGCTCCGTTTTGTTTTTGCTTAGTTTTCTTAATGATTTTGTATTTATCATCGAAAAAATGCCGAAACCAACTGGCAGAGAAGGACGTGCACAGAGTGGCCCAAGAGTAAGCCGACCAAGAAAAAAAACAATGCCGCAGGATAGAAAAAAGAAAGTAAGAGCGTCTGCTTGATGCTTCGCTTGAAGTCAAGGAAGATCTTAAAAAACATTATCGAATTATAGACTTTCTTTTAGTTTTTTCTACTGTAGCAACTTTAGTGAAGTGTGATAGCTCAGCGGCATTTGAATTTTGTAAAAAAGAAGGTCTTGGCTTCAAAATAAAAGTTACGTGTGAAAAGTGAAAAATTTCAAACCCTGTTCCGTCGAGTGAAAGAATTCGAGTTTAGGCCTAAGACATGCCGGGTGTGTAAAATTTGTGGATTGATGGACATGGCAAGTAGTTTTATTTCAAAAACGTGCTACAATACTTTCATTAAAAAAATTAACACCAGCGTAAAAACTGTTGCGAATAATATTTTGCTTCTGCCATCCAAGAAGAAAAAGAAGAGACTTGTAATCGCGAAGACACAGACGAAATTACAATATCCGGTGATGGCACGTGGAAAAAAAGAGGATTTAATTCGTTCTTTGGTGTATCGTCATTGATCGGCTATTGGACCGGCAAAGTTGTTAATATTTTTGTCAGCAGTTCGTAATGTAACTTATGTGAAATCTGGAGCAAAAAACTAGGACCTTCAGAATATGCAGAGTGGCACGAGGAGCACGTGAACAAAGGACAATGTGAATCAAATCACAGTGGGCCATCCGGTAATATGAAAGTGAGCGCTATCGTGAAAATGTTTCAACGTTCGATAGAGTTTTAAAAGTAAAATACCGTAATTATATTGGTGATGGCTTGATGGTGTATTCCAAAACCAATACCGGAGTAGTCAATGCGAAACCTTACGGTGATAACTTCACAATAAACAAGAAAAAGTGTATTGGACACGTCCACAAAAGAGCAAATGTCTGCGTGGAAATCTGGTAAAAAAAGTGAAGAGGAATACTCTTTCCGGTAAAGGTAAACTAACTGGCAACATAATCTACAAATTAACATTGTATTATGGGCTAGCAATTCGAAGAAATCACGATTCTGAGGACAAAATGAGGAACGCTAAATGGACGGCTTTTTAGTCGTTATTCTTCGACTGATCAAAGTCCCCAGCATGAAAAATGCAATGAATCGTGGTGCGAGTGGAAGAAGGCTGAAGCTGCAAAAACATTACGATCATTCAAGCATAGTTACTATTCACTTCCAGCTGATGATTTAGACGCAATAAAGACAATATATGAAGACTTAAGCAAAGACACGCTGTTGGAACGTTGTCTGGGCGGTTTCACGCAGAACAACAACGAAAGCTACAACCAACTCATATGGAAATTAGTCCCAAATCAGTGAGTGGTAAAGCAACTGTCGTTGAAATTGCAGCATATGTAGCAGCATCAATTTTTAACGAAGACTCTACTGCTTTTAGGACCTTCATGCAAGATTTGGGCATCACTTCAGGAGCAAGTGCACATGAATGGGCGCGCGCGACGGACTCTTTACGGATCAGCAGAGCGGATGAGCAAGCTGCTCGTGAGACCAAAGAAAGCAGAGTTTTACGTAGACAGGAGCAAAAAGATGCCTTAGATAACGTGGATGATAATGATGTACTGTATGGACACGGCATCGATGATGACATGTACGTATTTTATAAGAAAATCTAGTTTTTATAAAATCGCTTTTATAAGATCGACAAAACTTTAAATCGATTTTCCCAAACATGTAATTTTTTAAGTCGGTGACAAGTCTACATGTACATCGCTCTCTAGTTACGTCGAGTTTTTTTCAAATTTTTTAATTACTAACAATTTTACAATAACAAATAGGTTGATTTTTTCGTCAAAAATCATCATTTTGGCTTCAAAATTGTGCGAAAAATTTAAAAATTTAAAAATTAATAAAAAACTTGGCGAGACTGGAGAGATAAAGCAAGAAACGAAAGAAAGCATATTAATATTTTGGTTTCAGCTATGGTCAAAATATATGTCATATGTATGGGAGGTGCTACGTCCACTTGTCCAATCGCGCTGAAATTTTTTTTGCTTTTGGAAATTATATATTGAACGACTATGTTCGATTTTGCTGTCGTGGCTTATCTCATTTCTGAGATATTTCGCAAAATGTGTTTAAGTTGTATGGCAGCTACCACGCCCACTTTTCCAATCGTGTCGAAATTGTTTATGCTTTTCGCAAATCACATATTAAATGACTACGTTTGATATTGTTATCGTAGTTGTTCTCCTTTCTAAGATATTGCGCAAAGTGTGTTTAAGTTGTATGAAAGCTTCCACGCCCACTTGTTCAATCGTGCTAAAATTTTTTGCGCAATTTTATTAAGAACTTTTATTATATATTAAACGACTATGTTCGATTTTGCTGTCGAGGCTTATCACATTTCTGAGATATTTCGCAAAATGTGTTTAAGTTGTTATACAGCTACCACGCCCACTTTTCCAATCGTGTCGACATTTTTTACGCTTTTGGAAATTGCATATTAAACGACTACCTTTGATTTTGTTATCGTGGCTTACAAGTATTTCATTTCTGAGATATTGCGCAAAATGTGTTTAAGTTGTTTGGCAGCTACCACGCCCACTTTTTCAATCGTGTTGACATTTTTTATGCTTTTCACAAATCACACATTAAACGACTAAGTTTTTCTCCTTTCTAAGATATTGTGCAAAATGTGATTAAGTTGTATGGCAGCTGCCACGCCCACGAGTATTCAATCGATGCGAAATCTTTTACACTTCTTGAAAATCACATATTAAGCGTCTGTGCTTAATTCTGCTGTCGTAGCTTATATCATTCCTGAGATATGAAATACTTTTTTTTGTACTTTTCTATACCTTAGATATCGAAAAGTACCAAAAAAACATTAATAAATAATATTTTCCGTTTAACTTGTACCAATCGCATCACTGTGCGACGCCGGGTATTGTTGCATAGCAATAAATGTCAAGAAATAAAAGAAAAAAAAACGAAATGCCATTTCAGCTCTTGAAAGGACTTTGACCGAGCTTTTTATGATCAATTGTGTTGTGCGTTTCGTGAAATGTTTGAATACAAATTATCGAGAACTGCACCTACAAGTTTTATGCCCACTCTGAACGTCTTATTTTCTCAAGAAGTTTTTCATGGCTGCAGTTTTTACTCTCTGAGAGGTCACCTCCCGAACAGAGGCCGAACAGAAAAATTAATTCAATTGAAAAAACTTTCTGTGTCAGGTGGGAATTGAACCAGGGATCTCTGGCGTATGCACCACGCACTTAACCCACTGCTCCACGGCCACCACATATCAAGAAATATTGCAAGAAATATTGCATAACATTAGCTATAAGTGGTCTCCAACTGCACAATATTCATGTTAAACAATATTTCCGAACATCATTAATGTTACGTAAAGATCGCCTATAAGATAGAATAAAAAAAAAACACATTTTTCCAGACACTTTTTATGAATTTTAGAGTAAAACTTGGTTCACATGTGCCGATTTCTCGGTAAATAAAATGTGAAGGCAGTTTTTCATAGACATAAAAATCAAACAATAAGAATTTATTTATAAATTTAAACTAACTAAAGCAAAAGCGTGCGTTTTTTTTTTTTTTTTGATTTGCTTAAACCGCTTTTGTCTGGCATTAATATTTGTGGGAAACTCTTGGGTATTTCCCCATTGCGCACAGCAGCGATATATAAAGTCTCCAAAAGCTGTGTGCATTCGTTTCAAAACTAAACATTTACACAAATATTAAAAATATTTTCAGATTAAGACAAAAAATTAAAGCAACACGTTTATCAATATGTAAGCAACTAAGTAAATGTAAAAATATTAGTTCAATTATTTCTAAACAAATGCTAAAACACAACACAATATTTTAGAAATGTTGTTTATATTTGTTTGCTTGTTGATATTATTGTTGTTTATGATGCGACCGTGAATATTTAAGACCCGAAACATGGAAAACTATTCATTCTAACATGGAAAAAAAAAGCAATAAAGAAAAATCGAACAGAGAAAAGAACACTCAATTCCTCTACCTTTCCGACTGCGCTGCACATTCGTTACGCTACCGAATAGCAAATGCATTCAGACTTAATCCACCCACACCTCGTTTATTTAATTGAAAAGATTTTTCACATTTAAATGCTAGACGTTAAGTGTTTGTGGCCTGTTTTTATTGTTTCTGTAAGTCACATATTTCCAAAAATATTCCCTCTTCTTTGCCTTGCTTCAAACCCAGTTCTTTTCCAGACATCAGCTTAATTGGACAACTAATTATTGCACATTCGTCTTCATCACTCAACAGTTATAAATTGCTTTATATTTGCGTGTTTAAAAGCTTCTTCAAAAACTATGTCGAAACATATGTTTCCATAGCAACAAATAAAGAATCTTATTCAAATAAGGAAAAATAAACTCACTGGAAAAAGCTTTCAGACTCGCAAGGAATTTAGTTAAAACTCTTATTTATGTTTACAAAACTCTTTGCTGCAACACTGGCAGAGTGTTTCTTTGAGTGTTTAAAAAATATTTGCGTATGTATTTACATTTGTGTGTATTTTTGTATAAAGTTGAGTGGGTGTATTCCTTCCCATTTTATCCAGAGTGAAACAGACAAATTATCTCATAGAAAAGTCATTTGTTTATCATTTGCAGCTTAACGCTACCGAGTCAATCGTTTGTTTGAATCGAACACGAAAATCCCAAAAATATTATACAATGTTTTTTGTAGCTGTGGCAATTAGCTAAAGTGACTTAAGTCAATATAAGCAAAAACTTAAAATTTTACTCATTAATATTAATTATTTCAATATGCATAAATGTGCATTTTGCTTTTGTTTATACTCCACTTGGAAATTAAGTTATTTCAACTTTTCAAATGACAATGCACTAATTTTTTATATAAAAATTTCTGAGAAAATTTCTAAAAATGCCAATAACTCAAAACAACTTTTTTTCGACTTAAGCTACTTTAACATATTGCCACTGATATAAACAATAATAAACAGAAATGCGATTTACTTTAATTAGCAAATTTTTATGTGTAAACTAAATTTTTAGATAAAAATAAAGTTTTTTGAGGTAGCTACTCGAAGCTGCTTGTCTAATGGTTTTGTGTTGCGGATAAGAATTTGGGGCAACATTTGTGGTAAATTTTGAAGCGTGTATTTAACACATGTATTTAATACTTAAGAAAGGAGACCCAACAATTTGCGGAAGTTATAGAGGAATCAGTCTTATTTCCATCGCATATAAGGTTCTCTCAAGCGTACTGTGTGAAAGATTAAAGCCGATTACAAACACACTGATTGGACCTTATCAGTGTGGCTTTCGACCTGGAAAATCCACCATAGACCAGATTTTCACTATACGACAAATCCTGGAAAAACCCACGAAAACCAAATTGACACACATAATCTATTTATCTATTACAAAGCTGTGTTCGATAGCCCGAGAAGGCATTGTCTATACGCAACAATGTCTGAGTTCGGTATACCTGCAAAGCTGATAAGACTTTGCAGAATGACGTTGATGAACACACGCAGCTCCGTCAAGTTAGGAAATGACCTCTCCGAAACCTTCAATACCGAAAGAGATTTCAGGCAAGGCGATCCACTGTCTTGCAATCTCTATAACATCAGCATGGAGGGGATCGTACGAAAGGCCGGTGTGCATCGTAGTGGCACCATTTTCTATAAAGGTGTCCAGCTCCTTGCGTACGCTGATGATATTGATATTGTTGGCAGAACCAAGACAGATGTTACCGCTGCTTTCGCCGCTATCGAAAAGGAATCAACCAAAGTGGGTTTGACGATAAATGAGGGTAAAACAAAGTATATGCTGTCTACAAACAAGGGAGCGCGGCGTTTAGACTCCCACGTTTCAGCTGGCAGCTATAAATTTGAAGTAGTCAAGGAGTTTGTATACCTTGGCACCGCCATTAATACCAAAAACGAAATCAGCCTTACGGGCTCGGTAAGCAACCAAGTTCCAGAGCCCTCTCTCTATCGACAAAACTAATACTCTACAAGACGCTCGTTCTACCTGTGCTGCTTTATAGCGCTGAGGCATGAGTAGTTTCGCAAACTGATGCAGCCGCTCTGGTGGTGTTCGAGAGAAAAGTTCTTCGCAAAATATTCGGTCCTGTTCGAGTCGGCGATGACTATCGCATCCGAATGAACCACGAGCTGTATGAGCTCTACGATGACATTGACGTAGTTCGGCGTATAACTGCGACTACGCTGGCTGGGTCATGTCCATCGTATGAACGACGAAACTCCAGCGAAAAAGGTGCTCGAGACGAGGGGCGCTGGTCAGCGACGACGAGGGAAACCATGCCTCCGATGGATGGACCAGGCAGAGTAAGCCCTAATCGCACTTGGTGTATCCGATTGGAGAAGGCGCACGCAAAGCAGAGGCGCCTGGCGAGAGCTGATCGAAACCCGGACACGGGTTGTTACGGCCACCTAAGTAAGTAAGTATTTAACACGGTACTTACACACGGCAATACTGTTAAAGCAGTGCAATTCACATTCACAATTTTTTACCCATACACATTCACTTTTGCAACTGTCCGGTCAACTGTCTTAACTTTTTTGCAGACAGTTTGCTAGATAGCAGCTAGAACAGTAGAATGACATTTTGTATTCGATAATAACAGCGGATATGAAAATTTCAAATAATTAATTGAAAATTTTTAGTCCTCTTTTACACGCCGTTTCAAGAGATGAAATCAATTTTTGGCTTGCTTTAATTTGTTCTTTTTTTTTTGTGTGGTATTTTTCTGTTAAACCAAGCACTGAAAATTTTTCATAAAATTCAAGATTGTTAAATACATTTTATTTTAAAAATGAGCAACAGCTAAAATGTTAGTTTGTTAACACTATTTTAGAGTGCTCACAATGTATTTTGGAAAATACTGTATTTGTATTTGAATGTTTTTTGGATTCCGACGAAAGTGATGACGAATTAGTTATATGATAGATATCTGTAGGGTAGAAGGGGGATCATTCGCCGCCTTTTTTTTAAACTGCCGTAAAAAATTTACCAAACCAATTTTATCAGAAAATCTTTCTCAGTCTGAAGCTTATTTTTATAAACTTTTTTATTTAAGTATTTAGGGGCGACAATTTTTTTGGTTTTTACTTTTTTTACAATTTCCAAAAAAAGTCAAACTGGCGAAACCGCCCCACCCATGGGGTACATACGCCACACCCATGGGGTATATAATTCGCAATATAAAACTTTGAATTTTTAGATAATATGTTGTGAATAAAATAAATTTGGAAAGAATCAAATGAAAGGAAAATTAATTTTATTCCTTTACAATTAAATTTTACGTTAAAAAAAACAAATAACAACTTATTGTTAGTGAAATTTATGTTTCATGTTTAGCCTGTATGATACTTAATTAAATTGATCATTGAAAATTATAACTAGAGCAGTTCAAATGGCACGAATGCATGGATTCAATTGGTGTGAGTGAATACGCATATAGTACGAATTGGAGAAAAATTTGTAGAACGGCCTGTATTTTCTTTGCATTTTTTTTTTTGCCGTTTCTTTCAATTCGTTCTTCGTTAAGTATCGATCAAATATTTACTGTGCTGTAAATAACTAATTTGAGATTTTTAGAGTAAAGAAAACTATTTAATATAAATGTGTGCTGAATTAGAAGTGATGTGTGCAGCTAATATTAATTTATTTAATGCAGCTGCTCTTAAAAACACCAGATATAAAAAAGTAACAACGTGTATCCTTTTCTTACAAAATACTACATATGTCTGTCCTACCTACGCGCCACTTGTTTTCAGATTTTAAAATTGAACAAAAAAATTAAGTATCATACGAGCATAAGTCGAAGTTATTTTACATTGTACTTCTTTAAATCTATTTCATAAATAAAAGAAGCCGCTTGCCGAGATGTTACGTATAAAATTAAGCTGGCGAAACTGCCACCAATGCACTTCGGCGTATTTGCCCCATGTGCAAGCACTCATACAAAAAAAAATGTATCTTTTTTTTCATCTATAATATTAATTGAAGCTATATATGCTTGTATGCACTAATATCACTGTTTATAAATTTACTTACCCAAAAATATTTTCACAGCACACGAAAAAATACAAAAACACACTTCGTCGTAATCACGCTCAGTGTTGAAATGTCATTTTTATAGCGATGGAACTTTATCGATATTTGCATAAAATTAAGCTTATTTCGATTGAATAGTGTTGCTAATTTAGGAAAAAAATAGGGGTGGCCCCCATGGCGAAAGAACCCCCTTCTACCCTACAACTTTTTTATAATTGAAAAGTCGAAGTTGACTTTATCTAACTTGACTTTCAATTAAAGAAATACTGAATTTCTACAAAACAGTATTATTATTCCAAGGGATGCTTAAGCGATTATGGAGGGAGATTGACGAGACCAAGGAGTTCATCTTTTCCATCCAAAAAGCTTAAATTGGACCCACCTTCGTACACCAATTATCTAAGGTTAAATGAGGTACGATTAAACGAACTATTGTCCCTTAGAAATGATATTGTAAGAACGGATAATGTAAAGAGGGATACAGTCACCCCAGCTGAAAAACTGTCACCTTACGATTTTTAGCAACTGGTTGGGTTTTTTATACCCCAACGCGTACTACGTAAGGGGTATATTAACTTTGTCATACCTTTTGTAATGCCAATAAGGAGGCGTGGCAAGTATAGAAAAGTATTAATATTTTTGAGTAGCATCACCACCTGAGCCGATTTCCGTGTGTCTATCTGTCTATACAGCCGTAATTTTAAGGCTACCGCGATAAAATGCAAAATAAAAGCTTCTTTCTAAAAAATTAAGACCAAGTTCGAGAATAAGGCAAATCAGATACAAACCACGCCTAACTTTCATTCAAAGTGACTTTATTTTAACCGAAAAATATCTTCAAAATCCACACAAAAAAAAAAAATGCCAAGAAATTTTGCACATATGCTTTGATATTTAATAAAGGGTTGTTAAATTTTAAGGGCCGATGTTGTATGGGAACCACACCTAAACGTCAAGTCTTTTTCTGCATTTCATTTGACATTTCTCAATTTCAGACTAACTCAATTTGAGCCCTGGAAAGATACACAATCGAGCAACGCGTTAAAGTTATTCAGGCTTATTATGAAATCGTGCATTTCATGATTTTTTCGGTCAATTTAATCGACCAAATGTGCGTACAATCGGAAAAATTGTGCAAGAATTTGAGCAAACCGAGTCTGTAGGAGATGTGAAAACACCAGTGCATGCTCGTACAGCTCGTACTGCAGAAAATATTACTGCTGTTCGCGATAGTGTGGCTGCAGAGCCGTCCACCTCAACTCGTCGTCGCGCCCATCAATTGCACCTCTCACGCTCGTCGTTGATGAACATTATGCATAAAGACTTGCATTTACACGCTAACAAGGTGCAATTGACTCAAGAACTAAAGCCTCTTAAACATTTCAAGGGTCGTCAATGGTCAGAATGGTGGCAAGAAATGGCAACAGTGGATGATCAATTTTCGAAGATGCCAATTGGACGCCAAGATCATGTGATTTGACACCGTTGCACTTCTTTCTTTGAGGTTATTTGAAAGAAAACGTGTAGAGGATGAGATAATTCGGCATATTAACGGCATAGAACCTCACTTATGCATCAGCGTCATCGAAAATTTGGACCATCGGATGGAGGTGTGCCGCCGAGGTCGCAGCAGCCATTTGGCCGATATTTTGTTCCATACGTAATTGAACCATAGCAAAATTATCACGATAAAAAGAAATGACAATAATTTCCTAAACAATTTGTGTTTATTCAAAATCATCATCGGCCCTTCAAATTTAACCACCTTTATAAACCATTTCTCTGATATTTGGCAAAATCGGATAAAAATCGAAAATCACGCCTACCACCCATACAAAGTGACTTTATTTTAACCGTAAAATCTATTAAAAATCCACAAAAATTAAAGAAATGTCATGAAATTTTGCACATACACTCAGCGAAATTCAATTAAAGGCATTAGCATTTATGCTAAAATCTTCTGTTTAAAAAGTAATTGCGCCTTTTTTTCGCTGGTTTCCTTTGGGCTTTTGTTTCGCAATTTTGTTTTAGTTCGCAGAATATTAGTTCCATTAGTTTTTTGCACGAAATTTACGTATTTGTAGTTTTAGTGCTTGCTATAGTGCGAAATTCTATTAAAAGCAGTATCTTTAAAGCTATCAGGGAAGTAAGTTACCGAACAAATAAGTTTTAAGTGGCTCTATTTTGGCAAAATTTATTGTTCAATTTTAAAATATTACAGTTGTGCGTAATTTGTTAACACCCCTTCATTATGTGGAAGGGAAACTCTTTCGGTAGAAGAAACAGTCCAAATCCACGCTTAAAAGTGCATTAGAATGTAGAATAGAGAAATTGCTGTAAAAGTGAAACAATCAGCCACAGCAGTCGATAATGCCATCAAATTAAAAGCTGCATACAATAAAAACCGCAAAAATAATAACAATCGAAAAATTTCGCCACGTCAAAAAGTGGCTATTGTTCGAGCTGGTCTCCAAGAGAATGTAACTGCAGTAAAAATTATATCGGATTTGCAGTTAAGAGTTTGTAAACGTCGAGTACAACAAGTTTTAGCAAGCAGTGGTCGTCTCGTTTGGAATAAAATTAAGTCAAACCCAGCGTTAAAAGATATACATAAAAAGGCTAGATTGGACTTTGCCAGGAAACATATGTCATGGACGAACGATTGGAAAAATGTGATATTTTCTGGTAAAAAAAAATTTAACCTTAATGGGCGGGATGGTTTCAACTGCTGCTGGCACGATATGAAGAAAATTGAGCATGTTTCCACCAGACGCAACTTTGCAGGCGGTTCTGTAATGGTTTCGGCCACTTTTAACTATGACAACAAAACCCCCATTTGCAAAACTTCCACTCGTATGAACTCTGACAGTTATAAAAACTTATTGGATGATGTTTTGGTAAACTTTCTGGAGTAGCAGACGGACCAAAATGCAATTTTCCAGCAAGACAATGCTGCTATACATGTCTCAAAGTTCACTCGTCAGTGGCTTGCAAATCACACTTTTAGAGTGGTCAGCCCGTTCCCCAGAACTCAATCTAATTGAGAATATGTGGAGAAACTTGGCTTGTCGTGTTTATACCCATGGACGAAAATTCGAGTCGGTGGAACAGCTCCGCAAGGCCCAATAATGGTCCCAAATCCCAATTTCTGAATTTCAAAAAGTGGTCGACTCGATGCCAAGTCGGATTTACGAAGTCATTATAAGTTCAGGAAGCTGCACTCATTATTCATTTAAGTAAAATCATTTCTTCTTTATAATTTTTATGTTTTTGGTTATTTTCTCAATACTGCTTTTAATTGAATTTCGCGTTCCAAACTCATGTTTTTTGTTTAAACATTTATGTATAACATTTAAGGTGATAAAAATAGGAAAAAATGTTTAAATTGGACTGATTTTGAAATAAATAAAAGTTATTGAACTAAAAATACCTGCAAAAGTATTTTCATTTTGGAATTTTTGAGAAATTACAGGTGCCTTTTATTGAATTTCGCTGAGTGTATGCTTTTATATTTAATATAAAACATCTTTATGATTTTCGACAAAATCGGATAAAAACTACGCCTATCTTCCATGCAAAGTGTCGTTACTTCGTTAATATAAAGAATTGAATATCATCTTGTCTTTATGTACCCAAATACCACTCACATCGAATGTTGTAGCTATACCAAAATTGTACATATATTCTTCGGTATAATGAAGACTTTACTTTTAGTCCAACTTCTGTTACACCGTGTGTCTGACACCAACCAAATTTTGCACACATAATCCTTGGTAATTTGCGCAGTCTTATTTTTATAAAATTGGGAGGTACAGGGAGTGTAGCACTTTATTTTTAAACAAACTCCATCTACACCGTTTGTTCGATTTCAACCAAATTTCGCACATATATTTTTTAGTATAATGGGAAGTTTTACGCTTTCATAAGTGGGTGTGACTGAAGGCATCAATCCCGAAGCATTTTCCAAAATCCCGGGATTTGGGATTTTAAAATTAGCAATACCGGGACTCCCAGATTTTTCGGGACTTATATTTATTTGAATTCTTTTTCAAAATCTTGCAGAAACGCACATTTTTAAAATACAATATTTAAAATACAATATCTAAAAAATATAAAAGCATAAAATGTTTCGTCAGCAAGACTTGATCAGAGCTTGCTGCATATATAACCCGCTGTAGAAAAACACTTTTCTGACTGTTTCTCCAACCAGCGTCTATAGAAAGTCATACAGCTTTTGTGTATGTATATTGCCCTCGAAAACCGCCAGATACAAAAAAATCAACTTCTTTGCCTTATCCGAGCTTTTGAACTTTGAACCTGGTTTAGGTTTCTTCTAACTTTTCGATTTCTTCTTCTACTGTAATACGTACTTCTGTAACATCCAAATCACATTCTAATGGTGTTGTAGCTAGTCTTTGGATAATTTCTAATATTACGATTTTCATCTTTATCTATATATTAATATGCAAACAAAAAAGTTTGTGATCCCTTTTAACCTGTGTTAACTTGAACATATTCACATAAAACTTATATCGATGGAAAGGTATTTTCGAGTAGATGTGCACAATATAATTTTAATTGGGATTTATTGTCATTAAGATAGATAAAATTAAGCAAATGTAAAAAGCTTTTTTCCGAATGGGACAATAAGAAAGCAACAGCAAAATATATAGCGGCACATCGTTGCTGTAGCATACACGAGCAAGAGTAGAATGCGAGAGAGCCAGAGACACTTGAAAAGAGCTGTGCATCATTATTGTTGTTAGTGCTTTCTCTTAATTTTAATCTTTCTCTTGATCTTAACAGTCTTAAAGAGTTAAACTCCTGCTTGCTTCATATAACACATGCAAAGACATTTATAATTGTTTATTTTACTCAATACTTCAGTTCAGAGTATGGGTTGATACATTTAGCAAAAAAAAACAAAAAAAGAAAACCCGTTTTTGATATGGCCGAATTTCGACCACATGCGATACTAGTTTTCTTTCATTCACTTACATTTAGTAAAACCCCGGAATTGAGGTGATATAATCCCGGGATTCGGGATTGAAAAAAGCCTCCGGCATCCTGGGATTTCGGAATTGGGAACACCTCCTGACTAATTCCGCCCACTTTCAAAGGCTACGGACTGCTCATTACGACAAATAATATATGTGCAAAATTTGCTTTAAGTCGGATAAACGGTGTAGAGAGAGGCTTTCTCGGGGCTGAAAGCCTTAGTGAGACTGGACAAGGGGAGTGTCAATTTAGTTCTTATCGAACTCTCTCCACACCGTTTATCGACTTAAAGCAAATTTTGCACATATATTATTTGGCGTAATGAGCAGTCCGTAGCTTATAAAAGTGGGCGGAATTAGACAGGAGGTGTTCCACTTTAATTTTAATCGAACTCCTTCTGCACCATTTTTCTGACTACAACCAAATTTTGCAAATATATTCTTTGGAATAATGAGTAGTCCTTAGTCTAAAATTTTGTTGACAGGGGCGTGGCACTTTGATTATAAGCGAACTTCTTCTATAGCCTTTGTCCGACTTCAACCAAATTTTCCGCACATATTCTTTGGTGCAATAATGAGCAGTCAGTATTCTAAAAAATTGGGAGGAATTGAACTGGGGGCGTGGCATTTTAAGTTTAAACGAACTTCTTTTACACCGTTGGCTTGAATTCAACCAACTTTGGCACAAATATTCTTTAGCATAATGAGCAGTCATTAGTTTAGAAAATTAATCGGGATTAGACAGGGGCGTGGCACTTTAATGTTATTCGAACATCTACACCGATTTTCTGACATTAACCAAATTTTTCAGAAATATTTTCTAGTAGTCTGTATTATAGGTAATTGGGTGAAACTAGACAGGGGTGTAACACGTTAATTTTTAACGATCTTCTTTATGTTTTGTTCGACTTTAAAAAAATGCTTCTTAGAATGTGCAGTCCTTAGATGAGAAAATTAGGCGAGAAAAGGCATGGGGTCTTTTTTTTCCGATTTCAACCAAGCTTACGCCGTTTTTTCGACTTTCATTAAAATTTGTACATACGAGTATATATATTCTAGTATATATACCATTATACCATATATATTCCAAAGTATATTCTTTGGAATAATGAATAGTCCGTAGTTAAGAAAAGTGGACGGGAAAAGACAAGGAAGCGTATTACTTTAATTTTAATACTTTATCTCAGTAAATATCTATCTGCACCATGGTGATATTTGGCATAGGAGTTGGTAGAAACTGTTCCAAGCAACAAGCAAATCCTGAGAGTGACTAGAGAAGGGGAGAAGAAACGTCCTCTAAAAACTATACCTCAGATTTAAGATTCATAATTCCACTATACTATCAGAGCTGAAAAGATTCTGGGATCTTTCCTGGTCAAAGATGAAACTTAACGTGAGTTAGTGTAAAAAATCACAAGTTTTTGTGTAAAGTATTGAGATGTAAGTAATTAAAAAATAACAATAACATTTATGCCACACTGGCGTAATTCGTTACCCCAATGACAAAACATCGCTCTCTCAACTTGAGATTGAGCTTTCTGACTTACAAAATGTATAAACTTTGTTTGATATATGCCTTAAAAGTTATAATGGTCCATTTATCCTAACTTCAAGTATTTATTAAAAAAAAACAAAGAAGCCTTAAAAATTAAAAAAGTTCAATTGACAGAAAAGCCTGTGATAATAAACTACTTTATGTGGCAGCTAAGGGTAAAATTAAATAAGGCATATGACACAAATGCGAATATGGAGGTAGTTCAGCGTATAACTGTGCAGCCACTACGCTGGCTGGGTCATGTCCATCGTATGGCAGACGAAGATCCAGCAAAAACGGTGTTCGAGGCGAGGATCGTTGGTCAACTACAACGAGGGAGGCCATGCCTCCGATGGATGCACCAGGCTGAGGAAGCCCTAACCGCACTTGGTGTATCCGATTTGAGAAGGCGCGCACAAAGCAGACGCGCCTGGCGAGAGCTGATGAGGCCGGCCGAAGCCCGAACACGGGTTGTTATGGCCACCTAAGTAAATAAGTATGACCTAAATATTTTTGCAAATTGTTCATTTTATTGATGGCTAAGAACTTAGCATATACTTCAATACGTCCGAGGGAGTTATTTTAACTTCGGTACCCTGCCGAAGCTCTATTCCCTCACTACTTTTTTTAATTTTATGTGAAATTCTTTTTTTTAACATTTATATGAAAAAAGTTGTTAAAAAAATAATAAAAATTAAATCAATTTCGAACTTTCAAATCTTGAGAAAAAAAAAAAACAAAATAAAAACAAAAATTTTTATTTTTGGGCCAAGTTGGGGCTCGAACCCACTTCCGGGAATGCAGGCTTTCAATTTTTTTCCGACTTCAACCAAGCTTACGCCGTTTTTTCGACTTTCATTAAAATTTGTACATACGAGTAAATATATTCTAGTATATATACCATTATACCATATATATATCAAAGTATATTCTTTGGAATAATGAATAGTTCGTAGTTAAGAAAAGTGGACGGGAAAAGACAAGGCAAAGCAAATGACGAGTATAGGCGATTCGTTAACGAATTGATTTCTATAGTTTTGGGCGGCTCGTTTGCGAAATGCTTTTTTCGGTTTTGGCGATTCGTTAACGAAAGAGGAATTCATTTATTTTTTTATTTATAAAGAATTAAATATGGAAATCGTTTTTCTGTAGTGATTTAGATTTCAAATCATTATATAGGGGCTTGGATGTAAAAAATATTCAAAATAAAAAGAAAATTAAAATTTTAACAAAGATTCTGCAATATTTATAATATAACGGATGAACGTAGTGCTTCCCTCAGTGCTAGATAAAAAGTGCTGGGCATTTTTACGATACGTAGCCAAAGGGCAGAAGCAAAAGAATGTTAGTAGATTTCATTGAACCGAACAACTCTTTCGACTTCTCCCAAAATCTTCCAATATCACAAAATGTTTTTTATTTTATGTAATTTTATCTTCATTTGTGTAGAAATTTTTTCACAACCGTACTGACCATGGTCATCAGAGATCGCCTTGTCTTCTAAAATGAGGAGTCGTAGGTGCACCGAGAAAAAAGCTTATGTTAAATTGAAAAAAAAAAACCTAGTATAGTTTATAAGATGGCTTTGGCAGTTCTCAGCCACCCAAGTACTTTATCAAAACGCCAAAGTTTTACATGTTGCCAATTTGTCACTTGCCAATTTTTATTGGGTGATAAATTAACCAAGTATTTGGTAATTTTTTATACACTTCTTAAAAAAAAATTGAATTTCAAAAATATAACTTTTTGTCGGGTTTTGGTTTTTTTATTTTCCTTTTTTTTTTAAGCTGCCGCCTTTTTGTTTTCTGATTTGCTTGACTGAAATCGGCAACAACACAAATTTTTTTTTATCAACACCATTTTTTTCTTAGAAATTAATGACTTCTCGGCTTTTCTTGCTGATTGACGTCTATTATAACAAGAACATTAAATCAAATTAAATTGAATATCAAATACAAAAATTTTACCTTCGCATGCCGTTGAGATTCGAAACCCACACCAACCGATACCACTGTGTATGAAGTAACTACACTACGCATTGAGCCAAACTCCTTCCTTACGCGAAGTGATTTATTCAATATTAATTACAACTGAAGCTATGCTGCAGCTATCAACAGAATACTGCGACATCAATTCAATCAATTTTTCTTTTGTTTTGGCAGGGTATCGAAGTATGTGCTTTCAAAGCAATGTATTAAACAATAAATTGCTTAGGTGAATTAACGTGGCTGCAGTTATGTCAGCAAACAGTAGCAAGGCTGCTTAGATCAGTTGGTAGATCGATGGACTGGCACCAAAAGTTCCAGGTTCGATTCCACACGGCAGGCAAAGACACTTTTTTTCTTTTTTTTTCTTTTTTTTCTTTTCTTTTTGTTGATGAAATGTAATAAAATTTACTGGTGTGAATATTAACATGTGTTTTTTAATTTACTTTATGTTATTTTAAAGGTGGTTAAAGGTGGTTTTATTACAAAAAAAAAAATCATTCAATTATCAAATCTATCCTTCTCTCGTGTGTCTAATGACGCAGCTGTGTTTGTTTTTTGCAGAAAATAGCTCAAAACTATGCTTAAGCCATCCATGCAAGTTGTTTTTTAATTTTGAATGTTTGGGTTTTGTGCTAAGGTGAATCAGATATTTTTTTTTTTTGGCAAGGTATCGAAATATGTGCTTTCAAAGCAATGCATTAAACAATAAATTGCTTATTTGAATAAGCATACGTTTATAATTCCCATACAATTCTCTTCACCTAAGCCGACTTAGGTGATTTACCTATTGCTATATGACTTCTCGACAACATCGCATATTGACACCTCCGCAACAAAGGTACCAGGAAAAAAATATTAGGACAAGAACAATTATTGAAAAAGTTTTTGGCCAGTTCAAAAATAAGTTCACAATTTGTCTTAACGATATTCATTAGCAATTAAATACTGTTAAAAATATAGTTGTTGCAATTGCAGTTCTGCACAACATCACAAAATGCGAACCTAAAATATCGAAGCGAAAGACGACATAAATATTTAAGAAGACGAAGAACACATATGAAGTTATTCCTTGTATGAGGATAATTTTAAGGACTTACTTCAAACCTCATTGCATATCTTCCATAAATGAACCAATAAAAACAAACAATAAAAGAAACTGCTAAGCAATAAAAAAAAAGTTCTTCTGCATAATTTTGGAATTTTTCACGTTTCAAAGCTGCTGCTCAAAAGAAAAGTAAAAGTACGACGCTGTCCCTGCTCTTCCTCAATATGCGGAACCTTTTTATCAAGAAGATCCGTCCTGTTTGCTTCGCTTTGACGTTCACTTGTGTGCATTTTGGTTGCAATTTAAATAAAACACGAATGAAATTGCATACTTTTGAATTTTTACTTTCCAATTCAATTGTAGTGAATAAACTGCTCTTATATTCGTTCAACGCTATGCGCGTCTGGGTTTTAATACGCGCCCACCTTTCTTCCAGAGTTTTTTCGTCAGAAAATTGGCCTATGCCACGCCACCTTCTTGTCATTTGTTCAGCTTCTTGAAAACTGGAAGAATTTTATGCTTCTAATTTCAATTTGATTTTATATAGTTATTTCTGCTTACCGCTTTTTTTTTATAAGCTTTTATTTAACTTACCTATAGTAACAAACTAACTTGTTTTTAAAAACAACTAAATAAAAAACTAATTTAAAATGAACTAGTATATGAAGTACTTTGAATTATATTAAGGCGGGATCCACTTCAATTCTAAATAGTTTTTATTGCATTATATATGAAGTAATTGAAATACTACTTAAAAACAAGTGCTTGATAAAGTACTTTGAATTATATTAAGGCGGCACTACTCTGATTTGGACATGTTTTAATTGCAACTTTGTATTAGATTACAAGTTTATAAATATTTAACCATGTTATTTCATCAAATATTATTAACATTAGGCTTCACTTACATTTTGTTTCAAAAAGACATATTTTTTTATTCACGACATTGAGCTGCAAAACAGACATGGTAGACACATTTTAAAACTAATTAACTGCCTCTAAACCCTGTGAAACGATTAAAAATTTTTTATTATTTAAGATATTCAAATTACAAACTGGTAGTGTTTAGCAAACATTGCACAATTTGGACTCTGTACGGAAATTGATGCATTGCTTAAACATTCAGCAAACACCTCATCACTTCAATAGTAAAGACGCACGCCTTTCCCTACGTAGCGTCGAGTCTGCTCCATCACTTCATTGCGATTGACACTTAAAAGAAGCACTAAGCAAAATATCGGTGTGTCCATCGACCATTATTGATGGTTGCAAAGCGTGGAAAATCCCGCTGACACGCTTGTTTAGCTCATATTTTGGAATGAAGCATCAAAAAGCTGGCTCGTGTTAAATAACAGGCTCAGTATCCACACAATTCCGATCAATTGGATCGGCATCTTCGCTCATGTATCCAGGCGGTGGCGAGCCCGTTTTTGTAAACTGCTTCCGTGGTAGGCAGGCTCACATATAAGCGCAGAGTTCCTTCAGCTTCTGGAACTATCACCTGTTGGAAGCAGAAATAGTCCAATGAAGAAAGGAATAATGAAATTATATCTACCATCGCAGCGTACTTCTGTTGCGCTCCTTGAATGTAATTTCTAGTCCTTTTTTGAATTAACTGGCAATGAAGCTTGGCATTAATCACTTTTGAATTATTTTAAAATCAATTAAAACACCACAAAGAACGACATTTCACTGCTTTCAGATTTTATATATCAGAATTTATTTACGTCGACCAGGCATGATATTTTTTGCATGATTTATGTATTTTTCAAAACAGTCAAATAAATGATCTCTTTGATGTATTGAAATTTTAAATTTTTATGCTTTTAAATTCATCTTCAGTAAGTGGAATATTAAATAGTTTTCAATTGGTTATTTTAAAGTGATAAAAAAAGAGTTTAAATTTAACTAGTTTAACAAGTAGTTGAAAATATATGCAGACGAAAGTCAATTGACTTATTTAGCGGACATCACCATACAAAATATGTTAGTTCGTTCTATGGAAAAAAGTCAGAATTTCAACTAGTTGTGGTTGACAAAAAACTACTTTTTCAACTACTTATAAATTAGTTGATTTTCCTACAGGGTTGCTTCGTTCGTATGTATGTATGTATGTCCGCAAATCTTGCAAACAATTTTTCGACAGCTTGTGGATCTCTGATTAAGCTGAAATTTAGCATACATGTGTAAGCCCGGTGACAATGCAATATTATGAAAAAAAAATTGCCACACCCCCTTTTACCGCCCACAAATCAATAAAAATACTGTATCTCGAAAACTACTAGGAAGTAGTTTGGTAGTAAATTTCCTTCAGGTAGAAAATGGGGCTTAAGAAAATAAAGTTGACCACACCCCCCTTTACCGCCCACATATTAATATATCTCTAAGATATATTACAGATAAGCCTACTGAAAGATTCAATTCAACTGATATTGTGTAGTAAACTTGTATATTTTACATTTTGAAAGTTTCTAAATTTATATACATACATCCCTAGAACTCTTACCTATTTACGTACGCTTTTATTATGATGCTGCGTAACCAAGGGAGAGGTTCTTCGGAATCTAAAATATACCTACTATATACATATATGACAAATGTCACTGAAATTTATTTTTTCTTTTTAGTTTTGGTTTAAATAAAATAGTTAAATAAAAGCTTATTTTTAAAAAATTTTTTTTTTATTTTTTTTCTGAGATCTTTCGATTTTTCCAATTTTCAAATATTTGAGACTTTTTTTTTATAGTAGTGAATTTGGGTATGTTCAACACAAAAACATAAAAAATTCCACATTGCATAGAATTTTCCAATTTGCAAACTCACACTAACCGCAGCCGCTGTTATAGTTTTTATTTATTTTATTTTTTTTTATTTTTTTTATATTTATTTTTTTTTGTTCTTTGTATGAAAAGAAGTTAGGCACTAGCAGGAGCCAGCACTAAATATTTTTATTTTATGGTAATGATGTTTGATTTAAGATACGTTTTGGGTAAACATATAAAGTGTACATATTTTTTCACTAAAACTCTTGTTAATTCAACTTACCACGCCACCTACGCCGCAGTATATTGACAACGACACTAAAAGGCCAATGTGATTGAGTGCTGATTTCCATTTCAGTGACTTCCAGCAGCCTTTGCGGCGCTCCTCGTTCTCCGCACGCACATCCAAGTGTTTGAGTTTTTCCAACAATTCTGTGTTGGCCTCATCGGATGAATCATACTCCACCATCTTAAGATGCCTGCCACCCGCTTGCTTTTTTAACTACTGGAGGTGCTCTTTAGAAGCACGTTTTTATCCGTGCTTGTCCTCACCGTTAAAGCTTTAAACAGGCGCAATTAAAAAAATATTTTAATTCCCTGTTTGCTATGCTTAAGCAGACGTCGTCCTTCAGTGCTTAACCACTGAGCTTTAAAGTTTTCTGTGCATGCCGTGGGACTTGTGATATGCATTCCCTGTTCGTGGTCATATGTGTTTTACAAAAACGAAAGGATTAACTTTGACGAGATTTGAAGTTTTACTTGTTCTTGTTTATAACTTGAACAACGTGGCGTATGAGTAACTTTTATTTAATTAATTGTCGGCTTAGAGACTGTTTGAGTGATTTTAACTTAAAGTCTATTATTTATAGCCACATATATAACACAACTACGCTTTAAATAGTAGTTGTAATGCTCTTATCTCTTTAATAGCTTTGCAATTATTCATGGCTTATTGTGGTTACTTTATTTTATTATGATACTCAAAAACTTTTTGATGTTTTTTTTTGTCATTCATGACTGAATAATTTATGTAATATTTTGTTTGTTCACTTTTATTGCCTTTTTGCACAATATATTGCATTAATTGAGAGTGATACAGCAAATATTTGCAAATCTTTGAGTTTTTTTAAAATTAAAGTAGCATGCGAAGTAGCCTGCGTCCTGGTGCGTATAAATTAATTTATTATTTCTTCGACATTATTTTAAACACAGATATGCACCTCATTTAATACCCAAATTTCAAAAGGAGCTGCGAAAATTTATTGGAATTTAATTTTTTATTTTTTTTTATTTCTTTCATCCTCTTTGGTTTGACAGCAATTAATTATTGTAATAGCATGACGTCTACTTTTTTTAATTTTTATTTTAATTATTTTTCAAAATTATTTAACTTCTTTTTATAAAAACTTCTCAAAGTTTTCCCAACAGGACATGTGTCCCATATGTTTAAAATTTTTTCACACTAAATTTTATTATTCAACATTTTTTTTCACTCATTTATTTGTAAAATTTTTTCAATTTCAATTTTTATTTTCTCGAAAATTCTCAACTTTGCACTTGCTTTTCACAAAAACACTTCAACAGCCAATTATAAATTTTTGCCCAACTATCAAATTTAATAACAATCCCTACATTTTAGAAGCTTAAATTTATAAAATTCAATATTTTTTTTTCAATTCACACTCCTTGAACACCACCCTTTAGAATGGCACCCAACCCCACCAACAACAACAACAACGTGTAGCACTTAACGTTAGCACATCCGTTCGCCACGATGTCAATGCGTCGACTAAAGAACACTGCGCCTTGTAAATATTTTCATCCAATTTTTAAATCACTTTCCGCCATTTTCTGCTTCACCTTTTTGGCACCCCATCACGTGCCAAACAACGATGACGTCGTGTAAGAAAGCGTAAAATTTAGCAGAAATTGTTGTTGACTGTGTGAAATTTTCAACATTTGTTTACGTTTTGTTTCTGCAGTGGTACCAGCAACATCAGCTGTTTCTATTCGTTCGTAAACACAACACGTTGTGTGTTGCACGCACGTGTTGTTGAAGCTGAGCTGCCAGGTGGCAGGATTTTCCCAATTTTTCGGGGGAAACATGACGGGGAAAACAATGATCAAAACAGCGAAATATGTGAACCTATTAAAAAAACCACTTTTTTTTTATTTTGAACCACTTCGTTGAGTTAAAATAAAACTTCTCTAATTTAAAATCTTTTAAAATAGGATGATAGGGAAGTTTCCCAGATGACAGGGAAGACTTTAAACTTTTTAATATTATCTTTAATCATTAAGGTGGCCCCCATTAATAAAAGTCTTATTTATGTAGATGGCATGGGCGAAAAATATTCGATTTGGTATAAAACAAAAATCAATAAAGTTTCGTGCCAATTGATGAACTTTTAGAACTCGTTCAAGAGCCCGAATGTTGGAGAATGGTTTTATATGAGTTTGGTTGGTATTTAATCAAAGTAGTAATAAAAACAATGCTTAAAGCATATTTTTTCAAAAAACCTGGTATGCACTTTGATTTTAATTTAGTTTTTCTTTAAAATGAGAAATCAAATTAAAAATCTGATGAAAATTACCAGAGTTGTGATATTTAACGTTTCGAAAAAAATTTCCATATTCTTCTTGTTGTAATAAAAAAAATCCGAAAAGTCCAAACTTTAAAAAATTGCAATGAAATGTTGTTGAACTGTTTTTTGAACCAACACTAAATACAAATACATAAACTGTGTGATTGCTTTAAATAACTTGGTCGTTATGGGATTTTTTATTAGAAGTGTACATTTTTGAAAATGTCGAGTTTGAGTATTTTTACGAAAAACACAGTGATGCTTATGGCATAGTCTTGAGCTATTGTGTGCACAAAATTAAAAAAACTGAAATTTTAAAAAAAGTTACAGCTGGGGAAACTTGACATTTTTTTCAAAAATCCGCAAAGTTCCGGTTTCTGACATTTCGAACATAAAAAAAAAATCTTAGAAAAATCGTAAAAGCGTTATATCATGCATTCTTTTTTTATCTTTAATATCTAAGTTCCGAAGTATATTTTTGAGTAAAAATTAAAAATTAGTCAATGCAATCAAATTATTTTGATCATGTTGATCATAGCTTAATAAATGCTTAAAAAATGATTTTAGTTAAAACTGTTTTATCATCGAAAAATTAATAATTGCTTTGGTTTGTAAACTACAAAAGTTATCCAGAAACAAAAATTATTCAAATAAGAATACGATAAAAACATTTGCAAAGCAAATATAACGGCACTATTGATCACGGTTGCCACCTTTGCGATAAAAATTCCATTTGTGGTTATTTTTAATTGCCGTGGGAAATGGAAACTCCCATGGCATTTTTTAATTAAGTGTGGGTTTTTTAATTTATATGGGATTTTTTTTTATGGGATTTTTTTGTTTTGTTTTGAAAATTAAAGAAAAAATTCACATTTATGTATGAAAAAAAATTATGGCTAAAATTAGGCTTGTTTGTTGGTTAAGTTCATTTACAATTTCATCTACAAGTTGTTTCTTGTAGGTCAGGCGGATATGATCGCGAACTTGGTTGGTTTGCGGAAATAATTGTCTGTTTGTGGCGGGGTTGTTGGACCAATTTGAAGGTTCGTCAGTTTGTGAAGACAAAATCAAAAATTTTTGATTTCGTAAAGACAAACCAATAAGTTGTATAACAAGTCAAGCAGTAGATAGCGTTGTTCACGTACAAACTTATCGTTTTGGTTTTTGGGCTGTTAAAATTAATTTTTTTGTGCACATTTTATGAGAAATTCCATCAAGTTTTGAAAAATTTTTTCGTAGTGTGTTGCAAAAACAAAACACGGTACGCCTGTGTATGGGCCCAATTGAATAGAGTCGTTTGACGAAGTTCTCAGTACCTGATCGTGTTGTTGTTGTTATTAATGTGTATTTTTCAAACTACGTGGTTAAACTGAAATGTATGTAATACGTTATCAGGAGCGGATCCTGGAAAATATTTCGGGGGGGGGGGATTTTTAAATTTGAATGCACTCTATGTATATATTCATTAGAGTGGCCCTTAGCTGTATGGAACAAATTTTTTTCAACAAATTCAAAATGTGCATGGGCCTCGACTGTACCTTTATATGTAAAATGTAAATTGTGAAATTTTCAGGAAAATTCATTGATATTTAAACGTGCCTGTATAGACCACATTATTGAAAAGTTGTTTTTCCAAAAAAATCGTGACGTTAAAGCATTTTGAAAGCTTTCTGAAAGCTTTATGTGCAAAAACAATAACAAATAGACGCGAATAGAAGAAATTATGAAAGCACATTAGAAAAGATTATTTTTTTAGTATAAATTATTAGTGCGTTTATTATTATGTATATTATTATCTATATTATGTATACACATAAAACAGAATGGCAAACGTGAGACCGCGTACAACTAAAAATAATAAATAAATATAGAATAAACTATTTTAAACTTTCAAACAATGAGTGCTCATATGTATAAAAAGCGCTGCATTTTTAGAGTATCAAATGTAGACAAACATAACAGAACTACGCATCGCTTCTTTATCTTATTCTTTTCGGTGTTCAAACACTACGTAATTATATTGAAATCAAGTGAACAAAGTGACGTGACCCTGCCTGCTTCGAGTCTGCCTGCAGACTGAAAGCTTTCTTGCAGCGGAAGAATATACATTTTCGAAAAAGCTCTTAGCTCGCGAGCTAATTATGTTCGTAGTTGCTTTAAATGAGTTATCAAATATGCAAATCGAAATTAAATTACTAGAGTGTATGATTTTTATCTGTGTTCGATAAGGGCATTTCCGTGGTGGCGCACGTGACGATCGTACGACTTTAATGAGTAAAAAAGAATGAAAAATTTAACTTACAAGTTCCTTATTTTGATTTTCCAATAGCTTATTAAGCACACTATACAATATGTAAGACCTAAGAGTTGTCAAAAGTTCGGCTCTTAGATAGAAGCCACCAAAAATGATACGTTACGTGACAAAAAATAGAAGTGGTTTTTGACTTGGATCACAGAATTAGTAAAATTCTGTATATTGGCAAGAGTTTTTGTATAAAACTTTTTTTAATGATGGATTGAAATTGTATAATTTTATTTTCAAAGTAATTAAATTAAAAAACCTTTTCTCGTTTTTTTTTTATTGGGCTTAGTATGAAACGTTACATTTTTTCCATTGTAATTCATTTGGGTAATTAAGTAATTAAGTAATTAGGTAATTAAGTAATTATGTAATTTAGTTATTAAAAAACAAATTTAATATATTCTGCCTCTCCTTGCCTCAACCATTTTTCATTACTTTTAGCCAATGCCATTTTTACTAAAACTAAAACGCTTACGAAACATTTACAAAACATTAACTAAAAAGAAAAATTACATTTGTGAAACAGTGCAGACGATTTGATCATCATGGCAAATAAATTTATATTTAAATTGCTTAAATCAATAAAATAAAAATGTTTCTTTAAGATAATATCATTAAATAATAAGTTTTTTATAACTTTTAATTTTCGTGTCACGGTGGACTTTTCGGCGGAAATGCCCATATGACAGAAAAGAGCACTTTAAGGATTTTTGAAAAAAAAGTCAAGTTGCCGCAACTATTTTTATCTGAGTTTTGGTTTTTTTAATTTTTTGGACAGAATATCTCAAAACTATGTTTAGTTCATTTTTGGATTGATTTTTAAAAATTTTTTTTTTTGGGTTTTTGGGAATTTTTGGGAATAAAAATACTCGATATTTCCAAAAGGAGCAAAAAATTTCGTAATGACCACATTATTAAACGTAATCGCACCATTTTGTGTATCCATTCTTGGTATAGTTTTAAAAAATATTTCCATGGCAACTGATTTCAGTTTACAGAATCACTTGAAATGAAAAAACTATGCACTTGGAGTGAATATGAAATTTTTAATTTTGTGCATATTTAGGGAATAGAGCCCCAGAACTTCGTAAATTGCAAATAGAAACAGCCACAAACTATGATAAATTATGAAAAAATCAATGTTTTCTTATTGGTACCCATAACCCCAAAATAAACATAAGTATATCACATTTAAATGCAGGTTCTCCGAGAACTTCGGTGGTTTCAACCCCCAAAACATCCCCCCTTGAATCCGCGCCTGTTACACGAAAAAATGTTTGTTGAATCTAGGCAACTTAGTAAAGTTGTAATACATGATAGTGGCCTTAATTATAAATTGTTCTTTTATATGCGTTTAAATATAAAAATTAGTTTTTGCTACATTTTTGGCAATATTTTATGTCCTTGGTATTTACTGTGTTCATTTTTAATAGAGGAGGGATTTTTTGGGGTTAATTTATATACGAATGCGATTTTTCGTAGTTTTCTTATTTGCGTGGGATTTTTTTGTGTTTTTTTTAATTGCGATGTGATTTTTTTGTCAATTTTTAATTATTAATTTTTGATATTGTGGGAAAAAGGTTTTTTTGTGGGAATTTGAGGTGGCAATCGCGCTGTTGATGCATGTGGAGCGACAAAAAAATATCGTATTTTCAAAAGAATTTTGTCTACCAAATTTTTATTCCTCTCTCCAGTTTAAAGTAATGCGTCATTTAGAATAAGTCCTTATTCTCTATTACTGAACCCAGAGCTAGTTCCATGAAACAAAATTTTAAATTGAAATGAAAATACACTCTCAGAAAAAAAATTTTTAATTTTAACACAAAAAAAACCACAATAATCTTGGTTAAAATAGCATTAATAATAGGCAACTGTCGATTTTTTGTTAGAAATAACAATAGAAATTGTTAATTTTTCGAAATTAAGTTTGATAGCTTAAACTACAGGTTGTCATTAATAAATGTCAAAATATCAAAATAAGAATGTCAAAAGCATTTAAGCACCAAAAATTAAACGTTAGAAATGTCAAAATCTAAACGTCAAAAATAATTTTAATTTTTCCGTTTATAATCGGAACTATCTCATCTTTATTACTTTTATTGCCTCATGAAAAGGAAAATAAAACGTATTTGGAGTTTATTTTATAAGCAAAACAAAAGCTTACAATCAAAAAGAAATTCTTGCAGACTGTACGGATTTGGGTAATTTTATCGGGATGCTTTAACATAATTTTTTGTTTCAACCTGAGGCATAACAACGCTTGCCACTATATTTTAAGAATGTTAGGGCACATTTTTAACCAGTTAGCACAGCCTTTGCGAACAGGCTTCCGTGACGTTTGTATTTGCGTGCAGCCTTAAGAGCGGCAGCTTTCTCGGTTTTTTGCGCCTTAACGACCTTGGGAGCCTTTGTAGTTTAAGGTGGCTGGCGCTACGAAAAGGTTCATTATCTTCGGTATCTAAAGAAATAAATAATTAAAAATTCTTAAACAAAAACCTCAAATCTCATGTTTTTACTATCAAACCTGCATTAGAGATTCCTTGATTACGCTCTCCGTGTAAAAACATACCGCTCTATAGAGGAAAACTTCTTGGTTGAAAACTGAAAAACAGCTGTTGTATGAGCAACATTTATTCCTTAAATAAAGTGATAAAAATTATTTCCGAATTAATGAACACTATTGATTAATTGCAATTACACGTATTATATTTACCTCTATTTCATATGATTATTTCCTTGTCGTTGCAAGTTTATTGTGCTAGACAATAAAAAATTTTCATTTGAAGTTCTCTATTGAATTTTCGAATTCAAAAAATTAACACTGAAATTGTTGAATTAACAATACAAAAACAAAAACAATAAATTTAACAATCGTACAATAAAAATTGTCGATTTTTTTCAATAGAACATAACATAACATAACATAACATAACATAACATAACATTACATAACATTACATAACATAACATAACATAACATAACATAACATAACATAACATAACATAACATAACATAACATAACATAGCATAACATAACATAACATAACATAACATAACATAACATAACATAACATAACATAACATAACATAACAAAACATAACATAACATAACATAACATAACATAACATAACATAACATAACATAGCATAACATAACATAACATAACATAACATAACATAACATAACATAACATAACATAACATAACATAACATAACATAACATAACATAACATAACATAACATAACATAACATAACATAACATAACATAACATAACATAACATAACATAACATAACATAACATAACATAACATAACATAACATAACATAACATAACATAACATAACATAACATCACATAACATAACATATAACATAACATAACATAAAACAACATAATATAACATAACATAACATAACATAGCATAACATAACATAACATAACATAACAACATAACATAACATAACATAACATAACATAACATATAACATAACATAAGACAACATAACATAACATAACATAACATAACATAACATAACATAACATAACATAACATAACATAACATAACATAACATAACATAACATAACATAACATAACATAACATAACATAACATAACATAACATAACATAACATAACATAACATAACATAACATAACATAACATAACATAACTTAACATAACATAACATAACATAACATAACAAAACAAAACATAACATAACATAACATAACATAACATAACATAATATAACATAACATAACATAACATAACATAACATAACATAACATAACATAACATAACATAACATAACTTAACATAACATAACATAACATAACATAACAAAACAAAACATAACATAACATAACATAACATAACATAACATAACATAACATAATATAACATAACATAACATAACATAACATAACATAACATAACATAACATAACATAACATAACATAACATAACATAATATAACGTAATATTAAGAATCAAAAATAAAGAAAAAACTTCTAAAAATATAAAAACACCAAATATAAGACAAAAAACAAAATAAAAGAAACAAAATATATAAAAACTATCAAAATTTCAACAATAATTTTGAGAGAGTGTAGTGCCACATTACATGTGAAAGTTATCAGTTCAAAGGCAATTTTTTAGTGTTTTTAGCATTTTTGTGGAGAATTACTGGTATATATCATTTGGTTTGTTCACCTCCGTAGCACCTCACAAATTTTTTTATAAACAATATTGCACTATAACTATTTCAGTGATTAAATATGTTATATTATGGATCATTAGTTTAAATCCAGAATGTCGTTTTCGTAGCTATCATTGTAGGGTGAGTATAAGATAATTTGTAAGAAAAATTCACCTCCATGTCGGAACAAATAATAAGAAAGAAAAATTATTTTGTAGGATAAATAGGTTAAATTACAACAAAGATATTTATAATGAAATAAATCGCTGTTTTATGATTTTAAAGCTTTGTTTTCAGTAAATTATTTCAGCCTATTAGTTGGTTGTTATATTTTTGTTATATATTCTATTTTGTACTATTGTTAGCTAAGGTATATATTTTTTTATTATTTTTGTTTTTTATTATTATTTCTTTAACATTTTTATTTGTATAACTATGTTAATTTGTATGGAAATAATTTCAATAAAAGTGCTATAACTCATAAATTAAAAGTATTTGAGCCGTCCCACACCCCCAACTCAATTGCAATTATTAATATTTAAATAATTAATTGAAAAATTAAATATTTAAAACAAAAAAAAAATTTTTTGACTTTTTGAAAATATTAACGAAAATATGTATCTCATTTGAAATGATTTTAAAACTAATATTTTTTAAATATTTTTGATTTTTTTATTAAAAAATTTTGGAATTTCAGTGCTGCCGCCATATCAGACCCTGGTTTTACTGTTCAAAATATGAAAAAAATTCCAAACCAACCAATCCAATTTTTGACCACTGCAAATTGCGAATTCTTTGTGAAACTTTCAATATCTGCCGTAAATAAACGAATGGCTAAAAAAACACCGAACGCACTTAAAAGAACGGGAAAACGTCAAATAACAATTCTGGTACACGTCAAAAACAAAAAACAAAATGTCAAACTAAATGAGACCCGTTCGCAAAAAATCAATGTAAGCACATTTAAATGACTCATTTGAAATGACTCATTTGCTCCAGTGTAAACGTAGTATAACTTTAATAATTCTAAAAAAAAAATATTTCTGGTTTTCATTCGAAAAATTTTTTGAATTCCAGGAATGCCAACACACCGTTTTATTCATTTTTTTATGTTAGATGTAGGTCTTTCTACGAAAATGACTTCAAAAGTCGACAAATGCTTTTATTTTTTAAAATGTAGGACCTTCTTTCATTAATTTATACCTAAAACACAAAAAACTATATTCAGATTCGTAAGTATTGCGTAAATCAAAAACTTGTTTGCTATCAATTGCATTAATAAACTAGAAAAATTAAATGATAAACTTTAAAGTGTGTGTATGTTTATTCCTTCAATCAGTACTATATTTAATTTTACATCTTATGCAAAGAAGCTAATGCAGCCGTTTTTTTTTTTTTTTTTTGTTAAAATTCAACAATTACGATTGTTAATAAATTAAGCAATTGCTACAATAAAATTTTCTATTAATAGTGAGTATTAATTTTCTTTTAAAAAATCGATTCTTTAAATTGTAGGTACGATTGCTAAATTTGTTATTTTTTATTGTTGAATTGACAATTTTGATTGTAAATAATTGAATTCGAAAATTCCAATTTCTGATGAATTTAGCTGTTACATGTTGTAACCAAATGGGTCACCGTGCAACGGGAATGCGCCATACACTCGCATAAAACTCATGCAACAACCCAGCAGGAATTATACCGAACCTCATAGCCAGAATCAGAGGCGGGCGATAATTTTGTTTACTTATTTTATTTTATGTTATTTTTGTATTATTTTATTTTATTTTTTTCTTTCTTTGATTATTATAAGTTATTAAATTTATATATAGTTATTAAGTAATTTTACACACCTGAAATGACAAAATAAAATAAGTACGATGAAAAGAAATAGGCTCCTAACGTATTATTTTTTAGAATAATATAGAGACACAAGGTATCTATAAGGTATGTTTCATATATATAACGCCACTTCGAAATTTGAAATATTTTTGTAACGGCCAGTTTAAATAAGAAATAATGTTTTGCGAATTTGGTCATCTATGTACAACAACAATTGTGAGCAAAAGTGAAGTTTTTCCTAATAACGATACATTGTTTATTGCTTAATATCACTTTAATGCTATTTTATATTTATAACGCCATTTCAAAAATTTGAATAAAAAACAATTTTTCTTGAACTTAAATAAAAATTATTAAATTACTATTCCATTGGCTCCAATAATATTGTAAATGCGGTTTGTCATACTTGCAATTCATTTATTTAATGTATTTGAATCAATTTTGCTCCATTCTTCGAGAATAACTGGTTTTCTTTTCGTCCACGTTGCCAAATTGTTTATTTGTATACACTTGGCATGTAAAAAATAAAAATAAAATGACATGTAAATAATAACCCTCAACGTGGGATCCTTTTTTAAAACATTATTAAAAATCTGTCTGGTGGTCAAATTGTTCCTATGTTCCTTCTTGAAAATTCCAAGCTCGCTTTTTATGGTTGCTAGTAAGAGCAGGAACACACTTCATAAGTTCGCTGCGGATATGTTTACACTGATGTAGCACTCTCCATACCATTGTTCGGGAAACTTCTTCAGCAACAACACTCCGCTATTCGTTTAAACTGTGGCGTTTAAACTCGTTTAAGTAGTGGCGCTCGTAACTCGGATAATTTTTCGCTGATCGCGGATACAGAGGTTTTTTTTTTGGCCCGAACATTTTGTTTTGCCGTAATTTTAAGCATTGTTAAAAAAATTTCACTCTGTGGCTGCGATTAATTCTACGCCCAATTTCCTGAATTCTATAACCTTCTTCTTGAAGAATTTTTATTTTCCCCATTTTTTCGCAAGTAAGTTGGGTTGCACGAGGCATTCCGGCCTAAATTTTCTTCTATTGTTAAGGTCTTGAAAACTGAACACACAATTTTAGTAATCTCTACACTTCAAACGCAGCAGAAGGAATAATTGCAAGAGGCGTTATAAATATGAAACAGCATTATAAGTAATATTTACCAATAAACAATGTACCGTTATTTGAATAGACTTCGCTCTTGCTCACTATTGTTGTTGTGCATAGATGACCAAATTCGCAAAACATTCTCTGGCCGTTACAAAAATATTTCAAATTTCGAAGTGTCGCTATATATATGAACACACCTTATATAAATTGGCGAAGGCAAAACAGTTCAGTACCATTTTTTCCTGTGCTGCTTCTCAACCGATTTTGATGATCTTTTTTTTTTTAATGAATCAGAGTAGGGAGATGCACCGACGACTTTTCAAAGAAAAATGCTAGCTGGAATACCCGGCGTCGCTCGGGGGTGGTATGGCATTCAGTGTGGTTCTGAACCAACTTTGATGATTTTTCGTACAAAAGATCGTACAAAAAGAAGAGAAAGAAAAATATCTTTAGGCATTGTTTCGTTAGTTTTTTTTTTACACTGTGGTATGCGCTTGGTTTATTCGCACATGCGCAAAGAAAGAGGGAATGCCAAATTTTATAAAAAACCTTGACATTATCTTTGTAGAGAATGTATGCGAAAAGGTCGAATTTCAACCACTGACGAACTCCAGTATCATTTAAAAGAAATAATATGAGGACCTCAGGTTTATTATCTTAAAGCATTATATCAGGTCGTAAGGCCTATTATTTAGAGAAATAATAGCAGGGTATAGAGTTAATATTATTGAAAGAAATAATATTAAAGTGTAAGGTCTTTCAATAGAAGCTGCACCTCATACGATTGCATATAATGTTCTCGCAGGGAGGGCAATTTTTACAACAGCTACTAATTATATTTTTGGTTGATTAATATATATAAGGTTGATTAATATATGTTAAGTCACTTGAGAGAAGCTTGGTCGGACTGTCAGAATGAATGAAAGGAAATCAAGAAAATAATGCCTGAATCTGCACAATTTTTAGCAAACACTATTTTGACAGTTCGAGCAAAGGCAAAAAAAGAGTGTTTTTCTCTCAAGTTACTTAACCTTTATTAATCAACACTGGGCCAGTACAACATCGCACAAGTCAGAAGAGCAACAAACACAAATTAAATAAACAATGAAGTATATCGTAGCAGTCTGCGTCAGGAGCGGTGCTCATCTAGGTAGCGAATTCAACGCTATAGACGGAGGAGTGATCCACATGAATGCATCTGAGTAGTCAACATCGATGGAATCGTCACAAAAGCAGCGCAGCCATCGCCGACAGAAGCACCAAGTAGACGGCGCAGCCAACGTCGGCAGCAGCATGCAGCGCTATCAACACGCCATCGGTCAGTAGCAACTGATGCCACTGAACTCCATACCGACAAGCCTACACATATTTAAGCAGTAGAAAACAAGTTGAAGAAGAGTATCACCTTATAATCTTTATCGTATTGCTAGGAACTTTATAATAAGTATTTTATGGTCTTAATGTACACCAATCCAACTATCCTAGCTTTATCGATCATTTCTGAGGTTGAAGTCGAATTTCTCCTCGACCTAGTCAAATCCATTCTATCCCCTGGAGTAGTAGTTGAATCTCACTTCAGTTAACCCTCCTAGAATATCCTAACGACCATTACTGAGGTTGTAGTCGAATCTCTCAGCGGCTGGTCAAACCTATCCTGTTCTCCTCGGGAAGTAGTCAAATCACACACTCACGTTTCCAACAAAATCCTTTAAAATGCAATCAACAGCGATCTTTAATAATTAACACACTTGATAAGTTCTGTTTTCAATATTCTAGTTGTAAGTTTTTTCATGGCAAAATATTTTTTCATCAGCCTTATTCGTGTGCACGCCTCGACGGCGGAAAAGGACGAAGCCATCAAGGACGGTTTCTACGCTAGTCTTGAGGACGTATATGACCACCTTCCGGTCCATGACGTGAAAATAGTCCTCAGCGATTTTAATGCGAAAGTCGGAAGGGAAGGCATCTTTGGCCCCACTGTCGGCCAGTTCAGTCTTCATGAGACCTCCACGAACAACGGTCTAAGACTGATCGACTTCGCCGCGGCACGAAACATGGTGTTAGTAACACCAGATTTAAGCACCTCGTCATCCACAAGGCCACCTGGCTGTCCCCGGATCAAAAAATGCGAAACTAAATTGATCATGTTGTAATCGACGGAACGCATGCCTTTAGTGTTCTAGATGTGCGTACATTTCGGGAGGTCAATATTGAATCCGACCACTATCTTGTTGCAGCCAAGATCCGCATGCGATTATGCAATGCGAAGAACATACGCACAGGAATGCAACGAAAGCTAGATGTCGCTAAGCTGCAATTACACGGTAGGCTTGACTGCCGAAGCCTACTCCGCTCAACTCTCGGTTAAGCTCAACCAACCAACCTCTGGACCCGACGACGACGGCGGACTTTGGGCGCATACATCCCACTCCATGCGCGCTGCCGCTAAAGAAGTCATTGGTTTCCGGCGCCCGCAACCTCGGAACCAATGGTACGATCAGGAGTGAAAAACGCTGCAGTTGACTGCAACGCGAGCCGTGCGAGAAAACTACCGCGAAAAGAGGAATGAAGAGAGGCGCCTTTTCAGACGCAAGAAAAGAGAGGAATAAAAACGTGAGCGTAAGGAACTAGATGTATACCAGGGCAAGAAGGATGTACGAAAATTCTATCAACAGGTTAAGCGTCTAACCCAAGGTTTCAAGCCCGGAGCATCCACTTGTAGAGACGAAAATGGAGATCTGAATACGGATGTGCTGAGATTTTGGAGACAGCACTTCTCCGATTTACTTACAGGCGACGATTCTACCAATGCCGCCCCTGGAGAGAGCAGTTGAGTGCCACCAATCAACGATGACGGAGTGGAAGTACCACCACCTAGCCATGTCTCCAACGACTCAAAAACAATAAAGCAGCGGGTGCTGATGGCCTGTCAGCTAAATTGTATAGAACCGGCGGCGATGAATTGATAAAGCGCATGCATCAAAGTTGATTAGACTTTGCAGAATGACGTTGAGTAACACACGCAGCTCCGTCAAGGTAGGAAATGACCTCTCCGAAACCTTCAATACCGAAAGAGGTTTCAGACAAGGCGATCCACTGTCTTGCGATCTCTTCAACATCATCATGGAGGGGATCGTACGAAAGGCCGGTGTGCATCGTAATGGCACCATTTTCTACAAAGTTGTCCAGCTCCCTGCGTACGCTGATGATATTGATATTGTCGGCAGAACCAAGAGAGATGTTACCGCTGCTTTCACCGCTATCGAAAAGGAATCAACCAAAGTGGGTTTGACGATAAATGAGAGTAAAACAGAGCATTTTCTGTCTACAAGCAAGAGAGCGCGGTGTCCAGACTCCCACGTTTCATCCGGCAGCTATAACTTTGAAGTAGTCAAAGAGTTCGTATACTTTGGCACCGCCATCAATAACAACAACGAAGTCAGCCTGGAGATACAGCGAAGAGCAATAATTGCTAATAGACTACTACGGCCTAAGTAAGGAACTAAGTTCGAGATCCCTCTCTCGAATGACAAAACTAACACTCTACAAGACGCTCGTTCTACCTGCGCTGCTTTATGGCGCTGAGGCATGAGTAGTTTCGCCAACTGACGCAGCCGCTCTGGGGGTGTTCGAGAGAAAAGTTCTTCGCAAAATCTTCGGTCCTGTTCGAGTCGGCGATGACTATCGCATCCGAATGAACCACGAGCTGTATTAGCTCTACGAAGACATTGACGTAGTTCGGCGTATAACTGTGCAGCGACTCCGCTGGCTGGGCTCTGTCCATCGTATGGACGACGAAGCTCCAGCGAAAAAGGTGCTCGAGGTAAGGGTCGTTGGACGACGATGACGAGGGAGACCATGCCTTCGATGGATGGACCAGACTGAGGAAGCCCTAACCGCACTTGGAGTATCCGATTGGAGAAGACGCGCGCAAAGCAGAGGCGCCTGGGGAGAGCTGATGAGGTCGGCCGAAACCCGGACACGGGTAGTTACGGCCACCTAACTAAGTAAGTAAGTTGTAAGTTTAGTTGTAAGCTATATTAGTAAATAAAATTATTCTCTATTTTAACTGAACCTAAGCTTCGATTTGGTGTCTGATCAAATATCTTGTCACCAACCTTGAATTTCGGCGAGTCACATCTCGGCCGAAAAATGATCGTCACAAATTCAACATAGAATTTATAAGTATGGAGGCTAAGATCAAGATCAGAAGAGGATCCTTTAAAATTGACTCCAATGCCATTATTAATGAAAATCTAGAAAAAGCAATATAGTTGAATACTACTGCTTAAATAATTAAAATTTGTCTTTCATGTCTAAGCCTAAGTTTTTCCCTATTCGAAGTAAAAGAGCAAAGTTTAACTAAATCTATTAAAAATATTTATTTTTATATTCGAGTACATCTAAATATAGACCATACAAATATAATAAGCATCGAGTTTCCTTTCATCTAATTATCGTCAAACTCTCTAAGCAAACAATCCAAATCTGTAGTTTGATTCAGCAGAGCAATTTGCTTCTTTTCATCCCAATAGACTCGAGGGAAATTGTCTATTGTCTCAAAGAAATTCTCTTCTATTATCTCATTTTCAACTTCCTCTTCACCTTCTTTCAGCGATGCTTGAGATTTATCTTCTCCCAATGACTCCTTAGTTGCCCTGCTGCGTATAGTAGATGAACTCAATATTGAAGATGTATCATACTCTGCATCATCAACTTTCCAGAAAGGTTTGACCTGATTCTTCCACCTTCGTAAGCTATAATATTTACAAAAGTCGCTGGCCTTGATCAAGTTCAAAAATAGTGGAAATAATTGATCGGCTTTCAATTTTGCCATCAAATAGGTGGTCTTCATTTTATTCTCCAGATCATTGAGGGAGGCAAAAATGCGACGAGCTGATATGTAAGCTTCAAGAGCTTTATTGATATGCTTGGGATTTTTTCCGTAAGTACGACCAACGCTTAGCAGTATCTCGGCTTGTAAGTCACGAATTTTATATTTGTAGGCTAACCCGTAGCCGATACGTAATGATTCCATTGCTTTTTCCTCCTGTTGCAGGCTAAACAGGGGAATAGATTGGTTTGTAGCATAATTGGACAGTATTATAAATCTTTTCATTACCCGTATAAGCAAAAACCTTTGAACCAAAAAACTTCACAACGCAGACGGAAAAATTCGCTTCGTTCCGTTTCTTTGGTCAGGAACGGTTGAATTCTTATGGCATCCGATAAAGCTAGATCATACTTTTTGCACTCAATCTCGAAGAGCGTTTTGGTAAGAATTGCTTTGCATGCCAAGAATTTGTTCTCCTTCCAGCTAACTAAAGAAGACATTATAGGGAGATGCCTCGAGTTGAGAAAATTTGAAAACTATGTGATACAATTTTACCTGCAGATAAAGTAGACACGGCAAAATTTGCTAATTCTAAAGCATTTTCGGGATTGCTTTTCAGTACACGTTGCGCATGCGTCAAAAGAACTGTGGCCAGTTTTTGAGGTATTGCCTCATACATTGTTTTGTATGTTGCCTTCTCTGGCATTATATCGGGTGCCCACGTCTCACCCTTGGTCAATTCAAAAGATTTATCTAAATAGCTAATGGCGCGTTCCAAACGCTCACCTATAAAAGAAGGTGTTTAGCCTTTAGTTTAAATCTTAGAATTAGATTTGTTCTGAACACGCATTTTCTCAACTCCTCCCTTGCACTTACCTGTTGTCTCAATGTAAGTTCCGTACTTGTAATATATTCTCATTTTTATCTCGTTAAAACAAACTTCATCGTCATCAAATCCCTTCATAACATTTATCACTATATCGTGTACATCCGTCACAAGCCATTCGAATTTATTGCGATAACGTTCAGATATCAGCAATGTTTGGTAGAAGATCTTTAGTGCAGCTAAGTGACCACCTGCCTTTTTCAACTTATACGATAGCTCCGCGAGGCGAAAATTTTCGAAAAGAGTCATCAAAAACTCGGGCTCATTACGCACGTAGTAACCCGTAAAATGTTGTTGAATTAGCTTCTCCTCCTTTGCAACCAGACATTTGAAGTATTTAGCTGTTACCATGCATGACTCCTCGTATAATTCCCTTAATAATACATCATAGATGGGACCCTGTAAGCGACGTGCCTCCTTAAAACTAAGTTTCGTAATCTTCAATTTAACCTGATCACGATCAAAATTAACCCAATTATGATCTTGAACAGGCATTTTAAATTAAATTCAGTTATGCTTCACAAAAAAAAAAATCTATATCTGACGACGTATAAAATAAATATGAAACAAATACATATATTTTTGTAAGATAAAATTCTGAGAAAACTCGATGCTTATAAAGAGATAGGTTAAAATTTTGCAATGTTTTCAACTCTTTTGAATCTTAATAGTACGTGAAAAAAATTTTGTAATTTGTAAAAATTTTGTAAAAATTAAACATAAAATCGATATAACGGTTAAAACAAACATACGTCTTTATTTGCCAAATCTTGGTTTTAAGTTGATTTATAAAAATTTATGGATCACTGAGGAGAAGGCCTTATTCTCTCACAGAAATGTATGAAAATTTAAAAATCATAAGATAATTATCTTAAATTCTTAGATTATACTATATTAGCAAAGCAGGCGGCAGGACTAATTCAGCATTCTAAAAGCCTTTATTAAATCTTTTTAACCAAATCATTTTTCCAAATATCCTGTTTCCGCAATATAAGCAAACTATATTACACAGAAAATAAAATATATGATTTATTATCTAAACTAGATTAGGTAATGTGAAATTTTCTAATTCATCTAATCTTTTTAGCAACTTTTCTACTTACACAGTTAAGGTGGGACAAGACATTCGCGGCAGAGAAAACAGACCTTTTTTTAAAAATTCATAACTCAGCCAAAAACAAACATTTTTCCAAAAATTTTTTATTATTGTAGAGAATTGAACAAATTACAAGAAAAAAAATTCAAAAAAATATATTTTTCACTCCATTGTGGTTTTATAGAGCTCCAAACTGGCGGCAGAGAAAAAAACGGGCCTCGTGGTTGCAGCGCTGGGAGTTGCAAAAATTGTCCGATCTGGAAAAAAATGACTTTTTTAAATCTTAACAAAATTGGTTATCCTATGACACGAGCTTTTTTTTTAAATTTTTTTTTCAATTTTTAGTGATGTTCCAAATTTGAAAGTGTGTTTTTTCGAAAAAAATATTCACTTTAAAAATTCATAAAGAATCGAAAAAAAAATTTAAAAAAGCTTGTGTCATACGAAAGCGAACCAAGTTTAAAAAAATACAAAAAAAAAAAAAAAAAATTTCGTCAAAAAATGATCCCGCTAGTGCCGCAGCCAGTACGAAAAACATGGTTTCGAGATAAGCGCGTGCAAAGTTTGTGAACAAAGAAAAAAAAGGTTACCTTCAATCTGCCATGCCTGCTTCGTACTGTATGCCTTCGTTATCTTGTGCTGAGCTGTTTCTTATAGTTTTTTGCAATCGTTTAGCAATTCGGGCTTCTTTTGAAGCTTCATATGCCTTCACTCTGGCCCATTTCAAACGGTTTGCATCATTTCCTTTGGAAAAATTCAATGCTGTAGCTCCTGTGGTGATACCAAGTAGTTAAAACATTTGCAAATAACTTTACTATAAGGTACGAAATAACAACCACCAAAAGTCAGGTAGCAAGTAAAACAAGAATATACCAGCTGCCGTACGTATGTAACGCAAAAATTAAAAATGCGCTCTCACTAATTCGGCTGTAACTTTTGAACCCGAAGGAATTTTTCCATGAAATTTTTTTCTCAGAATCTTTATTCTTTATTTACTAAAATACAAAATTATTAAAAAAAAGTCGAAAAAGCTGACAATGTCATGTCCCACTAATTGAAAAATGTAAATTCTACAAAAATTTTTTTTATAAAATCGTCTAATTTTTTTATTCATTTTACCTAATGCAAGTTGTTGATTTGTTTTTGAAAGCTTAAAGTTTAATGTCAAATATCAGTCTGATTTGAACTCGTTAGATTCGGTCGTATTTAAATCGTCTTTGCACGTCTTAAATAGTCTGCTTGTTTTAAAATTGTTTTAACTTAGTATATCGGCAAATGTTTCTTTCTCAAATCTTGTGCAAATATTAACGACAATAATGTTAATGCTAATGCCAATCAAAACATTGTGTTGAATTCTTCTTTTAGTTTGTGTGTTGCGATAACTCAATTAGTCACCGAAGTGAAAGAATTGAAAAAAAATAGATTTCTTCAAGCCCATGGCAGAATTATAAGGCAGGACCGCTTTGCTTACGCGTCAACGAAGAGTGGATATTGAAAAGGTTGGTTAGTTGTCAAAACAACGAATTTAGAAAGAATGTAGAATGTAGAAATTACAAATGAAGAAAATATTTTATGTTTCCAAGTTGCAAACAGTGCGGTCGCGGGTGTTAAACTTGTGATAATTTGAGTGAAAATATTATAAAAAATAGTGTAGTACAAACTGTAAAATGTGAAAGAAGTCTTAAAATTGCAAAAAAAAACCTGCAACAATTTTAACCTTAAAATAACTGCGAAACGTGAGCATAAAGAAATTCGCGATGAACAGCTGATTTTGACATCTAGCCCGCTTTATTCTGCTTTCTACTTCATTCCTCTCTGAGTCGGCCCTACCTTATAATTCTGCCCAGTTCCATCTAATGCTGCTCTCAATTCAGAGCAACGTCAAACTCTGTCTAGTTGTGTTGATGTTCAATGAACATCAGGAATTAATAAAGTCCTAGTTCTAACGCAGTTGTGTGCTGCCTGTTTTATACGCTAATTCGATTTCTATGTTGGTGCTGATACTGTTGTTGTTGCTGCTAAAACCTGTTTTGATTGCGCTGATGAAACTCATGCTGTTTAAGCTTCTGTTTCTCAATTCAAGGAATTAGGTATAATTTTTGATCGTAAATTTTCTTTTATTTCTCATCTGGACTACATTGCTACAAAAGCCTATGCCAGGCTTTAGTTCATTTGTCGTAATAGTGTATGCATTCTGGATCCGTACACTTTGAAAGCTCTGTTTAACTCTCTTGTAAGATCTAGGGTGGAATATGCAGCTATTGCTTGGAGCCCATTTTATGAGGCTGATAATTTCCGGCTTGAAAAGGTTTGCCTTGCGCTTATTTAATATTGATGGTCTACCCATGATACAATGATTACCAGGTAGCCTTGACAAAGTACCTATTTTCTCACGAGCGTCGATCGGTAGTTGTCAAAATCAATACAAAGTTTAACTTGTTATCTGTTTTGCTGCTTATTCGTTTTCTCTTTTTCAATGCGTTTTTGACAACTCCAGAATGCCAACAGAACTGTCACTCCTTGTAAGCCTTGTAAATCATTATATCGTACCATGGGTCTACACACAAAAAATTCCGTGGGTAAATTTTACCCAAATTTTGGTTAAAAATGCGCCAATCCAAAAAGTTTGTATATTTTACCGACTCACAGCTGTTAATTTAAATTTTACCAAATAAACCGTAAGAAAACAATTAGAAATGTTTATGTTTGTCAATTAGAAATGTATACCCAGAGCCTTGTACGAACATTCGTTCGTAGAAAAAATAAAAATATTTTGTTCGTTAGTTCGTAGAGAAAAAAATAAATATTTCGATCATTCGTTCGTTCGTAGAAAATAGAAATTACAATTTTGTTCATTCGCAGAATTTTTTCTACGAACTACAAATAAATAAATGAAAATATTATGTTCGTGCAATGCTCTGTGTGTGCTCATATAATACCAGATGCCTCTTAATAAAATAAAAATCTTTAGAGAGTAGTAAAAGTATTTTGTCTTTACTTTTTGTTTTTGATATCATTAATGGGTTTGTTGATTGCCCTGCGATATTGGAAATTGATAACTTCAATGCCTCTGTAAGAGCACCCAGAAATTATTATGCGATTACTTGGAAATGTCTCACATCGAAGTTTTGCTATTATTTAATTCCATAAATTTTCAATTTAATTTAGATTTTTCTGTTCTTGAAAATTAAATGAAGTCTGTATTAAATTCTATTTTTAAATAATATTTTATTATACGAGTATATCATGTCTATTTTGAACCAGTCTGGAGGTTATATTTCTGCATATTCAACATAAAACCATATCAAATTAATTAAATAATAAGTATAATTATTTTAATTTTCATTTAATTTTTGAATTTACTTTCAAATACTTTGTTGTATATAGCTAATATTTATTTTTATTCTGTTAATCTGTAAGTAATTCATGTCCAAAGATAAAAATAAATAAATGAGATGAAATGAAATAAGAATGAAACTATAATTTTATTTTACAAATTTGAGATGAACGTAAACTTAAGATCTAATTCAATTTCATCTTGAATTGTCGTATTTATTAAGTGTCTTGCCCCGGCTTACCCAAAGAACAGTTATTCTTTAATAAAAGATTTTGTGCGTTAATTTATGGACATAAGTAGCTGATATATTTCAGCATGTCCGAAGTTAATCTACGTTGTGCATAACCAACACTCGATTTGTTACTCAGTATATGCTATGTGCTAAGTTAAGTAACGTTACAGTACATTTTAGACACTGGATTTGGTAATATTTTTTTACAATGATTTGAATTCACAAATATTATGGATGGACTGCACAGAAAGATGCCTATTTTGGCTTCGGCAAAGCCAATTACGGTATCTTAATGGGAGAGTAAGGGTTTCAGCGTAAAAGAAACTATTTTTTTTGCGAATTTTTCATTTTATTTGTTACTTTGCGAATAATAAAATTAAATTAATAAAATTTTAAAATAACATAAAAAATGTATTTCGATTGGCTTATGTATCTAAATAACTGGTTAATTTGACTACAAAAATACAGTTTCCTACCTACTTTAAAGTTGAAAAATTATCTAAGGAATTGGGATAATTTTCTAAAATAAGTAGTTGTTTTTCCTACTCTAAATTTTGGTAAACTATCATATTAAATAATTTTTTTTTTTAAATAATTAAAAACTAGATAATTTTCCTAAAATATGTAGGTAGCGTTTCCACTCAAAAGTGGGAATGCAATCTAAATAATTAGATCAGTTTTCTACTCTTATAGATGGCTTATCTACTCTAAAGTAGACACAGTTTAAAAATAAATTAGATAAAATTTCGAATTAATTATGTGTCTTACCTATTTTACGGCTGAAAGCATACCTAAATATTTAGGTGCTTTATTTACTCTCGCAGTTACTCTACCTAATACAATTGTAATACTTTGACATTTAGAAATTTGTAGCTCACCTAAATAAATTCGTTGACTGAATTTTATACATTTTTAGGTAAAAGTTCTACTCTTTTTTTTTTCTGTGTATAGTCCGATAACACTACTCAACAAGATTTCCCACAATGAATGGCGATAACATTTTCTATAGTGAAATTTTTCACAGAATCCGAATATCGTAATGATTTTTTCCGATTGGCCCCAATTTTTTTTTTTTAAATGGCAAAATTGAAAAACCCCACTGTTGAGAGCACACACTTCACATAAATGCTTGTAATAACTTAAATTTTCAGCGATTGAATTTTAATTTAAATGCATAAAGTAGAGAAAAGTCAGATGAAAATTTTAAGGTATAATGCGTGCCAATAGCATCAGTAATATGGCTATTACGATCGGAAATAGTTAAAAAAAAAATCATTTTTTTCGTTTTTTTATAAACATATTTCAAGTTTGAAGCCCTATATCTCAAAATAGTTATAATGGTGACAAAAAGTTAGCCCTTTTATCTGATAGAAGATTTTATTACAAAAAATTTAAGTATATATATGCCTATATAAAACTCATAATCTACTAAATTATAGCAATTTTTTAACATCAATGCAAAAAACATTATTTGTTAAAAAACTTTTTTATTGCAGTTAAATAAAAGAATGCATACATACAATGATTTTTTTAACTTTAGTTTAACTTTAATTTTTTATTTTACTTTAATTTTGATTGTTGTTGATAACATTTTGTCCATCTTTTTTTCTTAGTCTTAAGTTGACATTAGAGTGTCCCTTAAAAATTGAAGTTGTGTTTTTTAAGACTTACCCCCATAATTACTTTGTATGATGTTAAAAGAAATGCGAATAAAATTTGGTGTACCTAGGACCACGCGAACCCGTGCCGACAAGCATCGGTACATGTCAATACTTGGTTATATGGGGAAAAAAGTGCTCATTTTAAAAAAAAAAATCCAAATAACTTTTTTATAATTCTAAATTTTGACCTAGCTCGCAGTTCATTTTTTAATTGATTTTTCTTTAAAATAAGCCATCAAACATGAAAATTGGACGAAAACCTCTGGAGTTGTGACTTTTTACTTTTAGAAAAAAAAACTCTTTTTTGTTCTTGTTGCATTAAAAAAAAAAATCTAAAAACTCCAAATTTGAAAAAATTTAAATTAAATCTAGTAGAAATCTTTTTCCATACTATACCTAATGCAGATGGAAAAAATTGTGTAATTATGTTGAAAAGCTTGGTCGTTATGAAGTTTTTTGCTAGAAGTGTACCTTTTTGAAAATTTCGAGTTTGAGTACAAAACAAAATGCAAAATATGGAAATAAAACGAAACATACGATTTAAACATAGTCTTTAGCTATTTTCTGCAAGAAATTGAAAAAACCGAAATTCGGGAAAAAGTTATACCTGTTGAAACTTGACTTTGTTTTTAAATACTTAAAGTGCCCATTTCTAACATTTCGAACACAAAAAAAAAAATCATAAAAAATCGAGAAATATATGGGCATTTCCAGAAAAAAAGTTCAGCGTGACACGAAAATTAAAAGTTATTAAAAACTTATTATTTTATGATATTTTCTTAGAAAAAACATTTTGTTTTTATTAATTTAAGCAATTTGTGCATAAATTCATTTACAATAATGATTCTATGTTTTTAAATGTTGTGGCAGCAACTGTAAAAGTAGGCAACACTTGACCTCTTAATGAAGGCTAGATGGCGATGCTTATCTTATCTTTTAGCTTAAAAAGAACTGTATGCATCTCATAACTCCGCCAGGTTAGCAACTCAGTTGCGCCTGCCTGACCCAAGCCAGGTTAAAGAGAAGGGTTGTTTGTAGGATACGTCCTGCAAATGTAAAAACTGATAGGACCAAGAGCTCTGGGTGGCGCCCATCTTGGTAGCAGGTCATATTCGGATATCGATATGAAACAAGCCTGCGAAGGTATAGCAATTGACCTTAAAACTTGTTAGTACGTGGACAGTCTTTACCTGTCAAATGGGGTAGACCCTATCTATCCACCGCAGATGTGAAGTATTTGGCATGCGTGCGTAATAGTGTCGACACTTCGGCTTTCCAAAGTGGTTTGCTTGTCAAGTGTTTGACTCGCACCCTCAAGCTGGCACGGCAGTCACTGAGGGAAGTGTTGAAATGGTTGTCTAAACTAAGGGTTCTCATACAGGGCTGCCCATATTCGACGGACCCATGTTTTTGTTAAAAAAATCAAAGAAAAAAATAAAAATTTGGCGGTTGGCAATCTTAATCAATTAATTTGTTCCAAGTAGATTTGTTTACATCAATTTTTGAATATGATATCTCTCAAATGGCCGCCTCTGGCGTTGATGGCGTATTGTGCCCTTTTTGCAGCATTTTCCATCGTTTTCGCCAACATTTCGGCCGGAATAGCGGCTATTTCTTCACGAATGTTGTCCTTGAGCTCTTCTACGGTCCTTGGCTTGTTAACGTAAACCTTTGACTTCAAATATCCCCACAAGAAGAAGTCAGGCGGCGTCAAATCGGGCGAACGCGGTGGCCAGTCCAAATCACCACTTTTCGACATCAAACGGCCCGGAAACAAATTCTTCAGAAAATCGATTGTTATGCGACTTGTGTGCGGTGGAGCGCCGTCTTGTTGAAACCAGAACGGCCTCATACGCTTTCGACGAATAATTGGCATCACAAAATTGGTCATCATGTCGCGATAACGCTCCTGGTTGATGGTTACAGCATGGCCATTTTCATTTTGGAAGAAAAACGGCCCAATGACCGTTTTCGCACTAACGCCGCACCAAACTGTGACTTTTTCGTCATGAAGAGGCACTTCTTGAATCTCCTGAGGATTTTCAGTGGCGTAAATACGGCAATAAACGCTTAATGGTGTTCTTAGAAGGCGCACTTCTCACATTTTTTAATATTTTAAAAGCACGTTGAGTTTTCACAATTGACTTCTTCTGTTGAATGTAAATTTCAACTATTTCAGAGCGCTCGCGTGGCGTGTATTGTTCCATGGTAAAAATCTGCTTGGACTGACGCTTCAAACGCGGTATGTCATTAAGCGATCTGACATCTCTGTCAAAAGTTATGGCGTTGCCAGATGGGTCCGTCGAATATGGGCAACCCTGTACTGAACACGGCAGTGCCTGAGAACAGTGGCCAATACTCTATGTCTGGATAATGAAATCCGAACGGCCAGAGTAAGAGTGGCATTTGCAAAGGTCCTCCAGAGTAGGTACCAGTCATGTGTAATAGCTTCCAGTTGTGTCGGCAGCTGAAAGTTGTTAGCCTAGCCCTTTAAGTGCTCATTGAGCACAGACATGAATAAGAATGCACTTTTTCATAATTGCATTTGTGTGTTCTTGGTCTTTTTGCGGGGATGTTGTGGATCCTCATTTGACGGGATCGAGTTGCCCAGATGACTGTCGTGGGCTGGCCCTTCGGGGAGTCTCGTACTGGTTGTGGTTGTGTGAATGCTACACAGGTCTGGATTGACCGGCGGGGTAGCGCAGTTGTACGACCGGGCTCGCATATTTGTCTTAATATGCCAGAGATTGGGTAGGTCTCGTCTCCACCACTAGATGGATGGTAAGACGTCACTACTGAAGTCTAAACTGGTACTGCTATTACGGGCAGTATGTAATTTATTGCATAATGTTCCTAATCAGCAGGGCACTGGGTAATGCTTTGTGTTTGTGAAACAGCTTTCATGTTCGTGTTGCCACACCGGATGCCCCGTATGTTTTACTTGTTTAAAACATTAACGGGACCGTGTTGTGGTACAATACAAAGTTCTGGTTGTCTGTTTAATGAACTATTACGGGTCCGTGTTGTGGTACAACACAAAGTTCTGGTTGTCTGTTTCATGAACTATTACCCTAGGGCTTAGATGACCCAAGTTGCTTAAGCCTTACGGCAGGTGCAACTTGTAAATCGAATAACCGTCTGTATGCATCTCATCTGTATATGCATATCATCTGTATGCAGATAATAGCGGCATCTGTCTGTGAGTAAAAAATATCGCAAAAATTGATTTGAAGCGTTTTTTTCAACAATAGCCGCTTTTTTTCCAACATCCAAATCCGATTAAGAATTAGCAACAGCACCAAAAATTGAGCGTGACTACGCAGTATAGTACTGAGCATGCTTTCATTCACAGTGTCAGAATTGTCAAAACCAATGCAGTGATTTTCCGTCACTTAGCAAACTGAGTCTGCGCTCAGTGTCTGACACTCGGCTCAAAGCCATGCATCCACCTTCTTTTATTCTTCCATGAATCAAAGCGAGAGTTGACAAAGAGCTGGCAATATGTACTTTTTGTGCATTTCATTAATAGCTATACATGCTAAGACTCAATTCAAGCATAAAGGAAAGAAAAGAAGAACTGATTGTTGATTTCAGATGAGTTTGAGCTATGCAACTAAATATGCTTTTGTGGCCCAGTGGGCACAGCAGCCAACTACGGATCACAGCATACCGTGTTCAATCCTCAGTGGAAGCAAAAATATAAAAAATGTTAAATAGCAATTTTTTTCGTTTTTATACAACTAGTGCGGTGAATTGCTGCGTTGTTGTTTTCATAAGTGTGGCGGCCGTGGCGGTACGAGTAGAGTGTGTGACCCATACGCCAGAGAACCCAGGTTCGAATCCCCCATCTGACACAGAAAGTTTTATCAATTGAATTAATTTTTCTGTGCGGCCGTCACCACTCTGCAGACAATGGCAAGCCTCAGAGAGTAAAAAACTGCCATGTCGGCATAAAGCTGGTAGGTCCAGTTCTCAATCATTTGTGTTCAAACATTTCACAACACACACAACACAATTGATCATTAAAAGCTCGGTCAAAGTCCTATCAAGGGCTGAAATGGCCATTTCGTTTTTTTTTTACCTTTACCTTTTGCAAGCATTGTATCGCCATTGCCAACTTCAATCACACTGTTGTACTATTCATCGAGTGATGAAAAAACTGTTTATCATTTGTCGTTTGACGTGTCGCACCGCAATATTCGCGGTTTATATCGATATTATATCTGTTTCCTGTATTTGATTTTTCTTGACTAATAGGTTTCATTCTTATTTTCTATTTTTTATATTTTTTGCAGTCACCCTCCATGTGACCCGTTTTCTTGCAGAAAAAAACAACATTTTTCTTTTGAAATCACACAAATCACCATCAGATGTGTTCAAACGACGTTCATGTACAGCAACAATCTTCTGTTGTACCAACGCAAAAGACAGTTCGTCTTCTGGACCCGTTTCCAAAGCCGTAATCAATGTGTCGTAACTTCTTGGTAAGCAACTCAACAACATTGGAACGCTCCATTTGTCCGACAATGACGATTCTCCAATATCACTTCATTTAACGAATAATTCTTGCATTCGATTTATGTGTTCGATTGTATTGCCCCATTCGTCCATTTTTAATAAACAAATCAAACGCATCAAATGCAATGCCCAGCAGCAGGGATGATATAGACTTAGTTGGAAAAGGGCCAGAATTCAAACAAAAATTGGGCCAATTTGACGTTAATAGGGCTTTTAGTTTTAGTTTTAGTTTTAAAAAGTGGCAATTCAATATTCAAGACTTTCTAATTGGTCACACGGTCATGCCATGGTCTCACAAATAGCACACTTTTTAATAATCTCAACAAGTCGTTTTTTTTTGGTGAAAATAGTCGAAATTTCGAATTAACAGTTTTGGGAAATCAAAAAAACTTTAACTTTTTCGTGTTTTATTTCGTTTTAGCCGAACATAGAAGGAAGTTCTTGGTTGATCATAAAAATAGCAAACTCTAATCACTCTCCATCTTAAAAGTGTTTAAGGTGATTCTTTCAAACACTTTTATTTTACGCTTTATTTGTGTCAAAATTTTTTTAAGTCAAAAAATGGCAATCTTTAGATATATTGTATTTCTCCAAAAAAAAATTTAGCAAAACATTGCAAAGCATTTCCACATAAAACCGCAAATCGGTTATAATAGTCGTAAAATGTCAGAAATGAATGAGCAATTTAATGTAGACTCTGCTCCGTTAAGACTTGTATGAAGACGAATCAATGAAGCGGGACGAAATTGAGTGGAAAAAAATTCACACCTGTCAAAAAAAAATTGAGGCATGGCTGAATTCAACAAAAATAGTTTTATAAATGACCACAATTTTAGAATAAAGATTTTTGCAAGAAGAAAATTGAGTCAAACTATATCTGATAAGGTGACAAAACAATCGCCAAGAAATAAGTTTGAAATTTGCCACCAAAACTTTATCAGGGTGTAGAGAGATGGTACTGGCCTGATTTTCTTAGCGTTGATATTGAATTGATAACAAAACGGATTAGTTTGTATGTATATTAAGGCATTGTCAGGACTACGATGGAGCCTTTAACGATCGCTCTTTTCATATAACTTGGAAAACAAACTAAATTTGTAGTTGAGATTACTAAAAAGTATGCTTTTTAAGTGATCATGGTTGTATATAACGGAACTTATTTTAATGAGAACATTTAAAAAGGCGATAGGAAATATAGAATTTAAATAAAAATTACCGAAAATTTCTCCATAAGAAATTCGGTCAATTTTTGGTCAATTTTTGGTCAATTTTCGCGAAATTTAGATTTTGGTTTGGCTATTTGCCATACAAAAATCATCTTATTTTGTAGGACTAAATTTCACTTTTTGTTTTCGAGTGATAGTTCACATTGACTACTAGTGAAATGGTAATTATAATTATTACTATCACTCGATCATCATGTTTTTTAAAAAAATTAAAAGTTTTTAGTTTAAAATCAGTCCCCGTCCTGCTGTAGTCATACCTTTTGATAATTACTAATGAATAATATTTATTTCTTTCTCCAGATATTTTCATTTATTTTATTATTTCATAAATGAAAAGAGAGCTTATTCTTGCTATACTCCGACACTGCAAGATTGCATTATAAGCAATTTTTCCAAAATTGTGGGCATATTTTCGTTTTTATTGAGTGATTTTTTTAAAATTTTTTTTTTTTCGGGTAATTTTTCGTTATATTGATTTTTAATTTTATTTTTTGTGCGATTTTTCTGTGGACGATATTTCCTACCTCAATTTCCTTCCTCCAAATTTTAAATTTTGTAGAACGATGGCATAGTACACAAATGTTGTCAACAGACATTAACCATTAAACATTTTCTTGTTAAAAATGCCGATAATTTTTTCGGTTAAATTTTTTCAAAAGGGCCTAAAACGACTTAAAAGGGCCTCGGGGCTTTTACAAAGAAAAAGGGCTCAAAAAAGCCCTAAAAGCCCCCAAATATCATCCCTGCCCAGCAGGCAAAATGAGCTCACGAAATCAGAAATTTTTCGTGCAACTCATAATAAGCTCGCCTTGAGGTAAGTATTCAATTCTAAAGACAAATAGAAAATACAATCAGTTGTGAGGTGGTAATGAGATCATAATAAGATGATACGAAAAAGAAACAAAAGATTGAATGTTCTCTTGATTGGAAGATTGTTATGAGCTAATTATGAGATATTTGTGAGTATTCAATTATTAACACGATAAAAAAAAACAATTAGTTTTTTGTCTCAAATTTTGCCAGTTTTTTTTTTTTTAATTTTTTATAATAATTTATTTTATAATTTTTAAGCACTCTTTTTAGTGCAATATTGACGGCAGTCTTAGTGTCGTAGTTAGTAGAGGGTCGGCTTCTACCAGTAGCACAATGATCCCAGGTGAATATCTCAGAAAAGGAATTGGTACTAATGTTATATATGAAATAATTAAAACATAAAATTAATATAATACTTGAGAAAATAAATATCAAAAAAAAAAATTAATAATAAAAAAACATTATCAGTACTTTTTGCTTTCGATGACATTTTTTTTTTTTAATTCCAAGTTTCTCTCGTTTCCAGTAGAGGCCGTAGACAAATATTTTCTTATACCAGAAATCTCAATGTGAGTTTATTATGAGATTATTTTGAGTTCACGACTTACCTCATATTGACCTCATACTTAGTTCAATATGTGTCTCATAAATAACTATGAGACTAACTATGAGGAATAACTATGAGGAAAATAGTTCATATAGAGCTCATTTTGAGCTAGAATGGCTGCTGGGTGTACAATTTTCGTGATATTCCCTTTGGTCTATGCTTCAAGTGCTGCCTTCGCCTTTCGTATATAGCTTTAGCTGAGAGTGCAATCCATGCATATGCCAGATCACTTAACTTGTTCCAATTGTCGATTTCGATTTGAACTGATGAACTATTAACTGATCTCTGAATCGCCGTCGGCGCTTTGTCCTTTATTATTTTCCACAAACCCTCCTTAATCAACAATAGTTCCATCTTGAATTTCCAATTTACATAATTACGATTATTTAATTTTTTCAGTTTAGTTTTTATTTAGGCCATTTTGTTGCCTATTAGTTTGCCTCGTTTCGCTGCATGTGAAAAACTTTCTTGATTTCAAATTAACGTACCTTTCTTTAATCAAATTCTTCTCCTTATTTAACGTTGCCTGGGCCTATAACCTGTTAAAACAAATGAGTGAGCAGCGTGGCGATGATTGATTAAAGAATAGTTTAATTTTTTTAAACTAAAAAGTTTGAATTTTATGGATTGTATGAACAGAAAAAATTTGACGACTAAAAAAAAAGGGTTAAATTAAAAACATTAAATTAATTATCAAAGTATTTATAAAGTAAAATATACAGTGTAACTCTGCGTAACATAGGTTTTTGAATTAAAGGGTAGTGCATGAAACTCTCAATCGGTGGGGTACGAGTTCGATCCCACGGTAGATCAAGAAAAAATATTTTATAATAAATTTCCTTGTTGTAATAAATGCAAGTAAAAAAGAACCATCAAATCCTTAAAAAACGTTGTCAAAAAAATGTCGTTCTTGAGATTTCACTCAAGCAAATCGCAGAAAGAGGCATAAAAACTACTCTTTAAAAAGGGAAGACCGAGAAAATTGAAACAAAGGTGAGTTAAAACAATACTGAATATTAAGAAATGTTCAATACTGCTGTTTCAAAATAAAGGGTGGTTAAATTTTAAGGGCCGATGTTGAATATGAACCACACCCAAACGTCAAGTTTTTTTCTGCATTTCATTTGACATTTCTCAATTTCAGACTTACTCAATTTGAACCATGGAAAGATACACAATCGAGCAACGCGTTAAAGTTATTCAGGCTTATTATGAAAATGGGCGTTCAAATCAAAATGCATATCGTGCACTTCGTGATTTTGTCGGTCAATTTAATCGTCCAAATGTGCGTACAATCGGTAAAATCGTGCAAAAATTTGAGCAAACCGCAGCGGTATCACAATAGACCTATCTGGTCTAAGTGAGCTGGTGTATGTATTTCATTTACACCGGCTGCCGCCTCTACCTAACCTTGAGCAAACCGGGTCTGTAGGAGATGTGAAAACACCAGTGCATGCTCGTACAGCTCGTACTGCAGAAAATATTGCTGCTGTTCGCGATAGTGTGGCTGAAGAGCCGTCCACCTCAACTCGTCGTCGTGCCCAAGACTTAAAACTGAACCACCCTTTATTTCATCGAAAATATTGAAATGAAAAAACAAAATTAATTATATCTGTGACTACCAATACGATCAATACAAAATAAACTAACAGTGCTATTACAATAGCACTTCTGTCACATGGAATCCAATTTTTCATCCGTTCAAAATCACTACAATTGTTATAAAGACAAATGGATTTTTTTTCTTCTTTTAAGTAATCTCAAAAACCACCAAATTCAAAAACTAAATATTAAGGCACAAATATCTTTAAAAAAAAAATATTTATTTCAGATTTCATACTACATTTGACAGATATACACACACGTTATTATGATTTGGATTCTACATTCTCAAACTCTTCCAAGAGACAGTTCAAATTGTCGCTTTCTCCAATCTGACGCATCAGTAGCCCAATTGATGTGTCTTCCCAATCAGAACTCTTTAACCTCAAAGATTCTCTTACGTTAAAGAAATCATTGGTTAATCTATGACCTTTTCTAGAAGTCCTCTCAGGTTGTTCGAAATTAAGTTCACTGTCTATAAATGTTTCAACCATCTCATCGGATGTGCTCCCGCTTGTAGTATCTGATTCTTGAACGTTATCGTCGTCGTCGTCTAGGATGGTTTTTTTAGAAGCAACTGATGACTGTGCTGACAATTTGTGGGCAGGCGGTACAACATTTTCCGATTCGATATCCCAAAATGGCTTACACTGATTCTTCCACTGCCGTAGTTTATAATATTCACAGTAGTGTGTCGATTTTACTAAGCTCATAAATTTCGAAAATAACTGGTCCGTCTTTAGTTTTGCCAACAAATAAGTTGTTTTCATTTTGTTCTGATAGTCGCCACGGGCAACAAAGATTTTCCTTGCTGCAATATAGGCATCCAGGGCAATAATTAACTTGCGTCGGCTTTTGCCGTAAGCACGTCCTATGCTTAGCAATAACTCCGCCTGCATGTCACGTAAATTATATTTTCGACTCAACATATAACCAGAGCGATATGATATCATTGCTTGAAACGAGTCATTGAGGCTGAAAATTTATTAGAAAAAAATATAAGTTATTACTTGACCTGAAACCCATCTCGAAATTGAAGGGCTTTACGAACTTGTAATAACACTGGCCCTTGTATAAAAAAATCTCGCATTGCAATCTGAAAAATTCGCTACGCAATTCTTTGATAATGTAGGGCTGAACCTTTATAATATCGGACAAAGCCATCTCATACTTTTGACATTCCATCATATACAATACTTTCGTTAGGATTGCTTTACATGCCCAGAACTTGTTCTCCTTCCAACTAACTGTTTCAATTCAAATGAAAATTTCATTGAATGATAATGCAAGCTTTCAAGGTAAAGCTACAAATATTTACCCGTTGATAAGGCGCAAACTGCTTGATTTGCCATATCCAGGGCTGCTTCAGGACTTTTGTTAAGCAGTTTCTTACCTTGCTTCAAAAGAACCGAGGCTAGTTTTTGTGGAATAGCTTCGTACATTGTTTTGAATCGTTCCATTTCAGGCATTGAATCAGGTGCCCACAATTCGCCTTTGGACAACTCAAAAGCTTTATAAAAATACTCAATCGCTTGTTTGAAACGCTGATCTGCAAAAAAAGTTGTCTTAAATCCACAAAAGTTAAAAAATTCAGCTCAATAACTTACCTTTTGACTTTTGGTAGAGTGCATATTTATAGTAAATTCTCATTTTCAACTCATTATAGCACTGGTTCTCCTCATCTAAATCCTTCATAATATTTATCACTATATCGAATATATCCGTTACAAACCATTCGTAATTTCTTATCTGACTTTGAGTCATTATCATGGTCTGATAAAGTATCTTCAAAGCAGCTAGCCAGCCGCCATCATTGGTAAATTTAATCGAAAGCTCAGCAAGCTTCAAGTTCTCGACAACAGCTATGAAAAATTCGCGTTCATAACGCAAGAGCTGCGATGTATAGTTAAGAGCCACAAGCTTAGCCTCCTTAGTCAGCAGACATTTGATGTATTTATAAGTATTAAGGCATGCTTCCTCGAGAAGTTCCTTCAAAAGCACATCGTATAGCGGACCCTGCATACGTCGAGCTTCTTTGAACGAGAGTTTTGCAATTTTTGACCGAATAATATCACGATCGAATGTAATACAGACATTTGATTTTTGGTCAGGCATGATGACTAAATTGATGAAAGCGCGCTTGTATAAAAAAATAAATTACAAAAAATACGCACGATTAGGTGAATATATATAAAAAATATATATATATATTCCAAGCAACAATTAAAAGCTGAATGAGAAATATATCAAATATAAAAACTTGAAAACGATTTCAGTGCATATTTGAAACTTGTCAAGAATTGACGATCAAGTCTTGTGTTCGGTAGTGCGGGAATTGTAACAAAAGGGAAAGAAAAAACTTGACCGTACCATCAATTGTTGGCCAATCGTTTTGTATTCGTTCACTATGCCATTATTTTCAATTTTATTTTGGCGTCATCAATGCAAACTTGAGAAGAAAAAGGGAGGAGTGAAAGAAACAATTGACCGTCAACTCTTGACAAGTGTAAATTAAATCGTCAAGTTTAAAAGGTAATATGTAAAACTTGACAAGTTTTGTCTGCACAAGTATAAACCGGGACAATGTAAAAATCTATCACATTGACAAAAGTTGATTCTGTCGAGAAGTCGAGAACGATGGTATCAAACATTACCAAAGTGAAAAAGCTGAAAAGGGATATAACCCAGGCCTCTTTCGGATTTTATTTGCTGGGATTTCAGTCAGAAATTGTTTCTTCAATCCCGAGCGAAGCATAGGACAGCAACAAATCTCTTTCATCTTTCCCAGTCTACTGTTAAATAAAAATGTTTTTTTAGAGGTTCGGTTTTCCGACATGTATTAAGCTGATATGAATTGGTCACAGCTGGCAATGCTATTGTCATTTGTGCTCAGTTTGACTTGTCATTTTATCATGAACAGACTTACGGCAGAATTAAGCTTGCAAATTTCGAAAATCGTGGTTCAGTTCGGGATTGTTAACGTGGGCTACGTCAATTTTACGCTTGACATAATCGTTTATCTGAGCGGCTAGTTCGATTAACTATGGATGGTTTTCGCACCACGTATACTCTTAATACGCATCCCCAAAAACGTCGCACATTGGGAAAAACATAACGCTCGCATTGCCTGTTTTTGAACGTTAGAATCTTAATATTAATGCTAACCAGAATTAATGCTAACAGGATTAACCAAAACTATTTGGTCGCAATTCTATCAACATTTTCGGACCATTTTCATATCCGTCTTGGTTTAAATTTGACAGATTTTAACTTTATAGTTAAAACTCCTAAATTTATCACTTCATTTAATATAACAAATTGGATAAAATTCAATTTTGATTTAAAAGTTTCGTTTCCTTTAAATTTTCCTCCTACTAATATAAATTTAAATAACTCAGAATTTGAGCGCGCTCACTTTTCCACAAAACTGAGCGCGCAATAAGGAATCACCTATACTCCACCATGTCTGAATTTGGTATACCTGCAAAATTAATCCGTCTATGCAGGTTGACACTGAGCAACACAAGTATTGCAGTTAAAATCGGTAAGGACCTCTCCCCACCATTTGTTACCAAACGAGGTTTCAGACAAGGTGATTTTTTATCGTGCGACTTTTTTAATCTTATTATGGAGATCATTCAAGCTGCTGATCTGAGACAAAGCGGAACAGTATTCTATAAGAGTGTCATGCTACTAACGTATGCTGATGATATTGATATCATTGGCTATAACACACTCGAAGTCAGTGCAGCATTCTCCAAATTAAAAAAAGAGTCAAGTTGTACGGGTCTTGCAGTGAACGCAGATGAAACGAAATATCTGACAACAAACAAACAGTCCCAGTGTATAGGCACCCACGTTACTGCTGACAACTGGATTTCGTCTACCTGGGATACAGCATTAATTTCACCAACGATATCAGTAGAGAGATAAAACGAAGGATAACTCTTGCCAACAGGTGTTACTTTGGGCTCTGTAGGCAATTAAGAAGCAGAGCCCTCTCTCGACGAACAAAAGACACGCTCTATAAGTCACTAATCATGCCCGTCCTGTTATATGCAGCACAAACCTGGACGTTAGCAGCTGTGATGAAAAGACTTTGGGAGCGTTCGAGAGAAAGATCCTTCGTAAAATCTACGAACCAATCTGCGTCAATGGCGAGTACCGAATACGATGGAACAATGAGCTGTTTGGGCTATACGCCGACATCGATATAATGAAGAGCATAAAAATCGAGACTCTTCGCTGGCTAGGTCATGTTGAGCGGATGGAATACGATGCTCTAGCGAAGAAAATATTCGGTACCCAGCGGCGGTCAACGCAAAAGAGGACGGCCGCATCTGCGTTGAAAGGACCAAGTTTAAGACAACCTGACGAAGCTTGGAGCTTACAACTGGCGGGCGCCAGCAAGTGCAAAATAGAAATGGCTGGCGCAAATTCTTACACCAGGTAAAAACCGACTTATGGTTGTAAGCGCCACCTAAGTATATAGAAATAGTTTGTTTTTATAATGAAAATGGTTTAACTTTTTCTTTATACTTATAACACCTCCATTCTCAGCATATTCTCAATATTCAATGCTTACTCCCCTTACTCCCTGAATGCTGACGTGAGAAAAAATAAATTTGGAATCATTATAAAATCTGGGACTGTCATTTTAGATATTGGTAAAACCTTTATATTAAACAAAAAGTATATTCTGTTAATTACTTACTTACTTAGGTGGCCGTAACAACCCGTGTCCGGATTTCGACCTCATCAGCTCTCGCCAGGCGCCTCTACTTTGCGCGCGCCTACTCCAATCTGGTCCATCCATCGGAGGCATGGTCTCCCTCGTCGTCGTTGACCAGCGACTCTCGCCTCGAGCACCTTTTTCGGTGGAGCTTCGTCGTCCATACGATGGACATGACCCAGCCAGCGTAGTCGCTGCACAGTTATACGCCGAACTACGTCAATGTCTTCGTAGAGCTCATACAGCTCGTGGTTCATTCGGATGCGATAGTCATCGCCGACTCGAACAGGACCGAAGATTTTGCGAACTTTTCTCTCGAACACCCCCAGAGCGGCTGCGTCAGTTTGCGAAACTACCCATGCCTCAGCGCCATAAAGCAGCACAGGTAGAACGAGCGTCTTGTAGAGTGTTAGTTTTGTCGATCGAGAGAGGGCTCTGGAACTTAGTTGCTTAATGAGCCCGTAGTAGCACCTATTAGCAATTATTGTTCCTCGCTTTATCTCCAGGCTGACAGCGTTGTTGTTTGTAATGGCGGTGCCAAGGTATATAAATTCTTTGACTACTTCAAAGTTATAGCTGCCGGATGAAACGTGGGAGTCTAAACGCTGCGCTCCCTTGTTTGTAGACAGCATATACTTTGTTTTACCCTCATTTATCGTCAAACCCACTTTGGTTGATTCCTTTTCGATAGCGGCGAAAGCAGCGGTAACATCTCTCTTGGTTCTGCCAACAATATCAATATCATCAGCGTACGCAAGGAGCTGGACACCTTTATAGAAAATGGTGCCATTACGATGCACACCGGCCTTTCGTACGATCCCCTCTATGGTGATGTTGAAGAGATCGCAAGACAGTGGATCGCCTTGCCTGAAACCTCTTTCGGTATTGAAGGTTTCGGAGAGGTCATTTCCTACCTTGACGGCTGCGTGTGTTGCTCAACGTCATTCTGCAAAGTCTTATCAACTTTGCAGGTATACCGAACTCAGACATTGTTGCGTATAGGCAATACCTTCTCGGGCTATCGAACGCAGCTTTAAATTCGACAAAGAGATGGTGTGTGTCAATTTGATTTTCGTGGGTTTTCTCCAGGATTTGTCGTAGCGTGAAAATCTGGTCTATGGTGGACTTACCAGGTCGAAAGCCACACTGATAAGGTCCAATCAGTGTTTTTGTAATCGGCTTTAATCTTTCACACAGTACTCTTGAGAGAACCTTATATGCGATGGAAATAAGACTGATACCTCTATAACTAGCGCAGATTGTAGGGTCTCCTTTCTTAAGTATAGGGAACAGTACACTGAGGTTCCAATCGTCGGGCATGCTTTCTGCTAGCCATATTTTGCTGATGAGCTGATGCATGCGCCTTATCAATTCATCGCCGCCGGTTTTAAACAATTCAGCTGACAGGCCGTCAGCACCCGCTGCTTTATTGTTTTTGAGTCGTTGGATAGCAACTCGAACCTCTTATTCTGTTAATACTTACTTCATTAATGTCACTTGTCTAAATTTTCCATCCCTCTGTACTTGTATACCAGGACTATAGCTCATAGGCACCTATGAGTTCAATATTCAAATTTAATAATTTAATTTTCCCAGTAAATAATGAGCAAAGCCACAATAGAAAAAGCACTACAAAACCAACTCTGCATAATCTTCCCTCCTACAATATTTCCCCAACAAAAATAGTATCTCGAAAAGTCGTAAACAATTGTATGATTTTATCTCCATATTTTATTAAAAAATCGTTTCACAGAAACATAAATTTACGCACTATAAAACTTTTTTTCGAAATGCATAATAACAATATGGATGTTCAAATGTACAGTCTTTTTCGGAGAAAAACTGCAATTTCGGCGAATGAAACTTTTACCCCGAATCGTAGTGGTTCACATAAGACTCGGATCCAAAACACACTCAATTCTCGTTGAGCAAACAGTCTATATCAATGGCATCGCTTTGGCTGCCTAATTCCATTTGACTCCTGTCATCGGTTAGATTGATTTCATCGGTAGTATGCATACCTCTATACTGTTCGGCCAAATCCGTTCTGCTACCATTCGTGGGGGTTGGAGCTTGTAGGTCAACGCTTACACGAAGTGGCATTTCCCATGGCGCTACATGTAAATACTTCCACTTACGCAAGGCGTAAAGATTGCAGAACTTATTTGAACTTTTAATAACTTTAAGTAAATTTGGAAATATGTCTTTGGCCAGAATATTTGCCAATCCATAAACGGCGCGTCGCTTTTGATAGGGATCATAGTATTTGTTGAAAACAAGCTTAGATTGCTCTAAAGCTTTGATGGCCTTGAATTTGCCACCTGGATGTTTTGCATAAATCTCTCCAATACGTAGCAGCGCACGACCTCTATTAAGTGTTAAATTGTATCTTTCACTTATCAATAGCGATTTCTTGAACTCCATCAGGGCTTCGGCGAATTTTTCAAGACTAACAATTCGGTAAAGAAAGATAATTATAGAAAGGATAAGAAGACACAACCCCTTCCCTTCCTTTTTTCTTAAGCGAACCAAACTTACTGTAGAAAGCATCTTCCTTTTAACAGAAAGATTTCACATTTCAGTCGCATGAAATCCTCACCCATTTGAGTATCGACATGGTTGTCGGTCATTTCAATATGCATCAAAGCTTCTTCATATTTCTTCTGCTCAACAAGCAGCAGTATTTTCTGCACCAAGGCTTCACATAAAAGCACTTGATTTTGTATATTAAGATCACCTGGCTTATTGACTAAGTACAAAAAGAGGCTTAGTAAAAAATTAATAACCCATTTGAAGGTATTACCTTCAGCTATAGCTACAATTGCTTTAAGCACCTTCTCCATGCCTAAATCCGGATTGGTATACATTAGAGTTTTTGCATAGTTTATCATAATACGAGCAAAATTGATGGCCACAAACTCATGCAACGATTTATAGTGGCGCGAATCTTTATGAGCACCAGCAGACCAATTCGCACCTCGACACAGCTCTAACGATTTGTTAAAGTTGTGCACACATTTGTCATAGTGATCAGCTAAAAATTTCGAAAAAAACAAAAAATACAAGAAATACAAAGTTAAATATGAAAAACCATTTGTCCCCAAATGTATTGCTTACTCTCTTTGGCCAATAACATCGCATGGCTACAGTACAAATGCGCCTTGATCTCGTTGCATGCGTTATCCTTTTTAGCGTACCTCTCTGCTATGTCCAAAAACAATGCGTATAAATCCTTAAGCAGCCATTTAAACTCTCCACTTTGGCCTTCCAACAACATCAGAGTCTGATAGAGTATCTTAAGACAGGCCAACATGCCACCGCATTGCTTAAGTTTGGCGGCCTTTTCGGCAAGCTTAACGTTTTTGTGCAGTTGAAACAGCAGCTCAGGATTATCCTTGACGTACATACGCGTGACAGCAAGCCCAACAAGTTTTCTCTCCTTAAGCACCAGGCAATTGAAAAAGTCCGCCGCCATGGTGCAACCCTCCTCGTACAGTTCCTGGCTCAATACCTTATAGATGGGTCCACCTAATCTTCGTGCCTGTCGAAAGTTCAAATGATCTATTGAACGTACAAATTCTTCGGGCTGTATCGCACTCCGGAACCCTTTTACGACGGGCTGACGTTTATTTTTGGGCATTGCTTTCAAACTTTGTGGAACTTTGCTCATAGTTGGTTATAAAGTTAAAATTGTTGATTCCAAGTCTTAAGTATTGAGTGCCGTTTTAGGAATTTGTTTACCAAACTTGCAAATATTTTTATAAAAAATTCTTTTCAATAATTAATTTTTATCAAGCGAATTTTTATAGCTTCTGTTTAGCTAGAAAAATACAAAATAAATAAAAAGTATTGAAAAATTTTTGATATTTAAAACGAAGGATGTGATCAATGGGAGAAAAACTCCCGGCTTTTGGGTTGAAAGGATTGACTAAGTGGGTAAAAGTTGAGCTTTATGGCAGCTGTCTTTAATTACAGCTTGATGTTATTCCAAATCTCTTCGCGCCTATGTAAAGCGAATCAACATAATGTTAGGACAAAATTTGTTACTACAAATTTTACCTACATATCTAATGTAGTTTTAATTTCAGCCCTATTCGATATCCAAGGCACAGCCGAGCGCTTAGCTCCTATACTCCTACACGAAAGCCCAAAAGGTTTGAACGCTGTATTCGCGAAACCATCAAATTTCGTATATCGCAAGGCATAAAACTAAATGCAACTATTTCTTGTGTTTCCACTGTAGGAAAATAAGTACCATCATCATCCATTCATCGCTTGGACGATCAAAATGCGATCCATTTTCCCAAGAACCCTTAGGCGAATCGCAAGTGCATCGCAAAACCAGCTTCTCTTCCAATCGTCTTCCAAATGCCCTCAGGGAAGAAACTCTCCAAATATGTGTTAGTGACAATCGTTTGCAGTTTTTTTTTTTGCATGCAGAAGTAACATCAGCGACATCTAGCAATAGCTGGGATGTACAAGACGGCAAGAAAATTTATCTATCAGCTAGGTCACAGAAAACAAGTGAAATGAAGTCGAAAACGAAATTGCAAAACGAGTGAATTTGAGTTCAGTGTTGCACAAAACGAGTGATTTCATTTTTTTGAAATCGTGGCCTAGTCTTATTTATCTTATTATTTATCAACAGATTGAACATTTTTTGATTTATTGTGACTAAAGCTGAAAGTTGATTAACTGCGTTTGCATTTGTCTCCGTCTACTCACTGGCGCAATCATAATAGAAATACGTGAAAGATTATGGGAGCGAGTTCAACGTTTACGTGCGTATCGTTAGAGAACCCAATTTACGCAAGAAAAGTAGAAATATATTCAGCTCGTTTTGACAGCTCGTTACAAATAGCGAAAACAATAAGGTTTTTCACAAATTGTCGTATATCAGCATGTTATATTCAAATAGCACAAAATTGTTATTCATTTGTGAGCAACCTATTGTATTTCCCTGTTGTATATGTCATTTAGAAATGCTTAAAGATACGACTTCAAAAAAAAACAAAGGCAACAAAGTAAAGTATCTGAGCTTTTCTTTCGTATTCCACTTTTGCATGCAAAACAACAAGTTGCAAATAAGCAATACAACATTACAACGTCGAAATTCAAGTTGTGAAATACCTAAATTAGAAGAAATAAAAGAAACGTTATTGTACTCTGCAATGACTTTCTTGCGAAAATTGTGCCAGCGAGTAGACGAACGCAAATGCAAACCTAATGAGCTTCCCTCTTAAAACGCAATAAAAACAAACGAAATTTTAGTGATTTTCGTGATAATTTTAAGTTTAACACTTATAAAGGGTCCGCCAAATAACTTTTTTTTTTTTGAAAATGCAAAAAAAAAACTACTGAATATTTTCTCAAATTTCTTTTTTTATTTGAATGTACAATCATTCCGGTTAATAATGGAAAATAATTTCATTCAAATGGCTGCCTCGGCTGGCCATGCAGTAGCCTACACGATCGGTCCAATTTTTAAACACATTATCGATTGTGTGCAGCTGTATTTCACCAATGGCTTCACGAATATTGTCCTTTAAAGCGTCAATTGTCTCTGGCTTGTCGGCGTAACACTTATCTTTGAGGGCACCCCACAAATAATAGTCCAGCGGTGTCAAATCGCAGCTCCGAGGTGGCCAAATGACATCAGCTCTGCGGCTGATAATGCGATCTTCAAAAACAGGGCGCAAAGCATCGAGTGTAGCTTCGGCTGTGTGGCACGTAGCGCCGTCCTGTTGAAACCAAATGTTGCCAATATCCTCCTCTTCAATTTTTGTGAACAAAAATTCGTTCAACATGGCCCGATAACGATGGCCATTGACTGTAACGGCCACTCCTTGCTCATTTTCGAAGAAAAATGGCCCAATTATGCCTCTGGACCAAAATACGCACCAAACAGTGACTCGTTTTGGGTGCATCGACTTTTCAATGTATGCGTGCGGGTTTTCTGTGCCCCAAATGCGACAATTTTGCTTGTTTACATACCCGCCAAGATCAAAATGAGCTTCATCTGAAAAGATGATTTTCTTTGGCAGAATCGGCATCTTCTGTAAGTCGATCGCAGGCAATATTTCCCAGCGTTGTTCAAGCGTATACACAACCATATTCGTTCAGCGGAAGGATAAAACTAATTATCTGTCAAATCAGACATGTGCTAAGTGTTACCATTCACGAAATAAGCTTACTTACTTACTTAGGTGGCCGTAACAACCCGTGTCCGTGGCCAGGCGCCTCTGCTTTGCGCGCGCCTTCTCCAATCGGATACACCAAGTGCGGTTAGGGCTTCCTCAGCCTGGTCCATCCATCGGAGGCATGGTCTCCCTCCTCGTCGTTGACCAGCGACCCTCGCCTCGAGCACCTTTTTCGCTGGAGCTTCGTCGTCCATACGATGGACATGACCCAGCCAGCGTAGTCGCTGCACAGTTATACGCCGAACTACGTCAATGTCTTCGTAGAGCTCATACAGCTCGTGGTTCCTTCGGATGCGATAGTCATCGCCGACTCGAACAGGACCGAAGATTTTGCGAACTTTTCTCTCGAACACCACCAGAGCGGCTGCGTCAGTTTGCGAAACTACCCATGCCTCAGCGCCATAAAGCAGCACAGGTAGAACGAGCGTCTTGTAGAGTGTTAGTTTTGTCGATCGAGAGAGGGCTCTAGAACTTAGTTGCTTACTGAGCCCGTAGTAGCACCTATTAGCAATTATTGTTCTTCGCTTTATCTCCAGGCTGATTTCGTTGTTAGTATTAATGGCGGTGCCAAGGTATAAAAACTCCTTGACTACTTCAAAGTTATAGCTGCCGGCTGAAACGTGGGAGTCTAAACGCTGCGCTCCCTTGTTTGTAGACAGCATATACTTTGTTTTACCCTCATTTATCGTCAAACCCACTTTCGTTGATTCCTTTTCGATAGCGGCGAAAGCAGCGGTAACATCTCTCTTGGTTCTGCCAACAATATCAATATCATCAGCATACGCAAGGAGCTGGACACCTTTATAGAAAATGGTGCCATTACGATGCACACCGGCCTTTCGTACGATCCCCTCTATGATCATGTTGAAGAGATCGCAAGACAGTGGATCGCCTTGCCTGAAACCTCTTTCGGTATTGAAGGTTTCGGAGAGGTCATTTCCTACCTTGACGGAGTTGCGTGTGTTGCTCAACGTCATTCTGCAAAGTCTAATCGACTTTGCAGGTATACCGAACTCAAACATTGTTGCGTATAGGCAATCCCTTCTCGGGCTATCGAACGCAGCTTTAAAATCGACAAACAGATGGTGTGTGTCAATTTGATTTTCGTGGGTTTTCTCCAGGATTTGTCGTAGCGTGAATATCTGGTCTATGGTTGACTTACCAGGTCGAAAGCCACACTAATAAGGTCCAATCAGTGTTTTTGTAATCGGCTTTAATCTTTCACACAGTACTCTTGAGAGAACCTTATATGCGATGGAAATAAGACTGATACCTCTATAACTTGCGCAGATTCTTGGGTCTCCTTTCTTAAGTATAGGGCACAGTACGCTGAGGTTCCAATCGTCGGGCATGCTTTCTTCTAGCCATATTTTGCTGATGAGCTGATGCATGCGCCTTATCAATTCATCGCCGCCGGTTTTAAACAATTCAGCTGACAGGCCGTCAGCACCCGCTGCTTTGTTGTTTTTGAGTCGTTGGATAGCAACTCGAACCTCATCATGGCTAGGTGGTGGTACTTCCACTCCGTCATTGTTGATTGGTAGCTCTGAACTGCGCTCTCCATGGGCGGCATTGGTGGAATCGTCGCCAATAAGTAAGTTGGAGAAGTGCCGTCTCCACAATCTCAGCACACACTGCGTATCCGTATTCAGATCTCCTTTTTCCAATCACCAATAGAATTTTGCAGTGTCAAGAAAAGAGATGGAGCAATGTCAAGACAGATGCTTTAAAACATTTCAACTAAATTCAAAAAGCTTCTGCCAGATTGCTGCAGTTGTATGTGGTCTGGCCTTGTCTGGAATGGAATACAAATTCCTGTCTATTGGTAAATTCTTGTTGCATCTGGTAAATGGCATCCTTCAAACGAATTCATTGTTCTGTATATTGCTCAGAACTAAGCAATTGGCACGAGGGAAACTCATAGAATTCTCTATGAACCTTTCCCATTAAACACACAACAAAATATTTCAGGCTGTTAATCCTGACATAGCAATCATTTGGTCAGCTTCAACCTCAACATTATCGTATGTTTCATATTTATCATTGCTAGTTATATTTATCATTTATCATTGCATACATTATCGTATGTATCATATTCATCATCTGCTTCAAAGACTTATTATTTTCATTGCATTTCTGCAATAATTCACTGATGAAAATGCGGCTGATAAGTGTCTTAATTGACAACTTATGAGGTACCCACTTATCCAGCTTCTTCGTCCTTTCAATTTCTTGTGAGTGGTTTCAGTATTTATCCGGAACTCTCCCGTAATACATTTGATGATGACATGCCGATCATTTTGGATTTTTTTTTTCAACATCAGTGGCACATATTAATGTATTGCTTTCAGTGACGGAATATTGAACATCCCGGCTTACTGTCTGTTCTATCGTTATGGCCAAAACAACTTTTCGCTAATTTAATATCTTCACTCTTATAAAAAGCTCTGCATCAATTCTTATTTGCCTCTCTAAAACAAATCTTTGCATTTTATTGTTGTCGAAATTAAAACATAATAGAAGACTTTTTTAAAATTCTACAAATTCATTAGCAATTTAAATGTTTACTAAAAAAAAATTCTTGATTTAAGGACGTTCCGCGTATGGCTCTTGTTATGTTTATCTTGTTAAGATAAACTGTCACATTCAGTTATAAAAGCAAAACATTTTGAACAGAATTCAGAATAAAGTGTATCTCATAAATTCTTCATTCTTTTCGTATACTTTTAACACTGGCATTTTTGTTTGAAAATTTATTTTATATATTAAAAATCCATATTTGCGTGGTTCTAAACATTTACAAATTATTACAGTGAAATTTATATGATTTGAAATTTGTTATTATTCAAACAAACATTAATATAATTCTTTGCAAACATTTTAAACATTTGTATGTGAGTTTTTGAGTGAGAGTGGCTGTGTAAATAATAGTTAAGAATTATTTTTTGTCTTCCTTTTTTGTATAACTAAATGTTTACAATGGGTTCATTGATTTTTTTTTTTTAAAAGAATGGACATAACCGAATTATACGATAATAGGACAACAAATCATTTAAATAAACTCTAGATCAGCGTACAATAGCATAGAAATCAAAAATTTATTTATGTCAATAACGTTATAGATAGACGATTTGCGTTTTTAAAGTTACTTTAAAAACAACTGATGGATTGATTTTTTCTTTTATCTATGTGTACACAATAAATTTTCAATAATATAATAAAAATATTCTTAGTTAATGAAAAAAAAAAAAATAAAGAGCTAAGATTTTGTTTTTTTTTTTCGTTTTAACAAAATAAGTGACTTAAGTAAGCAACATACGTAATTAAAAATAGCTTAGTGAAATATATAATAAATTGTAGCTGGGCGTGGGGCCAGTTTAAAATCTGTGAAATTGAAGAAATTATAATTAGCTGGTTAACCCGGTGGTTATAGAAACCTACTTTAATCATCGCTAGACTTTAATGTTTCATTACTGACAGTCACCACTTCGATGAGCTTGATGCTTGATGTTGACTCCTCACTACTTATCTGCATCACTGGAACATTCTTGTCAATGTCTTGAATACTCTCTTTGATTATATTTTCAATAATATCTTCTCCTTCGACAACATCTGAAAGCATGTCAGTGTTTTTCACTAGATTTTGGGCGCCACCTAAAATAAATGAATAAATAAAGACTCTTCCCAAACACACAAATGAAGTACCTTTTTCAAAAAGCTCCAATAAAATATCGTGTTCACTTGTTGTATAAGATGGTAGCTTAGGTTCGACATCTAATTCCGATGTATTTTTATCGCTGGTTGCCTCTTTAAATGCAGCTATTCCTTGTAATGATTTATTGACAAACATTGCTGCCGATGTTGTTATATCCGAAGCAGGCGAGTCATGAATTTTAATAAGTTTTGGTAGCACTTCTAATTTTGATGCTGCTTCATTTGATACTTTAACAGTTGGTTCTAATTTAGTAGGTGAAACCAAATCCGAGTGCGGCGTCTCTTTAATGATCTCCTTTAATTTTATATTCTCTGCACTTTCTACAATTGGTGGAGTGTCTTCGGAACACTCTTCATTAGCGGAGACAAAGCTACACGACGATTCATTAGCGTTTGTTGAGCTGGCGCGGGATGTGCGTCGCTGTGGAAAATCTATGGGAACTGAGAGTGGAAAATTAAATTAAAACGTGTTGCAAAAGTGTGTAAGAATTTTTGTTTAAACTGTTTGATAGACCTCAATAATTGAGCACTACGTGGAGGGTGATTCCACGGTAACTCTTGTTACGATTTTACTATCTATGATGACTAATAAAGTTAACATACCATATTATATTGACCAAAAACTAGCCTCCTCAAAGGAATTTAATTAATAAATAAACCAAAGAATGTGTGTATAATTTTATTTCAATTTTTGCGTGTTTAGTTTTTTTGCAACTTCTTTGGCAATGAATGGTAAAACACGTTACATTTGGTGATTTTTGTTTTCGAGTTAGTATGAACTTAAAAAAAAAGTCTGTTCGATTAGATACTGAAAGAAAAATTTGCCTAACATATTTCATTTATAACAGACAACGGTACTTCATCATCTGAGCTGTCTGATTTATCAGATTCATATACTGTGTGATAGTTTTTTTTTTATTAACTCATTTGATTCTGTTATGGATTCGGTTTTTACCACTCCGTTAACAGTATACACATGGAGTAGCCAGAATTTTGTTCAGGGGGGAAGGGGGAAGAAAATTTTTTTTTTCATGTGACCGATAAATAAACAATGTGTCAGCCGTATATGTATGTTGCCTGTTTATTTCTATACTCCATATTATCAGTAAATTGTGCCAAATACTCATATTTTATTTTTAGCCTACCATGTCGCATTTCACTGAAAACGTTCTGGATTACTTTTATCTAGCAGTAAATGTTTTAGCAATTTAAAATGGTTGTCTTATTTAAATCTTTCTACTCTCCAACAATCGTTACCTGAGAATCGAAATGCGTTATCCAAGTGGGGTGTCGAGTGGAGTGTCGAAAGAGAGCTTTGAATTCAAGCAAATTCCAAAGCAGCTGTGGGTATGATCGCCCAAAAACGGAAAATTACCGTTCGCCCAAAAAAACGTTTGGACTATAATTTGTCAAATTAACTATCGGCAACTATTAAAGCATGCTGTTATGGAATAAGTTCTAAGAGCAACTACTTCCATATTTTCTGGTGGGTTATAGACATTTGAACATGTATTTGTGCATATATGCTGTTTGTGGGGAAATATTTGCAATTTACCTCTCGGTAAATATTAATGGATACTACGGTATTGGAATTTGGTACAGATGCTGGTAGGATAATTTTCAAACACAGTAGAAAAAGTGGGCGGAATAAGTCATAGGGGTGTGGTACTATAAATAAATAGCTTAGAAATACGTAAGAGATTTGCAAGCAAAAGCAGCAATCGATGTCATTTTATTAAAAAAAAAAAGTTTAAAAGCCACGCCCCCTATATTGAGTAAACAAAATAATACGAGAACGGAATAATGTTTTGTATTAGATTTAGATGAGAAAAACAAAATTTTCCATGCCTACCTGCTAAGCCTACTAACATTGAAAAACAAAATTAGAATCAAACAATCCTGATTGCATTTAGATGACACTTTTTAGAAACGCTCACAATATTGAAAAACATAAAAAGAAGAGAACGTCTTAATCGATTTGCAAGTTTGCAGATTTGCACCCATTGAGTCATTGCGATTAACATCCCAGCAAAAAAATGCTTCCAAAAGAAGGTAAAGTGGAAGGGAAGGTATTGAATTTCACCCCTTCCACTTTTATACCCAGAAGGCATTCTTTCAACATATTCATGTAATTGGGTCATTCTCCAGAAGTGCTTCAAGAATGTTTTCAAAGGAAGATTTCTTTGAGGGATTCTAAGAAAAGAGTGATCGTTGCTTTCAACCGACCGAAGACTTTTGTTGAGTATAATCTATCTATATACATAAAAATTAATGTATTTATGTATGTGGGCGTGTATGCCAGATATAGACTCCAAAGCCTCAAGAGTGTCTTGAGTTTGGTGCCGATCGAACCAATGGGTAGGCATGAGACAAGAGCATGCCACCTCCCTTTGGAGTTATAGGTCACACAGCCTCGGAATTTGGTACTTGAATAAGGGAAAATCCGCCCCTTTATTAATGAATTAAATTGAATTAAAATGCAAATTTCAATTTTAGCTTTTTTGGAATATACGCCGTATTGCAAGTGGCTGAAACGCGGTATTACACGCCCAACGACGATACATTTTTCTTTCCTTGCCTCAATCATTTCATTATTATCTTTAGCCGATACCTTCAATTTTGAATACAACAAAAACATTTAAAACTAGTAAGGATGGAGCTTCGGCTGGGTACCGAAGCTAAAATAGCCCCCGCGGCCATATTGAAGTTTATTCGAAGTCTTTAGCCACGACATACACGATGACATTCAGTTTTATATATTAACGAAAGTTTTCCTATTTTGATGACGTCACTTGGTATGGGAAGTAGGCGTAGTTTTGATCTGATTTTGCCAAATATCATGCAGATGGTTCATGTTATATATCAAAGCTAATGTGCAAAATTTAAGAGATTTTATGTTTCAAATAAAGCCACTTTGTATATGAAATGGGCGTGGTTTCCATCCGATTTTGCCAAATATCGTAGAGATGGTTTAAAGCTTATGTGCAAAATTTTAGGATGGAAACCACGCCTACCCCCCATACAAATTGGCTTTATTTTATTTTACTTCAAAAATTAAATAATTGTTTTAAAATTTTCCACATAAGCCTTGATATTTAATATAAACCATCTGCATGATATATGGCAAAATCAGATGAAAACCACGCCCACTTCCCATACAAAGTGGCTTTATTTTAAACGTAAAATCTCTTAAAAATCCACAAAAATTAATGAAATGTCTTGAAATTTTGCACATTAGCTTTGATATATAATATCAACCATCCCTATGATATATGGCAAAATTGGATCAAAATCGCGCCTACCTCCCATACAAAGTGACGTCATCAAAATAGGAAAACTTTCGTTAATATATAAAACTGAATATCATCGTTCATGTCGTGGCTAAATACTTCGAATATACTTCAATATGGTCGCGGGGGGGGGGGGGAAATATTTTAGCGTCGGTACCCTGCCGAAGCTCTTTTCCTTACTAGTTTTTCAAACTTTTTTCAAATATTTTGTGTATTGAAATATTAATAAACATATACATGGATGGTCCTGTTTCCTAAGAAAAATACTTTATTTCTCTTGATTTCACGGGGCAACACATTATTTGAATATATACCATAAGAAACCAGAATTTTAAATTACATTTAGGGGTCGCTACTACGGCACATTGGTACAAATGGCAGGAAAAAGCGATCAAAACTAGAAGACTACCTCGTATCTATATGAAATCAAGTACCTGTAGGTTTTTGGGGTCGATAAACACGAATCTAGAGTCAAAAATTCAAAATGGCGGTTCCAATATGGCATTTATGTGAAATTACGCACTTATGTGAAATTTTCGGATGCCATTTTGAACATTTAAACCTGGGTTTCCACACCTATAAAAAAATGCATGTACCTTAGATTTTTGTCCTCTATCACAAAAACGAAGCTCATTTAAATCGGCGAATGACACCAAGGACGTTTTCTTGTGAGAGGACTAAGCTTCATATTAAAAAATTTAAACAAAAAAATCTCTTTCATATTTAGATGTATGTATATAATAGAATGACATGCCGCGATGATATTTCAAAAGTCGAAAAATAAGGACCACCCTTATATACATAATAAAAAAATGGATAGTAAAAATATTTTTAGTTTTTTTTTAATGAATTTTAAAAAAATCCCATAATTTTTCCTCTAGACTGGAAAATTGCCTCAATATAGTTTAAAAGAACGAAGCAATGTGCGAGTACATATAAAAACCTTAAAATCAATAATTTCCGACGTTTGACAAACCCACATTTAAGGAACAAGTACTAGCAATAGGATTGGTATCGGTTTTATTTTTCATTTTGAAACTTGATTCCAGCAATTCAAAGAATTCCAAGCATGAAATTTGCAAGTTGTACTTGACGAACATAAATTATTTATATTGTGAATTATATTTGAATATAAATTTAATTATATTTGTCTTTGCGATAACTGAAAAACAAATCAGATCTCAAAATATACTTCCGGTAGGTCGATTGAAAGTAAATACCAGAGATAGAGACAGAAAACTTAGATTTTAACTAGAGATAACGCAGCTTTCAGACAAATGGCTTATTTTTAGCATAGTTTGAATGCAGTTTGCTAAAACTCACGTATTGTGAACAGTACTGTAATTTTAAAAATGGTATTTTTTCGTAATTTTTATGTAAATATGTGGTAGAGAAAATAAAAATAACAATTTGCGTTCAAAAATCAAATGACTAATCCAAAAGTATGCGATTGCCACTCTCGCCAGATTATGTGATTATTTAGGTGATATATTTGACTTAATTACTATTTTTTGTTGATATGACAGAAATTTCGGTATATTTCGGAATAGTGTATACAATTTCTGGATTCCGAAGCTTCGCTTTGGAACACCGGAATTTGCCTTTAAATTTCTGAATGATTCCGACTTTTTTTTGAAACGGTTGGTCACATTATGCATACCTCTTCCATGACCTTTTCCTGTTGTTGCCAAGTGTAAAAACTAAGTTTAAATTCAATTTAAAAACTCAGGAGCCAATATGCAGTGCTTCTTCAAATTTGATTAACTTAAACCTTGTTAAGCTCACCAAAAATTCGTTTAAAATTGAGTTAAAGATTAAAAAAACAAAATTTTTTTAATAAGTTAAGCTAAACTGATACAAATCCAGACTGAATAAACGTCTAATGTTTTGTTGACTAATCAGTTCATCAGTTTAAATACTGAACCATTTTTCATCTATCCCGATTAAAAAAAAAAACGAAATGGCCATTTAGCCCTTGAAAGGACTTTGACCGAGCTTCTTATGATCACAATTGGGTTTTGTGTTGTGATGTGAAATGTTTGCACACAACAAATGAACGAGACTGGTCCTACATGTTTTACGCCGACTCCGAACGGCTTATGTTCTCAAGAAGCATTTCATGGCAGTTTTTACTCTCTGAGGTTTGCCATTGTCTGTAGAGGTGACGGCCGAACAGAAAAACTAATTCAATTAAAAAAACTTTCGGTGTCGGATGGAGGATTCGAACCTGGGGTCTCTGGCGTAAGAGTCACACACTCTACCTACTACGCCACGGCCGCCACTATCTATCCCGATTAATAATGATTTATTCATAATAGAGATCTTCAAAGCATTATAATTACCAATATACTCGCAGTCATCATCCTCGTCGTCTTCCTCATCAACATCGTCGATATTCATGCGACGTAAATAGCTCGGCGGCAACTTTTCATTCGCCAGCTTGAATTGTTCTTTGCGCGGACTAGGAGTGGCATCGCCTTTGAGTGGACTGAAGGATTTCTTCTCACGCCTCTTGCGACCTGGTGAGTACAAGTACGGTGTGCTGCTCTTAACTGCACTGCCAGCTGAAGTGCCAGAGCCGGATACAATAAACAGTGCCGGATCCAATTCAATGTCATCGATAACCTTGCCATTCTCGACCTTTTTCAGACGTGCTGGTGTGACAGGCTGCACTTCCACAACAGAATTTGATTGTGACAATACAATGGATTTTTTGGAGCCTGCCGCCTTGTACTCAACATCATTGGGGTCATCTTCATCGCTTGTATCCGTATCAGAGGTGCCGAAAACTTCAACTTGTTCACGAAATGAAACAGATAGATTTTTGTTCTTGCTGCTCTTAGCCTGTAACTTGCGTGCGCGAGCATTTGAATCAAAGATCAACATTAGAGGATGACGACACTTTTCAATTTTAACGTGTGACTTGAAGACACGATTGCCGAACGCTTTTATGAGCTGAGTACGTGAAAATTTTGTCGGCTTGATGCGGCCTGATAGCGACGACTTGCTACCGGGTGTGCCTATTGACGGCGTGGGACTTTTGTTGCGTGGCTTTGGTAAGGACTTGGCTAAAGACTTGGGTGAAGGTTTCGGTGAGGATTTGGGTAACGGTTTGGGTGAGGGTTTGGGTGAGGGTTTGGTTGAGGGTTTGGGTGAGGACTTGGGTGAAAACTTGGGTGAGAGCTTCGTTATATTTTTCTCCGTCTTCATAGTACTTTTTTCTAATTTCTTTGCAGACTTTTTAATGCCCAACAGATTAGTCGTCGATGTGCTGAGCTTAATGAAGAAAGCTGTATTGGGTTTTGTGTCTTTCGGTGAATTGGACAAACTCGGTCGACCACGCTTAGACGGTGGCGAACCTTTGGTATTCATATTCTTACGTTTTGGCGGAATCGACAATTTTGTTTGAGCTGCAGTCAGTTTGCCATTTTGGGGCTTAAACTTTTTCTTGTACTGCTTTTGTAGTTTCTTTAGATTTTGTCGTGGTAGACGCACCACACAACGTTTAGTAGCGTGTGCCACCTTTTTCTTCTTCGGCTGCGGTTTTTTGCGTGACTTTGGCAGTTCCTTCGGAATTGTGCCAAATTCTTTTTGCTGCGCCTTAGTGGGAGTAGAAGTTGTAAGGCTGAGAATATTTTTTGGGGATTTGAATAGCTCAAATAAGGCGTTACTTTTAACCGGTGACTTTAGCGCTTTTGATTTTTCTGCTGCTGCTAGTACAGGCAGCGACTTGCATTTATCATTCTTAATAGGTGTATTGTCGGCACTGCCAAATTTCTTGCGTCCCATCATCACTTTGAAGGGTTTGGTTTGACTTAATCTGCGAAACTTAGGTGGCGACATGCTGCGACTTTTATTTGCTTTGCTAGACTTGAATATAATCGGAGAGTCTGGAGGTGGCATGGATTCACGTCGCGGCGAGGATTTTGCGTTATTCTCTAGGGCACGTATGAAGCTCTCAGAAGTCGCCGAAATCTTGGGTGGTGTTTTAACATTTTTATTAACAGGTGGCGCTGCTTTCAGTTTCTCAAATAGATCGTCCATCTTTTTAAGGTTATGTGCAAGAATCCCTTTTCTATTTTATCTAGAATTGTAAAACACACTCCTTTATAATAAAAAAGTCAATTCGTTGTATGTTAATCAAATCAAACGACTTCTAACCTTCTCGTCCACGTCTTTGTCCTACAGTTCTGCGTTGATTGCTCACCACCTCCAGTCTATAACTTTTTTGTCACCGTGGAAATTGTTTAAAGTTCTTGGCTCCTCTTATATTTGGTTATCATTAACTATTATTGCAAATATATATTAAATAGCTACAAAATGTTCTTAATAGTTATACCTTCAAGGCTATTTATAGCGAACTTTCCGCGAATAGCATTCGATGATGTTGTCGGTCGTGATCTTGACGTTTTTCACTAGTGTAGTAATTAAAATTCTTTATCGTCCCTTAATTTTAATTTTGCTCCTCGAAATTAAGCTCCATCACTTAATCAATATATTAAATTTAAACTTCGCGATATTAATTTTATAATATTTTGCGCAAATTTTTCATTAAAGCAAAATTATTTTCACAAGCGATAACAACAGACGCCGCTCCACACACAATTCTTCTTTTTCGGCTTGTTGAAGTTTTTCGCGTTTTCGTTTTTGCTGTGAACAGCATTCTTCGTTGTCTAAAAATTTTATTTCCTCTTGTGACAGTTTGCGTTCGATATTACGCTAGGTGGCGCTGACATCAAACCGAAAAACAGCAAAGGTCTCATCACACTATGTATAACACAGAACATCTCAAACTTGTAAATGTGCCTAGCCAATTCATGAATTTTATCATATCGTACATAGCGAAAATTATTGCCGCTAAAGCTTAGTATGCTGTAGGAACGAAAATTCTTAGATATATAATTCTACACGCGAAATTTAGGTGTAGAGCAAAAATTTTTTGTGTGGAGAAAAAGCGCTTAATAAACTAATTAAATTTGTTTAATAACAAATTCAACACCAACCTATACTTACTGCTTTTTTTATTGTTGAATGTCAAAACTCGGCGGAAATTAAATGCACGGGCATATAAGTGCCAGCGAAATTCTGACATTTTAACTCTCCTCACATGGTTGTGAACTTGGCTGCACTGAACAATTTTTTCCTTCTATAGCGTAGCGCTGCCTGTTCTATGTCAAAAAACTCAATGTACATCTTATGGGAATTTTGTTTTCGTTTCTACAGTATACTGAGCGAAGCCCTGCAGCCACACGTGATAGTAATCACTTGCAAGTAGAGAATATATATTGTCATCGAAAAATTTCGAAATTAACTGCAAGTTGCTTCAGCGTCCACATGTGCAAGTGCAAGTTAATTTAAAAATGTCGTCGAAGTTAATTTTAAAAATTGTAAGTAGCGCTGCAAGTAAGCTGCAAGTCCGAAAATGTGAGTGAGTTACCCCCTAGCCACACGTGCCAGTTCGAAGACAGTAACAGTTCGAAAAACTCACACTCTCACTTTTCACTAATACACTCACACCTTGACATCACTGGCAGTCCACTGGCAACAACTTTTACTGAGAGAGTAAATTTTGATAACCGCAGCCAGCGCGAAATCGAAGCAAGGAAAACAGTGTTGTGTTTCTACCTAAAACATTCGAACTTTAAATATCCACTTTTCGTTCATGTCTTGTAGTGAAATATATGCAATTATTTTAATTTTCCTTATATGACACATAAAATACGATATGAATAAGTTTCACTTCATTTTGAAAAATATTGATAAACACATTTTACAAAACAATGAGTTCCCCATTTTTATCCCATTTAAGTTTGGTGCTGTGCTGGCATATAAAGCATCACTGAATAAAAGCAAACGAAATAATAAAGTGGTCGAACCTTTGCCTTTGGAGACATTTTTCAAATGAACATTTACTATCACGTGTGGCTGCAGCGTAACTTTTTGATTATTTCGGAATATTTTCGAAGTAAAAACATATTCTTTTTTGGCATGTCAGTACCATGATACAATAATTTACAAGGTAGCCTTGACAATTACCTTTATTCTCACGAGCGGCGATCGGGAGTTGTCAAATCAATACAAAGTTTAACTTTTCATCTGTTTTGCTGCTTCTTCGTTTTCTCTTTTTCAATGTGTTTTTGACAACTCCAAATCGCCAACAGAACTGTCACTCCTACCTTGTAAATCATTATACCATGGTCAGTACTATCACGTGTGACTTAAATGGAAACTTAAAATGGAATAAAAATGGGGTATTAATTATGTTGTAAAATGTGTTTATCAATATTTTTCAAACGAAATTTTTTTATACACATACACATATTTTAATTTTTTATTTAATTTTATTGAGTTTTTTTTAACATCAATTTAACATTCCATTCATTCCATAAGAATACGTACAAAAATAGGAATTATTAAGCAAAACTATATTTTTATTTATGCTCTAATAGTAGTAAAAGTAAAGGCGGCTTTCTTCTTATACAATACAACAAATTGTTAATACAATAGAATAAAATGTTTGCTCTCGGGAATTACAAGTTTAATAGAGAATTTCTGTCTCTGTCAATATTAACCCCTATGGGTTCCAGGTATAGATTTTATGTACAAAATTATAGAAACGATCATTTATTAATAGTTATGTACAAAGAATAGCTAAAACAAAGCATATTGTCTCTGCTTTAAACAACCAAAATCAATTTTTGATAAGTACTTATTATGCTCTAGAGCTTCATTTGTGCTGGTGCTCGCTGATGTCTGTCTGTTTGTTCATATGTCTGTCGATACGAATACAGCCAAAGTTTTGAAGGTATTTCAATGAAATTCGATATATAAGCTTCTTTCTAAAAAATAAATATCAAGTTCAACAATCAGTCGAATTGGACGAAAACCTCGCCTAAACTTCTATAAAGTAAGAAAAAATAAAACTTAAATATTAAAAATATTAAAAAAATCTTTTTAAATAAGTTTGTGTCAAGCGGAAAAATATGCTCATTCAGTATGCATTCAATTTTTCTTCTGATTTTCTTACATTTTCTGATGGCTAATTCGATGGTTTCTGATAGTTTAGAGCAAGGCTTGGAAATAACTCTCAAAAAACATTTAAGTTACGTCTGACTAATAAAAGTTAAGTGTAAACTTTTACTTTTAAGAATAAAAATTATTCCTCATTCTTCACTTTTATTCAATTAAGTAAAAATGTAAGAGTCTTCTGAGACTATTATTCTAACTAAATTAAAGAGTTTTTTTTGACGAAGACTTTTATAAAGACTTTCAAAATATAAAAGCCTCAAAAGACTTATGACTGACTTTTTTAAATTAAAGTCTTCAAAGACTTTTAAAAAATTAAAAAAAGTCTTTTCCGACTTTTATTCATAAAAGTTAAAAAAAGAACTCTTTATAAGAGTTATCCAATATGGGTTAAAATTTAAAGTTATAAATAACTCTTATTTAATATCATTACCTTTTGATCATAAAGTGAAAAAGTCTTAAAAAACCCAACTTCTAGTTTTAAGATCGAGTCGCGACCCACTTTTCAAATAACTACCAAGTGGTAACTACCAAGGCAAATTGGTAAATGGCAGGAAAAAGTGGCCAAACTAAAATACAGCCTCGTATCACCACGAAATCAGGTACCTATAGGTTTTTGAGGTCAATAAACGCTAATATGGACACTTTGTGAAATTTTCGAACGCTATATTGAACATTTAAGCCCGAGTTTCTGCACCTATAAAAAATATGTCTACCTTAGATTTTTTCCTCTATCACATATCCGAAGCTCATTCAATGACACCAAGAGACGTTTTCTTGTGAGAGGGATAAACTTTGACAACTGGTAGCGACCTCTTAATCATATAAAAAACTTAAAATAAAAAAATTTATTTCATATTTAGATATATATAATCGAAAAATGGCATGCCGCGATAATAATTCAAAAGTTGAAAAATAAGGACAACTATATATTAGGGTGTCCCAAAAAAGTTGAAGTTGTTTTTTTGTGTGTTACCCTCTTAATTTTTTTATATGATGTTGAAACAAATGTAAATAAAATTTGATGTACCAAGGACCACGCGATCCCGGCCGACTTGCATCGATACCTGTCAGTACTTGGTAATATGGGAAAAAGTGCTCATTTTTTCAAAAATCCCAAATAACTTTTGTATAAGTGTCAGTTTTTAAAGAGCTGGCTTGCAGCTAGTTTTCTATTTTGCTTTTCTTTAAAATAAGCTAACAGACATGAAAATTGGACAATAACTACCATAGTTGCGATTTTTTACTTTTCGAAAAAAACTCCTTTTTGTTCTTGTTGTATTAAAAAAATCGAAAAAAAATCCAAATTTTAAAACAATTTAAATTAAACCTTGTGGAAACATTTTCTTAAACATAATTACATAAAATTTTTTATTATTGAAGGAAGCTAAGTTACTTAATTAATATCCATTTAATTCAAACCATTTCAACTTTTTGTCCAAATTTGATATGGTTATGACTTACTGTGCTGTCCCTTGTTTTCCCAATTGATAAAACAAATGATGTTTCTTGTTAAATTTTTTTATTAATTACATTTCTTGAAATATATTAATTTTTTTTATAAAAACTTGAAAAAAATTCAGTATAAATCTAAATAAATTTATTTTTTATAAATCTAATTAAAGTTATTTTTTATAAATCTAAATAAATTTATTTTTTATAAATCTAAATAAATTTATTGGAACTGAGCCAATTGTATTAAAGTAATTTGAAAATGTTTACGAGTTTCCTTAGTCTTTTCGTAGGGACGATTTTTCTTGCTTAGTTGCAAAGAAGTTAACTTTTGACTTGTTACTTCGTTTCCTGATTGAATTCTACAATATTTTCAAAAACTTGTATTTCCTTTGAAGCATATCTTTTTTTTTGTTACGTTTTATTAAAAAATTATGCAACTAAAATTATAAGTCAAAGTTATTATTGATGCCTTGTCCGGTTCTGCACGCAATGGTTTCTCAAACACTCCAAATCGTGTTGCAAGGATTCCGAAAACATTCTCTGCAACTCTTCGAGCCCGACTCAAACGGTAATAGAAAATTCGCTTTTCAACAGTCAAATTTGTTTGAGAGTAGGGTTTTCATAAATTTTCCGACACAGGTAAAGCATCAGCTTTAAAAACAAAGGGATAATAATTATCAGTTCCTGGTAGAGGACAAGCATCAGGTAGAGAGATTATTATATTCAAAAATGTCAGCCAAAATTTTATGTAAAACATTACTGCGCTATCTGAAACTCGTTCATTATCTCCAATGTCCACGATAATGAACTGGTATTTTGAGTCTACCACTGCCATAAGTACAATACTGAAGAACTTTTTGCAATTACAATATAAAGATTCGATAGCTTCTAAATGGCGCTATCTAAAGTACTTGACATTTATGGCTCCTAAGCAGTTGTGAAAATTCCATTTATTCCAAACTCCAATATCACTTTTATCTACTCTCCTTCATTGTTTGGTAACTGTAATTAGAAAAATATACATATTTAAAAAAATGCCTTTTAATTTCCAATCAATTCAATTCAATACATATTTATTTTCAGAGTGAACTTGATGAAAATGACCTTCTAAAAAAAAAACGGAAAAAAGCAAACCTACAAAGCAGGAAGAAATGCTATTAACGGCCTGGAGCCATTTATCAAAACTGGACGACAAATTCGATTGGATTGCCAAAACGTGGGCTGATAACTTAAATACAATTGAAAAAAAGCACAGTTTGGTTGCCAACAAAAAAAAAAAAACGATGCTTTATCCGAATGCAATTGAATAATAAAGCAATTTCTAAAAAGAAAAATGTTGAAAACTCAACATCGACCTCTCATTCACCTTTGATTATTTATCCGGCAGCACCATCACATAACTTTTGATTATTTCAACCAGAATCACATTAGGGGCTTTCAGGCGAACGTACATGTCAGCGGACTTGGGCATGTCCGACGACATGTACGAAAAGCAAAAATCGTTCATGATCGTTCGAAAGCAAAAAAGACGGTCGGACCGACATGTCGGATAAAAATCAATAAATACTGATTTTTTTGCCGGTCTGACCGACATGTAGTTCATGTGAAAGCATGTCGGTCCAACTCGGTGCATTTTTCATTTTATTAAAATCGTCAGCGAGTGAACAACAACGGAGCGAAAAAAAATAATGAAGAATATCAATATGACAAGCGTTCCAAACACTAAATTTTGGATAGAATTTATTAGTTTTCCCGATATATGAAAAATTAAATTTAAAGCATACACAAATAGAGTAAAAATGTCGATAAATTTTAACAGCATCCAAAAATTATTTAGCCATCACGCCGATGTGTTCTGCGTGAGAATCTGCAAAGAATGAAGTCGTCGTACATGTCCGATTGTTTGAAAGCTCAACAAAATATTCGCGTTATTTTGTCGTCGTACAATGTACGCTGACATGCCTTTTCGAAATTCATTGCCAGATCGTCGCACTATATCACCAACATCGACTTTTTTTTTTATATTTACCAACAAAAAAATCACAAATTTCACCCGATTGTCTCGTCTATACCTAAATCAACAAACAAAAGGATCATTAAAATGGAAACATCAACTGCCTTGCTGTACTCCCAAGAACTTTTTGAACACTTTTTGAAATGTCTTAATACTCCCTTGTGTAAGAGCAAAAAAATTGAGACCTAGGGGCATACATCAAAAATTCCGTTATGACTAAAATGATTATGTTTTTTAACAGATTGAAGAATCAGCATGTTCGCAAAAATTAATGTCAAGTATTAAAAGGCTGCATACATAGTTCTTCTGTACTTCCAGATTTGTATATGTAATTAAACGGCCTTTTTCACTGCCTAAGTAAATTTTAACTATTCCTTATTCATGAAAATCTTAAAATGTAAATTCCTTATTATTAAATATTTAAGTGACCGCAAATTTGTGGTCTTTTAAGAACACTATATACGATTTTAGGTTCTTGCAGCATAAGCAGATATTATGATTCATAGCTTGAATACATTGACTGCTGCTGCAACGACAAGCTGTCAAATTAGTAATGATTCTATAAAGACGACAAGACGCTGCGGCCAGTTGCGGCAGTAGACCAATTTCTCTCCATAAAAAATACATGGTAACAATTTTGACAGATGTTACACGGCTACAGGTATCATCAATTTGCTTAGGCTATCACGAGTATAAAGAAGAGCTACAAAGCTAGTGATTGTTGACAGCTTCTACAGCTTCAATAAGGAAAATTGTACTTCTTATAATTTACTGTTGCGTATAAGTGTATATTAAACTTCCTATAAATGACTAATTTAACGTTTAAATTGAACTTAGCACGCACCGTTACACGCACACACATTTTGTGCACGGACTTCACATTTTTATATTTGCATTTAAACACTTTATGTTTATATTTTAATTTTGAATAATTTTTTGTTTGAAAATTAACAGTTTCTGAATTTATTGATATTTTTACATATTTTGTATTCACCATTACACACGTTTGTGTTGCAATTTAAACACTTTTTGCTGTATATTTAAATTCTGCATAACTTTTTGTTAAAAATTAAACTTTACTGTTCTTTTTTATTATATGAGACGAAAAAGTATTACTTATAGGCAAGAACTGAAAATTTGACAAAAATGTACATTAATTTTGACAACAAAGATATATACGATACATAAATACGATTCAATAAAGTTCACTAGAAATTGAAGGCGAATAATTTTGAAGCCTCTCAAAAATAAACATCATTGAAAAATGTTGCTGTTTTCGTTTTAACTTTTATTTTAATTAAAATGTTTTTTGTGTTCAGGTTAAAATATAAAAAATTCTATAATCTCAGACAGCAGAATTTTTGGCCTAGGAAGAAAAAAGCGCCAAAATTATAGCCGAACGTTCAGACCATGGTAGAATTATAAGGTAAGGCCGACTCGGAGAGGAATGGGGTGAAAAGCAGAATAAAGCGAGATTAGTGTCAAAATCAGCTGTTCATCGCGAATTTCTTTATGCTCACGTTTCGCAGTTGTTTTTAGGTTAAAACTGTTACAGGTTTTTTTTTTGCAATTTTAAGACTTCTTTCACATTTTATAGTTTTTATTACACTTTTTTTATAATATTTTCACTCAAATTAGCACAAATTTAACACCCGCAACCGCACTGTTTGCAACTTGGAAACATAAAATATTTTTTTCATTTGCAATTTCTACGAAATTCGTCGTTTTGACATATATGTTCCTTCTCATTATCCACTCTTCGTTGACGCGTGAGAGCACTCAGCGAAGCGGCCCTACCTTATCATTGTATCATGGTTCAGACAGCCTGAATAAACGATCGAAAGAGTCTTGGTAAAGTTATCGCGTGTGGTGTTTGCCTGATTTTAACAGAAAATTAGGGCAAGCAAAGATTCTTTCGTTCGTGCATACATTTAAAATCACTGCTGATATTGCGACTGATGTTCTAGCACGTTGGGTGGTACTACGATGATTTTTTTGCAACAATTCTTCTTGGTTTCGTTCGGGCGACCTCAACGTACGGTAATATTCCACTTGCAGCCCTGAAACTCATTGAACATCTTCTGCAATTGTTCGGTTTTTCTGCGAAAGACAAACAAAAGAAAAATTGCCAAAAACCAAAGTTCGAAAGCTTGACAGACAGTTGTACAAATTGAGTTGCTTTTGTTTACACAAATAAAATATTCTAGTTATTTGTAATTGTGCAAAATATTAATAAAAATAAACAACAAAAATAAAGTATTTTTTGCAAGTTGTGTGTTTTAGGTTGGTGCGGTTGACGGGGTGAGTGATAAAATGTGCTATTTTAAATGCATGCTGGTGTAACCAAAACAAATAATATCGAAGTGAAAATAAAAAATTGATTTTTCGCCCACGGCAAGAAATTTAGAATTGAACCCAAAATACAATTCTGCTTACTATTAACTTCACCTTAAAAAGAAACACACAAAAGTTGAATGAAATTTTTATTAAATTTATTTGAAATTTTTTATAATTAATTTATACTTCATATATATGTACATAATTTAGGCAACAATTGATTGGCGCGGTGAGCATAGGGCAGCTACCAACAACATGCCGTCGAATGGACAAAAATATTTAGAAAATGGTTTACTTTGAATAACTAACGGATTGCTACCTTTGCCACGCCCAATTGGGGGAAAACAAATTTAAAGCACTTTAATAAAAACAATTAAAATATCCTGCATCTGCTTAGGCGGCTAATTCTTGGTATCCTTCGGTTTAGATTTGTTGTCATCAGCTGGAGGTTCAGCTGCTGCTGCTGTTGTTGTTGGCGCTGGAGATGCTGGCACGTTATCGCCTGCTGCATCAGCATCAACCGCATTTGTGGCCAACGTTTTCTTTTTTGGTTTCAACTTTATGCGACGAACCATCTGAGCTGGCAATTTCAGAACACGTGATACTTGTTGGCTATTTGTCTTGGTTTGTTGTGGTACTTTAGACGGAGCTGGCGGTAATGGTGGCGGTTTATTGCTGGTGTTGTTTAAAGCTCGCAGTCGATTGTTGCGCCGCGATGCATTCGAGGGCTGCACGGCAGTGACCACGATGCCACTGGTCTTGAATCGATTTGTGCTCTTTTGAGTTGTTAAGTGTGATGTACTGGATTTGCCTGGCATTTGAGTTAGACTGCGTCCAGGCGTGCTGCTGGTCTTTGCACGCTGCAGCATTGTCAGGCTATTGCGTGATTTGGAACTTTTAGAGAGACGACTGAGTAGTTGGGTGCTCTCCGCTACCTTAGCTATTGCATTTCTGAAAAAAACGATATGTTTAAGAAGTGATAAAAAGCCAAAAGATAGTTGTTAATACTTTTTTTTTCTGATCCGCTTGACTTGGTCTGGACCCAGCTTAGGTGCATCAAATGTACCATTGTAGTTGACGCTAGTAAGTTGGTGGAATACGCGCAACGTCCTATCGTCCATGTTTATCTCGGGCACCACAAGGTTTAGCATCATTTTGTTGCGTGCTGGTGAGCTGGTGACCGTTCCAGGCATGTTTGTCGTAGTTGACGATACCTGCTGCCAAGCTAGCAGCTTTTCTGTGCAGGCACTGTTGTGGAGAAAAAAAACTGTATTAGAAGAAACCTTTAAAAATGGCTTTGTTGTGGGCTCACCTAAGTAAAGCTTCATTGTGGTCCCTATTCTTGGAGTGTATCGTTCTTGTGGTCACTTTTTCAGTCTTATATAAGGCGGAAACTTGCGTCATGGGAGGCATACCCCACGAAAGTGGTCGATTGCGTTCCATCCAGCTGGGTGGCTCTGGTGATAAGCCACTCCAGATCTTTTTCTTCAGCGATAGCTTTAACTGCAGCTCGTCTTTGTTGTTGAATACATCCAGCGGATTCGCGTGTTGGTTTTGTAGTCTGTGGCAAGCAAAAAATGCAACTCAATTCAATCATAATAAATCAACACTTTACTGATTCACCTGATTTTTGGCACCGCCTTTCCAGCACTGCGATGCAGATTGTGCCAGGAGTTTGTGCGTCGCGACTTTGATAAATCCGCGCCTGCGCTGATTCTTGGAAATTTGTCGCCGACTGGCGCTGTGGTTGGTGGCTTTTGTAGCGCGCCCATGCCGCTGCTCGGTGTACTAAATTTGGCAGGTTTTGATGGTGATGTTACAATTAGTTCTGGTGGCATTCGCTTTAATATAGCAGAGCCATCGCCAATTTCTTCGATGTAGCGTCGCTGCAGCTCGCTCTGCATGAGTATTTTACGTGAGCGTGGCGCTGTTGGATTGACGGAGTTGTTGTTGGCCGCATCACCGCACAGTTCTTCCTCATCTGTGGAGAAGTGAATGTCCGATCCCGGATCTGTGGTGGGTAAATCCAGGGGAGCACGTTGGGCTTCCTTGTTCAGGCGGCTCTGTTTGATGAGTTTTGTTCTGCGGTTCTATAAATGAATTAAAATAATACTATAGCTCTTGTAACGCAAGATAATAAGCAAGAGATTTCCCTAGATTAAAACTGTTGGTGAAGTGAAAAATAAAAAAAAATTATATTTTTGAACAAAAGATAATCAACTCCTTCGAGCCGGATTTGAACCAGCGACCTATGGATTTCTATGTTATATGCCACTACAGTCCACCGCTCTACCAACTGAGCTATCGAAGGTATTAGTTTGGGGTTGGATAATTATACATAAAAGCGCCGCGACATTGTCTGCTAACTAACATTTTCCTATTCTCTACACTCTAATGTAATCCGTTGTTTTTTTCTTCACAATGTTTGCCTGTGTCATGGTTGTTGTCTTTGCTAAATTTCTATATTTCTGTTAATACTTCGATTAAGCACCACAGCGTTGTAGTTGTTGTGACGTCATCGTTCGCAGCCTACGATAGCTCAGTTGGTAGAGCGGTGGACTATACAAGGAAACTAATATAGATAGATATCCGTATGTACCTGGTTCAAATCCGGCTCGAAAGAATAAGAGTGTGTTGTCTGAATGGTGTTATATTTTTTTCCGTAATTTCAGCACTTGCAAAAAACAATCGCCCTTGAATTTCTATAGGGGAAATAAAATAATAGGTATGTAGTACATTATGAAAAAACGCATGTGAACTAAATAGTGAACAAGAAATATATATTGTTTCATTAAATATGATAGTAACGTTTTCATTATCTGGAGCGATATACTTTTTACAGAATTAGTTTCTTTTTTTTGTAATCTATATGATGGTCCTAAATATGTCTGTACAAATCAGGCCCTGAATGTTTTGTATAAACTATATTAAATTTGACCACACAATATATTTACACTGTAAAATAAAAAAATTACTATATAGAAAATAGAAAAAACAGTATATTATTTAAAACGTCCATCGCAAAAAGAATTTAAAAAAATATTTAATGTACAGATTTTTTTTTACAATTTTATACATATATATATATATATATATATATATATATATATAAAATTGTAAAAAAAAATCTGTACATTAAATATTTTATATTAATATAGATATATATATATATATAAAATTGTAAAAAAAAAATCTGTACATTAAATATTTTTTTAAATTCTTTTTGCGATGGACGTTTTAAACGTAATCGTTGAGTACGGAAATCGCATTTATAAAATTTTTGTCTGTCTGTCTGTCTGTCTTTCCGTAAAGCATCACGCGAAAACCACTGGATGGATTTTAATGAAATTTGACATCTAGGTTACTTATATCCCCGGTCAACATATAGGCTACTTTTTATCCAGTAAAAAATGTTGGAACCGGTAGGGGGCGCTGCGATCGGGTTCCAGTCATTCTATTTTTTAACTTAGCTCCGAAAAAGTTCACCCGATTTGCATGAAAATTTGTATAGTGAGGTTTTCGGATACGGTGAGTTCTTATGACTTATCTACTCTGTTCTACCTTGAACACCAGAGGGCGCTGTGGTACAAATATTTTTAAAAACCTCGAAAAACTCTTAAACCGTGCATCCGATTTGCATGAAAATTGAAATATAAGGGTTTTCTGATACGGTGAGTTTTTTCCACTAATCTTTTTTGTGATATCTTGAACACCAGACGGCGCTGTAGTACAAATATTTTAAAAAAGTCAAAAAACTCCTAAGCGGTTTATCCGATTTGCATGAAAGTTGGTAAATAGAGGTTTCCGGATACGGTGAGTTTTCATGACATATAAACTAAGTTCTATCTTGAACACTAGAGGGCGCTGTAGCACAAATATTTTAAAAAAGTCGAAAAAGTCCAAAACCGTTCATCCGATTTGCATGAAATTTTGTATGTAGAGGTTCTCGGACACGCTGAGTTTTTTTGACTTATCTACTCTTTTCTCTCTCGAACACCAGATGGCGCTGTAGTACAAATATTTTGAAAAACCTCGAAAAACTCCTAAGCCGTGCATCCGAATTGCATAAAAATTGGAAAATAGGGGTTTTCTGATACGGTGAGTGTTTTGGACTTATCTTTTTTGTGCTATCTTGAAAACCAGAGGGCGCTTTAGTACAAACATTAGGATATCGTGAAAAACTCCAAAACTGTTCATCATTGGATGAAAATTTGTATCTAAATTTTTCTAAATGTAAAAAATTTGTGCTATCTTTTTTGCTCTTTCTCGAAACTAGAGGGCGCTGTTGTCCAATTTGTACGTGTGTATGTTATTAAACTGTTCCTTAACGGCTGCACTGATTTTGACGAAATTTTTTGTGTGTGTTTGAGTGAATCCCTGGATGGTTCAGATGCACAATTGGACCTGGTGGGTGGCGCTGCGATTGTGTTTAATGCATTTTGCTTTTATAGCTTATCTCCGAAACCGTTCATCCGATTTGCATGAAAATTTGTATATAGAGGTTTTCGGATACGGTGAGTTTTTATGACTTATCTACTCTGTTCTATATTGAACACCAGAGGGTGCTGTGTACAAATATTTTAAAAAACTTCTAAGCTTGACTTCTAAGATTTTCATGAAAATTAGTTTTCTACTATGGTGACTGTTTTGGACTTATTTTTTTTGTACTTTATCGAACATCAGAGGGCGCTGTAGTACAAAGCTTTTAAGAAATCGTGAAAAAGTAGAAAGCCGCTCATTCGATTTGGATGAAAAATTTTACTAAAGGATTTTCGTGTACGGCAACTGTTTTGGCGTTATCTCTTTTGCTCTGTCTCGAAAAGTAGTGGGCGCTATTGTATAATTTGTACGTGTGTGTGTTATTAAACTGTTCCTAAACGGCTGCACCGATTTTGATGACATTTTTTGTGTGTGTTTAAATGGATCCCTAGATGGTTCAGATTTGCAATTGGACCCGGTGGGTGGTGCTGCGATCGGGTTCGAATTTTATTATTATAGCTTGTCTCCAAAACTATTCATCCGATTTACATGAAAATTTGTATTTATGGGTTTTCGCGTACGGTAGTTTTTATGACTTATCTATTTTGTTCTACATTGAACACCAGAGGGCAATGCAGTATAAATGTTTTAAAAATCTTGAAAAACTAATAGTTGTACATCCGATTTGCGTGAACATTTGTACATAGGAGTTTTCGAATACGGTGGGTATCTTGGACTTTTTTTTTCTGCGCTATCTTAAACATCAGATGGTGCTGTAGTTCAAATCACTTAAAAAATCGTGAAACACTCAAAAACCGCTCATCCGATTTAGATAAACATTTGTATATCGGATATATTGGATTTGATTTTCGAGAATGGAAAGGGATTTGGCGTTATTTTTTTCTTCTATCTCGAAAACCAGAGGGCGCAGTTGTACAAACACTGCAAATGACTCAAAACAACTCATCCGATAAGTATGATTTTTATAAGTGATTTTCAGGTGCGGTGAGTCTTTTGGCGCTATGTATTTTGCTATATCTTGAACCCCAGAGGGCGCTGTACTACAAAATACAGTAAGGCGTAGCAAAGCGCGAAGGGTGATAAATATCTTCTCTTCTTCTTTATGCGTATTTATATTCCACTTTCTTTTTTCGCAAATCAGGACAGCTGATGCCGAATTCTGTGTTATTTGAGTACGCATCAACACATGCGCAAGTCAGTTGGCGTTGTTTTGACATTGCAATTTCTATTTTCAATGTTTGTTTAATTTTGATCCAGTATCCTCGCGAATTGCCAAAAATTCGTTCCTTTGATTTTTTTCAAAAATGTGCAATCTATCGAATACAATATAATACTTGAAAATATATTTTTGCAAGCGATCGGCGGCACACACACACAAATCTCGATTTCCCTAACTTTTTCTCATAATTTTCAGATGTTGAAGATACATTTTGCTCATTTCGCCAAAGTTACCGATTTGAAAGATGCACACAAAATTCCTTCTAAAGTTTGTGAAAAGTTTTTTCAAATCGACAAATGAAATCGGAAATTATTTATATCAACTCCCGAGTTAAGCCGGGTATTCAGCTAGTATGAAAAAATTTTCTCCAAAATGAAGCATTCACTCGAAAAGCGTTGATACGAAAAATGCGTTACGTGCGTTGCGGTGCGTTTAATACGGGCAGATTTTAAAATCAAACATATGTTGGTAAATGTATGTGTCCAACGTAGGCACGATTTTGCGATAAATGCAAAGCGTCGCAACGCACGCATTGTTTAAAAATCAAACTTGTTTGATTTTGCCCGCAATATCGTGCGGACAATACTTGGAAGAAACTGGAAACTCACGTTTCTTTTTACAATTTTTCAATATTCAATATTCTAAATTTTAATAAACTGTTTTTTTTTCTATTTTCTAAAAAAACCTAACTTGCTGAAACCGAGGCCATTTCACACCGAATAACAAGCTTTTTTGTAGCCACCCACCCGCATTAATGAATTATCGTGTTGTAATTGGACACTTTCCGCATTTCCCGCAAATAATTGCGGTGCGTGCGGAAAACGCACCGCACGTAAAATCGTGCCCGTGATCAGACGGGTTCTCAGCGGATTTCGCCGAGAGAGGCCCGACAACCGTCACCCGCTTTGGTTCTGTTCGGGCTGTAAGAAGAAAAAACTAATTGTGATTTCCAAAAAAAAAACAAATGATATCCATAACTTCATACTTGAGGTAAACACACCATAGTATGTTTACTTTGGGTTAAAAAGCTCAAATAATAAAAAAATACTATTCTACTTAACTTGAATTTCAGATATTGTGAGCAGAACAACAAAATGAAGATTCATTTTGGTTTAGTTTTATTTAAATTTTATTAGTATAGCGCATTTCTTTTTTTTGGTTTTACTATCGAACATGAACAAGATTCTTCGAATATCTTGAATGCCACATGAAAGTCTCTAAATAATGCAAATGAAAGTCTTTGTCAAGGACGCGAAACCACATAATCTGACTCGTACCTTTTTTTGTGTGTTTTTTGTTTAGCTACGTCATTCGCGTAATTCATTCAGATATGTGTGTAGGTATGCAAGCGTGCATGTTAGTTCGTCCATACTTTTTGGCTTGCACATGCATTTGGCTTGCATATTGGGGGCTTTGAAAAAATTTTCTTTTCATTTCAATTGAGTACGTTTTGATTTATTCATGCGCTTCACTTCCGCTTGGCATTAATTTTGTGATTTTTTTTTAGTTTTGTTTTCTGTTTTGTTTCCATTTTATGTGTGTTATACTACGTTCACATTGAGAGCTAAATGCGCATTTACGAAATTGAATATATATATTTGTCTCTTTTACTCTTACAAGGAGCATACGGCCACGCATTCTAAATTGCTAATGCGCATTTCGTTAAATGCGCATTTAGCCCTCAGTGTGAATAGTATTAGTTTGATTTTGTTGTTTCACTTTTTTAAACGTTTGTGTGAAGGTCGGTCTTTGTCAGGGTAAGTAACGATGTATAACTTATCATTGGCCTCTTTTTATGTTCTGAAAAAAACCTGCACAAACTTGCTTAGAGCTATTTAATAAAATTTAAACACCCAATGACAATTAGGAAAGTAATTTTAATAGAAAACTATTGATGAGTAAAATAAGAAAACGGTATTTTAGCAATGATTTTATTTTGGCTCTAATACACCATAGCTCACTTTAAATATTTGTTTACTGCTAATAAAAATTTTTTCAAAACATCCTATTTAAAACAACGAAAAAAGTGGAAAACTTTCTTAAGGCAGAAACAAGTTATGCGGTACGCAAACAATAGCAGGAGAGCAAAAGTACACACTTCTACGGTATTGCTGCATGTCTTATTTAGGACACTTGTCCGTCATATTTTAAAAGATCGGCTTTCTTTTTTCTCTCGCTCACTGGTTTGTCCACGGAATGCTACACTTACCGCATGTTTATGTAATCAAAAATGAGCACTCCCGTTCGTGAAAGAAACGAGCAACAATACTTTTTGATATGAAAAAATATATGCTTATTGTGTCCTACACGAACGAGAGTGCTGTTTTCGGAATACATAAACATGCGGTTAGTCTTCGTTTTTGGCAAAGCTGAAGGCAAAATTATTTCTTCTGTTTTCTGTTCAAAGCCTGTTCTCTTTTCAAAACCTGTTTTTAGTTTCTTCACTGCTTCTTGTGTTTTGCTCTTGGTTAGTGTGTTTTTTGTGATACGAAAAGTTTCGTTACTGAGAGCTTTAAAAGTGATACATTTGTGAAGGTCGTAAATCAAATCCGAAAAAATTTGTTTATCAATGATGTAGTTACTTTTAGTTCACTGCGAAGTATATATCTTGTAACATATTTTGGAGCAAAATCTAAAAACTGTATAACTCTCTCTCTTATTTCTCTCTAAATGAAAAAACTTGAGTCATTGTGACACATACAATGAATAGTAGTTGCTGTTGTTGTTGTGGCATTGGCAATGATTATCGTCAATGTACAATTTACCGATGTAACCATCGAATGAACGCCTTGATGCATTTGTGACAAAAATAAATGGCTCGCTCTCGGTTTACATCACAATCAGTCAAACATCACACTGCAACAATCAATTTGAAACTACCGCCAGAAAGCAAAAAAGAAAAAAAAAAGAGAGAAAAAAGTTTGTCCTTGTTGCGGCTGACACAGTTTTGTCCCCTGCAGTGAAACACGTTGTTGCTGTTTTTGTTGTTGATGAAGTTGTCTTTGACATTTATTTCGCATGTTGTGCACTCTGAGTTTAGCAAGTTTTTGGCTTTTTATTGCTGCATTTTTTTTAACACTCGATATGGTACAACAGAGTTCATGCCCATTTTTTTTTGGTTCTTGTTTTTTACTAGTGGGGAAATTATTCTTGTCGGCCAACATGAACTATTTTAGTACAGTGTTAAGGTGAAAATTAATTGGTTAAATTTTTGGTTGCTTTTTATTTTGTTTATTTTTTGTGTTGGCAATTGTTCAGGTTTTTTGTTTTGCTTTACTAATTGTTGCATGTTCTCAAAAAGACAAGTTGCTATATAGTATTTTTTGCTTAATGGTGAAACAAAAAACAAAAAAAAAATATCGACAGTTTTTAAGAATTAACAAATAATTTATGCTCGAAAGGAACATAGCAAAATTAAAATAAATTAAAAAAAAAATATTGGTTTTGTTGGTTTCTTTCATTTGGTTTCTAGTGCTTTTCGAATCAGAATTGAAACTGACAAATATTTCACGTAGATGCCATGGATTCTTTTTGTGTTCAATTCGGTTTAAATGACTTTTTTAGGAGTCTCAGAAAATGATGTTAGCCGATGACATCTAAGCGAAAAATTTGTCGGTTTCAATTCTGATTCCAAGAGCACTTTGGTTCTTTAATTGCCCCGAATAAGTTTTAAATAATAAAAAAATTAAGTAATTAAAAAAAAAAAATATTATATTGTAAGATTTTTATATTCTGCCTTTTTCGACAACGTTAGACCTAGAACGGACACTACTAAACATCATTTAAATTCTGCGAACGACTTCAACTCTATCCATTAGATTGCAAAACCAAAACTCAAACATTTACCTTACGTTTGGGCTTGCGATAGATCATTATATTGCGAGATGCCAGAAACAAACGAAATTTTCTCGACACTTTTGGCCGTCTTTCTATGATAACTGCGAGCGGGTCTTTTTTTTCTTTTACTTTGCGTTTTACTTTTCTAACCATTACAGGCTTGGGATCCTGAATCTGATCTGCTTCTTGGAGATTTTCCATCGGGTTAAGAGCTTGACTTTGATTTTGATTTTTTAACATATTTTTGTTAATATTTTCACTCAGATTTGTTGTCTGATTCTGGCTGACTTGCTTTCGAAAATCATTCGGATCATTCTCTTTCGCATCTACTTCAACAACTGGCAGCTTTGGTGGTTCAATTTTGCGCCCCTCTTTTTTCGGTATTCGCTGTTTCTTCAGTTTGTAATTTAGAAAAGCTTGATATTTCTTGTGATACAAAGGTTGAAAATAGATGCGATCGAGTTCACGTAAAACCTTACGCATACGTTTGAAATAAAACTAAATTATAAAGAGGATATAAATCAATTATAAAAAGAATTGAAACGAAAGAAGGTTAAAGTGCAGTGTGCAGTGTTTTCTGTTGATTTTCGTTATCAGTTTTTCTTTACATACCCGACGCTTTTCACTAGCGTACACTTCCGGTGAGGAGGGTGGAGCTTTTAGTGGCGCACAGCAGGGTCCTTCAAAATCGGAGTATTTCATGCTCGAACTTCCCTCATTGCCCGAATTTGAGCTGCAGCGTCCTTCATCACTGAGTAGAAAAAAAAAATTGATTGTAATTGTTAAGAAATTTAAAAAAATTTATCAAATAAATTGAATTGATATTTGTAACATGTATATGTATGTATATGCTGCCCTAAAAAATTTTAATAAAAATCATTTTATTTTTATTATTTATATCAAAGGCTGATTTGATAAAAAAATGCTTAAGTTTTTACTAAAGTTGTAAAAACTTCAAACACAAAATTCAAAAAGAGAATTTAAACAAAAAATTAAATTAAAAAAAAAACAATCAAATTAATTGTAAACGAAAGAAAAATAAAAAACTAGGAAATTAAAAACAAAAATAATGTTGATAAAAATAAGTTCAATTAATAATTTTTTAACAAAAATAATATTGCGAAAAGTAATATAAAAAAAAAAATTAAGAAAAACAACCAAGACATTAAAAACAAAAATAATGTTGATAAAAATTAGTTCAATCTTTGATGTTTTAACAAAAATAATATTAAAAAAATTAATACAAAAAAAATATTAAAATTTGCTTAAATTTAATTACATAAGAAAATATTTTTAACCTTACATTAGGCGCAGTGTTTTTCTAACTGTACTAGACGTGATCTATCAATTTGATATTGATAAGAAATAAATCAATACTTCATTTTTTAAACAAAATAGATCAATATTCGATTCAAAATATTTTAAAAAAATCTTACAAATATATATAAGTACTGAAGAAGGATTAAGGACAAGTTGCAACAAAAAAATCGTCGCTTGTTTCAATTAGACCAGCTATACTGTGATAAGTTATAAAAAATTAAATAAAAGTTATTATAAATAAAAAAAAAAAACAAAAAAATAAAATAAAAATTAATTAAGTTAAAATAAAATTAAGTTTTTAAATAAAGTACACATTAAATTTTTTTTTGTTAAATAATTGAAACTAAATAAATAAAAACTTATAATTTTAAAAATCGAATTAAATTATAAAGCTTTAAATAATTTTAAAAAAAGGTTAGAAAAAGTAAACTTGTACTTAAAATAGAAGAACACACTATTTAAACTGCATAAAATTTAATGTCTTAAAAAATAAACAAGAAATAAAAAAAAAAATAAAAAAAATCCTCGTAGAAACTTGATATGTAGGATTTACCATTTGAAAACTTAAAAATTTTAAAATAAATAAACACTTATAATTAAGACTGTAACACTGTTATAAAAATACAGAATTTTTAACCTCTAACCAGCAATATTGCCCTGCGGTAGATCAGCAAAATTTTAATTTTTTTGAGCTTGAAATGCTCTGAACGCTCAAAAGGATTTTCAAGCGACAAGATAATATTTTTTATTTTTATTCTCCAAGTGATTTTTTGTGTTTTTTTGACAAATAAATTATTGCTCGCACACCATCAAAATAAAGAAATATAAAAAATATATTTTTAAGTGTCCAATCCCAATAAACGTTGTGGCGATTCGATAACGAATCGCTTGTGAATCGTTTTTTTTAAAGTTTTCTAATAGTTTCATACCGACTTCATCAGAGGTTGGCTTGATGATTAAAGAAAGAACCGATTAAAATCATGACTTTCCTAAACTACATTTAAGATGTTTTGAAACAAAAAAAAAAACAATTTTTTCCGACTTTTCAATATACAAATTTTTAAAAAAAAAATAATTTTTTACTAACTTTCTATTCTTAATACGTCATTTAAGCGAATATTTGTTTATTAAATTTTATGTTTTTTTTTTTAATTTTAAGTGAAAAAAGACTTAAATATAAATTTTCATAAATTTTTATATGAAAAAATTTTGTGAAATATTTTTTCTTCTGTTATGTTATTTCGTGCTTATTCTTTATATAAATAATTTCCACTTATAATTTGTTTCAGATTTTCATATGAATAAGTTCTCGTTAACAAATTGCTTTTTGTTCTTTTGGCGACTCGTTAACAAATTGCTTTTTATATTTTTATATTTTGCTTTTTATAGTTTTTGGCGACTCGTTAACGAATTGCTTTTTTTTAGTTTTGGCGACTCGTTAACGAATTGCTTTTTCATAGTTTTGGCGACTCGTTAACGAATTGCTTTTTTCGGTTTTGACGAATGTATAACGAAGCCGAAAAAAAGTTGGTCAAAAAATGATAAAAAAAATAATTTCGAACTTTTGAAAAGCCAAATCTTTAAAAAAAATACCTAAATAACAAAAAAAAACAACAAAAAAATAAATTTTTTTTTTGACCAAGTTGGTGTTCGAACCCGTGTCCGCGAATGCTGGCTTTTATTAAAATGCAAATTAAGCACGACGTACTCAGCATCTGAAATAGCTGAGTTGGTAAGGTGCCGGACTAGCATTAAGGAGACGTAGTTTCGATTCTTGACGTGGTAGTTTGAAATTAATTTTTATTTTTTTTTTTATATTTTATTTCTTATTTTTTATATGATTTATATGATTCGTTATCGAATTGCTTCTTTTAGTTTTGGAAACTCGTTAAATAATTGCTTTTTATAGTTTTGGCGACTCGTCAACGAATTGGAATTTCTCCCGCTCGTGATATTATAAATGAATCGCTACTAATAATTGCTAATGAATGAAATGTACGAGAAAACGATTCGTAAACGATAACATTAGTGAATCATTTTGTTTATTGGGATATTAATGAAATATTTTTAAAAGTTTGAATAAAAATATATTTCTACTTGCTAGAATACCCGGCGCTGGCCGCTAATGTGTGTAGCATTCAGGGTGTATAAAATGTGTGCAACATAAATACACAAGCACAACTATCAATGAAATTCAATCTCAACCATAAATTTTTCTTGTCATAATAAATTTTTTTAATTTTAGAACCAAAGCTTCAGTCCTTATAAAAAAAAAAAAATGTAAATTATCAATTAAGACTTTTTTAACATCTAGAAATTAACTTAATGGGCCAAATTGCCCGTAATTTGAATTTTATGAGATTTACAAATTATGCTTAAAATATTTAAAACATAGTCAAAATATCAATCTTAAATCTGATATGGTTTGGGCACTTTTCACTACTTGACCCAATTCCAATTATCAATAACCTGGTGTAGATATTTACAGAAATTAAGTATTAAAATTAAATTAACAGTCTATCGACTGCTTATTACACCAAGTCAATTGAAGCCGGGCAAACGGTGTAGGAGTTAAATTCAAATTAAATTGATATACCGCCCCCCCTTCCCCCTTTGTCAAATCTTATCAACTTTTCTATTCTGCGGACTGTTCAAAATACAAAAAATGTGGAAAAGGGAGTTAAATTAAAATTAAATTGACACGCCCCATTATCTAATATCGCCCACTTTTCTAGATTACGGGCTGCTCATTATTCAAATCGGTTACAAATTGTCACTAGATGACTCTAAAATGTAATATCTCTGGTAATATTAATTTAATTTGTTTGAAAGGTGACATTTTAAGCTTCATTTTGCTACAAGACATTATTAAAATCGCATTGTTCTGTGAAAAGTTATGTAAGTTTAAAAAGGAGTGAAATTCAGAATATTATCGTCATATTTTGCTTTTCTATTATAGAAAAAGTAAGAATGCTTCGCAGACTGCTAACAAATTTTTTGAAGTATTTGTTAGTACATAGACGATGCTGTAACTAGAAAAACAGCAGTGCAGTAGTTTGCTTGTTTTCGATCTGATAATTTTGATGTTAAAGATGCAATCACTGAAAAAGTCGATGAAATCATAGAAAAAATTGAACGAGACCGGCAAAAAAAAGGGAACTAGGCATTCATCAGCAAACGGTTATCAACCATTTGAAAAAAGCTGGATACACAAAGAAGCTCGATGTTTAGGTGCCACATGAATAAGCAGCGAAAAATTTAATTGACCGAATACCCATTTGCGAATCACTGCTAAAAAGAAACGAAATCGAACCATTTCTGAAGCAAATGATTACAGGCGATAAAATATGGATCACGTACGACAATAATGTGCGAAAAAGACACGAAAGGTAATGCTATGCGTCTGGTCGGATTGGATGAGAATCGTTCACTATGAGCTTCTACGGCAACCCGGTCCACAATTAACGAGATTGAAGCAAGCAATTCAATTAAAACGACCAGAATTGATCAACAGAATAGGTGTTGTGTTCCATCACAACGCCGCCAGACCACACACATCTTTGATGACTCGGCAGAAACTGAAAGAGGTTGGCATGGAAGTTTTGGTGCAACCTTCAATAGCCCGGACATTGCACCTTCGGACTATTGTTTGTTTTGATCTCTACGGAACTCTTAATAGTGTAAATTTAAATTCTGTGGAAGCCTGCAAAACGCACTTAGATCAGTTTTTCGCTCAAAAAACCCTGAAGTTCGTTCTACACAGATGAAATAATGGCTTTAACTCAAAAATGGCAAAAGGTTATCCCTCAAAAAGGCACATATTTAGTTTAATAAAGCTCGTTTCAAATAAAAGAAAAAGTGTTTCATTTGTGGTTTCATTGGTGGTAAAAGTAGGCGTGGTAAAAAACTTGGACTCTAGCACCAACACACCAAGTTTTACTATCAAAACATGCACAACTCAGGAACTATAATTATTTATCAAAAGTGGGAGTAGTTATAGTGCGACCACGCCCATTTTTATTGCAGTTGCTGACAGTAACCATGCGTACTAAATACAAAATTTTAGTCTTATACAACCAAAATCGTCGAAAGTATAGCATTTTATTAATTTGTGGGTGGTAGAAGGGGGTGTGGCAACTTTTTTTTATTAACCTTAATAACAGACGCAAATTTCGTGGTATAACTGTTCCTAAAATCTTAAGAGACACCAACCTGCACGAACGATTTTATATAGAAAGATTATCTGTACTTTTTGGCGGAAACTTAATAGTTGTATGGTAACTATCTTGTATTTTGTAAATTGAGCTTTCGGACTTTTTTCCACCTACTGTTTAACATGTCAATCGAATTGAAAACCAGCCAGCGGATTTGCCAGAAACAAATATTGTGGTGCCTTTTTACCAATTATTTCAACCTTGTTGGTAAGAGAATTATATTTGAAGTTTAAAGTATATAGTTGAATTTATAATGAAAAAATATGATATAATGAATTTGAACTTAATAATCTATAATAAAATAGTTTATAAAATAAGAACTCCTTTATAAAAGTAATTAAAAAAATTAATATAAATCTATGAAAATAAAAAAATTTTTTTAAAAATAATGCGATAAAAATTTTGAGTACATTTAGAAAAAATAAGAGAAAAAAAAAAATAGGAAAAACTATAAAAACAGTCAAACTTTACTGTTCTGCTTTAGAAAATTTGACTCATATTTTCATTTGAACGAAAAACTATTCACCTAATGAATGAAAAATAAAAATTAAATGGATACACCGAGAAAAAAGCTTATGTTAAATTGAAAAAGGAACCTAGTATAATTTATAAGATGGCAGTTTTCAGCCTCCCAAGTACTTTATCAAAACGCCTAAGTTTTACATGTTGACTTGCAAATTTTTATTTGGATGATAAATTAACCAAGTATTTGGTAAATTTTTATACACTACTTTTAAAAAAATATTAAATTTAAAAAAATATAACTTTTTTCGGGTTTTGGACTTTCCTTTTTTTGTCAGCAAGCAGTAGCAAGGCTGCTTGGATCAGTGGGTAGAGCGATGAACTGGCACCAAAAGTTCCAGGTTCGATTCCGCACGGCGGACAAAGAATTTTTTTTTTTCCTTTATTCTTTTCTTTTTGTTGATGAAATGTAATAAAATTTACTGGTATCAATATTAACGTGTGTTTTTTAATTTACTTTATGTTATTCTTGAATTTAGAAGTGGTTTTATTAAAAAAAAAAAACATTAAATTATCAAATCTATCCTTCTCTCGTGTGTCTAATGACGCAGCAGTGTTTTTTTTTTTGCAGAAAATACCTCAAAACTGTGCTTAAACCATCCATGCTAGTTGTTTTTTAATTTTGTATTTTTGGATTTTGGGCTTAGGTGAATCAAATATTTTTTGGCAAGGTATCGAAGTATGTGCTTTCAAAGCAATGTATTAAACAATAAATTGCTTAGGTGAATAAGCATAAGTTTATAATTCCCATAAAATTCTCTTTAACCAAGCCGACTTAGGTGTTTTACCTATTGCTTTTTTCTCGGTGTAGGTGGATATTTTTCATGTCAAAAGAAATGTTATAATTTTTATTTTTTGTTTTTTGTATATTAAAGCGATAAGTGCTTTTCTCTGAAACATATTGAAACGGTATACTTTTTAAAATCTTATGAAATTTAAACATTTGTATTTGTTTGTATTACCTGGAATAGTCCGATAATGGTATATTTAGAGGCTCATCTGCGCTTGATCCCTCCTTCAATAAACGTTCAATGATTTTCAGTCGCAAACGTTCCTGTTGATTTGTCATTTGGAGTTTCGAAGAGAGGTAGTAGAGGGATGTAGAATAGAAATTTACAATTAACACACAAATTCGTTGTTTTCAAATAAGTAAAGCTAAGAAAACTTCGTTTTAAAACAATGGAGTTTATGCAAAACTTTAAATTTCTCTAACAAAAAGGAAAAATAAAATACACACAAATAAAAACTATATCTTTATTTTGTAAATACGAAGCTATAAAAGAAGCAAATTTAGTAAATTAGAAACTAATATAAAACATTAAAAATAATACACAAAAAATATAAAGTTTAAAAATACTGCTTAAAGTAAAATGTTAACAAAAATAACACAACTCAATTTATTAAAATACAACAAATTCAATGAAAATCTAAAAAAAAGTAACATAAATTAGGAACACAGCAAAATGTTTAAACATAAATAATACAAAATTTAATTCAGCTTATATGTAAATAAAAACATTACAACTCCTATCAAAATTCTTCAAAATCAAAGTTGTGGTGCTTTTAACTCTTTTATTCAATAGATTCAGAAAGCAGTTTATTAAAACTAATGGCACGCAAGTGTTATACTTAAATAAGTATTGAAATTTATTTTAAAATAATATTTTAATTAATGATTGAAACTTTATTTGAAAAAGTTATTCACAATGGTTTGATTCATTAACACAAATACAAAACATCGTGAATAAGCCTAATTAAAAAAACAACAACAAACAACAACAGACATGAATGCTAAAAATAATCGTAATTAAATTTAAAAAAATTTGAGAAATGTTGACGTTGCCTTTTGTAAACTTAAAAAGAAGTAAATCTTTTACGTTTTTTTTTCTATTGCTAATATTAAAAACTTGGGTCTTTATAGAAAAAATTATTATTAACAGCTCAAAAAAGTCTTCATTTGTTATCTTTATTCGATTATTATTTATTAAATTGTTATTTGAAAAATTTTTATACCTTACTTTTTTGCAGCTTTTTCACAATTTCACTCAATATAAGGTGTAAAAAGAATTGTATTCCAAAAAGTAATAGCAAATCTTATTAAAGCTCGTGTGTAGCCTGCTTGAACCTATTTTTTCAAACTTCCTGTTTAATAGGAACAATAGGAACAATAGCTTAAAGCTCAATATGGTTAGTTTTTGTAAATAAAAAATGCTGCGATACTAATGACTTGAAAGTTTCCTTTATCTTATATTAAGATATAATATTTTTTTACGGTTTTTTAAAAAAGTTTGCTAGTCGCATAGTTTTGTAAAATGTTCAAATATCTACAACCCATTTTTTTTTCTCTTCACTAAAATTGACTGAACATTTATATATGGTATATATTGTTTCAACAGCAGGCATTTTTGCCCGACATACTTAGTCTATTTAATGCGTTTTTTAAAAACAAAGATTCGCCCCACTCTTTTTTTTCAGTATTTTATAGAATAAACAAGCAATAACAATGGCAGGTAAAACTAATATTCAAGCTTATTTTAACATAAAACAGCACCTTCAACTTACTTCAACGAAACAAAACAAACGTCAAACTTAAATATATACATTTTAAAATAATACAACATAAAAAACGAAATGAATATAAAATCAAAGTTTCTGCATTTCGTTTAGGAAACACTTTTCTCCGAACGCTTCACTTTGATTTTCTCATTAATTATACATCCCTCCTCGGCCATTTTCTTTAATTTCAATGCTTTCTTATCGTGCTTTTCACGACGTCTAATTTTTTTAATTTGCTTAAATATTTTTGCAATTCTTTTTACTTTATTCGGATGATCGTCACTGTAGTCCAAAAGTGTCTCACAGAAGCCGCGTCCGATGTGCTCGTAGTCCTGTTGAATAATAAAAGAAAAAAAGAAATAAAATACAAAATGGCATTTAATGTTTAAAATATGGGCAAAATTTTAACAAATTGGAATGATTTAAAATAAATTTATAGATACCATAAAGATACATAAAATAATTCTAGTCAGTGAAAACATGAGAATTCCAGAAATCATTAGACACTAATGTTAGGTTAGGTTAGGTAAGGTCTCATATGATTAATTTTTCCTTCCTGTTTGAACTAGTTTAAGCTCTGAACAAAGCTTAGAATTCGGTATACCGAAAATCCGGCAAAGCAGAGATGATGTACACACAGAAAAATACCTACGGCGTATTGCCTAAAATGACTTTGGTAACTATTTTTGTATGAAGCCTAAGAAATTTGTGTAAATTTCATAAGTTTTTTGTCAACTTAGACATGCCAAAATTTTATAATAAGCCAAAGATACTGAGGCAAAAGCAAATTAGAGTTTTTAAAATCTTTTCTCTCATTGCTACTCTTTCTGCCATACGTGGTCATTATTTGCTTTCCTTTTCTTATCATTTGTACTAAAATGCATGTGTTTCGCAGTAATTTATTCATAACATTGACGAAAGAAATAGAACAATAAACAGCTTAGTGCAAGACAAAAAGATTAAGTTAATTAAGGGACATTTGATCTAAATTTTTGTTTTTTTGACAATCGAATTTTGGGTTTTTTTTTATAAATGACTTCATATATGTCCCAAGAATATGTATAAATTTATTTTTCAAAATTCCTCCTCTAACTATACTTTTGAGCCCGTTTTGCACGCGCCGTCAAGAGTGTTTTTTTTTTCTAAGACTGAACAGATACATAAATTTACATTTTTATAAATAAAAATTTTTCATTTTTATAAAATTTTTAATTTTTTTAAAACCACGTTTTTACTCTTTGTATTTAACACATCTGCAAAAATACTTGACCGGTTTTTAAGATTATCGGTTAGATTTTTTTGTTAAGAATTTTAACAATAAATTTTATAAAGATTAATTTAATCATTAAAAGTACAGAAAAATTTGTTTTGAAACTTTAAACGTGTTTTTCTTAAAATCGGTGTGCAAGATTGCGCAATAACTATTAAACCGATTTACTTCAAAATTGCTTAGTAATTAAAAAAGTACATTTTTGGGGTTCTGACTTTGAGTCAGTTTTAAAAGTCCTCAAAAAATTTTTACAGCTACTTTTGTCCAAAAGTTGTAGGCCTTTTTTTGAATTTTGACTTTGCGTAGCCTCCATTTTTGAACCGACTTCAAAAAGTAGGAGGTTCTCAAGTTCGTCGGTTTCTGTTTTTTTTTTTTTTTTTTTTTTTTTTAAATGTATGTACATCGATAACTCCTAAACCATATGCCTGATTGCCATAATTTTTGGGGAACAGATAGATTTCATAAGCATGAAGGTGCCCGTACAAAAGTGGGCGGTATTCGAGAACTGGGCGTGGCAATAATAGATCTCGCAATACTAGATACTACTGTATCTCGAATAATATTGACACTAGGGTACTGCAATTTAGTGTAGGGGTAGGCACAATTATTACAAATGACGGTCAAGAAAATGGGCGTAATTCGACAAATGGGCGTGTCAATATTAGAAAAACAGTGTATCTTGAAATATTTTGAGGCTAGAGTACTGCAATTTAGTATAGAGGTAGGCATTATTATTACAAATTATCGTCAATAAAGTGGGCGTTATTCGACAAATGGGCGTGGCAGTATTATAAAAACACTGTATCTCGAATAATATGGACACTAGGGTACTGAAATTTAGTGTAGGGGTAGACACAGTTAATACAAATTACGGTCAAGAAAATGAGCGTTATTCGACAAATGGGCGTGGCAATATTATAAAAACACTGTATCTCGAATAATATGGACACTAGGGTACTGAAATTTAGTGTAGTGGTAGGCAGAATTATTACAAATGGCCGTCAACAAAATGGGCGTTCTTTGACAAATGGGCGTGGCAATATTAGAAAAAGAGTATATCTCGAATAACATTGATACTATGGTACTGCAATTTGATATAAGGGTAAGCATTATTAGTAAAAACTACGGTGAAGCAAGTGGGCGGATTTCGACTACTGGGCGTGGCAATATTAGAAAAACAGTGTATCTCGAATAATATTGACACTAGTGCACTGAAATTTATTGTTGTACAGGGGTAGGCAGAATTATTAAAAATTATGGTCAATAAAGTAGGCGTTATTCGATAAATGGGCGTGGTTATACTAGATAAACACTATCGCAGTTAATATTGACGCTGGGGTACTAAAATAAAGTACAGGGGTAGGCTCAATTATTGGAAATAACGCTCCAGAAAGTGGGCGCTTATTTAACAAAGGGGCGTGGCAATATTTGAAAAACACTATATCTCGAATAATATTGACACTAGGGTAATAAAACTCGTTACAAGAATGGGTATAATAATTCCAAAACATGTGACATCTAATTTAAATTTAAGAGGCAGATATTTGAAATAACCAACAAACTTTCAGATTTTAATAGAACAAATTTTTTCGGAACAATTTTATTTATGTTGTTTATACACTTTTTCGAAAATGTATCATATTCTCTAAAAAGGAAGAAATAAAAATTTTTTAAAAAAAAAACAACCGACTACAAAATCACTACAAAGTAAAAAATAATTTTAAAAATACTTTTCCTTTTAATTTCTTGGTCATATTTGATAATTTATTTAAACATATTATTATATATGAAATCTTATTTTCTTAATTTTTTTCATATTTGTTTTATTATCATAAATATATTAATTTCTTGATGAATACAAATGCTTTGAAGTTGGCGCTTCTGATTATAAGTCTGATTATATTAGCGCCAACCTTATTGTGTCAAAAGACAAACCATGTCTTCAAGTTGTATTTAAAGACTACCAAAAAAACAAAATCTAAAACTTAAAAGTTAATTTATACATACCGCAGTATTGAAATGTGTTCCCTTGCGTAAGCCTAACGAAGATCCGCCAAATGATGCTTCAATCGTGTAGCTATTCGTAATGCCCAACATCCAGACAACAATGCGTCCGGTGCCTTCCTTGTTGCGTTGAACCTTAAACTTTGAGCTTTCAAATGAAAACTAAAAACAAAACAAAACAAAAAAAAAAGAGAATTAATTAAAAAATAATGACGTAAAGGTAAGTGTTAAAGAAAAATACTAAATGAAGTGAATACAAAGAGTTGCAACTCATTATATCTGTAGACAGTTGCATTAAAAAGTGAGGCAATTTTTTTGCAATGCTTATTTGTTTTTGTTCCGTTTTTATCTTTTTCTCCCTTGTTTTTAAGCTCACCTTATCTGCAATATTTTTATGCATCATTAGGGGAAAAACTTGCTCCATGAGTTTCTTTTCAGAATCGCGTTTGTTCTCACAGCCGTAAATGAAAATGTTGTGCTTGCGGGAGTGAGCGTGCATATCACAGTACATGGCAACTCCGCATTCATCAATCAGTCTAAAAAAAAACGAAAGTATGGGATAGAAAAAAAAGTTAAAAGTGAAGGGTAAAAAGTATTTTAAGCTGAAAAAACATCAAAAGGAAAATTTAAATAGAGGAAGAATGCTTGAATAACCTTTTAATCATGGCTTTTGTATACCAAATAGATGGATAGGTTTCTCTTATAACGGTGCGATATTGACGATTCAAATCCTTGCCCGTCAATGAATTACGCGTATTGCCCACTATAACGCCATCGGGATTAAGCATGGGTATCAGCTTAAATATGAATTTGTGACGCAAACGTTTGGCCACGACTGAGTCGCCGGTGATGAAGTCCATTAAACCCTTCATCATCCAAGAGGCGGGTGTTTCGCTGGGATGAACACGTGCGGAGACAACAATAGATTTCTTGCGCTTTATGGGAAAGAAAGAAAAATAGAAAGATAAAAATATAATAAAAATAGAAAAAAAAGATATACAAATAGAGGTTAAAATAGATACATAAATAGTAATAAAAATAAACATAAAAATAGAGGTAAAAATCAAAATAGTGACTAAAATAGAAATAAAAATAAAACGAAATGGCCGACTCCAAACGGCTTATGTTCACAAGAAGCATTTCATGGCAGTTTTTACTCTCTGAGCTTTGCCATTGTTTGCAGAGAGGTGACGGCCGAACAGAAAATAAATTCAATTGAAAAATCTTTTTGTGTCAGGTGGGAATTGAACCATGGGCCACGCACTCTACCCACTGCGCCACGGCCGCTACAGAAATAGAAATACAGATTAAAATAAAGATAAAAATAAAGACAATAATTGAGATAAAAATATATTTATAACTAAAGATAAATATAGAGATAAAAGCAAAAAATAAAAAATAAAACGGAGATATAAATATAAATATAGTACAGGCAAAAAAAATAGAGTTAGAGATAGAGGCAAAGATAAAAATATAGATGAAAATGTAAGTGGAAATGTATATAGATATGGATAATAGAGATAAAGTGGCGGTCATGGAATACTGTTTAAGTGCGTGGCCCATAAGCCGAAAGTATCGGGTTCAATCCTTTCTGATATAAAATTTTTTTTCAATTAAAATTAATATTAGCCAACCGTCACCTCTTTGCAGACAAGAGTTACCCTCAGAGAGTAAAAAAAAGCCATTTAAAGCATAAAGCTTGTATGTCCAGTTCTCCAGCATTTGTGAACAAACATTTAATAACTTGCACAATACAATTGATCATAAGATGCTCGGTCAAAATAGTTTCAAGGTCTGAAATGGCCAATTCATTTTTCTTAAGAGATGAAATGAAGATAGAGACAAATATCAATTTGAGAATGAATATGAATACACGTATGAATATAAATATGAATATGAATATGAATATGAATATGAATATGAATATGAATATGAATATGAATATGAATATGAATATGAATATGAATATGAATATGAATATGAATATGAATATGAATATGAATATGAATATGAATATGAATATGAATATGAATATGAATTTGAATATGAATATGAATATGAATATGAATATGAATATGAATATGAATATGAATATGAATGTGAATATGAATGTGAATATGAATATGAATAGGAATAGGAATAGGAATATGAGTATGAATATGAATGTGAATGTGAATATCAATATCAGTATCTAATATTATCAATATCAATGAGTATGAAAATGTATATGGGGAATTTAAATATAAATATATGAAAGTGAATTCGAAAATGAAAATTAGAAAGATGAAGTTGGAAATAGATACAAATATCGGATGTAAGAAAGCGATCTTCTGACAAAAAGGTTCTACTTGGAATATTTTTGGAATTATTTGGGTCAGTGCAACTTTTTAAAGCAATCTTTGATTTTTTGACTAGTAGGTTTCACTTGAAAATGAAATAGGGATGGAAATGAAGAAAGTGTCAGCTAAAGTGATACTGTTAGTGGTAGTGATTTGATAGTGATAAATGATGAGAGAAAGAGATGTAAAGATAATTTCTTTAAAATACTGTAAAAATGCAGATTTTGATAAGGATATTCTTTCGTCAGTTATTTGCATAAATCGTAAAAATTTGCATATTTTCAGGCGCCTCAACCACAACACGAACGTTCAAAGCTTAGACAATCCAATTAACACATATTTCATTTCCTTTTCCGGCTGGCGCGCAGATTTTCTATGCAATCTTGCAAGCCTTCCTCCCACCAATAATGTTGCATGTTTGCATGTATGTGTTATTAATGTGCGCGTATTTGAGTAGTGCACAAATTTGTGTTGTTGTTTTTGTTTAGTGCTGCTATGAACACATTTCAACATGCTGAACAACAATAACAACAACAACAAAACACTTAAAAATAGTCGTTTGGTTGTATTTTCCCCGCTTGCCTAACCTCCCCTATAGGAACAAACTAACTTGTTTTTAAAATCAACTAATTAAAAAACTAATTTAAAATAAACTAGTATATGAACTACTTTGAATTATATTAAGGCGGCATCCACTTCAATTCTAAATAGTTTAGATTGCATTATATATGAAGTAATTGAAATACTACTTAAAAACAAGTGGTTGATAAACTACTTTGAATTACATGACATGTTTTAATTGCAAATTTTTATTAGATTACTAGTTTATACATATTTAACCATGTTATTTCATCAACTATTATTAACTTTAGGCCATCAGTAATAGTTTTCAATTGGTTATTTTAAAGTAATTAAAAAAATTATTTAAATATAACTAATTTAACAAGTAGTTGAAAATATATGCAGACGAAAGTCAATTGACTTATTTAGCGGACATCGCCATACAAAAGAAGTTAGTTTGTTCTATGGAAAAAAGTCAGAATTTCAACTAGTTGTGGTTGACAAAAAACTACTTTATCAACTACTTTTAAATTAGTTGATTTTCCTGCAGGGTCTCTATAGTCTACCCACTCTATGTTACTAATACACACACTAACGTCTATTAGCAATATTTATGTTGTTACGCTTTATGTTGTTCGCTTGTTTGTCGGTTTGCTGGTTAGTCGTTTTTGTTTACAGCCAGCAATTAAAATGTTGTTTTAAGCATGCTGCTTGTTCTCGTTTATTGAGAGTGAGTTTAAGGTTTTTTTATAAAATCCCAGCGTAGCCACCATTTATAATTTCAAAATGGCTTTTAATTAGTGTGGTACGAGCGAAAAATTTGATAACAACCAAGTTTTTATCCAAGAGTTTCTGAAAGTTTTCGTTTTTAGCTAGCTTTTAGCAAGTTTTTCGTTCATGAATTTTTTATTGCCTTTCTGTGGCTTGTTTTTCCTTGCTACTTGTTCTTCATTTTAAGTTTTAAGTTTCTTACTTTGTATAAGTTTTGGGTTTATTTTCACTTGTGTGTTTTATTTTGTTTTCGCCATAACAACAACATTTATTATTCTATTTTTTAATTCCTGTTCTTTGAAGTTTTTGTCTAGTTGTTTAACTTTATAATAGTTCTTGGACTTGTCATGTTTTGTTGTTTTTTTGTTTCGTTTCACTTTATTTCTCTATTAAATGTTCTATGTGCTTATATTCGAAAATCACATGTGTATTTCCGGTTGCATGTTATGCACTTCCGGCTACACTGTTCAATGACTTGCAACTTAATATTAATTCTGTTGTTTTTTTACCCCTTTAGTTTATCGTTTGCTTGAATTCACTTGGTTTCTTGTTTTGGCTTAACTTTTTTCTTTGTACACAAACTTGTCATCATAAAATTTTATGTTGACATTTAATATAGTAGTGAAAGTTAACAAATTATGTCAAAAACCTCTGTGACCTTCAAAAGTTGTACTAGGCACGAGTTTTGTTAGGAAAATTTATGTTATTGTGTAGTCTTCCGGTTGAATTTTAACAAATAAAAGTTCATAGAGGTTTTTTAAGAAAATGGCAATGGAAATAATAGAGGACACAAAAATGCTAAAAAAAAACTAATTGAATGACATAAAAAAAACTGTTATACTCGTTGATAAATAAAATAAGTTCGATAAAGTAAGATTTAAGTAAGAAAGAAAGAAAAAAATTTAAACGTAAAAAAAATGTTTAATTTATAGATTTTTGACATCAACCTTATTCCTTATTCCTAAATTTAGTTTGGGAATGGATCAAAATAGAACACGAGAATGAAAATATGATTTTAGAATATAGTTCAAATACAATTCTGCTTTTGAGTGACGAATTTTGATTTTTTTTCTGAAAAGGACGAATTGTTTTCTAAAAAAAGCTTTTGAAATATGAAGAAAATGTCACAGAATCACAACTTGATCAAAGCACTGGAAAAATTTTAAATGACCTTCCGTCCAGAAACCAAACAAAAATGTACGAAAATAAAAATAATTTCTATAAACTTGATAACGATTACAAAAATTTGTGTTTAGAAGAACTCAAATCTTATACTACGTTCACATGGAGAGCTAAATTCGCATTAGCAATTTAGAATGTGTGGCCGTATACTTCTTGTAGGAGTGAAAGGGACAAATATACGGGGTGTCCCGCAATGGAGTGCAACAATTTACGGAGGTGAAAGGTTATGTCGAGTTGAGCAAAAAATGGTTTGGGAGGGGTATCATCTCACATTCTTAGGAGCTACAGAGCTAATTAATATTTCACGTTATTGTTTCTAACAGAAAAACTAATTTATATAAAACTCATTACAATGAAATCACCTTTCCAACGGTATATCAACAAACCCCACCACCTTAAACCGTTACCGAGCTGTGCCAAACTACCAAATTTCAACTTTGTGTGCAAACTTCTCCAAATTCGGGTAATAAATGGAATTTTTTTTTATTATCAATTTTGTAACTTATTCAATTCTTTTTCTAGTGACACCAAAACATAAACATCTCTTTAAAAATAAAACAGTTGGCTGTACTAAAAAAATTATACTTATTAAAAAAAAAATAATATATAATGACATTAAAATTAGTTATGTAGTAGATAATATCACTGTTTTTTAATAAGTATAATTTTTTTAGTACAGTCAATTTTTTTATTTTTTGAGATATGTTTATGTTTTTGATGCCATTGAAAAGAAAATTGAATAAATTACAAAATTAATCCTACAAAAAAATTTCATTTATTAACTGAAATTCTGAGAAATTTGCACTCAAAGTTGGTATTTGGTAGTTTCGACCGATTCATTTCATCTTCGCACGAGCACAGTTCGGTAACGGTTAAGTCGGTGGGGTTTGTCAGTATACCATTGGAAAGATGATTTTATTGCCATTGCAACGAGTTGTCAAAATAAGTTTTCTAGAACTGAGTTTTTCTGCTAGAAACAAAACCGTGAATCAAAGTCGTGAAATATTAACTAGCCCTGTAGCTCCTAAGAATGTGAAAAGAGACACACCCCCCCTCCCATACGATTTTTTGCTCAGCTCAACATAACCTTTCACTCCGTAAATAGTTGCACTCAATTGAGGAACACCCTGTATATATTGCATTTCGAAAATATGGAATGTGCCAAATGCAAAGTTAACCACAATAGATTCTTCATAAATCGCTGAACTTACTTTCATGGCTTCCTCATCCTTTGTCGGTGCAGTCACCGTCAAATAATAGACATTATTTCCAGCTAAAGATCTACAAAGCATTCTTAATTTGCAGAATTTCGATTTCACCGGATGTTTTTGGATATCCATCAAATAATCCTAAAAATTCCAATTGTGAGTATACAAAATTTTTAAATTTTTCCAACCATCATAAATCTCTCTCAAACTCTGAAACTTACCTGTAAATCGCTGTACGTGTACGGATAGCTATGCGCAAAATAAACCGTATCATCATCGTGAAAAAACTCAATATTAAATGTCAACGTATAGGATGAGTTCTCCTCATCTTCATCTCCACTGACATTGCTAGAAAAACGAAATAAGGCATAAATAATAATTACACTCTTTCTCTCTCTCTCGAGCACCTTCTGGCTTTCATTACTCACTCTTCTTCATTACGATAATAGCAGATATTTTCACCGCAACGTCGCCAACCTTCTTTGAGTTGTTTGGCTCTGATACATGAATACATAAGGGGACGCATACCATCATTGTACAGACTGTCTGACTTGACCAAATTCACAATCGAGAATCTGTAACAGCAACAAAACCATAATTAAGTGGTTACAACAACAAACATGTGGCAACAGTTGTCAACGAATGATGGATACGCAAATGATTGGAAACGCGAAATGAGAATGGAAGGAACACAGATAAAGGCAATAAATTTTCAATTAAAAATCATAAAATGGAATCGAAAGATGGTTATGCTTTACTTTTTTTTAGGTTTAATCAACTAAAAAATGTAAGTAAAAAATAGGCAGTGTACAACGAGCTTATGTTAAATTGGAAAAACCTAGTATAATTTATAAGATGGCTTTGGCAGTTTCCAGCCTTCCAACTACTTCATCAAAACGCCTAAGTTTTACATATTAACTTGCCAATTTTTATTTGGGTGATAAATTAACCAAGTATTTGGTAATTTATACATTATTTAAAAAAAAAATTGAATTTCAAAAATGATAGAATTTTTTCCGGGTTTTGGTTTTTTTTCTTTTCCTTTTTTTGAAGCCGCCTTTTCGTTCTGTGATTATCTTTATCAACACCGTTTTTCTTAGAAATTTATGGCTTTTCGGCGATGAGAACGCTGCTTGCGTATATTATAACAATACCATTAAATCTTACCTTCGCCTGCCGTGGAGATTTGAACACACACCCACCGATACCACCGACTGAGAAGTCACTACACTACGCATCGAGGCAAACTCCTTCGTTACGCAGAGTGATTGATTCAATTACAACAAGCTATGCTGCAGCATGACACAATAATCTTTTAATATATTTTTGTTGTATAGCTATCAACAGAATACTGTGACATACTGAGTCTGTTAATACAGCATCTGTTGACATAGCTACAGTTATGCCAGCAACCAGTAGCAAGGCTTTTTGGATCAGTGGGCAGAGCGATGGACTGGCACCAAAAATTCCAAGTTTAATTCCGCACGGCGGAAACAGAATTTTTTTTTCTTTTTTTCTTTTCTTTTTGTAAATGAAATGTAATAAAATTTACTAGTGTGAATATTAACGTGTGTTTTTTAATTTACTTCATGTTATTTTTGAATTAAAAGGTTATTTGATTACAAAAAAAAAAACATTCAATTATCAAATCTATCCTTCTCTCGTGTGTCTAACGACGCACCTGTGTTTTTTTTTGCAGAAAATAGCTCAAAACTATGCTTAAGCCATCTATGCTAGTTTTTTTTAATTTGTATTTTTGGATTTTGGGCTTAGGTGAATCAAATATTTTTTTTGGCAGGGTATCGAAGCATGTGCTTTCAAAGCAATGTATTAAACAATAAATTGCTTAGATGAATAAGCATAAGCTTATAACTCCCATTCAATTCTCTTTACCCAAGCCGACTTAGGTGATTTAACTATAGCTTTTTTTTCTTGGTGTAAATATTTGTTTTCACAACTACCCACAATTATTTTTGTTTTTAATACATTCAATGTTTCAAACGAATTTAAAATTTTTAAATTAAAAAATTTCAGGATCTTAAGGATAAAAACAATCATTTTTTCTTGTCAAATTTTTACAAGTAAAGAATTGAGGTAAAAGTATTCAAGGTCTTTACTAACTAGAAAAATGTATCGTTCAAGTATGTAGAACGATAGGTATTTAGTAAGCATGGGAATAACACAGCGCAGCATAAAGTTCTTGAGTTGAAGCACTTAACTGAGTTACTGCGCTGAAAAGCTTCTTTTAATTAAAATAAAGCAATTTTTTGTCCATTCGAAGATTTTCGATTTTAAAAGTGGAAAGAAACTTAAATCCAACTTCAATCTACCAGTTGTTTTTCCAATCTACAGACCAGTGACGCCTGGAGAATGCTTTCTATGCTTTTTTACTCTAGGTGAACAGGAACTGCGCTAAGTTATTCACTATATAACTCAATGCGCTACCCAATTTAGCGCACTTGAAAAATATAATCAAGTGAAAAATATAAAAATATAATCAACCATATAATTCGATGTGGGATTCAACTCGATAACTCGAAATTCAAAGTCCAGAGACGTCTGGTGAATGCTTCATTTGGCAGATGCTGAGCTGTAAGCTTCGCTCAGATATGATTTATATTCATTTTTCAGTTAAATCAATTAAAATCAAAAGTTATTTACTAAGATATATTTAACGAATTCATGAAAAATATTCCATCTTTAGATGTAACATCGCTACAGAATTTTAATTCAATTACATTTAATTTCTCTAAGTGAGGCCAAGCTGCGCTTAGTACTTCACTATATAATTCAATGCGCTGCCCGACTCAGCGCACTTAAAACAAATCTACCACATAACTCAACGCGTTATTCAATTCAAAAACTCACTGCTCTGATTAATGGGCCGAGTTAGCACTTGAGTTGGTACAATATTTTTGCTGCTTTGACCATGATGTCTACTATTTCGAATAATAATCGATTCAATTATTGTATTTTAAAAATTTTTTGCCTAACAAGGGATCGTTTGCAAACTTACCTGTAGACCAGGCCCTTCTGCATCTTTCTCACACGAAAATAGAACCACTGCTTGGAACGGCTAGTGTATAAATCCGAACGCAGGTATAGCTCATAATAGGTGGTCGTTATCTTTACCGCCTTCGCCAGATTGCCAGACTCGAATCGAGACTCAAACTCCAGACATTCCAGTTCTTCCGGATTGTAGGGATGACAGTTGGTCAAAATCTTGGAACCACCCACTGCTGAACGGCTAAACTGTGGTGGAGACAAGGAATCGGTATTATTTAATTTATCAGACTCTGTTTCCGGTGCTTCTTTAGTATCTTCAGAATATAATTTAATTTTGTCTGGTGCAATATTATTGTTTATTTTATGTGCAATATTTTGAACGTTGGCTGTTTTATTCAATGTTGACGAATCGTCACCGCCCGCAAGTCGTGGTGTTGCATTTGTAAATTTTGTTTTGCCTGCTCCGACCACTTTAATCGGCGTCACAATCATCGACTCCAAATTTATTTCGCAATTTGGCTTTTGGTTTTGCTCTCGTTGTTGTCCCTCTTTAACTTCTTTTTCCGTATGAAGTGACTCAATAATTTCTAAAATTTCCTCATTTAATTTTAAAATTTCCGTATTAAACTTTTTGCTTTCATTAGGTTTGGGCTCTATAACAGTTTCCGTCGCTTTGGTTTTTTCGGTCTTTGTCTCGGGTTGTGCAGTCTGTGGGGTTTGGTTAGAAGATTTGGTGGTTTTGTGAAATGTTTTAGTATTGTCGATGTCTACGGTCTGGTCCCTGTCACCATCGCCACACGCACCCATGTCGCCACCACCGCCAGCGTCGGTACTTTGGGAACTTTCTACCCTAACTGTCTTCATACTTTCATTCACTGGAGAACCCGATTTCGGTTCATGACCGAAACAACTTTTAATGAATGTGGGCGTGGCAGGCGAAAATTCAGGCGAGTTATTCGCCCATATATCGTCAATGTCATCAGATGTTGTTGTTGTTATTGTTGTAATAGTCTCCGAGGTTGTGGCATTAGTACTGATTTCATCACCACCATCTCTATCATTGTTATTGATATCTTTACTCTTCGATCTCTCTTTATTTTTAGCTACACTTTTTGATCTCTCTTTATCCTTAGAAACACTCTTCGATCGCTCTTTTTTTCTCTCCCCGGTGCAAAGACCGTTTCCGATTACCGTCTTAAGTATAGTTTCAATATCGTCTTCATCATTTTCATTATCGTCCTCGTCATCGTCGTCGTCATCTTCATCATATTCTTCATTTGAGTTGCTTGATGAACGTCGATGCAGACCGGAGAGTAATTTAGAGAAACCGGTTTTTAATGTCAACTTGCTTCGATTGGAAACACCGCAATCGGGTGATGAGCCGCGCGATTCGGAAGAAGAGATATCTGAATCGCTGGATTCTCGAAAAACTTGTGGTTTCGGTTTGACCTAAGCAAAATGAGGGAATAGAATTCGGAGAGTAAGATTTTGTTATTTATGTTATTTTTTTTTTTGGATTCTTTTGACAAAAACAGCAACTTCTTGTTAGCAATAACAAATTTCGAGCGAATAAATTTTAACAATTTTGAAAAAGCGGGCAAGGCTTACTTTTATTATATACAATACTAAATGTATAACAGAATGTTGTTAGTTTAACTCTTAATATTGAAATCTTAAAAACTACTATACTCGGCATAAATATTTTGACTAAAGTTGGCTTATCTTTATAATAACTTATCTTTACAAGTTATTTTTTAAACAATGTACAGATTTTTTGTAACATTTTAAGCAAATAAAAATATATTAATTCAGGTTTCCTCAACCTATTTCAAAAACTCAAAATATTTGCATTTTCTGTTCGTCAAAATAATTATGCCGACCACTGTATATATGTTCAGTGTATGTTAGAAAAAAATAACAGAAGTTTGTATGTTTTGTCCTTTGATGTCTTTGCTGTTTCAACTAGTATCCGACCAAAACTGAAATTTTTGTCGAAACCGAAATTCGGCTCTCTGTAATTATCGGCTGAAACCGATATCAACACTGAGTATTTATATGAATATGAAAATTTTTTCAAATTGTTTTTTATTAAATGTTTTCAATTATTCTTTCTCGTTTGTCATACAAAATATTAGATGTTGCATGAGATTTTAAAGTTTTGGTTTCTGTTTTGTAGACATGGGTAACGCAGCGCTGCGTTCCGTTAATGAGTTGAAGCACTTCAATGCGTTACTGCGTTGATACACTCGTTTTAATAAAACTAACGCAAATGACATGCTCAAAGCCAAAGTAAAAAGTATTCATACAGCTAGCAAAAATTGCACATGTTGTACGGAGCAACGTGGATAGAAACAGAAAGTTGAAAGCAAACATTATTTCTGTGTATAAGTAAGAACAAGGGGTTGCGGGGAAGATGCTTGGAGTGCTTTTGACTGTTATTAATGTTTTGCCATTCACAGGATGGTTTTGCCTATTTAATTAACTATTGGACGTGTTCGTGTTCGAAGCAGAAATAAATTTGGATCCAACTTTAAACTTGTTTTGCATACCAGGAACGCGTATGTATCTGTTTGATAGCTCGCATCAAATCTGAAACGAAATACAGTTTGTCTGCATGCTTGAAGTTTAATATATCTGCAGTTGTGGTGGATGCTTTAATCTACGCTTCGTTTAGTTATATTTCATATTAATTACTTATGGATTTAATAATCTTTAATGAATCTATTAGCAGAAAGATTTATTTAGATCAGGTATATTGTTTAAAGAATTTTATGTGATTTCATTTATTTTTTCTAAGTGAAGCCAATTTGCGCTTAGTATTCCACCACAAAATTCACCGCATTTCAAGCTACGCTATGGCGCAATTGCGTTAACGCATTCCGCTGATACAGTAAACTGCGTTTGAGTTGGTGTATCAACGCAGCGATTTTAGCTGCGTTACCCATGTCTACTGTTTTGACCATATTGAGGACGAATAGCCGTAACTTATAAAAATGTCCTAATCGGTCAAAACTTAAGCTATATATTCTGTCGGATACTATTTATAACTAATTAAAAGTTCAAAAGTTTTTTTAATGAACAAAAGTTTGAGGTTTTTATTTTCTTTAGTTATTTTTTTTTTTTTATATTTATTTTTGTTAATATATTCTTTTTAAAATTTCTTTAATATATCTTATCTTATTTTATTATTATATGCTACATGCTAAAAATAGAATTTTTGTCATTTTTATTTAAATAAAAATTCTTCAACCTTATATTTCTTAGATATTTTAATTAAAAAACTGTTAAAATTTTTTTTTATTTTTTCATGGCGCTATTTTTTCGCCATGTAGCTCCCGCTTTTATTGACATTTTAGCTTGGTCCGGAAAATTTTATTTAATTAGTTTCAATCAATGTGCCACAATTTGGCGTAGTTTGCGTTCAATTTATTTGTTTTTTTTTCACTTCAAGTTTGCATTCATAGTTTTCAAGAATTTCTTAGTTGATGCAGTGGCACAGGGTGGCCACATTTGCAGGCACTTGCCTAAATATTTACAGTTTTAATTGATGGTTGCTGCTTGCTCTCTATGAAATTGATTGCTTAGCAAATTGTGCGAAAAAGTTGTTTATCGTTGGAAATAGATTTTTGTTTAGTTGTTTGCTTGTTTGTTCGTTTTATAAATAGTTTTTTTGATAAATTTTCTCTGGGTGATATTACCAGTTTTAGGAAAAAATTGTATAGTTTTCTTTGGCAGAAATTGTTAAATTTTGTACCAATTTTTTATTTTACGAGCACCTATCAAAAATTTGAGCGTGGAAATAATTTATTAGAGTGAATTTAATTGAAATTAGATTCTTTATTTGAGAAAAATGGATGATCAAACAAAAATTTCTTAAAATTATTGTTGAAATTTTTCAAACAAATCTCTGATTGAGTTGTACAAAAGATGCAAAAGGTGTTAGAGCTCAGAGAAGCTAACGCTTTAACCATAGCATTAGCACTGGCATAATATTTCCGACCAAATTTCAAACTTATATATTTTTATTAATTTGTTTACTCTTAATTAATTTATTTATTTTTTCCAGATATTATCAAAATTCTTTTATAGATGACTGCTAAAGATTAATAAAGCCATCTTTTGAAAAAATTTTGCATTTCTTTTTACTACACCTGATATATACTACTAATATAAAGGTTTTGGCATAAAAACTATTATTAAATTATGTGTATATTTATTATAAAAACTATTACTGAATCCAAAAAAGCAATTTTTAGGCATTTTTAAAAACGCATTTTTCGAAAAATGCATTTCTTTTTACTAGGCATGATATTACAATAATTCAAAATACTGGTAAGTTCAAATGCAAGCTTTTGTTTTTGAAAATCTATAGTTTTACAATCAAATTAAACTTTTTAAACTCAAATTTAAAAAAGTCCAATATGAAACAGAAAAGAAATTAAAAAAACCTTTGTAAAAAAATTATAAGTAACAGAAATTAACGGAAATAACAGAAGTAAATAGATATTAAAAAACCTGTATAAAAAAAAAAAATAAAAAGCAATAAAATAAAAAAAAAATAAAACATAAAATAAAAAAGTATTACATTTAAAAAGAAAAAAAAAGAAAGAATTTAAAAAATGAAAAAAAAAAACAATAAAAATGGAATAAAAAATGTAAAAACCACTTATAAAAAATAAAAAAAACCACAAATAAAAAAATAGGAAATAAATAATATTTCCTTAAAAAAATCTTTCAATAACACTGCTTTGCAAATAATACTTCTGGAAAAAAGTTATAAAGTAATACTCAAGCTATTCAATTTTTTTTCATTTGTAGGGTTTTTAAAATAACGGTACTTGTGATTTTTCGCAGTGATTAAATTGCTGCAGTCAAAATTGCAAAAGTCGTAAAATTATTGCTTTTTCAAGCACTAACGGTTTTCATAACTTAAAAAAATATCGACTGCTTCAACATGTACTTTCGAAAATCAAACAGTCGCAGCATAATCAGAAGCAAAAAACTAGTTTCAATAGTTTGCAAAGTGCTTCGGCAGTCGAGAACTTCGTCAGTCGTCGTATTGATGGACTGATACTGTTGAAAAAAACAAAAGTCAAAGCAGCAGCAGTTGTTGAACTTTCGTAAGTCGAAGTAGCATAAGTTTTTAGACAGTCGTTTTGCGCCTTTAATTTCTGCTTATTCTTTCTAGCTTTTGTATAAATATAATAATAATGCAATCATAATCATAGCAAAATTGAAAAAATTTAAGAAAGTGAGCGATCAAACAAAAGTGTGAAATAATAAGCAAAAATCATAAGCGCATAATAGTCTGCTACGACTCTCGAAAAACTGCTGCTGCGTCGACTTACGAAAGTTGAACAACTGCTGCTGCTTCGACTTTTGATTTTGTGAAAAGTTTCAGTTAATCAAAACGAAAACTGCCGAAGTTGTCGAATGCCGAAGCACTTTGCAGACTATTCAAACTAGTTTCTTCTTCTTTGATAGCAGGAAACTATGATTTTTCGAGAGATCCTTTCATTCAAATTTACTTGCAGCTTAAATTAATTGTCCGAAAAAAATGCTCAAGTGATAGCTCGTCAAAATTAAAATATCTTCAAATTTTAATTTTTTTTTTTTTTTTTTTTAAATTTAATCCTTTACTAACTTTTTATCTCAGAAAATGTTCAAATCAGGAACATTTTTATTTTTGAATTAAAGTGTATTCAATTACAAACATTTTAAGACTAATCAGGTAAAAATCAAATGAAAAATTAATTTTTTAAAAATAATTTTGTGGAATAATTCAAATTCAATTTCAGTGCTTGCACAATATTTATACCCAACGCGTACTGCGTAAGGGGTATATTAACTTTGTAATTCTGCTTGTAACGCCAAAAAGAAGGCGTGGTAGGTAAAGAAAAGTATATATATTATTATATATACCTGAGTCGATTTCCGTGTGTTCGTCTGGCTGTCCGTCTACCCGTCTGTCTAACTGTCGACACGTTTACAACCGTAAATTTAAATTGCTACCGCAATAAAATTTAAAATATAAGCTTATTTTCAAAAAATGAAAATCAAGTTCGAAAATGAGACATAGTGTGACATATACAGAGTGACTTTATTTTAACCATAAAATCTCTTAAAAATCTACAAAGTTAAAGAAATGCCTTGAAATTTTGCACGTCAGCTTTTGTCTTCAATATAAATCCTAACTATGAAATTTGGAAAAATCGGATGAAAACCACTCCTACTTCCTATACAAAGTGGCTTTATTTTAAAAGTACGATCTTTCAAAAATCCACAAAAATTAAAGAAATGATATTTAATATAAACCTTTTTTAGGATGTTTGGCAAAATCGGATGAAAACCACGCCTACCTCCCATACAAAGTGACGTCATAAAAATAGAAAAAAATTTTGTAAATATATAAAACTGAGTGTCATCATGTCTGCATGTACGCAAATTCCACCCACATCGTTTATCCAACTTACACCAAATTTTGCACATATTCTTCGGTATAATGTGAAATTTTAGACTTGGAAATTGGGGGTGGCATTTTTGTTTTAATCGAACTTCTACACCATGTGTCCGATGATAAGTTTTAAACCTGAAAAAAAGGGTGGTATTGGACAAGGGGCGTGTCAATTTAATTCTAATCTAACTTCCTTTACACCGTTTCTCCGACTTAAACCTAATTATGCACATATCTATATAATTTGTCATAAGGAGTTTATAAAAGTGCGGATAAAAAAGGGCGAAGAGAAATGTGGGTGTGGCATTCTACTGTTAATCGAACTTCTTTTACACCGTGTGTCTGACTTCAACCCAATTTTGCACACATAATCCTTGGCAATTTGAGCATTCTTAAGTTTATAAAATGGGGCGGCACTACACCGTTCATCTACACCGTTTATCCTATTTCAACCAAATTTCGTACATATAATTTTTAGTAAAATGAGAAGTTTTAAGCCTACAAAAGTGGGAGGGACTGACCAAGAGCATGTCAACTTTATTCTAATCGAGCTCCCTCTATACCATTTGTCCGATTTTAACCAAATTTTGCAAATATTTGCTTAACCATAAGGAGCATTCCGTAGTTTAGAAAAGTGGGCGGAATTAAACAGGGGCGTGGCACCTTAATTTTGAACTTCTTCTGCATCGTTTTCCTGACTTCAACCATATTTTGCAAATATATTCTTTGATTTAGTATTAAATAATAAATATACAGTGACACATATTCGTATAAACGCACTCTTAATTTTAAATTTGCTACATTCTCTCTCTGTTATTAATGCATTACTCAAAACAAATTCCAACTCATATTGTTAACAAAACTAACGGAAATTTGTATTGAGTGCAAAAACCTGTTTTCGTTGTTGTTGTTTTATATAAATCATTTCAGTTTAAATATTTTACTAAAAACAAGTACATATTCGTTTAAACGCATAAACTTTATTTTCAATAGGAATGAGAATAAGAATATTTATTAAATTTTCAATAATTAATTGGTCCACCATTTTTATTTATAACTTCAAACATACGATTCGGCATCGGCTTCACAAAATTTTGCAGCAACTGATGATCCAAATATTCCCAAGCTTCCTTAATGGCCAACTTGAGCTCTAGCACAGTTTTGTAAAGGTGTCCTTGGGCTTTTTGACCATAGATTTTGCGTGATATGCATCCCCAAAGATTCTCTACCGGATTCAAATCGGGACTGCATGCAGGCCATTTCATAAGTGGGATGTTGTGCTCTTCAAACCACTTTAATGACTCTTTAGAAACGTGAATGGCAGCGTTATCCTGTTGAAAAATACTGTCTTCATCCATTTTATCATCCAAAAATGAAATGAGAGCATCATCTAACAATTCCGTGTATTTTTTTGAATTCATTTTGGGCGGCACAAAGCAAATATTTGCTTTACCTCTTGATGAAAATGCCGCCCACACCATAACGCTGCCACCACCAAAGTTTCTTTTTGACATACGTACGTCATTGTTACGCAAATCATGCCAATAACAGCTGTAAGAGTCTGGGCCATCTAAGTTGAATTTTTTTTCGTCGGAAAACACAACATTATCCCACTTAGTTGACCATTGCATGTGTTTTCGGGCGAAGTCTAAGCGCGCCTTTTTGTGATGCTGCTTCAACACAGGCTTGCTCACCGGTTTTTTCCATTTAACGTTATCTGAGTTACGTAAAATGTGTGCAATATGCCTCGTTGTCACTGGAAGATCTAATTTTTCTTTTATCTGAGTTGAGTTCAAAAAATTTTTGGTGGCTTCCTTCCTAATCTGATTAACTTGGCGAATACTCAGTTTTCGATTGCCTTTCGTGGGTTTTTTTACTCTATAATTAACACAGTTTTTAAAAAAGAGCGCATGACTGCTTCTGATCTTCCTAGTCTTCGCCCAATTTCCCGATTTGAATAACCCTCTTTATGGTACAGGTTGATTTGGACTTTTTCTGTGTCATTGAGGTATTTTCCCTTTGGCATTTTGATAAAATCTTAAAAAAATATTATTAAGAAAATAATTTCACATTTAAATTAAACAAAACTTACTAATTGTCAATTTAATACAAGCAAATACTTATTTCTTTAAACCACTAATATGTTTTCTACCTCCTTAAACAGGTGCGTTTAAACGAATATGTACTTGTTTTTAGTAAAATATTTAAACTGAAATGATTTATATAAAACAACAACAACGAAAACAGGTTTTTGCACTCAATACAAATTTCCGTTAGTTTAGTAAACAATATGAGTGGGAATTTATTTTGAGTAATACATTAATAAAAGAGAGAGAAGGTAGCAAATTTAAAATTAAGAGTGCGTTTATACGAATATGTGTCACTCACTGTATGTATATAAAAATATGATTCAAGCACTGAAATTAAAATTAATCTTATTCTACAAAGTTATCTTTAAAAAAATTCTTTTTCATCTGATTTTGGACAAATAGGTTTAGAATGTTTGTAATTAAATACACTTTAATACAAAAATATAAAATTATCCAGAGTTTAATTTTTTTCTGAAAAAAGTTAGTTAAAAATTGAATTTTTTATTTAAAACATGAAAATAAGATGATATTTTGATTTTGATGAGCCATCAGTTGAACATTTCATACGATCGATACGATTGATATACTATTCATCAATATCGGTCCAGTAATTTAAGATGGAAGTAAATTTAAATTAAATTATCTCTCGAGAAATACAAAAGTACCGTTATCTTAAAAACCCTACAAATGAAAAAAAAAATATATAATGATTTTTGTATTCTCGAGGTTCAAATTAACTCGCCTAGATATGTGCCGTTCTTGGTATTTCCCAGCTGTAAAGAAGTGTAATCTGTTTTGTTAGTTGTTTTAACAAACATAATGTAATCTTTTTTAATTATTTTTTGGAGCAACAGCATTTGCTGGAAAAAAAAATTCTTTCTACACATACTATGCAAGAGCACATAAATGTTACAAGGCACTTAAACAAATTTCAACATAGCGTAAATTCGATTTAAATATAACATATTACATTTCGCGTATAACAGTTAAATTAAAGATTATTTTTATTTAATAATATTTTGAAGCGCGATTATTTAATTTTAGCACTAAATTTAAATAATTTCTGTAATTTAATACATACAAAAAATTTTCATATATCAATTGTTCTACAGTTTGTGTCAGGCTATTTTGTACGTATAACATATCTATACGCATCTTGTATTTAACCATTAAATAACTGGTTGTTGTTGTCGTTGCTGTCATTGTAGGCTCAAATCAATAATAATAATACTGTTTGTATATTCAGATGTTGTCATTAGCAGTGTAATAATATCTATATTATTTTATAAATTATTGCATTCAAAATGAATTCAAGTGTTGAATGCATACAAATGCAAAACATGTGTTATTTGCAAAATAATGCTCACAAATATACGTAGACTATATTTATTTGCACTATCTACAAATGCCAAGTACAGCAAAATTACACAAACACATACATACACACGCACACAACGCACGCACACTTACATAGTTGACTGCACTGATGGGATTGTAATTGAACACTACGATGCCATTTTCCTCACCGACCGGCCGAGGTTTAAGTTCACCCACTGAGGTATTGTAGGGTTCCGGGCGCGTCTGCACATAAGGTATATGCAAGATGCGTTCCTCGATGACCTGCAAAAGGAAGGACACAAACAACAAATAGAGAATTAATAAGCTATAAATAATAGACGACAGAAAATTGAGAATTAATACGTTATAAATAATGGACTAGCATAAATATGTCGGCTTATAATAAAATTAATGTTACACATACGACATGTTGTGCTGAGTTTGTTTTAATTGGTCTCGTGTTTACGTGGGAATTGAAGTTTCGCATTCACTAATATACTTTTATAGATCAATCAATCAAGTTTAATTAATTCTTATTAATATTTTACAAAGTATTTGTTATTAGTAGGTTGTTAATATTTTATGCTCTGGCAAAGAAGTTATGATATACATGAGTTGCCCTTTAAGTCTTGCGCCTAACAATGAAAAAACAATGGTTCATTAGTAAAAATCGTTTAATTGTTTTTCAAAATATTCTCCAAGATGATCAATAATACACTTTTGCATTCGTTGGAACCAATTTTCTAAAAAGTTTTGCTTCTCTGAAATTGGTACGTTCGAAACCAAGGTTTTTGAAGGCCTCAACAGCCTGTTGGGCACAAAAAAAAAGCTCGCCACGCATTTTTTATTAATGCTAAGGAACAAGAAGAAGCCTTTGGGTGCCAAGTTGGGACTGTAAGGCAGATTACCCATCATTTTCAAAAACGATTTTGTTTGAGCTGATGTGTCGGAGCACGCATTGTCATGATGAAGGTTGATCTTCCTTTAGCAGTTGGTTTTCTTCAATTCACTAACAGTTCTACGTAACTCAAATGGTGCAAATGCGGCATGATCCGTATTTCTGAAAAAACTGGCGAACATTTACTTGGATGTGCTTCGTTCGCGGACAACTTTTGTCTGTTTTATCTCACTTTAAAGGAACCAAACAGTGAATTACTGCTTTGCCTAGAGCTGATAAGAGTAGATCCATATCTTTTCATCTGTAACAATGCCGTAGACGTGTTTCGAACCACCCCTGCTGCATTTTTTTCAACATTCTCTTGCACCAATCGTTATGAGCCTTTTTTGAGTAACTGCATCTTGCTGTATAACGAAACGAACACTTCCGATTGTGCGAGACACGGCAAGCAATACATTTTTTCATACCAAATAATATTGTCGCTCGTTTCTTCGTTCGTTATAGGTCTTCGTTTCGTTATGCAGCAAGATGCAGTAAATGTCAAATTATGGGGAGTCCAACGGTAACAAATCATGTAATAATGATTAAATGATGTAAACCGTGTCATGCTCATGCAAAATCGAATGTATCAGAATAAAGAAAATGAATAATTAATCATTTTTTAACGGACTTCAAACAGGAGGAGGAATTAAAAAAGTTATTTATGAATCAGTTGTGCATCCAATGAATGGATTCCTGTGTTTCCATTCAATTGCACTTAAAATTCTGAATATGAATGCAGATTTTACAGCTCTGGTTAGTAAGACTACAGACTTTGACTATTGCTCTGCTTACCAATAATTATAGAAATTTGTTATTTGTTCTCAAATCAGTCGACGTGCTGTCGTTGGCCAGCAGTTATTTTGGAGTCAATTGAAAAAGTGAACTAGTTCATTTCTAACGCAGTTCGAAGTAGATCTGACAAAGTGCAGAAGGCGTTCAGTGTCAAACAGTTCACTTTGTTTTTGTTTTCAAAAGTTTTGTTGAAAAAAATTGAATGGAATCTGATCACACGTTGTAGTAGAAACCGCGTTGTGGTTGAAAACGCGTTGGGGTCGAAAACGCATTCTGGCTATTTATTAAAATTTGCTGCGCACAAGTCGGAATCGGTTGTTGCTCTGTGAAATTATTTTTTCTTTTAGACTTATATAGAACTTATAATTTTAAGTTTTAGTTTATATAATTAATAATTAAGTTAAAATGAAAAAATTTCTTCTTTAATAAATGTTGTGGATGGAAAAGATCGTACAAATCAGGCCTTAAGGACCTTTGTTCCGGTAAACTAAATTTTTACACTTTTAAAATGTTCACTTTAAAACTATATAAAAAAAAAAGATCCACTTTTAGGCTACTGCGCAAGCAACCAGTTTAAATATGTTCCTAATGCAACTAGTTCAAATATGGGGAAAAAGGAATGTTAATGGGGACAATTGTCTTTTCCCATGATATCAACCCGCAAAAAGCGTAAGTTGGTTCAATGTTAAAAGGTATTGTGGTGGAACTAGTAGTGGTCCTTTTTGGAACTAGTTCAGAACTATTTCAAATTTGGTCCACAATTCTGCTGGGTGTTTAAAAAAGGAGTAAAATTGGTCAAGAAAACATGCGGAAATATTTATAATTGAGTTTTTTCTTTTCAAGGAACAAAATCATGTACATTGCCGTCATTTTGATTTTGGAAAAAATTCTAATAGTACAAGGACTGATAAACAAACACGCAATTGTTCCTTTTGCAATGAATGCAATGCGAAAATTGAATCGGCATTATTTTCGAAATGACTTTTTTTCCATGTAATCGTAAGCTGATTCGCATCCCGGCATTTGAAAAAGTAAGTCTTGGTCCTTTGGATCGAACTTGCTTGCTTAATTTTTCAAAAACGTTTGGATCAGAAGTTACAAAGCAGAAATTTTTGTCCAAATCTTAGATTCGGAACGAAAACGGTTAAAACATGCATATTCCTTATCCTAAAACGTTCGGAACGAAAACGGTTAAAACATGCATATTCCTTATCCTAAAATATAAAAGGCAAACATGCTGCTCTGCACCCGATATCGCTCAAACTGTAATTATTTTTTGCGATCAGCCTGAAAGTATGCATAAAAAATTCATTTGTACTTATCAGTGACATGCTTGCCTTTTATGTGTGTGCATACTTTCAGGCTGAACATTTTTCAGAACAGTATGTTGTAAAAGCACTGTAATAATGGCAAAAAATAATGACAGTTTAGCGTTAATGCTTCCAACCCGTCGTAGGACGGGCTTTTATGCTAGTTTGAAATAAACATAAACACATACTGGTTAAAGGGAACTTTTGCAGACCGTTCTTCTATATAATTTTTTTTTTTGTTTTGAGTCGATAAATACGAAAAACTACTAAAACCATTTTGTCAAGCTAGCTACTTCTAGATGAAACACTGAGAGTTGTTTGGATGTGTCTGTCCCGTCGCAAGTCAGTCTGCCTGTTTATTTATGTGGCTCATTGATAACTTGCATAACTTGCTTCTTATAAAAAATCATAAAATTTTTCAAAATTGAATTTGAACGCTCAATGAGTCACCGTTGTTGAAGACTATCATATTTTTATTTTAATAATATTCAAGAGTGTTACGAGTTATACGCATATATTAGAGTTTATTGCCAGTGCTTAATACCCAACTTCTGGTCACATGTTTTTAATATATTTGTTTTTGTTTGCATTAAATTTTATTATTAATAAAAAATAAGTTTTGTTCAATAAATTTTGAACTTTTGTATTGGGATGATGGATAAAAAAATCAAGATTTTGTAATAAATTCCTAAGAAAACTTTGTTACAAAAAAAAAAAAATCGTGTGAATTTAGTAAATTTTTTTAAAAAATGTCAATATTTATCAAAAGTACTGAAAACTTGCAGACACTGACAGAACTTTTCAAATATCCACCGAAGCAACAAAAACTTCCACGTCCTCGTGTTTGTCATCCCCCGCAATCACAGCAGCAAATAAGTGTCCTCTGAAAATAATAAGGATCTCAACAAGGCTTTAAAAGTCGTTATACATGCCAACCTTTGAAATGACAGCAAAGCAAATTGAAGGCTCAACTTCTTTCAACACTTTAATACGTAAAATGTTGAAGTTTATGCGTTCACATTTATATAGTTCCATGACAAAGACCTATTTGAAATGCTATTGACGGCAGTGTTGCAGCGACATGTATAAAGCGCAAAGTAACCATGAAAGAGTAAAAATAATGTAAACAAATGTTTCCACCTTAGACGTTCCCAAGAAAGAAATACACAAGTATATTTTAAAAAAGCTTTTATTATAATTTCTTATATCGTCGATACAAAGCAATCTAACGAATTTAAAAATCAACAAATGTGAGAACAAAATGAGAACTAATCAGCATTCAAAAAATCTAAAATTAGCATTTTAAAAAATGCAGTTCGGCAAAACATAAGCAATAATATGAAACGCAAAATCAAAATTGTCTGGTCAACCAAGATAGAAATATTAAGTGATTTAAGCTTAAAATAAGCTTGCAGTATGAACACTTCGAATTTTTGTCGTATGATTGTACAAGAAATGTTTTTTTAGCTTTTTGAGCTTATTTTGCATCTCTATCTCGCTTGTTAAAAATGCAAGCTTGATCTACAGATATTGAAAATAAGCTAATAAGCTTCGGCTTAAGCGTGACTTTAAACGCTTATTGAGCTTATTTGAGCTTATTGGTGTATCTTTATCTCGTTTGTTCATAAAGCAAACAGGATATAAGCGATAACCAATAAGCTCTAATAAGCTCAAAACGCGTTCACTATGAACGCGGCTTAAGTTATTTGGACTATGCAGATGATATGCTTCCTGACAAGTACCATCAGCTAGACGAGATGTATCAATTACTGCAGATAAATGGGCAGTCAGTTGGTATAGTAATCAGTAAAAAAAAAGGCAATTAATAATGTCCACAGGGCATTCCGCTTATTAAGGAGTTCCAACAATTTAGCTAACTACGAAATTTTGCATCATCTGATGGCGCAACGAACCTTAACGTTAAAAGCAAAATAAGTGAAATTGCCGCGTTGCCTTTGGGATTCTGTTTCCAATCTGGAAATCCTGTCAAATCTCCTTATAAACTAAGTTGATACTTGTTGAATTCAACATAAAATCCATGTTATTGTTGTATGCCTGTGAAATCTGGCAAGTCTCGGCAAACATTGCGAAAAAAATTTACAGGCTTTAGTAAATCGCTGTCTGTGATACATCCTTATGATTCATTGGCCGCAAATTATATACAACCAGCAATTGTGTCGTAAAACGTGTTAAAACCTGTTGAATGTACGAGATACGGTAGCGTAAATGGCGTTGAATTGGTCACACACTAAGGAAGCCAAATGACAACATCGCGAAACAGTCCTGCGATTGGAATCCTCAAGGTGCAAGGCGGGTTAGAAAACGAAGAACAACTTAGCGATAAACAGTCAGACCCAGAGGAAAACGCGGTCACAGCTGAAATATTTAGCTACAAACCGTGAAACATGGAAAAGATTTGTTGTTGTCCTATACTGGGGGTTGAAAGAAACACATTAATGAATGTACATACAATACAAATGTGCATAGGTGTTCCATAAACTTAGAGATTTTGCGGCACGTGTAAGCACGTTGCCCAAGTGAACTGCGTGACCATTTTTTTTGTGGTTTAATTTCCAGCCTTATGGCATAAAAAGGCGATGTGTGTGTTAAAAGTAGAAACAAATTTCTTCAACCCAATATGAACATTACATGTTCAGTAATGTTACACTCTACCATTTTGCTTTTTTTTGTTTTTTTTTTTTTTTTGTGTTGCTTGCTATTATTTTATTTTTATTTCAATCATCTTTTGAACTCCTTATTTTTGCTTGCTAAATTTCCATCATCCAACATCCTTCCCAGTTGGTTACATTGATTTTTTTTTCCTTATGTTCTTTTTTCCTTCACTTAACTTTTCCCAAGTAATTGAAAGCTATATTATACAATTCCGTTGTTTTATTTTGCCATGTAATTTACGTTGTTTTTCAAACTTTGCTTTTTCATAAGCTTTTTTTTTTCTCTTTTTCCATTATTACGAGCGAATATTTTAATGTTTACGTTTTACACCAACTTTCATATTATCCTCCGTTTTCTTTTAGAACCAAATTCCTTAACAAGTCTTAATTTTTGACGTGAATACGTCTTTTAAATCGATATATGGTGGGGGAGGGCAGGGGGGGGGGTGGGGTTCATGTTAACAAAAGTTAATAAGAGAGCGTCACAAAAAATAATTGATTTCAATTTGTACATAATTTTACATATTTAGGTTTGTTAAAAAGTTCATCTCAACATCCACACCAAGCCCCACTACGTGACCATCTATTGCACCTTTTCCGTGGCTCATCGCAAAAAATGCCTACTTAGTATTCACACCCCAACCTTCTTGCCTGAAACATATATTCGATAAAGTATATTTTTGTTTTTAAATTGTGCTGCGTAACCGTCACACAGTGGGAGAACTTCATAAAAGTTTGGCCATAAATAGTACAAATAAACCTAGAGCTTTGAAATTCGGTACGAATGCTTTCTACAGTTAAATAAAAAAATATATATAAGTTTGGATCAAATCCGCCCAAAGACACGCCCACCTTTAATACAAATCTTTTTGTTAAAAATAGTGAAAATAAACCTGGAGCTTTGAAATTCGGTGTGAATGTTTTGTACAAATTCGGAGAAAATATATATAAGTTTGGATCCAATCCGCGTACTGACACGCCCACCTTCGATATTTCGTTAAAAGTATTCAATGTTTTCATTAAAAGTAGAAAACAAAAACCTAGAGCTTTGAACTTTGATATGAATGCTTGTATAGTCAAAATATATACAATAAAATATATGAGCGATTCCACCAATTATCGGCCAACTGTGGAGGTCACCTATGGCGGCTGTGGCGTAGTGGGTAGAGTGTGTGGCCCATACGCCAGAGAACCCTGGTTCGAGTCACACCTGACTCAGAAAGTTTTTTCAATTGAATTCATTTTTCTGTTCGGCCGTCACCTCTCTGCAGACAATGGCAAACCTCAGAGAGAAAAAACTGCCATGAAAAGATTCTTGAGAACGTAAGCCGTTCGAAGTCGTCATAAAGCTGGTAGGTCCAGTTCTCGATCATTTGTGTTCAAACATATCCTAACACACACAACACAATCGATCATAAGAAAGCTCGGCTAAAGTCCTTTCAAAGGCTGAAATGGCCATTTCGTTTTCTTTTCGTTTGTGAAGGTCGCCATTTGAGATCTTTTTGTAACTTTCCTAATTTAAAAAATATAAAAAAAACACAGGTGCGTCGTTGGACACACGAGAAGTTTCATAGATTTGGTAGCTTAATAGTTTTTTCTTTTTAATAAATTAACTTTTAAATTCAAAAATTTAAAATAGCATTAAGTAAATTGAAAAACACACGTTAATATTCACACCAGTAAATTTTATTACATTTCGTTATTCCGACACTGTTTTCTTACACATATTAGAATTAAGTTTCTTTTTTGCTTGCGTCCATTACAACAAAAAAATTTAATATCAAATTATTAAAAAACATTTCTTCACCTGCCGTGGGGATCGAACCCGTATCCACTGATTCAGAGTTCATTACACTATCCACCAATTCAAAAAGCGTTTTTTTGCAGAGCTGTTGATTCACTATTTACTAAAACAGAAGCTATGTTGCTGCATAATCTATTAATAGATGAATAACTGTGTATTCGCTGAACTACAAAACTAACATAAATTTGCTTCTATTTGCTACAGCATGTCACCAGCATTTGTGTTTTCCTTCGCGCATTCACATCAAAAAAAAAAAAAAAAACACTCCGATGCTGGTGTCACCTTTTAGCAAGTAGTAGCAAATTTTTGTTAAATTTTGTAGTATAGCCAATACGCAATCCTCTCTATTGATAGATTGTGACGATCTACTGCAGCATAGGTTCTGATATACTTAACAATGAATCAACAACTCTTTCTAACACAGCTTAGTGGCCTGGTGAATGACGTATAGAACTCCTAATCATTGGGTACGAGTTCAAATCCTCACGGGGGCCAAAAATATTTTTAAAATTTCATATTGAAGTATTAAATAATAAACGCAAGAAATGAAGAAACCATAAATTTCTAAGAAAAAATCTGTCGAAAGTTTTTCAGATTTCACTTAAGCAAATCACAGAACGGGGCTTCGCTTCAAAATTTTTTTTTTAGTTTATTTCTAATAAAGTGCTTCAGTCATGATTTCTTTTATTTTTCATAGTTTTTTTTAGACTAAAAAAAAGTAATAAAATTAATAATGTGGGTTTTCTCTGGGTAACTGATTTAGAATTTTGTGTGCAAAATTAAAAATTCGAAATGGTGGATCCAATATGGCGACTAAAATTTAAAAATCTGTTCGTATGTTTATAAAACTCACTCGGTACTCGTACAATAAATTTTGGCAACCAAAAAAAAACATTTTGGTTGCGATATAGTAGTTATGGACAACCAAAAAGATATTTTTTTTAACATAATGGTTTAGCATTTTTTCTAAAAATACGAGTAAATCTTAAATTTTGCAAACTTTTTGCTTTCCTTAGAGAAAATAATTGTTATTTTGAGTCCCTGGTTTTGACACTTGAAACACAGCTAGTGCAAAGTATCTACTCCAAAAGTTTAAGACATGTACTTGCTATATTTGACTTTAATTTAAAAATATCCCAAAGTATCATTCATTAAGAAATATAGTGACATCACATAAAAGACAGACATGGTTTTTCATATAAATAGAAACAAGACAATTTATTAAGTTATATATAATAATTTGCAAGACAATTTTAAGTTTAATTTTTTTGAGTTCGTCATCGATGAGCTTGGAATTATCCCATAATTCATAATTGAACGTCTTTTTTGCCCACTATCACTTTTTTGCGGTAGTCACTACCATACCCATGGATTGTTTGTTATTAGCCAGTTATTCTTCCTAAAAATCAATCCCCAACATCTTCAACTGTATCGTTTATTTTTTTTTTTTTAAATCTCAGCACTCCTTTTTTGCCTTACTTTTTTCCCAGAAAATTTTTTATAAAATAAGCTATGAAAGCTTACCGTTTAAGGGTGTTGCATTGCATTAGGGTGGGTGGTATCATTATTTAAACATGCAAATTGTTATTTTTTCACTTGCTTTCTTTATCTTGTCTCCTCGCACACTCACTACTGTAGCTTGCTATTTTTCATTCCAAGCTGCATGGCTATAAAACAACAACAACAAAGTTCAGGCGTAGTTCCGAGTGCTATAAAAAAGAAGCATTTCCGGAAGCCATCATTAAGTTTTGCCTGCCAGTGTCAGTGCGTCACAAAGCAAAGAGAGCGTGCGTGAAAATTTGTTTTAGAAAAGTCACAACTGTAGGCTCCAGAAAGTAGCTAAGTAGATGATGATGATGATGATGAATCATCATAGCAATGGTATCGGTAACGTTGGAAAGGGCAGGATGTACCATGAAGGAAGGATTTCTAGGGTTAACATGTCACTGGCTCATAAATTAGATGCACTGAGTTGCGGTGCTTTTGTTTTAATTATTTATTGCTATAGTTATTGTTGTTGTTGTTGCTACTGTTGTTTTGGCCCTAAAAGCGCTTCGCCATTATTTTACCAAGTTTTCTTTCTGTGTGTTGAACTTTTAAGTTCGCCCTGAACTTTGAAACTGATGGGAGCTCGCAGTTGTTTTGCTATGATTGTCAGTTAGTTGTTTGCGGGTCAATAAAAGTTTTCAGTTTATGTTAGCAGTAAGAATAAGTTAGTATAAGCATTAATAATACTAGATGTCAGTGAAATATTCGTTGAGTAGTTATAAAAAGTAATTAATTGCCAACGAGAATATGTTTTATAGGCACATAAACCACGCTTAGATTAAAGCTTTGTGGTTTCTGGTTTACTGCCTACAAATTAATGCATAGTTATTTTTAGACAGCAAACACAAGTTCTTAGATATGTAATAAAGTTGAAAAAATGTCGGAAATAAAAACGAAGTTGACATCTATTTAGTCGATAAAGGGCAATTCTTTAAGATATCTTTATGTATCTCGAAATGCACAGTTTTGTTCGTGCCGAAAACGATAAAAAATAAATTTTTCATAAAATAATTTTGCTGCTCGTTTCTACACATAAATATGACCTTAGAAATTGTTAGCAGTACCCTTAGCCAGCAAAAAAGTGCTTCCAAAAGAAAGTGAAAGATTTTAATCTTACATGTTTAAATTTCATACCCAATGGAATGCTTTCCTATTTTTTCTCTAGAAGTGCTTCCAGAATTTCTTCAAAGGAAGATTTCTTTGAGACATTCAATCAAAGGTGTGTTTAAAGAGTTACTAAAATATAACTTAACTAAAATTGAAATGAAGTAAGTTTTTTTATTTCAATTAAACTTAAATGCTATTCTTAAATGAATGTCTTTTGAATGAGCTTCCAGTTGGATCTATGGAACTTAATTTGGAAGCTGTTTTACGTAAAATGGGTATCAAATAGTCAAATTTACCCTTCAAATATTCAACGCGAATATATTTTTAACATAGAATTACGTCTTTCTGCGCGGTTTGTATGGGGGTCTGTTTCGCAAATTTTTTTTAAGGCGGGACATGACATTCGCGGCAGAGAAAACAGACCTTGTTTTAAAAATTCATAACTCAGTCAAAAAGAAACATTTTTCCAAAATTTTTTTTTATTATTGTAGAGAATTGAACAAATTACAAGAAAAAAAAAAAAACAAAAAAAATATATTTTTCACTCCAACATGGTTTTATATCGAAATAATCGAAATAAAATTTAAAAAAAAAGCTCTGTCAGACGATAGCGAATCAAGTTTAAAAAAGAAAAAAAAAAACAAATTTCGTCAAAAAATGAACCCGCTAGTGCCGCAACCAGTACGAAAAACATGGTTTCGAGATAAACGCGTTCAAAGTTTGTGAACAAAGAAAAAAACGGTTACCTGCAATCTGCCATGCCTGCTTCGTACTGTATGCCTTCGTTATCTTGTGTTGTGCAGTTTCTTATAGTATTTTGCAATCGTTTAGCAATTCAGGCTTCACCCTTCACCCTTCAAGTAGGTACGAAATAACAACCACCAAAAGTCAGGTACCAAGTAAAACAACTATATACCAGCTGCCGTACGTAGGTAGCGCAAAAATTAAAAATGCGCTCTAAATAATCCGGCTGTAACTTTTGAACCCGTAGGAATTTTTCCATGAAATTTTTTTCTTAGAATCTTAAGAATATTTACTAAAATACAAAATTATTAAAAAAAAGATTTCAAAAAACTGCCAATGTCATGTAACCCCTTAAAAACATGTAATATTTTTGTTCACTTTTGGGGTATTCCTACAGCTTTTAATATTCGTCGTACAAAGCTTAAATAAATGCCAAAATATCAATAACACGAACAAAACATATATTTGACTTTGGATTGTGTCACTTCTTTAAGAAAAAATCTAAGAAGAAAATCTAAAAGGATCTAAGAAGAAAAATTCACTTTTCATATGAGAATTACGTTGTTGTTATGGTTGTTGGTTTAGTTCGTTCCAAAATCACGAACATAACATCGTGTCGTTTGTTGAAACGATATGTTTTACGAATATTTCTCAGTAACTGCTTGTGTTGTTGTTGTTATTAATATGTATATAAAAGTTGCTTTCGTTTTTGTCATTTGTTATTGTTTTTGCTAATCTTCAGCAAGACTAACACAATAAATAATAGAGTAGTTTGTAGCTACAAAGCCGGTATGTAGCTACAAAAAATTATAATCTACTACGCAGGCTTACATATGCAGAGACTGCATGGTCGTTGTGCTATGAAAACTCCATTTCTTAACCAACTTCAAAAAGGAGGAGGTTCTGAAGTTCGTCGGTTTCTCTGTTTCTCTGCTTTTTTTTTTTTTTAAATGTATGTACATCGATAACTCCTAAACCATATGCCTGATTGCCATAATTTTTGGTGAACAGATAGATATCATAAACGTGGAAGGGCCCATAAACGTGGTACTCAAAAATGGGCGTGGCAATACTAGAAAAACACTGTATCTCGAATGATATTGACACTAGGGTACTGGAATTTAGTGTAGGGTTAGGCAAAATGATTACAAATTACGGTCAAGAGAATGGGCGTTATTTAACAAATGGGCGTGACAATACTAGAAAAACCCTGTACCTCAGTTAATATTGACGCTGGGGTACTGAAATGAAGTGCAGGTGTAGGCACAATTATTACAAATAACGGTCAAGAGTCAAGAAAGTGGGCGCTTTTTCAACAAAAGGGCGTGGCAATATTAGAAAAACACTACATATCGAATAATATTGACACTACGGTGATTAAATTCGTTACAAGAATGGGTATACTTATTTCAAAACACGTGACGTCTAATTTAAATTTATGAGACAGATATTTGAAATAACCAACAAACTTTCAGAATTTAATAGAACAAATTTTTTAAGAACAATTGTATTTATGTTGCTTATATCTTTTTTTTTCGAAAATTCATCATATTGTCTGAAAAGGAAAAAATAAAAACTTTTTATAAAAAAAAAACCAACCGACTACAAAGTCACTACAATGTAAAAAATAATGTTAAAGTAACTTTTCCTTGTAATTTCTTGATCATATTTGATAGTTTATTTAAACATATTATTACATTGGAATTCTTTTTATATTAATTTTTTTCTAATTTGTTTTATTATCATAAGGATATTAATTTCTTTAATGAAAAGCTTCTGATTAAAAGTCTGATTATGTTAGCGCCGACCTTAAAAGCTTTTGTATTCATAAAGAAATTAATATAGTTATGATAATTAAACAAATTAGAAAAGAATTAAAACAATAAGATTTTCAATGTAATAATATGGTTAAATAAATTATCAAATATGACCAAGAAATTAAAAGGAAAATATATTTTAAAATTATTTTTTACTTTGTAGTGATTTTGTAGTCGGTTTTTTTTTTCTTTAATATCATAATAAAATCGAAAATTTATTAAACATTATTTACTTTAAATTAAATTTAATAGATTATAACTATATTGAATTCATAATAAAAATATATATTATTTGTTAAAATTGCAATTTAAAATATATGAAAATTCTTTACTGCAATAAAAATTATTAATTAAATTTCTTCTTAATCAACATAACATTAATTTGCATTTATTTTTAATATACATAAAAATGAACAGAACAACAAAATTATCACCAAATATATCAAACAAAAAATTCTACTTCTGCACTGACGTCACTATCGAAATTGTGTCTTTTTTTATATTATTTTTCGGTTGAACAAGTTTTAACATTTTTGATATTATCAAAAATAAGATTGTTTTGGAATACTTTAATTCAAGAATACTTTTATGATGAATTAAAATTTGGCAGTAAATTTATCTTACAGCCGACTCTTAACAGCCTTACTTTTCTTAAATGTATTTTTAAAGTTTTTGTTAATTTATTGCGAAAATTTAAATGATTTTTATTGCATCGCAAAAAAAAAAATGTTCTGACGCATGCAAATAATGCTTTAATTCCTGCAGGTGTTATTTTTATTTTCAATTTTCAAAACATCTAAAATTCATTAGATCATAATAAACTTCATAACATCATAAACTTTATATATTTTATTTTAAAACATATTTTTAGCAGCTGGATTATTCAATCAAATTTTTTTCGATAAAAAAAGTAAATTTAACATTCAGGTTTCAACATTTAATTTATATTAAACTCTAAATGTTGTACAGAAGGTGGTTTTGGACAGGTTTTTATATTACAAAACATGTTATTCTTAGCAGATAAATACAGTCGAATGTCCCTATAGCGAATGCGGAAGACAAAAGAAAATAAGTTCGTTATATCAAAAATTCGTTATATAGAACACAGTTGAAGTAAAACAAAGCAGTTGTGATCTAGAAATTACCTCATAATTTAAAGAATTTCATTGTACAGAAGTTCGTTATGGGAAGTTAAACCGCTTATTTGAAACCGTCCTCACACTATTTATAGTAAATAATTTGATATTACATTGTGAAAGCGGATTTAGAGTTAAATTTGGAGTAAGATTCAAAGAATGACGTCCTCGGAATGGCGAATGAATGAGAATGACGAAATATATTTTATTTTAATAAGTTTGCAATATTTTAATAGTTATTAATTATTTTTAATAATTTAATAAAACACTCTTATTTTCTTAATAATCGTTCAAATAATTTTTTTTTATTTTTTCTTTACATTTGTAAAATTTTAAGACCTGCTTAAAATGCCCCTGTCTAATTCCGTCAAATTTTTTAAACACTGCTCATTATTCCAAAGAATATATTTGCAAAATTTGGTTGAAGTCAGAATGCTACGGTGTAGTAGCAGATCGATTAGAATTAGATTGACACGCCCCATCTCCAATCCCACCAACTTTTGCAGGCTTAAATCTTCTCATTATACTAAAGAATATATGTGTGAAATTTGGTTGAAATCGGAAAAACGATGTAGATGAAAATAAAATAAAAATAAAGTGGCACGCCCCCTATCTAGTACCGTCCACGAAATTTGGTTTATTTATTTGGTTTGGTTCGATTAGAATTAAATTGACACGCCCCTTGTCCAATTGTACCCATTTTTGTAGGCTTAAAACTTCTCATTATACTAAAAAATATATGTAAGAAATTTGGTTGAAATCGGACAAACGTTGTAGATGGAGATAGTTTAAAATTAAAAGCCACGCCCCCTGTCTAGTACTGCCCAATTTAATAAATTTAAGATTGGTGTAATTACTAAGGATTATGTGTGCAAAATTTGGTTGCAGTCAGACACACTGTGTAACTGAAGTTCGATTAAAAGTAAAATGCCACACCCACTTTTCTAGTCTAACGACTCCACATTATACCGAAGCATATATGTATGGGTTGAATAAACGATGTGGACGGAATTTCGGTACATACAGACACGATGTCATTTATTTTTATAAATTTAGGAAAGTTTTTCTATTTTGATGACGTCACTTTGTATGGGAGGTAGGCGTGGTTCTCATCCGATTTGGCTCATTTTCGAACTTGATCTCTACTTTTTAGCAACAATTTTATATTTTTTGAATTTCATCGCGATAACTTTAAAATTACAGTTGTAATCGTGATCACAGACGGAAAGATGGACACACAGACGGACGCACAAAAAGCGACTCAGGTGGTGATGCTGATCAAAAATATATACTTTTCTATACCTGCCACGCCTCCTCATTGGCGATACAAACGGAATGACAAAATTAATATACACCTGACGCAGTACGCGCTGGGGTATAAAAAAATTAACTTGTATACACATTCGCAGCATCAGGCAGATGCTGTATAAAAAGTATAAAAAAATTAACTTGTATACACCCAGCAGAAAATTCGCTCAGGTCTCTCATAATCAGAATAGAATTCAGGACTGAATTTCTAAACACAATCAAGCCTACATTCTTCAGTTTAGATTTCAAGTTAAATATAATTCGGGCTTTCTTTTTACAGACCTGTATTCTTACATAAAAGTAAACAAATAATTAGTGCTCTTTTATTTCAGGCCTGATTTCATATCTGATTTGATACAAAATTTGATATTCAGGCTTGTATGAAAATATCAGGGCTATTTTCAAGGAGAGATCAGGCCTTTCATTTTCTGCAAAATCTTAGTTTTTTTTTTATATATAAAATACTTTCATAGTTGAAAATTGAGCATTTTTACACCGGTAGCATAGAAGTTTATTTCTAGTCAATTAAATTTTATGCTGATAACTCAAATTTTACTTTCTGTGTAGACAAAACATGAGAGTTAGAGTTTGAATTATCGAAACTATCGAAAAATTTAAAAACAAAGAATTCAATTTTTTGGTAGGCTTCATGGGAACCTCCCCTAAAAGCACACTTTTTGTATCGACAGAATCCATGTATTATTTTTTTATTTATGACCAATGCAAATTAACAATTCTTTTCAAAAAGACTTTTTTTATCTCTTGGATCACAACGAATTTTCAGAAGATAAATTCTTTTCTTTGAAAAAAAACCAAATTCTTATATAGATTCCTCATAAAATTTCCTGGTCCATACTCTATGAAAAGGTAATTTTTAGATCTGTTGTTGCTGTAACGAATCAAAAACCTTTGGTGTTAATTCGCACTAATGTATCCTTTAAGGTAAATAGTTTGTCATTTAAAGGTTAATATTTTTAATTTCTATATAAAAAACTGACTGTTTTGTTGATTATGTTTTACACTCAAAAAATATTATTGTTGGAGCAACAACTGAAAGTCTCGTAACTTCTAATTCTTTTCTTTCTATTTTGAGTCTTTTCATGTTACTTTATGTATTGCATTTTTTTTGCTTCTTTGACGTACACACTAATCTTTAATATCTATGCACAAAAAGACACGCGTTTTTCTGCTTGTCTTTTCCTTGAATTGTTTATTTTGTTTTTAATAATTTTTTTTTTTACTCTCTTTTTGTTTCACCTTTCGCCTTGAATTGTTTATTTTTTTTTTTAATAATTTTTTTTTTTTACTTTGAAATTACATCGCACTCTATCTTATAATCGAACGCAGCTTCTTCTGATATTGTCGCCCTCCCCACAAGAAATTTCTATATCCGTCGCTGTCCCATCATACCTATTCATCATATGGTAAACATCATAGCAAACCCATCATACCAAACCCATCATTAAACTCCTATCTTACCATACACATCATATTAATATATAAAAGGCAAACATTATGCTCCGCACCTAATATCGCTCAAACTGTAATTATATTTTGCTATTATTACAGTGCTTTTCCAACATATACAGTCCTGAAAATGTTCAGCCTGAAAGTATGCCCAGAAAATTCAATAGATACTTATAAGTGACAGAACAATATGCTTGCCTTTTATGTATGTGCATACTTTCGCGCTAAACATTTTTCAGAACAGTAGATGTTATAAAGGCACAGTAATAAGGGCAACAAATAATTACAGTTTGAGTGTTAATGCTTCCAACCCTTCGTAGGAGTAACTTTTGTACTAGGTACTTAATAAAATTACTTCTTAAATCAAAATTTTAAAATTTAATAGTGTATTTTTAGAGATATAGAAAACATTTTTCAAAGAGAAAACACGGGGAAATTAATAAAATTACGAATATTTTATTATCTCGCTTATTTTATGGCATTTCACATTCCAATTTTATTTTAAAATTTTAAAAACTAAATTTCAAGATTATTTTATGAAGTAGTTTTTACTAAATTACAACCAGTTTAATGAAGAATTAATTAATTTGAATAGGGAATTAAAAACACAGCGATACTTCATCAAGTACACACAACATGTTCCATCAATCTTTGCACTCATGAAAAATTATTCTTGCTTCTTTGGAATGGTTGAAATAAATCAGAAAAAGTTGTTGCTTTAAAATTACGAAGCATTCATGAACATAAATGTTGCGGTAAATATTCAGAAAAGACTGACAGACAGCAACAGCTGCGGCGAATCATCATAGCAAATATGCAATGCAATGCATTTAAGGGTTAAGATAAATTATTTTGTTTTATTTACAGTTTCACGAATAAATTTATGAGTTTTTTTACGCAATTCGCTGCACTTTCTTTCCACTACCACTGTTCGTTAAACTTTGAAGAAACGCAAAAATTGTGGGGGGAAAAAATAAATAGCAACACTCAATATTTCAGCTGAACATTCGTTCAGGCACCTTAAGTCTCCATCATCATCTTTACCACCTTGGCACTTGATGTGCTTCCACCTTGTTGTGTACGCGCTGTTAAGTTTTTAGCGGCGTAAAGTGGAGTGGCGCGCAGAGAATGGAAAATGGTGAAAGACAGACAAGTGCAATTTTGAAGCAGCATCTATGGCTAATGGTGTTGTTGTTTTTTTATGGCTCACTCCGCTTATTTTCGCCACAAATTTAGTTTCTTTTGTGGCTGACGATACTTTTACACTTTTGCAATTATTCTGAAATGATGATACAAGGCAAAAAGGCTTTGTAGCACCACTTAAAAAAAAGTGGCGGGTTTTTTAAAATGTTTGGCTAAATGGGAAAATAAATTTTCATATTTTTTTGTACTTTCTGCTTCAGTAGATTTTAGTGGTACTCTGCACAACTTCTCGCAACGCAAATGCTATTCAACGATGCTTGGGTTGTGCACTTTTTGAACTCACTGTATCTATTTAAAGCTATTTGATGACGCCACGCAAACGTCAAACAACCAACGCCGGTACTAAATCAAAACTTAAGGTGACGGTTGTTCAACTTTTAATATTTAGTAGTTTGAAAGAAAAACAGAAAATATCCAAACACTAAAAGATGCTGCCAAAAGTTTTTCTGTTCGAAACTAATCTAAGCACAAGCACTTGAGTTGCAGGGGATAAACATAAAAATAGTCATAAAAAAAAACATATCATAAGCTGCTAAGTTGTTCACAGTCGTTTTTGGCCAATTTATAAGATGTTGCAACAGCGGCGGGGGCGTGAGCCAGACGGTCGCTTGAACAAATAACAAAACGCCAACGCACACACACACACACACACACATACACATACAAACTTTTGGTCCCGCGACATCTGTCAAACAAACACACACGAACAAAGAAGTGTGCCATTTTTCATGCTTGCACACATAAAACACTAAATTTAAAATTAGAAAAATTTTCATATTTCAAAGGAAGCAAAGCAAACTTCATGCACGAGATATATAAAAATAAAATGATTTTCGTATCTCTTACTACAACACAGCACACGTAAAAAGAAAAGCTATTAAATAGAATAAGTAAATATTTAGAAAACTCATAAAAAGACAGCAATATGTATAGAGAAAAAATCTCAGAAAAAATAAAAATTAAATATAATCGAGCATTAAATAATAAATTGATGGTTTGTTCATTTTTTAGGTGATTGGTATTGCGTCACTAAGATTTGGAATATTTTAAAATTTTGTTCGATAGTTCTTTCATGTCATGATACTTTTAGCGCTTTATCTAGTTAGGGTGTCCCGCAATTGAGTGCAACTATTTAAGGAGGTGAAAGCTTCTGTCGAGATAAGCCAAAAATCTTATTGAAGGAGGGGGAGGGGGGGGTCTACTTTCACATTCTCAGGACCTACAGGGTTAATTAATATTTTACGACTTTGATCCACGTTATTGTTTATAGCAGAAAAACTAACTTACAAAAAACTTATTTTGATAGCTCATTGCAAAGGCAATGAATCACATTTCTAACGGTATATCAACAAAACCCACCAATTCAACCGTTAGCGAGCTGTGCTTGTGTGAAGAGGAAATCAATCGGTTGAAACTACCAAATTTCAACTTTGAGGGCAAATTTCTCAGAATTTCGCGTAATAAATGAAATTTGTTTTTATGATCAATTTTGCAATTTATTCAATTTTTTGTTCAATTACACCAAAAACATAAACATGACCAAAAACATAAACATGCCTTTAAAAATAAAAAAGTTGGCTGTACTGAAAAAATTATACTTATTAGAAAATAATGAAAAATAATGACAGCACAATTAGTTCTGCAGTAGATAATACCATTGTTTTCTTATAAGTATAATTTTCTTAGTACAGCCAATTTTTTTAATTTTAGAGGTATGTATATGATTTTGGTGTCATTGAAAAAAGAATTGAATAAATTGCAAAATTGATCATAAAAACAAATTTCATTTATTACGCAAAATTCTGAGAAATTTGCGCTCAAAGTTAAAATTTGGTAGTTTCAACCGATTGATTTCATCTTCACGCAAGCGCAGCGCGATAACGGTTGACTCGGTGGGGTTTGTTGATATACCGTTAGAATTCTGATTTCATTGCCTTTGCTGTGAGCTATCAAAATAAGTTTTTTGTTAGTCAGTTTTTCTGCTAGACACAGTAACGTTAATCAAAGTCGTGAAATATTTATTAACCCTGTAGCTCCTAAGAATGTTAAGATAGACCCCCCCTCTCACACGAATTTTTGCTCAGCTCGACATAACCTTTCAGCTCCGAAAATAGTTTCACTCAATTGCGGGACACCCTGTATACATATTATTTTACATTTTTTTTTAAATTTTTTTTATTTTCCGTGTTTATTTACTTTTTTTTTGTATCCTTTTGTATATATTTTTATATATTTTTCCATTGCTTGGGCGATTTATAACGTTTCTAAATTTTTCAGTATTGTCTTAAGTTTAATATATTTAAAGTCTAGTCATCAGTTTTCGATAAAACCATTCCAAAAATATATGAGAATGAGAAATTTTTCAAAGAGGGTCCAAAAACAGCCTTCCAACCAGGAATACCCCCTGGTTTAAAATGATATCTCAAAAGCTGAGATGCAAAAACTTTCTATTTAATGATTTTTGAGCTATGAGGACAACATGTTATACATTTTTGATATCTAGTATAATTTGTAATAATGATGGAAATATTGACAAATTTTGTTTTGGATAAAATTACAAATTTATGTATAAATTTGTGTTTTAGAAAGAAACTCAGTTTAAAATCAATTTAGAGGAAGCTAAAATTATGCTGTGCACAGCTTTTAAATATAAGGTAAACATATATAGAACTTAATGTTATTATTTCAATAAATTTTGTCATCCTATAACGTTGCTTAAGCTGTTTTTATTCTTTAAAAAGCAGTTTAGCAAAGCTTATAAATCTTTTAAGCTACTTAAGAAACCACAAAAAACTTTTGATGTGAATAACATTGGCGCACAAAACGCGTCTTTTTTGTGTTTGTCTTAGAAACAGAAACTTCAGAGCTTAGAAACAGAAACGTTTTGGAACTTTTAACATTTTAACTTTAACACTTTAACCCGCACATTTTGCATATGCAATAAATTAATATCTAACAAAACGTCAAAACTTTTCCATGATAATTTTATGTCTGATTTTTGTAAATCATGCAGCAGCAAGAATAGATTTCAGCTAATACAGCTTTTTCGCAATAAATTTTTCTTTAAGCAAGCTTTAATGACAACCCATTCTTTGGAAGTGTTGTTTTATGTTTTCTTATAAAGTTTATTGATATTCTTATTGTTTTGTATATACAAGTTTTAAAATAATTTTTCCGGGAAACTTATCTTTGTCATAAATACCTACTTAATAATGCATAAAATTTTCAATATATTTATTGCTCGAACAATTTTTTAATCTTCTAAAAGTATGCTTCAATAAAAATAAAATATTACAACAATTTCCACAGAAATAAACACACGCTCGCCCCCTCCCCTTCCACCAAGACAACTGACTTAACTTTTGCGCTCTATGTAAGGATAAAAAAAAAAAAAAATTCATCATCAATTTCCTTTAAGAAAAATGCGTACATCAAAACTACAACCAAAAATGCCTACGTAGCTTTTTCGCAAGGGTCTCTTTTTGCAGAGATGTGGTTAAAGCAGGTGGTTGTGCCTAAGCAGGAAGCATAAAAGTCTCTTCGTTTATTTTTCTACCATGTTAGTCAAAGTTTTTTCAAGAATATAACAAAATCTGACAGCTATGCATAAATATTTTAGCATACTTTAAGGGATATGGCAGAATGTGTTTTGCCGGTTGAGAAAACTGGCTTCACATGCGGAACAAGTATTTGCTCTCAGAATGTGTAGATATTAATGGGCTTTGTGGTTATTTTTGACTTTGTGGTTATAACTTTTACCAAAATCTTACTGCTTATTTAGAGACGGATTAAATTGTGCCTAGGGATTAATCTGTCCAAGTTTGCCGGATATCTTATAAATATCCATACTAAAATCGCAACTTGTTTTCAATTTACTGAAAAAGGGCTTTTTTATTATCTAAGCTCAATAAACAACGTACTTAAGAAATCATTAACACTGTTTCTTACCATTGTCAAATCTATTCCTATAAATTTTATTCTGCCTGCTTTTTATTTCTGCTATGCCTCCTTTATCATTGTTTCGATTCACAATTTAACCGTATTCTTCACTCTATGTTCAATCGGAATCAATAAAATTTCGGATAGCACCCAGCAGGCGTGTTTTACTTTATCTGACTGACAGACAATTTGTCCTGACATCAAGAGTCAAATTTACATCACCAGCATCCACCACCACCATCACAAAATATAATTTCATGTAAACGATAAATATTCCTCTACTATTACATTATTCTTTTTCATCATTTTATGTACCGACATCTTCGTCATGTTATTCTGCCAACAACAATTGGCGTTTTCTGCTTTTATTGTTGTCGTTGTCACACGATATCTATTGTTGTTGTGCATTTCACGGATTGCTTTCATGACATAATCATCTGTAAGTCACACCAGCTGCGGAAATTAATTTTGATTTTTATGACATCCTTGAGCGATAGCGAGAGTAAAATAAAAGTCGTAAAATGTTTATGAAGACATTTCTTAAAAGCTGTGAATTACTTGAATAAATTTAATTTATGGCTACTTAAATTGAATTTTTCTTAATGAGGTGACGGATGAAAGCTGTCTTATTAACTTAATTAAATTTAAGAAAAAATATCTGCTACTCCTAGACAAGAACATATCAGATATAATTTCTTGTAGTTGCTTTATTGAAGAACTGAGATTACTAAAAAAAAAAAAAAAAAATAGTGCGGTCATCATCCACGGTATAAGAGAGGTGTCGAGAAAGAACAGTAAAAATAAATGACAAGAAAGCCTATTACACTAGTGGAGAAGTAGCTGCGTAGTTACAGCCTCCAGACATATAACCATAAACGTTACTTTTACTAAAACCAAAGTTATTGTCGTTACCATAACCCAGACCGAAACTAAATATACCATACTATTTGAATTTTCCGGGCTGAATTTGACGTAGCATGAAAATATTTCTTTTAACAGGTAAAACCTCAAGCAAGGAATATCTCCCAGGTTAACTCGGGTAGCCTATCAAGCTCTATCCATATAATATTGCCTAGACATCCAACAGAGTCTATCAGTCGACTTGTAAAGTGGTGAATTGATTTCCTAGACTACTCCTATTCCCCAACATTGCTGTACTGTATTTTTTGTACTGTATTTACTATGACTTAACATTGACTATATCATTACTTGTTGTGCTCACTCTGATTTTTGATTGGTTCTTTTTGATTGATTGATTTTTGAGTGGTTCTGTTTTTGACTTGAGCCTAACTCTTATTGGATTTTGACTCACTGGACTTTAACTTTCTGTCTTGGTTCTGCCTTTATTCTATCTCTTAAACTGACTTTAAATCTTGTTCTGTCTTTGATTTTATTCGGATTCTAAATCCGACTTGATTCTAAATTTATATCGACATATAATTTTGCTCTAACCCTTATACTAGATTGATTCTTGTTTCTAAGTTGATTGTAACTCTTACTCTAACTTGACTCTGATTCTTGCTATATTTTGACTCTGACTTTATTCTGATTCGTTGCTTTTTCTATGATTCTTACGTTATGACTTGACACAAAATTTATTTCGAACCTTTATTTTGACACTTTACTCTGGTTCTTGATTTTGACCTTGAATCTGATTTTGGCATAATTCTGATTCTTAATATGACTGACTTAATTCCGAATTTGAATCTGATTTTAACTTAACTTTGAATTGACTCAGATATTTTATTCTGACTCCTTATCTTACTCTCAAAAAATATTCACTGTGATATTAACAGTCGGTCGCTGTTATTTTCAAACACTGTTTGTTTGAGAGATTTCTGTTCAAGTTAAATTTTTCTTCGTTAAATAAACGGTTTTAAGGAAATTTCCACTGTCGCATTTATCTGTTGATATATTTATAGTTTGACGAGTGATGGTTTTTCTGTAATATGTTATATAAACAAATTGAACTGTTGACTCCCCAGCTCCTCACAGTTTAAGGATTTTTAATTGTCAAAACAAAGGCATTGTTACTGTTAAATCAACTTAAAAAAATGTGAATTTTATTAAAAAGTCAGTTAAATTTTTTATATTTTATTGGGATTTTATTAATTTAGAGCAATATTTAAATAAAACATATTCAATCATTTGGTTCACATATTGTTTTTAATATAACAGAAGTTTTTAATATAAATAAAAAAAAAGTTAAAGCAACAGCTTATCTGTTAATATATATAGGGTTATATAAACGAAAAGAACTGGGAACGGAACAGTTAATTCTGTTGAAATATTAACTTTAAAAACAGTTAATTCAACAAAAAGTTCTGAACAGTTGATTAACTGTTACTTTGACAGTTTCGTCTGTTGGATGGTATCGAACAGTGAAATCTGTGGTTTTAATCCATGAATTGTTTGATATCACAGCATTTTTTCCCTCAGTGTAACTCTTGAATATGACTTTGAGTTTATTTAAACTTGTGAGTCTGATTTCGGCTAAAATTTGACTCTGTACCGAATAGTTGCTCTTCCATTTATTTTGTATTCATAATTGAATTATAACTAAATTCTGAAAATGTCGACTTTTTTTCTAACTTGATGTTGACTCCTTTTCTGACTTGGCTCTGACATGACGCTGTTTCTTGCTTGACTGACTCTGCCTTTATTCTGACTCTCAGCCTAACCCTCTTTAATTTTACCCTCTGTGTCTTAAATTTTATTCAGATTCGTTGCTTTAACTCTGCTTTGGAATTGATTATGACTGAACTCTTACTTACTGAACTCTTACTGAATTTTACTTGATTCTTACTCTAACTTGACTCTGAGTTTTGCTAGATTATGACTTTGCTTGACTCTTATCTTGCTTTTTCTGATTCTGAAGCTGGCTTGGCTCTAACTTTTTTTTTTATATTGTATATATTTTTTATATTCTTTATATTGACTTAGATTCTTGTTTTATTCTGAATTTGATTTTGAATTTGTTTTGACTCTGAATCTGACGATTCTGAATATCCTTGTGTTAAACTCTTTGTGTTGATTTTGACTCTATCTTAATTTTAACTCTAACATTACTCTAATTCTGACTCTAACTCTAACTCTAACTTTATCTCTAACTCTAACTTTATCTCTAACCTTATCTCTAACTCTAACTCTAACTCTAACTCTAACTCTAACTCTAACTCTAACTCTAACTCTAACTCTAACTCTAACTCTAACTCTAACTCTAACTCTAACTCTAACTCTAACTCTAACTCTAACTCTAACTCTAACTCTAACTCTAACTCTAACTCTAACTCTAACTCTAACTCTAACTCTAACTCTAACTCTAACTCTAACTCTAACTCTAACTCTAACTCTAACTCTAACTCTAACTCTAACTCTAACTCTAACTCTAACTCTAACTCTAACTCTAACTCTAACTCTAACTCTAACTCTAACTCTAACTCTAACTCTAACTCTAACTCTAACTCTAACTCTAACTCTAACTCTAACTCTAACTCTAACTCTAACTCTAACTCTAACTCTAACTCTAACTCTAACTCTAACTCTAACTCTAACTCTAACTCTAACTCTAACTCTAACTCTAACTCTAACTCTAACTCTAACTCTAACTCTAACTCTAACTCTAACTCTAACTCTAACTCTAACTCTAACTCTAACTCTAACTCTAACTCTAACTCTAACTCTAACTCTAACTCTAACTCTAACTCTAACTCTAACTCTAACTCTAACTCTAACTCTAACTCTAACTCTAACTCTAACTCTAACTCTAACTCTGACTCTAACTCTAACTCTAACTCTAACTCTAACTCTAACTCTAACTCTAACTCTAACTCTAACTCTAACTCTAACTCTAACTCTAACTCTAACTCTAACTCTAACTCTAACTCTAACTCTAACTCTAACTCTAACTCTAACTCTAACTCTAACTCTAACTCTAACTCTAACTCTAACTCTAACTCTAACTCTAACTCTAACTCTAACTCTAACTCTAACTCTAACTCTAACTCTAACTCTAACTCTAACTCTAATTCTAACTCTAACTCTAACTCTAACTCTAACTCTAACTCTAACTCTAACTCTAACTCTAACTCTAACTCTAACTCTAACTCTAACTCTAACTCTAACTCTAACTCTAACTCTAATTCTAACTCTAACTCTAACTCTAACTCTAACTCTAACTCTAACTCTTGCTCTTGCTCTTGCTCTAACTCTATCTCTTGCTCTTGCTCTTGCTCTTGCTCTTGCTCTTGCTCTTGCTCTTACTCTTGCTCTTACGCTTACTCTAATTCTAACTCCTGAAATCTACTTTAATGAAATTGCTGGATTATAAAACGTTGTTTTGTCCAAAAGGGGGAAAGCGGCCACAATATACACAAAAAATGCTACCTAATATCAAAGAACTTTTTTTAATTGAAATGATTTCTTTAAACCATTCAAATGGTTTAATTCATTTCAAAAGTTTCACTGTAATTTAGTTATTTTTGAATGTCTTAACCACTTAGTAAATTATTTAAGCATTCGACTTTCTTCTCCACTTCTTCCTGTCGTAATTTTTACTTCAACGCACATTTCTTTGAATATGTCTTCTTCATACATAAAAGGAAGTATGCTGCTCCGCACTTAATATCACTCAAACCATAATGATTTTTTGTCATTATTGCAGTGCTTTTCCAACAAATTCTGTCCTGAAAATGCTCAGCCTGAAAGTATGCACAGTAAGTTAATTTGCTGCTTAACAGTGACAGAGCAGCATGCTCATCTTTAATGTATGTGCATACTTTCAGGCTGGCCATTTTTTAGGATAGTATATGTTGTAAAAGCACTGTAATAATGCAAAAAAATAATTACAGTCTGAGCGTAAATGCTTCCAACACGTCCTGAGACGGGATTTTATACTGGAATATTTTATAATTTAATATGCCGCTATAATTGAATAAGTAAAAAAGTAATGACTATCATAAATTTACTCTATTCTTAAAAACAAAATGTTTAATAAACACAGCGACCAGCAGCGTCTTGTAAAAAATTATTTTGCTATATATTTAAATAGTCACTGCTTATGTCTTAAAGATAATGCAAGTTTCATTCACCCAACATTATAGTCCGTATTACCTTCATAGCTCCCCTCCTCCTTTCTACTACTTCAATACCGATACTGCATTGTTTCAACATTTTTAATTATTGTCTTTCGCTGGAAAGAAGTGGTTTTGTTATATTAATATTTTTCGCTCTCGTATAGCTCGCATTTTATTATTATGATTCTTTGTTTCATGCTTTTATCTGTTGTCTTGTATTCTTGTGTTGTTTTAATATGGTTTTTGTGTATTTTTGTTTTTTGTTTTTGTCAGTTTTGTTAGTTCGCGAACTTATTACCACCCACTCATTATCATGCTGACATGATTCCGCTCTAGTTGGCAGCATTATTTTACGTTGCCTCACTCACACTGGAATCTACACCCACATTTATTCGCAACGATAAAGAATAAAAAAAATACAAACAAAAAAAAAATGCTAAAAAATGAAATGAAAATCCTTTGTTAGAGCTTCATAATTCTTTTTTTTTTTGTTTATTGTGCTGAGCTTTTGTTGATCCCCAGTGTAAACAAAAACAATAAACAATTTTATACGGGTATAAAACGCCCTAAATTGCAAATTGTTTGCTTTGCTATTTGCCAGAGTTTTGCAAAAATTTATATAATTTTTTAATTAAAGTTAGCTGCTGGTGGTTAAAAGTATCTCAACTTCTCAATTAAATTTTAATTTAACATAGTATTTTTTAATGTTTAGTTTTTATTTTTTTTTTCTTGAATACACTCACACACACACGCACAGTGCCGCATATATGCATCAAATTGTTTTTTTTCTCTGCACTACCGCTTCCTTTGAAAAGCTTATTCATCCATCTATTCATTTTCCTAGATGCTGACAGCTAAAGCTTTACCACGTTTTAGTTTTATCAACATTTTTTATTTTATATTTTTTTTTTTGTTGTGCTATTTAACCTTGGCGTAGAACTAAAACCAGTGTTGCCATATTCTGCACTTATGTGCCGACATCTGCCCTCATCCACACGTTATCCTAACGTGCTGCACTCAATTTCAACACCCACAAAATTAACTCAATTTCAATTTGAGTTGAGTGAACATGTAGATTGTAGTTCAGGGGAAAGAACTTGGGGCAAAAATGTAGTTGGATGTCGTTAGATTGGTGTTTGTGGGTGTGCTGCAAAAATTTAAAATGTAAATTGATGCAAAATCGTAAAATTCTCGTATGTGAGTACGTCAGGCGAATGTTAGTAAACCTTTCGTAAGAATGTAAAGTGATGCCGAAGGACATGCTTTTTCCGTTTTTTTGTTTTTTGTTGACAAGCTGTTTGAAGGCTGATTCCTTATTTTCTTTCATAACTTCGGTGCTTGTGATATGTTATGCTATGTGTGTGGAAATATGAGGAAAATATTTTTTTTTTTGCATATTTCAGTGTCTCGAAAATGGAAACATATCGAGTTGAAATTGAATTTGTACACATTTTTATAGCTTTTATGCGCAAGTTCTCCCGAGGTTGGGATGTTTTAGGATTTTATTAATAAAAATGTTGAACAACTACAAATTCAATAAATTAAAGAAGAGTATTCGTTTTTGTTTTGTCAAAACTTTGATCAGATTTTTATATACTTATATATTGTTGTTTGCCTGATAGAACTTTTAGTATTTAATACAAATGTACATTTTCAGTCTTAAGGGCGAATGATTTTTTGTTATATTAAGCAACTGATTCAAATAATCTGATCGAAAATTTCATAATTATTTATAATTCACTTTAATTCTCAAAGTTGAATACACAAACCTCCATTTAAAAAACTCAATACTCACAATTCCATATTTTTTTTTAATTCTGCATTTTGCGTTTTGAACTCTAAATTCTGAGTACCCAATCCAGAATATTGATTTCGCTGTTTTGAATTTTCTACTTTGTATTCTTAAATTTAAATCCTTTTCGAAATTTTGCTTCTGTTATTCTGAGTTCTTAATTTACAATACTTGATTCAGAATAAATACAGATGTTCAACTCGTAGTTTGGAATTCCCCATTCGAAATTCAAATGTAATTTTTTTTTTTTTTTGCGACGCTGTTCTTTATTCTGAATTTCCAATGCTTTATTCGCCATTGCGTTATTGCCTAATTCTGAATATTGAATTCTAATTTTCATGATTTCTCATTTTTTAGTTCTGAATTCTGAAGTCACAAGCTCTATTTTTTAATTTCCAAGTCTATTCTTTTCCGAAATCTAAATTTCGCAATACTGAATTCTCAATTTTTCATTGAATATTTTCAGATTTTAATGCTGAATTCGCAATTTGCAATTTGAATTCGCAATTTTGAAATTTTTATACACAATTTTAAATTCTGAACTCTGAATTCCTAAATCACATTTCTGAATTCTCAGTTTTAATTTTTAAGTTCTTAATTCGTATTTCCCTATTAAAAATTCTGAATTCAAAATTCTTAATTCTAAACTGTGTAACTTCCAACTCTGAAAACTTGTATCTTGAATCCTAATTCCAAAATCCTGGTTTTTAAATCTTAATTCTTGATTCTTAAATCTCAAATCTTAAATCTTATTTCTTAAAATTTAAATTATAAATATTTTATAATTATATAATTATTTTAATTATATATTATTTTTTTATTTTAGTATTTATTCTTTTAATTCTGAATTCACAATAGAGAGGTCTAAGTTCTTTCTTTCTGAATTATGAATTTCATAGCTCTTAATTCTCAATACAAAATTTTTAATTCATAATTCTGAATTTGTTTAATGTTTAATTCGGAATCGCAAGCCTGAGTTCTTTTTTCTGAAGTCTAAATCTTAATTCTGAATTTGCAATTCCCTATTTTAAATGCTCAATTTGCAATTCTAAATTTAATTCAATTTAAAATCCTAACTTCCGAATTCTTTATTTAGGATTTTGAATTTAAAATTTTTTTTTTGTTCTGAATTTGTAATTCTCAACTTTACATTCGCAATATAGAAGTTAACTTTGTTTATTCCGAATTCTGAATTTCACAGCTCTAAATTCTCAATACGGAAATTTATATTCCCAATTCTGGTTTTTCAATTTAAAATGCTTATTTCTAAATAATATACTCTTAAATAAAATCCTGAATTTGTTTGTTTTTTTTTTTAGTTATCAATCCTCAACTCTGAATTTCCAAATTTCATTTCTGTATTTGAAATTCGAAGTTTTAAATTTTAAGTTCTGAATTCGGAATAATCTTCTCAAAATTCAGAATTAAAAAAATCTCAATTTTAATTTCTCAATTCTCAACTTTCAACTCTGGAAACTTGTATTTTTAATCTTAATTCTAAAATCTCGATTCTTAAATCTTAATTCCAAGTTTCTAAATCTTAAAACTCATCTCAAATCTTGAATCCTAAAAATAACATAAAATTGAAATCTTAAATTTAAGACCTTAAATCTTTAAATTTTGAATTTTAAATATTCTATTTCAGACCTGAAATATTAAATTTATCAACCTTAAATCTTATTCTGTTTGACTTCTTTTTTATTATTGCAAAAAATATTCTTAATAATCACCTCAATATACTTTATCTAGCCTATTGCAGTTACTTAAATCACATATACAATTTTCTCTGCATACCTAAACATCAACCTCCACATAATATTTCGAGCTACTGATTATAATTTTGTTTATTCTAATATCATACTTTGTACTCTGAAAGCACTGAGCTTTACCACGTTGAAATTACGAAACACCTGACGCCTCCTTCACTTCTCCCCGTCACTTACGAATTGCAGAGTATTCAAAATGCTTGTAGGTGTTAGTGTTAAACATTCTCCATACATACCCATATACCCTGCAGGAAAATCAACTAATTTAACAGTAGTTGATAAAGTAGTTTTTTGTCAACCACAACTAGTTGAAATTCTGACTTTTTTCCATAGAACGAACTAACTTATTTTGTATGGCGATGTCCGCTAAATAAGTCAATTGACTTTCGTCTGCATATATTTTCAACTACAGTGAAAGCTCCCATAAGCGAACAATGATGGTTACCTACTTTTTGTCCGCATATGAGAGATGTCCGCTTGTGGGAATGTCGTGGTAACAAACAAAAATTGTTCGTTCCCAAGAATGTGTCCGCTTATAGGAAATGTTCGCTTATTAGAGCGTCCGTCTATGAGAGCTTTCACTGTACTTGTTAAATTAGTTATATTTAAATTATTTTTTTAATTACTTTAAAATAACCAATTGAAAACTATTACTAAAGTTAATAATAGTTGATGAAATAACATGGTTAAATATGTATAAACTTGTAATCTAATAAAAATTTGCAATTAAAACATGTATGTAATTCAAAGTAGTTTATCAACCACTTGTTTTTAAGTAGTATTTCAATTACTTCATATATAATTCAATCAAAACTATTTAGAATTGAAGTGGATGCCGCCTTAATATAATTCAAAGTAGTTCATATACTAGTTTATTTTAAATTAGTTTTTTAATTAGTCGATTTTAAAAACAAGTTAGTTTGTTCCTATAGGGTACGTAATATATTCGCATGAGTGTTTGTAATGTTTTTCATTTGAGTTGAGCGTGTGTCTGAGTGTTGCTATTATTATTGGCATTATTGTTGCTGCTGCTGTGCTTTTGTGGTTACCATTATTTGCGCAATTATGAATTTGATATGGCGTCAACCGATTCCCTTTGTTGCTGTTATTATGTTCCTTTTGTTGTGTTGGAAGGAACACAGATAAAATACAAACTTTTTTTTGAGATAAATCGCATGAATGCTTTGCTTGTTGAGGCGCATGTTTTTGTTGTGTTAAAAAGAGATAAGCGTTTTTCCTTCTTCAAGGACAAAAGAAAAAAAAAATGTTTGGCACGCAGCAAGAATTTAAATGAACTGGTTTCAGATTTTTTACTTTGGGCAACGGTTTTCTTTTTAAAGCTAATGAAGAGATTTTTTCCCAATCTGCTACGTGGGCATTAAGAAAAATCACGAAATTCGGCATATTGAATTTTATGACTCTATTAACTCGAAATTCTTTCCAAATTTCATTTTTCATCGATTTATCTGACGTTAAAAGGACAGTGTGAAACAAAAATATAGGATCCCTCCCAAACTAATAATACTTGATCAAAAAGAACACCAATTACTGTATGAAAGTGTGCGGTTGATAGTAGCATACATTAAGGTCTGAAAAGTTTGCTATGCTATTGGTGTAGAAAAACAATAATTCTGTATCAATAAACAGCAAGAGCTCAAGTCTGATTTTAATGCTTCAAGAAATCTCCAAGTTATGTTGAAATTAATTGTCATGTTAGTTCTATGAAAGCTTTTTTGGTTTTTGTTCTTGAAAATGACAAATTTGGACATTCCTTCTGCAGCCCTATATTCGTTCTTTCATATAAAAAACAAAAAAAAAAAAAGAAATGGCCATCTCAGCCCTTGAAAGGACTTTGGCCAAGCTACTTATGATCAATTGTTTTGTGTGTGATGTGAAAAGTTTGCACACAAATGATCGAGAACTAGACCTGCATGTTTTACGCCAGGTCAATTCATTTCATTCATTACATTTATTTCATTCATTTCATTCATTTCATTCATTTCATTCATTTCATTCATTTCATTCATTTCATTCATTTCATTCATTTCATTCATTTCATTCATTTCATTCATTTCATTCATTTCATTCATTTCATTCATTTTATTCATTTCATTCATTTCATTCATTTCATTCATTTCATTCATTTCATTCATTTCATTCATTTCATTCATTTCATTCATTTCATTCATTTCATTCATTTCATTCATTTCATTCATTTCATTCATTTCATTCATTTCATTCATTTCATTCATTTCATTCATTTCATTCATTTCATTCATTTCATTCATTTCATTCATTTCATTCATTTCATTCATTTCATTCATTTCATTCATTTCATTCATTTCATTCATTTCATTCATTTCATTCATTTCATTCATTTCATTCATTTCATTCATTTCATTCATTTCATTCATTTCATTCATTTCATTCATTTCATTCATTTCATTCATTTCATTCATTTCATTCATTTCATTCATTTCATTCATTTCATTCATTTCATTCATTTCATTCATTTCATTCATTTCATTCATTTCATTCATTTCATTCATTTCATTCATTTCATTCATTTCATTCATTTCATTCATTTCATTCATTTCATTCATTTCATTCATTTCATTCATTTCATTCATTTCATTCATTTCATTCATTTCATTCATTTCATTCATTTCATTCATTTCATTCATTTCATTCATTTCATTCATTTCATTCATTTCATCCTCTTGATTCACTACATTTTCTTTATTCACCTTATAATGTTGTCAAATTCAGCGAAAAATTCATCTTTCTTTTTACCTATGATCTTTTTTTCACAATCGACTTAATACTGCATTAAAATTCAGTGCTGCTGCGAGTTGTTTGTTTTTTTTTTCATGTTTATCGAGGCAATATTGTGTTTCTTGGCAAGCTTTCAAACGCTGTCATAGGCACACATATGTACAGGCCAGCACACCTATACACGTGGCGGCATTGCTTTAGACAACACTGCTTGCAATAGTTTTTTTTTCTCTCTGTCTTTTATCTGGCTTGGTGGCTGGAATGCGGCTGCATAATTTTATTAATATAGTCATTTTTATACTTGGCTGAAGCCTGCGGAATTGTGTCGTTTTTGACAGCAAACGCATGTGTCGAGTGTAACTGGTAAATTGAAGACATAAATTGAGAGCGTTTAATTTGACGGTGTTTCTTAATGCATTATAAATATGCTTGTGTGAGTGTGTGTGGGCTAGTGAGTTTGTTCCATTTACTGATTTTTTTTTTTTTGTTTTTTAGTGCCCCGAGTTTATTAGACGTGTACAATGTGGGTTGTTACTCAACACACATTAAAGTGAATGTACAGTGGCTAACAGCTTATTTCATGCAGTGCTATATTTTTACTTTGAAACACTGTATCTTAAAAAATAAAAAAATATATCATCAAATTTAAGATTAGGTCTAAGAAAGTCATTATTATTGATTATAATAAATAAGAAAAAGTACACAAAAATTAGTTGTTACAAGTTTTGGCTGAAAAAAAAAAACATTTGCGCAGAAGAAATGTTGGTCACAGCTTATTTCATGCAGATGTTTGTTTTCACTTTGATGCCAACGCTGTGTAACGGGACTTTCTTTTTCTATGTTCTCTTTGAAGTATTAGCGATTGCTAATCACCTGTAGTCAATTGTGGGCGTGATATTGTACATGTAACGATATAGAAGCATATTTTGAAAAAATAATCCGTCGTACGAAAATTAAGTAGGGAGAATTGCTATTAAATCATTTAAAAACCACAAATCGAAGCGAAAGATTGCTCAATTTCCTAAATGTGAGTCTTCCCGCTACAGTGCAGAGCATCATTGAACGCTTCATTCATGAATAACGAGTTCAATTTAATCGCAGAAATGCGCCAAACAAAATTTTCAACCAGGCCCATCAACGACTTATTATACAAAAAAGTAACTATAGAATAGTGGAACAAAATTACCCCAGCAACTTCTCAAAAGCTTGTAGATTCGATGCCAAAAAGAAATCAAGATATAGCAAATGTAAAGGGGTATTATAATAAGTAATGACTTTTATGTAAAATTTTAAATTTTTTGGTAAATTAAGATCTAAGTTTAAGTGCATGAAATACGCTGTGAGCCACTGTAATTGTGGGTGTGAAGAAAATAAGCATTTTGCGTCACTTGGGAAATCTTAAATACTAAATCTGAAATCTTGGCAAATCGGTTTTATTTTGCCAGATATTTTTATTAGTTGCTTAAATTTACTTTCACAACTCTTCTGCTGATCTATAATTTGAATTTATTAGGCATATAAATAACTTGTGGCTTTTAAAAAATATTGAAAACTGTTTTATTTTAGACCATTTGAAACTCAATGAAAAACAACAACTTTAAATATAGTGCTGATGAATTGATTGCAATAACAAATGTAAAGAATTTATTTATTATTGTTTAAATTAAAAAACACAAATTGTCATATTTACCAGTGGTTGCAGTTGTTTAAGTTCCAAATTTAATAAAAATAAGTCATTTCATCAGCTTTGGGCTTAATTCCAAATTATGCTAAATGGCGTATGAGTATCTTTTAATCTATATACCAAATAGGCGTAGACAAAACAGTGCAGTATAATTTTCTCCTGTTTTTCCACCATTTTTGACTGATTTTTTTCTTTTAAATGCATCAGAGTAGGTATAAGCACCGAGGAAGAAAAATGCTAGCTGGAATACCCGGCGTTGCTCGGAGGTGGTGTGGCATTCAGGGTGTTTCACAACCGATTTTGATGATTTTTTTTTTAAATGAACCAGAGTAGGGAAAGAGAGTGCACCAAATAGTTTTTAAAGAAAATGCCAGCTAGAATATCCGGTGTTGCTCGGTGGTGGTATGGCGAAAAGGTCGAACTTCGACCACTGGCGTACTCTATTTAAAATTAAATACTAACTTTCATAAATGCATGATTATATTTTTTATATCTTATCTTTTCTATTTTCTATGTACTATTTTTAAATTAGGAATTTATCTTAAGTGCTGTTTTTTTCATAGCATTGAGTTTAATTCACATATGTTGAATACATGAATACAAATCATTAGATATGCTTGCTATTTTGCATTTCATCTTCGCTCCACTTGTTTACAGATTTTCTCATACACACTCGCCCTACCACGCACACGCATAATGAAATGTTATTGTCATCAATTATTGATTTAAGTAAAAGCCTTTTAAATTAAGTGCACAATATTAAATGTGAATTCTTGTTGTCGTTATTCTACACGTTATTCTACACAAACTAATAAATTTATTTGTCCTTTCAAAGGATGAGACCCTGAATTAGGTTTCTAGGTTATTGCCATTGACAATATGCCCGTGTGTGCGTGTTTGTTTGCCATATAAAATAATTGCATTAAAAGCCCAACTTGTCATGTTACTGAAAACATAATCTTTTTTTAACTCTAATTGAGCTTGACATGGTGGATATATATAGTTTTATGTTTTGTTTTAGTTTTTTTTTTTTTTGGTGGCAATAACTATGATAGCAAATGATTTGTAAATATAAAAAAAAAAGCTTTCAGAAATTCGATCAGAATCAGTGTTTTGTTGTTAATATTGATTAATCTTAATCTAGTTAATTTTAATGCATAATGCTAGCTCAATAAAAGCATTTTGTTGTCTGTGGTTTTCTTCATCAATTTGATATTCTTTGTAAGTGTTACGTGTTACGTCTTAATTTGTAGAAATCATTATTTTGTGTATTCAAATTTTTTAACTCTTTTTTATCTATCTCTGCCAAAGAATTGATACGACTACGTTATTTAACATAATATGAGTAATACAAATTTTTGCATCTGCATTAGGTATAGTTTAAGAAAATATTTCCACAAGATTTCATTTAATTACTTTCAAGAACAACAAGAACAAAAAAGGGTTTTATTCGAAAAGTACAAAAAGTACAACTCTGGTAGTTTTCTTCCATTTTTCATGTTTGATAGTTTATTTTATAGAAAAATTAAATAGAAAACGAGCTGTGAATCAACTTTTAGGAAATTCACTCTTATACAAAAGTTGTTTGGGTTTTTTTTTTAAAAATTAGCACTTTTTCCCCATATCACTGAGTACTGACATGTTTAAAGTGCAGCATCATACGAAAAATTAACACGGAAAAAACTTCAATTTTTTTGGGACACCCTAATTTGTATCTATTACAGATATTTATATTACTTTTGTCTAAAATTCAATGTGCTATTTATAAAATTTCAATATATATTATCGAACACTTCTCTGAAAACTTTAAACCAAAAAAGACCAATTGAAATTCAGATATTCCATTTCAAATTCATAATAGCGACTCAAAAGACAAAAACAACTAGTTGCAGCATTTACTCTTCGTGGATTAGTTTATATTAAGAGTAGAGAGGGAGTTAATGCGGAGTGCGTAGAGTGTATAGAGAAATTGGAAGCCTTTACTCCATATGATTTCACAAAACATCACAACAACAACAATAACAACAGCAATTGCACCGGCGATGATCAGCTTTTTCGTGAGAAACATAACTAAATCTAAAACTAAAACTGTTTTGTTTACTTTTTGTATGCTGCTACCTTTTATGATTTATTTAAGTTCATATTCATACTTTCAGTTGTATTCTTGTTTTATCTTTCGTAAATTTAATTTTCTGCTTATATTTACCTGCGGATCGAGATTTTTGCAACGATTTTTTACAAACAATGCACGCGTTTACATACACAATTTAAACAATATTTTTTACAAATAATCAAAATAGTTCCAAAGACAAAACATTTAATATGATACGTATATTATGCAAGCAAAGAAGTGGTCTCAAGGTATGCCATATCAATGCACAAAGCTTGGTCAACAAAATGGATGAGTTGAGGTATGTTTTTGAGGGCTCAGATGTGGATCTCATTTGTGTTTCTGAGACATGGTTCAATGCCGAAATGCCAAATGCGCTGTTCATGTTAAAAGGTTTTAAAATTTTTCGAGCAGACAGAGAGAGACATGCTGGAGGCGCCGCGATCTATGTGCGAAATAACATCCCTTGTAAGCTTATACATAAATCTGCTCCTGACAGTGCAATTGAATCTGTATTCTTATCGGTATCGAATGGTTCCAACAAAATGCTTATTGGCACTGTCTACCGTCCAAATCGTATGGTGGATACTTCACCACTCATAAGCATGATTGAACATTTTTCTATATCATTTCCCCACGTTCTCATTGCAGGAGACTTTAACAGCAATATTATTATAGAAAATAATTTAACTAATGATATGCGTGACTTAGGACTCTTTTCAGTGAACACTTCGACCCCAACTCATTTCTCAAATTCTATTAATACTCTACTGGACCTAATCTTTGTAAGTGATCTATCAAAAATACTTCTCTATGATCAGCTATCAGTTCCAAATTTCTCGAAACATGACCTTATCTTCCTAGCTTTTGACTTCCAAATGGTAAAAAAGCCATGTTCTTTCAGTTTTCGCGATTTTAAGCATATTGATCATTACCAGCTCGATCAAGAAGCCAGAAGGACAAATTGGCAAGGCATTTATTGCATGCCATCAATTGAAGATCAGATTAGCTATTTGCAGCGAAACATTATTCAGCTATTTAATCAATTTGTACCAATTAAGACTAAAAGCGTTAAAACTCAACAAAAGCCGTGGTTTAATAGCGATATTAAAAAGCTAATATCAAAACGAAACGCGGATTACAATCGTTGGAAGCAATTCAAAATACCTGAGTTATACACTGAATTTAAAAAAATTAGGAAAAAGGTAAATAATGACATAGCAGCATCAAAGAGAAGATTTTATAGTGAAAAATATAAAAATGCAGTTGCATCAAAAAAAAATTGGAAAGAAATCCGTGACATTGGAGTAGGTAAAAATCAGTCTGCTGTCGATGTGAATATCGATGTGGATGACCTAAATAAAAATTTTGTAAACTTGCCCATGCCTACAGTTGATGAGAATGCTTACGCTAGTAGAAATGATTCTTCGTCCGTTGTCTTAGGTTCAGATACTGCTTTTTCGTTTCGTTGTGTTGACCAGAGTGAAGTACTGTCTAGTCTTCTGTCAATAAAATCAAACGCCGTTGGTTTCGATGAAGTTCACCCACTCTTTCTGAAAATTCTATTACCAATCTTGTTACCATACATAACTTACGCCTTTAATACTATTCTCACTACTTCTATCTTTCCGAAATGTTGGAAACAAGCTAAAATCATTCCAATACCTAAAACATGCAATGAATATCGACCCGTTGCCATATTGCCTTTCTTGGCTAAGGCAATTGAAGTGATTTTAAATCGGCAAGTTAGCGAATTTATCTCCGATAAAAAGTTACTAAGCGAAAGGCAGTCTGGATTTAGGGCAAAGAGGAGTTGCGTTACAGCTCTAATAGATGTATCTGAAGAGATTAGAGCAGGCTTAGATGATAAAAAAAATTAGCTTTTTAATTCTTCTTGATCACTCTAAGGCCTTCGATACAGTCGATCATGGCATCCTTTGTACCAAATTAAGTAACATGTTTAACTTTTCTCATACAGCAGTAAACCTGTTCAGGTCATATCTCTCTAATCGATCCCAAGCTGTATCTGTCAAGAACAAAACATCAGAATTCTTAACGGTCAACAGGGGAGTACCTCAGGGCTCAGTTCTTGGGCCTGTCCTGTTTTCCATCTATGCTAACGACTTACCCACGGTTCTTAAAAATTGCAAAGTCCATATGTACGCTGATGACGTCCAATTGTATTTAAGCTGTAAGCCGGACTGTATTTCTGATTGTATATCTACCATCAACAACGATCTAGCACGCATAAAAACTTGGGCAGGTCAAAATGGCTTGTGTCTTAACCCAAAAAAGTCGAAATGTATAGTTATCTCTAGAAAACCAGTCGATGTGTCGGAATTTTCTAAAATCATTTTGGACAACGCCTCAATTAACTTCGTTGAGTCAACTAAAAACCTTGGAGTAATCTTTAATAGGACATTGACTTGGAATACACACATTGGCACTACAATAGGCAAGGTCTACGGAATGCTAAGGGTACTGAGGGTTTCACAACATTTTACACCACCCAAAATAAGACTTCTTATCGCTAAAGCATACATCCTCCCTACGCTTCTTTATGCTTGCGAAATTTTTGCCAATTGTGACTCAGTTAGTAAGCAAAAACTAAATGTTGTATTTAACAACATAGCTAGATATGTTTTTGGATTAAAACGTACAGATCATGTATCCCATTACGTAATAAAAATCTGCAACATGACCCTTGAGAACATTCTTAAATTCCGAACGTTACTCCTGCTGCATAAAGTGCTATACTCTGGTGAACCAGCTTACTTGCACAATCGTATCACTGCTTCACGTTCCAATCGGTCCTATACGTTAATACAATTGCGTCACTTCTATCTAACATCTGAAAGGCAATTTTATATATACGCAATTCGTCTTTGGAACTCCTTACCTACTTTTATTAGACCAATACAAAACGCCGTGCAATTCAAAAAAACTTTATTTAATCATCTTTCATCGTTGCAATAATCTTTTTAATCAGTTTTTATTTTTTTTTTTTTTTTTTTTTTCTCTTTCGCTAAATTCATCTTCTCTTTCTTCTAAAAAATTAATAAACATAAAAGTTTTAAAAATGTTACAAATTAAAATTAAATTAAATTTCCTGTTTTGTCATTACCTCGCTGGAAGAGGAATTATTTTTATTTTTTATTTTTATTTTATTTTTCCTTTTTTTATATTATATTCACTATTTAATATTACTTATATTTAATTGCATTCAAATTTGTATTACTCTTAGTAATGAATTTTTATTGTAAACATCAAATTTATTGTCATATTAAAAAAAAAAAAAACAAATCAATGATGCCAGTGCATTAATCATAAGGTTTTCACCTTGTAGCACTGGTATATCAAATAATAAATAATAATAATAATAATAATAATAATAATAATAATAATAATAATATATCTGATATAATAGTATGATATACAGATAAATTTCACAGACCAACACTGATTCTGCGGCATGAGATTTGTTAGTCAATTTTGAAACATATGTTGAAGAAGCCCTTAGCCTATAATTTTCATTATTTGAATTGACTCTGGTTCTCGAGATAAACCGTTATTTTAAAAATGAAGGAGATTTCACCACATATTTTAGCATAACTCAAGAACAATTTGTCCTATTGGGTTAAATTAAAAATTCAAATATCCTCAAGTAAATTATTAACTATTTCCTTAACTCGTGTTTTTTATAATTATGTAATTTTATTATTCTTTGTGTGTAAATTATTAACTATTTTCTTAACTCGTGTTTTTTATAATTATGTAATTTTATTATTCTTTGTGTTATTGATATTCATTTAAAGATTTTTATTAAAATGAGGTAACTCATTAAATTGTGAACTAAACCAAAACTTGTCAATCTATTTTAATGAAATATGACTTGTTTTATTTGTAACATACATGTGTTTAAAACTAAAGATCAAAAAATAGCAATTTTGACCTTTTTGATTTGTTATGAATTTTAAAACAACAAAAAATTTAAATTTTGCATAAAAAAACGTTTTTTTCGGAAGAACTTTCTGAATATTTCCGAAACTATTGAGCTATTGAACTATTGATTTCCGAAAATATGTGGTGAAATCTCCTTAATTTTTAAAATAATGGCTTATTACGAAAACCAGAGTCAATTTAAACAATGTGAATTAGAGGATTAATCCCATGTATCTAAATTGACTCCAAAAAGTTACGCCGCAGACAAAAAATCTTAATTTTGTCACCCTGTGTTAGTCTCGTATCTGAGAAAATAATTTTGAATTTCTGAGTGCATTAGATGCTTTCTAAATTTCTATTGAGATTTTCTAAACTTTAATTGATGATTTCTGAGATTTATATGAAAGTTCTGATTTTAGTCGATTGTTTTTTTCAAGTTACAATTACTTTTCACAAAAGGTATGCAGCAGCAAAAATATTTGAAGAACTGTATCTGTTTAATCAACATTTGTACACAAGTGCACATATTTTGAAGCAATTTATTTGAAACATTGAGTACGGAGTACATACAGAATTTTGATTTGATTTTATTTTTTTTTAGGTTAGGTCAAACTTCACTAAATACTTCGCCACATAACTCAGTGAGCTACCCCACTTATCACACTCACTAAATCTGCCACATAACGGAATGCGCCATCCAGGGCCGAAGCTAGACAAATATTGCTCACAGAAGTCACAATTTTATTTCCAAAATTCGAAAACAGTAAAATTATAATAAAAATAAAAACTCTATGTAGGAGTTTTAATCAAAGTAGTATCGCCTGTGGCCGAAATTCGGCTATATCAAAATTAATGTATTAATGTCTTCACTTGGTATCAAAGTCACATAGTAAAATTTTACGGTATACATTTTTTCGAGTCTTTTAAAACCTTCTTTTGAATAATTCATAAAATTTTCGAATAAAAAACTTTCTTTCTGAAATGACCCATAGAGGTGATCCATAGAGGCGATCCACATTTCCTCTAAACACGCCTAACCTCTCTGGTCCTATTATTTTTCGCCTCTTCAACTGTTTTTCTGAACTCACTTACCCCCTATCTGCCAACCTCTGGAAGTCGGCAGTCTGGAAGTTAAGGCGGGACATGACATTCGCGGCAGAGACAAGACTTTTTTTAAAAATTCATAACTCAGTCAAAAACAAACCTTTGTCCAAAATTTTTTTTAGTATTGTAGAGAATTGAACAAATTACAAGAAAAAAAATTCAAAAAAATATATTTTTCACTCCCCAACATGGTTTTATAGAGCTCCAAACTGGCGGCAGAGAAAAAAACGGCCTCGTGGTTGCAGCGCTGGGAGTTGCAAAAATTGTCCGATCTGCAAAAAAATTACTTTTTTAAATCTTAACAAAATTGGTTATCGTATGACACGAGCTTTTTTTTTAAAGTTTTTGGTGATGTTCCAAATTTGAAAGTGTGTTTTTTCGAAAAAAAATATTGACTTTAAAAATTCATAAAAAATCGAAAAAAAATTTAAAAAAAGCTCGTGTCATACGATAGCGAATAAGTTTAAAAAAATACAAAAATTCGTCAAAAAATGATTCCGCTAGTGCCGCAACCAGTACGAAAAACATGGTTTCGAGATAAACGCGTTCAAAGTTTGTGAACAAAGAAAAAAGGTTACCTTCAATCTGCCATTCACCCTTCAAGTAGGTAAGAAATAACAACCACCAAAAGTCATGTAGCAAGTAAAACAAGTATATACCAGCTGCCGTACGTAGGTAGCGCAAAAGTTAAAAATGCGCTCTCACTAATCCGGCTGTAACTTTTGAACCCGTAGGAATTTTTCCATGAAATTTTTTTTCTTAGAATCTTAAGAATATTTACTAAAATACAAAATTATTAAAAAAGTCGATTTCAAAAAACTGCCAATGTCATGTAACCCCTTAAACTGTCGATTATAGTTTATGTCTCCCGATTTAAGCCCTAGAGCCCTAGATCCGTCAAATATATAAGCTGATTCTATTATTTTTTGCCTTATAACATTTCTTGTTAACCCACATGCCTCTATCAGCCACACTTCTGGGGGTCACCATACAAAAAACACAAAAACTGTCGATTGCAAGAAATATCTCTTCCGATTTGACTCCTAAACAGGTCAAATATATAAGCTGGTCCTATAGTTTTAGGCTTTCAATATTTGTTTTGAACACACCTACCGCCATCTGCCACCCATACAGGGGTCCCAATACAAAAACCACGTTTACCTGCCTGGCAGGTAAATCAGAAATGCAGGCATAAACAGTACAAGCCTTAACAATGCTAACGTTAACAGTGATGATATTAACAGTGCTGACGATATAGCATTGCTGACGTTGATTCATAACTTTTAAACCTACCAAAAAGTGCTCAAAGCGCCTAAAGAAGTTTTCACTTCAAAAAGCAACAATAACAATAATGCCATACAGCTCTGTTGAAGTGTCTGAGTCACTCTTTCATTCTACTTTTGAGCGCAATAGAATATCTATTATGAAAAAAGAAACAAAAACGAAAAATAATTTCGAATAAAGTGAGAGGCAACAAAATATGCAGGCAAGCACAACCGTTGGCACCTGTTTGTATGAGCAAAAATATAGTGTTCCAATAAGAGTGCACGATTTAAATTTTGTGGCATTTTTGAAAAATATTCTGAATCGGAACATATCTACTTAAAAATCAAAACAAAAAAATTCACGTTTATTGAGACACCCTTTATTTTGTTTCGTCTAAACAACGCTGATCGAGTGTTTCCGAGAAGATAGAAAAGAAAGAGCAAAAACAACCACACAGCTCTGTTGAAGCTTTTGACTTCTTTTGCACTCTTACATTCTACTCTCCCATAGTAACGCTGTTCAGCAGAGATGTGTGGCTTTGTATTTTGTTGTTTTTTTAATATGGTGTTTTTAATTTATAATTTTGACCTATGTATGTTAATGATAAAAATTTGAATAAAAATTTGACTCTCCACTTTGTATGAACCAGATCTTTCAAATGATATAAGTTTCATTAATATATGTTGTCTTTATAATAGGTAAAAAAGGATTTAAACTTTGTGTACACGCAATAATATATAGATTCTAATACTGGAATGTATCATTTTGTACGTAATAGAATCCATTACAAAAGAAAAGCAAAAATGAAAAAAATTTCTGAGATTTGCTAATGCCGTGGTTATGCTAGGCAAACATGGTTTGGTGAGCTTTTTTGTTGTTAGTCGTGCTTTCGATTCTTGAATAATATAAAAGAGTTTTATCAATCTTGCTGACTGAATAAGTGTGACCGAAAAGAGGAAAGAAAAAGCACCAACAACCACACAGCAACGTTGTGCAGCAACAGCAAAATTGTGTGGCAGTGTTTATTGTTTTATATGGGGAAAAAAGTGTTTTTAATTTTTAATTTTTACCTATCTTAATGGCAAAACATTTGAATAAAAACTATATTGTGCACTTGGTATGAACGACAGCTTTCATATGATAAGTTTCATCCGAATCTGTTGTCATTAAAGTGCATAAAAATGGAGTTAAAGATTTTTGTTTGCGTATTAATATATAAGATTCCTTTTAATTATTTTAACGGATAAAATTGAAAAATTTTAAAAATAAACAATTTTTCTTTTTTTTTAATAATTTCGACGATACGTTTTAAGACAAATTATTTATAGATAGGCTTTTCCGAAAGTCAGCAAAATGTTTTTAAAAAATTGTGATGAATTAAGTAGAAATTATTTTTTATATGATCACAAAAATAGTTTTAGAAAAAAATTTAGTAAACCCCTAGTGTTTTCTAATTTTGAAAAACATTTGTAAGTTTTGCGAGCATTAATCACTAGCTGCGGCCATGCACATAAATATGGCGCTCCCATCTATCTAAATAAATCACAGCGTCCAAACAAAACCATGGCGCAATTGAGTTAGCGCATTTTGCTGATGACATAAATTGCACCTGAGTTAGTGTGTTAGTGCAGTATTTTTTTTGCGTTACCCATTTTTTTTGCCAACACGCAAAACACAATTATAACCAATAAGCTACGTCAAAGTCCTATCAGGAGCTGAAATGACCCATTCGTTTTTTTTTCGATATAAAATAGTGTAGGTGAATTAAAAGAATGTTATTTTTTAAGTCAATGATAATGTTTATTTAGTATTTGGCGGATGTTTTTGACCAGTGCTCTTATGTAATTATTATTTTTATTATAAAAAAAGATTCAACCGCCTAAATACTGATTTCACTTTTATGACTTAACTCACTGCATTCATGTGGGAATTTATGCCTGGATTGAGCCCCGAATTTTTTTATTTATTTTCATTTCAAAAATTCTTAAAATCATTTATGAGCTTTCCATTCTCCTTTGTGCATTCTTTGAACTTACAACTGCTCTATTAAAACTGAATATCTTTCGGCTTTATGCATTCTCAAATAGTAGCTTAATTTTTTAATTAAATCGATGTAAATAAATATTCATCTTCATGTTCCTTATATTCACATCACTGCCATAATTTGCATAGCTATAAACTGTCAACTTCTACTTTAAATGATGTATAAAAATGTTCGCACCATCTACGTTCCGTCTGCTGTTCTGGAATGTAAAGTTTCGAACGCATCGTAAAATTGAAATTTATTGATATATTTTTTCTCTTTTTTCATGGCTTACAAAGTCATGGCAATAAAAGGAAAACCGCGAGTGCTCATTTTTCTCTATTATTTTTTTGGTGCTGCCATAAAAAGAAAAAAGTATTTCGTGGCATATTTTATTTGTTACATGTGTTGCTGTATGTGTGTCTGTGAGAGTGCCAAAGTGTGTATAATCAATCAAATGCTACTGCTTTTATTTCGATATATTTATGACTGCTGTTTTTATGCATTTATTTGCCGCTTGCTTTTATCGAAATATTTTCATATGTATTAAATATGTATTTATCTCAAATGTCGGGGCAAAAAGTTTATTGAAAAATATACTCGGGTTTTATGAATAATAATATTGCTGCTTTTAGCGTTTTTTAATATTTTCAACATTTAAGCAATAGATACCCGTTGAAAAATTGGTTAGTAAAAGTTGCCAATATTAGTTTGAGCATTGATAAATTTCTATTATAAAACTTGCAACAAGAATGTGTACGGCAAAAATGTGCCTCTATAATAAGAGATTCCAGGAAATAAGGCTTTAAATTCAAAACGAAATAAGACCAAAATCAAAACCAAAACCTTACGTTAAGACAAAGAAATAATTGTATGGCAAGAAGCAACCATTTCTCCCTTGTTCAGAGTTAAAAGACAAAGTTTATTTAAATTCAGTTAAATCAGCTTGACGGTTATAACTTCAAAATTATTGCAACTAGAAAAAAAATGAAACACCATTTTGGAAAGGTTATTAAATAGTGAACCAAAATTTGTTGTATTTTGTAAATTTTTTTTATAGATTTAAATGGATATTTTGTTATTAAAAAAATATATATAAAAACAAAGAAAATAAATTTCCTTGTTATTTCAGTATCGATTTTCGATTATAGATTATTGATTAAGTAAAAACTTTAAAGAGCGCTTTGAAGAAAAAATAAAAACTTAGACGAATATACAATGTGTATATTAATATTGAAATAAAGAAAAATTTATAAATATCCATAACAAAAATCATAAAAAGTATTGGCTGAATAAAATTTACAATGTGCAACATATCTTGGTCCACTACAGAATAATAACCTTTCAAAAATAGTATTTTTTCCAAGTTGCAATAATTTTGAAGTTATAAGCGTAGAGCTGATTACACTTTTTTAATTGAATTTTAATAAACTTTCCCTTATAACTCTGAACAGGCGGCGACCATACAATTTTTTTCTTTGTCTGGACCCAAGGAATCAACTTCCGCTGGATTTTCCTTCTGGCACTGAACAGGCTGTATAACAAAAATAAAATAATTGGGTTGTTATTTCGTGCATTGGGACTTTTGTTTTTAAAGTACCCAGCAGAAAATGTAATGTCTGATCAGGCTGGAATTCGGGCTTAACAGACATGACCGAGAGCTGACCATTCCTCCACAATTAACCTGATTTTTTGATATAAGTGCCCGCTTCTTCAGACCTGAAATTTGGTATTTATCTATGATCTATGATTCGTCTGTGCCTCCTGGTCTGAATATCGGATTGTTTGTTGAATTTTAAGTTAGAATAGTAAGGAATGGTGCTTCGGCAGGGTACCGATGCTAAAATACCGCCGCGGCCGTATTAAAGTATATTCGAAGTTTTTAGCCACGACAGACACGATGACATTCAGTTTTATATATTTACGAAAGTTTTCCTATCCTGATAACGTCACTGTACATAGGAGGTAGGCGTGGTTTTCATACGATTTTGCCAAATATTACAGAGATGGTTCATATTATATATCAAAGCTCATGTGCAAAACTTCAAGACATTTCGTTAATTTTTGTGGATTTTTAAGAGATTTTAGTTTAAGATAAAGCCACTTTGTATGGGAGGTAGGCGTGGTTTTCATCCGATTTTACCAAATTTCATAGTCAGGATTTATACTAAAGATGAAAGCTTACGTCCGAAATTTGAAGGCATTTCTTTAATTCTTGTGGATTTTTAAGAGCTTTTACTGTAAAAATAAAGTCACTCTGTATGGGTGGTAGGCGTGGTTTTCATCCGATTTGGCTCATTTTCAAACTTGATCTTGATTTTTTTAAGAAGTTTATATTTAAAATTTCATCGTGATAGCCCTAAAATTACGGCTGTAATCGGGTCGACAGACGGACAGACAGACGGACAGACAGACGGACACACGGAAATCGACTCAGATGGTAATACTGATCTAAAATATATATACTTTTCTTTACCTGCCACGTCTCCTTATTGGAGTTACAAACGGAATGTCAAAGTTAATATACCCCTTAATTTCAACTTTAAAATCTGAACTAAATAATGCAGGCATGATTATGCTTAGAAAAACTGCCCAGAATTCTAGTCATACTATTAGAGGCCTAAGCGAGTTTTGTGCTTTATTTCAGACTTCACGAAATATCGGCTCTCCGCGAAATCGCCCAAAGAAAAATTGCTGAAAAAAAAAAAATTTAAAAATCACCCAATGAAAAATGACCCAAAAATTAATGCAGAATTGCTCAAAACGAAAAAAAAGCCCAACAACTTTTGGAAAAATTACCCAAAAACAAAAACGCAAATTATTGACATCAACAAAAAAAAAGAGATAAATCTCCCAATTTTTGCATTGTGTTCCCACACGAAAATTGTATTCCCTTGAACGAAATGAGCATTTTTAAAGCCCATTTTTTATATTTTTCCATTTTAATTCGATTATTTAAATTTATAAATTGAATTCGTTTTAATTTTTAATAATCTCATGCTTAAAAATCTTTAAAAACAATTCATACAAAGGAGGAATAATCGCTCCAATATTACAAGAAATAACAAGAAAAATAAGAGAAGAACCGCTGCTTTTACTTTAAATACCGTTATCTTTAAGAACTGATTACCGTTTTTTGTCAAATATTGAAAACGAAGGATCACAAAAAAAAAAAAAACAAAAACACAAAAAAACGAAAATTCACCCAAAAACAAAAAGTGAAATTTCGCCCAACACGTTTGGGCGATATTTCGCCCAAAAGCAAAAACGGAATTATACCCTACAAAAATGCATAATCGCCTAATTTCTGGGGGTGTGTTTTCATTTGATCACTCACCCTAATTCGTATGAAATAAAAATTGGGTGATTTTTCATTTTGCACCAATGCAATGAAATAACACCCATATCAAAAATGAAATATGCCCTAAAACTTGAGATTTATTAAATTATTTATTATTAAACTAAAATATTAAAAAAATATTTTATATTTTTTAAGGGGCCTCATTTAATTTTTTGATATGATTCCTGTTCGATTTTTGGGCCATATATCATGTATATTTGACGTGCTATTTCATCGACTTAAGGCGACTTAATTCGTGGGGTTTTATTCAGGGACTGTAACTGTTAAGTTTTACTATACAAATTCTCAAATAAGAGTTATACTTCAACTTATATTTTTCTGCTTAAATTTTATATTTTCATCAAAAAATAAAACTTATTTTGAGTTTTATTTTTTCCCCTTTTTTTTTAACTTTTATTTCTTTCTTACATCATAATAGTGAATGTAAAATAAAAGTAAACAAATTTTGAGTTTAGAGTCGGCCGATGAAGGTGAATATGATCTGCACAAAGCATATTTGAAGATAGAAAAATATGCTTCGAAATTAATGTTGAAAAGGTATTTTTGAATATTGTGAACGTAAAATATTTCTGCACATGCTGGCCAATAAAAATAAAACCCAAATTTTTGTATGCATGAACATAATTTATTATTTAATGCACTTTAGAAGATTCAGACACCTCCATTTACATACATTTACATACATTACATTTACATTCCAATACATTTGGATAAATATAAGCTGAGATGTTGCGTCTTTTTTGTTAGTGTGTCTTGTGAAGAGTATCAAACAAAAAGTGAATAGATTTTTTTGACTTTCTTATTCGTATAAGGTACAAAACTTGAATTTTCGCTAGTATTTAGATTGTTAATAACCTGAAGTTAAAATACTTGCGAATACTTTTGCGAACCACTGTATTCTGTGTATTTTAACATTTTGCAATATTGCAATATTTTACTTAAACAAGCTGCTGCTGATCAAAACAGTCAATTTAAGATTAAACTATTTCCAATCTACTATAACGGCTTCTTAAATATTTGTACAAACGAGTAAATTTTCATTCTTACATATTTTTTTTTTTCGAAAAGCTATTTCGAGACAGATAAGAGAATATTTGTGGTATGTCGATAATTACATAGAAAATAGTAACATTCTATTTGGACTCGAATGAATTCTGGGAATTTGAAGCAAATTAAAAACTAATAATTTGCACTCAAATACAAACGAACTGGATATGTAGTAATCTTTTCACTGTATATATGCATGCATTTACACATCTACACATTAATGCATACGAATAGAAGTTTCCATGTATAGGAGCTTCTTTCCGTACAGCTTTTATGCTTATGCGTTGTCGTACTTAATGTGTTGATTCTGCGTCTGTGAACTTGACTGCATTCCTCTGCATCACACACAGACACACACACAGAAATAAATAGTACCTACATTTAGAGAATTGCTTACATTTGCCTCAATTGTGGTTTCTGTTGTAACCAGTAGCTTGCCTGAAATTGTTATTTTATGCTGCCATTATTATTATTGTTGTTAATAATTGCAATTTACATGTTTTGATAATAAAAAAAAATCATGACACGAAACATAAAATTGACCAAACGACTACCATCTATTGATATGTGGGTAAAAAACTTGTAAATGCATTAACTGCTTAGTTTTATAAATTCGATGGAATAATCAACAAAAAGAATACAAATTCAAAGATTTTCTTAATAGTGTCTTTCTCAAATATTTTTAAAGAAATATATAAATTTTAACAGTTTAAAAAAATATTTAAATAATTTTTAAAACGAGCATTACTATTTACGACTATTTTTCAATTTTCATTCGCTTATTGCATTCTTTTGATCCCATTTGTATTCAATTTGGCTTAAAAGTAAAAAATTAAATTTTCATATTTTTCACTCACCGTCGCTTGTTTGCTCTTTCTGTTTTATGCGGTTTACTGAAGTATTTTACAAAATTAAAGTGGTTTATGTACATTTTTTTCATGAACACAATACTGTATAATAATCGCCAACAAAAGTTAATTTAATTGTATTTTCATTTATTTACTTGCAGGTTCTTTTATGCCAGTGAATGTTGTAGAGTTGAGTTAAATTGAAAAACGGAGAAAAAAAAGGTTTGTAAATTATTATTTTTTTTTTTAATAAAATACTGAAATTTAATTAATCCTGCATGCCTTCAGCTTATGCTATTGAGCGGCTGTGCGAGTTTGAATGTGGATGTGTTAAATGTGTAGTCCATGCACGTACACAACCATGCACCATCTTTTTGTTTAATGTAAATGCACTTGGCTTTTTATTAAGTTTTTTTATTACCTGAAATGATGTGGGCAGCTTTTCATAGACATTTTTGCCAAAAAAAAAAAAATAATGAAGCTTCCAGAAATATTATGCATCCATGTTTTACATAGATAAATATAAAAAAGAAATATAAAAATATAAAACTATAAAAATATAAAAATATAAATATATAAAAATATGGATATTTTTACAACAGGGAGGAACAGGGGGCGAACCTTCACATGGCAACGTGACTGACCGCCTCAACCTGGCGAGGCCAGCATTATCCATATCGAAATCGTCTCAAGTCGCCTCAAATCTCCACGTGGTGTTCCCTGGGCAACGGCAAACTGGCATCCGTCAGTTTGACGGCTAATTTTAGCGGCGGGTCGTTCAATAGATCTTAAACATGGAATGTGCGCAGGGTTTGGGTCCCGCCACATTAATACTGCCCAATGAAAACTAAACCAGCCTCGGATAAGAACCCCAATGTGACCGGATAAGAAAGACGTATGTGACCACCTTCCGGTCCATGATGTGAAAAAAGTCCTCGGCAATTTTAATGCGAAAGTCGGAAGGGAAGGCATTTTTGGTCCCACTGTCGGTGAGTTCAGTCTTCATGAGACCTCCACAAACGTGGCATCGACTTCGCCGTGGCACGAAACATGGTAGTTAGTAGCACCAGTTTTAAGCACCTCGACATCCACAAGGCCACGTGGCTGTCCCCGGATCAAAAAACGCGAAACTGTCGAAGCCTACTCCGCTCAACTCTCGGTTAAACTCAACCAACCAACCTCTGGACCCGACGACGCCGGCGGACTTTAGGCGCATATATCCCACTCCATGCGCGCTGCCGCTGAAGAAGTCATTGGTTTCCGGAGCCCGCAACCTCGGAACCAATGGTATGATCAGGAGTGTCGCATCGCGACAGCAGTAAAAAACGCCGCATACAGAAAAACGCTGCAGTCAGCTGCAACACGTGCCGTGCGAGAAAACTACCGCGAAAAGAGGAAGGAAGAGAGGCGCCTCTTCAGACGCAAAAAAAAGAGAGCAGAAAAAGCGTGAGCGTGAGGAACTAGAGGTATACCAGGGCAAGAAGGATGCACGAAAATTCTATCAACAGGTTAAGCGTCTAACCCAAGGTTTCAAGCCTGGAGCATCCACTTGTAGAGACGAAAATGGAGATCTGAATACGGATGTGCTGAGATTGTGGAGACAGCACTTCTCCGATTTACTTACAGGCGACGATTCCACCAATGCCGCCCATAGAGAGATCAGTTCTGTGCCACCAATCAACGATGACGGAGTGGAAGTATCACCACCTAGCCATGTAGAGGTTCGAGTTGCTATCCAACGACTCAAAAACAATAAAGCAGCGGGTGCTGACGGCCTGTCAGCTAAATTGTTTATAACCGGCGTCGATGAATTGATAAGGCGCATGCATCAGCTCATCAGCAAAATATGGCTAGAAGAAAGCATGCCCGACGATAGGAACCTCAGCGTACTGTGCCCTATACTTAAGAAAGAAGACCCAACAATCTGCGCAAGTTATAGAGGTATCAGTCTTATTTCCATCGCATATAAGGTTATCTCAAGCGTACAGTGTGAAAGATTAAAGCCGATTACAAAAACACTGATTGGACCTTATCAGTGTGGCTTTCGATCTGGAAAGTCCACCACATAGACCAGATTTTCACGCTACGACAAATCCTGGAGAAAACCCACGAATATCAAATTGAGACACACCATCTCTTTGTCGCTTTTAAAGCTGCGTTCGATAGCCCGAGAAGTGATTGCCTATACGCAACAATGTCTGAGTTCGGTATACCTGCAAAGTTGTCTGAGTTCGGTATACCTGCAAAGTTGAGTCAAGGTAAGAAATGACCTCTCCGAAATTTTCAATACCGAAAGAGGTTTCAGGCAAGGCGATCCACTGTCTTGCGATCTCGTTAACATCATCATGGAGGGGATCGTACGAAAGGCCGGTGTGCATCGTAATGTCACCATTTTCTATAAAAGTGTCCAGCTCCTTGTGTACGCTGATGATATTGATATTGTTGGCAGAACCAAGTGAGATGTTACTGCTGCTTTCGCCGCTATCGAAAAAGATTCAGCCAAAGTGGGTTTGACGATTAATGAGGGTAAAACAAAGTATATGCTGTCTACAAACTAGGGAGCGCGGCGTTTAGACTCCCACGTTTCATCCAGCAGCTATAAGTTTGAAGTAGTCAAGGAGTTCGTTTACCTTGGCACCGCCATTAATACCAAAATACTAAAAACGAAATCAGCCTGGAGATAAAGCGAAGAACAATAATTGCTAATAGGTGCTACTACGGGCTCAGTAAGCAACTAAGTTCCAGAGCCCTCTCTCGATCGACAAAACTAACACTCTACAAGACGCTCGTTCTACCTGTGCTGCTTTATGGCGCTGAGGCATGGGTAGTTTCGCAAACTGACGCAGCCGCTCTGGGGGTGTTCGAGAGAAAAGTTCTTCGCAAAATCTTCGGTCCTGTTCGAGTCGGCGATGACTATCGCATCCGAATGAACCACGAGCTGTATGAGCTCTACGAAGACATTGACGTAGTTCGGCGTATAACGGCGTATGGACGGCGAAGCTCCAGCGAAAAGGTGCTCGAGGCAAGGGTCACTGGTCAGCGACGACGAGGGTGACCATGCCTCCGATGGATGGACCAGGCTGAGGAAGCCCTAACCGCACTTGGTGTATCCGATTGGAAAAGGCGCGCACAAAGCAGAGGCGCCTGGCGAGAGCTGATGAGGTCGGCCGAAACCCGGACACGGGTTGTTACTGCCACCTAAGTAAGTTAATATGTATAAAAATATAAAAATATAAAAATATAAAAATATAAAAATATAAAAATATAAAAATATAAAAATATAAAAATATAAAAATATAAAAATATAAAAATATAAAAATATAAAAATATAAAAATATAAAAATATAAAAATATAAAAATATAAAAATATAAAAATATAAAAATATAAAAATATAAAAATATAAAAATATAAAAATATAAAAATATAAAAATATAAAAATATAAAAATATAAAAATATAAAAATATAAAAATATAAAAATATAAAAATATAAAAATATAAAAATATAAAAATATAAAAATATAAAAATATAAAAATATAAAAATATAAAAATATAAAAATATAAAAATATAAAAATATAAAAATATAAAAATAAATAAATTCCAAAAATATGAAAATAAAAAATTTAAGTATTAAAATATAAAAATATTAAAGAATCAATTATAAAGATATGAAAATAAAAAAATAAAAAAATAGAAATATATATATAAAAATAAAAATAAAAAAGAAAAAGTGTAAAAACGTTAGAATATAAAATTAAATGAAAGATAAAAGAATTAAAAAATAAAAATGAAAAAGAAACGATTATACAACAATTTTAAAAATATGTTAATATAAAAATGCTAGCTGTAATACCCGGTGTTATTTAGAAGTTTACTAGTATATAAATAATTTTAGACCTTATTAGATGATTTGTAAAAATTTCAAAAACTCCAAAAGGTTTGTCAATGCATGTTGTACTGTGTTCGTTGGAGTTTGGAAAAATTAGTAAAGGTCATATTTATAGATCTTATAATGAAGAAGCTACCTTAATGCATTATTTTTAAGTATCTCTAATTTTTTCCTTTTTTATTTTCAATTTCAACATGCCAAGTCTTATTTAAATATATTCAATGGATTTCACGTGATGCGCCCACAGACATACAAAAATTTTTAAAAATTACATTTTTGGATTCCACATCATTCAAATGTTCAGCGCACTAACAATTTCAAAAACTATTACAGTTTTATTATGTGTATAGATAAAAATAAGAAGATATAATACTGTGAAAATATAAAAATATATTAAAATATATAAATATCTATTATATTGAAAAACATAAAAATATCAATGGATAAAAATATAAAACTATTAATATATACTTAACTATTAACTATATATTAACTAACTATTAACTATTAATATATAATATAAAAATTAAAAATAAAACTGTTTAATATAAAAATTGAAAAATAAAAAAAATTTGAAATTTAAAATGCTGAAACTAAAAAAAGGCTCTAAACTAAAATATTAAAAAAAATCAAATTAACTTAATTAAAACTGCATAAAAAAAAAGCCTTAAAACTTTCATAAAAAGTTGCATGTCAATCATACGCCACGTGAACCTAAATAATGTTCGATATTGTTAAGTTTCTATTCAACATTGCTTTGCATTTAAGAATAAACTACCTGCTGCATCAGCACACTACACTACAAAAAAAATGTATCTTATCGCTACACTACGTACTTCAATACCCACACTTACACTCGAGCCCACGTTGCTGCAACAAAAAACTTCCGCTACTTATACACACTTCCTGCTTCACTATTTTTTTTTCCTTCCTGTGTTGCTAAAGAAAGCTTTTGTGTGCTTTTAGGCTGCAACAATGCTATGCCACTCAATGACATGTCTAACGCCCTTAACTAGTAGACTTCCGCCTTGCTGTCGACCCGACTCGCAGCGTGCAAATATCTTTTTTCCAGCGCTTACTGCAGTGTGTGCATTTCTCTGTAAATTTACGTAAAATTGTGTGTGTGTGATTGCACATGCATGAGTGCCTGTTTTTGCAGCTCTTTTTTCTAAATAACATTTTTAGTTGTCTTAATTTGCTGAGGAGCGCGCGCGATGAGTTGAGAATTTAAATTTTTTCCAGTTGGTTCATTAATTATTTTTTGTTATATTTTAAGCGCGTTTAGGGCTTTTGCAAAAAATTGCATAAAATTGCAATTGAAATGTTGCAAAAGCCTTAGTAAAAGGAGTATGTAAAAAAAATGTAAATTTTGGCTATTCATTTTGGCATTTCAAGGAACAGTTTCTTTAAAAGTTTTAATTAAAAATCTCTTAAGGATCATTGCAAAACTTGCGTGATGCGCAACTAAAACACGAATAAATTTTAGTATAAAATTGCAAAGTGGCAATTGTGTTGGATCATAAAATAAAACACAAAATAAAACACGAATAGTTATCCCATGAAAAACAAGCGTTCAATGAAAACTTAAAATGCAATAACTTGGCACTTATGAAAGCTAATAAAAAAAAAAATCTATGTATTGACAATTTCGATTCTAAGACCTGGGCGCATGGTGCACATGGGCCCACTACAAACAAATCCCTAGACGGTGTCACCGACCTTAAACTGGTTCAGGGATGCAGGTGTTTGTCTCTTAAATGAGACCAAAACGATCTGTTCTGAGTGGCAAAGTCGCCTGTCTTAAATAAAAATTGTCCAAAACCATCTGTGAAGTATAGGGTCAATTTGTCATTGAATACAAATCATTATTAATTCATCTTCCAAAAGTCGTAGCATCAAAGCAAAGCGTGCTTTGAACAACAACAACTTATGTTTGTTGTTCGAGACTAGCATGAGGTGCGTCTGCCGTATGCATCAGTCATTATAAGGTGTGCTTAACAAAATCCGGGCTTTAATTATTATTTTTATCTTTCAATGGATTTTTTTATGGTTAACCCGATAGATGGTGCCATTACGGGCATTTAGTATTGTATTTAAAACGTGTAACTATTATTAATTCGAGACAGTTGCTATAGTGACGTAATGGCGGTATGTTTATCTTCTATATGGTGTATATAGCTACGGGGAAAAGGTGGGTGGTAACTTTTTGTTGATTATTACTGTTATAAAACTTAACTTTTAATTATTTCTTTGTTATTATTTGTTTATATATATTAAATTCATACTTTTACTATCTGAGTACTTAAAAATTGTAAAAGTTTTCGGCCCGTTACAAATTAATTTATAATAATTAGTACTAATAATATTTATGCCAGTCAAGTGCAACTATTATTTTTAAATATCATATTTAAATTTTACATTTTTACTTTCTGTACAGCACATAAATTTGCAGCAGTTTCTTAAAGAAAAAATCAACCAATTTTTCACCCATTCATTCAATTCTTTAAAAGCATTTCATGTCTATGTATTTCCTTTCAATAGAAAATAGAAACCTTAAATTGAATTTAATTTAATGTACAATAAATTTTTTTTTTTAAATGAAAAGTGACACACATAATCGTATCCCAACCCATAGCCACACCCACACGAACAATGCAAATACGCAGAACTTAGGATAAAAATAAAAAAAATATCACTCCAAACCAAATTCTTATTGAAACCACTTCCTTCCAAATAGAACCATGCTCTTAGTTTACATCGTCCTCAAACCCCCACACTTTCAAGAGACCCTCACAAATCAATACAAATTCAATGACGAACAAATTCAGTGAAAGAATTCGATATTGCGTCGGTTGTGAGTCTGCAGCAAAAGTTCAACAATAGCGCGCTGACAGGACAATGAAAGGCACCCTAAAGAATACCATAAAAAATAGATCAAGATTAGTGAGTAAAAAAATGCGAGCAAATTTTTCTGTATTGGTTATGTGTTTTTTCCTTTTCATTGTGTGTGTGTGGTTTTTTTTTTGTGTGTATAAAGCAATTGAATAGAAATTGAACAGCGCTTCTCAGCATCATTTTTTTTTTAAATGCTACAACACATTCAAGCGGAAGCCAGGACAGCTCTAGTTTGAATGCATGTGTATTTGTGGTGTTATAAAGAAATCCTTGCAGCCTTGGGGAGTCTTAGGCGACAGCTTCGGATTGTCAGTATGTTTGTGCACGTGTGTTGCGTGGCTGCGTACATGACATGAACGTTTTCACACACATGTGTATGAGTTGGTGTTAAAGTTTTTTTGGGTTTTTTTTTTGATTTTTATTTCAGCTACATTCTGCGCAATAATGAATGGCATAAGTACAACAACAACGTTTTACCGGATATTGCATATCCTGTGTGTGGCTTACTCTGACGCATTCATCACATTCAAAAGCCGATAAAAGTGGTTAACCACGGTATGATGAATTCGCCATGCTTCAATTGATGCGAGTCCAACATGCTTAAGTATTCCATCCATTCCACAAATGGTTAAAAAGAAAATTGTAATGAAAATGCGTGTTCATCGTGGCGTATGAGTATCTCTTAATTTCTCATTCATCCTTAATGAGTAAGCGAAGAATGTTTTCTTTTGTTTATTTTTATTTCGGATATGAATGTGAATTACAACAAATCAAATGTAAACCTAACATCTTAACTTAAGAAAAAAAAAAAAAATGTAAGCCCTTTCTTAAAGCAAACTAAATCTTCGTTGATGCTGGGAAATTGACGCATCTAAGCTGCATTTTTGTTTTTGTTTCAGAAAGAGCACACCCTTTGCACACCCTTTCAAAAGTGTATGATTTGTTTTCTGTTATAAATCCTCAATTTTCCCCCTTTTTCTTTTTTAGCTTAGTGATTTTTGAACAGAGTTGTCATGCATGCTTAAGCATTATGTCATAGTCACATGCTAAGAACTTAGGTGTGTAAAGTTTTTGTTCGTGTTTGAAAGGTGTTTAAAAATGATTTTTTAGTCATTGCAACATAGAGCATATTCATAGTGTTAGTCGGAAACTGAAATTTTGGCTGAAAGTGAAACTCGGCCCTTTTTGTAATATTCGGCCGAAACTGAAACTATGAAAATTTAAATTTTTTTTTTAATTTTTTTTTATATTGAAAGTAAGCAGAAATATAACATTTTATACGTATAAAAATATAAAAAAGTATGTGGAGTATGTATGTGTCACGCACAGTAGAAGAGAAGGTATACTTCTACCCAAAAAGGATTTTCTGAGTTTATTTTATTATTTTATTGGTTATTTATTATACAAACTTTGAAAACAAACAACAAACAAAGAAAACAATTAAACCAATATTGGAAGAATCATTTCGCCTTCCAATTTCAAGAAATAGTTTTTGTCATGCATAAACAATCTCAACGATTGATCTACCCTGTGACTTAATGGGGGACATGACATTGGCAGTTTTTTTAATTTGCTTTTTTTTAATAATTTTGTATTTTAGTAAATATTCTTAAGATTCTAAGAAAAAAGAAAACAAATTTCATGTAAAATTCTTACGGGTTCAAAAGTTACAGCCGGATTAGTGAGAGCGCATTTTTAATTTTTGCGCTACCTACGTACGGCAGCTGGTATATACTTGTTTTACTTGCTACCTGATTTTTGGTGGCTGTTATTTCGTACCTTATAGTATAGTTATTTCCAAATGTTTCAACTACTTGGTATCACCATAGGAGCTACAGCATTGAATTTTTCCAAAGGAAATGATGCAAATCGTTTGAAATGCGCCAGAGTGAAGGCATATGAAGCTTCAAAAGAAGTCCGAATTGCTAAACGATTGCAAAAAACTATAAGAAACAGCACAACACAAGATAACGAAGGCATACAGTACGAAGCAGGCATGGCAGGTTGAAGGTAACCTTTTTTTTCTTTGTTCACAAACTTTGAACGCGTTTATCTCGAAACCATGTTTTTCGTACTGGTTGCGGCACTAGCGGGTTAATTTTTTGACGAATTTTTTTTTTTTTGTATTTTTTCAATCTTGATTCGCTATCGTATGACACAAGCTTTTTTTTTTAAAATTTTTTATCGATTTTTTATGAATTTTTAAAGTCAATATTTTTTTTCGAAAAAACACACTTTCAAATTTGGAACATTATACGTACCAAAAATTGTGAAAAAAAATATAAAAAAAAGCTCGTGTCATGTGATAACAAATTTTGTTAAGATTTAAAAAAGTCATTTTTTTTCCAGATCGGACAATTTTTGCAACTCCCAGCGCTGCAACCACGAGGCCCCGTTTTTTTCTCTGCCACCAGTTTGGAGCTCTATAAAACCATGTTGGAGTGAAAAATATATTTTTTTGAATTTTTTTCTTGTAATTTGTTCAATTCTCTAATAATAAATAAAATAATAAAAAAAATTTTGGAAAAAGGTTTGTTTTTGACTGAGTTATGAATTTTAAAAAAAAAGTCTGTTTTCCCTGCAGCGAATGTCTTGTCCCACCTTAACAGGTTATCTTAATTTTGATAAAACTCGATTATATTAATCGAGTATAGCGATTTTCCAACTTTTCGATACCACTTTTATAGTACGATTTCTGTTTCTCGTCAAAATAGGCCTCAGTTTCAGCGATTAATTCATCATTGGACTTGAATTTCAATCCAGTAAACATTCTCTTGAGATCTGAAAACAGGAAAAAGTCGCTGGGTGCTAAATCTGGAGAATACGGTAGGTGGATAAGCAATTCGAAGCCCAATTCATTCAATTTTTCCATCGTTTTCATCGATTTGTGACACGCTGCATTGTCTTTTGGTGAAACAACACTTTTTTCTTTTGCAAATGTGGCCGTTTCTTGGCGATTTCAGCCTTCAATCGATCCAAAAGTGCACAGTTATAGTCGCTGTTGATGGTGGTTCCTTTTTAGAGATAGTCGAGGAATATTATTCTTTTCGCATCCCAACATACAGACGCCATCACCTTACAAGCCGACTGTTGGGTCTTTGCTCGATTTGGATTCGGTTCGTCGACTGCTGTCCACTCAGCTGACTGTCTTTTCGATTCTGGTGTGTAATAGTGAAGCCATATTTCATCCATTGTCACATATCGGCGATAGAATTCGATTTTATTGCGGTATAAGAGCGCCAAACAATCCTTTGAAGCGTCAATTCGTTTTTGTTTTTGGTTTGCACCCACTTTGTACAGAGCTTTCGCATACCCAAATGTTCGTGTAAAATGATAAAAAGTACTATCATCTTATATCTTTACAATGTCAGCTAGCTCGTGCACCTACAATTTGCGATCGTTCATAACCAATTTGTGGATTTTTTTGATGTTTTGTGGAATAAAAGTCTGATTTTGGCGTCCACTGCGCTCTGCATCATTTGTGCTGGTACGACCAAGTTTAAATTCAGCAATCCACTTTTCTACCATTTGTCTCGATGGAGCAGAGTCCGGATAATTTTTATCAAGCCATTGTTTGGTTTCCACTGTATTTTTTTTTTCATCAAAAAGCAATGCTTTATCAAAACTCAAAAGTCACTTTTTTCCATTTTTTTTTTGCACACAAAATGCTATAACTCACGAATCAATTGTCAGATTGTTGTCAAATTTTTATACATATCGTTTGAAGGTTGGTACTAAATAAAAATCATAAGGAAAACATTTAGTAACGCCATCTATGTGTCATCCTATGGACTTTTTGAATGTACTGTTATGTATGCTTTTCTAACGTTATCAAAACGTACATTTTAGACATTTTCGGGAATTTTATGTTGCAATGGTACTAGTCTTGAACAATTCTGGAATCATTTGGGATTGTTTTTAACTGTGTCCGTGAACATGATTTTAAACAGTAATGATATACAAAGTGATTGCCACGCTATTAGAATAGTGAATGTTAGAAGTAGTGAAGTAGTGAATGTTTGCTGTGTTCCTTCTATATTATAATTATTCGATGACAATACGCTTTAGTTAATTTTCGGGAGTTTTGTGTAAACTTTGTAGTTTTTGCATCACTATTAATATAGCAGACACAATCCAAGGCCATCGGATAAGGAAGAAAAGAGCTACAAATACTTAATAGATGATCAGCAACTCCACTTCACATTATGTACGTTGCTCTGATGGTTAAAGATCCGTCAAGATCAAAAGGTTGTGAAAAAAACCTTGATTTTAGAGATATTTATACCACTCTGTCAAAGTGGTTACTTAAAAATTCGGTTTAAAAAAAGGATCTTCGACAGCTTTTCCATTATAAAGGAATAAAAAATAAAAAAAAAATAGAAAAAAATAGAAAAAAATAGAAAAAATAATAAAAAAATAAGAGAAAAAATTAAAAAAAAAGAATAGAAAAAATAAAAATTTTAAGCATAAGAAAACGGTATATTATTAACTAAAAAACTATAAAATACTATAAGAAGTACATAAAATATAAAAAATTCCATTTTTAATTAAAAAATAAAGTGTTTTGTATGTAAAAATTGTGTAGGCAGTTTTGTAGGCAATGCATTAAGAATGAATGCTTTAATACGACAATGTTTTAAAAATGCCTAAAAAGTTGAAAATGCCTGACCTTAAAAAATGTGAATTTAATTTTTAGTGGCCGAAAAAATTTAAATTTTTCATTAAATTGTTGGTAAAATACTAAACCACAACGAAGATCAATTCAATATTTCTTAAATATGTCCTCATTATTTTTTTGTAGGACTAACGGTTTTGAAGACATAGTTGTCTTGCTACATATCTGAATGGCAATTCTTTTTAATTTTCCACTGAGTATGACTTTAAAAAAAATGTGGAAATATTTCTAGTTTTTTAAATACTATTGACATGCAAAGTACCATATTTCTACAAATATGTCAGTTTCGAACAGCGTCCGATTTGACATGGAATCACCGATTTATATATGTAAATTTTACATACAAATTGAAAACAAAAACATAAACAGTTTCGAAGAAATATTCGTAAAACGATTCGGGACTAACCAAAACAACAATCATAACAACAACATTAGCAGCTACTGATTGATGCATGATTTTCCTCACACGAAAATGTTAATTTTTCTTCTTAGATTTTGCTATTTTGTAACTTTATTTACCTTTTAACCAGCGCGGTGTGATTCTGTCCGAATTGCTTATTTTGATCCCTAGATCACAATTTCTGAGTTTCAAAAAATCCGAAATTCTGGTTTCCCAGAAAATGGGTGTTGCTCCAAAGCAACGTTGGGCGTAAATGTGTTATATTTTTACTTGAAATGGAGCTTTTATTTCTTGAACTTTTAGTTTGATCTTTTGGCTTTGCATTTCTGTTTAAATTTACTACACTGTAAACAAAAAATGTCAAAAAAAAAAATGTGATTTTTTCATACACACAATCATACACTCCAAAGGTACATACAACTCTCCTCCTCAAGAAAGTCAAAAGTTTATCAGCTACATTGACACCCAATGTAATAAACTTTGTCTCCTCAAAATTTCAAGTCAAAAGCTTAATGCGTTAACTTTTAAGATTTTTTTAAATTTAGCGTTGCTTTAAAGCAACACCGGCGTTTAATGGGTTAAAGAGGTGAAAAAATGAAAAAAAGACATTCGTTTCATTCGTCATGTAACTGATATTTTGGCATATATTTTATCTTTGTACGATACATATTTAAGATTCTAGGTATACCTTAAAAAGTGATCCAACCGTTGCATATGCCTGAAAAAATTGGTAAAAAAGACCCCCGTATCAAACCATATTCTACGTGAAAATATAATGTCTGTGTGAAGCAATTTTTGTATGCTTTCCATTAACTTTGGAGCCCGTGGATAATTTCAATGCGGTTTTTACCATCCGGTCGAGTTTCATTCCGGCTATGTTTATGGTTATAAGCAATTGCTGTGGAACAATGGGGCGTGGCACTTCCCATACAATTTTTAAATTCAAATGCTGCAGTTTGCCACATATACAAACTGCAGTCTGAAAATTGAGAATGGGAGTAAATACTATCAGATATACAATCACTGCAAGAGATATGGTCGAAATTTGAACCCACACCCATCGATACCACCGATTAAGAAGTCACTGCACTACGCATCGAGCCAAACTCCTTCGTTACGCAGAGTGATTGCTTCAATATTAATTACAACTGCAGCTATGCTGCAGCATAACACAATAATGTATTAATAGATTTTTGTTGTATGGCTATCAACAGAATACTGTGACATACTGCATCTGTTAATACAGCATCTGTTAACATAGCTGCAGTTATGTCAGCAACTAGAAGCAAGGCTTTTTGGATCAGTGGGCAGAGCGTTGGACTGGCACCAAAAATTCCAAGTTCAATTCCGCACGGCGGGAACAGACATTTTTTTTTCTTTTTTTTTGTTAATGAAATGTTATATGCTGGTGTGAATATTAACGTGTGTTTTCAAGTTAACTTCATGTTATTTTTGAATTTAAAAGTTATTTTATTAAAAAACAAAACCATTAAAATATCAAATCTATCCTTCTCTCGTGTGTCTTACGACGCACCTATGTTTTTTTTTTCCTGAAAATAGCTCAAAACTATGCTTAAGCCATCTATGCTAGTTTTTTTAAATTTGTATTTTTGGATTTTGAGCTTAGGTGAATCAAATGTTTTTTTTGGCAAGGCATCGAAATATGTGCTTTCAAAGCAATGTATTAAACAATAAATTGCTTAGATGAATAAGCCTAAGTTTAAAATTCCCATACAACTCTCTTTACCCAAGCCGACTTAGGTGATTTAACTATTGCTTTTTTTCTCGGTGAAGGCAAGACTTCGCTGCGCAACTTTTTTTGACGAAAATGTTTTACGTACAAAAAAAAAAAATTGAAGCAGAGCTGCCGCGCTCTCTTGGGCACACACACAAGTATGCATGTTTATGTGTTAGTTTGCCCATCACTGCTTTAAAATTACGACTATAATTGTGTCGGCAGACAGCCAGGCGGGCAAACAGACGGACACACGGAAATCCACTCAGGTGGTGATGCTGATCAAAAATATTTATATTTTTCTACGCCTTGTTATTGGCGTTACAAACGGAATGGGGTATAAACGGGGTAGTACGTGTTGGGGTTTAAAAATAACTGTATGTTGTTTCACATAAATTGAAGTAAAATACATCGAGAAAAATAAAATGCATTTAATTGCTTTGGATGTTAAACATTAAAAACTAAAAATTAGTATTTTTTTAAAGAACAAATTAAATATAAGAAAGATGGACGCATAAATAGCATAATTTGGATTCTGGGAAGAAAGGAAATTTTTTTATGATTTAAACTTGGATTCACACAAAGGCATACTCATTTTTTTTACTAAGTATAAAGCATATACTTATACTTAGTACTGTATCCTGAATTGTCCAAAACAGCTCAAAACACTCCACAAGAGTCTGAGTCTATACTTTATACTTCGGAATAGAGTACCAAGCGTGGGCGTAGCCAGGATTTTGTTCAGTGAGAGGAACAATTATTTTTTTGCATGTGACTGATAAATAAATAAAAAATGTGTCAGCCGTAAGTTTGTAATAAAAATAAATTAAGCTTTACTAAATATCAATAAATTCTATGCTTTTTAATTATAAAAAAAAATTTTTTGAGTTTCTTAATTTAATACTATAAGTTTTATTGTTCTAATGTTCAGGGGGCGGGGGCAATGATTCCATAAACTTTCTATGGGATTGAGGTCTGGACTTTGAGCCGGCCAATGTAAAATATTTAGTTTTTATTTTTTCAGCCAATCCATTACAAACTTTGCTTTGTGGTTTTGATCACCACCTAACAGGCATGTTCTCAAATGCAAATGGTTCCTTTTGGTTCTTTAGTACATCTCAATACATATTTTTGTCCATTATTTCTGTTATAAGAAAAATTAGCCTAACGCAGTGCCAAGAAAAAGTTCCTCTGGCCATTATGTTGCCTCCTCGATGCTTTAATTTTTTTTTTATACATCGGGCTCACGTCATGGGGCGTCGAACAGAAATTTGTCCATTTTATCCAAGCCTATTTTTTTTCGTCAGTCCAGAACACGTTATTCCAAATTGGCCCTCTTTTTTTATTCACATGGGCCATTGCAAACGCTAAGGGGCACCATAAAATATGTGTAAGCATAGTTTTTAAAAATTTTAATTAAAATTATTTTAGTTCAGAAATATGAAAGAAGTGTTATGCTGCAAAATATACATAATATACTTATGAGTGATAAAATCGTCTAGCATAGCTTCTCTCCCTCATCCGAATCCTCTCAGCAACATATTAAAATAACTATATGCTATCACAGAATATGTGGGTCGGAAAGTTTTCTGCAAAATAGAACAACTAACCCTAATAAAAAGACATTTTTTCTTTTATCTGCTACTAATACAAGTTAAGTTCTTGTTACTGTCAATAAGTGTTCATGACTCAGCCTTATCAAAACTATCAGTAGAGCAGCTTGATATCAACGTATCAGCAAATCGACAACTTTTGCTTGCAATACATTTTTTCCCTCCCCCAGGTTATAACATAATAATTAACTCAACTTTCTACTTCTTTCCTTTCTGCTACTTTAATCCAATGCATACAAACTCGATCAACCCAAACTTCGACACAGCATAAGGATGGAAGTATACTTAAAGCCTTAAGCAACAAATAACACAATTTTTCACTTCATGCAAATTTCGCAAATTTAATTTTCAGACTTTCAAACTTTTTTTTTTGATACATTTTTATTTATTTTTTTTTTATAGCTGTTATTGTTAACTCGGTTTGTACTTTGAATTTTTTTTTTGTCATCATCCTTCTTGCAGAACTTGTATTACATACGAAGAACTGTGTAACTTTTAAACATGCTCTGCTCTTGGCTACCAACTTAAGTGAACGAACACGCAGACATACACAAATATTTTACAGTGTTTGTATGTTGGAAAGAAAGAAAAAAAGGGGTGGTTGGTGGGTGGATGTGACGCACATGCAGTTTAAGGAAGGCGTTGTGGGGGCTGTACTACGGTTCGGTGCGGTAATCAGCCTTAAGGCGGCTTTAATTAAAGTCAAAGCAACCTTTGAGACAAATAGAAAGAAAGGCGAACAAAGAAAGTTTAGCCGTAATGGAAATGAAAGAAAAGTCATAAGAAAGATAAACGCAGTTAAATGCCAGGATATTAGAACTACAAAAGCATTTCAGAGATTTGCAAAAGTTTTATTGAGAAAATGGATGACAAATTGGCTAAAAGAAAAAGATGAAATGCCAAGACAAAGAGATTAAGTAGCTAGCTACTTCCAGAGACTTGTAAGGTCGATTCGAGATGTTCATGCTTAATATTTGTTAGTTGAAGAAACTTTCGCAGAAATTAAGCAAAATTTTGTGTAATCGATCTAGTTGTGACAAATATACAATTGTGACAATCGTATTCTATCAATGAGTTTCGTATATAACAGCAACATTAACATTAACATTAACATTAACATTAACATTAACATTAACATTAACATTAACATTAACATTAACATTAACATTAACATTAACATTAACATTAACATTAACATTAACATTAACATTAACATTAACATTAACATTAACATTAACATTAACATTAACATTAACATTAACATTAACATTAACATTAACATTAACATTAACATTAACATTAACATTAACATTAACATTAACATTAACATTAACATTAACATTAACATTAACATTAACATTAACATTAACATTAACATTAACATTAACATTAACATTAACATTAACATTAACATTAACATTAACATTAACATTAACATTAACATTAACATTAACATTAACATTAACATTAACATTAACATTAACATTAACATTAACATTAACATTAACATTAACATTAACATTAACATTAACATTAACATTAACATTAACATTAACATTAACATTAACATTAACATTAACATTAACATTAACATTAACATTAACATTAACATTAACATTAACATTAACATTAACATTAACATTAACATTAACATTAACATTAACATTAACATTAACATTAACATTAACATTAACATTAACATTAACATTAACATTAACATTAACATTAACATTAACATTAACATTAACATTAACATTAACATTAACATTAACATTAACATTAACATTAACATTAACATTAACATTAACATTAACATTAACATTAACATTAACATTAACATTAACATTAACATTAACATTAACATTAACATTAACATTAACATTAACATTAACATTAACATTAACATTAACATTAACATTAACATTAACATTAACATTAACATTAACATTAACATTAACATTAACATTAACATTAACATTAACATTAACATTAACATTAACATTAACATTAACATTAACATTAACATTAACATTAACATTAACATTAACATTAACATTAACATTAACATTAACATTAACATTAACATTAACATTAACATTAACATTAACATTAACATTAACATTAACATTAACATTAACATTAACATTAACATTAACATTAACATTAACATTAACATTAACATTAACATTAACATTAACATTAACATTAACATTAACATTAACATTAACATTAACATTAACATTAACATTAACATTAACATTAACATTAACATTAACATTAACATTAACATTAACATTAACATAAACATTAACATTAACATTAACATTAACATTAACATTAACATTTAACATAACATAACCTTTAATAAATTTAAATTTTATGGCAAAAATAGCGGCTTACGTTATAATATAGGTAAGAAACTTTACGGTAGTTGTTCTTATATTTGCTGCCTTAAATATTCATTCATACACTTTATAAAACGTTCTTGCAATAAAAATATACGCTGTAACACACTTCATATTCAAGCAGTGTTAATATTTTGTATTTATTGTGGTGACGTTAATGCTACCATAAAGCATGGAACACAATGGCATATAAATGCGTCTCTTGGGTCTTCCACAATTGCGATTGTGAGGAGCGTGGCTGAAAGTCTTGCTTTTTAATGAGATTTTCGATGTCAGCGTTGCGGCCAGTAAATTTCGACTGGATTTTGGCAAAAAAAAAAAAAAGAAGAAAATAATCTTAGAACTTTACTATCTTTCGCAAAGAAGAATTATTTGGGGGAGCTACAAATGGCAATTTAAAGACTGTGTAACTCATCTTGTAGGAAAAATAGAAAACAATTAAATTTACCCTCAAGACACAACTACGAAGGCCGTTTGATAATTCAGTGAAAAATTAAACAAGAAATGATTTTCACGACAAAAAAGTTTTATTTCTTAATATAGTCTCCTTTTAGCTTGAAACACTTCGTCCAACGTTCCTCCAATTTTTTGATCCCATCCGAAAAATACGTTTTCGGAAGGTCCTCAAAATACGCCTTTGTTTCGGTGATGAGCTCCTCTCTCTCTCTCATCTCTTTCCGCCGACCCATTTCTTCAGGTTTGGAAACTCCAACTTCAATTCATGGATTGTCTTCATGGAAGAGCATTTCATAATTTCCTTATTGAATGAGGACGTTTCTTTTTCAAAGCGTCGTTGAAACGGTGCAATTTGACATTGATCGTTCTTTTTGGTGGGAGGTAATCGATGTATCAGGTTGGCAACTAAGTAATTGTGGATTTTTTTTAAATAAATAAAATAAAAATAAAATTTTATTTAAAAAGATTTAAATAAAAGACAATTTCTTCATGGAACGAAATGACTTTATTCTGTAATGTATTGTCCATTTTGAGCAATGACCCTTTTGCCATCTTTTAGGCAGCATCATAATTCCACGTTCATAAAACTTCTGGTTTTTATCAGCAAAAAACTGAACCAGGTACGATTTGACATCATCATTATTATTGAAATTTTTACCAAATGGTGCAAGGTCAGGACTATATGGTGGATGTGGCAAAACATCCCAACCAATCTCCAATAATTTTTGCCGAGTGACCGAAGATGTGTGTGGCCTTGCATTGTCGTGGTGGAATACAACACCTTTTCGATTTGTCAATTCGGGCCGCTTTTCTTCAACTGCATTGTTCAATTTTGTTAGTTGTTCAATGTAGACATCTGAATTGATCGTTCGGTTGGGTGGTGAAAGTTCAAAGTAGATAATTCCTTTATAATCCCACCAAACTGATAACATAACTTTCTTTTGATGAATATCAGCTTTTGATGTTGTTTGAGCTGGTTCACCTGGATTGCTCCACGATTTTTTCCGATTGACATTGTTGTAAACAACCCATTTTTCATCACCAGTTATCAATCGTTTTAAAAATGGGTCATTTTCATTACGTTTCTTTAACAAATCGCATATGTTAATGCGTTGTGGTAAATGATTATCTTTCAGTTCATGAGGAATCCATATATCGAGTTTTCGTACATATCAAAGTTGTTTTAAGCGATTTTCAATGCATGTATGTGATACATGAAGCTTCTCTACAATCGGATCTGACGATCCGAATCGATTATTGCTTTGATTTGTTCGTCATCATCTTCAACTGGACGACCAGAGCGTTTTTCATCTTTGAGTGAAAAATCACCAAAACGAAATTTGGCAAACCAATTTTGACACTGTCGTTCTTTTAAAGCTTCGTCACCATAAACAGCACATAACTTTTTGTGAGCTTGCGATGGGTTTTTTTCTTTTCGGAAATAAAAAAGCAAAATATGACGAAAATGTTCGTTTTGATTTTCCATTTTTCAACAGACGCCAAACAAAAACTGATTGAGAGTTGAAGTACCAACTATCAAATAACAAAATGTATTTGACATTTCGATTACGTCAGCAAACTTAAAAATTCAACTAAAGCCATCTATGAGTGAAATCGGCAATTACTTAGTTGCCAACCCAATAGATTATACCGCGCTCATCCCAAAATACTGTCGCTATAAAGGATCAGAATCATATCACGTTCGGTCGATGAAGTCCACTGTTTCGACTGTTCCTTTGTCTCTGGTGTGTAGTGATAGATCCATGTTTCGTCCACGGTTACAAATCGAGGGAAAAAAATTCTTCTTATCTTTGTTCAACATCGCCAAACACGCCTTTGAATCAGTCACAGGATCGTGTTTATGGTCGAGAATGGGCAAGCGCGGCACCCTTATTATTTATATATAATTTAGATATATTTATCTGGCGGATAATTTTTTTCATATCCAAATGATTTCGCAAAATGTTCCATACCCGTTCGTCTGAGATGTCTACGGCCTCAACAATCTCGCGCACTTTAACTCTGCGATCGGCTAACACAATATCGTGAATTTTAACATTAACCATTTCTCATTTGAGTGTCCAGAACGTTCGGCGTCACTCGTGGCTTATGGCTTATTGTTTTTTTGCGCAAAAAATATTGCTTGATGAGCACACGAAATTCACTTTTTTCAATTTTCGCCAAAACTTACAAGATTGTCTGCTATCAATGGCTGCCAAATGTCAGTTGAAAGGATCAGTATTGCATTTAAAGTTTCTACGCGGGAAATAAAAAAATTGACTGAATTATCAAACAACCCTCGTAACTTATTAATTTCTATAGAGTGATCTAAATATTATAATTTCATTAATTTTAAAATCTTGAATACGTTTGGAAAAGAAGTCTGACGCCGAGAAAAAAAGCAAACAAAGTTTTAATATATTTTAATTGATTGCAGTATAAAAGTTAACCATTACGTTTATATACAAAGAAAAGTTTTAAAATTCAATATTACAGTTTTTAGTTTTACATTTTCAGCATGTTGATTTTATACATTTTATAAAATGTATAAACAGTTAGAAATTTGTGAATTGATTTTCATACAAATGGGCTTTTCCAAAATTGTATTAAATTTGAATACTTGCCGAATAGTAAATTTAGTTTTTAATAAAAATAAGTATTTTAATTTGATTTAAGTTTCAATACTAAATTCGCATTAAATTGTGTTCCATACTAAAGTATATAATTTAATGAAGGTGAGTATCAAAGTATATAAGTATTTATTATTATTATACTATATTATACTGTAATTTTTAAATTATTTCCCATTGTAGGTTACGATTTTAAGGTTCTATGGTGGATACCTCAAAATTCGATAACTTCATTAATATAAGAGCTATGAGTATGAAATTTGGTACACCACACGAAATGTGGTTGGATTAAGACATTTGCCACGCCTATCTTCCATTTCGAAAATTAAAAAAAATTGTAAGTGTGCAAGTATAAAACTAAAAAGGATTTTATACAGGTTTGCCAGATCCTGATAGGCTACTGTCAGGACAAGCTAAGAAAATTCCGGGATTTCTCATGAGTCGTCGGGGGGAGGGGGGAAATATCACATTTATGAACTAGTGTTTGTATTGGGGGTTGGAATTTATTTTAAAGGTTTTTTTTCGGTTTTTGAGCATTTATTTAGAAACAACGGTACAATGTATATTATTCAAAGTATTGTCCATCGTTAGCTACAACATTTTCCCATCTTTCTGGCAGCATATGGATTCCGCGCCGGAAGAACGACTCGTCTTTTGAGGCAATCCACGAATCGACCCATTTTTTGGTATCCTCGTAAGAAGTGAAGCGCTGCTCAGCCAAGCCATGCGTCATCGATCTGAATAGGTGGTAGTCGGAAGGGGCTATGTCTGGGCTATAAGGCGGGTGGGGTAGCACATCCCAATTCAGCGCCTCCAACGTTTCCTTGACGGTTCTTGCAACATGTTGCCGTGCGTTGTCATGTTGAAAAACCACTTTGTCGTGTCTTTTGCCATATTCCGGCCGTTAACCTTTAATGCTCGGCTCAATTGCATCAATTGTTGTTGGTAGCGTTCCCCAGTGATGGTTTCGTTAGGTTTTAGCAGCTCATAGTACACGACACCCTTCTGATCCCACCAAATACACAGCATAAGCTTGGCGCCATGAATATTCGGCTTGGCCGTCGATGTTGATGCATGGCCGGGTGGTCCCCACGATTTTTTTCGCTTAGGATTATCGTAATGGATCCACTTTTCATCGCCAGTGACAATACGATGCAAAAAACTCTTCCTTTTATGCCGTTGAAGCAGTTGTTCGCACATGCAAAATCGCCGTTCAACGTCTCTCGGCTTCAACTCGTATGGCACCCAATTTCCTTGCTTTTGAATCATTCCCATGGCCTTCAGGCGTTTGCCGACCGTTGATAAGTCGGTAATGATAATGATTCTGACAATTCTTGAAGGGTTTGACACGGGTCTTCATCGAGCAAAGCCTCCAATTCCTCATCTTCAAACTTTTTCGGCTGGCCCGGACGCTCTTTGTCTTCCGTATCAAAATCACCACTTTTAAACCGACGGAACCAGTACTCACAAGTAGAAATCGATGGAGCATAGTCCCCGTAAGCCTCAGTAAGCGTGCGTTGTGCTTCAACCGCTTTTTTCTTCAAATGGAAGCACAAAAGTAAACCTTCCCGCTTGATGAAGCTTAGACAATGTGCTTTGAAATGAATATAGTCACAGGTGTGCCCGATGCGATCTATTGATAGTTACGCCATCTCTTAGAAAACCTTTAAAACTAATTCCAACCCCCAATATTTGAAGGAACATAAACATAAAACAAAAGCATAAGCAATATGAACATAAATTGAGTCTAAATAATAAACAATATCATTATAAATTAAAACTACATAATAAAAACAAAACAGTTCATAATTAAACATTGATGCTTCATAAAACTAAGACTAGCAGAACTAAACCGGATGTATTCATTTGTTTTTTTAATTTAACAGAAGATGCCAAAATATAAATAAAATGTTTTAGCATTTGCATATATTACTCTTAGGAGATTATGTTATATTTAATCCGTGATTTTTGATCAGTGAATCCGGTGATGGTTGAAAATGCCGAATCGAAAAAAGTTACGTATGTTCAAAGTGGATTTATTCTGCTGTTCCTCAATCAACAAAGATATGTATCTATATATATAAAAATCGAATGGTGTCCGTATGTTACTCCATCACTTCTGAACCGTTCCAATGGTGTTGTTCAAATTTTAAGAGTGTGTAGTGTGTGAGTGTGAATTCATGGCACGGGTTTTAAAACTTATTTTTACAACATCGAATGAGCGGTTCTTGAGATATTGCAAAAATAGTGCGCATCCCTTTTCGCCCATATGATTTCTCGTATAATATCGCTAAAAATCAGTTTTTCGTCCCTTTTTTAAATCAAAACGAGCTACGTTCACTTTAAGGAGATAAGCGCTCAGCTCAGCGAAGAGCGGCGGGTATAAGCTAGTTTAATATATTTTTGATTTACACGAGTTGTTTTAAGCATTTTTTTCACCATCTGGTATATGTAATAAGTTCTTGAAATTTAGACAATCAGGCATGTTCTGAAATCCGATTCACCTCGAAATCGGATTTATTTTCAAAGAAATGTTATCGGAAGTAAGTCCGATTCCGACGTGAATCGGATTTCTGAACACCCAAGGCCCAAAGCCTTTTTACTCCAAAGACCCTTTTACACTGGTCAAGACTTTGAATCAATTTTCAAATTTTGTAGACAAATTGCGGCGAAATGGGAGATGAAATGGGAGCTTACAATTGCTTTTGTATAGTTAATTTTTTCAATGCAATTTTTTTCAATGTTAGTTTTTTTGATATTCCGGGACAAATTGTCCGATAATGGAACACGGGACAAGCACTTCAATAACTGGAAAATTCCTACGAATCCCGACCACCTGGCAACCCTAGTTATATAAGTTATGCCATATATTTTCAAAAATGAACGGTCAACAATCAAGGCCAAAGCATTTTTGTTTTTGGTCTTCCCATCGAAAACAAAACATTTTATTTTGTCAAAAATTTCCCCACCTCCTTTAGACAAAAACTGAGCTCTGAAAATTATATGAGCGAAAAAAGGCACGGCTATTATTTATTAAGTTTAAAAACCAAAAGACAGATTCAGATGTATACATTACTATATGAACTTAAAGCATTAATGAAAGGTATTAAAAGCTATTAAAATAAGTTACCGATACAAAAAAAAAAAATTTCTAACAGAGATTTTGCCAAAACGGGGGCATTCGGGTGGCTAATTCCTTTTGGAATTACAAATATATACCAAAAGCATTAATAAAAAAAAAAATTAGGAGAGTACTTTGCAGAAATCTATTTTTAAACCTTCATCAAAACTGATGTAGAAAAAAAAAACAAAAATGTGTTTTGTAAAAGAAATTTCTTTTTTTTTAACCAATTGATCTAGCTCCATAAAAACGTTAACACAAATGTTAAACTATAAATTTCTTTCACTTTATGACACAATTATTACAATTTGAATTACAAACATAATTATTTTTGTAGCTACTCAACTTATTATTTGTGTGCTCTTCTCGCACGCCAACAACTGCACCTGAAAATTTTGAAGTTGTCAGCAAAAGCATTTATTTCTTTGCAGTTCCATTAGCTTTAGATATTCTATACAGAACAGTGGTAAAATTTTATCTTTTTCGTAGGAAATCTTTTATTTCTAACGAGTGGAGTGAACCACTGTGCAATGTAATGAAAGTAACAAACGTTGCTTCTGTGCCAAAATAAGAAGTGTTCAACGCACATTTTAGTATAAAGCTTTGTTTAACGAAAAAGTAACTCTGAATCATAAATCTATTGAATATTAAGAATCTGGAAACTAAGACGGACGGTAATTAAATATAATACAGCATGTCTTAAAATTCAAATATATTATTCACCATAATATAGGAATAAATTCAGAAGGTATAAAATACATTATTTATTTTTAAAATTTTGTATTCTTTCAAATAGTATTAAATTGAATACGTTTTGAATTGAATACTTTTTGAATCTTTGTAATACTTCATTTGTATAAACATTTATTTCAAAACTTCTAACCCTGTAGCTTGCATAACTTTTTTGTTGATGTTAATATTATTTACAGTTTATTCCAAAAATTACCGAAAGTTCAAAATATATGCATAATACTAAGAAATTATGAACAAATTCTTATTTAAATAATGAAATATTTCGCGGTAATCCGAAAGTATCTCAAAATGAGTGAATCCTGTGTTAATTTCTGTGTTAAGAGCTGTACACGTGAATGCAGCAACATTGATTTTGCATGTTCAAACAAATTTGAATGCGTAATAATGTCCATAGCAGAGAACTGCACAAGCCTAATTGAAATTCAAGCTTTTTCAAGTACTTGAATTCAAGTTTGTATCCAAACTTGAAAAAGCAAGCTTTGGCCTGCTTACAAAAATACCAAACAATTATAAGTCATATCCAAGCTTTCTCGTTGGCTTGGCTTGTTGAGGCTTACTATGTCAGGTAAGAAAGTTGAAAAACTTGAAACGATCGGCAAAAGCTTCTAAGCTCCCAAGTATCAAATTAATTGAATTTAAAGCAAGTATCCGAAAAAATTCAAGTAGCTTGTTTAGGAAAATCTTAAGCGTATTAAGACTTTTAAGGGTTCTGTGGACTCCGTGGTTGGCAGTTTTAGGGGGTAGCTGATTTTAAAATTGATGTAAAAATTTAAAATACAAGATGGCAAATAGAGTTGCCATCTTGATTTTTTTTTATTTTTACGAATTGTTATTTTGAAACTCTGACAACGGATTTGATTTCGAATCTAATGTCACAGTTTTAAAATTTTAGATGGAGGAAAATTTTAGAAATAGGCTTGCCACTTAAATTTTCACCATAGTATTGCCACCTAGTAAAATATATTTTTAATAGTTTTAAATATCATTTAACAGTGTTAAGGGGTCGCTGACTTCGAATCTGATGTCAGAATTTTAAAATTCAAGATGGTTAACAGTGTTGCCACCTAAAATCTAAATTTTTTTTATATTCACGAATTTGGTGCTGGAGCAAACACTAGGTAAAAATGGTTCGCTGAGACTGAATCCGTTGTCTGAATTTCAAAATTGTGTAATTTTATTGGTGTTGCCACCTAAAATTTTTTTATTTTCATGAATTCGGTGCTGGAGAATTTTTCAAATTTAAGATGGAAGATAGGCTTGCCATCTAAATTTTCACCATACTGTTTCCACCTACCGAAATGTATTTTTAAGAGTTTTATACATCATTTAGCAGTATTAAGGGGTCGCTGACTTCGAATCTGATGTCAGAATTTTAAAATTCAAGATGGTTAGGACTTGCCAGCTAAAATCTAAAATTTTTTATATTCACGAATTCGGTGCTGGAGCAAACACTAGGTAAAAATGGCTCGCTGAGTCCGAATCCGTTGTCCAAATTTCAAAATTATGTAATTTTTTTTATAAGAGTGTTGCCACCCACAAAAATGTATTTTTAAGAGTTTTAAGCATCATTTAACAGTGGTAACACTATTAATCATTCTAAATTTTAAAATTCTGACTTCAGATTCAAAGTCAGCGACCTTTACACTGTTAAATGATGTTTAAAACTCTTAAAAATACATTTTGGTAGGTGGCCACACTGTTATAAAAAAATTATACAATTTTGAAATTCTGGATTCGAACTCAGCGCCCTATTTTTACCTAGTGCTTGCGCCAGTACCGAATTCGTGAAAATAAAAAAATTTTAGGTGGCAACACCAATAACCTTCTTGAATTTCAAAATTCTGACATCAGATTCGAAGTCAGCGACCCCTTAACACTGCTAAATGATGTATAAAACTTTTAAAAATACATTAGGTAGGTGGAAACAGTATGGTGAAAATTTAGGTGGCAAGCCTATCTTCTATCTTAAATTTGAAAACTGTGACATTAGATTCGAAATCAAATCCGCTGTCAGAATTTAAAAATTACAAGAATTCGCAATTTTGACATCAATTCAGAAATCAGCTACCCCCTATAACTACCAACCACGGAGTCCACAGAACTCTTAGAAGTCCAAATACGCTTAAGCTTTTCCTACACAAGCTTATTGAATTTTTTGGATACTTGCTTTTATATTGTATACTTGCCTTCAATTTCAAGCTTTTCAAGCTTTTTGCCGAAGGCATCAATTTTTCCTTTACTTGGGACTTCGTGCCGTTTGCTTGTAAGCTAGCATACTTGCAAATCGCAAGCTGTCGTGGGCTTATTTATTTTCAATCACAAGTTATACTTGATTGAAAATTATCAAGCTCAAGCTAGCTTCAACTTGTATTTTGAGCAAGTACTTGAAATCGATTTCAAGCAGGCTTGTGCAGTTCTCTGGTCCATAGGGTGCAAAGATGATGAAAGCGTTTGTCTTTGAAATTTTTTTTTTTGACCTCTCATCTCGAACGAGCTAGAAACATGTCGCCCTTATCTTTATATTTTTTTTAAAACATCAAAAACATTTCTTATACTTTTTTGCCGTCAGTACTTTTTTAAAAGTTTGTACTGAAGGTGAAGAGCTTTTAAATTCATTTCAGAATGAAAAATCTTTAGTATACAAAATTCATTATTGTCAATGTGGTTGAGCTTTGCCAACTCAGCAGAATATGACTGTTAATGTCTTTCACTTTATTTTACTACAACTTTTTATTGCTTTATTTTTATGTTATTTTAATTCAAACTTGTTCATGTTCCAGCTCCTACTCTACTCTATTAGTTTTTATATTAATGTGTTTTCCTCATGTTTGCTGACATACTTCAACTTCTGCTACAGGAACAGAACCAACACATCTGCTTTTGTATCTGCTGCGTCTAATAAAATGTTCAAATCTTTGGGTTTTACGTTATTTACAACAAAGCAGATAAACATGCTTAATGTGCTGTAATAAAATTGAATCGGTTTTATTGTTGGCTTTGGTTTTTGGCCCATTAAAGTTTCGCTTTGGGTAAAGTGATTATTTACAAGTCATGCTAGCGGTGCACATAAAATAATTAAAGCTTGTGCATGTGTCGCAAAATGGGGCAGACCTTTCGCTTTGTTAGAAAAATTAATTTTGAATAACAAAAAAAAAAAAACAAAAAAAAAATAAACTCGATTCAAAAACAATAAATTCTTGTCTTAAAATAACAAAGTACAGTAGAGTAGGATGAGTTCTGTTATACTTGGTATAAAATGCCAACAATTGTAACTTTGTAAATATTTATATATAGCTCGCAGCATTATATGCCAAATGATGCCAAAAAAGTACTTTTTTTAAGTTTTTAATTCAAATATGCGACAGCAGTCATTAGAGAGGTTGAATATTTAGCTTAATTTCGTAGTACTTCAAAATGTCCTTGTATAATGTGTGTCTGATATCTAGATGTTTGAAAAAATTTCCGTTTTTTTTTAAAGGGTTATGTTTTCACCGTTTTAACATATTTTTCTCGTTGAAAACCTAACATTTTATAATTTTGTAATTTTCCAAAGCATATACATTTTCATTGAGAATATCTATTTTAAATGTTACTATCTGAAACACAAGTTATAAAAATTTTATTTTAAAAAAAAAAATAATAAATGCATTTTTATATTTTATATTAAAATGGCTACCTATCCGCTTTATGTAAAGTATGAGTTAATTGTTGTGGTTGGCTTTTAAACAAATATATCGGACATTCTTAAGATTTTTTTCCTTACCATTTTAAAATTGGTGACCAGTCCAGAGCTGTGATGGGCTAAAACTGGGAGTAGCTGGGGTGTAAGCTACGAGGTCTGACCAAGGACTTTAAAACTGGTACCACGGGCAGTCAGCGGCCCCCGGTGTATGTCTGGCTTTTGCTGGCATATACTGGGCTGACTGGATTGGGCTGGCCCTTCGGGGAGTCTTCGTGGTGGCTGTGGTTTACTACCCATATCGCGGGCAGAGCTATCTAGCTCGGTGTGGTTTGCACTCTCAAACCGGGCGCCATACCCCTTAGTATGGATGAGGTTTTAGATAGGCCTCCACCCTCACCAAGGGTTGCGAAGTGTCATCACAACATGGAGCTAATTTGGTACCTTTCCTCAAAGGGGCGCTGACCGACGCTTTGTATCGGTCCCAAATGTTATGGAACAACGTTGAATTAAGCCTTCACGGCAGGTGTCAACGTAAAACACAACAAATCTATTACCATTTGAAATCAGCCCGAATATGGAGTAAGATTAAAAAAAAGTACCAACAATTTTAATTTATTGAGGCAACTGTATTCATAGATTTGGATTTAACGTTGGCTTAGGTCCGCTGTATACTGAACGAGAGGGGGTTAAAATTAATTATTATAAAAGATAATAAAGGGTGGTTAAATTTTAAGGGCCGATGTTGATTTTCAATAAAACACTAATTATTTAAGAAATTATTGTCATTTCTTTTTATTATGATAATATTGGTATGGTTCAATTATATATGGAACAAAATATCGGCCAAATGGCCGCCGCGACCTTGGCGGCACACCTCTATCCGATGGTCCAAATTTTCAATGACGCTGAGGCATAAGTGAGGTTATATGCCGTTAATGTGCCGAATTATCTCATCCTTTAGCTCTTGAATTGTTGCTGGCTTATCGACCTACACCTTTTCTTTCAAATAACCCCATAGAAAGAGTCCAACGGTGTCAAATCTCATGATCTTGGCGGCCAATTTACATCGCCACCACGTGAGACAACACGGCCATATAATTTGTCGCGCAAAAGAGCCATTGTTTCGTTTAACTGTGTGGCAAGTGGCACAGTGCTGTTGAAACCACATATCGTCCACATTCATATCTTCCAATTCGGGCCATAAAAAGTTCGTTATCATCTCACGATAGCGAACACCATTCAAAGTAACTACCTGACCGGCCTCATTTTGGAAAAAATGCAATATTTTCTGCAGTACGAGCTGTACGAGCATGCACTGGTGTTTTCACATCTCCTACAGACTCGGTTTGCTCAAATTTTTGCACGATTTTTCCGATTGTACGCACATTTGGACGATTAAATTTAACGAAAATATCACGAAGTGCACGATATGCATTTTGATTTGAACGCCCATTTTCATAATAAGCCCTGAATAACTTTAACGCGTTGCTCGATTGTGTATCTTTCCATGGTTCAAATTGACTTAGTCTGAAATTAAGAAATGTCAAATAAAATGCAGAAAAAAACTTGACGTTTAGGTGTGGTTCACATTCAACATCGGCCCTTAAAATTTGACCACCCTATATCAGGTAATTTTATAACCCAATTCGTTATTTTCTGTCAGTCTTAAAAGCGCTTTCAGGGTAAACAGACGTGTTTAGTTAAATTCAAAATAAGTTTCGTGTTTGTTAAAAGGGGTGAAGAAGGATGAAATTAATCAGGTTTTGGGACCAGATACCTGCAAAAATGCACAGTGCAACGATTGTTTGTCAATTTCCGAGAAGGAAATTTTGGCTTGGACAATGAACCATGTGGTCAACAAGGTGGCAGTGTTGATGATAACAAACTGCGAGCATAAATTGAGCAAAATATATCGACATTCTTACAATGCCTTGCTGAGACCTTCAATGTATCAAAACCAATCATTCGTCTCCGTCTCAAAGCAATTGGAAATGTGAAAAAAACTCAATTGATGGTTTCCACATTAGCTAACCAAAAGAAACAAAATGCTCAGACTTTAGGTAGCCTCTTCATTGCTGATTCGCCATAAGGTGGAACCGTTTTTGATGAGAATTGTTACTTGTGCGAATTGTTACCCTTAAAATTGAGTTTAAAACAACCCACCCTGGTGAATAAACGTGGACCAATTCTGTTATACGATAATACACGACCGCATGTATCCCGTTTGACCGTGCAAAAACTACAGGAGTTGCAGTACAAAGTTTTGGCTGACCCTCCATATTCTCCAGACCTGTCATCAACTGATATCATCTTTTGCGTAGTCCGGAAAACTATTTACAAGAACAGCGCTACTCCAACCAAAACGCTGTAATTGTGTCTGTTGATGAGATCAACAAAAATATATTAATAATTGATTGCAAACAGGCATTAACTTGGCCAGTACTTGTGCGCAACTTTAAGCCGGCATTGCGAAATGCAGCACGCGCACAACAATTAGTTCAAACTTAATGTTCAATTATTGCAATTTAATGCCTCAATAATTGGTATTGCAAGAAAATATTTAAGTAAGCAGTTTTAAGCATTATATAAGTCAACCACAGTTTGAGTAACTTGCACTCAAATTACTTACTTAGGTGGTCGTAACAACCCGTGTCCGGGTTTCAGCCGGTCTCATCAGCTCTCGTCAGGCGCCTCGGCTTTGCGCGCGCCTTCTCCAATCGGATACACCAAGTGCGGTTAGGGCTTCCTCAGCCTGGTCCATCCATCGGAGGCATGGTCTCCCTCGTCGTCGTTGACCAGCGACCCTCGCCTCGAGCACCTTTTTCGCTGGAGTTTCGTCGTTCATACGATGGACATGACCCAGTCAGCGTAGTCGCTGCACAGTTATACGCCGAACTTCGTCAATGTCATCGTAGAGCTCATACAGCTCGTGGTTCATTCGGATGCGATAGTCATCGCCGACTCGAACAGGACCGAAGATTTTGCGAAGAACTTTTCTCTCGAACACCCCCGGAGCGGCTGCGTCAGTTTGCGAAACTACCCATGCCTCAGCGCCATAAAGCGGCACAGGTAGAACGAGCGTCTTGTAGAGTGTTAGTTTTGTCGATCGAGAGAGGGCTCTGGAACTTAGTTGCTTACTGAGCCCGTAGTAGCACCTATTAGCAATTATTGTTCTTCGCTTTATCTCCAGGCTGATCTCGTTTTTGCTATTAATGGCGGTGCCAAGGTATACAAAGTCCTTGACCACTTAAAATTTATAGCTGCCGGATGAAACGTGGGAGTCTAGACGCCGCGCTCCCTTGTTTGTAGACAGCATATACTTTGTTTTGCCCTCATTTATCGTCAAACCCACTTTGGCTGATTCCTTTTTGATAGCGGCGAAAGCGGCGGTAACATCTCTCTTGGTTCTGCCGACAATATCAATATCATCAGCGTACGCAAGGAGCTGGACGCCTTTGTAGAAAATGGTGCCATTACGATGCACACCGGCCTTTCGTACGATCCCCTCCATGATGATGTTGAAGAGATCGCAAGACAGTGGATCGCCTTGCCTGAAACCTCTTTCGGTATTGCAGGTTTCGGAGAGGTCATTTCCTACCTTGACGGAGCTGCGTGTGTTGCTCAACGTCATTCTGCAAAGTCTAATCAACTTTGCAGGTATACCGAACTCAGACATTGTTGCGTATAACTTGCACTCAAATTGCTGAGTTTAATTATTTTATTTTTTTTATAAACTTCGTCTAATACTAATTTAAAGCCACTAATAATACATATAGCAAACAAACCAGGTGTGTTTTATTTGTCAGAACAATTCAGAGTCTTTGAAGAATTTTTTTTCAAACACATATTTTCGTTTGAAAATAACCGATTTTTTCTTAATACTTTAAAATCCGACATTTGGTATGAAACTACCTGTAACTTGCCGTTGTTGTAAGAGAAGCCTATCTTTCGTGACATCTGGCTTAATCAACGGTGATAATTATATAAAAGAATGCCTCCAAAGGCGATCGTTATCTTTCATCTGCTTACATGTCCACGTGTTTCTGGCCTGGCTTTGCCTCATGGTACTGTGACAAAATCGCCTTGAACTGTCCAGAATTACGATCAATTAGATACTGGGCTGTAGTTAAACGAAAAATGAAGCAATCGTGGAAGGTGACCAAGGCCCTTAAGGGCTTTCAGGAAAATTAGACTTTAGCAGCTGCGAAGGTGTTAGACAGAATTATAAAAACGCTAATGGAGAGAATTCTAGAAAAACTTAAAATTTTTTTAAACAAATAAATTCTTTCTTGTATATACCACCTTGTTCAAAAAGAAAGGTTCATTCACACTGTGAACTGGACTTAACTGTCCGATTCGTAATTTTTTTTTTGTCGGTTGCCACATGTGTCTTTGACAAGGCTGCCAAATATCAGCGCCTCTCGTTGACATTTGGTAAAGTGACAGTGTTTTGTTTGAAGAAAAAATTGAGCAACGAGTTTGTATCAAATTTTGTGTGAAAAATGGTTTCAACTGCGCCGATACGCGTAAAATGTTGGTGAAATGTGACGGTGACTCTGCTCTATCATATCAGAAGACAAACAAGTGGTTTAACTGATTTGTGAGTGGCCAAGACGAAGTAGAAGACGACCCTCGTACCGGGCGGCCATTGTGTTTGACTACCGAAGAAAACGTTGAAAAAATCAAAGAAATGTTGGTAAAAAATTGCAAATTGACGATTAGAGAGATATCAGAGGACGTCGGCATTTCAATTGGATCCGTTCAGAACATTTTGAAGAATGAATTGTGCTTGAGACGTGTCGCTGCGAAGTTGGTACCGAAAGAACTCAAAGTCATGCAAAAAAGAGACCGAGTTGCTATCGCGAAAGACATGCTGGAAATGGTCGTAAGCGACGAATCATTCATCGAATCCATCATTACTGGTGATGAGACATGGGTATACGAGTCTGACACGCAAACCAGGCATCAGGCGAGTGAATGGCGGTCGCCAGATGAACCGAGACCGAAGAAACCACGTCGTTTTCAGTCAAAAAAGAATGCGATGCTCACTGTTTTCATGGACTACAATAGTGTAGTTCACCATGAATTTTGGTCAAACGGTCAATAAACAGTATTTTTTGGGGCGTTATGAGACAGACGTTTACGTGAAGCAATTCGCCCAAAAAGACCGCAGTTGTGGCAAAACAAATCATGGATTTTGCGCCACGATAATGCACCATCGCACAATGCTCATCTTATTCGTGACTTTTTGGCCAAAAACAACGCGATAACCATCCAGCAGTCGGCAAATTCAACTGACCTGGCTCCGTGTGATTTTTTTCTGTTCGATCGAGTCAAAAAACCGCTTCGAGGAACGCGTTTCACCAGCAAAGAGAGGTCATGGAAACATCGGTGAACGATCTCAAGGCCATACCAAAAACCGTGTTCCAGAAAGGTTTCCGTGACTGGATCAAGTGCTGGCATAAGTGCGTTGCAGCCGACGGGGACTACTTTGAAGGCGACAATATTGATTTGGATGAATAAACTTGTGCTTTAATATTTTTCTATAAATGATCCTTTCTTTTTGAACAAGGTGGTAATATCTTTAAAATAAATAATAAATAAATAAGAAATAATATGTTTGTGTTTACAAAATTCGGGTTTCTTCTTCAAAATAAAGCGCAATTTTAGTGGTAGACAATTTTATTTAACGCAGTTCTTAATTTTTTATTTTTCACAAAATAAATATTCAAATCTGCTTAAAAGCTAAAGATTTTACTTATACAAACATTTTGGCATAAAAATATATTAAAACTGGGGAACAAGTCTTGTTTAGTGAATCCGCTTAAAATTCAGAAAGTTGTTTCGTACAAGGCGTGGCAGAATTATAATTGTATCATGCGTACAAGGCAGCATTTTTTTGGTAGATTATAATTGTATTGAAAAAATACCAAAAATAACCCTTGATATTCAACGGGTTTATTAAAGTAGACTTAAGCCAAAATTTGTACTAACCTCAAAAAAAAATCATTGGATTATATATCGTTGGAGTTTCATTGAGTTTGGCGTTGTCAGAAAGGTAAAACGTGCCAATGAATTTACTTCGATTTGAAAAAAAATTGTGCAGAAATCTTTTTAAGAGTTGTTCTGACATTTGAAAGCCCGAACGAATGACATTTTTTTCTTTCTCCAAAAAATTTGATCCAGCTTAACTAACAACGTTTCTTAACTCGATACTAAGAATTTAACTTAAGCCATTGCTTAAAATTTGGAGTAAAAATCAACGTTGAATATGTATTTTCTGAAACATTTTAAAGAATTTTGGGCCAAAAATATCGAATCATCGGATTCAAGTCAGAAAATTATAACATATGCGATATATCGCACGAGTTGGCAACACTGCTCATACGCTGCGTTGTGCTTAGCAATTTAATTAATAAAGCTTTATTTTCCCTCACGGGCCGTTTAAGTGAAAGGACATTATTTAATCCTTTCTAGCATTCATTATTTATAATAGCACAAAATATACGAGAATGCAACTATGGCTGTGTGTTTTTTTTACGTATGTATGTGTGTGTGTGAACATTTAGTAGTTTACGTTTTATTTATGAGCAGCTTATATTCAGTGCAGTTTCAACAATATTTCAAACGTATTATTTTTTTTTTTGCACAAACACTAAAAAAAGATATTTACATACAAACACATGTAAAAAACATGCATATATGTATGTATATGTGCAAATGTATCTGGGAATGCATACTAAATGCAACGCTTACAACTAGCAGCTAGAAAATAAACCCAAAACTGTGCTAGAGATGGACCTCTTTAAGCGTTTTTCCACTCTGTTAGGTTCTTTTCTGCCGACCAATGAACACGTGTCGAGCGACTACAACAACATGCATGCCAGTCAATTGGTATGTGCTTGTGTGTGTGTGTGTGTGTGCATTTTTGGTAGTGAAGCAACCACACTAACACATTCGAGAACATGCATAAGCAAATACAGAAGCAGCACAACCAGCCAAACATCATTCATTCCTTGCACGGTCGCGTTTTCGGTTCAACGCCTAACCAGCGAGCTTAACTGTGGGCAAGCAAGTGGCTGTTGCTGCGGCTGCTTCTACAAATCCTCTAAGGACATTTAAATAAACTAAAGCTGCTACTTATAAAGAGCCAACAAGCACGTTACTTAAGCTTGATAAAGCTTTGCTAATTTTTTTTTTAAATTTTGTGCTTCTTCTTAGTGTTTGTTTTTAAAATTTTTCTCGCATTAGTTTGGCTTTAAAGCTGTTTGACTACTTAATTCTTTTAAGAATTATAACGCTCATTATTTTGTATTAAAAATATAATTTTATTTTTAATTTTGAAATATTTTGCTCATTGCGCTAAATATAAACTGGCTCCTTTGCTTGCAGTCTCCATACATAATTAAATGAAGGTCATTGCGGCACATCCTTGCTAGATTTTTATGTACATGAAGCTGGTGCTTTTTGTTTGAATATTATTACTAAAAGACACACACACACACATAGTCAGAGCTGTGTTATTTTTGCTCCCTCTAACCCAAACACTCACTCGCAATCATTTTAGCCCGGCAACTTAATCAGAGCCACTCAATTATATTGGCGTCTTTTTTATTTTATATGAAAGGCGTGCATGTGTTGGAATTATATTAGAAAAGATTCGCAAGGCAGTCAGGCTCGGCTTCTTACTCAAGGTGCTGGTGGCTACCAGCATCAGTTGAACAAAAACAACAAATTGCTGCATTTATGAGCACAAATATTGAGTTATTTGTTATTGCAGCTCTTATTTTTTATGTACGGAAAAAATCACAAAGTAGTAAAATAAGAAAAAAATAGACGCCCATATATGAATTTAAGCTGTATTTATTGTTTTTACAATTGATTTTTATTTTATTTTGGGGCTAATTTAATTCTGATTTTAGTGCTCTGCTGAGATTTTAAATAAATTGCAGTGTTATCCAAGTACGCTATGGAAAAACATTCATTTTTATTTTTATTTTTAAGTATTTAAAATGCTTACAAAGCAACTTTGCGTTTATTTTGTGATAAATTTGTCATAACAGTTTGTTTTGCAAACATAAAAATTTTTAGAATTAATTTTAATCTAAAGTTATGGCTGTAACGGAATTTGTTCGTAAGCTAAAATCTAGGCGTCCTCTTTGCCACGAATCGGTAGCTGCCTGATTGATTGCTCGTGGTAAAATGATTTTAATGGTTGTTTTATGACAACCAATCAGGAATTTGCTATAGCTTGTTTGCTATAGAAATATATTTATGATAAGTTGCAGGCCCGTAGCCAGGATTTAGCTCAGAGGGGGATTTTGGAAAAAAAATTTGTAAGTAGATACCAGTAAAAAGTTAAAAGCAAGGAATGGAAACTTTTCAAAGCAAAACCGTTTTCTTTTAATACAATTCGTGAAAATGCCTGTTTTTAAATGACCACAAGGAGATGACAGAGTTAATTGAATTTTTTTATCAAATTAATTTTGAGTACTGATTTTTTGAATATTGCTTTTAATTTTTTAGAAATGATCCAAATTAAGAATTTTTAATTGTCGTTCAAATAATTATCACAAAGTTTCACTAATACTTTTATCAACAGGAGAACCAAAAATTATAGTCTTCAGATTTGGTTTCTTTTTGGCTACCTTATGACTCTATTGATCCCTTATTGATACTTTTACACAAAGTATTTGGATATACCTTTCTTTAAATATTACCTTTCTCGAAAAAGATTTCGATAATTTGGCTTATATTCAGAAGAAAATATTTAAAATCTTTAAAAATTGAACTGTTCTGTTTTCTTATAAAAATTTGAAATCATGATTGAAAGAACCCTCCAATTCCCAATAGCAATAACAACATATTTTTTTATAAATATTTTGAACATAGGAACCGACTGCAACAAAATCATGTTTAAATTTCAGATTATTTTTCTAAACCCATAGTTCGAAAGCTGGTCTTTGCATGGAACCAATATCTTATAGCCAATATATTTTTTGCATTATCACATCAAAAGAAGACTTTTGTTTGAAAACCATTACTCAGCTGGATAAATTTTTATAAAAAGAAATAAACAGTAACTTAAATTAAAATACTTGCAAAATGGAAAATTATGAAAAATTAAAAAGAACATTTTTTCAACTTCTAAAATTGTTCTTAAAAATGCCGAAGTTCAAAAAAATGTAATTATTATCTTTTTTTTCTATGAAAATTTGGTAACATGACTAAAAAAATCATCAAAGAATTGGACTCCATAAAATGTTTTAAAATTCTTTTTTATTGAGAATTTTTTTCGAAAAAACGCATATCGATGCCTTAATATAGAAAAGGCGTATTTCAAAAGACCCTATCTCAATAGGAGAAAGAAAAAACTTAATAAAAAATTAAGTTCTATAGCTTAAAATGTTTTGCAAACGCATTTTTTTTATTAAAAACTATAAGTAGTATAATGATGTACAATTGCTTTTACAGCAAAAACTGCAGGACTTTTTTTTATCAAGTTTTTTATTCTCCTATAAAGTGAAAAAAAAAATTGAGATGGGGCCTTTCTATATTAAGGCATCGATATATAGATTTTAGGTGTTTTTCTGAAGCCTGTAATTTGGAAAAGACTTCGCACAGGCCTAAATTGTTGTGACAAGTTGGAGATCTAAAGTGCCTTATATACCAAGAAAGCAACAAAAGAGAATGGGAAATTTGTTTTTGTCATCCGCTTTGCGTGTTAAATTTCGTGGTTCATGTATTTTTTGCATTATACAGCAAAGTTTGATACATATTGTTTGCAATCAAAAATTTTAAGCAGGCCAACCTCCCCTCCCCACTAACTACGATTATATTTTTCATTTGGTTTTTATGTGTGGCCCAAAAATGGATCAAAAACAAAAAAGAAATTGAATTAATTTTTTTTTTTTAATTAAATTTTTTTAGCTATGCATATAGAGCAAGATCCCATAGAGCAAGGGCCCACAGACGTTACTTATTTTCTCAGAAACCAAATATATGGAATTCAGTAGTGTAAGTATGTACTTTGAGTGTATGCATACCTGCTAGCTTGACTAATACAACAACAGCGAATTGGATACCAATGTAACGAAAAGTTTCATTGAACAAGAAAAATTCGCTGCATTCGGCAGTATAAAAACGAAATTGTTCGCAGAGCGATTAGAACCCACTACCTCTCGATCTTCAGACGGATGTTGTACTATCTGAGCAACGTACTCATATCAAGTGGAGTTGCTGATTAACTATTTAGTATTAGTTCATCTTTTCTTTCTTATCTGAAGGCTTTGGATTGTGTCATGGCTATATTAATAATGCACAAGCCACTAACTTTACTGGAAAATCCGGAAAATGCACTAAAACGTATTCTCACTGACTGACTATAATATAGAATAGACACCGTGATGCTAAAGCAAAATTGCACGATATCGGATTTGAACTGGTTCCTCAGCCATCGTATTCGCCAGACTTGGCCGTCAGCGACAAAGATAGTTGGAGGTTTTCATAGCTGAAATTGAGGCTTATTTTGAAGAACTTCCGACGGACTACTCTTCGGGCAATATAAAAGTTAGAAAATCGTTGGCTTCACTGTATCGACTTAAAATAAGTGTATGTTGAAAAGTAAAGCCGAATTTGACCAAAAAAAGTTGTTTTTTTCTTGTTTTACTTATTCCAGGCTTTTTGATAAACTTAGTATTCCAGTCAAAAATTACATTTATTGAAATTTGCTCGTGTTATCGTTTTTAAAATTTCAGCAAAAAAAAATGCCTGAAATCCGTTTTCTAAATACCTTATAACTCTCCCGTATATACTTACTTAGGTGGCCATAACAACCCGTGTTCTGTTTTCGGCCGACCTCTTCCGTATATATAAACATTTAAAAGAGTGACACATTTCATAAAATTTTTTATACGCTGTGACAAGCAAAACTTGTAACATAGTCAAAAAAAAAAAACCATTACATTGAGACCCATCAATCATTATTTTTTCAAAGCATACCTAACCAAATCGAACTGCTGTCAAATGAACAAGACACACACACACACACATGCTGAGCCCAAAAACAAGCAAATACTTGTACACATACAAGCTCATTATTCAAACACTCAAACTCGCTCTTTTTTTTTTTATTAATCTGTTATCAATTTGTTTGCATTTTTCTTATTTTTCGTTTTATTCTTCTTGCTTTTCTATCTCTATAACAACTTGTGTTCATTTGCCATTTTTGCCCTTTGTAACATCGACCTTTTTTTTTTTGTGTGCAACTTAAACACAAAAACAACATCGATTGCAACCTTGAACATGACTTACCTGGCATTCTATCGGCCATCTGGGGGCCTGCTGTGCGAAATCATGATCCTTGTCCTTAGGCAGGGCGAAAAGATCTCGGGGTTCCTTTAAACGAGCAATTGGACGCAAGGTTTTCTCATCCGTATTTAGCTCCAACTGATTGGTTTTCAGGCCTTTCGATAGAAAACTACCCAGGAAACCTGCAAGAATAGAAAATAAGCAATATATTAAATAGGGTTTATGTGAATTTTTGAAATACGTTGGAAACTTTCATTTGTATTTATTTAGAGTAGAATTGAATTAAATGTTACGCATACGTCATGGTGTGCCTTTATTCGATATTATTTAATTATGTCTGTTTTCTTAACCAATGCTGCCTTCTACCATATTTTTCTTCTTCTTATACTGCTTGTGTATATTTTTATAGATTAAGTCATTCCTGTCGTACTCCTCTATTGCCTGCCCAACCTTAATTATTGTATATTTCCATCTGCGTATCCTTATCAATCACAGAGCATCTGCGTTTAATTCTGCACATCCTTGGCAGGCACATTTATCTCTTCATGCTGCTCTCATTGTTTGTTATCAAGTGTTTGCTGCCCAGCAGTATACGACAGCAAATTTAATTAAGTCAAATTAACCCTAAGCTGCCAGGCAGAGTACGTGCCATAAAAGCATGCATTGTTAGCAGAAAAACAAATACACTTGGCCATGACTTTGGGCTGCGATATAACTGGCAGTACGTGAAGCTTTTGTACCACTAAATTATTAAACAATGGATTCAATTCTGTACCCCCCCTTCCCCCCCTTGTTAGCGGGAACAGTCGTCATCAAGATGTGAAGTGAGTTCTCAAGACCAGCGCGAAAAGAAGATACTGATGAAATGAGTATTCCGTTGAATTTCTTTCACAACGTGCCTGTCAGACTCTTGTCAAGTTGCTTTGGGTTAAAGTGTTTCTACCTTGAATTTTACGGTATTTTTATAGGTGTTTTTTTGTTTTTGTGACTTATTCTATTTATTGTTATTTTTCATTTTATCTATCTTTACATTTTTTTTTTATTACTATTCATCACATAGTAAATGCAATAAAACTTGTTGTTTTAGAAAAGCTCTCGATTTTTAAGCTTCTCGAGCACCCGGGCTACCCAGGTAACTAGAAGAATCCGGGTCATGCCCGGTCACGCGGGTGTTTTCGAGTATTTTCGATATTTCGAGCTACGGGAACCTAGGATTTTCAAGTATTTCGAGCTTTATGAGTTTTTTTCTCCGCATCAATATTATTCATACGACAAAAGACTACTTGCCTTATTTGTAAAGGAATAAGCAAAATATTACCACGTTCTCGTTAAATGTTCAGAGTGATCCAGGCTTTTTCATTCCACTTTAAGGGGGAGGCCTGGTTTTTGGGTGAAAATTGTATAATTTTTTTTTGCAGTAATTTATTTTATTAACAGATGTGAAATTTTATGATTTGATAAGATATATTGATATTAAATTTTTTTTTTTTAAATTAAGTATATTATTTATTTCAACTCCAGTAGGAACCGACTAAGTCGTCTCTTGAACTAGTAAGGAATGGAGCTTCGGCGGGGTATCAAAGCTAAAATTCAGGGCATTTCTTTAAGGTTCGTGGATTTTAAAAACATTTTACGGTTAAAATAAAGTCACTTTGTATGAGAGTTAGGCGTGGTTTTCATCCGATTTGGCCCATTTTCGAACTTGATCTTCCTTTTTTAAAAATAAACTTAGTTTTTTTAATTTCATCGCGATAGCTTTAAAATTACGGCTGTAATCGTGTCGACAGACGGACATACGGAAATCGACTCAGGAGGTGATGTTGATCAAAAATATATATATTTTTCTATACCTGCCACGCCTCCTTCTTGGCGTTACAAACGCAATGTCAAAGTTAATATACCCCTTACGCAGTACGCGTTGGGGTATAAAAATCTTTATTTGTAGAGTGGACAGGATATCTTTGCAGCATTTTTGCCGAAACAAAAAAAAAAATCAAACGACATCTTAAAGTTGGCATATCATGTGTGTATTCTAAACCCGAGATATACTGCGTGTCATTTGTCTAAGAACATATGCAAAGAAAATAAGGAATAAAAAAAATGTCTTTCAAATGCCGTTCAAAGTCAATAAAGAAAATGTCTTTTATAAAGTTAATAAATCATTTGACATTTACCAGCCCAAAACGGGTAAAAAAGTGGGAATAAAATATAAATAACATGCCTTTAAAAATATATGAATTAAGGATACTCTTCCTTTATAATTTGTTAATAGCAAACTTGACTATTCACTTTTCAACATATTCTTTGAGACAAACATCATATTTACTTATTAAACGAACCAATTCTAAAAAATGTCCATGATCAATGAACTCATCTTGTAACGTATAAGCTGCCTGCTGTTCCTTTTCTCTGAAGCTAATTCATATTTCGCATATTATTTGTATAATGTAAATAATTCTTTTAGTATATCACTCCTATTTGTATTTACTTGTGCCAAAGACTTTACTTCAGATATTTGATTGAAGCAACTTAAGTTTTTAATGTTGGCCTTAAAAAATATACATAAGCTTCAGAAGAGTTTAAATGTCAAGAAGTTTTTGAATGCTCTTATACAGATTGGTGCATATACCTTCTACTATTTTTTCTTTGGATTATAAAATTAATACAGTAGCAATTTAATCATTTTCATCTTCTTTCGATACTTTTTGGCTATTTCTTAACGTTTTTGTTGCATTTTTAGCCGTATTTTCTTGGAACCTCCTTTAATTTTTTTTGTGAAGACGTTTCTTAGAGCTCTATGGTCCACTCTTCCATAAAAAAAATATCAAGAATACTATCAAATGCAATGTTATTAAGTTTTTATAAAAGTATATTATAAGTTTGTTTGGAAAATTGTTTTCATTTTAAGTATTTGAAAGATATGTAAGAATTGCAAATGTGGAGCAAACACTAAATTTTGCTAATTATAACTGTTAGGAATCATTTCCTTATGTGCTATACGGCAACCGGCCCCAAATTGCACCGGCCCTTCTGGAATTTTCCAGATCCTCCAGTATGGCCAGTCCGCCACTGGAGGTGAAGAAATTGAATGGTAAGATATTGCTTGGACCGTATCACCTTGTATGGCAGAAAAGTAAACCTATATTTGACCATGCCTCAATCGTTAGACATTTAAGACATTTTTAAAAAATTTTTTTTTTTTTAAATGTTCCCTATGGTGCTTTTTTCGTTTTTTTGTTATATCTTCGGTGTTTCTTGTCCGATTCTTAAAATTTTTTATGCAATTGACACTTTATTTATTTTTCTTGTGTTCTGTATTGTTTCTTGTATTCTGCAGAAATGCCGCGAAAACGTGGTTAACGAAAAATTGCGTGAAGAATTTCCATTTATAAAGCGAGCGAAGTTTGAAAGTGGCGTTCATTGTTACGTATGCAAAACGGGTTTCAGTATTGTCCATAGTGGCCGTCGAGATATTGAGCCGCATATAAAGTTAAAAAATCACCAAATATTTGAAAAGTTTCACTTTGCCCGAACATGATGCCCATATCACAGCTTGTGAAGGCGTTTGGGCTTTTCATGTGATCAACTCTAATCACAGTTCTCCCTCGACTGCTTGCTCTTCCAGAATCATTCGGAGTTGTTTCACAATGGTCAAATTTCACTTGCCAACGAAATGTGAAGCCATCGCAAGCGCAGTGTTCGCACCGTACGTTTTGCGGAAGCTGCAAAAAGACTTCAAATATTGGTTCGCTTTTTTTTCGAAAAAGGTAGACGTCAAAGTAAAAATTATAGATTTAGTAGATGATCGTGGAGAAACTTCCGAAATTATCGTAAATTTGTTGAATGCCGCAATGAAAAAATTCAACATAAACAAGAAGCTGGTTGCTTTCTGTGGAGATAACGTAGAGTGTAATTTTGGTAACCTTCAGCGTAGCGAAAATCCACAAACTGAATCAGATTTACCCTTGATTGATTGGTGTCAGATGTGCAACGCTCAAATTCACAACACTTTAAAGAAAGCGTGCGACAAAATGCCTTTCGATGTGGAGATGATTGCAGTGAAAATTTATTCATACTTCTATTTGTTTACCATACGCGTTGCGAAACTTGAAGACTTTTGTGATTTTGTAGATGTGTAGTATAAAAAAAATGTTGGGTTACAGCAAAACTCGTTTCGTGGGCTTGTTGTCATCATTAGAATCTAATGAGGATCCAAACCAGAGAATCCAATGGCTAAAACTTGGCTGCTTTTCCTTCGTGATCAAGTCTGAAACATTGCGAGATCTTTTATATGTTCGGTACAATATAAAAATGACTTGTACGGATTCTTTTAAATTTGTTAAGAAGCAGCTTCGAATGCTAAATGAAATTGCATCAGATAAAAAATACGCGTTCAGGAAAACCAAACAAGATCAATAAATTAATTTGAGGCCGACCTTTTTGCATTTTTCAGCTGGTGCGTGAAGTCTGCATGTCATTTATATACATATATATATTTAGGGTGTGTGCAAATTGAACTAAATTGCTACCTAAACTAAATTAAGGTAAAGCAGTTAAGGTTTATCAAGGTCTGGCTAATTACAAATAGGTTAAAGGTTAAAAAATGTCATTATTCTCTTCTCATTAGAAATGCCATTTATTTAACAAGCATTTAGGCAGCTCAGAATTTTCCTAAATAAGTTTAGTAAACACTACTTTATCGACACAATTTAGTTTAGGTTGCAATTTAGTTCAGTTCGCACACACCCTTAAAAAATAATATTCAAAATGGGCTTAAAAACTCAAGATTAGCGAATTTATTTATGTAATCACTTCTTAAGTCACAAAAAAAGCTGGTAAAGCTTGCACGTTAACAAATTTAATAGAATATTGACTAATAATCTGCATTAAATTTTTGAATTTAATGAATACTATTGTGTACGTAAATGAGCTTTTAAAAAGGTGATCACACTAAGTTTACCTATATAGTTTAATGTAGGCTGCATCAATATGGTTTTACATGCCAACTCCATGTGTGAAGAATTACTAAAATTTCCACGCCGACGCTTTTGCTTTTGGCAGACATCATCTAAATTTAATATTTTTTTCATTAGACAACACAACCAATTTTCATTTATTGCACCAAAGATAACGCTTTTGTTACATTTTTTCCATAAGTAAGACTTGAATGCATCTTTATTTTCAGTTAGCTTTATTTCAGTTTTTTAGGTATTCGTCTGCTTTTTTTAGTTTTGAATAAGATTTTTCTCATTTCTATATTTATTGGTGTTCGTTGTGCATATTTTGAACTGAAAATATATTAGCCATGCTTTTGTATTAGAACCTAAAAGTTGAAATAATAAGCTGCCTACTATTGAGCTCTAAAATTTTGTATCTTTTATCTATACTAACTGATAACATTGGCCAACTTGAGTCTCAGTGCTCATTGTGCTTTAACCCATTGCTTTCCAACATGTTATTCTTGCTGAATAAAAACTGTTTGTTTTTGTATGCATTAGACTGCAAACGACATACGACACAGCTGTAAATGGAGACTTATTCACACACATACATTAACACATGGGCGTAGCAAGGATATCAGTCAGAGGGCACATTTTTTTGTATATAAGTAGGACCACGTAGAAAATTCTTTGCGCACGATTTATGACCAAGCTGTTCATAACAGACAAACAGTTTTTTCGTATTTATTATGTATAAACTCTGGTCATGTATTATGCACTATGCACTGAGGTGTCCCAAAACAATCGAAGTTAGTTTTTTTTTTTATTTGGTACCCCCTCAATTTGTTCGTATGATGCTGATATAAATGCAAAAAAAAAAATTGGTGTACCTAGGACCACGGGACCGTGCCGTCTTGAATCGGTACATGTCAGTACTTGGTTATATGGGAAAAAGTGCTGATTTTTTAAAAAATTACTTTTGAATAAGTGTAGATTTTGAAAAGGCTGATTCGCAGTTCGTTTTCTATTTGATTTTTTCTTTAAAATAAACTATTAAGCATGAAAATTGGACGAAAACCCCCAGAGTTGTGAATTTTTTCTTTTCGAACAAAAACATCTTTTTAATCTTGTTATATTAAAAAAAATTAAAATAATTTCAATGAAATCTTGTGGAAATATTTTCTTAAACTATAACAATTAAAGATACAAAAAATTGTGAAATTATTTTGTACTTTTTTATACTTTTTTGCTAGAAATGTACATTTTTGAAAATTTCGAGTTAGAGTATTTTTTCAAAAAATTCCCATAAATCCAAAAATGCAAAATTTGAAAAAAATAGCACGGATAATTTAACCCTCCGTTTGGCACATGTTTGGCGAGTCACATTCGTACCTCATGAGTCTGGCCAGACCTCATATACATTTTCATGCATTTACATGTGCATATTGAGTTTTTTGTGATGAATTGAGAGTTCTGTCTGTCATGTAGAAATAAAAAAAAAAAAACGAAATGGCCATCTCATTCCTTGAAAGGACTTTGACCGAGCTTCTTATGATCAATTGTGTTGTGTGTGATGTGAAATGTTTGCACACAAATGATCGAGAACTGGACCTACATGTTTTACGCCGACTCCGAACGGCTTATGTTCTCAAGAAGCTTTTCATAGCAATTTTTTTCTCGCTGAGGTTTGCCATTGTCTGCAGAGAGGTGACGGCCGAACAGAAAAATTAATTCAATTGAAAAAATTCTCTGTGTCAGATGAATTCAATTGAAAAAATTCTCTGTGTCAGAAACACAAAGACAAAAGCGAGTCAAATGAGATGAAGTGAAGTCGAAAGGAAAACGATCTGTAAAAGCAATTTTAATCGAAATTGAATACTTACATTTATTTGTCTTTCGAAAAAGTATTCAAAGGCCAAACGAGTACTGAATTGTTTGTTGATGTGAGGTACATAAATCATGCTGTACATAAAAATGACCACCGCCATGACACGTATTATGAATGAAATCAGTTTCATCATCACTTATTTTTCACCGAATAAACAATAAAATTAAGTATTTTGAAGTGTAAAATGTTTTTTAAAAGCACGAACGACGTGTTTTCCGTTTAAAGCTCACCAGTCAAACTAGCTCATTGAATAGAGAAAAAACAACACAATAGTGTGATGAAACATGAATATACAAATAGAAAGAGATTATAAATGGCAGTTTAAATGGAAAATTTTCAAAATAAGGATCTAAAGAAAAGCAACATTTTCAAATTGAATTATTTTTCATACAAAATATATGTGGGTCTAGCCAGACTCATGTGGTACGAATACGATGTGTGCACATAGGTTTTTTCGTCCTGATTGTGTCAGAGATCGACAGTCAATGAAATCTTAGGAAGCTACATGAAATTTCAAGTCGCCGACTCAATTAAAAATATACTTAAACTAAAATTAAAATCGAAAAAGCTCTGGTCAGACTCATGTGCCAAACGGAGGGTTAAACAAAAAATTGAAAAAAAAACGAAATTCGAGAAAAAAGTTTATACCTGTTGAAAGTTGACTTTTTTTCAAAAATACATAAACTGCCCATTTCTAGCATTTCGATCACAAAAAAAATTATAAAAAATCGAAAAACACATGTTTCTCACTTGGAGTAACTTAAATAATTCTAGAAAAATATTTCTGATTTTCATTTGAAAAATTTTTAAATTCCAGGGTTGCCAACATACCGTTTTTTTAAGGTTGGATTTAGGTATTTTAACGAAAAAACCCCCAAAAGTCAAAAACTGCTTTAATTTTTTAACATATTTGCCCTAAATTCATTCATGTATCCCTAAAATATACGAAAATTAAATGTCTGCCCGTTTTGGAACGTGGCTTCTACGTAACTGATATAAAAATGTTTCGATAAATGTCGGCACTGGTTGTCGTGCTCCAAATAATCAGAAATTTTCCAACCCATAATGTATGTTATCAAAAATTTAGTTTTTTCTTGAACTTTCCTTTTGTGCAGATTAGGGTTGAGTGAAAAAAGTCAATATTTTTTTTCGGAAACGAGTACCCTTAAATGTCTGTGTATGAAACCTACCCAATAGGCAACGAAGCTAGGCCTCTTCTAACGAAGGCGTGCATTTACTGCTACTTTTGGCGGTAAGACACATGACATCCTGGTTGCTTCTGCAAGCGCTTCTATGAGGCCTAATTTTTCGCTACCCAGGGCAGTACAACAATTATATTTATTTGCTACAAAAACAGGGTTTGCTTATATTTCAGGGTTACTTTTTCGTTAAGGTCTTTTTAAAGCAGGGCGAGCGGAAGGCCTGGACAATTTTTGAAATTTTTACATTTGTAAAAATTTTTGTTTTTAGTACTTAAAACAAAAATACCCCTAGGGTAATCGCTAAATAGTTGAACAAGGCCTTAAATAAAGGCAAGATTTTTTTAAATATTTTTAGGTGGTGGTTTTAGTCTGCACATTAGGCTTGAACTTATTCAAATATTCGTAAGTTTCTGATATTTTTAAAGTTTTATTTTTTCTGATATCCTCTTATAATGTTATCAAAACTGGTTTATATAGCCTTCGTTAATCAACTTTGCATTGTGCAACTCTTTGCTAGTTCATATTAAACTACCCAGGTTTCACCACGGATTAAGCTTTCTCTTTTCTTTTGATCAATTCTCAAATCAATTTTGAGGAAGCAGTGACTTCTCTGGCGGCTATATATCTCTTTGAAAAAAAATTGTCCTCCCAATCAAAATATGCTTCATATGCGCATTGTGTTAGACAAAAGAACGTTCAAGCTGCAGCTATGAAGCACTCTTTAATAACAAATTTTAATAACCAAACGGTTTCCCTTCAATGCCTTAAAGTTTGAAAATTTTTGAAATTTTTTTACATTTTTTTTTTACTGCATTACATTACTGCATTATATCAGTCGTGTTTTGACAGCGAGAGTGATAGGTGGTGTATTTTTTCTAGTCGTCGAGCTATATATGTCTCACTGTTCTAGTTCTGTGTTTTAGTACTGTGTTACTGTGCTTTGTGTGTTTATCACTGCGCTATGGCATTCCCTAGGACTCGTGACAAGAATTTACCTCATACTATCATAGGCATGCCTTCTACCGCCACTTTGCCTTCTACCCGTAGAGATGTGTTAAAATTATACATTTATGTTTGGAACAAAGAAAAGATAAAGCAAAATGGTAAAAATCCTAGTTTTTTAGAAGTGTCAAAGATTGTTGTTGACAAGTTAAACTTGGTATGGGCAAAAGCTTCGATCCCATGCATTACCTCTAAAACTATTAGAGATTTATTAAAAAAAGAAGTTGATTTAGTTCAAACACTCAACAAAATATACAAACGTGACAAAGATAAGGACAGTTTCAAAATAAAACTAGCCGACTTTAACAATAGAGTTGAGGCATTGTTCGATGTTAGTGCATGTAAATGTAAAGATATTCCACTTCGTAAATGTGATCTCGCTAAGAAGATTTCAATACTTGAACGCAAATTTTTCACCGATCAAAGAACTGTTCGGAAAATGTCGATTGGGCGTGTTGATATTAAAGTAACATCAGCAGATAAAAAGAAAATAGCAAGGAAAATGATAAAAGAAGAAAGATTGTGTAAGAAACGTTGTGAGGGATATAAAATTGGCTTGTATAGTGACAATGAAGACATACGATGGAAAAATGCACTGAACAACTCCTCAGAAAGATTATATTTAACTCATAGAGGACCCTCAATCTAGATTCTTCGGTTACACAGTTCCATTTTCTGGTAAAGCCATTGACATTGTTAACTCTATCGTCGAATACTTTTCTGAGTACAATCTTACAATGTCGTAAATAGTTTGCATTGATTGTGATGGATATCCTACAAACACAGGGAAATATAATGGTGTAATTCGCTCGCTAATAGAGAAACTTGGACCTCTGCAGTGGGTTATTTGCCGATTACATACAAATGAACTTCCATTACGGCATCTAGTGGTAAAGCTGGATGGATCTACTAGCGGACCAAAACGGATTTGTTGGACCTGTCGGTCAAAGTTTGGCAACATATCATGCATTGAAAATAGTTTAGTTTGAGCCCATAGAGTCTATTACTATATATATATACTATTACTATAGAGTCTATATATAATCGATCGTGGTGAAGAAAAGGGTTTGAGTTAGAGATGGGCGCGTGTCACGAATTTAGTCGTGTCACGACAAATCATGACGTGATCGTGAGTGAACCCATAAAAAAATCACGAAATATTCGTGAGCGTGTGTGATTAAATTTTCCTCGTGTGTGAGCGTGCGTGACTTAAATTTCTTCGTGTTACGACTTTTTTATTTTTAAATCTATGCAAAATTTAGTAATGATTTTTTTTATGTTTTTTCTACCAATTGCATACAAAATGCAACACTGACCACTTCTAATAAAGCGACAACGAATTTCTTTACGAATTTTAGTGATTAAGCGTCTCCAATGCTGAACACTTTAATTCGTGAGCACTCCTGAGTCAAAAAAACTCCATCGTGATCATGCGTGATCGTGAGTCAAAAAAATTATTTTGATCGTGAGCGCGCGTGATAAAAGAAACACATCGTTAGCGTGCGTGATAGTGAGTCAAAACCACTCACGCGCCCATTCGTAGTTTGAGTAAGTACTGACCAACAATACATTTATGATATTTGTAAAGCTGTTTCGATTGGAAAAATATTTCAAGGATTTAAAAACAGGAGTCCAGGAAAGCTCTCACATAAGAGATGTTTGACTAAAGCTAATAGAATTTTATGATTAGACTTAGCTAAAACAACTCCCATCGCAAACATTAAAAGAGTTGGCTGACATATCTGGTTCAGGATCAAGTGTAATCCAACAGCTTATAATGGAGTTCAAGACTTGTGGGAAACCATAAAGAGTTCCACTTACCTATCTGAGCAAATCGTACAATTGTACACAAATTAGAGAGATCATATAAAGGAACTGGCTTTAAGACGTATCATCAAGGATCTGTCTATAGAACAAGCCAGTAAACCACTCAGACGGTTTGAAATTCCGAAAATAAATTTAGGCGCATCATAGTATGTCGATATGATTATCAGGGTCAGAGCTATTTTTATTTCAAGTACTTAAAAAAATTTCTAAAAATGTAAAAAATTTAAAAAATTTTCAATCTTCAAGCCTAATATGCAGACTGAAGATGGCGTCGTAAAAATTAAATATTTTTAACAGAACTGTTACTAGGTCTCATACACAGTCATTGAATATACCCGTTTCGGAAAAAAAAAATGTTGACTTTTTTCACTCCACCCTAGTGTAGATATTTGATCCGAAAAGTTTATTTTTAACAGGGCTTCCATACAAACTGTGTGCTTCTTATCTGTTTGTCTGAAAAAATGAGACAAAAAAACCATTCGAAATTTGAAGATATGACTTTCGATATACTTCTATCAAATTATTTTTATCAAAAAGTTAAATTAAGTTACTTAACAAAAACTATGTCAGCAATACCGTTTGCTGTGTGTTTATATTTTTATATTTTTTTAAAAAAAGATCCAAAATATGAAATGCTTTCTCAAAAAGTTACAAAAAGATGTTTTGTTGTAAAGATAATTTAAGTTAAAAATTTAATTTTAAGCCGCCTTTCTGGCTTTAAATTTTATTATCAAAAATTATTTCAGTTTTACACAAAAATTAATTAATTGTTTCAGTCATTAAAAATAGGGTTCCCCATTTGATTTTTTTGTCGAAATTAATTTTTTAAGAAAATTCTTTTTATATTTTTTACAAATTAGCCTAGCTTTAAAAAAATTTATTTGAAAAAAATATCCAAATATTCCTTTCCAATCAAAAACTATTACTAAAAATATCTTCTCATGATCATATATTAAGGAACTTTGTGTCTTGAAAGCTTATAGCTTTGTATCTTAAAGTTAACTATAGGTTAAAGCTTAAAAGCAGTGTAGATATAGCTTTTATATACTACTTGTGAAATAGATATATGTGTTTTTATAAAATTGTCGCACTTTATGAGCTGTTTTTAAAATATTATTTTATTGTCTGAATTTTTCCGATATTTAGGGGTTGGGGGCAGTTGCCCCTTTTCCCCTCATTACGCTCATGCATACACACATGCATAATTGTTGGCTTTATCTGCTGCACATACAAAGCTTTGAACCACAATTGCTTTAGCAATGACTTTCTTTTAAGCTTTGGTCAAAAATCATAGCAGTAAAAAATTCTTAGAAATGTCGTCGCTTCTTTTGAGCCATAGTAGAGCAAAACGTTTTTAAAATAAGTGTTTTTTAGCACACACATAGCCACTGTGATGGTTTCTTTGTTTGCTTTTTTTTTTTTACTCCATTTTTTTATTGAAATGTTACAATTACGGTTGGTTTCATTTTATGAACTTTTATTAGGAGCTCTTAACTTAAATTGAGGCTTTTTCACTTCAATATATTTTTGCTTTGAAACAAAAAAAAAAATGACGTATTTTTCGATAGGAATCGGGTTGACGTTTTAATAGCGGTACGGCTTCAAAAAAAATATTAAAAAGATTTTGCAGCTTTTTCCAAGAAAAGAATTTTCGAGGGAGAAAAAAAACCACAAGAATTTAATATTTCCAGCACGCACTGAAAACAAAGTAATGACCATTATTGTACAATTCCATAGAGCTTCCCCTACTATTTACTGATGCTGCCAATTTTGACTGCCATTGGGTGTGGATAGCGCAGCGACAGTATAAAGATTTTATTATTCTTTACGTTTAAGACTTGCTTCAAAAAGCCAAGGGCAAAACGCTCATCTGGCAACACCATTTTAATAGACTGCAAAAATCCTGCGCCACACGATTTTCACTGCATCCTGCTTATTAAATATGCGAAACACGTTAAAATAGCAGTCCGGGTTGAAAAATATAAAGCACTAAAACAAAAAACCAACAACAATTTAAGAACAAATCCAAGCAAACCTACCAAGAAGTAACCAACTATAGCGGTGCTGGCTAAGTTGGCCAACAACAGTTGGTGTTGTTCTAGTGGAAGCTGCTGTGATTCTTGTTGCTGCTTATGTTGTTGTTGTGGTTTTTATGTTACACTTTGATAATTTTTTGAATTGCTAGCAAAAAGATTGATTAAATTCTTACAATTCTTTGGTAGTGCTGCCAACTATTTTTTTTTCTTTTTTTTACAAAAATTGCACTTTTTTCTTTTAAACAAAATTAAAACCTCTGCAATTTGTTGTTAATTAAATTTTCATTAAAATTTAAAATTTCTTCAAATATTTTTAATTTTAATTTCTTTAAATTTTTTTTAATATTTTTTTTAGCTAGCCACTTTTGACACTTTTAACATTTCGTGCGAAACTTTCGTGTTTATTGCAATTTTTCTTTAAGAACTGTTTGCGCGCGCCCCGCTTTGCTTAACTTCACTGTTGCTCGCTTTGTTATTAACTGAAAATCAGCGGGAAAATTTTTGCACAACAAATCTTTCTTTAAGTTGGCCAAAGAAATTGTCTTTTTTTTCTTTTTTTTGCTTGTAGCCTGCTGCAAGTTTTGGCCTTTGGTTTTTGTGCAAATTGTGGGAAAAAGCTTTATCATATTTGTAGCTTTGTCGCTTTAACAAGCGTAAAGCTTTTGCTCTTCACTCTTACTTGTGCTCTTTCTCTCTATCTGCTTTACACCCACTCTGTGTGCAAAAGCTGCGTGGGCGCCCTAGCAGCTGTTGGCTTTGTTATTAGCATTTCATAAACTTACGCAAAAGCTTTTTCTTGCTTACTATATACTATTCTCTCTTCAGGCTTTTCGCGCTCTTATCTATTTGTTAATTTTTAAACAGAGCGGTTGCGCATTTTTTTGCTATTCTTTTCAGTTCGCTTGTCACTGTGATTAGGTCACACGTTTAACAATTCTTTCTGGTATTTTTGCATATTTATTTTATTCACCACTTTTTGACTGCTTTTAAATTATTGCAGCTTATATTTGCTTAAACTTCTTGTTGATGGCTTTGGTATAGGATGAAATAAAAGCTTTATTTATTGCTATACTGCTTTTTTATTTGTTTGATTTTTTAATTGTTTTGCTTGTTTTAGCTTCTCAGCTTTAATATATGTTGCTTAGTTCAATGAAGGGTGTCCTAAAAGTCACTGATATTTTAATATTTTAATCGAATGCATTGTTTTGTTGAAATTTCTGTCAGTTTTTATTGAATTATAAAGTTGAAACATGGAGGTTATGGATGCACAGAGGAAACAAAACTAGCTGAAAAGGTATTTTTTTTTATCAAATTTCTACATGCGCCATGTAGAAATATGAAAGCTAAACGTATTTGTAGAAAAACCACTCAAGCGTGTTGAAACTAAGAAGTCGCTTGCAGTGTTGAAACTCATAAATGAACCTTATATCTCGCGTATTGAAATCCCCAACCTACACGAAATTTTAGAAAATCATAAGCTATATGCTTGTATAAAAAAGTTGTACGAAATGTGCAGCTTTCATCTGGTGTTAAAAGTAGTACGATGTTCACATCTCGCATAATAATATCACAAAGCTACACGAAATATATAAGTTTTCTCCACGAAATCTTAGAAAATTATAAATTACATGCCTATTTTTCATGTGACTTATAAATAAATAAAAAATGTATTAGCCGTATATTAATAAATGCTATGCTTTTTAATTATAAGAAAAAAATGTTTTGAATTTCTAAATTTAATGCTAAAATTTTTATTTTTTTAATGCTTAGGGGGTAGTGCAATTGCCCTCCCGTGCCCTACCCTCGCTACGCCCTTGCTACATGCTCGTGTTGCTAAGTTGCACGAAGTATGAAGCTTTATGTTATATAGAAATTTAGCTGATTGGCTGTATATGTGTGCCTGCGAAATTCTACTATTCACATTATACTATAATTCACATATGGTTTCTCATCAATTCTTTATTTAATATTCTGTTCTGTCTTTCCCCTACGATCCAAGACCAAACGTTGGTTGTATAAGGCGCACGCCTTGGTTCATGTATATATGCATGAATTACATGATTAGCTCGTACTTTTACAGGACAATGAATTTTCATTGATTTTTTTTATATCTTTACTAGCTTAAACCCGCCGCTTCGCCGGGTTTTCAAAAAGTTTTCATTCAAAAATTGATAGTGGGTAGGCTTGATTTTTCGCTACCAAAACGATTTTTTATTGTTTAAGTAATACTACAAATTATTAACCTTAAGATTGTTATATCATCTGATAGGAAATCGAAAACCTAAATTTTGGATTTATTTTTTTTTACAACAAAAACAACTTTTATCCAATTTTTTGGCTTAAACTAAAAATTTTTGAACATTTTTTAAAAAAATTTTTAAAAATATTAATACTTTGGCTTAGTAAAAATTTCAACTTATGTTTGAAGGATATTTTAACAAACAACATTTTTCAAAAAAAATTATTGAAATCCATTGCAAACTGACTGAAATATTTGCCTTCATAGCTAAAAGTGTGAATTTCAAGTCGTTTTTCTCTCATTCTCAGCTTATAATTAATACTAAAAAGATCTGGTACTAAAATTTTTCACAGTTTTCAAACTACATACATGATTTTGGTATCAAATCAAAATCCAAATTTCCAAAAAAGGAAATTTAAAAGCGTTTATTGATTTTGTTCTCGTTTAACCGAAGTGCAATTTAATCCATTAGGGCCGAAAGAAAACCATAAAAAACAGACATTTTTAGACTTGAAGCAACATTTTGGTGAAAACTATGTATGCCATTGAGCAGAACTAAGTTATTATTGCATGCTAATTTTACTTTTTTTAAAAAACTGGCACTAAAACTTTTGAAATATTATGCAGTATTTAATGAAAATTCGAGACGCATATGTTTCCATATAGTAACATTGGTTGTTAATGGGTTAAAATAAAGTATCCTATTGCACTCTCTGCTGACCTATAAATATGTGTACAAAATTTTATAAAAATCTGAGTTGTCGTTTAAACGTGATGAGTGAACATAAAAAGTGGCTACAGATTTATTAATAGTATAGAATAGATATAGATATAGATGTTCCGGTATAGATCTACAACGTATGTGTAGAAAAGCTAGATGTAGAAACATTAATTCCACATCAACATATGTATAAGAAACCTTCATGCCGCGTCTAGACCTACACTTTCTAAACGTACGTGCTGAAATGCTGCACAAACGTGATGTTTGCAAAATCCCGGTCAAAAATATCTATCAACGCTTATTTTTTATTTTAAAATAGCAAATTAAGTATTCGCATATATCAAATTAACTTAAGTTATTGCAACTTTTTCAGATTAATTTAAAGTATCAAATTTCGTTGTGATACCACTAAAAGATTTTTAAGTGGTTTCTTGACCTGCTAGAAGAACAACAAAATAAATGTACCCTTTATTCTGACGCAAATTTATCAAAGTGGTTGTGTAGTAATTCCCGACAAACAGCTTTCATAAAATAATTGAAATAAATGTTTTGGTATAATAATAATAATAAATAATGTTCATCAAGGAAGAGTAGAAGGCAAAAATATATAACAATAAATTTACAATTTAAGTTTTTGTTCGTTTATTTGCTTGTATGCTGAGTGCTTGAATTCGTATATATAAAAAAGCAACAAAAACATTGACCTTGTGTATCGCAAAATTTGAGCGAATTTTTTTTTATTGTGTCCTCCAAAACTCGCTACGTTGCTCTGACCAACAGACTCAAAATCAAAACAACAATATTTTCACTAATCAAAACAAAGGAAAGCTCATGCTTTGCGGTTATTTTTTTATTTGTGCAACTCACGCAGTGTTGCCGTTTGGTTGCAAATTTTAATACTTTTTTCTTTTAAATAATGATGGTCACTACATAAGTAAGCCTTAATTTAAACTTTGAAATATTTTTTAAAAATATTATAAATAGTAAATTAATATAAATAAGACGAAGATTATTTTTGGAGGGAATATTTATAGTTACATTTATTTTGTCGCACTAAAAAAGCATACAACAATGGTAGATCTTTTTCAATATTTATTTCTCGGGAGAAAACACTTTTGCATTTGAAATAATCCCCATTTTACTTCCGGAAAATATACCTACCTGCATTTATGCGGCATTATGATTTCTTATATTACAAGCGGTATTAAAAAATATAGAATTTTATTATTTCCTCTGTTAATAATTATATATGCGACCTCTTAAAAAATTTCGATTTCCGATTTCGGAATCCGATTTCGTTACGAAATCGTAAAGAATATCGTATGAAGGGGTTGACACGACTTCGTAACGATTTAGCAACGATTCTTAACGAAAAAGTTACGATTTCATTCAGACAGCTCGAAAGAAAGAAAATTTCACTCTGTTCGCATTCCAATATATCATACAAACAGTCGCATAACGAAATTCTACATAAATTTTTTTATACGAATAAAAACTGAAACTGTTTCGATATTTGCGTAACGAAATTGTAACGATTTCTGTAAAACAGCTCGAAATAGTTACGAATTAGTCGGAATTTCGACAAAGTCGTCAACTGTGGTTCGCTGGAAAACTGTAACTAATGAAAAACTCTTCGAATTGAAATTCATATCAAAAAATAATTGAATGAAATCGTAGCAAACGCCGAATATAACGGTAAAGATCGAAAATTGTTTTAATCTTGTTTTGCTTTCCTATGACATCTCTGCTTGCTTCAGTTTTTGGTGCTGCCATCAACTTGCTAAAGATTTTGGCGGTTCTCACAGGGTGCCTAGAAAATTTTTTTTTAATTAGATCGACTAATTTTTTTTTGATTTTTAAGTTATGTATATACTTCCAAGGCAAAACTTTATTCGTTTTTTAATGGCTTTATTTAAATATAAAAAATAATTTCATTTGGTTGGGGGGGGGGGGGAGGGGGGGTAAAAATTTGGGTAGCTGAAATCACTTACTGGTATCACATACAGTTAATGTTGTTAGTCAATGACATTAATTGTAGGTCAATGACATTGTAAAAATATTCTAGTGCTCATCAGTACCTTTTTAACGACATATTTCATTCGATGATCGGGCAATAACTACCAAAGTTATGATAAGAAAACCATTAATCAATATTAATTTAGTTTAAAAACTAAAAACTTATGTTTTTTACCTACTCATTGTTACTTATTTGTTAATAAATATTATTAAATATGCATGTTTTTCGTGCCTTTTTGTGATTTTTTTCAAAATTTTTCAGTGTTTTCATTTTTAATTACCCGAAAATCAACAAAAATTCATTTTGTTTTTGTTCTGTACTGACATTTTTTCAAATCTTCATAAAAAAGAAAATTGTACACTAATTCGTTTATGTTTATTTATCAATACTTAATATTTGAAGTGTGCATCGTGGCTGATCGAAAAACGCACTGTTATTCAAACCGTCAATTTTTGTTGACGAAGTCAATTCGATGACAACGACGGTCAATTTTTTGATATTTCGTTTTAAACTTGACGATTAAGTTTACACAAAAAAAAATTTTTTTTATCATTTCTGAGATGCTTAAATATTGAACAAATTTAAATAAAAATATCAACTTTTTCAACTCCTAAATAAATTTTTAATGGAATAAATCGATTGTAATATATTCGAAACTTTACAGTATTGATTTTAGAAGATCTGCTAAGCATAAAAATTTATAAAATTCCCACATCCAGCTCCATCTCTTAATGGCCTCCGGGAGTTTTTCGATGAAAAATGACACCATTTTTTTTTAATTCTGTTTTATTTCAGACCAACATTTTTTATATTATTAAAGAATAACTATTGACGATTTATCCCTGACATTTTTGTCCAAAAATATTCGTCGATAAGTTAGAAAAGTGCAATGCCACGAAGGGCCTTAAATTTGTGGTCAGCAAGATATCTGTAGACTGGTTGACCTAAAAAAAAATTTTGTTTTCGGTTTATTAAAGAGTATGAAAAATATTAATTTTTGTCAAAATGGCGGACGTAAAACAAAAATTTTCATTTTTTGTCCTCAAAATTAAGGTCGTCTTAGGTTATTAATCAAAAAGTATGTATAAAAAAAAAAATCGAACGATTAAGCGAACCATGATCTTTACTAAATCGAAAAAATTTTGTTTTTTTTTTTCAGATGAATCAGTCTGCAGATATCTTGCTCACCACAAATTTTTAAGGTCTTTTTCGGCTTTTCTTCCTTATCGACGAATATTTTTCAACCAAAATTTCAGGGATAAATCTTCAATAGTTATACTTTAATAACGTAATAACGTAAAAATTTTGGTCTAATATGAAAAAAAGCTTCAAAAAATTTGTTTAAAACAGGGCCTTTTTTTCTTCGAAAAACTTCAGGAAGTCTTTAATAAAAACTGATTTGTTGTTTTTATATTTGTAAGTTAACTTTTTATAGTTTTTAGAAATTTATTTGTATTTGTTGCTTGCGAACATTTGAATTTAATACGATGCTTACTTTCTTTCTAAGGTGGATACTTTTGGATACATTTTGGACACTTTCATAGATACCTTTTTTATAAATGTCGCGGCAACACTGGGCACGCGTTGTTTTCTTCTTTAATATTATTGTTTTGTTTTTTGTTTACGAAAGATTCTCTCACTGATTCTTAGCAAATGTTGCTCAGTTTTAAAGAGCAAAAGAAGCAATGAAATAAAGCTCTTTTACTCTTTCTTGCTGTCTCTCGATTGTGGGTGGTTTTTGTGGCTTTGTTGCCCTGGTTGTTGTCTTAAGAGTGTGACAAATTATAATACATTTAGATATGAAAATTATTGTTGTAAATGTCATCGACCAGTAATTGGTATTATTTGGAAATTGTACAAAACAATATTAAAAAGGACTTTTATTAAATTATCTTTTACAAATAAGAGAAAAATTAGGCAGCTTTTTATTGTGAGAACCACTCACAATTTTAGTCTCAACATTACTTAAGCTTCAACAAGTTGTTTTATTTTGTCGCTGGAATCACATTTTTTCGTTTACACATTTGTAAGATTTACATTTTCAACTAATTTCATTCCTCAATTTTATCTTTTATTATGTTTATTTATTTCAACATTTGCTGATATATGTGTATGTATATATTTTTACCGGTGCTTGGGTTTTGTTTTCTTATTTATGAATTTAACAGCTGTTTTTTGTTTATTTGTTTGTTTGTTTTTGGTGTTATTTTTGGAATTTTAATAATTTTTTCCGCTGAATTGTGTGAAGTCAATGAATTTGTTTGTAATTAATTTTTTTTTATTATTTTGAGCAGCTTTTCTGTTCGTGCAAATTTAAAAATATGTTAAACATTAATTCTGTTATTATATGCAAAAAATTTTAATTTTTGCTCTATATAATTGGGTTTTTTTATTTTTGTTGACTTTTAATTACCTGAAATTTCAAGCGAAAATTTCGTAATCAACTTTCATTTTGTTTTTTAACGAATACCATTAAATTTGAATAAGTAAAATTATTAACCTTACTCATAGATAAAAGTGATTTGTTGCTTTTTTATTTTTATCGTTCGTCTTTCACACTTATCCGACTGAACGTATCAACTAAATAATTTTAAATATAATAAAATTAGGAACCGAAAATAATTCATACTCTATATTTCACAACAGAAAAAGTTGGACAATTTTAACCCAAAAAATTATTCGTTATAAATAATTTTTTTTTTTTAAGAATACTTTTTTTTTTTGGTGCCGCATACTTATAAGTTATTAATTTATAAGTTATAAGGTTGACTTATAAGTTATTTTCTGAAATGAAATTTCTTCGTTTATTAGTGTGGAAAATCATGAAAAAGCCGACATTTTGTTTTGGGATGGACTCTTTGGGAGGAGAGTCTTTAAGAGAACTGGAAATGGAAGAGTCTTCTGATGAAGATGTAAATGACGTTCAATCACCTTAAAGATTGAAGTAACCAAAAATATGTATCACCCATTTTATGGCAACTAGCTTGCATTGTCCATGCAACACCATCAACTCAAGTTACTGTGGAGGTGTCTTTCTCAGCTTTAAAGCTTATTTTAATTGATCCCCGATGCAATATTGCAGAAGAGACTTTGAAATAAATAATGTTTGTAAAGTTGAATTGAAATCATAAAAAAGGTAAAACCGAAACTTTTTATTGATATTTCACACCAATATCCGAAAGAATTTAATTTCAGAAAGGAACTGTTATATAAAAGTGATGTGGCGACTAAAAAAAAATTTCTTAAAAATAACAGTTACACCGGCGATCAAAACTGAGAGGATGTTTTACTAATTCAGCATTCATTAGCCTGCCAATTCTTTAATATTAAACAAAAATTATTAAAAATTTCACCATTTATACTCTAAAGTGTTTACAACAAAACTCTGTTTTTAGAACAATTCATGTAAAACTAAATCAAAAATTACTACAACAAAACTTTAAAATGCGGCATTCACTCAGTTTTTCACTTTTCGATCTGCATCAAAAGAGCACTTGTTTGTGTTCATTATAACGGTTATTTTTATGAGTAGTCGCCTCTGATAATAGATCAGTTATCGCTTTTAACATATTGAGTCATTTTTTATTTATGTTAAAAAAATTCTGTGAGGAGTAAACTCAAATTTTTCGAAAAATGAAAGAAGTTTCAAGTGATATCGAAAACAGTGTTGTTGCGATAAGAAAGAATGGGTTTTCATATTGGAAAATTTGAATAAAACTCAAAATAAGTCAACAAGTTTTTGCTGTGAAAAAACGAAAGCAAGTTGCTCTACACCTAACCTTGGTGGTCGGCCAAAACTACTGTCGAACTCAGATGCATGTCCTATGGCACAAAGAATGATTGCGAAACACCATATTTGCATCAACAGCCTGCCGGACTTTGCACAGAATTAGGCTTTCAGTCGGCAATAAAAAAGAAAATGTAAAGGCAAAGTTGAAGTTCAGCAGAACCTATAGGAATTGGACAGTGGAGAACTGGAAACGTGTCATATGGTCTGATGACACAAAAATGAACCATTTACAGTCGGATGGTTAACAATATTAGTGGGCACGTGAAAATGAAAGAATAAAAAACACCATGTGAAGCAAACCGTAAGACATGATGGTGGCAGCTTGATGGTATGGGGTTGCTTTACGTGGTGGCATGTTGGGCCTCTTGTGAAAATTTATGGTATAATGAAGAAGGAAGACTACCTTGATATTTTCAAAATCCATTTACCGGAATTTTTGGACTTGTGCACGTATCCAGAAGAGGAAATAGTAGTCCAATAGGATGGAGACCCAAATCGCTACCTTAATATAGAAAGGCCCTATCTCAAAAGGCCCTAAGTCAATAGGAGAAGGAGAAAACTTAATAAAAAATGAAGTTCTGTAGTTTCGAATTTTTTGTAAACAAATTTTTTTATTAAAAACTATGAGTAATGTAGCGATGTTACAATTCTTTTTACTGTAGAAATTGCAGAACTTTGTTTTTTATGAAGTTTTTTTCTTCTATAATGTAAAAAAAATTGAGTTAGGGCCTTTCTATATTAAGGTAACGAAATACACATCCAAAATTGTCAAAAAATGGTTATCAGAGCAAACTTTCCAGTAACTGAAGTGACCAGCACAAAGCTCTGGTCCGAACCCCATTGAAAATTTCTGTACTATAGTGAAAAGGCGTTTGGGTATGTACAAAAGAGCTGCCGAAAATATGATGGAGTTATTACGTCGGAAAAAGGGATCATTGAAAATTTCGTCGAAAATATACCAAGGCGCATTCAAGGAGTCATAAAAAATAAAGGGCTTTGGACAAAGTACTCTCATTAGTCTACATACTGGTGTTCTTTTGAAGCTGGTCGAAAAGTGAAAAACTGAGTGATTGCCGCATTTTTAACTTTTGTTGTTGTAATTTTTGATTTTGTTTTACATGAATTGTTTTGGAAACAGGGTTTTGTTGTTAACACTTTAGAGAATAAATGGTGAAATTTTTATTAATTTTTGTTTAATATTAAAGAATCAATTTAATATTAATGAATGCTGAATTACGAAACATCCACTCAGTTTTGATCGCCAGTGTAACAGTACGTTCAAAAAGTCCATAGGATGACACTTAGATGGCGTTACTAGATTTTTTCCATATGATTTTTTATTTAAAACTAACCTTCAAACAATACGTATAAAAATTTGACAACAATCTGAGAATTGATTCGTGAGTTATAGCATTTTGTGTGCAACTATTGTTTTTGGGGGAACAAAATGGAAAAAAGTTAATTTCGAGTTTTGATAAAGCATTGATTTTTGGTGAAAAAAAATTCAGAGGAAACCAAACAATGGCTTGATAACCATTATTGGGACTCTGCTCCATCGAGACAAATGGTAGAAAAGTGGATTGCTGAATTTAAATGGGTCGTACCAGCACAAATGATGCAGAGCGCAGTGGACGCCTAAATCAGACTGTTATTCCACAAAACATCAAAAAAATCCACAAATTGGTTATGAACGATCGCAAATTGAAGGTGCACGAGCTGGCTGACATTGTAAAGATATCAGACGGTAGTGTTTTTACCATTTTTAACGAACATTTGGTTATGCGAAAGCTCTGTGCAAAGTGGGTGCCGCGTGAGCTCACAGTCGACCAAAAACAACAACGAATTGATGTTTCAGAGGAGTGTTTGGCGCTGTTAAACCGCAATAAAATCGAATTCTATCGTCGATATGTGACAATGGATGAAACATAGCTTCACTATTATACACCAGAATCCAAAAAACAGTCAGCTGATTGGACAGCAGTCGACGAACCGAATCCAAACCGAGTAAAGACCCAACAGTCGGCTTGTAAGGTGATGGCGTCTGTATTTTGGGGTGCGAAAGGAATAATATTCATCGACTATCTCCAAAAAGGAACCACCATCAACAGCGAGTATTACTGTGGAAATCGCCAAGAAACGGCCATATTTCCGAAAAAAAAGTGTTTTTTCAACAAGGCAATGCACCGTGTCACAAATCGATGAAAACGATGGCAAAATTAAATGAATTGGGCTTCGAATTGCTTACCCACCCACCGTATTCTCCAGATTTAGCCCCCACCGACTTTTTCCTGTTTTCAGTTCTCAAGAGAATGCTTGCTGGAAAGATATTCAAGTCCAATGATGAAGTAATCGCTGAAACTGAGGCCTATTTTGACGAGAAAGAGAAATCGTACTATAAAAGTGGTATCGAAAAGTTAGATAATCGCTGTACTTGTATCGCTCTCGAAGGCAACTATGTTGAATAATTGGTTGAATTAAATGATTGACCTGTTATGTACCTGAATAGAAGACGTTTTCAAAAAGCTATTGTAAATTTTGAAAATTTTCATGAAAGAGTTCATTATGCATTTTCAGCCCTAATTCTGATAACTACAAATTTACAAAAAAATCTACTGTGTTCAAATTTTAAGTATTTATTCTGAACACTGATTATAAAAGGATTCGCATAAAAATTTGCAATATTAAAAATCATTTTTCTAATTTTTCTTATGTTGTTCAATATTACAAATTTTTATACGAATCCTTGTGGCGGCCGTGGCATACCGGTTGAAGTGCGTGGCATGTATGCAATAAAACCCAGGTTCAAATCCCATCTGACACAGAATGTTTTGTCTGCCAACCTCAGAGCACTGCCATGTTAAGCTTCTTGAGAACATAAGCCGTTTGGAGTCGACATACAACTTGTAGGTCCAGTTCTCGATCATTTCCCTCAGATTCGCCAAAGAATCGCTTGGAAGTTGAGACAATCGCCAGCGAACTCATTTGAGTGTCATTCGGGCATCGCCGACTGTAAGCAGCTGAGGCCATAAAAGTGATTCGCCGGAAAGATTCGTAAACGAATCACTTGAAGAGTTCGTAAGCGATTCGCTAAGAAAATTCGTGAACAAACGTCGAGGGGTGCCTTAAAAAATTCGCTGGGAAGAATCGCAAATGAATCGCTTACAAAGGTCCATAGCGATTCGCAAATAGAAGAGTTGCGAAAGTTTTGGCGAAGAAGATCTTAAGCGACTCGCTAGGAAGAGTTGCAAACGAATTCGGAAAAACGGGTCCTCAGCGATATGTTGCGAAGCATCGTTTTTGAACGTTAAAAATTGTTTTATTTAATTAAAAAATTAAAACGCATCGTTGCTTCTGAACGATTAGAAAACATTTGACAATTTTTTGACAACTTTTGTCATTTGACAAGTTCCAAAAGTTTTGATTCAATTTAACGGTTTTTAAAAGTCCATCTTCCAACGATCTTCGGAATAAGCGAAAAGATTTTCCAAAATTCAAAAGCCCATTCATCGCAATTGTGATTTAAAAGCGATTCATCTTTCAACCATCCGCCGGTATAAGCGAATGAAAATCTGAAAATTTTTCTTGTAACGCGCATTCATCGCTTGGACGATCGAAAAGTATTCCATCTTCTGAACAACCCTTGGGCGAATCGCAAGTGCATCGCAAAACCAGCTTCTCTTTCAATTGTCTTCCAAATGTTTGCAGGGTTTTATTCAAACATTTAACACCACGTACAACACAAGTGATTATAAGAAGCTCGGTCAAAGTCCTTTCAAGGGGGTCTTCACAGGCTAAGGCACCCATTGTAGTCAGCGCTACGCGGCACTGTACGCACTGTTTTATCATTCAATTCAACAAAAAATTATAAAAACAAAATCGCAAATTTAAAATTGGCAAGAACAAATCCTGCACGTCCATTCATGTGCACAACGCTAGTTCGATGTTAATCTCTGTAAATGCAACGCTTCAGCAGATTGTTACACGAAACTTTATTAGTAACAACTGTGATGACAACAACAACAACATAGACCACAACAAAAAACATTCATCCATACAACAAAGCCCTCCGTATCAACCCAAGTATTTTTCTGCAGGCACGAATTAAATTACGTTTATGCAGAAAATGAGTTCCTTCTATCATGAGAAAGTCACACATTAGATTTTATATCAGTCTCTCTCTCTCTCTTTCTAACTATATTTCGCTCTTTCTTTCTGCTTCTCTCAAACACTTGTCCATTAATGCATTCAACTCGTGGCGCGTCGTTTGATGCACTTCGTGCGCAATTAATTATAATTTTATGCTTGCAGAAAATGTTGGCATTGACTGGTAGCTGCTTATATTGTAAAATATTTTGGCGGAAAGAAATTTTGTTTTGATTTATTTGGCATTTTATTGAGCATATTTTAATTATTTGTTTGTAACTATTTACAACAATACTAAAATTGTACGAAATAAAATTGAAAATTAGCAAAATTTTCTCTTGAATTATTTTAAATCGTTTCTTTTGCCGTCTTTAGGCCCACTTAGCCAAAAAGTACATCAGAGCCACTGTTTTGCAACATTAAAAAAATAACGCCCCAAATATATAGCTTTAATTAAGCTTATCATCTTCCACACACGCCTGCCACCTCAACTTTGAACCATCTTTTAAATTATAATGAACACATTGTCACATATTCTGCTTTTCACACAGCTTCGATTTAAATTAAATTAAATTCTTTTTCATGCGAACTCTGGTGAGCTAGCTCCATTTATTTTTATCTAGCTTAAGCCAACAAAACACTATACAACAATTTTCAAACTTTTTGCAAAATTACATATTTTCATTAATGGATTTTGGTAGAGAATACAAAAAGATTACACGTGCATCGGCGTTCGAGATCTTAAAGTTTGAGAAATTTTTAATATGAATTTTTTACACTCAATTAACCAATTTACTAACATATAGTAGAGTAAAAAAACCTCTCAATATAAGTATGACTTCGTCATATTAAATATCATTTAAAAAGCCAGATTAAAGGGCTTGTAGAAACTTGTTTTGTTGCCACAAAATCCTCTATCCTGACATGAAGTCATTGCACATTACGTTATTTTACTCGTAAGAAGTGAGTAAGATTTACGTAGGTTAGAATTATAGGGTTAAATGTGTTTCAACAACACCCATAGGTGCCCCATTGCAAATGGTACATGCCATAGTTGTCAGAAGGAAGATTACATGGACCATAGTGACCACATTCCCTTCATATAAATCTCCAGTTACCAATGGAATTGTGCCGTGGACAACTTTGACATACCCACCCGAATATAATGCCTGCTCCAGACCACTTTATCTGGTTGCTAACAGTTAAATTACACTTCTATCTGTTGCAGAGAGGCTAAAGTAGTTTTCATATCCAAGGCAGGAAAAGCTTTTCAGCCAGTCCTAAAAACTTCAGGCCGATCAGCCTATCTTTTTTCATATTAAAAACGCTGGATAAAGTTTATTGACGTTAATTAAAGTTTATCTGAGGTAAACCATCCACCCTTCGAAAGTCTCAAGTGCTCAACATACGTACAGCAAGAGCAAATCAATGGACACTGCCCTATATTCCCTGGTTTCGACTATTGAAAGGTCACTCTCAGGTAAGGAGTTTACGTTAGTACACCCAAAAAAGAGAGTGTTTTTCATAAGCAATAAGTGACGGAAACATTTAAATCTTGGAATAATATTCCTGTCAATCTATCATCAGTGTTTATGACAAACAGTAAAAATGTTCTTTGTTGCTTACTTCAACTGAAATCATTTCATATAATCAATTAATTTGCGCGCCAAAAATTGCTTCGGGAGCCCTGCGGTCTAATGCCATGGTTATGCTAGGCAAACATGCTTGGTAAATTATGCATTTGCGGAAAAAATCATAAACCATCTATTTCAATGTTAAATTTGGTGAAGAATCTGATTCTGGACTTGGAATTACCGAATTATTTAGTCCTGTGCCACCAAACTCACTGTAAAACTGCGATTTTTCGATTATTTCTTTACTATTTTTTCCATGCTTACCCATTAAGTTGACCCTAATAAATTTTCAAAAACTTTTTATGCAATATGAAAAGGCCATTTTGTGTACGCAGTAACTAAAATAAACTAGTTTTTGAAAAATCATCAGGATCGAGCTAATGGGTATGCATGAAAAAAATGGATAAATTAAAATTAAAAACTTTGTTATAAGTTTTATTAAAACTTCGCCCAAGCTGAGGTTCGAACCATGGCTTTGAATATGGCAGTCAAACAAAAATTAGGAATCAAAACGTCTTTATGAATTGCGCATGGTTTTGTTGTTGTTTAAAAGTGTTGATGAATTTGCGTGACGTCATTACCTCTTTTGTTAATTTATAAAGGGTGGTTAAATTTTAAGGGCCGATGTTGAATGTGAACCACACCTAAACGTCAAGTTTTTTTCTGCATTTCATTTGACATTTCTCAATTTCAGACTAACTCAATTTGAACCATGGAAAGGCGCATAAACATATTAACTGACGGCACTTAGCTCAAAGAGCTTGTGGGTGGGATTCTTTTCCACGGACCTGAGGGTAGATACCTCCTTGCGACTACCCGAGCATTGCAGCGATTACCAAGCGAAGGCTTTGGCCATCAAGGAAACAAAACAGTACCTCAACCAGCTGGGCACCTCGGAAAATGCTGTTACATTTTTTCAGACAATCAAGCGACATTAAAAAGCATTATGCTCCTCCACCAAAACTCTAAATCCCTTGCTGCATGCCGCAAATCTCTCGACCGAGATAGCTGAGCAACTCAGGATTCACCTTATATGGGTGCTCGGGCACCGTGACATAGAAGGCAATTGCAAAGCTGACCAACTGGCTAGGAGGGGTACGACCACCGCTATCCTTCCGAGAAAGGATAGGGTAGGTATAGCCTGAGCCACTTCTAAACTCCAATGCAGGCGAAACACACTACGCCAGGCTAACGACGGGTGGGATAACCTGGTTACCTGTACCACAGCCATATTGACCTAGCCTTCCTACAAAAACAAACGTACCTCCTCCCTACTTGGACTAAGAAGGTCAAATCTCTCTGTTCTGGTATTGGTGCTCACCGGACACTGCTTGATAGGAACGCATGCTCTTCGTCTAGGCTTTGAAGCTTATGTTTTTTTGCAGAAGCTGAAATATGCTGAGGAGGTAGAAACTGTACAACACTTTTTCTGTCACTGCCCCACCCTAAGTAGAAGGAGACTAAACACCATTAGCCGACCCTTCCTTCATTCCCTCGCTTCAATCTCTATGTAAGATAGATCCAAATAAAATCAACAGATTCATCAAATCCATAGATTGATTTAACGGAGTCAGGACTTCTTTAACAACAGGTTGAGATAACATGGTACCACAATGGGCCTTTATTGGCCTAAGTGCGCGAGAGGGGTAGTCACCTTACCCAAGTGTGTTTTGCGATTTTAACAATGAATAAAAATATCGAACTAAGAACTAAGAACTAATGAAATGTTGTGTACAGAATCGCTGAAAATGTTACAGAAAGCTTACAGAAGATCGACTTTATCAAAAACACCTGCGTTTGAGTAGTACAGAGCATTCAAAAGCGGTCGAAATGTTGTGAAAGATTTGCCTCGCTCTGGTTTGGACATTGTTTGAAAATGAATTGTTTGGATATGCAACGCAGTGCCGCTCGACTAGTGCATGCTGAAGCCCTGGGGCCGAATCGCCGCTTCTATGAACTTACAACTCGTCACGGAATTGTCTTCAACTCGTTGTCTCAACTTACGTGACGAGTTGTATGTTCACGGAAGTGATGATTCGGCCCCTGAATTAACTTTATGAAAGCAAGCAGTAGCGGTCAGAAATTTCGATACTTTTAAAAAATTGTTGCTGATATCTTTTAGTGGATGTTTTACCTTTTGAAATGATCCCCTTTTTTTCTATTCGCAATCAAATTATTTTTTGTCTATAGGTCGATCCACTGTACGTTGGTGCAAACTCACGCTAGTGTAACATCTAAGATAACTTTGATATAGTGTGTAATTTAAGAGTTCACCCTGTGTAGCACAACTTTTAATTTTATTGCTTTAGAAAGCATTTTGTAATGTATTGATTCCTCTGAAAAGTTTTTCAAATAAATTTTACGTTTTTACTGAATTTAAGCTAGCTGTTCTTTTTTCAATTTCATTGAAAAATTTAACCTATAAAAGTAATTTCCGTACGACTACTCTCGTATAGTATGCTGTGTGAATGTGTCAGGTTTTGCATGTTGTAGCTGTATGTTAAATTTAATTAATCCACATACATGTACAAACACAGTTTAATGAAAATTTAATTAAAATTTAATCTACACAAGTATGTGTGAGTTTCTGTATTTTTGTCTTATGAATAATTAAAAATATTATAATTTTCATGAACACATGGCTTTAATGTTTGGCGGAAATGTTGTTTTTTTTTCAAATATTTTGTGGAATGTTTGGGGGTGTGTCTACCAAATAGTTGTATATGTGTTTGAGCAGCTTTTATAAAATTTAACGCTGATTTGAGTGCTAGAAAATTTAAGATTTTTCAAAATTTTCGTAAATTTCTTTTAATGCAATTACGAGGTGGATGCTTGAAATAATTGAAATAAGAAAACATTTTTTTTTTATTTCAACTTAACTTTATAAAGGCAGTTGAACAATTTTCTAACTTTTTTATTCCGTCCGAAAAGTAGTCCTTTGAAAGCTCGCCAAAATAGGCCTCAGTTTCAGTTATGAGTTTCTCATTTGAGTAAAATCGCTTAACTGTGAGCTATCAGTTCAGGTTTTGAAACAGATAGACTCACTGGAGGCCAGACCTGGCTAATACGGTTTCTGAGGAACCAGTTCAAACCCGATTTCTTACAATTTTGCTTGCGCAACTAAGGACGAATGAGTTGGCGAATTAAAGTAATAATAGATAAAATCTTTTTTCTTCTTCAAATGTGGCCGGTTTTCTACGATTTCAATTTTTAAACGACAAAATAATGATGAATAATATGCGCCAGTTATAGTTTTACATTTATCAAAAGAATACGGTCTCAAACGAGACCATAACCTTTTTGGTCCATTGTTGCGTTATTTGATGCCTGTCAATTGTTTTGACTGTTGCATGAACTCTGGTGTATAGAAATGGGTTCATGTTTCATCCCTGTTTATGGATCGGCGCAAAAACTTCTTTGGATTTAGCGCAAACATTGCCAAATTATGCTGGGAAGTTGTAAACAAGTTCATTATTGGTGCACTGTGCGCAAACACGGTACCCATCGCGTGCAGTGCTTCTGCATACCAATAATATAATGATGTTATCCAACACACTGTCATACGACATCTTTGCAATCTTAGCTATTCGTTCAACATAATACATGTAATGGATTTTTTTCGACGTTTCCTGCTGTACCGACGCGCAGTTCTTTGAGCTCATAAAAATTTGGAAATAAATATAAGGAGTACTCCTATGAAAATTAAATTTTGTATGCTTTGTTAATTTTAGCTATCTAAGAAAAATACCAAAAATGGTTGAAATCAGTCAGTACTGAAGGGACCTCCCTTAGACTTACACTAAATTTTTATATAATTTTGTATGCGAGGTAGACACAAAAATTTACTGATCTTAACAGAACTTGGTCAGAAAGTTTAGAATATAAAGTAATAAGTGTATACTTAAAATTATATATTTCGCCTTCACTAACATATAGTAAGAATTGATTAAGAAAATAACAACAGTCATAAACAACAATTAAATATAACTTAACACTATAATTATAAACAAGATTATATTATAAACAAGTTATAAAAACAATTAATAAATGAATTAATGTAATATGATACTTTAGATTAATAAAGATAAAGAACAGAAAAAAAATATAAGGTAATAGAGACTACAAGAAATATTTAAAAATTTCTTGCTTAAAGTTGCGTTTGTTTGAGATCATCTTGATTCTTAACAGCGAATTCTCTATTCTAATGGCATTGACAAGCATATTTAAAATCAAATTTTGCAAAAAGGCGGAACAAAGCGGAATTTATATTTTCATAGCCTTTAAGTTAAAGGTCCAAGGTTACCAATTAAAAAAAAAAATTCGTTAATAATTTTCATGGTATAAGTAAATGTCAATCCTAATTTGCAAAATTTGTCTTTTATTGTAGTTTTTTGTTTTTGTTTTTTAAAAATTCACCAAAAATATTTTTATATTTTTTTTCCAAAAATTCTAAAAACCAAAAATGAAACGAGTCTTTTCTTTTAAAGATTATTTATAGTTTTGATTAGAAATGTATGCTTAGAAGACTTTCCTCCCCTGCCCTTCCCTCGCTACGCCCATGTATATGCATATATTTTTATATATGTATAATATATACACGTATATACATATACATAGCAGGGGGGAAACTGCCCTCCCCTACCGTACCCCCTCGCTACGTCCATGTATATGTATGTTCATATATGTATAATATGAACATGTATTCGGATGAACGGCTTAGCAGTTTTTCGACGTTTTTAAAATATTTGTACTTCAGTGCCCTCTGGTGTTCAAGATAGAACAGAGTATATAAGTCATAAAAACTCATCGTTTCCGAAAAGAACGAAAGAACAGAGTAGATAAATCATAAAAAATCATCGTATCCGAGAACCTCTATACACAAATTTTCATGCAAATCAGAGGAACGATTTCGGAGATAAGCTAAAAAAAAAGAATGCCTGGAACCCTATCGCAGCGCCCCCTGCTGGGTCCAACTTTTTTTACTGAATAAAAAGTAGCCTATATATTGACAGGGGGTATAAGGAACCTAGATGTCAAGTTTCATTTAAATCCATCCAGTGGTTTTTGCGTGATGCTCTAACAGACAGACGGACAAACATACAGACAAAAATTTTAAAAATGCAATTTTTGGACTCAGCGTCGTCCAAAATCTCCATCGCAAAAAGAATTTCAAAAAATATTTCAGGTACAGATTTTTTTTTTAACAATTTTATATATGTATATAGATTTCACAGATCTATCACAAAAACCATAAATACATTGTTAATACCCCTATTATAGACCTATTAATAAATACTATATTTGTTTATTTTTATTCATTATCAAAGATAAATAAGGCGCGCCACAAATAAATGCTTCCCAAAATTGGGTCAATATTAAACCAATGCACCAATAGCGAAACCTTGACTCCAATTTGACTCCAACTCTTGTCTAATCTGTTGCTATGCGCATCAAACCATATCAAAAACATGAAATATAATCAAATTATATCGAAATTGTTTTGTTTGTATCAATTTACTAATTAATTCATTGCCTGAAACATGCAAAGCACATTTCCGCATTTCCAAACATGTGCTGCATAACTAGACCCAGTTGTAAATCTGTTTGCGTTAATATTCAGATTCTTATACCCGCACGCATAGTGCGTAAGGGGTTTTTGACTTCATCACTCCATTTGTAAAGCCTATAAGGAGGCTTGACAGATATACCACATATACAAATATAGTTTAGTTTTTCACCAAGATAACCCAATAACTCTTCAATTACTCTATGCTGAAATATTCATTTTGAAAAAAAAAAAAATTTATAACGATTTTACGAAATAACGAAGTTGCGCGTCTTGAGAATAAATTAAACTGGTGAAATTTTTGGTGAAGTAATGGATAAGTCTTTTGCTACTGAGCATATTCAGAAATGTATTATATATATATATCGCCCATTTCACGTTGAAGTGTGAACATCTTGGATTTGGCTTGATTTTTTTTTCGAATTGGTTTGTTATTTAGAAAACCAAATTCGAAGTTTTAAATTTTCCAAATCATTTTTCACGGCCAAAATTGGGTCTATTTTGAGACAATGTAGCTCCGTCAATTTAAATCCGATTTTCTTAAATAGGCTAGCATTTTAGAGGTTTTGGAAAAGCCTCTTTATCATCTTTAAAATCAAAGTCGGCAAGTTTATCTAGTCTTCCCAAATAATTTGGCTGAAAAATCCACCATTTCTAAGGAGAATTAATGAAATAGTCTTTTTATCGTATTAAACAATACTTACGAGGCCTGTGATAAGCAATGAGAAAAAGAGAGAGAGAGATCAGCAACAGTACTTGTTGAACGAATATTTTTAATGACTTTTTCTTACAGAAAATCACAATTCGCAAAATTTCCTAGGAAAATTTTTATTATATTTAATAATAACTTTAATGATTTTACCAGAAACTAGAGAAAAAAGTGTAATTTTTTTGTAAATAATACAGACCTATTCTGGCAAATTAACAATAGTAAACCAGTATTTTTCATATTTCTATGTGTTTGTTGTAATTTTTTGATTTCAAAACAATCTATGTGTTTCTATGTGTATGTGTATGTATTCTATGTGTTTGTTGTAATTTTTTGATTTCAAAACAAGATTTGAAGCTCAAAAAACAAAATTTGGCAAAGAATTGTCAAAAGGTATATGAAAAGCAGCTGATAATTTTTATCGAAATTTATTATTTTTGAGCTTCAAATTTTGTTTTGAAATCAAAATATTACAACAAACACATAGAAATATGAAAAATACTGGTTTACTATTATTAATTTGCCAGAATAGGTCTGTTAATTTTGAATTTGGTTAACTTTTGAACGAGTAAATTTATCAAAAAAATTATTGAGGACATTGTTGTAGAGCGTTCAATTTCCTATAAGATACATTTCAAGAATAAGAAGTTGAAAAATTGAAAGAAGTTAAATAGACTTTTTTGAATCACCCTAATATGCATACAATTTTAGCCTCCACTGTACCATATAGCCTCAGGTTTGTGAGAAATTTTGCGTACCTCTGACATACAAAAGACTTAAAGACTCTTTGTAACAACAAGAACCGGGCATGGAAGATACACGTCTGTAGCTTAGGCTCAAATTACCTAAAAGCTAAAAACAGTTTGATTCTAGAATATGAAAATCAGTCAGCTACATTATGTAGCGAATATTTTGACAATCTTTATTTGGCCTAAAAATATGTAATAAAGTATAAATTATAAAGTATAAATTAATTAGTATGTAATTAACTAATTTCACTACAGTTACGATGAGAATATTCCCAGTGGGCAAAAACAGGGCTTCGAACCGCTACTAGCAGGGCTTCTAATGGATTTCGTAGTCCTTCCACACTCATATCCAAGCCCATACACTTTTTTATATGAAATGGCCAAATTTTCCATGCCTTCTGCTCTCTCTGCTTTTAAAGAGGCCTGCTATAAGCTCCTTTAGAATGGCTTAAAGAAGAGGTTAACCAAAACAATTAAAAAATATTTATTTTTTATTTGATTTTATGTATTTATACTGTGATTTTATTTAGTTTACATATTTTTGTTATATAAGAATATTTCTAAGTCATGAAGTTGATTATTATTCAGTATTTTTGAATTAATATGTATTTCAACTTTAACCGAAAACGTAACCCTGAAATATAAGCAGAACCAGTTTTTTGTAGGAAAAATATTGTTGTACTGCCCTGGGTAGCGAAAAATTAGAGGCCTAGCTTCATTGCCTATTGGGTTGTTCAATGATCCAAAGAAATTTTTGGGGGTTCATAAACATATCCGATGGATGCTCTTCTACAATCAAAACTCTTGATGGATTTAGAAACGATTTCGTCATAATTTGTGGCCTATTTGTCAATCTGTTTTAAAGAATCATTCTCTTTAGATTCTTTTAATTCTAATGGAGAGTACTTTGAATCTATAATAATCAATATAATCTAAGTATATTGGATCTCAATCACTTTTTTTTTTGTTATCTTTACTTTTAAAAAAAAAAATCATTTATACGGTATTTTATAAAAAAAAGTTGATGGGCTGATGTCAATAACTACACCGAGAAAAAGCTTATGTTAAATTGAAAAAAAAACCTAGTATAATTTATAAGATGGCTTTGGCAGTTTTCAGCCACCCAAGTACTTTATCAAAACGCCTAAGTTTTACATGTTGTCTTGTCAATTTTTATTGAGTGATAAATTAACCAAGTATTTGGTAGTTTTGTATACACTATTTAAAAAAAAAATTGTTTTTTTGTGGTCACACCAACCGATACCACTGTATATGAAGCTATGCTGCAGCTATCAACAAAATACTGCGACATACTGCATCTGTTAATACAGCATCTGCACATATGTGAATCAAATATTTTTTTTTGGCAGGGTATCAGGCATGTGCTTTCAAAGCAATGTATTAAATAATAAATTGCTTAGGTGAATTAACGTAGGTGCAGTTATGTCAGCAAACAGCAGCAAGGCTGCTTGGATCAGTTGGTAGAGCGATGGACTGGCACCTGGCACCAAAAGTTCCAGGGTTCGATTCCGCACGGCAGGCAAAAAAATTTTTTTTTTATTTGTTTCTTTTCTACTGGTGTGTAATGTAATAAAATCTACTGGTGTGAATATTAACGCGTTTTTTAAAATTTACTTTAGGTTATTTTAGTGGTTTATAAAAACCAATAAAAGTGGTTTTTTTACAAAAGAAAAAACCATTAAATTATCAAAGCTATCCTTCTCTGGTGTGTCTAATGACTCAGCTGTGTTTTTTTTTTTTTTTTTTTTTTGCAGAAAATAGCTCAAAACTATGCTCATGCCATCCATGCTAGTTGTTTTTTTCATTTTGTATTTTTGGATTTTGGGCTTAGGTGAATCGAATATTTTTTTTTTTTGACAAGGTATCGAAGTATGTGCTTTCAAATCAATGTATTGAACAAAGTAAGCATAGGTTTACAATTCCCATACAATTCTCCTTACCCAAGCCGACTTAGGTGATTTACCTATTGTTTTTTTTCTCGGTGTACATACCTATCGCTAAGCTCTCATCGCTTCCAAAATTTTGAGCGGATCGCGTCGGCACGGTTTTGTTAATGGCAGATGCACTGTGTCTCATCTTTTAGATTTTAAAATATTCTGCTTAAATTGGATTGATTCTGGTAACCAGGACTACTGTGTTTACACTTACTTTAGTAAGGCATTTAATGATGGGAACACAAAAATCTAATAATTCTTTTAATATGAAAAAACTATTTCATATGCATCTCAAAGGCCAAAGTTTATAAAGGCCAATATTGTGGTTTTGAGTTCATCATTCTATGTATAATAGCAGCTGAAAAATATAAGTTAACACAAATGCATATATCGCTATAGGCAGCAAAGAAAATATGGCCGCCATTTTGAAAGTAGAAAAAATTTTTTTTAAAAGCAGTTCTGAGAAATATACTGGGCAACTGTTAATAAAAATTTTTTTTTTTGTAAATTTTTCTGAAAAACAAGAAAAATCCATGAAAATTGAATTTATTACGCCAAAACTAACAAACTGACAGATCAATCAAAAAATTAAGTAGGCATTGTTTGTAAGGAATTTTATCAGCTTTAATTTGATATATCATTTGTTTGATTACTGTTTTTGGTTCTGGAGATATGTATATGCAATTAAGCAGAACCAACTTTCTTTTTTTTTGTACAAAAAAATACAGTAAAAAAAAAAAATATTTTCGGTACTAGTGACCGATTTTACATGAAAAGAATAGTGACATTCATTGTACAAACAACTTTGCGTAATTTGTAAACCAGTGTTATTTTTGTGTTTTCCAAGATGAATTTATTTATACAAATACTTTTTTTACAACAATTTGTTTAAATCAAATGTTTGCTAAATAAAATTGTTCAAGAATATGAACGGTTTTATTATTTTTTTCTATCATTGTATGTCGAAATAGTTGTTAGGAATCATAAAAAAATTGTAGTCGATAATATATGGTATACAAATCTTGGCTAGGTGGTTTCAAAAAAATATCCAGGCGACAATAAATACAGAAAATATATCAAGCCCGGCATGATGTTTCGCCAAAAGTTGTTCCTACAGGGTCAGTGAAGCACACAAAACCATTGATTATTCTGAATAATTATTAATTAGATTGATGCATGTTATGCAGCCCCATGTAGTTGACATAACCTCGTTCTTGTTTTTGTTTTTGTTGTTGTTGTTGTTATAGCTGTAATTGTAACCATTGGCAATGATTATTATATTGAGTATTGTGGCTGTAATTTAATACTATTCATGGAAATTAATTGCTGTATATATTCTTGTATTTAGAGCTTCGTCCTATTAAGTAAAAGATTTAATTAAAAAACTTATGGGCTTACTTTGATTTTCCAATTTATTAAAGCCCCAATAATAATAAAGTTTTTCATCATTCAACTAACAAAAAACACATTTCACTTTTCTCTATATTTTCAGCGTTACAGCATATTTTAGTTTTTTTCATTTATTGCGGACAATGAAATCATTTCGTCACTGACAACGATTCCTAAAAAGCTGCCAATAACCACCGAAGAAAAAAAAAACTATTCTCACCAACTTGAAGCTTAACAAGAAAATCTCATAACTTGACATCAAAACCAGATATTTCCAAATAAGTAAGTTTTTTACCAACACACACATACCGACAAATAGTAAAAAAAAACTTTTTACCTAAAGCGCTGAACAATTGCAACTTCCGTTCTGTACCGGAAGTTGTATAAGAAATAAAAGCCCGCGAGGTATTTCCGTTTTTGTCCTCTGGCTTGGCAAAAACATGCTTTTTTCAATGCTTTTGCTACAAATCGTCGGAAATGAGAACAGAATTAAATCTTAAGCGAAATGCAACAAAAAAATTTAAAGCAACAACAATGCATTCTCTAAAAAAATACACTCTGTTTGGTATATATATAAGCAGCTAGCGGTTAAAAGAAAACCACTGACTTGAACAGAGACATTGGCGAAGAACGCTGTCCAAATTATGATTCTTTTTTCGCGCAATTTTTATTTTGCTGCCCTGACTGTTATTTTCCAGTCATGGCCGAGGCCGTTGTGGTCCATTTCGCTGTTTACCACAATGCTTCCAAGTAATCATAGACTTGGTGACAACGTTCTGTAAAGAACATCGAAACTTGCCGAAAACATTAAACTCGATTATTTTATGTAAGAAACAAAAAAACTTTTCAATTTGGAATTTTTGTAACTTCCGCTCTGTTAAGCTGAAGGCTCAAGGCACAAACTTGAAAACAAAAAGTTTGCTTTAATTTGAAGCAAAGCAAAGTTTTGAGCCAAAAAGTTTCAATGTTTCTAATTACACAGTCCAACAACCTAAATAATTACAAACTTCGATCCACGAATACTGATGAGAAAATAAAAACGATAATAATAATAAAAAAAATTTGCGTCTTAAAAGCTTACGTCTGATTTTTAATTGGGATTTAAAATTTCCACTATATTTTGCTAATACAAAGAGTAAGAAAACTTATAAATACATGTCTGTTACATAAATGTTGTGTTCACAGAACTATAATTAAATTTTTAAAAAAATGTTTTTGTAGAATATTTTAAGCCTACAGCATTATGTGTGCTTTTTATCCTTTTTAAAAAAAAACTAAGTAAAGTACTCTTAATCCGCCATTAGTGTGGTGGAAAAAGTCACTCCATTAGTGTGGTGGGGCATGACATACCCCAAAAGTAAAGTCGTATAAACACCGCAAAAAAAAATAAAAATCGAAAAAGTTCAGATCGTTTCTGATCCTCCATTTATTTACTGTTAAAAAAAATAATATTTTAAGAGCGTTGCAATTTAAACACGAAATAGTTTTATTGAAATTGTGGCTTTTCATATGAAAATTTTGAAGGAATTTAGGTCTCTGGGGTTTGTCATACCTCACCACACTAACGGCGGGTTAAAAGTAGTTGTAGCGGATTAAAATATTCTATGCAAATTTTCCTTGCAAAATTTCACTATAAATCTCATTGGGCTTTATTTGTCTACTGCGTACTTCAATGGATAAAAATAAATACTGGACTTTAAAACTCCGAAAACTATGCAATGAAAATTTCTTCCAAGAATGCGTAGTAAACATTTTTTTAGATTAGTGTTTTTTCAACCTGAGAGTCGACCGACGACTTGCCAAAGTCGCAAACCAAGTTAAAATTAAAAAGCAAGAAATGAAAGCCCTTCACTGCAATGATCGCGGCGACTTGCCAGTGTAGTCGCGGCCGCAGGCTAGGTCCTGCACTACAATAACAAGAACAACATTGCGAAGGCTGTGCCTGTGCATTCTTTAATAATTGGTCGAATTGTGGTTCTATTTTGAAGACACAAATAAGTTATTTTCTACACACAAAGAAAGAAAACGTTTACCCGTTTATCCTCACTTTGCCGCCAGTTTATCGTGCTTGAAAACTGAAAAGCTTGAAATTTTTTGCAATAATTTCAACAGTTACGAGAAACGGAAACAGTTGCGGGAGCAGGTTATTTAGTTGCAGGAAATGAATTTTGTTTGTCATAAAAGCGTGCGATTTTTCAATTGCGGTAAATGACATATTTATTTGTTGTAACTTAAAACTTCGTTTGTAAGAAACGAACTTCTTTTCTCATAAACGAAAATTTTATATCTATATTAAAAAAGTTTTTTTTTGGCTGAAAAAATTATAAAGAATTATAACAAAACTCAATGCTGATTTTATTTACTAATTTCAAGTCAAATAAGATTTTCGTTGTTGTAGGCTTTCGTTAACTGCAAATGTTAAACTTTTGCCATAACAAAATTCTGCAACACTCGCAAAACGGGCTTCTATTGATGACAAATATTAAATTTTTAATATTAATAAACGAAAAAAATTGAGTACCATTACTTTAACATAATTAAGTTCCACGCAGCAGTATTAGCAGCACTAGCCGAATATTAGCCGACTGAAAATACAATAGACGGTGGTGCAACAGGTAAAGCAGAACGCGCAGTAAATTAGACATCGACGAATTTTTGAGTTCGAGTCCCAACGATGGAAGTAAAAAAGTATATTTTTTAAATCATGTTAAATTTATGAATTAAAAAATGTGTCTTATTCGGTATTGTTTTCGATATTTTTTGTTTATTTTTTTTTTTTCGTTAGACTACTGAATATTCGTTTGTAGCAACTACAGGTTGTAATTGAAATATAGTTGGTGAATTTTTTAGTTGCGGTAAACGAAAAATTTCTTTGCGTGTAATTGTAGTCTGTTCTGCTTCTTTGTTTTGATGTTCACCATTGATGAAAATGTTAGTTCGCATAGGTATGAAGTCGCAAATAGTATTAGAGATTTTAAAGCTTCCCTTGTCAGCGCTGGATATTTTTCATTTTATTTAATCCAAATGACATTAATTTTTTTGCCGTCAGCAGCTAAATCCAAGAGATTTTCTTTCAATTCGTGTATAGATCTGCCAGTTGTACTGACGTGTCCAAAAAAAGAATTTTGTATTCTTCTCCATCCATTATCAGCAGAGTCCAGCTCTGGGAAGTACCTTGATAGTTTTTCTTGGAAATTATGCAAGCTCTGTATCATGAATGAAATGATACAATTACTGAAGTATTTAATGCAGGTTTTTGTATACATGATTTTACATGATTATAAATGTGAATTTTTCTACTTAGATTTTACTATTTTGTGACTTTATTAAGTTATCAATGAAAAGTTGGATATTATTTTTATTCGCCAAATAATTAATATTTAGGCATATATTTTATCTTTGTAGGATGACCCCAAAGTGTAAACAAAATCGCTACATGTGCTTGAATATAAATTGTGAAACAAAATCGCGTTGTAAAATTTAATTCTACATCAAAAAAAAAAAAAAAAACAAAAAAAAAAATGCATTACCATGAAGATAAAGATACTTGAGAGTTGTCGTATAAGTTTTGATGGTTTCATTCTCTTGTGATAATACTTCTCCGCAAATGATATATTGGGCTTATCATTCATAACAGTAAATCCAAATTTTAGTTATTTTCATTATAAAGTCGTTTTTCTTAGTTTTTGACTCGTTGTCACCACTACTACTTGTACCAGATATGGAGCGTTGCACAGATATATTTTACAAAATTTGTCTATTTTATGTTTTCTGAGAAAAATTAGCATCTTTTAAAATTAAACACAATGTTATTCTATTCAATTTGCATTTTCACTTATAAAATTTGAGATTTTTTTAAAAAATCACATATAAATTGATAACATTATGTTATAACTTCGAAGACATTTGTTTTAAGTTATTTTTTTAACACATTTGTGGTCAAAAATCAAAAAACGTTTTGAATGGCGCACTTAGAACCATTTGATTTCGATTTCTAATTTTTGGTGTAAGAGGTTTAAAGAAATTTACCTGTAAACAGATGGGGAAAAAATATTAAGTTTACCCAAAAAGTTAAAATTTATCGAAAAACCAGGTCGTTTCTGAACCATTGCCGCATTTGCATAAAACAAATACGTAAATATTTAAAATTATTAAAACAAAAAAGAAAAAAAAACGAAAAACAATGCGCTGGCTCCGGGTTTAAACTTGGGCATCTCGCAGGCACCACAATTTATTTTTAATCTTTGATTTATAATAATAGCAAATTTGTTAAACAATACATAAACTAAAAAAACTGCGCCGCCAATCAGGTTTGAACCCGGGCATCTCGCTAACAAGGCAAACACGTCAACCAATGTGCCATAACTCAATTAAGAAATTATGTTCTTAATAACTAATAATATCAAGTGTAGCTAAAATCAAATCAAAATTTGCCTAAGCAAATTTATATACCCACAAAAAAAGTGTTGTAAGGAAATTATTTGATTTATTCACGTAAATGTATATAATACAATTATGCACGGTTGCGGATAAATTTAATATTCGTTACTTCTCTTAGTCAGGGGCGGATCCAGGAAAATATTTCGGGCGTAATTTATTTCATTAGAGTGGCCCTTAGCTGTATGGAACAAGTTATTTTTAACAAATTCAAAATGTGCTTGGTCCTCTATTGTACCTTTACATGTAAAAAATAAATTGTGAAATTTTTAGGTAAAAATATTGATATTTGAAAGTGCCTGTAGTAACCTATTTATTGAAAATTTGGTTTATATGATGAAATAATGCTGTTTTTCCAATAAAATCCTAATTACATTTTTTGAGATCAAATTTTCTAAAACGTGGTACGCACTCTGTATTTTATTTAATTTTTCATTAAAATGAGTTATCAAGCATTAAAATCGGACTTAAATTACCAGAGTTTATGATTTTTTTTTTGCAATCTTTCCGATTTCGTTGCGAAATCGTGACGAAAATCATATGAAGGGGTTGACACGACTTCGTAACGAAATGTCGTAACGATTTCGTAACGAGTCTTAATGAAAATGTTACGAAAAAGTTACGATTTCGTTCAGACAGTTCGAAAGAAAGGAAATTCCACTCTGTTCGCATTTCAACATGTCGTATAAACAATCGCATAACAAAATTCTGTATAAATTCGTATAAAAAGTGAAACTGTTTCGATATTTAAGTAACGAAATTGTAACGATTTCTTTAAGACAGCTCGAAACAGTTACGAATTAGTCGGAATTTCGACAAAGTCTTCAACCATGGTTTGCTGAGATATCAGTGTACATTTCAGTTTACAGAATCACTTCAAGTTAAAAAGTGTGCACTTGGAGGGAATATGAAATTTTTTATTTTGTTTACACAAACTTTTTTGCACAGTTACGGAATAGAGCCCCAATACAGAGTGCATTGGAATTGTTGCAGCCACAAACGTGTGCAGCATAGAGGTATGAATATTTAAAATTATGAAAAATCAATGTTTTTCTTTTTGGTACCCTAGCTCGCGTAATAAACAAAAGTATATAACATTTAAATGCTGGTTCTCCGAGAGTTTCAGGGGGGGGGCGGGGGGTGGTTCAACGCCCAAAATCTCGCCTCCCCTAAATCCGAGCATGCCCTTAGTGTATATAAAAAACAAAATATATCTTTCGTAATGGAAAAACCTTTTATATCCCAAGCGCAATGGATGATAACACGTTTTTCAGTAAGCATAACATCTTCGCTGATGACGCTTGCATGTGGTTTTCCACATAACCTTTTTTGGAGGAATTTTCTTGGGTTTAACTTTTCATTTTCTTCCAGTATATGCTTCTCCACTACTTCTTAACCTCTATCTAATTCTACATTGGCCATGATGATGAGCACATGCAACGTTTTTCCACTCACTACTGGCATTGGAAAGCATGTTAAAGCCCAAAAACTAATAAAATTTGAGAAACTATGTAATCTCATAATACGCCAGAGCATTTTAAATGGTACGAGAGGTATGCCAAAAAAACATTTTTTTTTAATTTGTCGCTTTCAACGTTATTCGCATCGACGCTTCAACTCTCGTTCAATTGAAATTTTCCTAAGCAAATTTTCATAAAATATTTAAACCCACTACAACTACTTTAAAGGGTACTTTTTATTGAAAAGGGTCAATCAAGCCCAATAAAAATGCCACTGGAGGGTTAAAATATTCTACAAAAATATATCTGATAAAATTTGATTATAGTTATGTGAACACAACAATTATGTCAAAGCCATATTTCGAGAAGTTTCACGCAAAGACATTAACGTTTACCGCAACTGAAAAATTCACCAATTATAATTCGTTTGCGACCTGTAGTTATCGCAAACGAATATTCAGTTGTCTCAAACAAAAAAAATAAATGAAAAAATCGAAAAAATAACGAAACAGAAACAATTTTTTAAATCATAAATTTAATTTCATTAAAAAAATATACTTTCTTACTTCCATCGTTGGGAATCGAACCCCGACTCAGTCGATGTTAAGTTTACTGCGCGCTCTGCTTAACCTGTTGCACCACAGTCTATTGTATTGTCAATCGGCTAATATTTGGCTAGTGCTGCATATTTTTTTGTGTCCAAAAATAAAATTTTATTTAATTTAAAATGTTCGTTTTTGAGAAAAGAAATTCGTTTCCAACAAACGAAGTTTTAAGTTTCAACAAATAAATTCTTCATTTGCCGCAACTGAAAAATCGCATGCGTTTATGACAAACAAAATTCATTTTCTGCAAGTAAATAACCCGTTTCCCACAACCGTTTCCATTTCTCGTCACTATATCAAACTATTCCATTTGAAATTATTGCAAAAAACGTTTTCAAGCACGATAAACGAAGTTCGTTTGGGGCAAATTGGCGATAAACGTTTTTTTTTTTTTTCTAAATAAAATACTGAAAATATTGATTCGCTATGATTTTGAAGAACGTTTAAAGGCGCTCACCATACCATACGTGGTTCTCGTCAATACGTGGAAATAATAAAATATGCAAATTAATTTTATGCAACCTAAGCTAATATTTTTGGAATTCGAAGAAAAGTGAATTGTTTGAATATCAATCAATAAATTTTCGATATGAAATCAACTCAAGCTATTTATACGTATATTTAATGGTAAAGGGGAAAAAATAGCAGTTATTTACCTCTTCCGCCAGCTGATGTTGTAATCGTACAAATTGGAAACAGTTGAGCTTGCAAGTACTGCACACGCCCACCGCCCACAGCATTTAAATCCATGCTAAGCAGTGATTTAATATTCTTAGCTTGAAGCTATGTTTTTTATACCTTCCTTTGGATTTTCACAGGATTGCTTCGATATTTTGCACATCCTCGGCACTTGTTTGCACAGACTTTTGCACAAAAAATAAAAAAACTTCCAAAAACTTTTCATGTTGCTGCTGAGCGGCGGTTACTTTTAAAGCATTAACTATATAAAATTTTTATTATTTGAATGTGAAACACTTGACTTTGAAAACTTTTCACTTTGATTTTCTGGCAGCTAATTCAAAGTTTAATTTGTTCGTTCGTCCGTCTGTTGTTGATTTTTATATTTTTTTTTTTTGTGATTATCTTCTAGCTCACTTCTATTCACTTCATTTCGCTGCATAAAATTAGTGATATTTGTATGGCTGATAGCACAAATAAAACAAAGACATTCTTGCTCCTTCCTGCGCCTTACCCAGCTATAGACAGCTCTTTTGATTTCAGTTTTATTTTTTAAGCAAATCTTCGATATCACTTTTGTTATCCGATTGCTATCTCCTCGTGCGCATAATGGAAAAGTTTGCCGCCGCTCCTAATAACGAACACCCACAGCGCACCCGGTTACGAGCTGCCGCTGACAACCACGCGCTGTTTGCTTTGCTAATTCTATGGAAAATCCATGATGAACATTCAAGTACTTGAAAATGAAATGTTGAAAATAGTTTGCTAAATTATTGTTGCCAACGTAGAGAAAGGAAAACCCAAAAATCGCTAGAATAGATAAATTCGATTTTTTTTAATGCTGGGGGAGTTGATGAGGCGGTAAAAAGCTAAACAGCGATGACTGCTTTTGTTAACTCTGGTGTTTTATGACTATGAGTTGAATATAACGAAAAAAAAGGAAGTTAATGTCGATTGTCAACATCAAAAATATTGGCAAAAAAAAAAAAAAATTCATGGTTTTTGAATGTAAAGAAATCTCATTAATAATATGATCTTTGATTTCGATATGACTTTGAAAACGAATTTCCGAAGTGCAAACCTCTCGAAAATTTTAATGTGAAATGTATTTTTGAATACAATTTTATTTCATATATTTAAAAAATCGTTATATTTTTGACTTTTGGCACACAAAATAAATTTTCGAGGTACAAAATTTCTTGAAACTTTAAACGTGAATTGTATTTTTGAATACAAATTTGCTTGTGAATATCATCATTGACATTTGACGCACAAAACAAATATTCGAATTATAAAATCTCACGAAATTTTTAAGGTGAATTGTAGTTTTGAAGACAATTTTCATTTGAATTTTAAAAAACCGTCATCATTCTTAACGCCAAAAACGAAGTTTTCAAATATAAAAGCTCACAAAGCCTTTAAAGTGAATTGTGTTTTTGAATTTGACTGAATGTAGCTTTTTTTCCACACTAGCTCTGGATTTTTATAAAGCGTTTTTTTTTTTGCTTTGAACTTTAGTTTTAATTTACTTTCACGTTATAAACATTCTTTTCTGTCAATCCTGCTGCATGCCTGCTACATGTCATTTTTTAGTCCTTTTTTTTCAACAAATTTTGTTAAACTTCTGTCAAAGCTGTCATCATCAACATAAAAATGTTATTAAAAGTTTTCGTCACATATTGTCGTTGTCGTTGTAGTTGTCGTCTGGCTTTTTTCCTTTTGTAGTACAAGAAACACACAAAAAAATAAAACTAAAGCGCCGAAAAGTATGCAACTTTTTTGAAACAACTCACAAAGTTAACTAAAACGTTAAACAAGCAAAATATACAAAATTTGTTAGCGTTGGAAATGGAATATTTACAACAACAACAACTAAAACAGGCAACAACAAAAAAGAGAATAAAAACGAGCCAAAAATGCCGATATATCCTGAACCAAGTCCTTGGATACCAACAACAACAAATGAACTTGTAAAGAAAGTTTCGTCATTTTTTGTTTTTATTATGTTTTTTCCAGACAATTCAACGACTTGCAACAACAACAACAACAATAACAATCAGCGTAATAACTACAACATTCCAACGTCAGTGCATCAAAGCAACACTTTGACAACGAGTTGTTTTTCAATCATTTTTTTGTGGGCTGTATTTTGATTTTTTTTTTTTTGCAATTTTTATTTGACATTAATTGTACGCTACAAAAAATTGCTCTATTTTTTCATAAAAATAAAATTTCAACAATTTTTCTTATTTATTATTTTCTTTATTGAAAATTTACTCACATTTCACCTCAGTCTGAGGAGCTGCCCACACGGCGTACAGCTATTAATTTATTGCTGTCACCTTGACAGTCAAAAGTTTTTCTTTGTTTTCATGCTGTCACACATTTTGGCACATCACCGAACAGTGAGCATCAAATGCTGCTGCCACCTGTTTTACGCTGCATCAAAGTAGCTATTGCTGCTGCTGCTTCTGGGTTATATACCGAACATTTATTTGTTCTGTATTTTTATTTGTCTCTGGCTTAGTTTGATTTATTTACTGCATTTATGCTAATATTCTTATTCAACTTGTTTTTGTGCTAATTTAAATTGTTTAAATATTATTTTCGACGTTTGCTGAAAAATTTGTTTACATTCGTTATTTGATGTTTTTGAAACAGTTGTTGTGTTGAGCTGTACAAATTTGCTAGGATTAATTGCCAATAAAATATATGTATATCATAAATATATTCTACTCGTATCAGAGACACTTAGGCCATAATTATAGACATTTTGGACACATGCAAAAAAATTACGAAAAATCTTATACACCGAACGTGTTGCCATTCATCATACTAATTTGACATTTGCTAATCATTTATAGGTTAAATGCTTTGAACTTGTTTTTCTAAATCGCTTTGCCATCAATTTCTCAGTCAAATATATCATTTGCGACAAGACAAGATTGATTTTGAGATGGACACAGTAGAAATATTTTGTTTGAAGACAGACCCTAAGCCAGGTTTTTTCCTTGATATAAAATGTAAAACATTTGTATGTGCATTAGAGTGGGTCGGCCTCCATACAAAAAATAATGTTTGAAAAAACACCTGCAACTTTAAAGCTGGCCTTAAGAAGATTACAACAAAATAGTTAAAAAGGTACTTTTTTCTTAAGAGCATTCGTACTTATGAAGTTATAATTGACTAGTAAGCCCCGTTAGTTCGGTTTACATCTCCACCCCTCTTAGATTCTTTGTTTTTGCTTATCAAATTAACCTTCATGTATTAGGTAGCGTACATTTATAGCATTTTCGCTAAACAAGTTGAATAAAAAGAAAATTGCACAGCAAAAAGGTTCGAGTTTTTCAGTAGCTTCCTAAAATTATTTCTTAACCTTTTTGACCGCCATCTTCATAAAAAAATGCCACTCTCAGACCCTACATTTCAAAATGACCATTTTTATAGAATTTTCTTTAAAAGCAGAGTAGATAGTCCGGTAGCGCAGTTGGTAATGGAAGAACTTTTAACCATTAAGTTGTGTTTTCAAATACCGCAGCATGCGATTTTTTTTTTTAATTTCGATATAAATGTTTTAACACATTGGTTTTTTTCGAAAATTATAAAAATTAGAAGGGAACGAAAAACAATTGGACGGACAATTAATCAAAATTTTAAATAAAAAAAAATAATGCAATCCTTTGTAACATGATCGAGTTATTCACTTTCAAAGCCAGAACTTTAATTTTAGATTGATTCTTTTTTATCTATTTTACCAAAAAATAAAATTAGTACCTATTAAAAACTTTTTGTGTGTTGCAGGTACAAAAGTTTTTGGCTTTGGCAACGAAGGACCTTTTGGTGAGACACAAAAAAAAAAATCAATCAAAAAATAAAGTGCTGGCTTTGAAAGTGAATAACTTGGTCATGATACAAAGGATTGCATTATTTTTTTTTTTTTGTTTAAAACTCTGATTAATTGTCCGTCCAATCGTGTTTCAATCTTTTCTATTTTCATTTCTCTTCTAATTTTTATAATTTTCAAAAAACCTTTCTTGCTTGAAAAAGTGGTTTTCAAAAAAACACTGTCACAGCAACAACAGCGCCACCTACCGGATCAATTTTAGACCTAAAACATCTACAAACCCAGCCGCACACACACACACACACAAACCAAATTTAATCAAAATCGGTCCAGCCACTCAGGAGGAGTTCAGTGACAAAACAATGTACAGAAGAATTTTATATATAAAGATATGGAATAATTTTCGGTATAAAAATAAGAAATCTTTTGTAGGCATTTTTTTAAAAATTCGTTAAAAATTGCAATCATTGGTATCCCAAGCCAAAATTTTGTGTGAGCCTTAAGATTTAATGTATTATAATAACACTATGCTCAAAAGATGAAAAATTTACTGCGAACATTACAAAAAACGTGACAAATAACTTCAGTCTAAAAAAAATTATAAAAAAATTTCATAAAAACAGTCCAAAAAAGGACACCACATGAAAGACCCATTCAAGGTCTCTAAAATATATGCAAGTTTTTTTTGTACGACTTACGGTTTGGAAGTTACAGCTGTTTGAATACATGCACTAATTATATTTTTGGAGATTTTTTCCAATTTTTAGCAGTGTATAACTTAAAAAAAAGCTGTTTTCACAAAAACAAAAAAACACAGTTTGAGTTATTTTCACGAGCACAACTTACCTACAAAGTTTTAAAAAAATCGGAATCACAAAGGTCAGATTTTGCTCAAAAATAGTCGAATTAATATGGAATCATCGATATATGGGCATTTCCAGCGTAACTCACGCGACGTGCGTACGACTTAAAGCTTCGTTTTCTCTGAAGTTTATGTTATTAATGTAAAATAATTTCTTTGTTCATATGCCTTAGACGAAATAGTAATGGTATGATATACCAAAATTGTTGTTCCTGCAACTAATTAAGAATAACTGTGGTAAATATGGGCGTAACTAACACGACAAAAAAAGGAACTGTGTTTTACAAGCACGTTTAGATTGTAAAAATTCAGCGAATTTTACCATATAACCTGTTTTTGTTTTTAATTTTTAAATAATGGGAGAACAGTGAAGTTTCATAATAAGCCCACTTTACCGATGAACTTTGCTTATTTAAAAACATATTGAGTTTCCAAAAAATATTTGCCGTAACTCACGCGACATAACCCACGCGACAAAATTTCTGTTAAAAAAAGGTGTAATCAAGGAAGAGAGAAAAGAGCTTAAGAAGAGTAACTAACATCTTAGTTTAACCATGGTCGAAGCTTACGAGGTGGCATGTCCTATAGCTTCAGTAGAGGAGGGTTTTAACATTAGTTAATACTTGAAATTTTCAGAATGCAAAGTTCATATATATCAGCATTTTACTAGATAAAAAAATTAAATTTCGAAACATTTGAAATTTTTTTTTTTTGGCTTACATTTTTGTGGAAATGCCCATATAGGTAATGTTTAAATTGCTGCAAAAGAATTAGCAACAGCACCAAAAGTTGAGCGTGACTACGCAGCAATAGCACTGATCATGCTTTCTTTCACAGTGTCAGAATTGTCAAAAGTGATTTTCCGTCATTGAGCAATCTAAGTCTCCACTCAGTGTTGTCTTTCGTTTTTTTGTTTGATAGTTCATCAGTTGCATCTACCTTCTTTTATTGTGCCATGAGTCGAAGCGAGTGTTGACAAAGAGCTGGCAATACTTTTTGTGCATTCTATTACTACCATAGCTATACATGCTAAGACTCAATCCAATCATAAGGGAAAGAAAAGAAACGAAGAACTGAATTGTTGATTTAAGACGAGTTTGAGCTACGCAATCAAATATGCTTTCGTGGCCCAATGGGTAAAACTGCCAAATACGGATCACAGCGAACTGTGTTCAATCCTCAGTGGAAGGAAAAATATGAAAAATTTTATGTTGAATAAATATAATTTTTTTCGTTTTTATGCAACTAGTGCGGCGAATTGCAGTGTTGTTTCCATAAGAACCATTACGTTGCATTGGTTTTATCTCCATCTAGCTCGCCCTATTGTTGTATACGCGGCTATAAAAGTTTCACTTCAAAAAAAATGTAAGCCCGTTCACAACCACGCGCACCTTCCATACAATAAGAAAATTTAAAACGTCATATTTTCCTTCACATTGGTACGATTTCCTTCACATTGGTACGGAAATATATATTTATGCGCAAAATATAAAAAAAAAAATTATATCGGTCACGCCCACCTCCCACAAAAAATTAAAAAAGAAATCGATAAAATTCGATTTTTTCACACAAAACGCATTTAGTTTTTCATTCATAAAAACTGTTCTTGCAAGTTTTGGCAGCATATTTCTTTTTTTAAATTTTAGTATCAATTCAATAATGATGCTAAGCTAAACGAGTGCACTCCGGTCGACGACAGGAGATAGTTATTCTCCGCCAAAAATTACATTAAACTGTTTGTGAAGTTTGAAATATAAAAAGTTATTTGGCTTATAAAATACAATTAATTCCAAGTCTAACTATGCAACTTTCTTATTTCGTATTATATCTTTAAGATTAAAAAAACCAAACAACGGTTTTTCAGTGGTTCACATGTTTAATTTAATTTGAAATATACCTCTTGTTACCAAGAATTTATGGAACGCTTTATTTTATAACAACTTTGATTATTTCTACACATAAATCCTTTAAATATTTCAGCAAGAACTTTTGGAAACATGCTAATTAGACAATTCTTAAAAAATAAAAAATTTAACATCGGCCATAGGAACTCATCAATTTTCGTATTTTTTCCACTTTAAGACCATTGTGAGGCGTTTTGAATTGAAGGAAGTATTTTTAAGTTATTAATTTACAAATGAAAATATCATTTAAATAAATAGTAAATATAATTTTTATGGTAAGTTTTCAATATAATGATTACGATTTTTGAAGCGAAGCTTTTTACCCCTCGTTCTGTGATTTGCTTGGAGTGAAATCTGAAAAATTTTCGACAGATTTTTTCTTGGAAATTTAATGGTTTCTTTGTTGCTAGCGTTTATTACAACAAGAAAATTTAATTAAATACTAAAAATATGTTTTGGTTCCCGTGGGGATCGAACTCGCGTTCTCATAAATGAGAGTCTAATACGCCATCCACCAGTTCGCAAAGACTTGTTCGAAACGGTTGTTAATTCAATGCTAATAGTAACAAAAGCTATGCTGCTGTAGATCGTCACCATCTATCAATAGATAGAGGATTGTGTATTTGCTATACTAAAAATTTGCTTTTATTTACCACAAGGTGTCTCCAGCCTCGGTGTTTTTGTATTGTGAATGCGTTTGTGATGTTGTTGGTATGAAGAAAATTAGCAATGCCCACAAGTGCGTTGCCAAGTGCGTTTTTAAGTGTCAAAAAATAGATGATATCAATAAATATGGAAATAACAAACGCATGCATGACATCGGCCAAGTATCTAAAATGTTTGTTAAATTTTGTTTCGTGTGCGTTCTTTAATATATGTTTTTGAAGCGAAGCTTTTAACTCCTCGTTCTGTGATTTGCTTGGAGTGAAATCTGAAAAAGCTGTTGAAGGAAAAAATTTGTTTAGTGCAGCCAAGTTCACAACCATGTGTGGAGAGTTAAAATGTAGAGTCGCGGGCATTATATGCCCGTATAAATAATTGACGTGGAAATTTGACATTCAACAATAAAAAAATAAGCAGTGAATATGTTTTCTGAATATATGCAATTTATTTTATGTTATTTTAAATTTTTGAATTTTAAAGTTAATTTATTAAAAAGGAAAAATTATTAAGCTATCAAATCTATGTAACTGCGAAAAAGCTTCGCTTCTCTCGTGTGTCCAACGACGCACCTGTGTTTTTTTTTTTATTGGGCGATTTGGTGCGATTTTTTTTTAAATCTCGCGAGTTTTAAAAATAAAATTCGGCAACTCTGTTAAATATCAAAGCTTATGTGAAAAACTTGGAGAAATTTCTTTAATTTTTCTGGATTTTTAAGAGATTTTACCATATATATATGAAAGATAGCATGATTTTCACCCGATTTGGCTCATTTTCGCACTTAATCATTACTTTTTTAGAAAAAAAACTTATATTTTTAATTTCATCGCAATTGCTTTAAAATTACGGTTGTAATCGTCAGAAACATCACAGACGGACAGACGAAAAATGCTAAATCGACTCAAGGGGTCATGCTGATCAGAAATAGTAATAGTTCTTTTCTATACCTGCCATGCCTCCTTATTGGCGTTATAAACGGGATGACATAGTTAATATACTTCTTACATAGTACACGTTGGGATATAAAAGTATGAATTAACACTATTTCTACAACAATTTTTTATGTACCTATTTCTACCAAAAGCTGTCTTTTTGACACCTTTGCGTTTAAATGCAAATAAATATGGAAATAGTTTTTAAAATATACAGGGTGTCCCGCAATTGACGCAACTATTTACGGAGCTGAAAGGTTATGTCGAGTTCGTATGGGAGGGGGGAGGGGATCTATTTTCACATTCTTAGGAGCTACAGGGTTAATTAATATTTCACGACTTTGGTTTACGTTATTGTTTCTAGCAGAAAAACTAACTTACATAAAACTTATTTTGATAGCTCATTATAAAGGCAATAAAATCACCTCTCCAATAGTATATCAACAAACCCCACCAACTTAACCATTACCGAGCTGTGCTCGTGTGAAGATGAAATCAATCGATTAAAACTACCAAATTTCAATTTTGAGTACAAATTTTTCAAAATTTCGCTTAGTAAATGAATTTTTTTTAGGATCAATTTTGTAATTTATTCAATTTTCTTTTCAATGGCACCAAAAACATAAACATATCTTAAAAAATAAAAAAGTTGGCTGTACTAAAAAAATTATACTTATTAGAAAACAATGATATTATCTACTGCATAACTAATTGTAATGTGATTATTTATTATTATTTTCTTATATGTATGTATACTTTTTTTAGTACAGCCAACTTTTTTATTTTTAAAGATATGTTTATGTTGTTGAATGTCAAATTTCCACGCCAATTACATATACGGGCATATAATGCCAGCGACTCTCCATTTTAACTCTCCACACATGGTTGTGATCTTGGCTGCACTGAACAAATTTTTTCCTTCAACAGCATACTGCGTAGCGAAAAATCTGTCGAAAATTTTTCAGATTTCACTCCAAGCAAATCACAGAACGAGGAGTAAAAAACTTCGCTTCAAAAATATATATTAAAGAACGCACACGAAACAAAATTTAACGTTTAAAATTAACGTTTTAGATACCTTGCCGATTTCATGCATGCGTTTGTTAATTCCATATTTATTGATATCATTTTATTTTTCGACCCTTAAAATATAGAGTGTAAATTATTTTCTAGAGATTAACTCTGCTTAATCTCTGGCATGTGTTAACAGAGTTATTTCACTTAAAAACATGAAGAAAAAAAAACTCTGTTAACCTCTGTTAACACATTCCAGAGATTTAGCAGAGTTGATGCAATCTCTAGATAATAATTTATACTCTATACTTAAAAACGCACTTGTCAACGCACTTGTGGGCATTGCTAATTTTTTTCGTACCAACAACACCACAAAAGCATTCACAATACAAACACACCGATGCTGGAGACACCTTGTGGCAAATAAAATCAAATTTTTGTAGCATAGCAAATACACAATTCTCTATCTTTTGATAGATGGTGACGATCTACTGCAGCAGAGCTTCTGTTATAACTTATATTAAATTAACAACTGCTCCTCGCATGACTTTATGGCCTAGTGGGTAGTGTGCTGGATTATCATTTAAGAGGACACGGGTTCGATCCCCACGTGAACCAAAACATATGTTTAGTATTTAATATTAATATTAAATTAAACTTTTCTTGTTGTAATAAGCGCTAGCAACAAAGAAACCATCAAACTTCCAAGAAAAAATCTGTCGAAAATTTTTCAGATTTCACTCTAAGCCAATCACAGAACGAGGAGTAAAAAGCTTCGCTTCAAAAAATTTCATTTATTACGCAAAATTCTGAGAAATTTGCACTCAAAGTTGAATTTTGGTAGTTTCAACCGATTGATTTCATCTTCACATAATCACAGCTCGGTAAGGGCTAAGTTGGTGGGGTTTGATCTGTATACCGTTGGAAAGGTGATTTCATTGCCTTTAAAATGAGCTATCAAAATAAGTTTTATGTAAGTTCGTTTTTCTGATAGAAACAATAACGTGAATTAAGGTCGTGAAATCTTAATTAACCGTGTAGCTCCTAAGAGTGTGAAAATAGACCCCCCTCCCCCCTCCCATATGATTTTTTGCTCAGCTCCGTAAATAATATAATTATACATAATAATTCATTGTAACATTATTAACTTAACAAAATTTCAGTCTTCATATTCAAAAATTTAATCTTCATTATAAAAAGTTCGAAATTAAATGTAGGCAAAACAGTTAAGAACCATTTTCTCCTGTGTTTCTCATCCGATTTTGATAATTTTTTTTTTTTATGAATCAGAGTAGTGTAAAGAAGTGCACCGAATAGTTTTTAAAGAAAAATTCTAGCTGGGGTACCCGGCGTCGCTCAGGGGTGGTATGGTGAAAACTTCGAATTTTGACCAATGGCGTGGTCTTTTTAGAATACATAAACTAAACAATATTATATCACTCCTATTTCTAATCACTACTATTTCACCTGAAATGGCAATTTCAACAAATTTAACACGACTGTGTTTTTGAATTTATTTCACTGCGAAGGCAATACCTAAACTCTAATCACTCCAATGATCTGCAGTAAAATTCAAAATTGCAAACAGCTTATGAAAATTGTAACGGAAATTTCTCTATTTTGTATTAAAACTGAAATGCGGATGCCCTAATACATTTAAGTTAAAATTGAAATAGTGTTCCCAAATGCTTTTGATATTAAGTGTAAAGTTATTTCAAATTTGAAAATGTTGTAAAATCGTTAAGGTGTCAAAAGACACTGATGGCAGAAATAGGTATACTAGGTACGTATATTCAGTTCTAGAATGAGCTGTAGGAAAATAAAACCGCCAAATTAATTTAACAATTATTATATGAAAAGTCATAACATGAATTAAGAAAAAATTATTAAGCTTAGAAAACAATTTCAAGTTTAAATTTTAAAGGCTGTCTTTTGACACTTACTTACTTACTTAGATGGCCGTGACAACCCGTGTCCGGATTTCGACCGACCTCATCAGCTCTCGCCAGGCGCCTCTGCTTTGCGCGCGCCTTCTCCAATCGGATACACCAAGCGCGGTTAGGGCTTCCTCAGCCTGGTCCATCCATCGGAGGCATGGTCTCCCTCGTCGTCGTTGACCAGCGACCCTCGCCTCGAGCACCTTTTTCGCTGGAGCTTCGTCGTCCATACGATGGACATGACCCAGCCAGCGTAGTCGCTGCACAGTTATACGCCGAACTACGTCAATGTCTCCGTAGAGCTCATACAGCTCGTGGTTCATTCGGATGCGATAGTCATCGCCGACTCGAACAGGACCGAAGATTTTGCGAAGAACTTTTCTCTCGAACACCCCCAGAGCGGCTGCGTCAGTTTGCGAAACTACCCATGCCTCAGCGCCATAAAGCAGCACAGGTAGAACGAGCGTCTTGTAGAGTGTTAGTTTTGTCGATCGAGAGAGGGCTCTGGAACATAGTTGCTTACTGAGCCCATAGTAGCACCTATTAGCAATTATTGTTCTTCGCTTTATCTCCAGGCTGATTTCGTTGTTAGTGTTAATGGCGGTGCCAAGGTAAACGAACTCCTTGACTACTTCAAAGTTATAGCTGCCGGATGAAACGTGGGAGTCTAAACGCCGCGCTCCCTTGTTTGTAGACAGCATATACTTTGTTTTACCCTCATTTATCGTCAAACCCACTTTTGCTGATTCCTTTTCGATAGCGGCGAAAGCAGCGGTAACATCTCTCTTGGTTCTGCCAACAATATCAATATCATCAGCGTACGCAAGGAGCTGGACACCTTTATAGAAAATGGTGCCATTACGATGCACACCGGCCTTTCGTACGATCCCCTCCATGATGATGTTGAAGAGATCGCAAGACAGTGGATCGCCTTGCCTGAAACCTCTTTCGGTATTGAAGGTTTCGGAGAGGTCATTTCCTACCTTGACGGAGCTGCGTGTGTTGCTCAACGTCATTCTGCAAAGTCTAATCAACTTTGCAGGTATACCGAACTCAGACATTATTGCGTATAGGCAATCCCTTCTCGGGCTATCGAACGCAGCTTTAAAATCGACAAAGAGATGGTGTGTGTCAATTTGATTTTCGTGGGTTTTCTCCAGGATTTGTCGTAGCGTGAAAATCTGGTCTATGGTGGACTTACCAGGTCGAAAGCCACACTGATAAGGTCCAATCAGTGTTTTTGTAATCGGCTTTAATCTTTCACACAGTACGCTTGAGAGAACCTTATATGCGATGGAAATAAGACTGATACCTCTATAACTAGCGCAGATTGTAGGGTCTCCTTTCTTAAGTATAGGGCACAGTACACTGAGGTTCCAATCGTCGGGCATGCTTTCTTCTAGCCATATTTTGCTGATGAGCTGATGCATGCGCCTTATCAATTCATCGCCGCCGGTTTTAAACAATTCAGCTGACAGGCCGTCAGCACCCGCTGCTTTATTGTTTTTGAGTCGTTGGATAGCAACTCGAACCTCTTCATGGCTAGGTGGTGATACTTCCACTCCGTCATCGTCGATTGGTGGCACTGCACTGCGCTCTCCATGGGCGGCATTGGTGGAATCGTCGCCAGTAAGTAAATTGGAGAAGTGCTGTCTCCACAATCTTAGCACACACTGTGTATCCGTATTCAGATCTCCATTTTCGTCTCTGCAAGTGGATGCTCCGGGCTTGAAACCTTGGGTTAGACGCTTAACCTGTTGATAGAATTTTCGTGCATCCTTCTTGCCCTGGTATACCTCTAGTTCCTCACGCTCACGCTTTTCCTGCTCTCTTTTCTTGCGTCTGAAAAGGCGCCTCTCTTCCTTCCTCTTTTCGCGGTAGTTTTCTCGCACGGCTCGCGTTGCAGCTGACTGCAGCGTTTTTCTGTATGCGGCGTTTTTTACTGCAGTCGCGATGCGACACTCCTGATCGTACCATTGGTTCCGAGGTTGCGGGCGCCGGAAACCAATGACTTCTTCAGCGACAGCGCGCATGGAGTGGGATATATGCGCCCAAAGTCCACCGGCGTCGTCGAGTCCAGAGGTTGGTTGGTTGAGCTTAACCGAGAGTTGAGCGGAGTAGGCTTCGGCAGTCCGTTGTAATTGCAGCTTAGCGACATCTAGCTTTCGTTGCATTCCTGTGCGTATGTTCTTTGCATTGCATAATCGCATGCGGATCTTGGCTGCAACAAGATAATGGTCGGAGTCAATGTTGACCCCCCGAAATGTACGCACATCTAGAACACTAGAGGCATGCCTTCCGTCGATTACAATATGATCAATTTGGTTTCGCGTTTTTTGATCAGGGGACAGCCAGGTGGCCTTGTGGATGTCGAGGTGCTTAAATCTGGTGCTACTAACTACCATGTTTCGTGCCGCGGCGAAGTCGATCAGTCTTAGACCGTTGTTCGTAGAGGTCTCGTGAAGACTGAACTGACCGACAGTGGGGCCAAAGATGCCTTCCCTTCCGACTTTCGCATTAAAATCGCCGAGGACTATTTTCACGTCATGAACCGGAAGGTGGTCATATACGTCCTCAAGACTAGCGTAGAAAGCGTCTTTGACGGCTTCGTCCTTTTCCTCCGTCGGGGCGTGCGCGCAAATAAGGCTTATGTAGAAAAATTTTGCCTTGATGCGGATCGTGGCCAATCTTTCGTTCACAGGTGTGAACCGGGAAACAAGGTGGCGTAGTTTCCGGCTAACAACGAATCCACATCCGAATTCGCGCTTCTCCGCATGGCAGCTGTAGTAGATATCGCAGTGTGCTTGTTTAGAGCAGCCTTGCCCTTTCCATCGCATTTCCTGGATGGCGGTGATGTCAGCCTTTATTGTTTTGAGGGCTTCCGCCAGTTGGATAATGGCACCTTCCCTATAAAGGGTTCGGACATTCCAGGTGCATATCCGTAAATCATTGTCCGTTTTTCGTTTGCGGTGGTCGTCAACGTAATTGGGGTTCTTATCCGAGGCTGGTTTAGTTTTCATTGGGCAGTAGTAATGTGGCGGGACCCAAACCCTGCGCACATTCCATGTTTAAGGTCTATGGATCGACCCGCCGCTCAAATTAGCCGTCAAACTGACGGATGCCAGTTTGCCGTTGTCTTTTGACACCTTTGGTAGAAATACGTGTTAAATACGAACTGAAATTTTAAAAAACAAAATGGCCATTTCAGCCCTTTAAAGGACTCTGACCGAGCTTCTTATGATCAATTGTGTTGTGCGTGTTGTGAAATGATTGAACACAGATGATCGAGAACTGGACCTACAAGTTTTATGCCGACTCCGAACGGCCTATGTTCTCAAGAAGCTTTTCATGGCAGTTTTTGTTTTCTGAGAATTGCCATTGTCTGCAGAGAAGTGACGGCCGAACAAAAATATTAATTCAATTGAAAAACTTTCTGTGTCAGGTGGGAATTGAACCATGGTTCTCTAGCGTATGAGCCACGCACTCTACCCACCCTACCTACCTACCTACTCTACCTACCCTGAAATTTTTAACTTTTTTTAATTTAGGAATTTCTCAGCAATGTCAGGTTCCGTCGGTCACCTTTTCGGAGAGAAGGAAGAAGAAAAGTTAACATTTTTTGTTAAAATTTATGGTTTTTTACACATAACTTTCATTCGGCATTTTGATTTGGTTACCCCTTCCTTACTTATTTTAAAAGGTTTTTAAAATTTCAATGGAACTTACTAGGAAATTCTTTACTAATTCCAATAAATTTTTTAAATATGTAGATTTTGACAACCTGATGGACAGCATGGGCAGTTTTTTAAACATCTATATTATTATAACGCAAGCGCATTTTTTGTGATGACTATCAAATCTATACCATAGGCGCGATTTTCATAAACAGGGTAGCAATTGAAAATCTTGCTCTGTAGATGTGCAATGAGGTCTTATTTTTTCTTAAAGTTTGTGTATTTTTTAAAAAAAGCTGAAACAATTTTTTATGAAAAACAACTACATTTTTTGTAATGCCTAAAAGTATGTAATAGATTTTTTATTATAATGCTATGATAAGTAATAACTGGGCTTCAAAGATAAAAATAGTTCATAACATAAAAACAAAATTACATTTCACTAGATATTTTTTTGTTTTGCCGTTTTAACGCCACACGGGCTTACTAGTAGTTCTTATTGCTGTTTCTCTAAACAGATTCAACAAACATTTCCTACCCTTGCAGAACGAACAAGAAAATTTATTATATCTTGAAATCTAGTCATATTCTCTTAAAAATTATATAGACTTGGTGTTGTGGTAAAAATATACACCTGAGTTATTTAGCCCAGCCTTTATCATATCTTTTGATAGTCTTTTTATAAATTCATCTTAAGTCATCCATAAATGACTGTAAGTTGACGCGTATAACTTTTGATATCTGTGCTATACCTCTTATGTCCGCTTTGTTTAAAAATATTATTCCAAATTATGTTCAGAGGCATGACGACTTTGTTCTTAAAAAGTGTGGCGTTACCTCTCGGCAAAAAACCATCTTCACTTATTGGTATTATTTATATGTTTCGAATTTACTCTTATTCATAATGCGTGTGTGTATTGTGTATTGTGTGCATCTTAATCACCAAATAGGGTTTATCTAATCAAACGTTACAACTCGCTGTATTTTTTTTTAATGTGTATGTATAAAATATATTCTTAACAGCTCACCCCTTTGCAACTCCTCCAGCCAAAACGCACAATCCATATTTGAAAAAAGTCTCCTAAAAGTATGCTACAGCCAGACAAATAGCACTTCAGCGTTACTCTTGCATGCAATCAAGCTGCATGCCGTATGTTAAATTTTCCAAAAGCAGAAAACATGCAAAATTATGCGAAAATCATCATACATATTTGCCAAACAGTTCCATTCACTCCACTTGAACCGAGACGATAGAGACGAGCACGTTATGCGCCACTAACCTCAATCTGACACTGGCTGAATGGCCGGATTACGTTTGGCGCAGGATAATGAACCGTGATATTCAAAGAAAAAAAAATTTATTTTCAACAACCGCATTGCTGGTTGCAGCAAGAATATGTTTGATCAATGTGCGAGTTCATTTGAAAGAGTCAGATTGTTTTTATTTTAACTTTTCTTTAAATTAATTTAAGATATTTTTTTTTGTCTTTAAAGCAGATGAGACACTAACGCGCAACAAACGACACTTTATATACAAAACGTGTTGGTATTTTGTCACCTCTATTTTGGAGACTTTTGATAGTTTGACAATTGAACGAAATTGAATGTTTGAAGCACTTGCTTGAAGCGTACTCTAGCTAATCACATCATCATCATCGCAACGCAAAACCGTAACTCGTTTGGCGTTGTGCCTCCATCAACCAAGTGCTTGACTGAATGACTAACTGGAGCCGCTTGCAGTGGTAGCACGAAACCGCGACAACAATCTCGGAAATTCCTGAAGACTGATAGTTTACCGCTATCTGTCTGCATGTCTGTCGCAATTTCTTTGGCAGCACACAAACACACATCCAGTATTTGTACAACAAGGACAACAAAGTGGTTGTTCTTATCTTTCTTTGTCTACTTTTTGGCGGCTCACGTGCTGCTTCTCAACTTCATTACTTTGCATTGTTGTTGGCACCATTTCTTGTTTGTCGTTTGTTGTGTTTTTTTTTTCCAAAGAATGGTTGTAATTCGTGCTGGTGTTTATAATGCTTTATTGTTGGAAACCTATTTTCGGCAACGAGTTATGAATATTTAGCTTTATTGAAATCAAAGCCTAAAAATAGACAACAAAATTTTCGTCAGTGTTTTATGGCACTTTATGCAGCGATTTTTCTTTGTTCTTCTCTTTATTTGTTCGTTTTGTTTTTTGTTGAGATTAGCTAATCGTTAATTTATGATGTGTTGTCCTAATTAGTTCCGAACGATCTAAATGAGCTTTCCGCATGCTAGGAGGTAATTTTGAGGATCACAAAACGTCATCTATGCTAATTAGCAGTTAATATAAGAAAACATACCTGCGTTACTAATGGGCATAAATTGTCTGAAACATCGCTAAGTTGGTAATTCTTACCTCGTTTTCGCTGTTCCCGTTATGTCACCTCGTGCCAAACTACATCAAATAATTGTTTTTATTCTTTGCACTGCCAACATTTCCTTAAACAACGTCATGACCACCACATGCAACTGAAGCGGCCCATGCGATAACATATTTACCCACTGCCAAGCTCATCATCGTTGCTACATCGTGGATAGAAATCGTTTTGGCTTTACCTTCGACGATCCCTCCTATGAAGCCTATCCACTGTGCGACAAGGAGGGCATCTTGTGGATCTGCCTAGATCTACACAAGAATACTTTGCCAAATTCGGAGCAGATCAAACGCAACGTTTTCGCCATCGGCGAAACTGAACCCAATTAATACAGCATAAGAATGAGCCTAACTCGCTATGGTCACACCGACTATTTGGGATCCTTAATGTCGCGTCCAGCGCAATCAAATGAAGAGCTTTACGACTTGGTATTCAGTTTATCTACAATTATGACAGTAATGATGAATTAGTATTCATAAGAATGTCCAGAGAAACTCAACAGGATAAAACCAAATGAGCGCGCCTTCAATCAGTGTTTGGATAAGTTCACAGACTGCATTTGCTTGGAATATAGATGGTCGATTCTGTGAGCGGCTGCATTTTGTATGCTGCAAATATTTTGATAATTTGTTAAAGTAACACCAGCTTTGTTTACCCACATTCAGACCAGACTATCCGTACGATTGTCAAGACTCTAAAATAGAGCAGCCTCTGCGCATGGTAAAAATTGGTCGTGTGAAGATGAAATCAATCGATTGAAACTACCAAATTTCAATTTCAAAACATAAACATATCTTAAGAAATATAAAAGTTGGCTGTACTAAAAAAATTATACTTATTATAAAACATTGATATTATCTACTGCATAACTAATTGTAATGTCATTATTTATCATTATTTTCTAATAAGTATAATTTTTTTATTACAGCTAACTTTTTTATTTTTAAAGATATGTTTATGTTTTTGGTGTCATTGACAAAATGAATAAATTATAAAATTGATTAAAAAAAAAAAATTCATTTATTGAAATTTGGTAATTTCAACCGATTGATTTCATCTTCACATGATCACAGCTCGGTAACGGTTAAGTTGGTGGGGTTTGTTGATATATCCATAGAAAGGTGATTTCATTGCCTTCGAAATGAGCTATCAAAATAAGTTCTACGTAAGTAAGTTAGTTTTTCTGCTAGAAACAATAACGTGAATCAAAGTCGTGAAATATGATTTAACCCTGCAGCTCCTAAGAATGTGAAAATGTCAGTCCCCAACCTCTCATGCGATTTTTTGCTCAGCTCGACATAACCTTTCAGCTCCGTAAATAGTTGCACTCAATTGCGGGACACACTGTATTATAAGCTCTGAAGCATTAATAATTTTGATAAATGAAACGTATTCATCGGGTATTCAACGAATATTTATATTTAACATCAGCTTTTGCGTTCTTAGTTATTTAAGTTAAAAAAATATTTTTGGCTTCGTCATAACACTTTTGCATACTTTTTCGGAGTCTATTAATTCAAGTTGTTTATTACTGTTACCTAAAATTTTTATGCCTTATCTGTGATTGCGTACCATTCAATTCTAGAAATTATTTGCAATTTTCTCCTTCGATAATAAAAATATGCCGCATAAATAATTTATATTGAAATGGCGCACTTAAACACAAAGGTTGAGTTCGACATGCAAATTGGTTTAATTTTAATGATTGACTGAGATGTAACTAGTGAAAAGTAAATAGCAACCTTCGGTCAAAATTAGTTTTTTACCTTTTAGAATAAGAATTGTGATTGAATATTGTTGTATAAATTGCAGCAATTTATACAAAACAATAGCTAAATATACTAGGTATTGCATAATTTTTATATGTTTGAAATACATTATTTAAACATATATGAAGTAGGCGTGGTATTTGATATATTTCATTATCTTTTGATATGTCAAAACTTAAAAAAATATTTACTAATGTCGAAGCTTGGGCACTGAGGCTTACTAATAATACTAGTATTGCTCTTGGCCGAAATTCGACCATATCAAAATCGATTTTTCTTTTGTTTTTTTTTTTTTTTGTTCAACGCACCAACCCATATCCTGAAAAGAGTCAGCGGCGCTCTCTGTCGCAGCTTCATCTAGAAATAAACCACCAAGTATTGAGCAAAATAAACAATTATAAATGTCTTTGCATTTGTTATATGAAGCAAGCAGCAGTTTAACAGTTTTTTGGCGCTGACGTGGTGGTGAGCTTATTCTGTTGAGAGAGAGAGAAATTCAGAGAAAGCAACAACAAAATTTGATACACAGCTCTTTTGAAGTGTCTGCGTCATTCTCGCATTCTACTCTTCCCAAGCGGCAAAATGTTTTAGACTAATATTATAACAAGCTTAACAACATAAGCCTTAAGCTTGAACAAATCTTGAGAAACTATTGAAAAAGACTATCGCAGCTATTGTAGAAAAATTGAAACGCTATATTACTCATGCAAGATTTTAATAAGCTTTTTCGTGCCATTGTTATTATAAGTGTTTATTACGCATACTTTAGATTCAGTAATCCACAGAGCCAAAACAACCTATTAAAATAGAACAAAATCAAGAAGATTTCTCTATGGTTGTCATCCAAAAAGATTGTCTTATTAAAACCAAAAAGAAAAGAATCTTATTAAAACGCTGTCATTCTTTATTATGAAAATCACATAGTTTCAAGAAGAATCTTCTTGTTTTTTAAAAGCAAACTTTTTAAAACTATAAGAAAGTTTTCTTAAAATATGTGATTTTATTTTTAATTTTAAACGTTATCTTTTTGACAGGGATGGAAAATAACGATTATTTATTAATTTTCATACCAAAAGATCATGTATAAAAAGTTATTGTAAAATAATTTTAAATATAGCAATGTGGTGCTAGGGAGTCAGAGATTCCGTTTTTGGCATGTTTTTTTCATGATTTTTAAGATAAAAATCACCTTAAACCAATTAGTTCGACCGATTTTTTTTTTATCAGATATAACCATTATTATTTGATCGTTATTTTTTCGATCAGAAATAAAAATAATTTTTTAATCGTTATTTTTTCAATCAGAAATAAAAGTTATTTTTTTATCGTAATTTTTTAGATCAGAAAAGAAGTTATTTTTTAATCGTTATTTTTACGATCGGAAATAAAAATTATTTTTGATCGTTATTTTTGCAATCAGAAATAAAAGTTATTTTTCGATTAGAAATAAAAATCCTTTTGCGATCGTTATTTCTTCGGTCAGACATAATTTTTTTTTTTTATCGATATTTTTTATATCAGAAATAAAAACCAATTATTGATTGACATTTTTCCCATCAGCTTAAAAAAAGTTATATTTTGACTTAAATAATGTCGATTAGAATTTAAATCAAATCAATATTTACGCATGTTATTGGGTTCAAATTAGAATGTTATTGAGCATTGAGTTAAAATTTCAAAAACTTTTTTGACACTAGGATGGATCCTGAAAATGTTTTTGCTTACTACATTTTGTACATGGCAGTATTAAGTTTATATTAAGCTTATTCTCAAGTAAAATTGCGTTCTAGATGACCGGTGGGGTTGCTCATGTATGCTTATATGCTCAACAAAGTTCAACAGGGCTGTGTTGCTGTGTATTTTGCTGTTGGGTTCTCATTGTTCAATTGGGAAAAATAGGTTTTTACATTTGCTTAGTTTTACCTATCTTAATAACAACACATTCAAATAAAATTTATATTGTGCACATCTACTCAAAAACACCCTTCCATCGATATAAGTTTTATGTGAATATGATGAAGTTAATAAAGGTAAAAAGGGACCACAAACTTTTTGTTTGCGTATAAATATATAGATTGAATATGAATATAAAGTTAATTACAATCCATAAAAAATTTAGTTTAATCGTTTCGTAGAACTACTTTATATAAACAATAGATAAACAATAAACAATAAATAAACAATTAGACGCGTTGAGCACTTTTTGGTAGAGAGAAAAACTATAGATTCGCGATATCATCACGCTGTTAGCGATATCATCACGCTGTTAGCGTAATAGAAATGATTGCTATGCAGCATTCCCTTTTAGGGAGTACCTAACATCGATCAAGCCGAAGACCAAAGCGATTACCGAACCAATTACCGATAACTGAGGCGATTGCCAACCGATTACCGAACCAGTTACCGATTACCAAAGCGATTACGAACCGATTACCTAACCAGTTACCAATAACTGAAGCAATTTCCAACCCATAATCGATTTTCAAAACGATGACCAACCGATTACCAATTACCGAAGCGTATACCAACCGATTACCGAAACGCTAACCAACAAATTACCGATTACCGAAGCGATTACCAGCCGGTTACCGAAGCGATAGCACACCCATTACCGCTTACCGAAGCGATAGCACACCCATTACCGCTTACCGAAGCGATAACCAAACGAAGCGATTACCGAAGCAATTACCAACCGGTTACCAAAACAATTATCGATTACAGAAGCGATTACCAACCAATTTCCGAACCAATTACCGATTACCGAAGCAATTAGCGATTACCAAAGCGATTACTAACCGATTACCGAACAAATTACCGAAGCGATTACTAACCGATTACCGAACCAATTATCGATTACCAAAGCGAATCCCAACCGATTACCGAACCAATTACCGAAGCAATTAACAACCGATTACCGAACCTAGCGACTATCGAAGCGATTATCAACCCATTACCGATGCGATTACCAACCGATCACCAATTACCGAAGTGATTACCAACCGATTGTGAGTTACCGATGCGATTACCAACCGATTACCGAACCAATTACCGATTACCGAAGCGAATACCGAACCAATTACCAATTATCGAAGTGATTACCAACCGATTACAGATTACCGAAGCGATTACCATCCTGTGCAAAAGAGCAAATATCAACATTTAATTCCTCTTCTGTCTGGTACCAATCTTCAAATCCTTACCAATTATCAATTAATGACTTTTTGAAATCAGTACATTTAGAAGGTGAGATATTTTTTAAACCACCTATTGGCATAATAGTGTTTCTTAAGTCTTTTGTTCTCTTTGCCCAATTGTCCTTTTGAGAAATTAGAAAAACCTTGCTAATTTTTAAAAAGCTTAGAATAAAATCTGACAGCGGTCAGAGCTTTTTCTGCACAAGCCCATGTTTTTTATTGAACAAAGCTCCCTCCAAAAGTTAAAACAAGTGTTTCAACTGCCCCTCCCCTCCCATCAATTTAGTACAATTTTAATCATGAATCGTTTCACACCGAAAAACCGCGCCGAAATAGTAACTCTATACATTGAAAATTTTTAAAGCTGCCTTCGATAGCCCGAGAAGGGATTGCCTATACGCAACAATGTCTGAGTTCTGTATACCTGCAAAGTTGATTAGATTTTGCAGAATGATGTTGAGCAACACACGCAGCTCCGTCAAGGTAGGAAATAACCTCTCCGAAACCTTCAATACCGAAAGAGGTTTCAGGCAAGGCGATCCACTGTCTTATAGTGGATATCTTTCAACATATCTTCAACATCATCATGGAGGGGATCGTACGAAAGGCCGGTGTGCATCGTAATGGCACCATTTTCTATAAAGGTGTCCAGCTCCTTGCGCACGCTGATGATATTGATATTGTCGGCAGAACCAAAAGAGATGTTACTGCTGCTTTCGCCGCTATCGAAAACGAATCAGCCAAAGTGGGTGTGACGATAAATGAGGGTAAAACAAAGTATATGCTGTCTACAAACAAGGGAGCGCGGCGTTTAGACTCCCACGTTTCATCCGGCAGTTATAACTTTGAAGTAGTCAAGCAGTTCGTTTACCTTGGCACCGCCATTAATACTAACAACGAAGTCAACCTGGAGATAAAGCGAAGAACAATAATTGCTAATAGGTGCTACTACGGGCTCAGTAAGCACCTAAGTTCCAGAGCGCTCTCTCGATCGACAAAACTAACACTCTACAAGACGCTCGTTCTACCTGTGCTGCTTTATGGCGCTGAGGCATGGGTAGTTTCGCAAACTGACGCAGCCGCTGTGGGGGTGTTCGAGAGAAAAGTTCTTCGCAAAATCTTCGGTCCTATTCGAGTCGGCGATGACTATCGCATTTGAATGAACCACGAGCTGTATGAGCTCTACGAAGACATTGACGTAGTTCGGCGTATAACTGTGCAGCGACTACGCTGGCTGGGTCATGTCTATCGTATGGACGACGAAGCTCCAGCGAAAAAGGTGCTCGAGGCGAGGGTCGCTGGTCAACGACGGCGAGGAAGACCATGCCTCCGATGGATGGACCAGGCTGAGGAAGCCCTAACCGCACTTGGTGTGTCCGATTGGAGAAGGCGCGCGCAAAGCAGAGGCGCCTGGCGAGAGCTGATGAAGTCGGCTGAAACCCGGACACGGGTTGTTACGGCCACCTAAGTAAGTAAGTAAGTAATACATTGAAAATAGTCGTTCAATTGCGTAAACTCAACGTGCATATCGTCGAAAATATCTGGGCCAATAAGCACCGCCTAACAACACTATTTGTCGTTTGGTGTCGAATTTTGTTAAGCACGGGACAGAAGGAGATCTTTCACATGCCCTTCATCAACGCCCAAGACGTTCCAAAGAACTGATTGAAACGGCAAAAGATACTGTTGCCGAGAACTCACATGTGTCGTATCGTCAACGCGCTCATCATTTTAGCGTCAATAAAACCACTTTGCGGCGCATTTTGAAGATGATTGCTGACAAAGAATATTGCCGACTGACCGTCCACATCGCTTGAAATACGGCGAAACAATCGCTCGAACGGTTGGCACTGAACCTGAATTTTGGAAGCAAATTGTGACGACCGATAAGGCCCATTTCACACTCTCTGACGCCGTTAACAAGCAAAATTGCCGTTTTTGGGAAACGGGGAATCCACGCGAAGTCCATGAAACACCGCCAAAATGCGCCAAAATTATCATTGGGCCATTTTTCTTCAGAGAAGCCGAAACAGTCGATGGGAATCGATATCGGTGGATGTTGGCTCGTTACGAGTATGTCTGTCCACAAATGAGTGAAAAAGGTCTGAACAGTTCCAACAAGATGGTGCGTCATGTCACACTGCAAATCGAATAAGTCAGTTTTTGCAACGAAAATTCCCTGGACGTGTGATGTCAAAAACTGCCAATATTGGCTGGGCATCCAGATCTCCAGATTTGACCATTTCGGAAGTATTTTTATAGGTTTATTTGAAAACCAAAATGTACGCCAGCGACCCTCAGACCATTAACGAGCTCAAGGCAAACATCAACGCCGCAATCATCGCTTTATCGCCAGAGGTGCTTGAAAAAGTAATGAAAAACGCAGCAAAAAGGGACACATTTTGCTTTGGTCAGTAGAGACGCCCACTTGATTGATGTTGTATTCAAAAACTAGTCCAAATAAATTCTTAAGGGCCAAATTGAATAAAAATATATAAGTATTCAATATTGCACAGATATTATAAAATTGGAAAGAACCAGAAATGGTTATTCAATATTGTACAGATATCATAAAATTGGAGAGAATCAGAATTCATCATGCAAACCTTACCCATGGTTTTTTATCCAGATACCTTACCCCTGTTCGGTCTCTCCCCGTGACTTCTTCACTCATATCTTCTTCAACTCCCCCATTTTAGCACCATATTTACATCCTAATCTACTGGAAAAGCTGAAGGCCAATGTTGCTATTGCTTATTAATATATTAGCTTTAAATAATTTAGTTGTAAATAATAAAATATTTAAAACAAATAAATGCTTTTGAATAACATCATTACTAAATATTTGTTACGTTTCTAGAAGATTTTTTGACTCTTGAAGCGCTTACCAAGAAAACAAAAACACTACAAAGAGCCAGTTTTTTAAAAATAAAGCCAGTATATAAATAAATATTTCACTTTAAATTTCACCTTAAATTTTTATAGCTTACTAATTTGGATGAGTGATTTTGTGCTGTCTGTTCACCATTTCACTTCTTTTTGTATGCAATTGTATGCACTCTGCTTTTCGTTGTCAAAAGCAATTATTTGCTTGTATAAAAAACAATACGAATTATTTTTTTATTTTTACCAATTGCTTCACAGATGAAAAGGTATTCAGCAATGAATATGTTGCTGATTTCACTGTCAGTTGCAACACTTCGTTGTCTATGTTTTTATTTTGTTCGCAAACAATTCAAAACTTTTGTTTCATTGTTCGAAAGCTGAAACAATTCATCCCAGCGAAAGCTGCTAACATTTGACCGCATTTAACAACCACTTAAAGTGCAATAGAAAGTAAATGTTTTTTAAGTTGAACTTACCTGGTTGTTTAATGTCCATTTTTTTTTTTTAATTTGGTTAGAATCAATGATTTGGAAAAATTAAAAAAAAAAATAAAAAATTATGCCTAAAAGGATGCTTATTTTTTGTTGTTCTTGTAAAAATCTTTGATATGTATAAAATAAAACGGGCTTCAGAAATTGTTTTTTGCACGCGAATCACATAATTTTCACAAAATACAAAACACACATTTACAGCAAACTCATACAATTGCTTGTAGGTACATAATTATCACTAAATAAATTTGCCTTTGCGTGCAGTTTTCTTCATTTAAGCCAACATTTTAAGCTTAGGCCAAAATTTTCTAGTATTTTCACAAATTCCATAAACAGTTTTTGTTGACATGAAAATTTTAAAATTTTTGATAGATATTTCTGGTAGCATCTGATGTTCTAATATTTTTAATATTGAAACAAGTAGTTTTGCTTTTTATCCATTTTAATATTTCTCATTCCTAAATGCATTTTGATATTTAAAAAAATTGTTTCGCAGCTTAGCGCGCTTCGCTCGAAGCTTTAATAGTGAATGCAAAACTCGTATTATTATTGTTGCTTTGGCGCCTAAAAATGACGCGCAAGGTGCCAATAATAGCGATGGGGAAACGGAAGTAACGCCATTGCAGTGCAGGAAACTTGTGTCAGAAGTCAATAACCTTTGGTGTGACGGGTGCGAAATAGTAGAGAGAAAAGGTGAACAGTAAATATATTGGGGGCAGTGGCGGTGCAGCAATTATAAAGGTTTTATCTTAAAGTATTTCATATGAAAACTAAAATGAATTTTATGAGTAGATAGAATGTTAAATGAATCTAAACGATATATTCAATATTCATTTTTGTTATTAAAATATTTTGAAAAAGAACACAACGATATGTTATAGAACACGGATGTGCTCGGGAACTATGAGTTAATGAGTGACTTTTTGATTGAATGAATTTTGTATTCCAGAGAAAAAGAAAACCTTTAAAAACGGCTATCAAAAGCAAATTTTGGCAGAAAAATTCTTCTATTCCTTATTATTATATCAATCAATTAAAATTCCTCTTTATCTTATATCAATGCTCAAAGCATATTTTGTTATCAAAATTCGATGATTCGACTTTAGAATAACGAAACTCATCGAATTTATCGAAATCATTAAATTTACCATAACTAAAAATTCGTGTATAAAAACTTTCTAGTAAAAATAGCAAAAGTGCAATTAAACTCCTTGCATTTTATTGCAAAATAACAAAAACATTTTGCTATTTAAAAACCTGTCAATATTTATAGATACCATCGTTGTATGCAGCACATATTTGCAAAACAAACATTAAATGGAAAAAATAATGCCGAACTACATCAATAAAACAGAAATAAAAGAACAATAACAAAACACGCCAACCTGCACAAATTAAGCACCGGAAACGGAAGCGCATTGAAAATTGAATTAAAAGGAGGTGCACCAAAAATAAACTACTTAAGCCAAATACATACAATAGTAAACAGTACTGACGAAGTTTATGCAAATTGGCACCAAGCAAACATTTTATTTCAGAAAATAATGTTATTCTTTTTCTATCGATGTTAGTTAGTAGGTTTCCGTTGTAAATTAATGTTATATTAGGGAATTAACTGAACTGAACTAAAATATTGTAGTATGTACTGTGAAATGCCTCCTTTTCTGGAAAACTTACTTTTTATTACCTATTTAATTGAAATAAATGAATATTTTCCAACTTGGGGCATTTTGAAGCTATACACTAAACGAAAAACGTACATAAAATTAAACAAAAAGTTATTTGTCTCAAAAAAATGGTGGTGAAATTATTTTTTTTTTTTTTTTATTTCAGATATATTAGCAAATGCAACGATTTAGAACATTCTAAGTAAAAATTACAAAATAAAAATTAAGAATACAAATTAAAAATTTAAAATGTAAATTAATTGTTAAGTTTAAAAATACTTACAATTTAAAACTAAAAATTTAAAAAATTCAAATATTCAAAAATTTAATTTTTGGGATAACAACCTTTTAAAGGGATATATCAAAGATACAGATTTTTAATGGATATAACCATAGGAGAAAAAAATTATTTTAACTTAAATAGAGTGATAGAAAAAGTGAAGCATTTGAAGTAAGTAATTAAAGAAAGAGATAGGTAAAGAAAATTTAAGAGAAATAGTCAAGAATTAAGTGCTTAAAATTAGTTTTAAATTACAACGCGTTTTAAATTATTTGGCAGTGAATTCCAAAGTCTTATTGCGTTAAGGAAAAAAAGACGACTAGATTCATTGTATCTGAACTGTGGAACAAGGAAGAAAACATTTCTGGTGGATCTGCAAAATGTGAGTTTTTGGAACAGGTAGTTGGGGCTTTTCGAAGTGATAAGTCTATGCATAAAAATGCAGTTTCTTGCATTGAGAAAACTGATGATATTGCAACCAAGGATGCGTTTACTATTGGCTGATATATGGTCAAACCTTCGTATACCGTAAACATAACGAGCTGCATTGATATACGCCACTAATAGTTTATGAGCTGACCTTGAGTCTAGTTTGCTATAAACAATATCGAAACAAGTTATTATTGGCACACTTAATTTCATAACCAGTTTTCGTCTGGTTTCAGTGGGAACCAATGACGCAGTTTTTCGTAGATTTCTTAAGGAATAATAAACTTTACAAAAACAAAAATTCTGACGTTTCAACCGGATTAAGAATGACCAACCCTTCGCTGTGTAGTTGGAAGCTCTACTTCTGTGCTAATGCGATTACTGAATTAAGCCTTTATTATCGTGCAAATCAACGAAATAAAAACATACAAAGGAAAAAGACGAACAGGAGGAAAAATAAGATGGTTTCTGTGGAATATCAGCCACCTAGTGAGAGTTGCTGGCAATATTTCAACTCATTGAGTTTAGCTACAACAGTTAAAATACTAGTTACACTGTATACGATTACTCTTGAATTTTACGACGATAATCGTCGGCAACGCTTTTACGACTGAAAGTGTCTAAATTTACACATGCACATTCCTAAACATTTTTTGTTAAATAATACACAAAATATGCTTAACGATTTACACACTGATGTGTAAAAATTTAAACTCACTTCTGTTTATTTTTCAACAAAAAAATGTGTAAATATATGCATGTGTAAATTTAGATTGCCTCATTTGGAAAAACGTTGCCAACGATTGGTAGTTAAGAAGTTTTTATATCACGGCCGCAGCTACACCGAGAAAAAAAACAATAGGTACATCACCTAAGTCGGCTTGGGTAAAGAGAATTGTATGGGAATTATAAACTTATGCTTATTCACCTAAGCAATTCATTGTTTAATACATTGTTTTGAAAGCATCTACTTCAATACCTTGCCAAATAAAAATATTTGATTCACTTAAGCCCAAAATCCCAAAAATACAAAATACAAATAGTTACAAAATCCAAATGGATAGCTTAAGCATAGCTTTGAGCTATTTTTTGCAAAAAAAAAAACAGCTGCATCATTAGACACACGATAGAAGAATAGATTTGATAATTTAATGGTTTTTTTCTTGTAATAAATCCACTTTAAAACTCAAAAATAACAAAGTAAATTAAAAAACACACGTTAATATTTACACCAGTACATTTTATTACATTTCATCTACAAAAAGTAAAGAAAAAAAGAAACAAAAATGTCTTTACCCGCCGTGCGGAATCGAACCCTGAAACTTTTGGTGCTAGTCCATCGCTCTGCTAACTGATCCAAGCAGCCTTGCTGCTGTGTGCTGACATAACTGCAGCTAAGTTAATTCACCTAAGCAATTTATTGTTTAATACATTGCTTTGAAAGCGCATTCTTCGATACCCTGCCAAAAAAAAAATATTTGATTCACAGCTGTTAACAAATGCTGTATTAACAGATGTGTTGATAGCTGCAGCATAGCTTCAGCTGTAATTAATATTGAATAAATCACTCAGCGTAACGAAGGAGTTTGGCTCAATGCGTAGTGTAGTTACTTCATACACAGTGGTATCGGTTGGTGTGGGTTCGAATCTCAACGGCATGCGAAGGTAAAATTTTTGTAGTTGATACTTAATGTTCTTGTTATAAAAGACGTCAAGCAGCAAGAAAAGCCGAGAAGTCATTAATTTCTAAAAAAAAACGGTGTCGAAAAAAGAAAAATTGCCGTGTGGCTGCCGATTTCAGTCAAGCAAAACACCGAACGAGAGGCGGCGGCAGCTTCAAAAAAAAAAAAAAATAAAAAAAACCAAAAACCCGAAAAAAGTTATATGTTTGAAATTCAATTTTTTTTTAGAAATAGTGTATAAAAAATTACCAAATGCTTGGTTAACATGTAAAACTTAGGCGTTTTTATAAAGGGCTTGGGTGGCTGAAAATTGCCAAAGCCATCTTATAAATTATACTAGGTTTTTTTTCAATTTAACATAATTTAACTTTTTCCTCGGTGTAGAGAAATTTTGCTTCTAGAACTAGCAAATTTTTAAAAAATTAGAAAAGGGTAAAATTATAATAAAAATATAAACTTTTAGGGGGGGTAGGGTTTGGAGTTTTGGGTAATTTTAAAAATATAAAAAAAAAATTTTTTTTATAAATTATTTCGACGATACATTTTGCTTCAAATAGACAAATTATTGATAAATATGCTTTCCCGAACGTCGAACAATTTTTTTTTTATGATTTTACGATGAGTTCAATAGACATAATTTTTGTTGATTGATCACAAAAATAATTTTTAAAAAAAAATTTAGTTTAAAAAAAATTTGTTAGTTCTGCGACCAATATTTCGCTAGCTACTGCCCTGATTTATATATTTTTTAAAATTCCTTCTTTTTTACACAAATCTTCTAGAAAATTCTGTTTCTGTTCTTAAGAACGAATTTAAAGTTTCCATGTGAAACATTATATTTGAAGCAAGCTGAAAATCTAAAAGTATTTTGATTAAATTAAAATTCACAACATCACTAGATCGACTGCAGCTAAGGTAAGCCCAAAACCTTTTTTACTTGGATCAAAATAGTACACATGGCAAAATAATATTCATCTTGTCTATTTTCTAGTCATTAAATCATTATAAGGATTTCAAATTTCAAAACCATTTGCCATTACACATTTTTATGTGTACATCTTTTGTAAAAATAAACATCTTTGTAATATTTTAAATTCTTACACCTTTTGAGCTCAACATTACTAATTTTTGTGTAGTAATTCAAACATTTTTTTGTGTATATTTGAACTTTGCATACCTTTTAGCTTAAAAATAAACAATTACTGTTTCTTTTCGTAAAATGAGACCAAAAGATCATAATTTTAGGCAACAGAAAATTCAACAAAAAATTACAGTCATTTTGATAGAAAATTTCAACAAATAATTTAGAGTGTACTTTATTAAGCAGATTTGCCCTTAACCTGGGGCCGAATCACCGCTTCCGTGAACGTACAACTCGTCACGGAATCGTCTTTAACTCCTCATTGAATTGCCTGCAGTTAACACAATTTTACGTGACGAGTTATACGTTCACGGAAGCGGCGATTTGGCCCCTGGTTTTCACTATGTCAGTTGTATGACCACATAAAACTTAATCAAATAAAATATCTCCTAAATAAAATTTTTCTATATTTTTTGTATAGCTCAAAACGATAATTCAGATTTTTTTTTATTTTTTCTCCATTGTCATAGAAAAAATGCCAACGTGTTGCCAACGGCCGCCACCATACTGGTTGAGGTACATCCACTTTTAATAAATCCTTACAATTCCTGAGTTGTAAATTTCCCAGAAGGAAAATGAGGAATGCATCTTATTTTTCTTTGAAGAATTCTTTATTATATTCTTATTTTATTCCTTATTTTACAGGGTGTCCCGCAATTGAGTGCAACTATTTACGGAGCTGAAAGGTTATGTCGAGCTGAGCAAAAAATCGTATGGGAGGGGGAGGTCTATTTTCACATTCTTAGGATCTACAGGGTTAATTAATATTTCACGATTTTGATTCACGTTATTGTTTCTACCAAAAAAACTAACTGACATAAAACTTATTTTGATAGCTCATTGCAATGAAATCACCTTTCCAACGATATATTAACAAACCCCACCAACTTAACCGTTACCGAGCTGTGATCGTGTGAAGAATAAATCGTTTGAAATTACCAAATTTCAACTTTGAGTGCAAATTTCTCAGAATTTTGCATTATAAATGATGCAACAAACTTTTAATGGCAACAAAAGCATAAACATATCTTTAAAAATAAAAAAGTTGGCTGTACTAAAAAAATTATACTTATTAGAAAATAATGATATTACAATTGGTTATGCAGTAGATAATAGCATTGTTTTCTAATAATTATAATTTTTTTAGTGCATCCAACTTTTTTATTTTTAAAGATATGTTTATATTTTTGGAGCCATTGAAAAGAAAATTAAATAAATTACAAAATTGATCCAAAAAAAAATTTCATTTATTACGCAAAATTTTGAGGTTTTTGCACTTAAATTTGAAATTTGTCCGATTCTCCGATTTCCGAATTCTACCGATTGATTTCTTCCTACACGATCACAGCTCGGTAACGGTTAAATTGGTGGGGTTTGTTGATATGCCGTTAGAAAGGTGTTTTTGTTGCCTTTATAATGAGTTCTCAAACTACGTTTTATGTAAGTTAGTTTTTCTGCTAGAAACAATAACGTAAACCAGGGCAGTAGCTAGAAAAAGTTTGCTTCTAGAATTTTTTTCAAAATTAGAAAACGGTAAAATAATAATAAAATTAAAACTTTTAGGGGTCACAAAAATAATTTTAATAAAAATTTAGTTCACAAACCCCCCCTTAAAGTTTCCATTTTTATTATTATTTTAGTGTTTTCTAAGAAAAAATTTGTAAGTTCTAGAAGCAAAATTTTTCTAGCTACGGCCCTGACGTAAACCAAAGTCGTGAAAGATTAATTAACCCTGTAGCTCCTAAGAATGTGAAAATAGATCCCCCCTCCCGTACGGTTTTTTGATCAGCTCGACATAACCTTTCAGCTCCGTAAATAGTTGCATTCAATTGCGGGACACTCTGTATTCTTTATTATTGAAAATAATATAGAAAAAATCATGTATACGAAGGTAAGTGAAGAGGTAAAGTGTGCGCCACTCTTTCTGCTCTTCTTGCGTTACTATCCTGTTAAATTAAGGATTCTAGTGAAATTCGATGTAAATCTTTGATTCGATGCATCAAGATGTACATCGATATTTAAAAAAACATCGATGCATTACCGTGAAATATAAGAATTCTTCAATAACTATGTTATGCAGTAAGCGATATATTACATTTCCTGTGACATACCCGTGTTCAAATTCATCAATGGAGGTAATGCAAAGCAATGAAAGCTATAGATTACCACTTCGCTTACCTAGTTGTTCACTTTCCTGCTGGGCTTCTATAAAGGCAAGAAGCGTCTGTTTCCCTCTGCTGCACGTAATTTTGATACCATTTAGTTGTTTTTTTTTTTTTAATGTAGATGATTAGGGAACAAAGGTAACAGGTAAAGAATAAATCGCTACACCCTCTTTTACCGCCCAGAAATCAATTAAAATGCTATAATTCTGATAAGCGCAGGGTGAAGCGAAGCGGGCCGGGTATAAGCTAAAATTACTTATATTGAATCCTTGAAATTACTAATATTAAAAGCTAGAAATTCTCCAAAGTTTACTTTAAATGCATGAAATAACGACGTTAGCAAGGATATATAAGGTATGACTTTGCTGCATGTTAATAAGATCACAAAGCTAATAAAATTATGGCTATGGTGTAACTAAAGCCATCTGTGTGTTATCGGAGATTTTAGTTGTTGAAATCGAAATTGAAAAAAGACAAAACCAAAAATTTTAAAACCGTTTGGTTAACTTTTGTAAGCAATCTGCATTCCAAATTAGGCGCCATGATTATATCTACGGCTTCCCTTGTTAACTGACTTAATAATTTTTTTATCTTGCTCAGTAGTTGTAGCTGAGTTTGTCAGAACTTTGACAGCGCAACTTATTTGAATGAATGTGCTCATATTTCCCAAACTGACACTTAAGATAAACACCACGAACAAATGTTATTTGTATCCTTAGAATCCTTTTTGCATATAAATAAGCGTGAAGACAAACAAATTGAAAATCATTGCATTACCAACAAAACTTGCCCATTCACATTCGTACACACACACACATACTCGTACAACCAAGCTTCACAAGAATTTCAAAAAATATGCTAAAAATAAAACCTTTGCAAAAAGCCGCATAAAGACTCAAGCAAAGTCACACAACAAGCACATAAATGCTGAGCAATCCGTTTAGAAAATTTTTACTTTTTTAATTTTGTATTCCATTTTTAATTTTTGCTTGTTTTGGCAACCACCACCTGCTGCAAATTCCTTTGATTGTTCATATAGGATGGGTGTTCCCTGTCTACAACACACTCCACTTCCCCGTTTCCACTGAAATAAACCATTGTTTGTTCTTTGTTGACGCTACAATAATCAATGTGAAAAAAAATTAAACAGCTCCTCATCCCCCGCTCGAACGACAGACTTGCTAAAGCTTGATCGATATTCAAAACTTGACAAACACAAAAAATACCGTTGCCATCAGTCTGAAATGCCAGCGCACAACAACAAACAAGAAAAGCACTCCTTCTTCCAACAACAACAAGTTTTGAAAAAACAACGCCAGGACAGTCAATGTTTTACAAGCAGTCGACTTTGTTGTTGGCACGCGCGTGAACACCTTCAGTTCTTTGCCCTTATTTTACTGTAACAAGTTTCTGTAAAATTTACTTTTAATTAATTAATATTGTTTATCTTAAAGAATCGCAGTAAGATACTTTTTAATTAATTGCTTTTCATCTTCTTAATTTATAGGTTTTTCAACTTGTTGCTGCTCGATCGTCTTGTCTGCCAGCAAGGGATATTAAATCATTCATTACCTCCTTGTTAACATTTCCAAGTAAAGAAAATAGGCCCTAATTTCAATATTGAATTCTTTGTGTCAACATCGAAATGGGTCGCAAAATCACGGTTGCCATAACAACGCTCAATCAATGGGCTCTTGACTTTGAGGGGAATTTGGCGCGCATACTGCAGTCCATATTGGAGGCAAAGGATATGGGCGCTTCATATCGCACAGGACCGGAGTTGGAAGTCAGGTAAGAATTTAAGAGTTATTTAAAAAACTGATAGAAAAATGTTACTGTAATAGAAAAAAATTTTTAATACCAGTTTTCTTAACCTGTGGGATATATGAATGTTTTAAAGAGTCACACAAATGGCGAATTAAAACGAATTTCTAAAATTACCGCTTTTGTTCAAAAATATATTATAAAGTTTTTATAAAGGTGTCAAAAAAAGGGGATTTCAAAAATAAAAGGAGCATTATGAATCAAACAACAAAATGTTTCTTAAGTATGTATTAAGTCAAAAAAAAAAATTAACAATGTTAATACTGAACGAAAAATCAAATTTAATTCACATAAACTGATTCACATAAATTCAAATTAAAAATATACCACCTTGTTCAAAGAGAAAGGCTCATTCACACTGTGAACCGGACTGTGAACTGTCCGATTCGAAAATTTTTTTTAGTAGGTTGCCACATGTGTCTATGACAAGGCTGCCAAATATCAGCGTCTCTCGTTGACATTTGGTAAAGTGACAATGTTTTGTTTACAACAACTTTTTTCGTGGATCCGTTCAGATTTTCTTCGTCTTCGATTTTTACGATGGAAGAAAAAATTGAGCCTGATGCCTGGTTTGCGTGTCATACTCGTATACCCATGCCTCATCACCTGTAATGATGGATTCGATGAATGATTCGTCGTTTTCGACCATTTCCAGCATATTTTTCGCGATAGCAACTCGTTCTCTTTTTTGCATGAAATTGAGTTCTTGCGGTACTAACTTCGCAGCGACACGTTTCAAGCCCATTGAGAAAGTTCTTCATTCTTCAAAATGTTCTGAACGGATCCAATTGAAATGCCGAGTCCTCTGCTATCTCTCTAATCGTCAATTTGCGATTTTTGACCAACATTTCTTTGATTTTTTTCAACGTGTTCTTCGGTAGTCGAACCCGATGGCCGCCCGGTACGAGGGTCGTCTTCTACTTCGCCTTGGCCACTCACAAATCGGTTAAACCACTTGTTTGCCTTCTGATACGATAGAGCAGAGTCACCGTAATATTTCACCAATATTTTACGCATATCGGAGCAGTTGAAACCATTTTTCACACAAAATTTGATACAAACTCGTTGCTCAATTTTTTCTTCAGAAGACACGAAAAAAGTTGTTGTAAATAAAACACAGTCACTTTACCAAATGTCATCGAGAGACGCTGATATTTGGCAGCCTTGTCATAGGCACATGTGGCAACCTACTAAAAAAAAATTTTCGAATCGGACACTTAAGTCCGGTTCACAGTGTGAATGAACCTTTCTTTTTGAACAAGGTGGTATAAAGAATGTAAGGAATATAAAGAAAATAAAAAAAATTGGGAAAGTTTAAGGTACACTCCTCGATTTCTTAAAAAAATCTGTAAGTTATTTTAACTTAAAAATCGTTTCTATTAAACAATGAGCACTAAAATTGGCTCATAACATCGGGTGAGCTAATTGTCCGTGATGGGGTGAGTACAAAATTGATTTTGTTTTACTCCAAATACCAATTATTTACTACCTTTTTGAAAAGTAATGATTTTTTTTAAAACACAAATATTTTTCACCCTCAAATATACAATTTTTTACTCGCCTCATCAGGAGCATGTACTGAATTTTGTGTTGTATTTTTGGAAAAAAGCCGTACTCTGTTGCGAAAAGTGGCAAATAAACACAATTTTGAAAGAGTCGTCTTTTAGGGGCAGAGCATCCGAATAAGGGTAATTTTTGCCACTTTAGTCGGCCAACGGTAACGCTGGTCCGGGCACCCTGTATTAGGGTTGTCCTTATTCCTAAGAAAAATAATTTTTTCTTTCAATTTCACTGGGCAACTTGAATATATACCATAAGAAACTTGTAAACTTTTTATTTTTCAAATGATATTTAGTGGTCGGTACCATGTCAAATTGGTACAAATGTCAAGAAAAGTGGCCAAAACTAGAAGACGACCTCGTATCTACATGTAATCAGCACCTATAGATTTTTGGGGTCGATAAACACAAATCTGGAGTCAAAAATAGAAAATTCAAAATAGCGGCTTCAATATGGCCATAATTTGAAAAAAAAACAATATATTTCATTGTCAAAAACACATTCAAAGGTTCCATTTCGAACCTTTAAACCTAAGTTTCGGCACCTATAAAAAAATACGTGTGCCTTAGATTTTTGTCCTCATTCACATATCTGAAGCTCATTCAAGTCGACGAACGACACTCCCTTGGTGTTTTCTTGTGAGAGTGCTAAACTTTGCCAGCTGGTAGCGATCTCTAAATCGTATCAAAAAATTTAAACAAAAAAATCTCTTTCATATTTGGATGTATATAATCGAATAATAGCATGCCGCGTTGACAATTCAAAAGTCGAAAATTAAGGACCACTCTACTCTGTATAGTCTTATTATATAGCCTCATTTTGTATTCCTAACGAAGCATTCAAAACGAAAGCTATGCGAACGATATTGAATTCAAACTGAAATATGTATTTCGAACGAAACTTATCGTTAGCTCACTCGACAAGTTTTGTTTGATTTGTACACTCAAACTGTTATACACAAGCAGTTGTCAAATGTGGCGCTGCCATATCAAACACTAGAAAAGTTTTCTGTATTTTGTGTACTTACTTCAAAGATTTTTTGTAATATGTTGCTTTGTTTCTTATATGCCTCTTTCTAGCTCTTAAGTAATGAGTCAAGTAAAATGTTCTATATATTTCTTGAATAAAAAAAGTAGTAAGAAAGTATTTTTGACAGCACACAAAAATAAAATAATTTTATTTGAATGAAATATAAAACATTTCGTTGGAAAATCGAGCTGCGGGGAAATTTCTCTCTGTCCTGTCTTCTAATCAGGGTTGACTGGGACAGAAGCTGTTGCAGTTAAGCAATAGGCTTAACCTTAACTAGCAGTGTCAGCTTTACAGTCCGTATTAACGGGATACGCTTGATACGAAGTTTGTGAATGTGCTACTCTGATCTGCCTCCGGTGTATTTTGGTCTGCCTGTTAAAAAACTCTGTGTAAATATATACCTAACGAAACGTTATTGCATTCTATATCCAGATTAACTTTTGAATACTCTCTTTTCAAGATTTGACTTACAGGCGAGTTAAGTATTTTGGATGGGATAAATCAAATGTTGCATATCCTTTTACCACAATACGACTTTGGTATTGCCTGACAGTAGTTGCCTCGCTATCCTTCCATTACAAAGCCCGAAACGAGGTACTGGTAGTTTCCTTATGAGCAATCGTCCGCTTGCTGAAAATGGTTATAAAACCGAATATTTTTTTGCGTATACTTTTCCTGTACTTGAGTGGACTAAGAGCTCCATTGTTTTTCGTGAAGGACAACGTGGATATACAGCAGTTAGTCATAGTAGAAATTAAATAGATATTTTGAGGTATGGCCTATGGCTACATTGCCTATGTCTAAACTGGTTGATTTTCTAAATTGTTTTCTTTCGACCGTCAAATATGCCGCTATAATTCTACTCATATGAAGTTGTTGGTAACCAAATTTACTTGAAGAAACATTGTGAAGAGAATGCCACTGTTTCTTGTTACTGATTATTGCCTATGGGTGATTTAAACCAAGAATTATATGTAATTATTGGTTTTTGCAGATGCAATTTCTTCCACTTCTTGAAACAATCTTCGGTTGTGGATGATCGAAAAGTTTATATCAAACGGTAACTTTAACTTTTAACGGAAGCGTTTCACTTGCAGCATAGTTTCCAATTTGTATCTTTTTTATATATTTAGCATTATCTCTTAAACAATTATGAATCCTTCCAGTGGAAAATGAATTAACTAGAGAAATTAATTTTGTGTAACTTAGTGATTTCATCTTTTTTATTTTAAACATATCTCGAAAGGATTTGACCCCATGTGAGAATTTTCGCAACATGTTTTAGCAAAAGATTACATATTTTCGATCAAAACTTGCCTCAGACTGCAATAACAACGTTTTCTATAATAAAGATTATTACAAGCACATTCTTTCTCACAAAATTTACTTTAAGAAACAATGTAACTAGCATATATTTCTTGATATTCACAATGTTTACGTGTTCGTTTTTCATCGAAAAAATAGTATAAAAAAATTTTTTTCTTTCGAGCTGGATTCACTTTTAAGTAATTTTTAAAAAAGAAAATTTCTTTTTGATTACTTTTCAGTTTTTTTATATGAAAATTATGCTTTACTTGAGAGCTGGAAATATGCCTTATATATTGGCAGTGCTTTTGTTCGGTTTGTGTATTCAATAAATATACTTTCATAGAGTGTAAATAATTATCAGAGATTGCATCAACTCTGCTAAATCTCTGGCATGTGTTAACAGAGTAATTTTACTTAAAAACGTGAAGGAAAAAAACTCTGTTAACCTATGTTAACACATGCCAGAGATTTAGCAGAGTTGATGCAATCTCTAGATCATAATTTACACTCTATGATACTTTGAGCAATTAAGTGGTTTGCGGATTTGTTTTCCATTATTATTGTTTTTAGTGATTGAGTGATTGCTTTTAACATATCAATATAAAGTGTATGCAGCTATTGCAGTTTTGTTTTTATTTTATGTATTTCAAGTACTTCACAGCCTTCAGAAACTGTATATATTTATATATTTCATAATTTATTTACCTTTAGGTTCAGAATTTTCCATTTTTAACCATTCTATTAGCAACTGCAACCACAACAATAGTATAAAAGTGTTCGTTTGATTTTGACGTTCGGATTCGTGATTTCAGTAATCGTTAGAAATACATATTGTACTACGGCATCGTTCGCTGGCTGATCAGCTGTTATCTGTTATCGTTGTTTAATTCTGTTAGAATTACAAATTTCAAAAACACGATCGAACACTGTTTTGAACGAAACGATTGATCGGATAGGAATACAAAATGAAGCCATAAGAATATTTACTGCATCTTGTTGTATAACGAAACGAAGACCTACCTATACCGAACGAGCGACAATATACTTTGATATAAAACTAGTAAGTACCCCCCCGCGGCCATATTGAAGTATATTCGAAGTCTTTAGCCACGACATACACGATGACATTCTGTTTTATATATTAACGAAAGTTTTCCTATTTTGATGACGTCACTTTGTATGGGAGGTAGGCGTGGTTTTGATCCGCCATATATCATAGAGATGGTTCATATTATATATCAAAGCTAATGTGCAAAATTTCAAGACATTTCATTAGTTTTTGTTGATTTTTAAGAGATTTTACTTTTAAATAAAGCCTCTTTTCCCAAATTCATGGCCACTATTAAGACTGAAGAGCAAAGCTCACCAGCCAAATTTCAAGGCATTTCTTTAATTTTTGTGGATTTTAAAGACATTTTACGGTTAATATAAAGTCACTTTGTATGGGAGGTAGGCATGGTTTTCATCCGATTTGGCCCATTTCCGAACTTGATCTTCCTTTTTTGAAAATAAACTTATAATTTGAATTTCATCGCGATAGCTTTAAAACGGAAAGACAGACGGACACACGGAAATCGACTCAGGAGATGATGCTGACCAAAAATATATATAATTTTCTATACCTGCCACGCCTCCTTCTTGGAGTTACAAACGGAATGACAAAGTTAATATACCCCTTACGCAGTATGCGTTGGGGTATAAAAATATCGTGTCTCACACGATCGAAAGTGTTCGTTTAGTTATACAGCAAGGTGCAGTAAGTTTGTTTACTTTTCAGTTCAGTTAAACGTGGACCCCAATTAAGCGCAGCGCAATTAATCGGGGACCACTGTATAAGTTCTGTCTGTCTGTCTCGCTCACACACATCGTTTTAGTATCTTCCATCTCGCTCGCTCGTTGTTACCGTGCCGTCATATTTTTATGTTGGTTTATATATTTTGGCATATATTTAGGGTAATAGTTTAAAGCTTTTAGTTTTCACTGTGCTAATCACCCTGTGACCCTAGAGCTATTATGTTGTATATATTGCATACTTTAGGGTGAGTTTTTATAATTTTATGAATCATCCTGTGAGATCTAAAAACCTGCTTAGTATTTTGTGATGGTCCATCGCATTATGATCATGACATCATTGGTATTGTATTGTCATGATCAAAGTATAAAATGATATACATTATCAAAGTATAAAAAAATCACCTAAAAGTATGCAATACAACGAAAAGCGTTTAACCCCTGGACCCCATGTCAAAGCAAATGAAAAATATAAGCTTTTAAGTTCAATTCTAAAATAGTCCGGAAGCCAGCAATCCTAAAAGTGCAGTTACACGGATTTAAAAATTTCTTTTATTAACCCAACAAACAAAATGATTCACTAATGTTATCGTTTACGAATCGCATTCTCGTACATTCCATTCATTAGCAATTATTAGTAGCGATTCATTTATAATATCGCGAGCGGGAGAAATTCCTCCTTCGTTAATGAATCGTTAAAATCGAAAAAAGCAATTCGGTAACGAGTCTCCAAAACAATAAAAAGCAATTCGTTAACGAGTCGCCAAAACTATAAAAAGCAATTCTTTAATGAGTTTCCAAAACTATAAAAAGCAATTCGATAACGAATCTTATAAATCATATAAAAATAAAAAAAAAATAAAAAAAATTTCATACTTACCACAACAAGAATTGAAACCACGTCATTTGAATGATAGTCCGGCATTTTACTCACTCGGCTATTTCAGATGCTGAATATATTTTGCTTAATTTGCTTGATAATAAAAGCCAACATTCGCGGACATGGGCTCGAACTCCAACTTGGTCAAAAAAAAAAAAAAATTTTTTTTGTTATTTAGATATTTTTTATAGATATGGTTTTCCAAAAGTTCGAAATTATTTTTTTTTATCATTTTTTGACCAACTTTTTTTCGGCTTCTATGAAACTATGAAAAAGCAATTTGTTAACGAGTCGCCAAAACTTAAAAATGCAATTCGTTAACGAGTCACCAAAAACTATAAAAAGCAATTCGTTAACGAGTCGCCAAAACAACAAAAAGCAATTTGTTAACGAGAACTTATTCATATGAAAATCTTGAACAAATTATAAGTGGAAATTATTTATATAAAGAACAAGCACGAAATAACATAACAGAAGAAAAAATATTTCACAAAATTTTTTTCATATAAAAATTCATGAAAATTTATATTTAAGTTTTTTTTCACTTAAGATTACAATAAAAAAAAAAATTAAATTTAAAAAATATTCGCTTAAATGACGTATTAACAGTAGAAAGTTAATAAAGAATACTTTTCTTAAAAAAATTGGTATATTAAAAAGTTGAAAAAAATTGTTTCATTGTTTCAATACATCTTAAATGGAGCTTAGGAAAGTCATTATTTCAATCGGTGCTTTCTTTAAGCATCAAGCCAGCCTCTGATAAAGTCGTTATGAAACTATTCGAAAACTTAAAAAAAAAACTATTCACAAGCGATTCGTTAACGAATCACCCCTCGCTACAATGTTTATTGGGAAGAGATAGTAAAGAGATACCTATTGCTAGGTATGTAGTTAACTTTATTGTTAATTCTTTCTATTATGTAGTTTGTGATTACACTATGAGTTTGTTAGTTAGTTCTTAATTATTTGTCCATCACTGCCACTGATGTCAGTTTTACTTTGCATCGACGACTATCATAGATCGTCGTCCGTGGATTCATGTGCTCCATGCCCCATTTTGGCAATGTTGAGTTAATGATGGCATCCCAGGTTTTTGATACCAAATTTTTCAAATCTGCAATCCGTTTTTGGCTATCACTTCCAGAAACTAAGATATTTCGTGTTCAATTTGCTCTATATCCCTTTAAACAGAAATTTTTGGTGACCTCTTGCCCCACACGCTCCATTCAATGGCGTATAGAAAAAATTTCAGTACAAAATTTTGTTCTTGATTAACGACAACTACTTTGCTCTACGTGCATTTAAATTACATAGTTGTGACTTGTTATTATTTTTTAATTAACTATTTTGTGTTTTTTTTTTTAAATTATTTTTAATTGTTATTTAAAAGTGAAAAAAATACTATGTTGAAAATAATAGGTATGTTAAGAATGGCGAAGTATTTGCGTACATAGCTTAATTGACATTATTATTATTAACAAAACATCTTGTCAAGAATATCCAAATACACCCTTCTAACCCTTGTTATGAGAGTGCTGAATTTTAAAGCAATTTGCAAATCAGGTGTAAGAAAATAGTAAGAGCGAGAAAATGTTTTCGGGAAGGGCAGGAGACTTATATTTATACTTAGCCTACTTTAGAGTCTAGGTTTAGTTATAAGCTTGTACAACATAGACCTAGAGCTTGAAAAATAGAATTCTTAATAACTGAAAAATTATTAGAGTTATAAAACACATAACATAAAATTTATGAAAAAGGTTGAAATTAATTTACAAAAATAGTTTTTTTTTTGTTTTTTGTAATTCAAAAATTTTTTTTTATGATTTTTGTTAAAAAGCATTACGATTTTTTTTTTTTTGTTGTTTTTGTAAATGAATATATTGCTTTTAACCAAAAATTTTAAATGTGTGGAATTTTTTTATTACTCTATAGGAACAAACTAACTTGTTTTTAAAAACAACTAATTAAAAAACTAATCTATATATATATAAAATTGTAAAAAAAAAAATCTGTACATTAAATATTTTTTTGAAATTCTTTTTGCGATGGACGTTTTGAATGACGCTGAATCCAAAAATCGCATTTTTAAAATTTTTGTCTGTCTGTCTGTCTGTTAAAGCATCACGCGAAAACCACTGGATGGATTTTAATGAAATTTGACATCTAGGTTCCTTATATCCTCGGTCAACATATAGGCTACTTTTTATTCAGGAAAAAAGGTTGGACCTGGTAGGGGGCGCTGCGATCGGGTTCCAGGCATTCTTTTTTTTAGCTTATCTCCGAAACCGTTCATCCGATTTGCGTGAAAATTTGTATGTAGAGGTTCTCGGACACGTTGAGTTTTTTTGACTTATTTACTTTGTTCTATCTGGAACACCAAAGGGCGCTGTAGTACAAATATTTTAAAAAACCTCGAAAAACTCCTAAGCCGTGCATCCGATTTAAATGAAAATTGGTATAAAGAGGATTTCGGACAGGGTGAATTTTCATGACTTTTGTACACTGTTCTATCTTGAACACTAGAGGGCGCTGTAGTACAAATATTTTAAAAAACGTCAAAAAATACCTAAGTCGCTTATACGATTTGCATGATAGTTGGTATATAGAGGTTTTCGGAAACGGTGAGTTTTTATGACTAATAAACTGGGTTCTCTCTTGAACACCAGAGGGCGCTGTAGTACAAATATTTGTAAAAAGTCGAAAAAGTCCAAAACCGATCATCCGATTTGCATGAAATTTTGTATGTAGAGGTTCTCGGACACGCTGAGTTTTTTTGACTTATCCACTCTTTTCTCTCTCGAACACCAGAGGGTGCTGTAGTACAAATATTTTGAAAAACCTCGAAAAACTCCTAAGCCGTGCATCCGAATTTCATGAAAATTGGAAAATAGGAATTTTCTGATACGGCGAGTGTTTTGGACTAATCTTTTTTGTGCTATCTTGAAAACCAGAGGGCTCTTTAGCACAAATATTAGGAAATCGTAATAAACTCCAAAACTGCTCATCCGATTTGGATGAAAATTTCTAAATAGCGATTTTCGAGAACACAAAGGGTTCTGGTGCTATCTTTTTTGCTCTTTCTCGAAACTAGAGGGCGCTGTTGTCCAACTTGTACGTGTGTATGTTATTAAACTGTTCCTTAACGGCTGCACTGATTTTCCTGTGTTTATGTTTCATGTGTTTAAGGCATTTTATTTTTATATTTTATCTCCGAAACCGTTCATCCGATTTGCATGAAAATTTGTATATAGAGGTTTTCGGATATGGTGAGATTTTATGACTTATCTACTCTGTTCTATCTTAAACACCAGAGGGCGCTGTGTACAAATATTTTAAAAAACTTCTAAGCTGTGTATCCGATTTTCATGAAAATTGGTTTATTATTTTATTGGGACTCTAATATGGGGTTTTCTAATATGGGGACTGTTTTGGACTTATCTTTTTTGTACTATATCGAACACCAGAAATAGTAAATAGTAAGAAATAGTGGAAAAGTAGAAAGCCGCTCATCCGATTTGGATGAAAAATTTTATTAAAGGATTTTCGTGTATGACAACTGTTTTGTCGTTATCTCTTTAGCTCTGTCTCGAAAAGTAGTGGGCGCTGTTGTACAATTTGTACGTGTGTATGTTATTAAACTGTTCCTAAACGGCCTCACCGATTTTGATGAAATTTTTTGTGTGTGCTTAAGTGGATCCCTGGATGGTTCAGATTCGCAATTGGACCCGGCGCTGCGATCGGGTTCCACGAATTTTGTTATTATAGTTTGTCTCCGAAACCATTCATCCGATTTACATGAAAATTTGTATTTAGGGGTTTTCGGGTACGGTCGTTTTCATGACTTGTCTATTTTGCTTTATATTTAACAGCAGAGAGCACTGTAGTACAAATGTTTTAAAAATCTCAAAAAACTCCTATCTGTACATCCGATTTGCGTGAACATTTGTACGTAGGAGTTTTTGGATACGGTGGGTATCTTGGACTTTTTTTGCTGCGCTATCTTAAACACCAGATGGTGCTGTAGTACAAATTACATAAGAAATCGTGAAACATTCAAACACCGCTCATCCGACTTAGGTAAAAATTTGTATATCGGATATATAGGATTTGATTATCGAGTATGGAAAGGGCTTTGGCGTTATTTTTTATTCTATCTCGAAAACCAGAGGGCGCTGTTGTACAAATACCGCAAAAAACTCAAAACAGCTCATCCGATAAGTATGATTTTTATATGTGGTTTTCGGGTGCGGTGAGTCTTTTGGCGCTTTGTATTTTGTTATATCTTGAACATCAGAGAGTGCTGTACTACAAAATATGGTAAGGCGCAGCAAAGCACAATGGGTGATAAATATATTTATTTTTTCTTTATGTGTATTTATATCCAAAATTCTTTTTCCGCATATCAGGACAGCTGATGCCGAATTCTGTGGTATTTTAGTACGCATCAAAATATGCGCAAGTGAGTTGCGTCATAAGTTGGAGTTGTTTTGACATTGCAATTTCTATTTTCAATGCTTATTTAATTTTTGTTCAGTTTCCTCGCGAATTGGCCAAAATTCGTTTTGGCTCTGATTTTTTTTTTTTGAATGTGCAATCTATCGAGTACAATATAAATCTTGAAAATATATTTTTGCAAGCTATTGGCGGAACGCACACACAAATCACAATTTCCTTAAGTTTTTCTCATAATTTTCAGATGTTGAAGCTACATTTTGCTCATTTCGCCAAAGTTACCGGTTTGAAAAATGAGCACAAAATTCCTTCTAAAGTTTGTGAGAAGTTTTTCAAATCGACGAATGAAATCGGAAATTATTTATATCAACTCCCGAGTTAAGCCGGGTATTCAGCTAGTTTAAAATAAACTTGTATATGAACTACTTTGAATTATATTAAGGCGGCATCCACTGCAATTCTAAATAGTTTTTATTGCATTATATATGAAGTAATTGAAATACTACTTAAAAACAAGTGACTGATAAACTACTTTGAATTATATTAAGGCGGCAACTACTCTGATTTTGACATCTTTTAATTGCAAATTTTTATTAGATTACAAGTTTATATATATTTAACCATGTTCTTTCATCAAATATTATTAACTTTAGACCATCAGTAATAGTTTTCAATTGGTTATTTTAAAGTAATTAAAAAAATAATTTAAATATAACTAATTTAACAAGTAGTTGAAAATATATGCAGACGAAAGTCAATTGACTTATTTAGCGGACATCACCATACAAAATATGTTAGTTTGTTCTATGGAAAAAAGTCAGAATTTCAACTAGTTGTGGTTGACAAAAAACTTCTTTATCAACTACTTTTTAATTAGTTGATTTTCCTACAGAATAATGCAACTTTGCTCTACGTGTATGGGTTGGGTTCACATCAAAATACGCTTGAAAGGGCGTATTGAGCAAATTGGATTTTTTTACCGTTTGAAAATGTCCTTTTATGCGTGAGATCGAGGATTTGGAAATATGTTTTTTTGGTATTCAACACAATTATGAAACATTTCCTCCCGGGAGTTGTAAAAGGGAGTTAACCTTTTTAAGATAGCAGATAAAGACATCTAATTTTTTCATTTTACGCTCATGAATATTGACGGTTGATGAACAAATTTTGCATTAAAAATTTCCAAAAAGTTTTTAAACTATATCTTAAAAACGGAAACTCCCTTTTCAACTGCGGGAAAAACTGTTTCATAATTAGGCTGTTTGTCATTTTTACATAAATTCATGGTGAGACATTTAAAAAATCCCATCGTACAGTTATTAAAAAAAATACATTCAAACTATAGCTTCGATTTACTCAAAATGTGCTTTTTGCACTTAGAGCACATGAATCCCCGGACGACGATATAACGACCACCCTTATAAACAAACTACTAATCATATTTTAAAAAGAAAAAAGCTTATGTTAAAGAAATTTCAGCATTTGTTAAAATCTGCCCTAAGCAAGTAGCACCGGTTTCGAACTACCCATAATGATATCAATCCGCAAATAGTGTCAATTCTGTTTGAATTCTTATTTCCATAAATTTTTCAAATATTTTAATGCCAGGATGTCGAAAGGAAAATCCCGGAATTTCGAACTTCTGAAATTGTCTGGGATTGCGGAAATTGACACTGAACACTCATCCACTCACAGTATATTTACACATATCACTTTTCTTCTTTTGCTTCCCTCACAGTGGCTACAGCTGCGAAGATCATTTCCGTGAACCCGATACATATCTACACTCTTGGGAGGTACTGCTGGAAATCATGATGTCGCCCATATGGTAAGGAAATTGTAATAAAAAATTCTCTCAAATTTTTGGTTAATTTCAAAAACTTCTTTAAACAGCGATAACATGCTAGTGGACGTTGGAATGCCGGTGATGCATCGGAATGTGGCCTACAATTGCCGCGTGGCCTTCTTTAATCGACAGATCCTGCTCATACGTCCCAAAATGTCCATGTGTGATGATGGCAACTACAGAGAGTCGCGCTGGTTCACAGCGTGGACCAAGGTATGAATTGAATATTAAAACTTTTGTTTGATTAAGTACAGAATTTCTGAATTTTTAACAGGCGCTGCAAACCGAGGACTACTTCTTGCCGCGCATGATAGCTCAACATACTGGACAGAATACCGTGCCCTTTGGCGATGCAGTTATAGCCACAAAAGATACTTGTATCGGTTATGAAATCTGTGAAGAGCTCTGGAATGTGCGCAGGTGCTGCCATTACCCATCATTAGATTTGAGGTCATTTTAACTCAATTTATTTAACTTTACATTTACAGCAAACACATTGAGATGTCCTTGTCGGGCGTTGAAATCATCGTCAATGGCTCGGGCAGCTATATGGAGCTGCGTAAAGCGCACATTACCACCGACCTGGTGCGCAATGCCAGCTTTAAGGCCGGTGGCGCTTATTTATTTAGTAACCTGCGAGGTTGCGACGGTCAACGCGTGTATTTCAATGGCTGCTCCGCAATTGCATTAAATGGAGAGATTATTGCACGCAGCAAACAGTTTGCTCTACAGGATGTGGTAGGTTTTTTTTTCGAAATAGTTTTTAATTACTTATTAACTAACATTCATCCAAATACGCAGGAAGTCACACTAGCCACTATTGACCTCGAGGAGATTCGTTCCTACCGTGTCTCTCAGCGTTCGCGCTGCCTCATTGCAGCCTCTGCGCCCACCTATCCGCGCATTGTCTGTGACTTTGAGATGTCCACGCACAGCGACATCTTCAAGACATCCTCGGTGCCGTTGCAATGGATATACCAAAAGCCTGAGGAAGAAATTGCCATGGGACCTGCTTGCTGGTTGTGGGACTACCTAAGACGCTCTGGCCAGGGTGGTTTCTTCCTGCCACTCAGCGGCGGCGTCGATTCAAGCAGCTCAGCAACCATTGTGCACTCTATGTGCCGCCTGATTGTCCAGGCTGTGCAGTCGGGCGATGCCCAGGTGCTGCACGACATACGCAAAATACTCGCCGACTCCGATTATACGCCCGACAATCCGGCGGCGCTTTGTAATCGCCTGCTGGTCACCTGCTTCATGGGCAGTGTCAATTCTAGCAAGGAGACGCGTCGTCGCGCCTCTCTACTAGCCGCGCAACTAGGCAGCTACCACATCGAGATCAGCATCGATAGCGCCGTTAATGCTTTGCTTGGCATCTTCAATGCTGTTACCGGCTTGACGCCGCGCTTCCGCTCACAGGGTGGCTGTGCACGTCAAAATCTCGCACTGCAGAATATCCAGTCACGCATACGCATGGTGCTGGCGTACATTTTTGCTCAGCTGATATTGTGGGTGCGTCATCGTCCCGGTGGCCTGCTGGTGCTGGGCTCTGCAAATGTGGATGAGTCATTGCGTGGCTACTTGACTAAATACGACTGTTCCTCGGCTGATATAAACCCCATTGGTGGAATTTCCAAGACAGATCTACGTCGTTTTCTTTGCTATGCCAAGGACAAGTGAGTGCTGGGAATTTCGTTGTTAAAGAGGCGTTGTTTATAATCAAATATTTATTTGACAGGTTCAACTTACCGGTGCTTGAGTCAATTATTGAAGCACCACCCACTGCTGAGCTGGAGCCTCTGCAAGACGGTCAGCTGATGCAGACCGATGAACAAGACATGGGCATGACCTATGCAGAGCTCTCCGAGTATGGGCGTCTGCGCAAACAGGCCTGCTGTGGCCCATACAGCATGTTCTGCAAACTGGTGGCATCCTGGAAGGGCGATCTTAGTCCCAAGGAGGTAATAAATTGCCTTTTTGTTGTAGTAGTAAGTGCGTGATTTTGATGTATAACTTAAAAAAATATGTACGTTGCACTCAACCTTGGAAACAAAATATTCTAAGGGCATGATTTTTATGAGGTGGTGCTAATTTTAAGTTTAAGGTGTAATCTGCAGTAAAGTTTGATAAATTTGATAAATTTTGTAAGCAAAATATTTCTGAATTTATTTACAGTAAAGTTTGTTAAATTTGATAAATTTTGTAAGCAAAATATTTCGTTTTTTCGAATTTTGTGGGAAATTTTGCAAACTTTTTTAAATAGTTAGTCTCATTTTCAATTTCTATTTTCTCGGTAATGTTTCTCGAGTTGTGCTGCAATGTGCAGCAGGAAGTTTTAAGAAAATTTGCATATTTGCACATCTATGCAAAATTTTGAAAGAATTTATACCACTTTTGATTTTTTCCGGAAATGCGTAATTGTGCCGTGATATGCTGTACTTGTACTGTAATGTGCAGTAAAGAATTTTTTAGAAATTTGTAAACTTGATAATTTTTTTAGAAATTTACTTAATTTAAATTTTTTCGAAATTCGTTTATTTTGCAGAAATATGACCAAATTGTGCTGCAATGTGTAGCAAAAAGATTGAGGAGAACGCATCTTTGAGATTTTTAAGGTTGTAAATGTATTTTTGCAAAATCATGTCTTTATCGATATCTGCATATCTTGTGCCCATTTTGTTAAAACTTATGCCATTATAAAATGTCAGTGGATAAAAACTGCCTTATCGTCACTATAGCACAGTAACCCATGTTATCAGAGCACAAAAATGTTGTTTTATCGATGATTTATAACTAAAATGAAGATTTGACTTGTTTTAGATAAGAGCACAACTCGAGTGCACAAATGATGAAATATTGAAAATGTGCTGTTTTTTTTTAATCTCTACGGTATATTACAGCACAACATTAGCACATCACAGCACAAATACTGAATTTCGAAAAAAAAAAATAAAAACGGCACTTTTTTAAAAAGAAAAATCATGAAAATGCGAATGTTTTAACTCACTCTGGCACATTGCAGCATAATCTGCAAATTAAAAAAAGATAACGGCACATTTAAAAAAAAAATCATGAAAATGCGAATTTTTAACTCACTCCGGCACATTGCAGCATAATCTCCAAATTCATAAACATAAATAAGTTCAGAATCAACTTTATATTAAATTTTAAAAACATTCTTCATATTTGCTTTTTTTTTGGTAAATTTTTTTGGAACAGTACGTTAACGTTGTGTAGCGTTGTAAGCATAAAAAATACACAAAGATTGCATTGTTTCCTACTTGCTTTAGTGGCCATAACAACTCGTGTTCGAGTTTCGGCCGACCTCATCAGCTCCCGCCAGGTGCCTCCGCTTTGCGCGTGCCTTCTCCAATCGGTTTCACGAAGTGCGGTTAGAGCTTCCTCAGCCTGGTCCATCCATTGCAGGCATGGTCTTCCTCGTCGTCGTTGACTAACGACCCTCGCCTCGAGCACCTTTTTCGTCGTCCATACGATGGACAAGACCCAGCTAGCGTAGTCGCTGAACTACGTCAATGTCTTCGTAGAGCTCATACAGCTCGTGGTTCATTCGGATGCAATAGTCATCGCCGACTCGAACAGGACCGAAGATTTTGCGAAGAACTTTTCTCTCTAACACCCCCAGAGAGGCTGCGTCAGTTTGCGAAACTACCCATGCCTCAGCGCCATAAAGCAGCACAGGTAGAACGAGCGTCTTGTGGAGTGTTAGTTTTGTCGATCGAGAGAGGGCTCTGAAACTTAGTTGCTTACTGAGCCCGTAGTAACTCCGCCAGGTCTACCTTTCGCCTGCCTGTCCCAAGCCAGGATAAAGGAGAAGGGTTGGTTATGGGATACGTCCCATACCGTAAAAGGTTAGAGCCAACCAAGAGCTCGGGGTGGCGCCCATCTTGGTAGCAGGTCACTATGTATATCATTTTGAAAAAAGCCTGTTATGGAATAGCAATGGTCCATATAACTTGTTAGCACGGGGATAGTCAAACCCGTCGAATGAGGTGACCTTATCTATCCACGGCATTGAGACATGGTCTATATGGCCAATAAAAGGATAATTGGTGTCTTAGGACACGGGCAAATGGCAAGGTCTTTAACAAGCCGTTGTGAGGACTTTCTGCAAGTCAGCTGGTCAAAAAATCGTAGGCACTTCGTTTAAGGTATGGTGGGGGTACCATGCCTTGAATAGAATTGCCAGTCAAATACGAAATAGTGCTATGTGCACAGTCAAAAACAAAAATTCTTTATATATGTATATATGAATTTTTTGTCTCTTTGCTGGGATGTTGTAGACCCCCATTTCGACGGGACCGAGTTGCCCAGGTGACTATCATGGGTTGGCCCTTCGGGGAGACTCGTGCTGGCTGTAGTTTGTGCACGTCGCTTGCACAGGTCTAGATTGACCGGCGGGGTCGCGCAGTAGTACGACCGGGCTGGCATACCTGCTTAGTATGCAAGAGATTGGATAGGTCTCGTCTTGACCAGTAGATGGTAATGAAGGTACGCCATCTACCGGTAGCCAAACTGGTACTATTAAGGGCAGTATGGAATTTTTATTGCATACTGCTTTTACAGAATAGGGCACAGGGTAATGCTTTTGTGTTTATGAATGTGACATCTAGTACGTGGTTGCTTTTCTAGTGTCACTTGTATAATACAGGTCTGTGAAGAGTATTTCAGGTGCACATCCTTTTTGGATGTGCATTTTTTAATACTATATGTTCATTTATGAACTATAACTCCAATGTCTGTGGACCCAGAGGAATTAAGCCTTAACGGCAGGGGTTCTCTATAAACACATAGCGGATTTCTGAGCCCGTAGTAGCACCTATTAGCAATTATTGTTCTTCGCTTTATCTCCAGGCTGATTCCATTGTTGGTATTAATGGAGGTGCCAAGATAAACGAACTCCTTGACTACTTCAAAGTTATAGCTGCCGGATAAGACGTTGGAACTTTGTTTTACCCTCGTTTATCTTCAAACCCACTTTGGCTGATTCCTTTTCGATAGCAGTGAAAGCAGCGGTAACATCTCTCTTGGTTCTGCCGACAATATCAATATCATCAGCATACGCATGGAGTTGAACACCTTTGTAGAAATGGTGCCATGACAATACCTTTAACACCTGCCTTTCGTACGATTCCTCCATGATGATGTTGAAGAGGTCGCAAGATAGTGGATCACCTTGTCTGAAACCTCTTTCGGTATTGAAGGTTTCGGAGAGGTCATTTCCTACCTTTACGGAGCTGCATGTGTTGCTAAACGTCATCCTGCAAAGACTTACCAACTTTGCAGGTATACCGTACCCAGACATTGTTGCGTATAGGCAATCCTTTCTCGGGATTATTTTAGCATTATTATTATCATTCCGTATGTGTTGCGGTTTTTGTGAGACAAAGAAGGCAGAGAGCGAAAACAATTTAACTTTGGTTGCGAATAATTAATTTAATGTTTCTCGCTCGCGAGTTTTGGCAAAACAAACTCAATTCACTACAATTTTTACACTCGCTCAAGAAAGGTCTTAGGTGCCAAAATTTTACGGAAATAGTTCATAGTTCTCCTGGGGTGCCCCTAGAGGGGAAAGTTATTATTTTTCACCCCTTATATTTTTCTCAACATGCTGCCCTTATCTGTCACCCTTTTGGGGACCTTCTACAAAAACAGAAAATAGATAAATGTTCTAAATAGTTTATGTCTCCCGCAAATGGTCTCCTAGAGGAGTCAAATTTATGAGCTGGTTCTATTATTTTTTGTCCCTCGACATTTATTCTGAACACACCTACCACCTATTTTCCAACCTTCTTTAGGTCCCCATACAAAACACACAAAAACTGTGGAAAATAGCTTATGTCTCTCGCAAATGGACTTAAATGCGAATTGTCCTATTATTTTTGTCTCCTCAACATTTTTTTTACCACATCTGTCCCCTATATATCACCCTTCTTTGTATCCCCATATAAAAACTGCAAAAACTATCGAAAATAGTTTAAATCTCTCGCAAATGGGCTTCTAGAGGGGGTTAAATATATGAGCTGGTCCTATTATTTTTTGCCGCTCAACATTTCTTCTGAACACACCTAAAACACTCAAAGTTACCGTATGCCGTTTGTACTTGCCGTTAAGTACTTTAAAAGGTATTTAAGTATGTTAAAAGGTATAGAATGATAATGTTTGTGTTTATTTTTAATGCCATCGTAGTGCAGTGTATGAGTTTATGTTCGTGTGCACACACATAAACGCTACGCAATGATGAGTCATGCTTTCGGCGGAACACTTCAATAACGTAACGTTTATTTTCGTTTCCTGCTTCATGGACATGTTCCAAGTATATTTTTTATGTAAAACTTACAAATATTTTCGTCTTCTCCTCAGGTTGCCGACAAAGTGAAGCACTTCTTCCGCTGTTATGCCATCAATCGTCACAAAATGACCGTTCTAACACCTGCTGTACATGCCGAGAGTTACAGTCCGGACGATAACCGCTTCGATCATCGTCCATTTTTGTATCGCGCCAACTGGAGTTGGCAATTCAAGGCCATCGATGATGAGCTTGAAAAACTGGCCACCACCTATACACCGTGTTCCACCTCGCACATGCGTCCCAGCACTGATGATTTACTGTCGCATGATTCTTCGCATCGTTCCTCGCATCATGATTCAAAAAATTCATCACCACCGCTGTCGTGTTCTAGTTCTATGGAAGGTGGTGCCGCTGCCATTTGTGTTGGTGGACCTGTAGCAACATCACTCACTAATGCTGCCAGCGGCAGTTTGGGTGCTCTTGGCAAGAAATCCAGCGGGTATACCAAGGTGCACGTTAATGTTTTAGGCAAGTTGGGAAAAGATCGCACTGGAATTCCCGTTTAACAAATTATGTCCTTAATTAAGATGAAAGCAAAAAAACCAACAAAAGCAACAAATGTGGCAACTATTTCCCAGTCACCGCATGAACAACACCAAAATTTATTAGACTTTGAAAAATACTGTTTTTCTAAATTTTCCTATTTATACTATAATCAAGTAGGTTTAAATTAATTCAGTGAGGTCGAACGTTTCAATTCATCAATTATTTTGTGTAAAAATAAAGTGTTAATCCACAGCTGGTGCCTCTATAACGACAACTCAGTGAGAAGTTTTCTTTTGAGTGTTTTATTTGCTAAAATATTTTTTAATAATTTATTATTTATGAATGTTCACTATTTGTTGAAAATTTTTTATTTTATTATGCTTTTGCTTAAAATAATTGTGCTCAATATTCTGTGTAATAAAGATCTATCATTTTGCATGAAATCTTTGAAAATTAAATCTTTTAATATTTATTGTTCCTTAACATTTTAACACTTTCATTTTTGTGCTTTTAATACAGAAATATATTTTAATAGTAGTGAAATATTAGTTAAACACATACTCAAGCATAGAACAGATTTTAAATAAGATTTTTACAAGTTGCTTTGGTTTAAAATGTATGCTATTTTTTATATCCTCACACGAGGTATATTAACAGTATGACGAAGTTTGTAACGCCTGTAAGAAGGTGAGCAAGGCATAGAAAGGACCATTTAAATTTTTCTCATCTGTGTACGCAATTACCGTAGACAATGGGAAATATTTTAAACAATATCGACATTATTTCTAAATGAAAAATTTGTTTTTAATTAAGTACGTAGTGTACAAATTCTTAGCGAACATTTTTATTAGCGAAAATTTAGTACAAATTAGCAAAAGGGGCACATAGTACTTTTTGATCCCATACAAATTTGGATAAAAATAGAAAAAGTGCTCCTATGATAATGCAATTCTGTATACTTGATTTATTTAAGCCAATTAAGAAATTTTTAAAAATGGTTCAAATAGGTCAGTTCCTAGGAGTACCTCTCCTAGACCTATATTAATTTTTTACGTGATTTTGTATGGGAGATGCATACAAAGATTAGCCGATCTTAACAAAATTTCGTCAGAAGGTTTGTCAAATAAAGTAATAGATGTGTACTGAAAATGGTCGAGATCCGTTAGACCCTTGGAGTATTTTCCTTGGACCTATATTAATTTTTATACCCCAACGCGTACTGCGTAAAGGTCATTTTAACTTTGTCATTCCGTTTGTAACGCCGTAATTTGAAAGCTATCGTGATGGAATTAAAAATGTGAGCTTCTTTGTAAAAAAAATGGAGATCAAGTTCGAGTATGAGCCAAATTGGATGAAAACCACGCCTACCTCCCATACAAAGTGGCTTTATATTAACAGTAAAATCTCTTAAAAATCTGCTCAAATTACAGAAATGTCTTGGAATGAAGCACATGCTTCGATATATAATACAGACCATGATATTTGGCAAAATCCTATAAAAACCACGTATTTAAAACTTAAAACCTCTTACGAATCAGTTTAAATTAAAGAAATGTCTTGAAATTTTGCATATAACCTTTAATATTGCACATAAACCATCTCTATGATATTTGGCAAAATTTAATGAAAAGCACGCCTGCTTCCCATACAAAATGGCTTTGTTTTAAACGTAAAATCTCTCTGAATTCACAAAAATCATAGAAATATCTTGAAATTTTGCACATAAGCTTTGATATATAATATGAACCACCTCTATAATATTTGGAAAAATCGGATGAAAACCACGCCCACCTCCCATACAAAGTAACGTCATCAAAATAGAAAAACTTTCGTAAATATATAAAACTGAATGACATCTTGTACGTATGTATCCAAGTTCCATCTACATCGTTTATTCAACCCATACATATATTCTTCGGTAGAATGTGGAGTCTTTAGACTAGAAAAGTGGGTGTGGCATTTTTCTTTTAATCGAACTTCGGTTACACCATGTGTCTGACTTTAACTAAATCTTGCACATATAATCCTTGGTAATTTGAGCAAACTTAAGTTTATAAAACTAGGCGGTACTAGACAGGGGGCGTGGTACTTTATTTTTAAACTAGCTCCATGTACACCGTTTGTCCGATTTCAACAAAATTACGTACATATATTCTTTAGTATAATGAGAAGTTTTAAGCCTACAAAAGTGGGTGGGATTGGACAAGGAGCGTGCCCATTTAATTCTAAGCGAACTCCTTCTACACCGTTTGTCCGGCTTAAACGAAATTTTGCACACATATATGACATAAGAAGCAGTCTGTAGTTTATAAAAGTGGGTGGTCCTAGATGAGGGGCGTGGCACTTTATTTTTAATATATTTCCATCTACACCGTTTCTTCGATTTCGGGTGTGAAATTTGACACATAGATTCTATCGTATAATGAAAAATGTAAGGCCTACAAAAGTAAGTGGGATCGCACAGGGGGCGTGCCAATTTAATTCTTATTGAACTCCCTCTATACCATTTGTCCGATTTTAACCAAATTTTGCAAATATATTCTTTTCCATAAAGAACAGTCCGTACTTTAATTTTATGAAACTCCTTCTACACCGTTTTTCTGACTTGAACCAATTTTTGCAAATATATTCCTTGAAATAACGAGCAGCGATTAGTCTAAAAAATTGAGCGGAAAGAGACAGGGGCGTGCTACTTCAGTTTTAATCGAACTCCTTCTACAGCCTTTGTCCGACTTTTTCTTAAGTTTCCACACATATTCTTTGGAATAATGAGCTGTCAGTTATCTACAAAATGGAGCGGAACTAAACGGGAGGCGTGGCACTTTAGTTTTAAATTAAATCATTTTTTTCCATTGGTATGAATTTGCAGATACTAACAAAATTTTGCAAATTTATTCCTTAGCATAATGAGCCATTACTCTGTGTGGCAGCTACCCAGCTAAATTAAATTAAGCATAGGATACAAATATTTTTTAGAATAGATTATCCATTCCTGGTTTTACTTGATTTTGCATGGGAGGTACATACAAAGGTTGGCCGATCTTAACAAAAATTCGTCAGAAGGGTAGTCAAATTGAGTAATAGATGTGTACTTAAAATAGACGAAATTGAATAGACCCTAGGGGTATCTCCATTAGACCTACAGTAATAAATATGTTGGCAAGCAAGTAGAATATAAGTAAAGGCAATAGGTGATTTAGGCAGTTCGGACAAATTAAATATTTTCAAGAGTCGGACGAAATCGAAAGAGATTTTCATTTTTTTATTAGGTAAGAATCTATACTAAATGAAATTGAAATACAATTTTAGTGATTTTAATGGTTTTGTTTGGTTATATGTCTTCGAAAAATTACAATTTTATAGTGTTATGTGAGAATAAACATCAAATTTGAAGCTACACAAAATTTTTCGGTAGTATTTTATTGTCACAATTTAAATAGCCTTAATTCTGAAAATATATATTGAAAAAAACTAATCTTTTGTAATTTTGCTGGATAATTGAGGCGATTCCGGCAAGAGTGGCCTAACCCACAAACACATGGAAACATTTTGCTGCAATAGAATCTTGATTGCCAGCTCTATTAATAGATAGCAGCACTTAGACCTATCAAAAAGGCATATAAATTAAATTTGTATGTATGTAATACTGACCTAACCCTGGATATTATTGTTGCGCCTTTTTCAATTCAATTCAATTGCTAAGATTTAAGAACAACGAGCAATTTTGTGTGAAATACAAATATTCAAACCAAGAAGAGCAATGTTTTAATGAATTGGACCTAGAAAAAAAGAAATTCAAAAGTTTTGGAGTTGTTTTATCCAAACGGAATGGACCTAACAAACAAACGTAAATTTTCAATCCCAAATGCGTTACTGCGACAGTGGCCTAACCCACATTTTTACATATTTTTTATGAGAATTTCCCAGGTTTAATCTTCTTAAAGTAACAGCCAAACTTGATATTGAACACTTAAAAACAAATTTATAAAATGTAAACGATATTGTAAATAAAATATAAAAATTAAAAACTCTAAATGAATATCTTAATATAACTCCATTAGATATGTTGGTGGCTTAGGCCACTCTTGCCGAAATAGCCTCAATTGAAGACATGAATGAATGACGGTGATTTGTCGCAATTATTTAGGCCTTTTCCACACGGAGAAACGGAAAAGTAATCCAACTGCAACACAATTGCTTAAAAGTCGCGAGCCACTGCAATTCCAAACATTATTGCAACCTATGTTTTCAGATGAGCAAGTCACGCACAACGCAACATTGATCTCTCATTGCAGCTTACCCCCTAGCCACACGTGCCAGTCCGAAGACAGTAACAGTTCGAAAAACTCAATACACACTCACTTTTCACTAATACACTCACACCTTGACATCACTGGCAGTCCAGTGGCAACAACTTTTACTGACCCCCTAGCCACACGTGCCAGTTCGAAGACACTAACAGTTCGAAAAACTTAATACACTCTCACTTTTCACTAATACACTCACACCTTGACATCACTGGCAGTCCACTGGCAACAACTTTTAGGCCCATATTAGACGATGTCCGTTTGTCCGATCTTTGTTGTTGCTTTCAATGTGAAACTGTCAAAAAACAGTGAGAGTGAGAGCGGATGAACTTTTTGTAAGGCGGACAAAATATGTTCATTTTGTCTGCTGTTGATGTCAGCAGACAACGGCCACAACAGTGTGGCGATGTGGTGAAATAAAAGTTTTGCTACACTTTAGCAGCTAAAAAGTACTTTTTTTATGCAACGTTGCTATTAAAAGTAATTGTTTTTAAAGTGCACAAAATAAAGTGCAGTAGAAAATGTACTCAAACTAAATGAAATGTCAAATGTGTCCGCCCTAAATTTTCTGTAGTGTGACCATCCAGCGGACAAGAGAGTAAAAAGTGTTCATTTTCGTCGGACAAACGGACATCGTCTAATATGGGCCTTAGTGAGCCAGTGAATTTTGAAAACCACAGCCAGTGCGAAATCGAAGTAAGGAAACAGTGTTGTATTTTCTCCCTAAAATATTCGAACTTTAAATATGAACTTTTCTTTCATGTCGTGTAGTGAAATATATGCAATTATTTTAATTGCCCTCATTTGACACATAAAATATCATATGAATAAGTTGCATTTCAGTTTGGAAAACATTGATAAACAGATTTTACAAAATAATTAGTTCCTCATTTTTATCCCATTTAGGTTTGGTGCTGTGTTGGTATATAAAGCATCACTGAATAAAAGCAACCGAAATAATAAAGTGGTCGAACCTTTGCTTTTGATGACATTTTGCAAATGAACATTTACTATCACGTGTGGCCGCATCATAGATTTGTAGATTATTTCGAAACATTTTCGTAGTTAATACATATTCACGTGTGGCTGCAGCGTTACAATTAAATAAGCAGCGATACTTCTTTCATAACAAATATAAATTTGTTAACTGCTCGCTCATTGCTGCTTCCTGTATTCAAAATAAAAAACAAAACTTAATTTTTCTGAATTTAATTGATACTTTTTTCAACTTGAAGTAATACACAATTGTCGTAAATTATCAAGAAAATACAAGTCGCGGATATAAATTGCAGCAAGCTGTGTTGCATAAAACTTATCGCAAGCGTGCTGCCAACTAGTTGTAAGAAAGTTGCTTCATCTGAAGATTCCGGTATACTTACATGAGTTAGCAACATTTGTTGATGTTGCGTTGTTTTTCAATTGCTTCATGTAGAAAGGTCTCGAGAAAATTGAGTTCAAAGTTTCACATTTGTACTGAAATCTATATTAAATCAAGGTTGATTTATAAGGTTGTCGCAAGGGAGAGAGCGAGTGCCCATAATTGTCAAATCGAAGTTGACATCTCATAGGAAATCTGCAAGTGCTCTCTATTATCATCCGTTTTTCTTTCGTAGTCATTCGCAAAATTGGCTGGTTTTGACAATTATGGGTACTAAGAAGAGAGTGCGATCAGCCCTGCGACAACCTTATAAATCAACCTTGTATTAAATCAAACTTTGTCAAGTAGTTAATTTCTAAATCGGGGAAATTTTTCGTAGCTTACTGTTATGCGTGAACAAAATATGCAAAGATAACGAGGAAAGGTTGGTTCAGTACGCAATACATTAGACAGTTTTATTAAGTTAGTGCTTTCAAGTGGAGGTGTGTAATAATAAATGAGTTCTGTATTTGTAAAGCGCTTTAAAGTAGTGTTTCTCGGTTTGCACTCAAAGGGACCGAAAATGTCCCGATTATCGGTAGTAAAATTTATAAAAAAAATCAAAGGCGTTTGTGACAAAGGGTTAACCACTAAATGTGTGTAAACAATGTCGATGATTTCCCTGAACGTGTAGCAAAAAAGAAGACCTCGAATAAGGATGATAAGAAAGTCTTCCACGTTTTTGAGAAAAATCCTGGACTATCGTTACGTAAAGCTGCGGCACTTTTGCAGGAAAAGGGAGTAAATTTGTCCAAAGGAGTTGTCCGGGAACGTTTGCAAGCAAATGACTTTAAATATCGCAGCACTTTGAAAAAATATTTAGTTACTCTTCTTTACGTGCAAAAAATACTTGCTTGGGCGACTGCACAGAAGGATCGTGATTGGAGCAATGTATTATTAACGGATGAATCTTCTTTTTGGGCCGGAGGTTTTATCAGCCAATCGTGGTGTACTGGAACGAATAGATTAGTTCAGCGATCTGTCAAACAGCCGGTGAAAGTTCATGTCTAGGGATGCTTTTCGGAACGGGGTCTAGTACGACTGACTTTTCCATCACCAATTTGAACGCTGAACTAATAGCCAAAATATACCAGAAATCACTATTGACATCAGCTAATTCAATGTTTGAAAGAAAAAGAGTTTCCTGGATCATGCAAGAAGACAATGACCACAAACATCAAAGTCATTTGTGCAAAGAGTGGAAAGAGCAAAATGGTGTCGAAGTGTTGTATTGGCTTTCACAGTCTCCAGATGCGAACCCCATCGAAAATATCTCGGCAGTTATGAAGAAAAAAATTCAAAAAGAAACGTAGCTGGACAGCTAAACAGCTCATCCGCAATATTAAAAAAATTTAGAGGGAGCTGACACGAGAATTTGCTCATAAACTAGTCCAAAGTATGCCTTGTAGATGTGAAGCTGTTATTGCTAATTGAGGCAATTACACATTTTATTAAATAAATTGCACATTAGCCAATTTAACATGCAACAAAATGCTTTTCATTTCAAAAAAATTGAGCATAGGGCTTAGAAGTTAGACTAAAGAAGCCCTTTGTCAAGGACAAAAAAATTGAGCAAACATTCTTATATCCTTGCATCTACTTTGTTGATCGTTATCGCTATTGAGAAAAATTTTTAAAACTCCAAAAGCAGACACAGTTTCTAATGGGATTGGACAGTTTATCCGGTTTTTTTTTTTGAGTTATTACAAGAATCGATTGCAGACGAAAACAAACAGATATTTCCACTTGAAAACTTATTATTACACTGTGCTGTGATGGGAAATCATATCGGAAAATTGCAGAAATTGTTGGAAGAAAACATTATACTGTACAGAAGATAATAAACAAGTGGCTATACGAAGAAAAACTATAAAATAATCTTGGTAGAAGCAGGAAAAAATAATAAGTATACTAGATGAGATAAGTATACTAGAAACCCAAAACAAGTGTCCCGAAATTGTCGTCAGTAGAAGCATCAATGATAAACCACTCAATATACACAAAAGTAATTGATATATACAAAAAACGACGACTTCTGCGTAAGAATAATTTAAATGGTTGAGTTGCTAGAAAAAGATCTCATATTTCACCTGTAAATAAAACAAAACCATTAGAGTTCGTTCTGGCGCATGTTCATAAGCCGCTGACTTTATGTTAGATTATGGACTAACATAGTTCACTGACGAAACCAAAATAAATATATTTGGCGCCGATGGAAGGCAATTGTTTGGAAGAAGCCAAAAGGGGCTTTTAGATGAACGTACATGCCAGCGTACATTGTACGAAGGACAAAATAACAGGAATATTTTTTTGATCTTTCAAATAATCGGACATGTACGACGACTACATTCTTTGCAGATTCTCGCGCCGAACACATCGGTGTAATGGCTAAAGAATTTTTGGATGCTGTTATTTTTGACCGACATTTTTACTCTACATCTTTACTTACAGGAAAACTAATAAATTCTATCCGAGTCGGTCCGACATGCTTTGACATGAACGACATGTCGGTCGGACTGGCAGAGAAATCCACATTCTTTGATTTTCATCCGACATGTCGGTCCGAGAATCTCATTTGCTTTCGAACGATCGTAATGAGCATCGACATGGGCATATCCGCCGTCTTGTACGTTTGTCTGAAAGCCCCGAATAACAAAGATACAAATACAAAACATATTCGTGGGATCAAATACGTTTTTTTTTTAATGGTTCAAATCAAATATACTAACTAAAATATGTGAACTAAAATAAAATTAAAGACAAAATTTCAAAAACTGGTTCTAATACTGTCAAAATTAGAGCTTTTCATAACTTTTAATGGTATATACTAAAGCTCTGCAAAGAACCATCCAAGCATACTAGCATGTGAGAACTATAAGGTAGGCTCAAGTTGGAGTAAAAAGGAAGCCGTATGTCAAAGTCGGCTGGTCGAGTTTCAGTTTTCTTATTGTTGTTGTTGCCTTTACCGTTTGACGTTTAGCGTTCTCACAGCTTTGTTGTTGTAAAACTTGTTGTTTGAGTAGCCATTTAAAGGTGAGCTTACCTTATAATTGCATCATGGTTATGTGCAAGCATGGTAGAATAAGACAAGGTAGTGTTAGTCGTTAAAATTCTCTCTCGTGCTGGGTACCGCATCTGTCAAAACCAGGTTTTTACGATTAAAAGCAAAACAATTAACACAATTTACAAACTAAGATATTATATGTGTTTGGCAGCTGCGGTACCCACCGCTCCGATACGACACTACCTTGTTAAATATACCTTGTGTGCAAGGTTGATTTATAAAGTTGTCGCAAGGGAGAGAGCGAGTACCCATAATTGTCAAATCAAAGTTGACAGCTCATAGAACATCTGCAAGTGCTCTCTTTTATCGTCCGCTTTTCTTTCGTAGTCATTCGCAAAATTGGCTGGTTTTGACAGTTATGGGTACTGAGAAGAGAGTGCGATCAGCCCTGCGACAACCTTATAAATCAACATGGGTTATGTGTTGATATTTTTTCTTATACGAGTATCAACTTGTATCGGTTTCGCTCTCTAAGCATAGAGTATGCATGGAATATTTCTCTTCTACATAACGATAGAACATGTATGAGAGAGTGAAATTATCAAGCATCAAGAATACTAATTTCAAAAGATACGCAACAAACAGATATATCGGATACATGGTATAATGATTTACAAGGTAGGAGTGACAGTTCTGTTGGCGGTTTGGAGTTGTCAAAAATACATTGAAAAAGAGAAAACGAAGAAGCAGCAAAACAGATGAAAAGTTAAACTATGTATTGATTTGACAACTCCCGATCGCCGCTCGTGAGTAAGAAGGTAGCTGTCAAGGCTACCTTGTAAATTATTGTATCATGATCGGATATATCAGATAAGTGCCGTCAAAAACATAAAGAATAAAGAGCGAATAATTTCAATAAAATAATAAATTAAATACTTTACATAAGTTCAATGCATTCTAGTTTTAAATTTATTTCATAAAAAATAAACATAAAAAAGGCATTTTTGTCGAAAACTTAATGAAATTAAAAATGAATTAATTAATAATTCATAAATGTGGTACAAGTACCTTATATAAAGCTATCGATTCACTGATGGATATGGATTCCATTACACCATTACTTTTTTTAGTAGCATAGAAAAAGTAAAAGTACGAGATTAACACAAAGAAAACTATCTGGAATATCCATTTTGAATGGATATATCCAAGGTTGATTTCTAAGGCTGTCGCAGGGCTAATCGCACTCTCTTCTCAGTACCCATAATTGTCAAAACCAGCCAATTTTGGGAATGACTACGAAAGAAAAACGGATGATAAAAGAAAGCACTTGCAGATTTTCTATGAGCTGTCAACTTCGATTTGACAATTATGGGTACACGCTCTCTTCCTTGCGACAACCTTATAAATCAACCTTGGATATATCCAATTAAAAAAGAGTTAAAACAGTTACTCTGCTTAGTGCAGCCCATGATACAATGATAAGGTACGGCCGCTTCGCTGAGTGATCTCACGCGTCAACGAAGAGTGGATAATGAGAAGGAAGATATATGTCAAAACGACGAATTTCATAGATATTGCAAATGAAGAAAATATTTTATGTTTCCAAGTTGCAAACAGTGCGGTCGCGGGTGTTAAATTTGTGCTAATTTGAGTGAAAATATTATAAAAAAGTGTAATAAAAAATATAAAATGTAAAAGAAGTCTTCAAATTGCAAAAAAAAAACTGTAACAGTTTTAACCTAAAAACAACTGCGAAAAGTGAGCATAAAGAAATTCGCGATGAACAGCTGATTTTAACACCAATCTCGCTTTATTCTGCTTTCTACTCCTTTCCTCTCCGAGACGGCCTTACCTTATAATTCTACCATGGTGCAGCCGATAAAGAGAAAAAAACCTTACACTACAATGAGAGCCAGAGAAAGAGATGATATGATCTCTGCTCAATCCAAAACATGTAAGCATAAGTTAAGATCTACTCGTTGTTGTATTTGTATCAATAATATCAAATTCTTACTTGTTTTATCTGTTTGTAGAATGTAGAATGTAGTAGAATGGATGGTTCTCTGCAGACCTTTAGTGTATACTCAATTTTGTGAGCAACTGTATATCAAAGCATATGTATAAAATATCTAGTCAACACATTCGTTAACTCTTGCAAAATTTATGGCAGTTTTACTATTTTGAAGACTTCGCTTTGCATGGGAGGTAGGCGGATTTTTCGTTCGATTTTGACAAATTTTAAATTCAAGATGCATATTTGTTCAATATTTAACTTAACTGTTCATAATTTAACTAGATTAATTTTTGTAGAATTTTAAGAGATTATACCGTTTTGATAAGGTCACTTTGCATGGGAGGTAGGCGTGGTTTTCATCTGATTTCACTGATTTTCGAACTTGAACTTTTGCTTTTAAGATAGAGGCTTATGCGTATAGAATTTCATTAAAATGCATTTAATATTAAAACTTTAAACGTTAAAATCAGGCAGAGAGACAGAACAGACAGACGGACATGACTAAATTGACACAAGAGTTGATATAAATTTATTGGAAATGTTTTTATTGGGGTGACAATAAATACTTTTGTAAGTTACAATTCATATGTTTCACAATATCAAAGATAATATTTATTATTTAAATGAGCTGTTTCACGTCCAGTGGAATTTTCTGATCATAGACATTTTATTATTTTCATTTAGCATCTTATTTATTTGTAAAAGATAACTCTCATAAAATAGTAAAAAAAAAAATCTTAATTTACACAATTTAAAAAAAAAAAGAAATACGTGATGTTTTTGATTTTTTTACAAAGGAAAACTAAAACTTGTTCTCTCCGAAATCAAGCAAAAAATATCTCCACTGTATCAACAGTTAGACTTTTTTTCCAAAAAACTATCTTTCTGAAGACTGTGCAAAGCAGCGCTGCGTTGACCATGTCTGATGTTAACACATTCAACCCTATTATGAACAAATTTCACCCGGAATTGAAAAAGGGAGCGTTAATTTTTTAGACAGATTTTTAAAGATTTTTCTCTTGACATGTTAAAGTAAGAACCAGAATGGTGTAACTTGTAGTACGTAGTATGACCTGTCAAAAGTTAAAATGTACCAAAGGCACGGAATCTCACAGAATAGTACGTCTGTGGCTCGTAGCTGTAGTTGTAGCACAAGTTGAGCTAGCTTTAACTTTTGATTGCTACACTGTTCTGAAAGTTGTATTAATGATGCTTTTTTTAAGAATCGGGTATATCAAATCGATACTTCCTTATCGGTACCGAAATAAGTGTTCGAAATTAACAATATTTTCGAAATCGTAAAAATTTATAAACAAGTGTTCTCTGAAGTGCTCACGCTATTCTGTACATATTTTTTGGCATAGCTACACACTGAACAGCTGATGAGGTTACTACATGGAATGGCTACAACTACATCGCATTCTGTTTCACGCTTAAAAATTGTTTAATTCCGGTTTAATGCTTTTTTAATTCCGGGCGAAATTTTATTCACAATAGGGCTGATTAAGTTACTTGCCTTTAGTTAAGCCATCATTTTTTAATACACATACAACTTCTTTTGATCTTTTTAACTTTTTGCTTCCTTCCAAAAAATTTTACGTTTATTTATGAATTCATATAAATGTATTAAAAATTGCATCTTTAAGAAAAAAAAGTTTAAGCATTGGGAAGAACAAAAAAATCAACAGCAAAAATAAGTACATTTTACAACCATACTCATTGTTATATATCTTATCTCTCTCTTAAACTAATAATTTTAAGGAATTGTTAATATTTTTTAGAATTAGAAGTAGAATTACTTTAATCTTATAGCACATAATAAATAATCATCACAGCCTTAAGCAAGTCTTTAAGAATTCATTCTAAATTAAAATAAAGAAAATACAAAAAGTACGCTAAATCTATGTAGAAGAAAAAAAATTTTTAAATAAAGAAACCAACGTAACTAGAAAAACACAAATTCTGACTTTTTATAATTGTCGTCGGAACGATAAGGAACAACTTAAAAAAAAAAAATGTATGCAGCAGAAATGATATTGCTAGTTTGATTAAGTTTTGTTTTATATAAAAAAAAAATAATAGGGGCTTTTCAAAGTTTTTAAGTTTGCGTTTTTTCGAGCAATTTTTCGATTTTTTAACTTTTCCTTAACATTATAACCTCAACTTATTTCTTCAGTACTCAATAAAACTACTACTGCTCAATGAAATCTAAACCAGCCTCGGATAAGAACCTCAATTACGTTGACGACCACCTCAAACGAAAAACGGACAATGATTTACGGATATGCTCCTGGAATGTCCGGACCCTTTATAGGGAAGGTGCCATTATCCAACTGGCGGAAGCCCTCAAAACAATAAAATCTGGCAACCCCACCATGCAGGAAATGCGATGGAAAGGGCAAGGCTGCTCTAAACAAGCCCACTGTGATATCTACTTCAGCTGCCATGCGGAAGGAGCGAATTTGGATGTGTATTCGTCGTTAGCCGGAAACTACGCCACCTTGTTTCCCGGTTAACACCTGTGAACGAAAGATTGGCAACGATCCGCATCAAGGCAAAGTTTTTCTACATCAGCCTTATTTGCGCTCACACCCCGACGGAAGAAAAGGATGAAACTGTCAAGAACGCTTTCTACGCTAGTCTTGAGGACGTATACGACCACCTTCCGGTCCATGGAGTGAAAATAGTCCTTGGCGATTTTAATGCGAAAGTCGGAAGGGGAGACCTCCACGAACAACGGTCTAACACTTATCGACTTCGCCGCGGCGCGAAACATGGTAGTTAGTAGCACAATATTTAAACACCTCGACTTCCAAAAGGCCACCTGGTTGTCCCCGGATCAAAAAAAACCCGAAACCAAATTGGTCATGTTGTAATCGACGGAAGGCATGCCTTCCGTGTTCTAGATGTGCGCACGTGTCGGGGTCAACATTGTCTCCGACGACTATCTTGTTGCAGCAAGAAAAAACGCATGCGAATACGCAATACGAATAACATACGCACAGGAATACAACGAAAGCTAGATGTCGCTAAGCTGCAATTACAACGGACTGCCGACGCCTATTTCGCTCAACTCTCGGTTAAGCTCAACCAACCAACCTCTGAACCCGATAACGCCGGCGGTCTTTGGGCGCATATATCTCACACCATGTGCGCTGCCGCTGAAAAAGTCATTGGTTTGCGGCGCCCGCAACCTCGGAACCAATGGTACGATCAGGAGTATTGCATCACGACAGCAGTAAAAACCGCCGCTTACAGAAAAACGCTGCAGTCAGCTGTAACGCCAGCTGTGAACGAAAACTACCGCTAAAAGAGGAATGAAGAGAGGCGTCTTTTCAGACGCAAAAAAAGAGAGCAGAGGGCCAATTATACAACTCGAAGTACTTCGTTTTCAATCCGCTTTTAGCTTCTTTGCAAAATTTTACGTTATTTACTTTATTGGTGTCAAATTCGCCAAGAAATGTCAGTCGTATTCACAAACGAACGTCAGCAAGAATTCGCCACACACGCTTTATATTAGGGCGGATTCAAACACAAACAAGACAGAGGCGTGTTGCATAATAATCAAATTCAATTCTGCTACCATTCTCGATAGGTGCCAACTTGCGTAATTGGCACTCAGGAAAAGCGAGAGCGTGAGGAACTAGAGGTATACCAGGGCAAGAAGGATGCAAGAGTGTTCCATCAACAGGTAAAGCGTCTAACCCAAGGTTTCAAGCCCAGAGCATCCACTTGAAGAGATGAAAATGGAGATCTGGTTACAGATACGAAGAGTGCATTGAAATTGTGGAGACAGCACTTCTCTAATCTACTAACTGGTGACGATTCCACCAATGCCACCCATGGAGAAAGCAGTTCAACACCACCAGCCAACAATGACGGAGTGGAAGTACCACCACCTAGCAATGAAGAGGTTTGAGTTGCTATCCAACGACTCAAAAACAATAAAGCAGCGCGTGCTGACGGCCTGTCAGATGAATTGTTTAAAACCGGCGGCGATGAATTGATAAGGCGCATGCACCAGCTCATCAGCAAAATATGGATTGCAGAAAGCATGCCCGACGATTGGAACCTCAGTGTTCTGTGCCCTATACTTAAGAAAGGAGACCCTACAATCTGCGCTAGTTATAGAGGTATCAGTCTTATTTCCATCGCATATAAGGTTCTCTCAAGCGTACTGTGTGAACGATTAAAGCCGATTACAAAAACACTGATTGGACCTTATCAGTGTGGCTTTCGACCTGGTAAGTCCACCATGGACCAGATTTTCACGCTACGACAAATCCTGGAGAAAACCCACGAAAATCAAATTGACACACCATCTCTTTGTCTATTTTAAAGCTGCGTTCGATAGCCCGAGAAGGGCAACAATGTCTGAGTTCGGTATACCTACAAAGCTGATTAGACCTTGCAGAATGACGTTGAGCAACACACGCAGCTCCGTCAAGTTAGGAAATGACCTCCCCGAAACCTACAATACCGAAAGAGGTTTCAGGCAAGGCAATCCACTGTCTTGCGATCTCTTCAACATCATCATGGAGGGGATCGTACGAAAGGCCGGTGTGCATCGTAATGGCACCATTTTCTATAAAGGTGTCCAGCTCCTTGCGTACAATAATGATATTGATATTGTCGGCAGAACCAAGAGATGTTATCGCTGCTTTCGCCGCTATCGAAAAGGAGTCAGCGAAAGTGGGTTTGACGATAAATGAGGATAAAACAAAGTATATGTTGTCTACAAACAAGGAAGCGCGGCGTCTAAACTCCCACGTCTCATCCGGCAGCTATAACTTTGAAGTAGTCAAGGAGTTTGTATACCTTGGCACCGCCATTTATAAAAACAACGAAGTCAACCTGGAGATAAAGCGAAGAACAATAATTGCTAATAGATGCTACTACGGGCTCAGTAAGCAACTAAGTTCCAGAGCCTTCTCTCGATCGACAAAACTAACACTTTACAAGACGCTCCTTCCACCTGTGCTTCTTTATGGCGCTGAGGCATGTGTAGTTTCGCAAACTGACGCAGCTGCTCTGGGGGTGTTCGAGAGAAAAGTTCTTCGCAAAATCTTCGGTGCTGTTCGAGTCGGCAATGACTATCGCATCCGAACGAACCACGAGCTGTATGAAGACATTGACGTAGTTCGGCGTATAACTGTGCAGAGGCTTCGCTGGCTGGGTCATGTCCATCGTATGGACGACGAAGCTCCTGCGAAAAAGGTGCTCGAGACGAGGGTCGTTGGTCAACGACGACGAGAGAGACCATGCCTCTGATGCATGGATCAGGCCGAGAAAGCCCTACCAGCACTTGGTGTATCCAATTGGAGAAGACGAGCGCAAAGCAGAGGCGCCTGGCGAGAGCTGATGAGGTCGGCCGAAACCCGAACACGGGTTGTTATGGCCACCTAAGTAAGTAACAGATATAAGAACAAAGAAACAGACTTAGAGAAGAGACTTTAAGCGCTGTTTGTATTATTAAATCTTCATTTAGGAACCAACAATAGGCGCGGTTTCATTTAAATGTAGCAAAAAACATTTAAAACATTTTTAACTTACTTACCACTGCAAAATCATTTCGATCTTGTTCGCCCTTCAATATTTTGAAAGTTGTGAGGAGAAAATAAACGCTGCTTTCATTTTTGTTGTATGCATTAAAATTTTTATTATATATATTTCATATTTTCATTATTACAGCTTTGTTACTCATAAACTAAAACTTCAGTTTGATTTTTTTTTTTTTATAATTGCGTAAATGCAATTCACTGAAAATTTTGTAACATCTCCACAGAGACAAAATTTTTTTTTTTTTTTTAATATAGAAACGAAAGACTAAAAAATAAACTAAAACGAGTTCTAGAAAAAAAATTAAGCAATGAAATATGTAAAATATTTAGCTGCATGTTTAACTTAAATTAAATCAATTTATACTAAACGAAATTATAAAAAAAAAGTAAAACTAAAGTCGTTATCGCCGTCGAGTTGCCGAAGGATAAATTTAAGAATGCTTTGCCTAAAGCAATTTTAATATTGTTCATGAATCGATCGAGAAACTTAATGATTGTCAAATTTTTGCGCGTTTATATAAAAATAAAACATTATTCAATCTTTAAAATATATGCGTTAAAATAACGAATGTAAATTTATAATTAAACCATCACCAATGATTGCACAATTAACCCGATTTTATTCACAAACGTGCGCAGCAGCTGCGCCAACGCCACCCACAGCTGTTCGCTCAACTAGTTGTTTACTGTTCATAAACAAAGTATTCATTCACTATGTTTATTAAATGCTAAATAAATAAAGCCTTCAAACTTAACGCTACTTTTTTTTCATTTACAAGCTAAATGTAAGTATTTGTTTTACGTTTATTAAGAAGAGATTCAAATCAGTACAATTGGTGGTTTTCAACTAAAATTAAAAATTACAGCTAGTCTTAAAATAAGGGCTTCATTTATGAACAGCAACAACGGCGGGAGCTTAAGTATCTAAAAATGCGTTGCCTACGTTGATGAAAAAGCAAAACGTTGCAACTTTTTGTGAATTTCTTTCAATAACTTCAAATTACGCCTCTTTGCAGTTTTATTTAGTTTACTAAGTATAAAGTTTTAATGTTCAAAAATAACAATTTTTCATGGTTTTCTTTTTTTGTCTACGTAAATACAGGTTCTAAAACAATATACATACATGATTTATGGAAACTAGCTTAAGTTTTAAGGATAACGAGTATAAAGAAAAAGTTCATCGTGGAAAACTTGAAATGAAATGCAACAAAATTCAAAGAAATATTACATTTTTAAAGCATAATTTTAGGGGGTTCATTTTGTACATTGTTTTGTTAGCTACATTATAAGTATTTTAATTAATAAATTATTAATATATATTTTGTTGAACTTTAGAAGTTACGAGAAAGCTTTTAAGTATATTCAAATGATGAGGTTAAATGTTTTTTTTTTTTTGATTATAAAGTAAAAATTTAAAGCATAGATGCTTAAACAATTCATAATCATACAGTAGAAAAAAGAAAACTAAAAATGACTTCATGTGTTAAGTAAAGTAATTCAATCGTATAAAAATATATATATATAAAGGTATATACTAGTAAACTTTAAAAAGATATTTAATATTTACGCATTCCAATTGAAGCGTTGCTAACTTATTGACTTAATACAATTTTTTATGAAAAAATTCCATGTATATTAAACACACGTATGCGTGTGTGCATGTAACTGAAACAATTTGCTCAGCAAACTGTAGCGCAGTTTAATTGTTACGTAATCTCTAATGTGGGCAGTACAAAAATAATATTGCGGCTTTTCTTTTGGACAGTTCAAAGGGTATTGAGTTTAATTGTGTACCGGCATTGGCAGCTGACCCAGCAAATTGTTGGCAAATTGCGAGTTTGTAAATTTAAAATGACGTTTATCATAGAATTTCAAAAGTGCCGGTGAATAGGGATGCTTTTCCTTAAGATGCAAATAGTGTACCTCAGGCTCGCATGTTGTGTGGCCACATTCTTCACAAACATACATCTACACGGAAAAAGGAAAACGTTATTTCATATTAATATTAAAAAAAAAACTTCCCAAACTCACCTTGGCTCTGCGCTCTTTGTACGCATACTGATGCTGCACACTGTGCACCTTGAGACAGTGCGATTCCAACGAGCAGCGCTGCGTAAAACTCTTCTCACACAAGTTGCACTTGTAGGGACGCACCCCTGTATGCGTGCGTGTGTGACGCTTAAGGTCGAACGTATCATTGAAACCCTTACCGCAGAAGGTGCACAAATAGCGTTTAATTTCTGAATGACATTTCATGTGACGATTAAGTAAACGTTGCAGCGTAAACGACTTTAAGCAGATGCGACAGACAAACTTAGACGAACCATCGCTCACTTCGGCCGATTCAATAGCGGAGGGCGTTTGTGGGCCGCCAATATGATGTCCCGTCGGCTTCTTGAGATCATCCACACAATCGATGCTGCGTATGCGATGATGTCCCGAGTGTGTATTCTCGACTGCCAATGGATTTTTTATACCATGTCCACCGTTGACAAACTCCAGTTGCACCTCTGGTGGTAGACCCAACTATATTGAGGGAGGAGAAAAAATAAAATTAAAATTTGTTCCAGCAAAATCAGTAAAGTCTGTCCTATTTTCTACATGTGAGCATTTCCATATGTCGAACGTGACCATGAATGCATGCAAATTACCATATTTGTATTGCACTGCCCGTAAACCTCAGTTGCGTTTCCCGTGCGTTTTTAAATCACATTAATTTTCAAAAATTGAATAATTATTCATTTCAATTATTCATTTTCGTTATTCCGAATAATGAATCAATTTTTTTTTATATGAATGCATATGAATACATACATTAGGCTGGGTTGATTTGTATGGAGGTAAAGCAATTTATATTGCCTGTGAAATTTTCGGATTGGGCATGAAAAGTTATTAAAAAAACAAAAAAAAAAAAGGGGAACGATAGGGGTGCACTTTACCGATTCACATATTCAATTTTGTGAATTTTTTTAAGGATTTTTTTAAAAAAATTTTTGTATATAAAAGTGTACAGCTAAAACAAAACTGATGCTAGAAATTAAATTTTCGAACCCAATTCAACCTAAGAGACCAGTCTCACATTTATACGGTTTTATACAAAAATTGATCGTAAAAAAATCATAAAAAAAATTCAACGTATAATCTTAACGTTGGTGCGAATGTATTTTTGACCATCACGGCTAAACCACTGAAGCTATCCACCTTATATTCACAATATGTGTTCGTGTGGTCCTCCAAAATTTTTTTGTTTTTAGATTCTCCAAGGTGGCACTGTGGCGGATTTAAAAAAAAAATATATTTGTAAATCGATTTCGCCCAAATTCACACCATATAATATTTGAATAAAAAGAATATCTTTGACAAAATTTGAACCCAAAAAAATAAGATTAATTTCGGATTATCAATATCAAAAATATTAATTAATATCACGAATTCTAAAAAATATTATACCTTGAATTGGTTAAATTTTTTTCTTTAGGAATTTACGATAAATTTTTGTATAAAAACGTATGAATGTGAGACCAGTTTTAGGTTGAATCGAGTAAGAGGATTTAACTTTTTGCATCAGTTTTGCTCTACCTGTGCACGTTTATATAAAAAAATTTTTTTTAAAAATTCCTAAGGAAAGAATTCAGAAAATTGAAGATATGATAGGGTAACGTGCACCTCTTCGTCCCCTTTTTTTTTGATAACTTTTCATGCCCGATCCGAAAATCAATTTGCAACAAAGGTTTGCAAATCGACCCAGCCTAACATACATACATATAATTGTACAAAGAATGCAATTCACAAAGAATTTCAGAATTTTCAATTATTCTTTTTTATTCATTGTTCATTTTTTATTCATTTGTTATTCGCTAATCACTTTTTATTCATTATTCCCTTTTTATTCATTATTCATTTTGTATTCATTATTCATTTCTTATTCATTGTTCACTATTCATTTGTTATTAATTATTAATTTTTTTATTCATTATTAATTTTTTATTCATTATTAATTTTTTATTCATTATTAATTTTTTATTCATTATTCATTTTTTATTCATTATTCATTTGTTATTCATTACTCATTTGTTATTCATTAATAATTTTTTATTCATGGCTTAGGTTCGGGCTATGCTCTTTTTATTAGTTTGACGATATTGACAAATAACTTTTTTCTTTTATCATATAACTACTAGGCCTAGGCGAGTTGCTTCGAGTAATTTGGTTTTTCGAATAACTCTAAATTCGAGTAACTCGAGGAATTACCGAGTAACTAGAGGAAGAATCTAGGTTTTTTTTTTTGCATGTTCACTCTTAATAATACATACCCAGTAAAATTAATGCTTAATGAAACTAAGGGAAAATATAAATAATGGAGCATGGAAGACATTGGCAATTTCCAATATAAATATAAAAAATATATAGTTTTTATCGTTCTTAATATTTAGAGAAATCTTTCTGAACCTGAAATTGAAGAGCGGTGTGTATTATATCAGTGGCGGCCGTGGCGTAGTGGGTAGAGTGTGTGGCTCATACGCCAGAGAACCCTGGTTCGAGTCCCCCATCTGACACAGAAAGTTTTTCAATTGAATCAATTTTTCTGTTTGGTCACCGTCACCTCTCTGCAGACAATGGCAAACCTCAGAGAGTAAAAACTGCCATGAAAAGCTTCTTGAGAACGAGCCGTTCAGAATCGGCATAAAACATGTATGTCCATTAGGGCGGGTCGACCCCTATGGAAGAAAAAAAAATTTGATTTGTTACCGACTTTTTTGAAAGATCCTATTGAGAGGATTTCAGAACACAAAAAATTTTTTTTTTTAAGTGGTCTACATTAACAACCAAAATGGTCTTTTTGTTATAACTCGGTTATTTGATGTCCGATTTTGAAAAAAAGTACATTTTTAGAAAGATCTTAAAAATGCTAACAATTCGTAGTCAAAAGTTATTGACCTTTGAGGTCAAAAATTGAGCTCAAAAATTAAATTTTAAGCGCGTGTAACTTTTTTTCCTATGAGTGGAATTAAAAAATTTCTTCACACGGACCTATTGATTTTTTATGAACTTTAATTACAAAATATAAAATGGGCAAAGTTTTGGGGGTCGTAGTGCAAAAAAAGTTAAAAACTGAATTATTTTATTGAAGATGACCTCAAGGGTCAAAGGCCTCTGACTACGGATTGTTAGCATTTTTAAGATCTTTCTAAAAATATATTTTTTTCCAAAATCGGACATCAAATAACCGAGTTATAACAAAAAGACCATTTTGGTTGTTAATGTAGACCACTTAAAAAAAAATTTTTTTCTGGTCTGAAATCCTCTCAATAGGATCTTTCAAAAAAGTCGGTAACAAACCAAACTTTTTTTGGTGACCCACCTTAATGTCCATTTCTCAATAATTTGTGTTCAAACATTTCACAACACACAACACAATTGATCATAAGAAGCTCGGTCAAATTCCTTTCAAGGGCTGAAATGGCCATTTCGTTTTTTTTTTTTTGTTTTCGTGTATTATATCAAGTTTTATTTTCGGATTTTTTATACGATTTTTAAAATTTTTTTTTTTACCATTTTCATTATTAAAAAAATTTAGTAATAAAAAATTAATAATGAATAACAAATGAATGAATTAAAAATGAATAAAAACTGAATAATTAATCAATAATTAATAATGAATAGTAATTGAATAATTAATAATGAATAGTAATTGAATAATGAATAAAAAATTATAATTAGTAAAAATATAAATAATTGAAAATTCAGATTCATTATTCTGAATAACGAAAATTAATAACTGAAATGAATAATTAAACAATTTTAGAAAATTGAATGTGATTTTAAAATCTTATTTATGAATCAATTCTGTATTCTGTATTGATTGAATGATATTCTTATTTCGTTATTCACTGATTCAAATTTTTGTAAATAAAATCAAATTGAATGCATTGAGAGCGAATTGGATGATGGTAATCAGGTGCTCGTGCAGTTTCAATGAAATTGCCGCCAAGGAAGCGATGTGCGAATATTCACGCATTGCCAAATATCGCACACTAAATACAAAACAGTCACAACTCAAAAATTATAATTTTCTAGATGAAGCCAAAAACAATTTTATTTTTGATGGAACTCCATACAAAGCAATGAGATAAACAATTATTTTTTAAACTACAGAGAAAGAAGATGTGTACACAAAATGTATTTGATGCGTTGCAGTCAAAGTATTTGATCACTACGAATAGTTTTACATTTATAAGTAAAAATTTGTAAATTTTGAGTTGTGACTGTTTTGTATTTAGTGTGCGATATGTCAAAAATAATATTCAGAATGATGACGAATGCAAGTTGCACAGTAAGAAAAATGATTAACTTTTAAAATTTTATATCTTTTTTTCCCCTACCCCGTTTTTATCAATTCTAGAGAATAAATATTGAGAAATATTTTTCAGAGACAAGTTGAAATAAACCATGGTTAAAAAATATCTTTGGCAATTGACTGAAATTTTGAAGAAATTTTTGGAGTGAAACTTCTTACGGAGAAATCAAACTTCAGTAGATTTCAACATCGCGTGCCGCTCCGTTCCAACTTATTATTAACGCTCACATAAGGAATTTATGTAATAGATCATAGAATGACATTTCTCCACGTTCTACAACGTTCCATTCCGTTTACTATATTCAGCCCTTTAGGCGGCGATGTGACCATTTTTATTGAGGGAATTTTTATTGAAGGAAAATCACGTATACATTAGGGTGGTCCTTATTTTTCGACTTTTGAATTATAATCGCGGCATGTCATTATTTGATAATATATATCTAATTATATAAAAGAGATTCTTTTGCTTTACATTTTTTATGATTTAGAGGTCGCTACCAGTTGTCAAAGTTTAGCCCACTCACAAGAAAAAATACCTTGTTGTCATTCGCCGATTTGAGTAAGCTTCGGATATGTGATAGAGGACAAAAATCGAAGGTACACGTTTTTTTTTATAGGTGTGGAAACTCAGGTTTAAAGGTTAAAAATGGCGTCCGAAAATTTCACATAAGTGCGTTTTTGGTTATATAAGTCATATCCAGATTCGTGTTTATCGACCCCAAAAACTTATAGGTACCTGATTTCATGTAGATACGAGGTCGTTCCTTTGCCCCGTGAAATTAAAAGAAAAAAATATTTTTCCTAGGAATAAGGACCACCCTAGTATTCATGTTTATAAACATGTAACAAAAAAGTGAAACGTGTTTCTCTTTCTCTTTGGCTCTTACACTAAAATCTTTCTTATTCTAAAAGAGAAAGAGTTGTATACGGAGAAGAAGTTTCACTTCTTTGCTGTATCCACGCTATACTGTTTTGTGATTGATAGGCATAAAAACCACATTTTATCACTGCAAAACATTTTAATACTTTCATGTATGCTAATGCTTATATGAATGCTTATATATTGATATTTAAAAGCGTGCAAATGTACCACCCGTCACAGTGGAATGATCCATATATTAAAGAAATCGCAAAAATGTGTTCGCAAAATTTATTTTTAAATTGTAAATAATCGTTTTAAATTTTATAAAATGTTTTTTTTTAAAGTAGGTAAAAAAATTAAGGAAAATTGGAGAAAATTTAGTTTAATGAAACTGCTTGAATTGTCTGTTACTAGGAGTGTAGCCAACAGTTGTTTGGTACGCCAGACCGCCATTTCTTTAAAACGAAACCACCAATTTTTTTTCAAAAAATAATTAGAGAACACAAAATTTACATAAAATATATTAATAACAGTGTCCAAAAAAATATTGTTTTTAATAACAATGTTACATTATCATGCCATTCATTATACTTCCAATTCTTCTCTGTCTTCAAGTTCAGAATCTTCTGCTTTTGGGTACATAATTCAAGTGGTAAAACGTTTTAGCATATCTTTTGTAGGCTTGAAACTTACGAGCACATATTGAAATTGTACGTATGAATTAAAATTCTTAAGACAGCCGTCAGTTGATCAAATTGTCAACGTCAGTAACACATGAGTTACTTGTTGGTACCAAAAGCATTTTTATTACCACTTTCGCGAGTTCTCTGGCAAAATTTATTGCCAACTCCATTTGCGTTTTTTTAAGATATTTAACCAGAAATCAGCAATATTTTTTGGGACTTTGGTATGAAAATAGCTAATCTAATCAACAAAAGTCAGTTTATTTATGATTTTCATATTTGCTAAAAACTTTTAAAAACTCAAAGGCATATCGTCGTTACAAATGTGAAGTTGCAAATCTGAAAAATTAAATTTTCCATTTAACATTGCATCCTATTGCTTATATGCTGTGCCAAATTTGCAAGTTTGTACTCCTCACAGAACCGCGAATATTGATGTAGTGAAGTATCGAATATTCACACTTTTATTATTTTTTCCTATTAAGCGAATGGAATGTGGCATATTCGTTACTTTGCATTGGAATTTTTTATAAAAAATGTAATTCTACGTAGTCATTTCAGCGGCTTTCTATTGGAAGTGTTAATATTAAGGACACACTATAAGGAACATGAAGGTAAAATTAAAAAATTTGTTAAAGTTGATTTTTTTAGCTTGAATGGTTTTTTGTAAGGCTTAATTTCGAAGATGAAAGCGATCATCTTGTAGACTGATTTCGCCGAGGAAAATGATGGCAATTATATTCCAGCAGAAGAAACAGACGAATATTCGGATTAAGATTTGCGTAACGACTTCGGGAGACAAAATAATCTTTGTTACTTTATACACTAGTTTTACTTGCATATTCGTTCAACCGTCCGACACCAGTATGCGCACATAAACAAATTTATACAGGGTGTCCCAGACTTAGCGTATGACCAGATGGGAGTTGCTTCGTGGCGGGGCATGATACAAAATATAACTGTACATAAAGTAAATTTTCTGGAAAAAGAACCAAATTTAAAGTAATTTTCATGACGCCTTTTTTTCACTGACCAATTCCCTACAAGCCCGTATATATTGTTTTTGCCTCAGAGCAACTATTTTTTGTATAAAAGCAATTATCTAATTTTACCACTTTTTCTATTGCACTGGCGTACTGAATGCAAGCTGTAAAAAAGTGGAAAGTTATCGTTATAAGATCGGAAAATCGGTTTTATACGAAAAATAGTTTTTCTGAGGTTAAAACAATGCTACTCCTGATGAATCTATCTCCTCCTGGTCATACGCTAAGTCTGGGACACCATCAGGCCAATTATGAAACAATTTTTTCCCCGGGAGTTGTAAAAGGGAGTTTCCATTTATAAGATAACAGATAAAGACATCTCATTTTTTTTATTTTACATGCATTAATATTGACAATTGATGAACAAATTTGCATTAAAAATTTCCAAAAAGTTTTTAAACTTAATCTCAAAAACGGAAACTCCCTTTTACAACTCTCGGGAGAAAATGTTTCATAATTGGGCTGATGTATAAACGTGAGACTAGAGGTCAAATAAACCAAAACTGCGTACTTACTAAAGAGCTGCACACTTGCAGTTAACAACTCCTTCAAAACATTCTCATAAGAACAGAATTAAAGCCAGCAAATATATTTAGAGAACGAATGGAGTGAGAGTGCTTGTGTGCATGGAATATTCTCAAAAGAATACTCTCAATATTAGAGTTTCATTTGAGAGTACTCCCAAAAAGATGAACAGAACATTTGTCGTTTAAATGGAATGCACGCAACAACACGCGAAAGCTGTTCCGCCTTTCATTAACCGATTTCAAAAAGGAGGAGGTTTTCAAGTTCGTCGGTTTGTTTTTTTTTTTTTAACTCCTAAACCATATGCCTGATTGCCATCATTTTTGGTCAACAGATAGATATTATAAACACGGAGGTGCCCGTAAAAAAGTGGGCGGTATTCGATAACTCGTCGTGGCAATACTAGATCTCGCAATACTAGATACTACTGTATCTCGAATAATATTGACACTAGGGCACTGCAATTTAGTGTAGGGGTAGGCACACAATTATTAAAAATTAACGTCAAGAAAATGGGCGTTATTTTACAAGTGGGCGTGACAATATTAGAAAAACAGTGTATCTTGAATATTTTTGAGACTAGAGTTCTGCAATTTAGTTTAAGGGTAGGGATTATTATTACAAATTATGGTCAAGAAAGTGGGCGTTATTTGACAAATGGGCGTGGCAATATTAGAAAAAGAGTGTGTCTCGAATAATATTGATACTATGGTACTGCAATAACTTTTCCTTTTAATTTCTTGGTCATATTTGATAATTTATTTAAACATATTATAACATTGGAAAACTTATTTTATATTTTTCTTATATGTTGCATTATCATAAATATATTAATTTCTTTATAAATACAAAAGCTTTGAAGTTGGCGCTTCTGATTTGAAGTCAGATCATATTATCGCCGACCTTAAAAGCTTTTGTATTCATAAAGAAGTTAATATATTTATGATAATGCAACAATATTAGAAATACAAATACAATAACTTTTCCAATGCAATATGTTTAAACAAATTATCAAATATGACCAAGAAATTAAAAGGAAAAGTTATTTTAAAATTATTTTTAACTTTGTAGTGATTTTGAAGTTGGATTTTTTTTTTAAAAGTTTTTTGTAATTATAGCAAAAATATTCCACACTTTGCTCCTGCCTCGTTTTTGTGCAATTTTATGTGTGCCAGCAATATTTTCTTTTATTTCTTGCATGCTATAAACACCAACAACATAAGTTGCCTACTTTAATAAATAAATCAAATGAAGAAAAATAAAAAAAAAACGACGAAAATCATAATATTTGGTCTATTTGTTTAATTGTGTAATAGGTGGCGGAGTACTGATAGCTGTCTGCACCACTCTCTCGACCACGCAAGTTTATCTACCATCCCCTCAATCAACAGCATTGCATCCTATTTTTGATTTAGATCAATTAATTATTTAAATAAATTTTGATAATGTACATGAACTATTTTTAATTTTAAGCTATACTCTACCATCTAGTCTACTTGAATTGTATAAAAACCACATTGATAACTGTCTCAGTATTTTAAGCAATTTGAAAGATAACCAACACGTCATTATTTTGGGTGATTTTAACCTTCCTAACATCAATTGGATTTATGGTAATGATGAGCATTATTGGTTACCGTTTAATGTAACAAGCAGCTGCGAAAATTTAGTTGTCTTTTCAGAACATAATCTGCGCCAGTTGAATGGTGTTTTCAATAATTTAAATAGGCTTCTTGATTTAGTTTTTGTCGATGATGAAATTAATGCTTATGTCAACATCCTAAGCTCGCCGTCATTACTTCATATCAATCATCATAATGCTTCAAGCCTAAATTTTAAATTTTATAACTATCTGAAGCCAATTCAAAATAGTATTATTAATTTCGATTTTTCTAAAAGTTATTTCAACAGCATTTCTAATTATATGCGCAATGTAGACTGGTTGTCAATTTTAAACAATCCAGAAGTAGCTAAGGATTATAATTTATTTTCAAACAAGCTCAAAGACCTCTCATTCCTAAGACCTCTGTAAAATCATCATCAAAGCCTAAATGATTCAATTTAGAACTGATTAATGTCAACAACATGAAAAATAAAGCGTATAAACTCTATAAAAAGCCCCCGCATAACGTGGTACATCGTGATAAATATCATTGTCTTAAAAAAAAATTAGATTATTTAAATAAATTTCTGTACAAAAATTGCATATTTCAGGAAGAAGCAAAACTAAAAACAAATAATAGTAAAAGTTTTTGGAAATTTATTAATAGTGAAAAAAATTCTTCAGGTATTCCAAATACTGTTCAATATCTCAATACTACAACATCTGATCTAACCTCAATTTGCAACCTATTTGCCAACATTTTTGAGTCAGTTTATGCATCTGCAGCTATCAATCCACCAAGAATGAATTTAGAATTAATAGATAATGTCATTTATATTGCTCATTTAGAACTAAACTTGTCTGAAGTTAAGGAAGCCTTATGCCAGTTAAACACTGATAAGCAGCCAGGAATGGATGGTTTTCCACCTATTCTTTTAAAAAACTGTAGTGAATCTTTAGCGCTTTTTTTTTAAGCAATCCTTAAATACTGCAGTTTTTCTTCCTGAATAGAAAAATACTTTTATAATACCAGTTCACAAATCAGGGTCTAAGAATGACATTTCGAATTATCGACCAATTAGTAAAATCTCCTCAATTCCTAAATTATTCGAGGAATTAGTCTACAATAGGCTTGCTTTTCATGTTAAAAAGATTATATCTCCTCTCCAACACGGCTTCGTAACAGGGAAGTCAACAGTTACTAATCTTACAATTTTTTGTAATTACATTCTAAATAGTTTCGAAAAAGGATATCAGTCATCTTCACCGACTTCTCTAAAGCGTTTGATAGGGTCCATCATAGTTTATTTATAAGCAAACTTGAAAGAATCGGTTTTAGTTTGAGAATATTAAAATGGCTTGAGTCTTATCTAATTGATCGGAAACAAACAGTATCAATAATACAGTTTCGTTTATTTATATATATAGTTTTAATAATAATAAAGTCGTCCATGTTACTTCTGGTATTCCCCAAAGCAGTCACTTAGGACTTCTGTTTTTATTGTTTGTCAATGACATACCTCAAGTTTTAAAGTCTTCCCAGTGTTTAATGTATGCTGATGACATACAAAATTTTTCTCGTTTAAAGGCCATAAATGAATGTCCGGATCTTGAAAAGGACTTAGTGATAATATTTACTTGGTGCAGCGAGAACTTACTGCAGCTAAATATAGCGAAATGCAAATAAATGCGTTTAGCAGAACTTCCACTCCAGTATTATACCCCTACAAGCTCGGCGATGTAGTGTTATCTAAAACTACCGAAATTAAAGATTTAGGTGTAATTCTTGATCAAAAGCTTAGATTCTATAAGCACATGGATTATATGATAGCTAAAGCTAATTCTTTGCATTCGTTTAATTACTAGGAGCTCCAAGGAATTTTGTGATCCTTTTTCTTTAATATCTCTGTATAACGCCTTTGTTAGACCGATATTAGAATACTGTTGTATTATATGGGACCCCTTCTACGCAATCTCCTTTGAAAGAATTCAGAAACTTTTCACTAGACTGGCTTTTAGCCGCTTCAGATAGAATATTGAAATGCCTGATTACAAAGTTAGATGTCTCCTTCTCGGATTTCTTACTTTGCAAACGCGTCGAAAATATTTTACCATTATGTTTATACGTGACATTATTTGTTGTGACATTAATTATCCGGTTTTGTTAAATCAAATTGGATTTCGTATACCATCGCGTGACCTTAGATCACAGAATTTATTTCATGTACCATACCATAGAGCAAACTATTCTTTTAGTTTACGAATAACACGTAGTCTACGACTGGCAAATTCAGTCTGCATGCACGTAGACTTCAATGCTTGCTTAAGCTTAGTATGCTGTAGGAACAAATATTTTTGGGCATATAACTCTACACGCGAAATTTTGGTGTAGTCAAAATTTTTTGTGTGGAGAAAAAGCACTAAATAAATTTGTTTAATAACAAATTCAACACCAACACATACTTAATGCTTTTTTTTTTGCAGTGCAACACCAACTCTCCACACATGGTTTTGAACTTGGCTACACTGAACAAATTGTTTCCGTCAACAGCGTACTACCTAGCGAAAAAAAATTCCACTGCCTGTTCACTGTCAAAAAACTCAATGTACTTCTTATGGGAATTTTGTTTTCATTTCTACAGCATACTGAGCTTTAATAAAAACTAGCTGGCCTGACTTGATCTGAAGCAAACAACACTAAAACAAAAGCCAAAATTAAAATTAAACAGTTACAAACGACTTGGTGATCAATATGCGTTATAGCTCTCTCAAAGAGAATGGCACATTTATTCGCTCTTCAAAACTGATTTTTATAAATGCTTTGAGAATATGGAATACTCGCAGAGAATGCATAGAATGGTAAATAAAAGGAAACATCTGTTAATTGAGGTTTTTTTTTTTTAATTTTGTGCACGTATAGTATTTGGCATCAGTAACAAAAGTCAAATTTTCTTTAATTGCAGATCCTTCAAAATATAAAGAATATGATACATAACTGAATTGTTCCCTAAAGGTCACGATGATGTGCCTAATTCAAGCAATCAAGCTTTCACTGGCCTCCAAAGTCCACAAAAAAAAAAGCGTAAGTCAAAACCTTTAAATTGGAATCCTCGATTTCAAAGTAACGAATATGATTTATCAGCAAGAAATATTGGCTTAAATGTTAAAACCATTAACAACTCACATAAGGTAATGTAAAACTACGTAATTATATTAACAAGAATAATGATGGCCGCGCCGAATTGTTCTTGAGTAAAAAAAGTGTTTTTTGCTCTCCTGAAAAGTATCGATTTTCAGATTCGCAACTTCACATTTGTAACGACGATATATAAACTTAAATTTTCTGAAATGTTTTCAATGTTTTTTAGCAACCGAATAGCTATCTCAACCAGTATTTGGCGCAAGTATTGAAAACAATAAGGCTTCAAATTTTAACCCATTTTGGTCCGCTACGAGAGCGCGTTGGAATTTCGTAATGACATTTTCAGATTTTGTTATTAGTGATCAAATTAAGAAAATTCCAAAGTTTAAGATTTTTCCGATTTAAAATTTTTCGGCTACGAAGTGGTCGAAAAACCAAAAAATGGCCCAATATATGTACAAAAATTCAAAAATTTTAAATAAAATATTGTTATTTTTATTAAACGAAAAATATGTAAGAGACATGTGAAAATATTATAATAAAAGTATACATATAGGGCCATTTGTCGAAAAATCAACCATCTGTGTTTTATCACACAAGTAACACATAGTTAAATTCACCTGTGTTGCCAACTGATTCTCATATTTTAGTCATAAATAGTTTTATTATATATTACATTTATATATTGTCAAAAAAAGAGTATTTTTTCAACCGCTTACCTGAATAGGTAAAAAGAGAAAATTTGAAAAATTTTTTTTTTTGAATTTCCATTTAACCGAACCGTGTATATGCGGGAAGAGTTTAAAAAAGTCTTTTATATTTTTTCCAGAAATTAATTTGAGAAACCAGCGGACTAAAATGGGTTAATTAACATTTAAAATTTCTTTCGAAAAATTAATTTCGAAATCGATTGAATCAATTGGTAGGAAAGCACAATCATTGATCGTTGCTTCAATAATCTGGTTAAGTATGCTTTTATAACCAGCTCTTTACCTCAAACTCAACTAAAAATTAAGTTAAGTTTTTCAAATATTGTTATATGTACGTACTTCTAACATCTATAAAGTTACTTTAGCTTGAAGAATTAGATTTTAAACTGTTGCTCTGCGAATAAAGTATGAGAGATGGAGCAATTGATGGAAACAAAATCAGTTATCAAAGGAGCTACTTTATAATTTAATGTTGTGGTATCACTGTTACTTATCAAATTTAGAATTAGACGGAAAAATTGTTTGCTTTTATTCGTTTTTTTTTTGAGGAGATCCCTTCAAAATAGCGGGATATTTTCAAAGCGAAATATCACTCGCAGAAGTGGTTGCTCAAATCGCCAATTTGGCGAGATATCACCATAGCTGGCAACAGTGGTGACTAGTCGCATTTTTTGGGTAGATTATAATTTGGAATCAATTCGTTGGTGAGCTTTCGAGGTCGAGTAAAGTTTCAGCTGTGAGAGCAAACGACATCAAACAAGCATCAAGCACAACAGCTGTTCACACAATTTTGTAAAAGAAAACAATAGATTATTTGCTCGGAATTAATAATTTTTATAAAACGTGTAAAGAAACGCTTTTAAGCAATTTAAAGATACTTGAAGTGTGTTCGGAAACAAACCTTATATTTGATTTCGATAACACTCGGCATTATTATTTGTTTGCAATGTTAAACTCATATCAGGTAACTACTTTTTAGAGAAGAGTACGGGGGAGGGCGCTTCAGCATATTCTTCTATTCCATATTCTTGAACAAAAAACGTTTAATATTTTTGGCTTTCAGTTTTCAATAGCACTCAACAACTCAAATTCATGTAAATTATAGGAGATATGTGCCTTGTATAGATCGGTTTGTATAGAATGAGTTTAAAAAAATGAAAAAAAAATCATTTTTGGAGGTCATATATTAGTTCTAATGATACATAATTCTATGTTTTTATGACAACCTATTTGTTTGATTAAAATCTTTATGATTTAAGTAAATTTGGGAATGTTCCGTGTAAAATAAAAACTAACAAGCAAAAACCTGATTTTTTTTTTGCCAAAAAGAGGCTTCAAAAGACCAAAAACTGCTCCGGTGAATTTACACCGATAACAAAAAATATGAGGAAAAAGTTGTTTTTAAGAGTTCCTCTAACTTTCGAAATATCGAACTGCTGACGTTTTTCTCTGCATCAACGAAGAACTTTTTGAAGTGTTTGCTTCTTTAGCGAAGGCATTAATGGGAGTGAAATGGAAACTTTACAAAAGCGTCGGTTGCGCTCATGCAAAAACAAAAATATGTACAAACAGCAACAACACAAGCCGCTCTCGATGGCCAGCACATTTTTAAACACGCTTAAACAACAAATGCATACAACGCAATAAAAAACAACCCTCACTCGACGATGCTGATGTTGATAGCATCGCTACTGTATGTGATGGTCAAGGTTGCAAACACAGTGAACGCTTGTTGCTGAGCCGAGCACAAGCCGAGCAATTGGAGCAAAAGAGACGGAAACAAGCCTAGTTTAATGAATCCGCTTTAATTTCAAAAAGTTTCATGGCAGTATTATAATTGTATCATGCGTACAAAGTAGCATTTTTTCGTAGATTATAAGGTATTGAAAAGAAAGACCACTATGCCCTCCCCCCCTGTGGCCCAAGCAACCCCTTGAAATTCAGCAAGTTCATTAAAGTAGACTTAAGATAAGAGATCCATGACTTGCGTTATCTATTGTTCTAATGTGTTTTTCAGCTCGGCTCAGCAATAAGCGTTCACTAAACAATAGCGTTCGAATTGTTTTTGCATGTGTATTTTGTTGGTGGACTAGAAATTCGTACGTAATAAAAGCTGTTTGCGTTTTTATGGAGATCGAAAATAATCTATATATGGGCTTTTCCAAACTGGCGTTACGTACGATTTGTACGAAAACATATTAAAAAAAGAAATGAAAAAGTCAAATTTTTAAAAAGGTTTTTTATATTAGCGTAGTAATTAAGTAGCACTATAGTAAGTAAGAGAATAACAATAATCGATCCTTAGGATTTAAAGATATAAGCAAAACTATGTTCTGGCGTGACGTAACAAAAAACAGAAGTAGTTTTCGACTTGGATTACATAATTTGCAAAACTCTGCGAATTGGGCAAGACTTTTTGTATAAAACCTCTTTTAGAGGGTTTTGAAATAAGTTTATTTTCCAAGTAAACAAATTTAAAAATCTTTTCCCGTTTTTTTGTTATTAGGCTTAGTCGTCTGACATGACGTTGCTGGCGTTATGTTACTTAAATTGCCATTGTAATTCAATTGGGTAATTTAGTAGTTAGGTAATTAAGTAATTATATAATTTAGTAATTAAAAAGCAAATTCTGCCTCTCCTTGCCTCAACCATTTTCCATTATTTTTAGCCAATGACTTCCATTTTTAACCGACTTCAAAAAGGAGGAGGTTCTCAAGTACGTCGGTTCTCTGTTTGCTTTGAAGTTGGCGCTTCTGATTAAGTCTGATTATATTAGCGCCGACCTTAAAAGCTTTTGTAATCATGAAGAAATTAATATGTTTATGATAATAAAACAAATAAGAAAAAAATTCAAATAATAAGATTTCATATATAATAAAATGTTTAAATAAATTATCAAATATGACCAAGAAATTAAAAGGAAAAGTATTTTTAAAATTATTTTTAACTTTGTAGTGATTTTGTAGTCGGTTTTTTTTTTTTTTTAAGTTTTTTTACAAAAATAAAAACGTTTACGAAACATTTACTAAAAAGAAAAATTACATTTGTGAAACAGTGCAGACGGATTTAATCATCAAAGTAAAAGAGTTTATGCTCAAATTGCTTAAATCAATAAAATTGAAATGTTTCTCTAAGATAGTATCACTAAATAATAATTTTTGAATAACTGGAAATAGTTTGTAAATAAAGTTTTTGCTGTTGCATTCCTTGCAGTATGCAAAAAACATAAAGTAAGCTTTAGCAAACCTAACGGTAAATAAAAAAATATTAGTGGTATTCAATGAACGACGTATTTGTGATGTAAACTGCGTATGTGTGGTAAGTTGTATGAACTTACGGCACATACGCTATTTACTTACGCTATTACACTTTCGCAATATTAAGCCATTCGAAGCAACGATCCAGAAATCATTGAAACATTTCCAAGTTAATACGGGAAAAATTTACTAACCATAGTATGGATTGCGCACAGGACAGCACAGATGTTACAATTAACCATGCTTAAACATAGGTTTATCTAATTACATAATTTTTTTCAATAAACCTTTTGACAAGTTAACACCAAAAAAGCTAGTTTTGAACAAGGTAATCAAACGGTTTAAAGGAGCAATAGCTATATAATTTGTTCTACTTAATGGTAAAAACATAATCGTTAGCATTTTTACTGTTTCTATGTTAAGTGCAAAAATGTATAAGAAGTTCTGGAGAATGGAATACACCTGTTATGATTTTGTGTAAATAGACGATATCTGCAAATTTCTTCGCTCACTTAAAAACTACATTTTGAAGGTTGAAAGGATTTTTTTAAAGAGTCAGGTTTGACATATCAGTTTCACTTAATCTCCTTAAAGCAAACTAAGCAAAACAATTTTGAATTCTTTCTATTCAATCTACTTGCACTTTATAACTTGGGGAGCAAACTTGACTTGAACCAATTTTAAAAATTATGCTATTTATGAAAACGAAATTGTTTAATTATAAATTTTTTAAAATACCTTAAACGGACTGAGTCCTAATGTAAAACTAAAAAATAACTACTGGTGTTAGGAAATGCTGTAAAAATTGTATAAATTAAAGATATTCATATAGTATAACATTATGCACAAGGATGATGCATAGTTGCCTACATAAATTCAATGATAAGCTAGTAATTCTAATAAATATTGATTATAAAATAGAATCTACAAAATTTCTTCGTAATATTTGCAGGACATACAGATAAAAAATACTTGATTTCATTTTTTGTTTAGTTTTGTAAAATTTTTTAGAGGTAAACAAAAAAAGAAAAATTTTTTGTAATAAAAAATTTTTAATATTTTGCGACAGCGAATAAAAAATTCAAACACACAAAACAAAAAAAAAGTATTTTTCAAATGCTTACCCGCTGCTGTAGCACTTTGCTTTCGTGCAACATTGTCACAGTGGACGAGGGCGGCAGAATACCAGCCGCAGTTGCTGCAGCAGCGGCCGTTACGCTACGCAATGAAGCCACGGAAGTGTCGGAGCACGAAGAACTCAATTTTCGACGGCTACCCGAGCCGATTGACGCAAATGATATCTGAGAATTTGCGGGACTTACACTTTGTATCAGCGGTTTGGTATCGACCAAAGATGTATCGAGCAGACCAGAAGTAGAGCCGGTGGAGCCAGAGGAGTTGCTAGCCGCCGAGGACATCGGGTGGTGTCCCGACATCAAACCACCGTTGGGTGAGGGCAGAGAGAGGTTGCTGTTATCGCTGCTATGATGTTGTAACTGGTGAAGACCAACATGTTGCTGGCTAAGATGTGAGGCTGTTGTGTGTGCTGGGTATGCATGTTGCTGATAGTGTTGTTGTTGGGGCAACATGAGCGCAGCATGCGTAGGCAAAGCTGTTGGCACAACATGTTGCTGATGCTGTTGCTGATGTTGTTGCTGATGGTGATGATAAGAATGCTGCTGAGCAAGTTGTTGCTGCTGTTGCTGCTGCTGCTGCTGTTGTTGTTGCTGCTGCTGCTGGAACTGCATTATGTCGCGTGTGGCATGCTGATATGATGGTGGTGGCTGTTGATGCGATTGTCCACCCAGATGTTGATGACTGTTGTTACCACCATGCTGCTGACGATCAAAGCCATAATTTTGTGTGTTGCTGTTGTTGTTACTGCTGATATGATTACGCGATATGTTGCTAGTGATCTGCTGCATAAGATTTTCATGAAATGAGTCCAACTGGTTGGTGGCGCTGCTGCCCTCCACGGGCGTTATCGATACCGAGTCGGGCGTCAGCGATGGTGTTGATACAAGTTCAAAATCCTGCCGCGGACTCGTCGAATTGTCGTCATCAACACATTCGCGCTGCAAAAATGAACTCAAATCTACAGCATCCGAAAGCTGCTCCAGCAGATGATCCGTCTGCGAGCTTAACATAAGCGTTGCAGTAAATTGAAGAGGATCAACAGCACCATTAGGACCCTGCGAGTTGGCCAGATCAGACATGATGGCATCCTCATAGGCCGAGCTATTAAAATTACCCGCACTGCCCACCGTAGCCTGCATGATATTCTGGGCAAAGGCGCCAATATCGATCTTAGCCTCATCGTACTCAATATCCGGCTCATCTTTGAGTATGATGCCGTAAGCTGAAGGATTTGCGCCATAATGATGTGCATGATGATGATGATGATGATGTGTGGAGGGGGAAGAAGAGGAGGAATTGTGAAATTTTGAATTATGCGCATGTGTGTAATGAGCATTTGAATTATTACCCTGTCCATTGGCAAACGTTGTTATAATATTTGTCGTGGTCTCTAGACCTCCATTCGCCACAGAACAATCGCTGAAACCTCCTCCTAAGCCACCTGCTACAACTTCGCCATTTTGCTGCTGACCCGTGGAGCTCACACCCGCCGCCGACATCAGGTAGGCGGCTGCAGCTGCATTTTGTATGAGGAAATTCGAGTTGGTATTGAAATTCGATGAATTCATGTTGTTGTTGTTGCCACTCTTGAGACTCTCGTAGAATGGTGGTAGCGCACCAGAGGGTGGTGAGTTGGGACCGTAGTTACCTCTGCCGTCGCGGCCACCGCCCATACCACCGCCAGCACCACCTGCACCGCCAAAACCTGTGGGAGAACCTGCACTGCCTCCAGAACTGCCGCCGGCGTGACTTTGATTGGCGCCCGTGTTACCGCCGCCGCTGCCACCAAACCCTGCAGTGCCTTGAAAACTCTGACCAGCACCTGTATTCGATGATGCTCTGCCGTGTCCTGCAGCAGCAGCTAATATGCCGGGCAGATGTTTGACAAAACGTGGATTCAAACGCGCCTGCGCCAATACTGCTCGAGCCGCTAGAATTGCGCTGCGTCTGCGCGCCTCACGCAGTTTACGCTCACGTTCCAGACGCTTAGCATTCAGTGACTCCGCGGCATGCTCTTCATCACTGTCGTAGGCCGATGTTGATGTGCGTCTCTTGGGTACGTGATAATCGATGGGTTCCTGCTGCTCTGGACCCAAATGTTCCAGCGCGCTCAACGGCAATAAGACGTCGTGTTGCTTGTGCAGCGATTGCTGTTCTTCTGGTGTGTTTGGGGTACGTTGTATAACGCTGCAGCGTACAGCCGGCTCTGGTGGTGGTGGCGGACTTGGACGTTGCTCAAGTGGTGGTGGTGTATTGCGCACGCGTAGTGAGAGGGGTTTGTCTTCTGGTACAAGTGGTTTCTCGTCTACAATAAGCTTTGAATCATCTGAATCCGAATCAGAGTCACTGGAATCGCCGTTTGGCGTTTGACCTAAACGCAGCTGTGCCTCACGTACAACTTCAACGGGGTACTCCTTGCGTTGGGCCTGCGTGAGCACAATGCCACCGCTGTATGGTTTGCTGCCACCAAGTATAGACGATATGAAGCGACGTGGCTGCGGCGGGGTATCGTCAACATCAATGTCGCTGTTGGTGGTTGTGTTGTCTGTGTTGCTGTCTGGCTTTGGACTTTTTGGTTTTGGCGTTAGTGTATTTGGAAGAGATTCCTCCGCTGTGTGGTTGGAATCCTTGCGACAGTCTTGTGCTTCTTCCTCTCCTCGTAGTGACGCAGGTGGGGGTGTGGCTGTTGTGATAGATGGTGTTGTAGTGACGTTTGGCGAAGCTGAAGCAGGCGGTGTGGTTGGTCGTTGTGGCTTTGAGCAGGGATCGTGAGAGTTGGAGGAGGTTTCGTCGGGCGATGCTGTCGGAGACACCAATCGTTCGTTTTGGAAAACGTCACAAGCAACTGAAAAGAAAGCATAGAAAAGGAGTCCCATTAGTTTGGTTATAATTTATAACTTATGAAATATATGGAAGTTGGCGTAAAAAATTCTCGAAATCCCGGGCAGAATCTCGGAAACCCACAAAATATGATCAATTTAATTCGTTTTAATGTCTTTTTTTTTATATAAAAAATAACTGTTTTTAACTAATTTTTATAGACGATTCTATTAACGGTACTTTAACACGTTTTGCTTAAATAAATGGAAAGACTTTTGATAAATTCTACAACGCAATCACACTTTGCACTAAATTCAAATAACTGTTCTTGGGGCCAAATGTTGCCAACTTAACTGTTTTTCGTCGCAGTTCCTGGAATAACAAAAGCAAAGCTACACAAAAGCCCTGCGCAGTGCAATGCTTTTGTTGTTGTTCTTGTCACTTCATGAACTTTCAAGACACAGTGACGGAAATGAAAATAAGAAAAAATAATGTTGAAGTTAATTATATAGAAATTTTTAATTAATTTATATTGTAATTTAGATAATTGAATTTATGATATATCAACCACATATTTTTAGAAAAAAACAGATTTTTAGAACAATTCTTTTTTTTAAATAAAGCTTTAAGAAAAACTGTTTCATGGGCATAATTTTACTTTAGGGCTATTTATACTTCAATATTTTTTTCTTATTTTTATTAAATGTATATGTATATGTATATGGTCCTCCTAAACTTCTTGGTGCAATAATATTTTGTCGGTCTCAAATGGTTTAGGAGATACAAATCGTGTAAGTTTGAAAGTTCAGTGCAAATTTCTAAGTGCGCGCAAGCTAATTTCACAAAATTTCAACGTGATCAAAATTATTAGGAAAAATACTTTAAAATTATTAGTCTTTATAATTAGTTAACATATTATGCTTTTACATATAATGCACACTTGATGGTTCATCCTTCTACGAAATAACTAAAACATGAAAAATTTTTATAAAAAATAGTATTTTCGTATAGGTAAAAGACAAATTTTCCAAACTTTTACGAATTTTATCTCGTAAACCACTTGATAACGAATTTTTTTTTGCAGAATTAGATTTATTGGAGACCCTAATCTAATACACATTAAGAAATAACAATAACAAATAAAGGGGCTGGCCCCTAAAGTAAAATTATTCCAAATTCTAAAAGTAAAAGTTTTACGTTATTTTGAGCATATGTATAGAACAACTACCATATTTTTTAATATCTACTGGTAGAATAACATCTTTAGAACATCGACTGAAGTGCATAAGAAGCAAACTATGCTCATATGCTTTGATTTGGCTCCACTATTAATAAAAACCGTACTATTTTGTCACTGTAGGATATGTTGATTGAATCATTTTTTTTTAAGTTTTTATTGAACTATAGCTTCAGATCCTTACCACTGCATTGTTTCCATAGCATACAGCTTGAAGACATATTTTGCTCTTTATAACTGAAAATTGAATCGAAACCGTTACAGATTACGTTAAGTTAAACCGTTGCACTTAGCGCCACTCAATCTGGCTGTAGTATTTAAAAATTTAATAAATACTTTACATTTCTCTTCAATTGACTTTTTTATCTTTTTATATAATTTAACAAGACACTGAAATAGTTTAAGCACTTTTTCGTTTTTAACATTTGAAACTAAGATATATTTTGTAGAAATATTTTGTATATTTGAATTTATAACGAACATTTCCAAAGCTGATCTAAACATATTGGTTTAATTTTATAGTATACAAAGAGGAATTAACACAATTGAACTTATGTTTTATTAAAATTATGCAATACACAAAACAAAATCACGTTATTTGTTTAATTAAAGAAAACGGATTTGAAAACGGCATTAGCTGAATTTCAGTTGTTTAAAAAGCTTTGGCAACGAAACAAAACCTGACAGCAAATTGTAATAGATTGTATGAAAAGTTAGATGATCTTGCCAGATTGAAGCAAGTTTTAATAAACATCAAAAAGTTGCAAGATATGGGAGGGAATTGTAATGATAGTCAAAATGTTTTAGGTATGATAAAAACTACAGCATCTTTATGCATAACGAAGTAAACGTTGAATGTACTGTAGGAAACAGGCAACATTATTTTTTTAGGTTAGATCACACTGATCACGAACACTACACTTGCAGACATCGTTAAATTTACTGCAGTATATTAAGATTAAAATTGAGCAGTATTGTAAGGACTCCCTTTTAACAAAGTTTTTGTAATATAAAGACGATCTTCGTAGAAAAAATAAATGGCACAAAATTACGAAATTTTCTTGCTCTAATGGCCAATTTCTTCACCGAGTCCGAACTCAAGCTAATCAGCGGTCTACTTAAACCACGGCTTAGCGCTGGAACTCAGTATTAGTTGAAACTTGCTCATTTCTTCACATTCTTTATTTGCGGTTTAGTTTGCAAACAGAGTATTAAGCTCTAATACCCCATGGGCTGTATACCAATTTTTATACCACATTTGACAAATTTTAAAAATGGATTCATTTGTAGTGATGCATTACTCGATACATTTTGATTTTGCCTGATGTTTTTTACAAAATAAAAAAAATTTATTTAGACAATTAAAAACTCGAAAGAAATTATTTTTCAAGGATGTAATAAGCAATAGTAAAGCAACAATCTTGTTTGGCTAAGCAGTATTTGTGTAAATATCATAAAACAAAAAATCGGAAAGAGATTTTCGAATACATTTCAGGATTCGAAAACAATTTAAGTAACCAGTCAAAAAATCTTCAAATTAAATATTAATTATTAAAGTTATTAAATATTAATAAAAACCATTGCTGGTCAATTAATTAGGCTAAGTTAAGCTGGCGGCATGGAAGTTCAATAATTTTTTTATTCTTACAAAAATATGCATTTTATTTTTTATTCACCTTATAATTATTATTATTTCATAAATTATGATTGAACCACATAAAATGAAGAAGTGCACAAAATGACACTTGCTTTTCGGTAGTTCAGCTAGTTCTAAATCAGAGTATTAGCGCCGTAATATTCGGCGAAGAAATGTATTTTCACTAATCCGCGGTTTAAGAAGTCACCTAATCCACGGTTTAGTGCAAGTCCTATGAGAAGATATTGGTAATAAGAAAGCTGTTTGTCTTTTACTCATTTTGATTTTGTCCTTAGTGTAGATTAAGCTCGCCGTTATAATTTTACTATAATTAAATATGGATTCTATATGTAAATATAATAATTGTATGACGGCGGAGTGGACTTTTATTATAATATCTTAGCTTTTAAAGCCTTTTTAAGCTTGTAAAGCTTAGCTTTCGTAAATAATGGGTTTTCTGAAATATGATAGCTTAGAAGTTCAATCAGCAATTATTAAAGCTGGTTAACTGACAAATTTGTCAATTCTTTTTTATTTCAAGTTTGTCGGAACAATTAAAACATTTAACTATTAGAAAGTAAAAAAAGTTTTAACTTTATACGAAATACTGACCCGGAAATGTATGAACAGCATTGTTTGTTAACATGGTATTGTGATTTTAGGGCACCCCAAACGATACTACATGTCCATCCGACATGTAGTTCGACAAAATAACGTCAATTTTTTCGTTGGACCCAAATTGTCGCACATGTCGGATGGACTTCATTATTTAATAGTTTTCAAAAAGTGCACATCGAGCGCAAAGTATCTAATTACTTTGTTGCGTCAAAATGACGAATGAATTGATTTCAACAATTATTTTTGTGCTCTTTACTATTTATTTTCTATGTCACTTCTTCTAAATTACTTCAATTTCTTAATTCTTTCCAAAATTAAACATTTCTTATGCAAGTCATTTCTTGCGCGAGATGTGCCTTGCTCAAAAATTTTAATCAAATGAGAAAATGCACCAAGTTGGATGGACATGCACACAAACGATACTACATGTTGGATGGACCGACAGAAAAGCCAAACATTTTTGTCTTTCATCGGACATGTCCATCCAACTTAATTTTTTGGACACAAACGATACTACATATGCGATGACATGACAGGTCGGATGGACATGTAGTATCGTTTGGTGCCCTATTGTTATTATGGTATTATAAGGGGGATCAGATGATACAGCATGCTGGCAAGCCTTGCTGTAAGGCATCATAGAAATTAAAATCTTGGATCGTTCGATCGATACAGCAGACACGTGCAAGTAATCACTTGCAAGTAGAGAATATATATTGTCTTCGAAAAAGTTCGAAACTAGCTGCAAGTTGCTTCAGCGTTCACATATGCAAGTGCAAGTTAATTTTAAAATGTTGTCGAATGCGAAGGTTTTTCCTGCAATTGCAGTATTGTTTGAAATGATGAAGTTAGAAAACAAGTAAAACATGTAACTTATGTTGCTTCTTGTATAAAATTGCGGAAATCCCACAAAAATACACAAAAGCAAAATAAAACTAGTAAGGAATTTAGGTTCGGCTGGGTACCGAAGCTAAAATACCCCCCCGCAGACGTATTGAAGTATATTCGAAGTCTTTAGCCTCGACAGACACGATCACATTCAGTTTTGTATATGTACGAAAGTTTTCCTATTTTGATGACGTAACTTTGTATGGGAAGTGGGCGTGGTTTTCATACGATTTTACCAAATATCATAGCGATGGTTTATATTATGTATCTAAGCTCAAGAATTTTCAAGACATTTCTTAAACTTTTGTGGATTCTTAAGAGAATTTAGTTTAAAATAAAGTCACTTTGTATGGGAAGTACGCGTAGTTTTCATCTATTTGGCATTTGATTTTTGGCATTTGGCCTTGCAATTATTGTACCATGTGTCGAATTGAACAAAATAAATCTATAATATTATTTCTCTTGTTGCTTTTTGTTATCTTTCTTTCTTTCTGTACAGATTTTAGAGTTTATTTTTAAGAGATTTTACTGTTAAATAAAGTCACTCTGTATGGGAGGTAGGCATAGTTTTCATCCGACTTGACTCAATTTCGGGCTTAATCATTATTTTTTAAAAAAAGCTTATATTTTGAATTTCATCGCGATAGCTTTAAAATTACGGCTGCAATCGTGTCGGCAGACGGACAGGTAGACGGGCACACGGAAATTGACTCAGGTGATAATGCTGACCAAAACTATATATAATTTTTGTATACCTGCCACGCCTCCTTATTGGCGTTACAAACGGAATGGGGTATAAACGGTTGGGGTATAAACATCACTTTTAGCCCCCTTTCTCACATTTACTTGCAGCAAGGAGCAAAATTTACTGTCTCTGAAATTTCCTTGCAAGTAGCGCGAAAGTAGATCGAAAATGTGAGTGTGTTAGCAAAAATGTTTGAATGTATTTAGTTTTTCGGACTTACACTTGCACGTGTGTCCGCCGGGAGACTGACAACATGCTAACTTGCAATCAAAATTTTTTGATTTCAAGGCCATCACGTAAGGTTTTGACAATAAACTGTATCGCACGAACCCCTCTATATTCAATGCTTTTTATAAATTTATGTCTATCTTTCGGCTTACTTAAATATTCTTTAATATTCATTGCATATTCTAGGTGACTTTAATGAAGTTATAGAAAATAGCGCAGCATCATCGGGAGATGGATTATTGGATTTTTTACGGAAATATTTTTGTATGCGAACAAATTCATAATTTGAATTTTGGTAGTATAGTCAATAAAATTTTGATTTTCCAAAAATTTTGGAAGAACTTAATTTTGTAGCTTTTTGTGACTATTGATTAATTAAAGAACTGTTTCACTGAAAATTTTACAATTTGAATTTTTCTAAATAAATTTTTTTCAATTCTAACAGAGTATAAAAACAAAATCAATGTGAAGTAATCTATAACGTCAAAGACTGCAATGAGTTTATGTAGGAAATGTAAAAATAATTACTAAAAAATTCAAGAGAATTGCATTTACTTCATATATATAATTTTATTTTTTTTAATTTCAGCTTATTTGCCGCCATATCTATATTTTTACTAAATAACTTGTTGCTTGCATTTCAAAACTAGACAGGTACTTAAAGAAAATTTCCCATTCTCCGCTGACACTCTCGCTCTTGTGAAAGCAGCACCTTGTAGTAGTACCAGCAAATGTAAATTTTGCAGCAAATTGGTGTAATAACTGAACAGTTTAGGTTCTTGTGAATAGGCTGCATGACAAACATACACTTTTACGAATAATACATATCAAATATGTATATATAAAACTAGAACCTGTATTGCTAGCAAAGCACCGTGTTCATTTGAGATCAAGATCAAGGTTTTCTTGACTCTATTTTTTCATAGCCTGAGAACGCCCAAGCTAACCAGTCAGCCAGCTAAGTTTCAAAAGAATTACAAGCAACAAGAAAATTCAAAACCAAAGTGGAAGTACGTTGAAGTGGGGCTATAAAAATAAAACGCCATTACAATAGCAACAATATTGGCAGATACCCCACTAATAGTAGGGGAAGTTTAAATGCCAACCTATAGACAAGAAGTAGTGGAAGTGGAAATGAAAAAAAGCAAGCAGTTAAAACAGCTACAGCAAAAGCAAAATATCAAAATCAAAGCCAAAGTCAAAGACATGCCAGTACCCGGCTTTAACCGCAACTAAAGCTAACTATTACGTCTTCGGCAACAAAAGCAGCAAGAAAGACATAGAATAAAACTTATAAGAGAAGAGGTGGTTAAAAAAATTCCTCGCGGTTAGTTTGTTGATACCTACGTACTTGTGTAAATGAATAAATAACCCGCAAATAACCAGTTTTGTTATTGTTGTGTTTTTTTTTGCAACGAGTACTTCCATCACGACGACTACTCCACCACCACTCCACTCACAGTACAATTAAGCGAGGCGAAATGAACGCGTCTCAAACGACTTTAGAAGCTTCTAAAACACATACCACATAAATCTATACCTATATATAAAAAAAAAAACACATTTCCACACATGTTCGTGTGTGTATATATGTTAATATGCACAATTTCTGTGCTGAAATATGGAATATAAATTAACTTGAAGTTAATTCAAAAAAAGTACTGTTAAGCATTTTAATACAAGTCACCAACAACAAAAACCACAACAATACAAAAAGAAACGCAATATATATTGGGCATAGAGGTATTTTAAAATTCCATACACATGCTGGTTAAAATATTATACGCGGAATGTTTACAGTGTGCCGCAGCGTGGTCACGCTACGAAAATAAATAAATAAGCCAAAACACTAGCAATGATCAGCCAAAACAGCAACGAGCATGTTTTTAGCCAAAAGCTTAACATGTTTTCGGTATAATTGTTTAGAAGCGACAAAACCAAAAAAAAAGATCATTGCACTTTAGTTTTGTAGCTTCTTCTGCTTTGAGCCATAAAATGGGGGGAAAACGTGTTCAAATACAACAAATTATTCAAGCCAGGTTATTCAATAAACTAGTAGCAAAAATATTTTCGAACTATTGTCGGTCTCTTTTTTTGTAGTTTTCGTTGCTTTTTTTTTGACACAAATCACACGCCAATCGTATACCAAGCAATTTAAGTGAAAAATTGTTTATACTATGTTAAAGCAAAAACATTTTCAAGGTTATATAGATTATTTAGTTTAGTTGCGGTTTGATTGCGGTTATAATGGCTCATTTTCACGACTTACTCGTTTGTCATTAGAATGGCGGAGTGTTTTTTCTTGTCAGTGCAGTGTTGGGTATTTTAGTTATTTAAGTTTCAGTGGTGGAGAGAACGGGCTTCGAACGTGAAGGGGGATTATTTTTAAATCATGATGTGCCATCATAACAAATAGCAGAGAAACTATAGTTTTTACTCAGACTTACTCATGATGATGAGATTATGAGAAAAGTTTTCGGAAAAAATACTGAACACATTTAAATTAATCTCGTATCTTCCATTGGGAGGAAGGAATAGAGGACCATATAACTTGAAATCAATCTTTGTAGAAGAAGGCATCACATTTTACACCTATCCAGTCAAGTCTATCTTGGATAAAAATAGGATGATAGCTAAGTGCGAAGCAAACGAAACACAATTGAACAAGTGTAATGTAAAAACCAAGATGTAAGCAAGTTCATTCTTGTTAATACCGAGATGTAAACAAAGCGCTAGATTCATCCGAGTGTGGCCATCCTGGCAGCTGTAGCTTTAGATAATGGCTGTATTCATTCTAGATAAAGAACGGAAGGAATAGAATTGGAAGTTATTTATCCAGAGGAGAATGAATAAAGAAACAAAATTGGTAAAGAAAGAACACATTTGTGTTATTGGTAACCAGCAAACTTTATGAACACAAATATGTATGATATATTTTTTTGTATATATGCAATTTTGCTATAAATTCAATTAAAAACTTTAAATTGCAAAAATTTACCAATTTAATTTTAAGCCATTTTGCCTGCAATTAAACAACCACATTGGACATAACCTCAAACAAAAGGAATATTATTTTTATTCTACCTAAGTTGATGGTACAAAAATAACGCGTTCGGAATATGCCGTATGAATAAAGAAACACAAAAAGTAATGTTCCGGATAATCAAGAATGAATAAAGAAACAAAATAAGTTATTCCGAACGTATGGAATGAATAAAGAAATACAGCCAATAGGGCCTTTCGGACTGTACTACATGTAGTATAGACATGACATGTAAGATGGACATGTTAGATGTGTGAAAGCTAAAACTGCGGTCCATACTACATGTAGTATGAAAATCAAAAGGGGCTTTCCATACAACATGTAGTATGGACAAGTAGTACGACAGAATAACGGGAACATTTGTTCGAGCTTTCAAACTATACTTCATTTCATATGGACATCCTTACCTTTTAGCGTTCAACACGAAAATATCGTGCGATGGCAAAAAAATTTATTGCTGATGTTATTATTGACGCAGTTTTGGAAGATATATTTCAATACTTTCCAAAACACAGCCTGCGAAACACCGGCCATTTTTATTTATCGCTCTTTGCTCTTTGTTTACTTTTCCATTTGATCTTTACTCACCAACGGTTTTTTATTATGAGAAAATTGCACCGAGTCCGATGAACATGTGTTCAAACTATACTACATGTAGTACGGACCGCAGATTTAGCTTCCACACATCCAACATGTCCATCCGGCATGCCATGTCGATACTAACAAGCGCAGACTGTGTTTTGGAAAGAATTTATTGAAATATATCTGCCAAAACTGCGTCAATAATAACAGGAGCAATAAATTAAGAGATAATGATGTCCATCCGACATGTAGTACAGTTTGAAAACTCGAACAAATTCCCCGTTATTCTGTCGTACTACATGTCCATACTACATGTTGTATAGTCCGAAAACCTCTAATGACGTGTAAACAGTGTCTTTCAAACATTTCGAAGTTTTATGGCACCCTGTTAATTTTTGAAATAAAATCTATTACAATTCCTTTATTTTCCTTACGCTGCGTCCACACGTGGAAGTAATCACTTGCAAGCAGAGAACATATATTGGCTGCATTCAACGGAAAATTGTTACGTAGTGTCACACAACATTCGGGCTGAATGGTATGTAGCGTAAAGCCCTCACACAACATGCTCCCTGAGTGGTCGCCATCTTATGTAGCGAAAATATTTTATGCTTCTTCAGTTGAGCGGCTTACGCTCACTTTATTTTGACATATAACAATGCCAAATATTAAATTTATTAAATTGCCTAATATTGCTCTTAATTAAAACTATTTGCTTAAAACGTGTGCACACAGAACATAATAAAAATAAATTTAAAACAAACAGCTTTTATTGACAAACAGCTGTTTGCCGTTTGACGTTTCGAAAATAAGACCATTCAGCAGAAAATATCGCTTTATGCTACTTCGCTACCTGGGCACTCTTTCAGATAGAAAACTGCCATTGTCTTCGAAAAGTTCGAAATTAGCTGAAAGTTGCTTCATCGTCCACATATGCAAGTGCAAGTTAATTTAAAGATGTCGTTGAATGCGAAGGTTTTCCCTGCAATTGCATTATTGCTTAAAATTAAAAAGCTAGAAAACGAGGAAACATATTACCAGTGTTGCTTCGTGGATAAAATTCCCGGAAAGCCCGGAAAAATCCACAACAGCACAGCAAAAATATCACTTTTATACTGCTTTTTTGGCATTTACTTGCAGCAAGTGTCAAAATTCACTGTATCTGAAATTTCCTGACAAGCAGCGCTGTAAGTAGGCTTTAAGTTCGATAATGTGATTGTGTTAGTAAAAATGTTTGGATGCATTGAGTTTTCCAAACTTGCATTGCATGTGTAAGCGCTGGGTAGCTGAGGGTCCACACATGCAAGTACTTTTTTTGCACCACTTTATTTTGTAATATAAGAATAATTGCTTTTAATAACATAATTGGTTATTTTACATAATGCTTGCATGTTTTCCTTGTTTTATTGTTTTGCCCGAATTGAATATCGATTGTTTCGCTAAATGAAATTTCACGTTTTTCCACCACAAATGCATTATTTCACATTTAAACTGTATTAAATCTTAATACTAATGCTTACCAAGACTTGAAAGTTTCATATTGAAAGCAACAACAAAACATTTTGTACACCATACAAACCGACACCGTCTGATCTCAGCCGAAGATAAAATCAAAATTTTTTAATTTCAAGCAGACAAACTACTAAGTTGTACAATAACTCATGCAGTTAGTAGCGTTGTTCACGTACCAACTTATCGTTTTGGTTTTTGGGCCGTTAAAATAAATTTTTTTTTTTGCACATTTTTAAAGAAATTCGGTATAGTTTTGAAAAATTGTTGGCTAGTGTGTGGCAAAACTAAAATAAGGTTTGTGTACATGTTGTAAGATATGTTCGTTTCAGCATCCATTTTAAGCGATCATTTCAGTGGAAACATATAAAATATTTTATTTGTCGTAAAAATGCGAATTTAAAATAGAGATAAGTCCACCTATTTTCTCAAAACTCTTTCCATTAACTTCCCTATCACAATAGAGCACAACAACCATTCAAACTCAATAACTGATATATTTAAGTCTCTCTTGATGAGAGACTTAAAGCGCATGTTCTTTTCTAGGTAACTTCACTTGCACCATAGAGACCTATCTTAGTAAAATAATGAAAATATTTTTAGGAAAACGGTTTAATATTTAAATGGCATTTTCAGCACTTCGGCTTGCTATATAGCTCACCTTCATCCTTTTAAAGTTCACCTGAGGAAAAATAGAATGTGGTTGCAAAAATTGGATGTTAAAACAACAGGACATGACCGATGAATGTCCGACTAAAATATCTCTTCTCGTGATTGGGCTCACTTCTTGCTCGAAAGATATTTGCATGGACAAAAAATCATATCTAAAAAAGAGAAAAGTATCAGCGCATCCAATGCATTTTAATTCCTGCTAGAAAAGTGATGGTATGATGTGTCATAAAATCTAATGGATTCAAAAACTATGGTTACAGTCAATTCTCTATGGTGGTGTGGAAAACAACTTTCTATGGCTTAAAATTAAAGCTTTGAATCTGGAAAAATGTAGATTTAACACAATGCCACACATGCCTAACATTATGACCCAATTTGGTAGAGTTATATAAGCTTATTCGTTTCTGGGACGTGTAATAACCAAGATTGGATAATGTGGCCTCCAATATAATGTGGTTTGACGTCTTTGAACTTATTTGTTGGGGCATGCGTAAGGTATTTTTTAAGCTTATAAGCATCAAGCCCTTAGACATTGAAGGCAGTATTCTAGTGTAGAATTTTGAAAAAAATCAAAATTTTTTTATATTTTCGAAGTTTAGATAGTCAAGAATATGCCCTTGAAAGGATTTATTTTAATATGCCATTGGAAATTCCAATTATTTAATAAGTAATAGCGATTTCAGTTGTGCGGCATCTAATCTTGTCCTTAAGCTCAAATCTTTAAAAGCATTTTTCTTGAAACTACTTTCCCAACAGGTTTGATATGATATACAAGTGCTTATTAACCGATTAACTTACAATTTGGTGTGGGTCTTTTTTGTATATTCCTTAATGACCCGGAATTATGTAAACATTTTGTTTTTTAATATATTTAAAAAATTTAAACTTTGGGAAAGGCCAAAAATTACTATATTTTAAAACAGTCGCCCGCCATTTTGCGAAAAAAACATTAAGTTTTCTTTCCATAGTCCGGGATATTCTACATTCTTATTAATAAAGAATCTTTTTTTCACATAACTAGGAGATAACTTCATAAAAATATGAAGGCATATTTTTATAGCTCCCCCTCTACCCCGACTCTACTAGCTAAAAGTAGCTAAGCCACAAAGTCATTATAAACTTCATGATCAGAATCGACTAAGTTTCATGGTGGTCATTAAATATCATATTTCATACATAACGGTTAGTTATAAGAACTATTCATAGTAAAATTTTATTGAAATCTGAACTACACGGATGTTTTAATTAGCTTTACTTTTGAAACAACATAATGAATGGCTCCGTTTTCTTTCTTTTTTCTTAAATTCCACAGAACTATTGTTGCTTTCTGAGTTATAAATATAAACTTTTTTTAATTTTCACCATATAAATCAAATAAAAATTTCTGAAATATCTGAAACTTTTATTTAAATTTTGTTTTATTTTATTTTAAATTCAGGAGTAATCATGTCGCACATGTTGAAAATTGTCCCATTAGTTTGTTGTAGAACATTGTTGGACGACATATTGAACAGTGCGAAAACCCCTTTATACTATACGTACCCAGTACTGCAAGGTGTCTGTGAAGAAAATTCTCCTTTCTTGCATACAAACTAATTATTTTCCCAGTTTCCAAGCTATTTTCCTCGTTTTGGAATTAAAAAAATAAATGCTTTAAAAAAACACATTTATACTGATTTCATACTATTGTATTAAAACACAATACGTAAGGAGCCAATGTGTACGTAACTTTACGAAATTAATAAAGAGTTCACCGGTTTTATCTAAATATTCGGAAAGAATATTTAAAATCAGGCTAACAGTCGTATTTTTCGGTGCGAAGACTATAATACTATATTTTATATAGTCATTTAAGTATTATAAATCCTTAAACATTCTGTATTTACATAAAATTTCATAAATTTTAAGATACAACAATCAGTTATTACGTAAAATTGTTCACCATTTACAAAGAAATACTACGCAGAGATTGAGATTGAGAAGAAATTTTGTTAGAAGTTTAATTTTTCTTTCAATATTATGTTGATTTATTTTTTTAATTAATCTTTTACAACATTATTTTGTGTAAGTTCATATAAAAACTTATTTAAGCACAGATGCAGACGCAAAAATGCTGTTACTTTTTGTAACGCCCTTGCTTATAGGTGACACTTTTTGGCACTTTTTTAACCAAATCAGTCTATTGTTACTTTTGTTACAATTGTTAAAATTTTTTCGATCACTATTTTCACCGCCTCCCGTTTTTGTCAAAAATCACGAAAAACGGGAAAATTGCCGCCACCTGGCAGTTCTCTTCATACATCAGCTGTTAAAGTTGTCAACATTTTAAGTTTTTCAGTGAACCCTGTTGATCTTGATCTATTACAATATTCCGCCAACTACTCTACTCTTGTATAGGGTAAGCTATCCAAAATTTCACATTTAAATATAACTTTAGCCGATGCGCTAAAATAAACAAATTCAATTTCAAGTTTATTTCGATTATCAATTATACAATTCATAAATTATTACTTAATTTAATTACATTGAAGTTCTTATTTATTCAGCATAATTTTTTTTTAATACTTGTTAACTGTTGTTAATAGCTGTTTTATACTTGTTAACAGTAAGCAAGAGTTTAAATTGTTTGAATAGCGTTATTATTTTTGAATTTCTTGTTTTCATTTGCCACACTGTGAATTTAGTGTTATTGTGTTAAGGTCAAGGTAAGCTGTAAAGTAATGCCTTTTAATAACATGCTGTAATGTTTCAAATATTAAATAAGTAAAAACTTAAAACAATTTTATTGAAAAAACCAAGCTTTGCATGCTACACATAGGAAATGATTACGAGAATCATACTCGTCTAACCTTCATGTTTGTTGTTTTTTCTTTAATGTTATTGCTGTTTTTTTGTAGTTTTTATGAAAAACTAAATAAAAAATATCTAATTTGTGGGAAAATTTTTAGTTTATGTTTTTGTTACACAAAATTTTCATGAAAAACAAGTTAAAAATAGCAAAAATTACTATTTGTTGTTATTTTGTAATCAGGGTTAACATTGCATGCTATAATATTATGTATATAAGTTAGGCTAGAGTTATTGAAGCTGTCTTTACAGTTAGAACAGAGCTTGTTAAAATATTAGAGCTTTGCATTTATGCAAGTGAAAGTTATGGCTACAAGTGCGAAAATAGCAGCGTTCAACACGGTTCTTAAAACTTCGACTTTTATTAGAGTTTTAATAACTTCGAAAGTTGTTATTATCAATTTGCAATTTCATAAGTAAATTAGAGATTAAATCTATAACAAAATGTGCCAAAGAGTGTTGAGCAGTCTTAAAAAGCTGACTATAATAATCAACATCTTATTTTACGATTCAGCTTAGTTTTAACGAAATCTTTGACTTTAATCAATTTTTTTAGTGGAATATCTTTGCAATACAAGGTTCCTAATATAAATTTAATCTGATTTTAGTTCTTAATTAAATCAAACCAAATCATGCGTGAGTAACAGCTTTAGTTTTTTTTTTGGAAATATATATAAAAAAAAGGAGCTTACAACCACGATAAGCTGCTTTTTTTTAGTAATATCTGACGAAAAATCTCAGTGACTTAAAATATGCGATGACATTGAAGTACTCAAAATATATGTTTGATGATATTTTCATCGAATTTCTGATTTTCTTATTGAAGCTTCCTTTGATTACTGTCCTGTACAGCTTTCACACAAGAACAGATTTTTATTACCCTACAAAGTTTTTAAACACTCTTAGTGAATTGGCATTTATGTATTCATAGCAACAACAAGAATATTTAACTGACTTTCAATTTATAATAATGTGGCTTCATTTAACAAATACTTTTATTGATCAAAAGAAGATTGGTTTTTTTTTATGATACAATAATATGAAAATTGAAAATCTGTAAAGTCTGCCACTGATCACTTATGCGAGACAAATACTTGGAAAGGAAGTTTTATATTATTATATTATTTTATATTATGTATGTATAAATGTAACATATGTATATATCAAACGTGTTTGTATATATCAAACGTTTGCTTACATTTTTAATTGGGTTGTCTTTTGAGATATGACAGCACTGTTTTTTACGATTTTGACAACACTGCCCGGTGCTGGTTATGCCTTGGTTATGCTAGCCAAACATGTTTGCTAAACGTTATTTGCTTTTATTGTTTTACTTATAAAATGAAAAATTAACTTTGTCTCATATTCCAACCGAAAATTTTTAATTGCTAATTGAAACAGCAAACATGCCGAATTTTTCTGTGTTGCCTTAAATTATTTTGCATAATAGCATTAAAAAAGTAGCAAAAAGCGTTAAAAAGTAAAATAATTGTATACTCAAGCAACCTTAAACACAAATAGCAAGCATTTCAGAAAAATGAAAACATTTTTGTTGAAGTTTAATAAACAAAATAATAAAGGGAAAACCGTGTTAATTTGAATTGATGTAACAATATTTTGAAAGCAAAATAACAAATAGAGGAATACTAATTACATATCTGTCAAATGTTTTTTATTCCAAAACAAAATGCTCATTTCATAAACATTCCCATATGAGTTAATGCCTTAATTTCGTTTTCCACTTTATAATATAAATATGTCTAAAACTGTATATAAAAAGGCAAATCAAGGTTGTTCTTATATGTGTTTTGACATTTTATTACATATAATGCAACTGTGGAGCAAACATAGCAAAATCTCCAAGCAAACATTTGAGCGAATAGAAGAAATAAACGAAAATGAACAGCGATCATGTTTGTGGCTAGTATTACCACATTATAGTCATGCTGTCACGCTGCTGTTTAGTGTGAACGGCCCTTTAGTTTTATAACCCTGCAGCGAGCTAGTAGACATTGCACAGCTTGCACTAGTTTTGTACTAGTATTTATAGGTCAAATATGAACAAGTTAACTATCGTACCCTAGTAGACAAAAAAGCGCTGGTAAATTCAATTAGAGAAAGTGAAACAAATTTATTTAGCGAGCTGCGCGTATAAACGTATATCCAGGCCGTATTGGCTTCAACTTGCATTTTGTTGTATTCGTCTTTTTGCCGGCATTTCTCCTATTTTGTTAAAAAGTATTAAACAAACCGAAATATAATGAAAGAAAATTAAACCTGTAAAACGTAATAACAATTAAAAATATTTATAAAGAGCAAGCGGAAAGTGGCAAAAGGCAGCAGCAGAAAAGCAGTAACTTAGGCAGCAGAAAATACTTATTAGTATATATACTTTGTTTGTTTGTTTGATAAAGTAGTAAAAATAAAATATGTAAATATGCTTGTAATGTTATAAATATGTAAATATTTTTATATGTATATTTATTTTAAATAAATCTATATTATATCAAATTCAAATATTATCAATGTGTTTGAAAAACAATTTCAAATATCTATCCCTAGAGAACCAGTTTTAGAACTAGTGCTATATCTGCCCCAAGCTACAAGTGCAATATCTTTGCCAAACAACCAGTTCTTGCACTAGTACGAGGTAATGCAGCGGGTGACAATTGACTCTTTTCGCAGGACAAGCCCATGCTAAATGCGACAGTAAAAAGCATTGCTTGGATATAGGAGAGGTACTAGTAGTTGACTTCTGAGTACTAGAGAATCCACTAGTTATGTACTAGTTCTTGACGCTGCAGGGAATTTGAGCTCATGGAACCAAACACAGGGTGACTCAAACCAAGTTTTTTATAAAAGCTTTATCTTACCCTGCGTCCACACGTGCAAGTAATCACTTGCATACACGGAATATATATTCTCTTCGAAAAAGTTTGAAATTAGCTGCAAGTTGCTTCAGCGTCCACATCTGCAAGTGCAAGTTCATTAAAAAATGCCGTCGAATGCGAAGGTTCTTCCTGCAATTGCAGTATTGCTCGAAATGAAGAAGTTAAAAAACGAGGAAACCATATTACCAGTGTTTCTTCTTGTATTAAATTGCGGAAATCCCGGAAAAATCCACAAAAAGCATCATTTTAATCCCCTTTTTTGACATTTACTTGCAGCAAGTGCCAAAATTCACTGCCTCTGAAATTTCCTTGCTAGTAGCCCTACAAGTAGCCCAGCTAGCATTTGGAAGATTGTATGACGAGCGCGATCATTTCGCGATACTTTTTTTAATCGTCCTGACGATTGTTGAAGTACAATTTGATTTTGCTCTTCCAAACGATGCTAATGCGAGTCGTTGTGACGATTGTTGGACGAGTGAATCGTCGTTCACGCATTTTGGCGAGTATTTAAAGGTCACTAGTGGCCAAAGATCGCATATGACTCTAGAAATTGGTATTTATGCGACTCATTTTCATCATTGATTGACGAGTATTTTTTTTTTTTTTTTGTTACTCTATAATCGTCGTTTAATCGTTCTGACGATTCAATTTTTCAATTGTTTTTCACCACAATCGTATTTTACGCTTGTAAATTATGTATTTGCGAATCTTTTGGACGATTGTTTCGCGAGTAAATGAAGACATTTAATCAATCGAAAAATTCTATGCTACATTTGCACCAGGCACTACCAGTTGAGTGCCTTAACCCTTACCTGGTACACCTCAAAAAATTTAGTTACAAGTTAATGTTTTTTCCAAAGAACGCCTTAACCCGTTTCTGCCAAATGGCAAAAACTTTTTTACTGTTTTCAATCGTTTGCTTTTTAGTGAGAAACATGTTTTATCGTAATTTTTTCTGCTCTTTCTGAATCCGGTGACAAAATTGTCTTATCTGCCGCCATTTTTTAACTATCGCAGCTGAAAGCAGAACAAATGTGAAATTTTTAATTTTTTTTTCAAACAATCGTAAATTTAAACAAGAAGTCACTTTGATAGTAGGCTAATACTTCGTATCTGGTGGCATAATCGATTTTTTAAAAATATAGGACCAATAGTGTAAGGAAATTCAATATGGCGGATTTAATATGGCGGCCATAACCACGCAAAGAATGCGTGCGAAAATATGGCCGCTACCATAATAGTTCACAACAGTTGACTTCGCTGAATGCGGCCAATGGCAAGTATTTAATACAGTGGAACCGCGAGCTGTATGCTGTCATTACAAAGTCAAGCACAAGGTTGATTTATAAGGTTGTCGCAAGGGAGAGAGCGAGTACCCATAATTGTCAAATCGAAGTTGACAGCGCATAGAAAATCTACAAGTGCTCTCTATTATCATCCGTTCTTCTTTCGTAGTCACTCGCAAAATTGGCTGGTTTTGACAATTATGGGTACTGAGAAGAGAGTCCGATCAGCCCTGCGACAACCTTATAAATCAACCTTGAGTCAAGCACATAGAAATTGAGTGGCTTTCGCTGTTTAGGTTATGTTGAGCGGATAGAAAAGAACGCTCTAATGAAGAATTCGATATCAAAATCTGTTGCAAGGACTAAGTTTTGGACAACCTGTCGATGCTTGGAGTCTTCAATTGGCGCTAGCAAGTGCACAGCGGATGTGGCTTGTGCTTGTTCTTAGACGACGCCAAATCTGACGCACGGTTGTAAATGTCTGATAAGTAAGCAAGTAAGTAAGCCCTTCTTTTTGAGGTGAACGTAGCAGTAAAGAAAGTTTATTAAGGATTCTTATGGAATATGAAATTCTAATACTGTATTCACTTTCTAAAAATACAATTTAAACCTTCAAATCATATTTTCCTTTGAGATCTTGTGTAGCTTAATATTTACACATTAGACTACTCTGCAAACATTTTCTAAGTGCCACTAAAAAAAATTACTCTAAAAAGAGTGCTTCTTATGCGTATTTTATGAGTTCGCAATTAAAGGACTCATGAGGAGTGTTCGATGTGATTGTTAAATGATTGCTAAAAAAAAAAACTCCTGAAAGAGTCATTATCATGCCTGCATTAGGATAACTCATTAAAAGCACTCTTGAAAGAGTCTTTAATATGATTGCTTAATGATTGCTGAGTCTTAAAAGCGTCTTAAATTTTAGTCTAAAAAGAGACAGAAGACAGTCATTATTATGAGTCATATTCTGGAACCCACAATCTACGAAAATGTACTTATAAAAGAATTTTTTGTTGTGAGCCTTATGACGATAAACACTCATTTATATGAGCTTTAAAAGAGTATTTTAAGAATCATAAGGCTTACTGTGCAGTGTTCGGCGTTCTTACACTACCGCAAACGTGGCGTTTATGTGTATGCATAACCATTTCATCTTAATTTTATCAAATATGAGGATTTTCCTTCCAAATTTTGCAAAAAAGGAGGTTTTCTATTTCAAAAGGAGGATTAAGGAGGATCAATATTTAACAATGAAAAACATTTTTAAATGTTATAGTCTGAACACATTGAGCGTAACAAGCGACGAACAGTACGAACAGTACGTCTCGCGCGAACAGAAATGTTGCGCGATACAATAATAATGGACGTAAAATTTAGCAGCAAGTGTTTTCGTCATTTACAAGAATTATTTTTGTTAATCTTTATTTTGCGGTAAATCTTCTTTTATTTGCACTGTTTCTGCAAAAACAAAATTCAGATAATGGCAGCCATACTAAAACATTTCGATTTCTCATCTCTGATGACAACTGTAAGCATTGGAGGAAATTTTCTTTTGTCGTCTGTCAAAGTAGAATTATCAAAAATGTCAAAAGAACTGTCAAAAATGCGTCCCATAATAAATACATGTAATACCATATAAATAGTATGCCATCGATGCACAAATTTTTAATAAAGGGATTTTAAATCGATCCCAGTAAAATAATTTCTGTTGAGTTTCTTAATAAAAGAAACCTATTTTGAAATTATAGCTTTGGAAAAATTAAAAACTTAAACAATTTTTCTCAAAATTTGTTTTATTTAAGATATATAAGCCTATGCTGGTTTGATTGGCTACAGAAATAGTGCACTTGCAAAAATCTATTAGAACTGAAGGAAATTTTTTCAAAACTGACTTCCACATGACTGACTTTTGTATAAAACCACCACGTTAGTATTGTGTGCATAACAAGCGAGCATAACCACAATTTTTATTATTGATTGCCATCTATAGGGTAAATCTTAAAAACATTTGGTATCTTCTATAATGGAGGAAGTATGAAGACTCCTGCAGGCCCTCCAAAAGAATGTCTAAATTTTCGAACCAATTTTACTCTTAATAGTATCCCACCAAAGTAATTCTTTATGTTTAAGAACGAAATTTTGAGGTGGACATCTGTATGCACGATACATTCCTTACATCATTTTATCATGCATATAGATAAAAAGAGCGAACCCTAAAGGCTCTATCGTAGTCTTAAGTAGACTTAACAGATTAAATCTTAAATTTCGTAAGTTTTTAATGAATATTTATCCATTTTTTTTTTATTTCACCTGTAGCAAAAAAAAAAAAAAAATTTCCAACAAATGGTATCTTATAATATGATATAAAATTTTATGCTCTTGCAGACTTCGGCATCAGAATTTATCTTCAATTAATTCTTAAAAGGTTTCAGCAATTGAATTGTTTGAAAATAAAAAAAAATTTTTCCAATAAAAAAAAATTTTAGATCTAAAATTTTTATTTGAAATCGGTTATATACATATCCTTTTCTGAATAGAAATTTTTTTCGAGTCATAACTTTCAAGAAATATAGGTCCTGGAAAATAATTTAACATGGACAATGGTATCCGAAATGATAATTTTATTTTCAATTTCAGAATGTTCTAACTCAAAAACAATAAGCTTTTTAAAAAAAAAATTTGGACTGCGGAAACTGCGATGGAAGTTTTTTGTTACGTTACGAGTATTTGATGTGATTTAATTTAATTTTGTTGTTGAAAGTTCAATAGTCCAAAATTGTAGAATGCAAGTCATACTCAATAGTCCAATGCTCAATATTCCAAAATTGTAGGTTAGTGGGTTTCTATGGAATGCTTCAGTATTTTAATTTGTATAATAACATATTGAATTAATGACTTTATTAAACATTTTTTGGAGAAATTAACTTAATTGAATATTTTTTGGCATATTTTTGACTTTAGCAATCAATGCACAAGTCTTTTTTTCTTATGTGCAATAGACCCTCTATGCATGAAATAAAAATCCATTTAAAAGAAATAATCAAAGTATATATCACTCTCACCCACAATTTTTGATTAGTTTAAACTAAAGTCTGCTACTTTTTTAAAAAGTCTAAAACTTAACTGCTTAGGTTAAAACGTCGAAAACAAAAAAAAAATTCATGAAAAAGTTCGAATCATATTGATTTCACGAAAAAGTTAATTCCACACATGAATATTCGTGATCCAAACAGAAAGTCTTCAATATTGAATTACCACTAAAGGCCCTTTTCTTGTCAAAATAGCCCTTTTTTTTGTATGAATTTTGGACCTTTAACAACTAAGCCAATATCATCCCTGGTACGTGAGCTTTAATACGTGTGGCGGTAGAAAAAGCTGTTTACTTACACTGCCACGAGATCAGAGTGCCAGAGATTCTTCGCCTAAAATCGTCACTTGGGTAAAAAAATCGTCATTTACCCGATCCAAAAATTATAATTTAAGTCCTTAAGTCGTCATACAGTACAGAAGATTTAAATTTTTATGTAAAGCAAAAAAAAGTAACGAAAAAATTTTCATTTATAAAAAAAAAATCTTTATTTTAAAATTATGAGACCTGTGTTAGGTCTGTGTTACTAGAACTTTCTAACTAACTTTCTATCAGTTGAATTTTGATTTTTACTTTGTTCTTTCATTTTTACTTCTTCGTAAAATAGTGTTGTTAGAAAAAAAAAATAAAAAAAAAATATTGAACAGTTCAAAAGTAATCCCAGATAACAATTTCACCTACATTTTTTCACCAGATTTTTTTTTGATAAACAAAGTTTCAGTTTGTGAAAATAATTACATTAGAAATGTCTGATATAAATATAAAACATTCACTATCATAAAAAAAATATTTCAATTACAAAAAAAAAAAAATATTTTCGTCTGAACGGGGTTTTGAGAACCTTTGATCTAACTGCTGATAAACTGTCACTTTAAAACGCTGGGCTACCGAGGCAATTTATTGGATTGAATTTAAGTGCGCATATGAAATGATTGCAATCGAGAGCTTTATAAAGTTGGTCTTAAGGGAATTTAAAAAAATACTAATTAATTTTCAACGTCGCGCGAGTAAAGTACTGAATAGACGAGTGGTTAGAGCGTGTAGCTGGCAATACAAAGGATCCGAGTACAATCCGTGCTGGTTGGGACATGGTAAATATACAAAGATTTTTAAAATGTATAAGTTTTCTGTGCTAAATAAAATGAAATGATTAAACATAGAAAAGGAGATTACTACAAACAATTAAATTTTTTTTATCTCAGTTTCCGAGTTCCTGACTAAGCCTTGAATAAAAATCTTAGATCAAATTTTAAACAAGTTCTTGTATAAAGGAAATAGTTTTATACGTCTTTTTTCCTTGCATAGACCTTTTATAAAACTTGTTTCGAAGATTGCTCAAGGAAGTTTAAATTCTCCTTCCTATATTAATTCTTTATACAAAACTTTACTTAAGGCTTACTTAGGTGAAATTGTTATTTGGGTTGTTAACACAAATACAAAAAATAAACATATATAATTAGTCATTTGTGCTCTTAAATCGTCATTTCTGATCTTAAATCGTCCAAACGTCATTTTGGTCTCAAATCGTCAAAATGACAATGCCATCGTCCATCTGGCAATGCTGCACGAGATGCCAAGCACTGCATTAGACCATTGAGATGGGCTTTATGTAGCTTTCGAGCAAAGATCTTTCTCTGCCATCATGCGTTTCTTGTAGCAGCATTTGACTGAAACCGGACGGATCCAGGGTTCAATTCTTGGCTGAGCCATAAATTTAGGCTCTGAGGTGCACCCTTCTGCCTTAGCTAGAATACAGCATAATATATGACTTCAGAATTTATCAATGTTCTAGACGTGGAATTTGTAGAGAAGATAGCTGAGAAATTCGATTTGATTGAGGTAATGTTTGATTGTACAGATTAAAAAGATTTTTTTTTAATGATTTTGGATATAATACCATAAAGGTATTTTGATCAGCTCAAAATAGAACTGCATTAATGATGCAGTTGTGTTTTATGAATATATTGGGTTGCTCAAAAGTGCTTTTTTTCTTGTTAGAAAACATCACTGTTATCGGCAAAGACATGTAATTTTTTGTGCTCAGATGTTTATTTACATTAAAAAAAAAAATCATTTTGTGCCATAAAAGGAGAACATTTATAAGCAATATGATATATTTGCTCTTTTACTTTAAAAAAGGCAAAACAGGAAGTGAAACCAAACATGAAATATTGGTAGCTTATGGTGAAACGTGATTAAATACAGACAGTTTACGTTATGGACATTTTTCATTTATGGATGTTCCTCGTTCTGGTATGGCCTCGGAGGTTAACGATTACCAAATGAAGACCCTAGTGGAGGCAAAGAAACATTCAACAGTCAGAGAAATTGCGAGTGACGACTTAAACTCAGCTGGTTTTGGACAAATTCGCGGCCGTGGCGGAGAGGGTAGAGTGTGAGGCCAATACGCCAGTGATCCCTGGTTCGCATCCCACCTGACACAGAAAGTTTTTTCAATTGAATTGAGTTTTCTGTTCGGCTGTCACCTCTCTGCAGACAATGGCAAACCTCAGAGAGTAATAACTGCCTTGAAAAGCTTCTTGAGGACATAAGCCGTTCGGAGTCGGCATAAAACATGTAGGTCCAGTTCCCGATCATTTGAGTTCAAACATTTCACAACACACACAACACAAATTGATTATAAGAAGCTCGGCCAAAGTCCTTTCAAGGGCTGAAATGGCCATTTCGTTTTTTTTTTTTTTGTTTTTTTGTTTCGCACGAATTGAAAGAAATTGAATTCAATCAAGTCGATATTTGCGATCGGCTCATGAAACGTGGAAAAAAGCAACCCATTTCTCAAGCGTATGATTGCGGGTGACATAAAGTAGATTGTCTACAATAATATCAACAGAAAAAGAAGCTGGTACAAGAAAGATGAAGCATTGTAAAGGCGAGCAAAAGCAGACATACACTAGAATGCTCTCAATTTGGTGGGATTGGAAGGGGCCTGTCTACTACGAGCTACTTCCACAGAATATAACCATAAATTCTTCTGTGGAGATGCCATACAACAATATGGCAACTAAAAAAGAAACGTCCTGAGCTGGTCATTCGAAAGGGGGTGGACCACGATAACACCAGCCTCATACGAGTTCGGTGACTGGCCAAAAATTGCTCGCGTTCGGATGGGATGTTTTGGCTCATCCACCTTATAGCCCAGACCTTGCACAATCGGATTACTATATTTTTCGTTTCCTGCAAAACTTACTAAAAGGTAAAACCTTTGATAATGAGAACCTTGAGAGGTTCTTTGCAGAGAAAAGTGGAAACTTGCTACCACAGAGATGGAAGAAGATGATCGAACAAAATGGCGAATATATAATTGATTAATGTTGATATGATTAATAAAATAAATGAGCCGAAACTGTAAAAACAACCATACTGACTTTTTGAACAACCCAATATCTTCTTATTTACCCAAAATCAGAAACTTCTTGCGTAATTCTAGTCATATTTATGATACAAAAATTAAAGAAGCTTTTATAGAACTTATAACGCGATCTTCGAAGCCAGATTTCTCTTAAATATAACAATCAAACTACCGGTATTATTATTTCGCAACACATATTAATGCAATAGTGGCAGGCATGTTTAAACGTTTTTTAAATAAATATCTAAAGAAAAGTTCGTTTTTAACTATCTCGTTATTTTTTCCAGAATGTAAGAGTTCCCTACCGCTGTTGACCATTTTTTATTCTCGACCATTACGTTAAATTTTCTTTTACTTTCAAGTGCTCGAAGCGTGTAGCTGGTTTGTATCGTAACAGGCAAAAATTAGAAACAGCTCAAAAAGTACCATAAGAAGTAGCAACAGAAGAATTACGAGCAGCAGCAAAAGATTTCAGCAAAGGAAGCAGCAGCAGTCGTTGAAGAAAAAGAGAATATCTCCAAGCTGATGTATACATATTTCTGCACAATCTAATGGCTAGCTTTAAGTAAAAAAAGTGACTCGACAACATTCCCTGCGGCTTAAATTCACTTGATTTATTTTTGCCTTATATAATTTATTTATTTTTCTTTTTTAGCTAAGCAAAATTCGACATCAACAACAACAACAACTTCTAGCAAACCTTCAACTGCACACTCCTTACTTCCTTCCTTCCTTCCTTTATTTCTATACCTTCTTCTACTTTAATGACTGCGTCTTTAATTTGCAACTTCCTTTGCTTGTCTCCAAAGTGTTTTCTATTATTTAAGCTGTTGCTTTAAGTCAACCATCTAGCCATCCAACCAATATGCCGCTCCAACGTGTTGTTCCCTTCGTACCATGGGGCCATGACTTGCACTCTTCTTCTTTCGTTTCGCTGTTGCACTCACTTTGTCAACATAACATGTACTGCTGCTGCACATGCGCAACAGCCATCGTAGCAATTCACGGTCAGTCTTACGCGGTGTACAGCTACTCTTGTGTGGCTGGCTAACAAGGGCCTTGGTTTGGGCCATTGGGCTGACTTGACTTTAACTTGACGCAATATGTGTGTGTATTTGTGTGTGTGATTTCAAGTTTGATTTTGCTGTTTTAGCAATGGAAACTTCGCCGTTCTTTCTTACCACTTTTAATCTTTACCAGGTTCTTCCAAGTTCTTCGTCGGTTTTTTCAATTGTGTTTCTTTTCGTTCTTTTACAGCAGCGAATGTTCCATCAGTTGCAAACACCGTTGAGTGGAATTTTTCATTTTTTATTGTAAAATTGTGTTCCCTCCTGTGTTTGAGATCGTTTTAGCTAGGAATTTTGTTTTCCCTTTTTTTTGTATTCTTTATTTGTTTTTCTAAAGCTGGCTATTACTTTTTTATAATCCGTAGAGTGGGGTAGGATGTTAGCAGTTTCCTGCATTGGATTTTAATTCATTTTCAACCTGTATGCAGCAGGTGCAAAAAGTTGCGGATTTACTATTGAATATTTTACGATTCAACATGAAGTAAAAAAAATGTACTAAATTTAATCAAAGTACAAATTATACTCGTATAAGTAAAATTTTAGTTGTTCAGATTGTATTTCAAACAGTGAACCCTGTAAGAATATGTTTGCGGATAAATTGAACACTAAACATCACTGTCATTTATAAAAGAATGAATTTTCTGTGCAAGACGCTTACTTCTGCAGGAGTTCAAAGGTTGACGTGCTCTAGAGTAGAACGACCTAATAGATCTACCACCACAGGCAGATCTAGAAATGATCTCGTGCTTAAAACGCAGTTCCTGAAGTGTACGTCTAGCAAAATCTTTTATGCCTTAGGGAATCATAACCCTAACACCCCTGAAGAGCATCCATGTATATCGTACCTAGCTAAAAATTTACACCTGAGGTCACGCACATCTTATCACTGAATTTCATTTGACAAACGTATTTTTGAAAACATTTTATAACGGTGGTATCGCAATTATAGGTATTTTTCTGTGTAAGCAGCTGCAAATTATATAGACCTTAAAAATGAGTTCGAAATATAAATACGTATATATATAAATATTTTCTCCTCTTACATTGACGGACATCAGACGGATAGGCTGAAGATATCCAATAGTGATAAATTTTCTGACAAAAAGAACCAGAATGACCGTTTCGAGATCATCTGCAAGAAAAGGACTTGGAGAAAGACATCTGATCGAAAAAATACCGTTATGCATCGTTAGCATTAGTGTGGAAACGGTCCTAAGACGACTTTGGGAATTTAGACTTCGTGGCAGTAGGCCAGCAAATAACCCTTCCAGACACATTAAATGAGAGCTGAAAGTTTGGAGTGGGCCAGAATGTACCGCAATCGGACTCTCGACCTATTCCTAAACATTATTTGGTCCGATGAGAGCAAGTTTAACTTGCACAGTGCCAAGAATCTTCTGTACGTGCTACGTTTTTCAAGAGAAAGATTTGAGGATACGTGTGTAATTAGGATGGTCAAGCATCCTAAGAGTTAATTGATATGGGAATGTTTTCATATTATGAACGGGTTCCTTTGTTTTATGTTGATGGAGTTATGAACGTAGAAAAATATTGTGAAGTCATAACTGGTCTTGCCGTGCCTTTTGTGGAGGAGCAATACGGGCATTCTAGTGAGGCTATTTTTCCGGATGAGTTCGCACCATAATATCTAAACGAAAAGTATAGGTGTTTGAGCAAACTGAACGGCATCCGAAGATTAAATGTATTAGTTTTTTTAAACAGAATTGATAAAAAACCCAAATATAACGAAAAACAGTGTTTTTAGCACTTTTTAGTTAGGATATCTCGAAAACCAGATATGATAGAGCAATTCTGATTTAGATTCAGATTCAAGTTTAGTATGCCAAAAACCTTCGGAAACATATAGTCTAGTCTCACGGCCGTGTTGATTTTTTAGGTCTTTTTTGGTGAAATGGTGTCTTATAGAGATTTTTAAGCAGTGCAACAAACGGAAGATTAAATTATGAAGGTAATATGTGATTTGTTATAAATTTTTACGAGAAAATGTATTATTATTATATAACATTACTGAGTCATAACATAAAAAATAAGGTTAATTATTAGGGAAGAGAACTTCGAAAAAACCTTCTACACAGATACAAAGAATGAAAATAATAAAACAAGATCTGCTGGCGCTTAAAAAGTGAGAACTGAAGATCCTGTTAATTTCATATATTTATCTCGCAGTGAACTCGTTTATTTTATAATTTGAATAACTGGATTTTTGGAAATTTCAAAATTTCAAGCAAAAATTTTGTATATAAAGAGTGGGAAGCTTAGGTTGATTTTAGGCTTTACTTCTTCTCTGATATGTACACTTAATTTCTGCGTAAGATTAGTTGCTTACATTATACAGTCGAGACGCTGGAGTCAGTACGCTGCCATTAATGACAGGTATTAACCACGCAAATTTCTATTAGGCACAAAAAAATACTAGCTTTTCCCTTCAAAATGCTCTTATCAACGTATAGATATCTTGAATAGTAAAATTTGTACTTGAAAGTCTAAATTTAGATAGGCGGAAACGCTCGCATATATGAACTAAATTGGCGTAAATTTTGTTATTTGGGATCTTATGGAAGTAAGAGCAAAATCTAAGACAGGCCAAGAAATTTTTTTATTTTCAGACGATTTCAGAATACAATACAGAGTACGGAATACGATACAGATAATGATAAATCAAGTGGCTTATCACCGTTGAGATGTGGCTTGCTAAATTTAAGCCAGACGAAATAAGCACCCAAGACGATGTACGCACTCGACGTTCTGACGAGGCTGTTACGGACGAAAACATAAGAAAAGTTGACAAAATATTTTTGGATGACCGTAAAGAGAAGTTGGTTGAGATAGCTGAGACTCTGGAGATATAAGAAAAGTGTGTTGGACATATCGTGCATGAATATTTAGAAATGCGAAAGCTGTGTGCAAGGTAGATGGTGCACTAGCTGACAATCGATCAAAAGCATCAACGTGTCGCTTATTCGGAGCAATGCTTAGCTAAAAAATAATAAATTTAATAATTAATAAAAATAAAAATTTTTTCTATCGATGCCACCAATTGGAGGGTACTAAAACAGCTCTCCTTCCCAGACCACAAATATACATATAAGTTGCAAAATTAGGTTTAACTATCCCCGGCTCAAAATATATTTAGAAACTCCAGGATTGGCCCCCAATTCAGGGCCAGCTAAGCAAACACAACGGTGAGTGGACGCAAAGCAGTCAGAAATCTATTGATGTGCTCTTGAAGCACACTTTCCCGGCTGCACAGAAACTGAAACCTCAAACATCTATTCAGTACAGAGGCACTGGGAAAACCCGCTACAGTTTCCAAACAACTTAATAATATCGGATAAAATCCTGTGGGCTATAGATCCGTTCTCAGGATATAAATCTCCAGGATCAGACGGCATTATCCCAGCCATGCTGCAAGCGTCCGAACTACGAGCCGCTCCTTAACTTTTGGCCATTTACTAAGGATGCTTCAGGCTGAACTATGCGCCTGTAGCTTGGAGAGTAGCGAGGGTTGTATTCTTGCCAAAATCAGGCAAGAGCAGCCACTTGTTTCCGAAGGACTACAGGCCCCTTAGTCTTAACTCCTTTGTACTCAAAACTCTCAAAAAACTGATAGACTTGCACTTAAGGAATGGTGCAAATTAGTTCCTGGCAACTAACCAACACGCGTACACGAAAGGGAAATCGGTTGAGACGGCACTACACTCCCTAGAAGCACCCAAAGAAAAAGCCCTCTGCTACAAAAAATATGCACTTGGTGCATTTCTAAACATCTCAGGTGCATTGAATAATGTATCGACTGCTGAAATACTCACAGGCTTACGCGCAATAGAGGCACCACCAGCAATCGACCTCTGGATGGACAATATTTTGAATTGTAGAAGGGTCCAAGCTGAGTGGTGCACTACGACGACACTACGGTACACCCCACAGAGGAGTCCTATCTACCCTTACTAAGGAACCTAGTCGTTAATGAACTTCTCAAGAACTTCGAAGGTAGAGCTCCGAAGATAACAGTTATGCAGATGATCTAAGCATAATTATAGTGGGGAAATGTCTACCAGTAATAAAACCAATAAAGGAGAGCCCACTCAGAGAGGTGCTCAGATGAACCAACTCAGTCGGCCTTAGCATCAACGCCAAAAAACAGAACTGGTGCTCTTACGAAAAGGTACAACATACCGCCGTGGATACCACCAAAAATAAACAATATACACCTCATCCCGAAAACTCACACGAAATACCTAGGAGCCGCCCTGGACAGTAAACTGACATGGAGACTCAATGTTGCCGAGAGAGTGAAGAAAGCCACCAACGCTCTTTACGCATCCAATAAGATGCTGGGCAGCACTTGGAGTCTCTCACCCTCTCTGATGCACTGAATTTACGTAGCGGTAGTTCGTCCAATTTTACTATATATACGGAATTATCATGTAGTGGTTGACTGTGGAAAAGTCAACCTACCTCAAACATCTGGAGAAAACACAGCTGCAGGCAGTTATCTTTATAATAGGAGCGCTGAAGTCAACTCTAGTTAAAGCGCTAGAAATATAGAATTAGTCGCTAGAATAGATGCACGAATATAAATACGTCTAGGACATAACGACTGGTGCTTCGGTATACAACAAGCACAGCGGGCATTCAACATATTCTCTGATGGCTCTAATCTGCGTACGGGCGTAGGAGCCGCAGTTTACTGTGCAGAACCAGAGATAAGCCAGCCTTATAAATTACCAGACCCCAGCATTTTTAAGGCGGAAGTGTTCGTCATAAGAAAGGCCGCGGAAACTGATTTAAACATGAACACACATCACTCCAATACATATAAACATCATTCTAGACAGCCAAACGGCGATCAAATCCATGTGCACCGCTACCAAAAGGTTCACAAATGCCCTGGCAAGCAGGGAAGCACTAAATGCACTATGCGCTTTAAAGTGAGTACGCATTTACATATTGACGGACCCAAGTCACCGAGGCATTGATGGAAATGAGAAGGCGGACAGACTAGCAAAGCACGGTGTCGGGCTGGGCGCAGAGTCCATACAACATGTGTCAAACAAGAGCTGTACAGGAACTTCGAAAACAGGACCGTACAAGCAGTGAGTGGTAGATGGAAAGATACGACAACATGTAAAATCTCGAAAATCATGTGTGATGGACACTGGTGGGTATCGGCAGCTCACTCAAAGAAGGTGGGAATCACAACGGATGACAACTGCAGGATGTGCAAGGAATCAGGCACTGCTGAGACCCTGGAACACCCACTATGCACCTGCCCCACTCTACTTAGATCGAGAATGAAACACCTACGTTTCCGTCACTACATCATGTGGCCAAAATTTCTACAGAAACCCTCCTAAGATTCGCGAATTCAACTCAAATCTTTACCGAATTTTAACTAACTCCTTACAGGCTCATTACACCCGGTACCACTAAGGACCTGAATGGTCCATGTGAGCCTTACGAATTGCTTTCCCATCCACCGTATTGACTTTTTCCTGTTAACAGACCTCAAAAAAATGCTCGCTGAAAAAAATTAACCAATAATGACGAAGTAATCGCTGAAATTAAGGCCTATTTTGAGGCTAAAGAGAAATCGTACTATAAAAATTGTATCGAAAATGGCATGATCGTTATAATCGTTGGCAGCCGTGGCGCAGTGGGTAGAGTGCGTGGCCCATACACCAGAGTACCCTGGTTCAATCCACTCCTAACGCCAAAGGTGCCACTCAATCAATCAGGTTTTTTTTGGTTTTAAAAATTTCGAAAAAATTTTTTAAATCGCGCTATCGAAAAATCCGTTCATTAGCAATTATTATAAGTTTAAAATTTTATTAGAAAAAGTTTGTCGTTTTTAACTATTCAGGTACGGCTGTGAAGCCGCCCAGCCCTTACCTGACCAGGTAATAATTTTAAATTATGTCACACAAAGTTACGGCTATATGCAGACCCTGGATGAAGTTTCATCGATTTTGGCCCGATAGTTAAGGAGCCGCCGGAAATGGGTTAAAGTAGTTGACTTTGATTTCAGCCATCTTGCACAGATATTTAATTTTTTTTAATGCACCAAATTTTGTACATAAAGCCTAATATACACTTTATCCTACTCCTACAACAGATTCTTAGTATATGTTTTCATATACTTCAATTTCAGGCTTTGCCTATTTTTTGGTCAGTTTTAGGAGGACCTCCTATTCAGTTAAGAAACCATAGTTTTAGCAAAACAAATACCAGAAATCTGAGGGTTAAAAAATGAATTTCAGTTAACATTTAGAAAAACATTTTTTCAAGTGTTTTCTTTCTAGCGTGACTTTATACAATGTTAATGGGAATCGTTGTCATTTTTTATGTTATGTTTAATATTTGTGATTCTTAATTTTTTTATTGTTTTTGATTTTGATTTTCATAGAATGAAAATTAACATATTTGCGGTTTTAATTAACCAACAGTATGAGAATGACAACAACATCAAAATCTGACAACATTGAGACAACGATAACTATGAGGGCGGAAAGGAGTCATCATACATAGGTTGTTTTTGTTTTTCTATACAAAACTGCCAAAGCTATCAATAATAAATTCGAGCAATTCTTACGATTTCAAAAACGACAAAAAGCGATATAAATAAATAAATACAAGTTTGTTTTTTTTCTTTTCTATGCGTACCTATCGAATAACTTACACTTTAACAAGAAATCGCATAAATAGTAGTAGTAAAGGAGTTCGTTGACTTTTTGAAGTAGCATCATCATCATCATCATCATCATCATCATCATCATCATCATCAACATCATCATTAACAACATCAACAGCCAACTGATAGATGTGAAAGAAGGGCTTCGGGTAAAAGCAGAAGAACAACAACAACAACAATACCAAAACAGATAGGTTGTAGAAACAAAGTCATTGCGCAGTGTTGGTGAAAAATCACTGAAAATGCTAAGGAATGTGTTGTGGTTTAAAGAAGGGTGTCGTGCGGCGCAGATCGGTACGGATCGGTGCAATGTGAGTTTGTTCTGTGGTGTTTTCTAGATAGTAGCAACGACATAAAAACTTGTTGCTTCACAAAGTATAGAATAGTTAAGAGCTAAATAATTGATTTAAAGTAATGTTCTAAAGAGTTGCTTATTGTGCAGGCAGCTTAACATATTTCTTTTTCTCAGTTTCTTTTTTAATGTACAAACGTGGTTTTTACCAGTTTCATTTGTTGTTGTTGTAAGCAACTACTGCTCACTCGCTTACTTACGTTTAAAAATACGTTAATGCTTTTTAATGGCTACGTTAAAAGCTGTTGATTAAATGATTAATTAACAGATTTATTGAGAAAACTTGTTAAAAGCCTGAGAGAGCTTCTAGCATTTGTTGCGGCTTTTATGGTTTTTGTGCATAGTGTTGTTATTCTTATTGTTTTTGTTGTTGTTATTGTGAGCACCATTTAGTGAAGAGTGCTGTTCGACTGCTAATAAGGAAAATATTTCACAAAACACTTAATTTCCATTTAAATAGATAATAAAACGGGAGAAAAAAAAAATCAGCTCGATTTAACGAGAACAGAATGCAAATTTTAAAAACATTTTTAATTAACATTAAGTAGCTTGCATTCAAACACTGCACGGAATGTCAAATAAGTCGGCATTAACCCTTAAATGTCGTTGATAGTGACAGATCAGATTTTACAAATAAAAAGCTCATTTGCTAATACTGTTGCTAATACTGAATAGTCGTTTTTAGAAATAAAGAAACATTTTTTAATGTAGAAATCATTCATTTATGTTTACACCTTTTGTATTACCTGACAGAATTTTTTCATACTGATTACATAATCTTCATTGATTATAAATAAGCATAGAAGTATAGAAATTATCTTAAAGTATAGAGCAGTGTTTCTAAACCTTTTTTGTGGCATTCTCCACTTAAACGTTTAAAGAAGCGAACCAAGCACTTCATTACAATTTTAGAGCGAACATAAATTTACACAATTAAGTGACTTTCTTAACTTTTAATCATTATAATTTGTTTTATTTATTTATTTAGCCAAACAAAGCAATGTAGCTTATACTAACAGGTTTATCTTATTAACTATTTTTTTTTCTTTTTGTTTTCATCTTTATTTATAAGGGTGAGGTGGGGTAACGTGTACCATGGGGTGATGTGTAACACGATGATTTTCCGTACAAAATGTTAATATATATGAGTGAATGAAGAACTGGGATATGTTTCTTTTGATAGCATTTAGTTTTTCATAAGTGTTGGAAGCAGGCAGACAAACATTTGATTAGAGTTCTTAAAAAAATGTGAACAATTTATGTTAAAAAGTTTTTTGAAATTTACAAAAAATAGCATTCGGATAAAATTTTCTTCTGATTTTAAAAGTGAGTAGATGTAAAATGTGGTATTGTTTAATATTTCTTCAAGTGGAAAATTCCAGCAACGAGAAAAAAGTGGCTTACATTGGGGTGATGTGTAACTCTGAGGGTGGGGTGATGTGTAACACATTTCACACATTATTATTGCCATTGAAGAGGCAACAACGTCAAACTCTGAAATGTAATCATATCAACGGCATTAAAAGATATCGGCCCAGTTCATACTATTCAGCTCAGACCAAAAATCAATCGTGGTAGGAAGTCAATAAAAATCTGTGTTCTTACAACGCCACTAAAACGTTTACAGTTGCAGAAGGTGGCAGAAAAAAAACAAAAATATGGAAAAGAAAACCAAACAAACGACAAAGAAAGCTGCAGGCGCTCGGCCGCAAAACCGGCGTTCTTCGTCGTCATCCGAAGAAGATAGAGATTTTTGCATGATTTGTTGCGATTTTTTGCCAAAACATTTAAATCACAAAAAATCGCTTGAATGTAATAAATGCATGCGCCTTTTTTCTTTTTTGTAACCCATTTTATTTGTGTGAATTGTCACTCCGATCAATTTACATTTGAAATGTATTTTTTTTAGCTAACGATAATTTTTTTAATTTCAACGTACATATATGTCTGTGTCAGACAGATCAGATAGATTTACGCGATTCTATTCTATTATTTCATTAAGTTGTTTTCGTATTTCTTTTACTAAACATAATAAGTCAAAATAGATACAAAAAAATAAATGTAACTGGTCTTTAAACAATAATTTTTTTGGTTATACACATCACCCCACCGACTTGAAAGATACCAAAAAAACATATTTTAAATTTTTGTCCTACTTCACCCATTTCTCAAAATATTCAACAGCCACGAAAACACTGACTTCGAATTGGTTCTTCTACAAGATATAGGCCTTAAGACCAATCAAAAATTCAATTTCTTAACACTTTCATTGGAGCAAAAAAAAAAAAACGTGTTACACATCACCCCATTTCTGCCTACGATGTCTTGACGCGACATCATCTACATGAATTTATCATAACTTTCTGAATTTTCGATTATATGTTACATTCTGTCAAAGAACTGCCGGAAAATTATCGTTTCAAAATTATTTTTGTCCCAAAGTTGGCACAACCGCGCTCTCTTCTGACTTGAAGTTTGAGCGCGATCTGTTATTTAGTTTTAGTGCTTTACAGTTTACAGTAGTTTACAGTAGTTTCACATAAACTTCCTTCTAAAGTTTGTTAAAAGTTTTTAAAATCGAAAATTATTTATTTCAACTCCCGAGTTAAGCCGGGTATTCAGCTAGTATATATATAAAATTGTAAAAAAAAATCTGTACATTAAATATTTTTTTGAAATTCTTTTTGCGATGGACGTTTTGAATGACGGTGAGTCCGAAAATCGCATTTTTAAAATTTTTGTCTGTCTGTCTCTTAAAGCATCACGCGAAAACCACTGTATGGATTTTAAAAAATACGGCAACTGTTTTGTCGTTATCTCTTTTGCCGTTCCTAAACGGCTGCACCGATTTTGATGAAAATTTTTGTGTGTGTTTAAGTGGATCCCTGGATAGTTCAGATTCGCAATGAACCCGGTAAGTGGCGCTGCGATCGGTTTCCACGAATTTTGTTATTATAGATTGTCTCCGAAACCATTCATCCGATTTACATGAAAATTTGTATTTAGGGATTTTCGGGTACGGTAGTTTTTATGGCTTATCTATTTTGTTCTATATTGAACACCAGAGGGCACTGCAATACAAATGTTTTAAAAATATCGAAAAACTCCTAACTGCACATCCGATTTGCGTGAAAATTTTTACAAGGAGTCTTCGGATACGGTGGGTATCTTGGACTTTTTCTTCAGCGCTATTTTAAACACCAGATGTGCTGTAGTATAAATCACATAAGAAATCGTGAAACACTCAAAAACCGCTCATCCGATTTAGATAAAAATTTGTATATCGGATATATAGGATTTGATTATCGAGTATGGAAAGGGCATTGGCGTTATTTTTTTATTCTATCTCGAAAACCAGAGGGCGCTGTTGTACAAATGCCGTAAAAAACTCAAAACAAGTCATCCGATAAATATGATTTTGATAAGTGGTTTTCGGGTGCAGAGAGTCTTTTGGCGCTATGTATTGTGCTATATCTTGAACCCCAGAGGGCGCTGTACCACAAAATACAGTAAGGCGTAGCAAAGGGTGAAGGGTGATAAATATCTTATTTTCCCTTATTTTCTTCTTTATGTGTATTAATATTCCACTTTCTTTTTTCGCAAATCAGGACAGCTGATGCCGAATTCTGTGGTATTTGAGTACACATCAACACACGCGTTGTTGCGTCGTAAGTTGGCGTTATTTTGACATTTCAATTTCTATTTTCAATGCTTATTTAATTTTTGTCCACTTTCCTCGCGAATGGCCAAAAATTCTTTTTTGCTCTGATTTTTTTCAAAAATGTGCAATCTTCGAATACAATATAAATCTTGATAATATATTTTTGCAACCGATCGGCGGCACTCACACGCAAATCCACACTTTCCTAACTTTTTCTCACAGTTTTCAGATGTTGAAGCTACATTTTGCTCATTTCGCCAAAGTTACCGGCTTGAAAGATTCACATAAAATTCTTTCTAAAGTTTGTTAAAAGTTTTTTCAAATCGACGAATGAAATCGAAAATTATTTATTTCAACTCCCGAGTTAAGCCGGGTATTCAGCTAGTATAAATATAAAATTGTAAAAATAAATCTGTACATGAAATATTTTTTTGAAATTCCTTTTGCGATGGACATTTGGAATGACGCTGAGTCCGAAAATCGCATTTTTAAAATTTTTGTCTGTCTGTCTGTCTGTTAAAGCATCACGCGAAACCACTGGATGGATTTTAATGAAATTTGACATCTAGCTTCCTTATATCCCCGGTCAACATATAGACTACTCTTTATCCAGGAAGAAAGGTTGTACCCGGTAGGGGGCGCTGCGATCGGGTTCGAGTCATTCTTTTTTAGCTTATCTCCGAAACAGTTCATCCGATTTGCATGAAAATTTGTATGTAGAGGTTTTCGGACACGCTAAGTTTTTTTGACTTATTTGCTCTGTTCTATCTTGAGCACCAGAGGGCGCTGTAGTAGAAATATTTCGAAAAACCTCGAAAACATCCTAAACCGTGCATCAGATTTGCATGAAAATTGGTATATAAGGGTTTTCTGATACGGTGAGTGTTTTGCACTTATTTTTTCTGTGCTATCTTAAACACCAGAGGGCGCTGTAGCACAAATAATTTAAAAAACGTCGAAAAAGTCCTAAGCTGTATATCCGATTTGCATGAAAGTTGGTATATAGAGGTTTTCGGAAGCGGTGAGGTTTTATGACTTATAAACTAGGTTCTATCTTGAACAGCAGAGGGCGCTGTAGTAAAAATATTTCAAAAAAGTCAAAAAAGTCCAAAACCGTTCCTCCGATTTGCATGAAATTTTGTATGTAGAGGTTCTCGGGCACTCTGAGTTTTTTTGACTTATCTAAATATTCTATCTCGAACACCAGAGGGCGCTGTAGTACAAATATTTTGAAAAACCTCGAAAACTCCAAAATCGTGCATCCAGTTTGCATGAAAATTGGAAAATAGGGGTTTTCTGATACGGTGAGTGTTTTGGACTTATCTTTTTTGTGCTATCTTGAACACCAGAGGACGCTTTAGTACAAATGTTAGGAAATTGGATGAAAATTTGTAAATAGCGATTTTCGAGTACGGCAAGGGTTCTGGTGCTATAATTTTTGCTTTTTCTCGAAACTAGAGGGCGCTGTTGTCCAATTTGTACGTGTGTATGTTATTAAACTGTTCCTAAACGGTTGCACCGATTTGATGAAATTTTTTGTGTGTGTTTAAGTGGATTCCTGGATGGTTCAGATTCGCAATTGGACCCGGTTGGTGGCGCTGCGATCGGGTTCCACGAATTTTGTTATTATAGTTTGTCTCCGAAACCATTCACCCGATTTACATGAAAATTTGTATATATGGGTTTTCGGGTACGGTAGTTTTTATGACTTATCTATTTTGTTCTGTATTGAACACCGGAGGGCATTGCAGTATAAATGCTTTAAAAATCTCGAAAAACTCTTAGCTATACATCCGATTTACGTGAACATTTGTACATAGGGGTTTTTGGATACGGTGGGCATCTTGGACTTTATTTTTGCGCTATCTGAAACACTGATGCCGAATTCTGTGGTATTTGAGTACGCATCAACACATGCGCAAGTCAGTTGCGTCGTAAGTTGCCGTTGTTTTGACATATTCGTTTCTATTTTCAATGCTTATTTTATTTTTATTCAGTATCCTAGCGAATTGGCAAAAATTCGTTTTTGCAATATAAAACTTGAAAATATATTTTTGCAAGCGATTGGCGGCACGCACACACAAATCACGATTTCCCTAAGTCGTTCTCATAATTTTCAGATGTTGAAACTATATTTTGCTCATTTCGCCAAAGGTACTGGTTTGAAAGATGCACACAAAACTCCTTCTAAAGTTTTGTGAAAAGTTTTTTAAAATCGACGATTGAAATCGAAAATTATTTATATCAACTCACGAGCTAGTCCGGGTATTCAGCTAGTTTTCAATACAAATTCAACTAGCTATCAGAAATTTTTTTTCGACGACAAAAAAACAAAAATAGAGAAAATAATAAATTTTTTTTTTCCCTAAAATAGAGAAACTAATCTTTCCGATGATACTTTATTTGCGAAAATCGGATTTTAATTGACTGTGCTACGTTATCTCAAAATAGACCCTATTGTGGCATTCGCATGGCTGTCCGTCAAAAAAAATTCCTTAAATCTCATACTCTGGATTTGGTTTTCTAAACAATAAACCAATCAATAAGAACAAAATTTGCGCCAAATCAGAGATGGTCACTGCAACTGATATTACACTTCAATGTGAAATGGGAGATAAGTCAATTTGGACAAGATTTGCCTACAGCAGTGGCCCAGATCTTTTGTGTTGTTGTTGTTTGTACATGTTTTTTTTTTTTTTTTTTGAAAAAGCGCAAAGGCAAAGTTGATGATAGAAACAAAATATTCGTATGAAGATCCACGCGGGCCAGACGGGTTTCTGGCTGAGCATGTCTGGTCTACAGCTTACTTCTATGGAGAAAAAGAACAAAATTTGAATTACTTTATGTAAAACTCTATCAGCTGCTAAAATGTTTACTATGCATCTTCTGAAGAAATGTTTATTGCATAGTTTGAGCCAATGTTCATTAATATATGTTAAGTCACTTGAGAGAAAAGCACTCTTTTTCTGCCTTTGCTCGAACTGTCAAAGTAGCTGTTAGCTAAAAATTGTACAGATTCAGGTTTTTTTTTCTTGACTTCCTTTTATCCATTCTGACAGTTCGACCGAGCTTCTCTCAAGTGACTTAACCTGTATTAATGAACCTTGGTTTGAGCGATATTTTAAATTAAGTTATACCAAACTAACTACTTCTCTCCATAGAAGTTTCTCTTAAACTTATTGTTTTGATGTTTTCCTTATAATTTGTACTCTTTTCACCAAACTGTTATTTTAAAATAGCAGAAGTGGTGCTTATCTAAAATTTTCTAGCAATTTCATTAACTCACAACTTGCTGGTCTAACTGGCTGTCACATAATTTCGTTCCACTTGGTATTCTACACAAAGAACAGTTGATTTTTATTGTTTGCGTAACTATTGCTTAATATGTACGAGAAGGAATAAATATACGTATGTGTGTAAATGCCAACTCGTACTAGCCCAGCGGAGCAAAGTAGCGCAGAAACACTCTGAAACACTTTGATTTTGAAGCTGCATGCGCATCTTCTTTGCTTAAGCTTTATTAGGGTAGTTCACGATCTTGTTGCATCGTTGCAAATGCGTTTTTGCAAGAGAAGATTTTTGTGAACACATCTTATTGCAAATGCGTATCAACGCGTTTTGATTTTGTAAAAACAGCTAATTTTCTGAATTATCCTATTGTCTGTTTTGCACTACATATCCGCATATGGTGGCGGCAGTGGCGCAGTGGGTAGAGTGTGTGGCCCATACGCCAGAGATCCCTGGTTCGAATCCCATCTGACACGGAATTTTTCAAGTGAATTAATTTTTCTGTTCGGCCGACACCTCTCTGCAGACAATGGCAAGCCTCAGAGAATAAAAATTGCAATGAAAAGCTTTTTGAGAGCATAAGCCGTTCGAAACGCACAACACAATTGATCAGAAGAAGCTCGGTCAAAGTCCTTTCAAGGGTGAAATGGCCATTTCGTTTTATTTTTTTTATCAGCATAAGTAGGCGCATATATACTGCATCAAAAGGAAGCGTGCAAGATGCAGCTCTCAGTGGAAATTTGTTTGCACCACAGAAACTAGTTTCGAGTGTGTCTTTGTCGCTTCTAAGGAAAGCGTGGAAGATAAACAAATAAGCCGGGATTCAACATTGAAAATACATCCATATTTATCTATATCTATAGTATTATAAAAAATTGAAATGCTAAATTTAGTTTCCAGTTAAATTCCAAAAGAAGAGGGCCGATTTTGATGAAATAAGTTTAAAATGTGAAATGATGAGTTTAAATGATATTTGCGCTACAGCACAGTATAGTGATATTTTTGTTTCGAAATTTTAATAAAAAATATATTAAATTAAAGTGAAAACTTCTTTAAGAAATCATCCCCGATGCCTCATGCATTGCTTGGTCGTTTTCTTTAGCGCATTTGTGTCGCGAGAGTTCCAGTAAACTCCATGTTAATAGCTATTTTTCTCTTTTCTGCTCGGAGAAGATGAGCGAAAAACAGATGAGCGTTGAGCAAAACGTAAAGTACAGTGCTGCAGTGCAAAACAAAACAAAAGAAGATTTTTTTTTTATTGTATACCTTCAGCGTGCTTAGGATTTTTTTATGTGAAGTTTTTGTGCTCTATCATTCAACTCATCCACACTCATTCAAAGAGTAACAAAAACGTGTTAGCGCTCTTTATTGATAAAGAGGAAACGTCCGGGTCGAATACGCGGACCACTGTAGCTTGCTAGTTAATACATATTATTGAGTACAACAATTATATCATTGTATATTAATTACAAAGTAATTTTTGTTATTCCAAGTTCGCTGTTAACTAAATCAAATGTATAACGAATTAATTTACTTTGCACATGGTTTTGTCAAATACGGTAAGATCATCTTAACTTTTTATAACTCATATGGTAAGTGCAGCTTCAAAGTATTCCAAAACTGCGCATAAAATGCGCTGTTTCTAAAAGCGCTCTTTACTTTCTCACTGGGTGTGTAGCCAAACACACACACACACAAACATGTATGACAAAACTTATTTAAAATTCATAACGAAAAAATTTATTCTAAATTTGTTTATTTCTATAAAAAGCGACAAAAACAAAACTAAACAAAATATAGTTTGAAAATGTGACAGACACTAACAACAACAACAACAACAACAACAACAATAACGACAAGAAACTAACAACCATATCGACAAATATCAAGCCAGGCCATGCCATCCGCTAACAGTGTTGCCAATGCTAATTATAAATGCTGCACACATGCCTATTTGTAGCTGCTACGCGTTCAAGCATAAAGCCAGCAATTGACAATTTGGTATTTTTTTTTGCTCAAGTTGTTGTTAACATTTATTCAATTAGATAAGTGTGTGTGTATGTGTGCGTGTGTGTGTGTGTGCAGTTCATTAATTTGGCCACTCATTCAGTGTCGTTCGTAGGAAAAATCATTAACCTAAGTTAATTTGCATTTTATGCGTTGTAATGAGCAAAAACAACAAAAGCACAAAACAACATGAGGGAAAAATATATATATATATATATATATATATTTAAACTAAAACAAAAACGAAATTGTTGTTGCTGCTTTTATTTACTTAACTTATTAAGTACTACAACACGTTGGCTATAATATTGTTTAGTACATAAATCTTGCTATGCTTAACTATTTCATTGTCATTGTCATCATTCGTTTTAATTACATGCATAGCCCCATATATTCATTATGTACTTTTCTCAACAACAATTTTGTAAATTAGTTGGTTTATATTTAAGCCCTAATTTGTAGTCACTTAGCCAATATGACAACCTGTTGATGTGATTGCGAATTTTGTCTTGTATGAAGATGAATAAATAAATTGTGAAATTGTGCATAATAGTGTTGAAAGATTTATATTTTACATTTTAGTGCAATTTCCGATTAACTTTGATTCGTATTCTTTCATTTGATTTAAGCTGTTTTCATAATTAGCAGCTTTTGTTTAAAAAAGTTTGTCAATAAAGTTGAACTAATTTTTGTTGAATTGAGCTATGAAAACAAAAACCTGAAAAATTCGAAAGATGTACATTTGCTTCATTTTGTTTGGTTGATAAATAATCGATAGCTTTTATGTAAATAAGGCTTGTTGCAAAAATTTGCCTTTCGAAATTGTTGTCTTCAGGCCTCTTTTTTCTGATTTATTAAGGAATTCTTATTGATAAGAAAAACCCGTTATATTTATATGTTTGTTATAGTTTTGAGTGGCAAAAGAACTAAAAGCATACGCTATCATCATTTAAAAAAAAAAAAATAAAAAACAGTTTATTAACCAAATAAAAATGAAATGCTGGCTATTATGTTCAATATCTTCATATTCAAAAACATTGTTTGAATGAACCTGTAACACTCTGTTCATAAGTTCTACGATGTTGAAAACAATAAAACTGATTTACAGCTTGCTTAATAAAACATTTTAAAGTTTTTCAACGAATTATAGTTCATACATGAAAAAAGCTTTTCTGTACCCAAATCACGCTTTTTATCTTCTTTCGTTCGAACACTTAATTATTTTTTTTAATCAAATTTATTTCCAAGTAGTTCGAATAAGGAGAGTTTTTTTAAGAGAAAACCTTTTTAAGTAAACTTTTATGTTATAATAAAAAATATACTTGGAACATGTCCATGAAGCAGGGTAACGAAAATAAACGGTACGTTATTTTAGTGTTCCGTCGAAAGCATGACTCATCATTGCATAGCGTTTATGTCTGTGTACACGAACATAAACACATACACTACACTACGATCACTTAAAAAATGAGCACAAACATTATCATTCTATACCGTTCAACAGGAAAACATACATTACTGCTAAAAGTGTTTGGGTTGTAAGTACTTAACACAAACGCCATACGGTAACTTTGAGTGAGGCAGATACGGGTTAGGTATGCTCAGAAGAAATGTTGAGAGGCAAAAAATAATAGGGCCAGCTCCTATATTTGACCCCTCTAGGATTCCATTTGCGAGATATATAAACTATTTTCGATAGTTTTTGTATGGGTATCCAAAGAAGGAGAAGATATAGGATTTATTAATTTATATAATAAAAAATATTTCTTAGAGATACTTGATACTCAGTTGATCTCGTCTACTTGTCGGTATCGGTGTTGTTTTTTTAGTGTGTGTTGTAATAGTAATTATATAGTGGAAAATTTAAAATTTTGTTAAATCGTTTGTATTAAAAACAATTAAGAATTGTATTTATGTGTTTTTAAAAGAAAAAAAAAGAATTTTGTTTAGTGTTCTTTTATTACATAATTTATGTTATTAATATAGAACAGTTTTTGTTGGACTTCTTACAATCTAGTGTTTGTACGCCTAATTTTTTCTATTCCTCTTTGTGCGGTGTTTGTTTATCTGTTGTGCAGTGAGAGTCTCTAGTGTTGTTATTGTGCTTGTACGCTGCATTTAACTGTGCCAACCCTGAAAGCACATTTTACATTTAAAAACGCTCACAAAATAATTGAAATTTTTTTTCCAATGGATTATTTTTCCATTGATAATATTGCTGCTTGTTCTCTGAACGAGCAATGCAAAAGCCAGAATATTCTGTACCCTATGTTCAGCTGTTCTGGCCCATGTGAGCGAATATTCCATGCTTCTTGTGCTGGTATTTCTAAATCGTGCCTTGACGATTTAATGTCAGTCCGATCTGGTCTTCGCTGGTATTGTGCTTCGTGCAGGGCCCTTTCCCCGGATGAACTCTATTCTAAAATAAAGCTTTTTGGGGAAAGCCTTAACTTATTAAATAATAACTTCAGAGAAATTGTTTCATTTTTTAGCGAAGCTAGTGCCGCACCCACTACCAGCGTTTCTGATGAAATTACTGTTCAGGATAACATTTCGGTTCCTTCGTCCATGACTGCATCTTCCGGAATTTTGTCAGTTTCATCAGAAAAAGACCTTAAAAGCTCTAAAAGACAGAGGAAAAACAAAAACAAAAACAAAAATAAGCGTCGGAAGGCGTCCTCCAGACCTTCCAAGGCAGAGCAGCCCCCAGCAATGCCATCAGAAAATAATAATACGGTGATTTCTCATACACCATCTTCTATTCCTCCATTGACTAGTAGCCCAAATACGATTTCAACTACGCCTAACAGTCATTTGACTTTAAGAGCAGTTTCGAGGACCAGAAATGTTTTCATTTCACGTCTTCAGCCCGACACATCAATAGAAAATATATTGCCGTTTGTCAGGCAATCCCAGTTAGTGAACTCAAATGCATTCTGTTCATGCAAAAAAATTGGTAATAAGCCTTCCCATGCTTCTTTTATTCTAACAGTTGCAGCCGAAGATTTTACAACTGTTCTTAAATCTAATTTGTGGGCCGATAATATTCTTGTTACTGAGTTCAAGCCAAAAAATAAGTCTAAAAGGGTGACTCAAGCCGCCCGCCAGACTCAAAAAAACTAAATAGGCTGTCCCTTTACAATCAAAATGTAAGGGGACTACGTTCTAAGACGCAGAGCTTATTTCTATCAACTCAAAATTGCTCTGAGGATATTATCGCGTTAACAGAAACGTGGCTGAACGGAAGCATTACTGATTTGGAATTGTTTGACAATAGTTTTCAAGTTTTTAGAAAAGACAGATACACTGACAATATTTCTTCTGTCGGTGGTGGTGTCCTTTTGGCTGTGAGGAACTGCTTTGTCAGTTTTATTGTTGACATTCCCTGCTCTTCTAATATTGAACTAATTTGCGTTAAAGTTATATATTGTAACTCTAATGTATATGTTATTAATGCATATGTTCCTCCTAAGAGTAGTGTAGAGGTCTATGCAAGCCTTGCGGAGTGCATAGATTACATAATTGATTTACTTGACGTTAATGACGACATTTTATTATTGGGTGATTTTAATCTACCTGATTTAAAATGACATAAAATGGCAATTTTGGAATATATACAAGGAAATTGCCTTGATGACTCCATACATTTTTTTAATATGGAACTCTTTGCTGTGTTTTCTCAATCAGTACCTTATAGTATCAAATTTGCGAGGAATTCTGCGTACCCGCGGTACACAAAGGATTTAAAGACTCTTCGCAACAACAGGAATAGGGCATGGAAGAAATACGTCTGTAGCTTAGGCTCAAACGACCTAGAAACTTACAAACGTTTGTTTCTGGAATTTGAAAATCGCTCAGCTACATTATATCACGAATATTTAGATAATGTTAAGCTGAGAATATTGACAGATCCAAAGAAATTTTGGGGATTCGTAAACACAAAGAAGAAATCTGATGGATTTCCTTCTTCATTTAGAACTCCTGAGGGATTTACTGACAATCCCGTCAAAATTTGTGGCCTATTCGCCAATCTTTTTAAAGAATCATTCTGTTCAGATTCTTTTACTCCTGATGGAGAGTACTTTGAATATATGAATTCCGAACCCAGAGTATCTTTGGAACATATATCCTTCACTCCAGAGGATATTTTAATGTATATTAGATCGATCGATGAGGAGTTTGGTGCTGGACCTGACGGTGTTCCTGCCGCAGTGTTAACACAATGCGGTTCCGTTTTGAGTCAACCACTTTCTTTATTATTCAATAAATCTATTAACGAAAGTTTTTTCCACTTTTTTAGAAAAAATCATTTATAAGTCCTATTTTTAAAAAGGGTTGCAGGAACGATGTTAGTAACTATAGGCCTATCGCTAAGCTCTCATCGATTCCAAAACTTTTTGAGCGGATGGTGTATGATCGGGTGAAAATTCACTGTGGGGAAGTCATAACAACTCGTCAGCATGGTTTTGTGAATGGCAGATCCACTGTGTCTAATCTTCTCGATTTTACAACATTCTGCTTAAATTCTATTGATTCTGGTAACCAGGTCGATTGTGTTTACACTGACTTTAGTAAGGCATTTGATAAGCTACCACACAATCTAATCTTATTTAAACTTGAGTTAATGGGATTTCCACAATATTTTGTGAACTGGATTAAATCGTATTTGGTGGAGCGATCTTATCAAATATGTTTCCGAGGCGCATTGTCTTCTGAACTTATTGCTGGATCAGGTGTTCCTCAGGGTAGTCACCTTGGTCCTCTTTTGTTTATTTTAGCTATCAATGATGTAACTCATGTCATTGAACACTCTCATCTGCTTATTTATGCCGATGATATGAAAATATACAGAACGATTAATTCTAGAGATAATTCAGATCTACTCCAGTCTGATCTAAAATCCTTTGAAGTTTGGTGTTCTAAAAATAATATGTTTTTAAATTCAGATAAATGCCAAACTATGACCTTTTCGCAAAAAAGGAATAATTTTATATTTGATTATAAGATTAAAGATACTGCCTTGAGTCGTGTAGACACCGTCAAAGACCTAGGTATATGCATGGATTCTAAGCTGTCGTTTAACATTCATATTGATAATATTTGTAAAAAAGCATCTTCAATGCTTGGTTTTGTAAAACGCTGGGCCAAAGAATTTAATAGCATGATTACAACTACAACGTTGTATTATGCAATCGTGCGTCCTCACTTAGAGTATGCAAGTCAAGTTTGGTCCCCAAGTTACAATGTGCATGTTGATCGAATAGAAAGAATCCAAAAACTTTTTGTTCAGTTTGCTCTAAGGGGCTTAAGTGGAACTGACATATTAGACCTTCCTCCTTATGAGGATCGTTTAAAACTATTAAAAATACAGTCTTTAGGTATTGGAAGGAAATCGGCAAATATCTTATATTTACACCAACTCATAACAGGTGTATTCGATTCTCCAGAACTTCTTTCTCACATAAATTTTAACACTAACCGTAGAAGCAGTAGAAACGCTAACAACTTAATTTATTTGCCATTTAGTAGAACAAATTATATGGCTACTGCTCCTTTAAGTCGCATGAGTTCCTTTGTTAACAATTGTAGCGTTTTTGATGTTAATTTGTCAAAAGGTCAACTCAAAAGTAGATTAAAATTAGTTGTGTAATTAGATCTATGTATACGCATGGTTAGTTGTTACGTCTTGTGTTGTCCCTGAGCCCAACCCATTTATTGGTGGGTACATTTTTCCCATATTAACTTGTTTGTGGTCACGGGTATCCATAACATTGATATTTTCAATGATTACTAGGTAGTGGCTTTAGATGGGCTAATGCTGAGGAAGTGCGATATAGCTGTAGTAGCTGAACTCTATTCTTATTGCATGTAAATACTTAATGGAGTCTCTTAAATTTTGAACATATAATATTAAATATATAAATTTTTTCTAGTCTGTTCGATTTTTACTGTATTTGTTTATGCCGTGGTTATACTAGGAAAACATGTTTGGTTAGCTTTTTTGATGTTGGTGTTTTACGCATAAAATGAGAAATAATTTTTTCTCTCGCTATCACGTCAAACATTTTTGTTTGCTGTTTGAAACAGCAAATACTCCAAGCATTTCAGAGTCGTTGAATTTCTGTGCCAGTTTTTTTTCCTTCAAGAGCTTTCTGTTAAGAATTCATTTTTAATGCTAATGAACAACAGACAAAGCATAACCTCTAAATAAACATTTGAGCAGATGAGGTGCAATAATAAAAAAGCTTACCAAACCACGGCATTAGCAAAATCATTTTACTTAGTTTTTAGGAGCTTATAAGCTGTTAAATTAAAAGCTTAATTTCAGAAAAGCTTTTATTAACGTGTGAGTCCCCTTTCACATTGGTCAAATTGAATTCAATTTTCAGAGCTTGCGGGCAATTCGTCGCAAATCGGAAGTGATGAAAGGGGAAAAAGTTGACGGTAACGATGAGATTTAGCCTTTTTCAAATGCATCTATCCAAAAAAAGTCTTATATAGCCTTTTTTTTGAGTTTTCTAAAGTTTATTTAGCCTGTTTTATAAATCTGTATAACGACCCAAACTTAGCATATTTGCAATTTTTTAAGCCAATATAGCAAGAGGATCAAAAAGTGAATAAACTATTTGAAAGTAATATTGCGTATCCAATGAAAATTTTTAATGAATTAAAATTTCTACTTTATTCTCTTTGCTTCCTTGTTGTAACACGGTCAGAGAATTTTGATTGTTCCCGGCAATATATTCGACCACTGTTCCGTCTGAAAGTTGGGACTTTCACTACTTTTTTGAAGATTTTGAAGAAAGAAAAGAAAATATTGGAAAATGTTTTCGATATTAAAATAGAAAAATAAATCCGGGAAAATTGCCGAAATTTTCTTTTTTATTTAATACAAAAATTGGGCCAACGTTTGACAAATACTATCTACACTTAAAAAAATTTTTTTTTAGTTCAAAATGCTTTGAGAGTGGTTAAACCAAATTTATGTTAGCAGTTATCGAGCGATAAGAACATAATATAATTACCTTGAAAAAATGACGGTAATGCCAAAAGTGCAAATATTGGGAAATCAATTTTGGAGCTATATATAAATTGATGAAATAAAAACAAATTTTTAAAACTCCTCATTTTGCAAAAAATTGACGAAAATTATTCATAGCTTCCCCAGAGTAATCCCTATAGGAGTGAAATATATCACCAGGTCCTATTATTTTTTTACTCCTAACATTTCTTTCCACATCCACTCCCTATCTGTCATTAATTCGGGGACTCTTCTATAAAAAATACAAAAAGTGAAGAAAATTGTCGATTATATCTTCGAATAAGTCCCTAGTTCATATCTCTTTTGAATCGATCCCTAGAAGGGTATATATATGATCTGGTCCTATTACCTACGTCCCCTATTTGCCACTCTTCTGGGGGTCCCCCTACAAAAACACCAATTTCTTGTGAATTGTTTTTTCATGTGAATTATTCGATGTCGAGGTAATTGCCGAATACTACTACTATCTATCTACTATCTACTACTAGCTCGGGGGTGCGGGAACAAAGCTTGAAAAAAATCGAGAGCTCTAGTTTTAAGTACGAGGGTGGTCTGAAAAGCTTTCGAACTTAACGTGAAGATTGCAGCACTCGTCAATAAAAGCTAAGGAATGCAGTTGTGCATCTTTTGACAGCTACTCACCAAAATTTCTGCCTTATTGAATGCGCAGTTGTTATTTGACAATTGCTTGAATGAGTCGATGTGAGTGTTTTTGTGAAAATGGAAAAAATCGCCTATTGAGCTGTCATTAAATATTTGTTTTTGAAAGGCAATATGCCTACGCATATCAAAGATGAGTTGTACTCTGTATGCGGGGACTCTGCGCCATTATTTACCACAGTGAAATTTTGACCAAATTTCACCAGCTTGGGAGACGATGAACGTTCGGGACGTCCAAGAACTGCAACCACTGACTAAAGTTCACCAAATGGTGCTAAGCGACCGTTGAATTAAGGTAAGAGATAAAGCAGAGGATATATATATGTCTAAAGAACATTTTTGTCACATCCCAATACATTAAACGAATTCGTTTCGAATTCGAAGTGAAACCGAGATCTCGGATATTCATTTCGAAAATGAAGTTCGTACTCGATTTGCTATTGAATCCGAGTGCGGGAGAAATGCACACTTCATTCTCGAAACGAGATTTTCTATGTTATCGAATTACTTACGAAACAAGAATTTAAAAATTAGCAAATCGTTTTCGAATAATTTTAGCAATTCGTTTTCGATTACTACCCAAATCGATTATTATGAATGTTTTTGACTTACAATATGCATTGCTTGCAACATTTGACAGACGATGCTCGAAATATTGGATCATTAAATTAATTCGGTGCATTTATGTATATATGAAAATTTCTTATATGAAATTAAGCGTAAGTTAAAGAAAAAAATACAATTTTGTACTCAAATTTATAAGAGGCAAGTAGAGCAAAGCAAATGTGGAACAGTATAAAAAAAAAACATATGACCAAAAATTATTATTGGTGACTTTAAGGAAGGGTCATTTTCTTTTCAAGCACCCTAATTAGAAAGTGGTTTTCATTTTTACTCTTCTTATAAACGTGGAATTTTATATTAAAATGTATTCGCTATTTTAAAAATTCTCGGATTCATTTCGAATTCGAATCTAATAAGACATATCTGACCCGAGTTCTCGGTTTCGTTACTTATTCGAAACTAATCCGAGTTCCTTTTTTTTGGTTTATTGGGATATTGAATAAAGATTTAGGAATGAAAGAGCTGCCCACGCATTGTTGGGTGCCGCGTTTGCTCACGTTAGACCAAAAACGTGTTCGAAAGAACGCTCAGTTGGTGCAGCTTAGGCGCCATAAATCAGAGTTTTGGCGCCGATTGATTACTGTAGATTAACTTTGGATGCACCATTATATGCCCGAAACAAAAATACAGTCAAAACAGTTGACTGTAAAGGGGGAATCGGCTCAAAAAAAGGCAAAAAATGCTTTTTGGCTAGGAAAGTGATGATGGTTGTTAAATAAAACTTTGGTGAGTATCTGTCAAAAGATGCACGACTACATTCCCTAGCTTTTATTCACGAGTGCTGCCGTCTTCACGTTAACGTCGGAAGCTTTTCAGACCACCCTCGTATAGCAAAATTTATCTTTTTATTGAAAAAGCTCTTTTACTCTCTTAAGCTTAAAGATTACATCTAAAGAAATTATCAAACTTCAAAAAGTGGAAAATATTTAACAAAAGCTTTTCTCAAACTTTTAAAGAGACTAGATATGTTAAGAAGATAAGTATTCTTAAAAAAATATATATTAAAGGATTCTTTACCTAAAAATTTTAAATTTAAACTGAGTCCAGGCTAAAATATAAACAATTCTCTCCGAAAGAATTCTCTTATGCAACGTTTTATATAGTTAAAATGATATAGGCAAAACGCATCGAATAATTTGTGTTTTCTTGAAACCATTTCATAAAAAACAATTTTATAAAAACAAAAACATTGGCAAGACAACTGCTCCATTAATGCACCCTTAAAAAAGCCAGACGCAACATATTAGTTGACAGCTAATCTATTTTCACCTTGATGTCCACTGAATACCCAAAAAAAGTTCGTCAAAGCAAATTTGTTGAGTTCACCCAATCTAAAACATGTTGCGGCTGTTTTTCTAAAGGATAAGAACACACCTTTTGCCTATTTGATGAACTGCGTGTCAAAGTCTTAAATGTCCACAGCACATGCTTCATCTTCTTCAACAGCCACACCAAGAACAACCTAACCAACAGCATCATTATCATCATGAACATCATCATGCTTATCATCATCATCAGCATATCGAGCACAACATCTTTTGGCAATATATTTAAATGCCATTTTTGTTGGCTCACCCTATCTAATATCTGTTGGCTAATACCGTCAAATGTTCCTCTATACAACAGGAAACCCATGTCAATTTTAACCCTTAAATTTATGTCTTTTTTTTTGTTTTTTTGCAACTATAAAAATTGGCAAATGCACGATTAGCTGAAGTCAGTGTCAAACATTGAAAGTGATGCATGAATTCGAAATGATCCTGCCAGTTAAGAATAAAGAATATCTAACTCTTGTCTGTCTCTAAATGCTCTTCCTTTCTGCAGACAGGTGCAAAATGGCAAAATTTTTTGGTTAATTTTTTATAGCCAGGTTGACCAAAAAAAGAAAAAAAAAGGAGCTGTATAGAAAAGAAAAACGGGCTGCCACAAAATTATAGACTGTCCGCACTTATTTGCAGTTATTGCCTAAACATGAATTTTTAATCGAAGGAAGAATATCCATTTAGTTGATAGTCCAGAGAGAGTAAATTTTTTCTAAGCTGTTTATTCGTAAAATAAGATGTCCTGCTGCTGTTGCTGCCCCAAAACGCCTTTTTAACACACTTTTGCTCAAAGCAAGGGTTGTCTGCTTAGTTGGTGGACAAGGGTTGGCCGAGCGGTAAACGCATTAATGTACCTTTATTGGCGGAGTCTATAAATTTGTTGCTTAAGCGGCATAGACGATGAACTTGTCTCTAACGCCTTAGCTTGGGGACGTAGTACTGTAGTTGTATTTCGTAGTTTCTGTTGTTGTTTTGGTTTCTGAAAGAGCAGCTGTAATATGAGCTAAGCTTAAATTAAGTTGCCAAAATTTGCCAAAGTGCGAAATTTGAGCTGATGTGGGTTGATTTTGTTCTTCTGTTTTTAGACTTGAGAAATCTATAATTTGTTAGAGTTGATTAATGTTTTTTGTTAAATTTATAATTTATACGTTCTCAAATTACTTTTAAGCTGTTTGTTGTTTTGGAATCGTGTTTCAGTTTTTGGCTAATAGCCATATTTTATTTTTAGAATACCTTTAGCAAAACCATGAATTAATCTTGCAGTTTTGGTTTTTTTTTTGCTTGACTGTTTTTATTGCCTTGTACAATTAAAAAATATGCAATTCATAAATGCTTGAGAAGACAATGCAGGACTGACCTTAGTTGAATTAATATTGCCGAAATAAAATAACCAAAGCAAGTCAAGGAAAGGTCTCCAAAATAGTTTTTGGAGTGACCACAATTAATGACAAAAATGTTGTTAATTGTTCTATGTATTAAATTACCGATCTAATATTTCATGACATCATATCTAAATAATAAACTCGTTGTTGGATTTTGTCAAGACTTTTAAAAAGTAGCTGCATTTGACTGAAATAAAATCAGCAGGATTGTTAAAAAAATTTAATTTTGTTTTTTTGTCATCATATCTGTGGTCACAAGTGATAACAGTCTAACTCAAAATATCGTAAAAAACGGTATTCTGGTATTTATGCAAAATGAGGGGACATTCATGTATCTACAAGTTCCATTTCGATTGTTCTGTTAAGTAACTGTCTCCGTATCTACAAGCTCTATGTTCGATTGATCCGTTAACTTCCGGGAAACAGAAGATGTAAGGAAGATAAAACATTCCGTATTAACGATATTTTGAGTTAGGCTGTTATGACTTGTGATCTGCAGTTTGTTTTGTCTTTAAAAAAAAAAAACAACATTTTTACTGAGACAACTACAAACAACTATCGGTTGTCCACTTTGCTAATTTTACGATATATGGCATGAACATGAAAAAGTAAGCAAGAAAGAAAAACTGTGCTCTCTAAATTATGATCATTATCTTATTAATAGTTATATAAACAAGACAAATCCAAAATCCCGAAGTAATCGAAAAAACCACATCATACTGAGCTTAACATATAAATGATTACTTTTTCAATTTTTACTTATCATTGTATTTTGTATTTTGTATTTTAAATTAAATCTTTTCTTGATAAAGGACACTCGACTGGAACCAATGCTTATTCCTTTGAATTGTTTTACGAAATCATTTTAATAGAAACAATTGATGAAATTTATCATGGTTAACAAAAAAGAAACCTAACCCCGGATAATTTTAATAGAATCAAAATGGGGGTCTAGTCTTATGTACCGACCATTGGATGTATAAAATTCAAGGCAACTATCAGACTTATAAAATATTATTTATATTTACAAAATAGTAACACTGAGAGATGTAGTAAAATATGTGTCTTATACTTTTAGAACAATATTTGTTCATACTCTAATTTATATGAAGCTTCACAAATAATATTTCAGCTTCCGACAAGCCATACAAATGCTACTCAACTAACATTACAGCTTATATTAAGTTTCTGATGAGCTTTACAGAAGCTAGTTATAGAAGCTACAGCTTAACTTCTACAAGCGCTCAAAACATGTTCTATATTGATCAAGTTACGAAATTTTTGTTGACTTATTTTGACTTCGAGAGCAAATAGTGTCTTATACAAATGTAATACATGAAAGTGAGTGCTGCTACAATAGCTTTGTATAACTATTTTAGATGACTTCTATAGGAGAAATCAATTCTCTGTGATTTTGTGCAAACGTAATAAACTCTGAATAATTTGATTCAGAGAATGTTCTTGCAGTCAATTATATCGACAATCACTCTTATGTATAGCAGAATTCCTTCCCATAATAGGTGCTATACAGAACTTACATCATTAATTATAGCATATGTTTGTTACAAATGCAGCTAATGGATTTTTGGCAAAGATTATATACGTAATGACTAAAATTTGCTATTCTCTTCACCGAGAAAAAAGCTTATGTTAAATTAAAAAAAATCATGTATAATTTATAAGATGGCTTTGGCAGTTTTCAGCCGCCCAAGTACTTCATCAAAACGCCTAAATTTTACATGTTGACTTGCCACTTTTTATTTGGGTGATAAATTAACCAAGTATTTGGTAATCTTTTATACACCACTTTGAAAAAAAAGTGAATATCAAAAATATAACTTTTTTCGGGTTTTGGTATTTTTAGTTTCCTTTTTTTTTAAGCTGTCATCTCTCGTTCTGTGATTTGCTTGACTGAAATCGGCAATAACACAGATTTTACTTTTATCAACACCGTTAGAGATCGCCAACACATTTTTGTTACTCTTTGAATATTGCATGCCTCATTTGCAAAATTGCATTTTTTTGTTTACAGTATGTCACAAATAGGCTTCTGTTTGGCAAGGCTGAAGGCAATATTCCTTCTTCCGTTTTCTGTTCAAAACCTGTTTTCTGCCTGTTGTCCAAACTGTTTTTAGCTTTGGATCGTAAACATAGATTGTCAGTTGCTTGGCGATATTTGAATTAAAGAGAATCTCTTTAAAGTTCCAGTTTCTCCTTTTACCTGCAAAAACAACAACGTCGGTGTCGATAATGGAGCATGTGCAATGAGTTTGGTGAGTGATAGAGCACAAAAACATCATATAAAAAAGACTAAGCACTGTACTATGGTACAATAAAAGAAGTTACTTGCATGGCTAAGAAACGACCACCATAACTGTAAGAAAAAACATAAAAAAAACACTGAGCAAAGACTCAGTTTGCTAACTGACAGAAAATTATTTGCATTGATCTTGCCAATTTTGGTAGCTGAGAAAGACAGCATGATCTGCCACGATCATCTCTTTTTTCGTTGCACTGAGCACAAAAATAGACGATTAGAGAGCAACATGGAGTTTATTGAAACTTTCGCTACACGAACGCGTGAAAAGAGAACTATCAAGCAATGCGTGGCAATGAGGATGATTTCTTAAAAATCTTTTCACTCTAATTAAATATACTTATTGTTAAAATTTCTAAAGGAAAATATCCCTATACTATGCTTTAGTATAAGTATGATATTTTAAAATTTATTTCATAAAAATCGTACCAGTTCTTTTGGAGTTTATCTGGAAATTAAATTTTATATAATATACGTAGTATAGATTGTATATAGAATAGTATAGATAATATAGATATAGCTAGATTATAATACATTTATTTGAATAGGCGAGCGAAATATGAGCGAACAACTCAACGGCAGCAGATTTCTACATGCGCTTCTGCAAAGCGCATCCCGAGTTGCAAGCGGCTATAAATTTCATGGAATGTCACTAGCAACATATTTTCCATTTTTTTATATTTCTTAAGCGTTCATTTTTTTAAACTTTTCACTCAATAATTTCTTTTAAAATTAAGTGTCAACACATCTTTTGCTATTGACAACTGTGTCAAGAAAATAGCTTTTAGAATTGAACGAAAATAAGAAATATTTATAGCTGTCAATATATTTACTATTATTAATGTGGTGAACTTTGTCAACTCACCGGAATAGACCTGTTAATCTATATCAATTGTTATAATATAATAATAATTTCTATAACGTATTTTTAAAAATAGCGGTATTACGTTATGCTAAGTCTAAGAGAGTTTAGCTCGTTAGATGAATTATAAATAAATATATAAATAAGATAAATATATAACAACAACAACAACGACAACAACATTTAAAAGTATAGCGCATACGCAACAACATTACTGGAAGTTTTAATAACAAATAAATTTTCTTTAAATGTTTTTTTATTCTTTTTTAATGAGCTAATTGCATATTTAATCGTTTATTTTTTTTTTCTATAATTAGTTTGCGATAAAAAACATTTTGCATATAAGCCAAAGTAGACTTCTTAATGCTCGTGTGGTTGTTGTTGTTAGTATTTTTACTGTCATTGCTGTTGGAGTTGGATGGAGTGCACTTAAGTGCAGCATTGATGCAGTTTTAACCTTGAGCACTTTAATTGTTAACCCTGAAAATTTTTTAATAAAACATTAATTAGCTTCAATCATTCTCAGTCTAAAGTTGTTGTTATTTTTCTCTCTTGTAATTTAATTAGGCACGCTGTATTGCTTGTTGCTTGTAAAGTTCATGGTCATATTTTTTGTAAGAATTCTGGAAATTTTGATAATGAACTTTGTATGAGTGGTAAAGGGCAACGCTATAAGCATGAAGTTTATCAAAAACCTTAGAAGTTATTAAAGCTGTTAACCTTATGTTTACATTTGAACAATTCTGTACCTGTTGCCTTACAAGTAGCAACAGCTGTCAAAGTTGTCAGTTAAATAGTGACCCAGAAATACAAAAATCTACCGACTTGATGCCATAATACTTTTCAGGCAGTGCAAGGTTAAAGCTTGGTAACAATTTGTTGCTTGCCCTAACTTTAAAGGCGATGCTATTGCTGCTGCTACTGATATGTTTAAAATTAGTTATAATGTTGTTGATGATGATGATCATGTTCGCGTTCATGTGTGCATTTCAAAGCTTGGCTTAGTTGCTTGCCTACTGTTTTCATGTGGTTACCAACAACAACAGCAGCAATAACAACCAAAACAGCTTCCAATGCAACAGCACTGCAAACAGCTTTTCAACACATTTGTTGCTCATAAATTGAATGCAGTTTCTTAATGTATTTCTGTTGTTGCTACTGTTGTTGCTTTGTTGCAATGCAACTGCTATTTGGATTTGGCATTCATTAGGAGCAGCCAATCATGGCTCTAGTTTTGACCTTGAAAGTATTGTTGTTTGTGTTCTTGTTGTTGTCGTTGCTGCATTTGCAGTCTTCATCGTCAGCAACATATTTTAAAGCAGTTGTCGCAGCTTCCAAAAAGCTAAGTAAATTGTTACCAAAACAAGTTAACCTAAAGAGTTCGCTTTTCTGTGTTTGTGTGTGTGTGTGTGTGTTGAGCGCGCTTTGCTTGCTGAACTTTCTGGGTTAATGTTAACATTTCTCACTTTTTGGGATGTAGGTTTGAATGCAGTTGTTTTTTTGTTCGCTTATGTTTCCAAATTATGTTGGCCTGTCTTGGATGTCATTGCGTTCTTTCATAATTTTTTGGATTTTGTTTTAGTTTTTGAGGCGCCAACATAAGATCTTGGCACTTGATTTGGTAACTCTTGTGCGACTCCTTTTTTTTTTCTTTAGATTGAGCATATGGTCTTCGCGACTTGTTAGGATATAAATATTGAGTTCAAGAATTGGTAGTGATAAAATATAAATTTTATTCTGTTTGTGCCAAGATCATGAAAATGAACAATATTAATCAATTTTTAATAGAAAAGGCATATGAAAACGGTAACTACGAGTAGATATCAAAAAGTATAAGTATACCGTATAGTGAAAATTATCTCTATGAAAGACGTACAATAAATTATACAGTTTGAGCTCAAGGGAGCTTTTGTGTAAGAGAACTAAGGGTGTGTGCGAATTGACCTAAAATTTAATAAATCACTTTTTATTTCACTGGAAATTTCGAGGAATACAATAGTTTAGAAACACCAGATTAAACTGAATCAATTTTTGGTTTTTTAAAAGGGCACCAGTGCATTTTTTCGATTTTGACTTTTTTACACATTTTGGTACTACTTACATAGGCTATTATCTGTTTCCAAAATTAAAACAATTCGATCTAGCTAAATATCCCATTTTTTCAAAAGTAATAGTAATTATTTCTCAATTCATCAATGAACACCAAGAAAAAAAAACATAGTAAGAACAAACAAGTTGGCTTTTGTTCTTAGAAAAGAAAAATGTACTGAGTGGCGCAACCAATGTGAATGACAAAAGAGTTTGTGCAAGCTCAGCATGGTTTAAAAATTAAAACTTCTATAATTTCTACAAAAAAAAAAAAAAAAAAAAAAATGGTTTGAATTGTTTATTTTGAAGTTTGTAAAATTGAGAAAATTCTTGTTCAATTACACAGAGCTTATATATAAAATTTGATTTAATAGTCACTTAAATTTATGTAAAATAAATCAAAAAGACTTGGATGGAATGGATATATGTTAAATTGTAAAAAATATCGACAATTTGTCTTTCAACTAAAATTCGATAGATCAGCAAATAAAACTTGGTTGTCTTATCCAAGAACTTGGAAGGCACCAAATTGCCAAGGCCATTGAATAAATTAACATAGGTTTTTTGTTAATTTGCCTTAAGTTTTTTTTCGGTGAAAAAATTGTCTGATAGTGAAAACAACTTTCGTGTAACAAGAAAACAAATGTATTTCAAAGATCGGTCACATTCAAATCAAATCAAAAGAACACGACTTTCTGGTGCCAAGCATTCTAATCACAGATTTCAAATCGTGTTTTCTAGGGAGCCAGGAATCTCGCACGAGTTTGATAGTATCTTGCCTTCATTTAGAATTTGATATTGAGATTGGGCTTTAGGGGGTATATTGATTATCTATATTCTTTTTTATTTTAGTTGTCAAACTATTGCATAGCATTGCCACCTTATTGGTTTTAAATATGATGACAGTATTTTAAAATTCAAGATGACAGATAGGATTGCCATATTGATTTTTTTTATATTTTTGCGAATTCTTGTAATTTTGAAATTCTGACAACAGATTCGGATTTTTACCGAGCTTTTGACCCATTTTTACCTAGCTTTCGCCCCAGCGCTGAATTCATAAATATACAAAAAATTTACTTGGTAACCCTATCCGCCATCTTTAATTTTAAAATCAATCTGACATCAGATTCGAAATTAGCGACCCCCAAAAACTATTAAATAATATTTAAAACTATTAAAAAAATATATTATTATGTAGGATTCACTTCTTTACTTTCTTTATTTCTTTCTATTAAACGATTCTTTAAAGAAGAAATTTCAGTTCTTTACTCTATATACGCCTAGTTCTGTGATTTGCTTGAGTGAATCTCAAAAACGGCACTTTTTTTCGCGAAACCTTTTTCTTAGAATTGATATTTCTTTTTTTTTGTACATTACAACAAGATGTTGTCTGCGTCCTTTGTTATGCTTGTGATCTAGATTATTGTGATCTGCTGCAATATAGCTTCAGTTATACTTAATATTGAATCAAGAACTCCACGTAACAAAGGTGCTTGTATTGGTGGATTATGTATAGAACTATTAATCGATGGGGAGCGAGTTCGATTTCCACTGCGGGTCGAGAAATAATTTTTGGTTTTTTTTTGTTCGTGTGAATGCGTTTGTGTTGTTGTTGGAACATATTCTGTTTGTTCTTGCCACAATTACCCACAAGTCGATTTATCAATGAATGTAACATGTAATAAAATAAATAAAATAATAATGAATTGTCATAAAATTTACTGGTGTGAATATTATCGTGTATTTTTTAATTTACTTGAAGTTATTTTAAGTTTTTGTACTTAAAAATTGTTTTATTCCAAAAAAGAAAAAAACATTAAATTATCAAATCTATGTAACTGCGAAAAACGTTTTCTTCTCTTGTGTGGCCAACAACGCAACTGTGTTTTTAATTTTGTTAGCATTTATGTGAGGATGGTTTGTATAAAAAATGATGCCCACAAATCCGTAAAAATGCCATATTTCAGTTTGGTTCGTATTAGACTTCAATTTGGTAATTTAGTTCATATAGTAACTGTCGGTAACTGTACTTGAAATTGGCTTGAAATAGGCCTGGTCGCACGATAGCTGCGCCTACTTTTTTAGAAATCAATAAATTGACTATTGGGCCGATTGTACCCTTTTTAATTTTGAATATTTTTATATACTTCTTTTTATTCTAATTGATATTCCGACTGCCAATATTTGCGTGTGCTTTAATAAAAAATGGCTTTCTTAAAAATTTTTTGAATTTTGATTCCTGCATATTTTTCCTTTATTAATTTCTTTTTTTTTATAAAAATGAAAGGAAATAGTCATGTTTCATTAAAAGAAAAAAAAAAAATAATTAAAAATATTTTTTACGACTGAAGTTTTTCCTGTTGGAAATTGGCGTACAATTAATTTGTAACGAAAAAAAAACGAAATGGCCATTTCAGCCCTTGCAAGGACTTTGACCAAGCTTCTTATGATCAATTGTGTTGTGCGTGTTGTGAAATGTTTGAACACAAATGATCGAGAACTGGACCTAAGTTCAAGTTTTATGCCGACTCCGAACGGCTTATGTTCTCAAGAAGCTTTTCTTGGCAGTCTATACTCTCTGAGGTTTGCCTTTGAATGCCTTGTATGCCAAACAGAAAAATTAATTCAATTGAAACAACTTTCTGTATCAGGTGGGAATTGAACCAAAGTTCTCTAGAGTATGGGCCACACACTCTACCCACTACGCCACGACCGCCACTAAATGTGCAACTTTAAATTTTTTCTTCGTTTAAATGTAAAAAATTCAAAATATTAAAAAAAATGCACAAATATTAGTTTGATTTTGGCGTGTTATCGGTTTTTTAAACTAATAATATAAGTATAAGAACCTCGTGTCTGAGTGTTTGAGTGCGAACTCTTTCGAAACGGCTCGAACGATTTTAATAAAAATTCTTTTTGGATATTTGGTAGGTACGGAAATAGGTCGTAAAGTATTTTTCACCCTCCTATAAAAAAAGGGCATGGATTCGCCCATATCAGTCACATTTCCGATACTAATAGCTATGGCTGTAAAAGTCACAGAACGTTAAACTCAGAATGGAGTTACCGTTTGATGATGTCTTTCTATTAGAAAACTTGGACGGGCATTGGACATGAGGGTGTAGTTCTACCCACAAAAGCCACGTTTTTGATATCGAATTGCTATGGAAGTAAATGTCATAGAACATTGAAACTCAGAATAATGTTACCACTTGGTAATGTCTTTCTTAAAGAAAAATTGGACAAGGTGTTGTGGCTCCGCCCATATAAGCCAAACTTTTGATATCGAATAGCTTTGAATGTAAAAATCACAGAACATTGAAACTCAGAATGGAGTTACTATTTGGTGATGTCCTGCTACCGGGAAACTGGATCGGGTATAGGACTGAGCGTGGTGTCAAACAAAGGGTCAAATAAAAATTTTGAATATAGTCATTATTTTCCAATATAGTTGCCGGATGTAGCAACGCACATCGGATATAAGCAAGTAAGATTAATGTATTACTTTCGGAGTAAAAACTCTTTTTGTTCAAATTCAACACAAAAGTTTTTGGACTTTTGTCTATCCAAAATTTAAAAATAATACCGTGTGCCTTCTGTCCAGTTTGGGGTTGAAGAAAACTTGATCAGCATTTAATGATGAACGTTTTCGAAACATTTTCGAGTAGATAGTTTTACTGGTTGGTATAAAAAGATATAAAATATAAATGCACATAAAGATAAAACTTATGGTTTTTTAATCTATTTATTTGTATGACTTTATATTGCAATCTGCACTAAAAGTTTATGTATGAATTTGAAAATTTACCATTTTTCCATTGGGCACCTCGTCATTGTGAATTGGTCTCTTAACATATAAAGCAATTGCTTCAAAATTATTGTGTGCCTTTAAATGTGTGACTGAAGGAATCTTAAAGATTTTGAGAAAAAAAAAACTACGTTTAATAGCTAGAAATCAATTAACTATGAGGTCACAGACTACAAATTTAGTCTACCAAACGAGGGGGTTTCTCCAAAACAAAACAAAAAAAAAATATAAGCAGAATATTGCTATTATATTTTATAATAGCAATTATAATATAATATAATTTATTGTAATAAACCGACAAATATTCCGAAACGAACGTGTTTAGAAGCGGTTTTGTAAAATTAGAAAAAAAACATTGTATGGATTTTTATTAGCGGATTTTATTAGCAAAGTGTTGCATGTATAAATAGTCAGTAAAAACGAAAAAAATACAAAACCCAGTTAAACTTTACTGATGCTTCTAAGCTTAAAATAAATGCACACTTTAGCGACACCAAAGGCAATAACAAAAATAACAACAACGATACTTTAGTATTGCATGCTAACAAAATCACAATAGAAATAAAAAAAAAAAATAAAAAAATAATAGGAAAAATAACATCTATATAGAAAAATGCGTTGACCTAAATTTTATTATTGCTAACAATAAGTTGCAACATCAGCGCAAATATCAGCGACAATAAAAGCCTAACCAGCGACAACAACAACAACAATACCAATGTTTAGAGATATGTATATAAAAACATTTTCAAATACTTTAGCAGAATGTAAAACAAGCGCGTATTATGTACATACATATGTGATGCTAATTTTATTTGTACACACAAACTAACTAGCTAACAAATAGACGCAAGCACACACACACACTGATAGGCAGACGCATAGAAATGAATGCGCTTAGCTGCATTCGAGTGACCAGAGACGCGCCTGCAATGTATAGCATCCGTTCGTTTGTTTGTTTATTTATACAAAGTTGACTGCTATTGTTGTTGTTGTTGTTGTTGTGTATTTTATTTCATTTATTTCCATGCAATTAAATTAAGAGTCGCGCAGCGCAGAGCAACAAATGCACAACTATTTTTGTGTTGTTCAGGTTTTTTTTTGTATTTTTCTTAGTTTTTTTTTTCAACTAACAGCTGGTTAGAAATCTTTTTAGAATATACTTTTTTTTAGAATAATTTGCTAACCGTGATGTGCCAGTGCTTACAGCTAACTTCATTGGAAGTTACAATAAAACAGTGCCTGCGAAGCTGACCCACATGACCACAAAACACATACACTCAAACACAAAACTCTCAAAAACCATGTATTTCATTATCACAAAAATCAATAAAATATTGCGCCCTAATCTTAATAATCACCTTTTTTTTGTAAAATTTTTACCTTCATCATTTTATTTATTGTGCAAACAGCATCATCATCCATTCAATTCGGCTTGCTTCATTGCAGTGCTTCTCAAACTTTGCATATATTAAACATTAATCTTATTTCGACAAATATTGGCAACAGCGGCAAAACGCTTTGACGGAATATAGCTCCATGTGTGTGTATATATTTATGTCTGTTAATTGTATATTGTCTGTATTGCTAAACTTTAGCGTGCGGTAACCCTGCTCCTTATGTTGTTGTTGTAGTTATTATTGCAGTCCGTTTGGCATCATCAGTTTTTGGTTATATTTGGTTGTTACCAATATTGTAGTGAAGCGTCAAGTCGAATAAAATTTTAAAAAACAACAACAACAACCATAAGAAAAAACCCGAAAAAACATGTGCTTTTTTTGCTATCTCTTTTTTGCTATTATTGTTGTTGTTTGTATGTCTGATGCTGTTGCTCTGCTTTACTTCACTTCATGCTACTGTTGTGCTTCACCATAATATGATGTAACTTTTGGTGTCAGTTTTTTTGTTGTTATAAGTATTGTTGTTGTTGTTGCATAAACAGTTAAACATGTAAGCGTCAGTAGCAAATAATGTGTTTTTTTTCTTAAATGTTGATGTTTCAACTGTGATAACCTTGAAAACCGGTAAAAAATTGTTTTTTTTTTTGCTTTTTACTCTCTCATCTATATTTTATTTATTAAAACATGCTGGTTTTTTTACAGTTTTTGCGGCTTTTCGAAAGAGAGTGTTCAAAAGTTTAGCTCAACTCCTAACAAAAGACTTAAGCCACAAACTAGTTTTAATTTACATCTGAACAAATAATATGCCGAAGATTTATATGAAGAGTTAGATTTTAATTTAATCTTTTTTTTACTTAAAACTATAGTTTTGCGTTGATATTTTGAAAAAATAATTCAGAAGAAAAATATAATTCAGAAATAAATATTCTTCAACTTCAAGAAGAGAAGAATCAATAAAAGATATTGTTAATACCTGTCAGAAATTTCTTTATGACTTTTACTTATTTCTCTTCATACCTGAATTTTGAAAAACAAACAAAATTATAGAACCGATTTTGATATTTTTATCAACACTTATATTGTGTTGATATCTACAAAAGAGACCCAACTCAAAATTTTAAAAATTTCAGGATAAGGAAAAAGCTATTTTTTTTTTCAAAAGGACTCCATACAAAACATGTTAGTTCATGGAGGTAATCACTACGAATAGTTTAACATTAAAAAGTAAAAGTTTGTAAATTTTGAGTTGTGCCTGTTTTGTAGATATGTTAGAGTGCGATATAACCTTTTCTAGAGAGAAAGATATCATATTTCTGAATATTAAATTATTTATTTTTTTATTTGAATTCTAATTTTCTGTGGTGAAAAATCAAATTTTACGGTTTATGTGAAAAGAATATATTCTTGTTAATTTTAATTTTTAAATTTTTATCACTTTTAATACATTGTTTTTAAATTATTTTAATTATAAATTTATAATTATATTATAATTATAATTATAATTATATCTAATAATTAATTATAATTATATAAATTTATAATTTAAATTTATATAAATTTTCTTAAAATAGTAATATAATTTCAGAGTTTTTTGCTTAATATGCATAATTTATCTTTTGATTTAGCTTGCTTGTCATACATATGGCATACAAAATTTATGTAGAGCTAAAATTATTAATTATAAAAAACAATTAAAATAAAGTTATATAACACAAAATAAAAATCAAAGTTAAGAGTTTTATTTTTTCAGATGTTTTATTTAAAATTAATTTATTAAATATATAAAATGTTCCTGCAAATTAAACAAAAGACTTAAGCTGCGAACTAGCTGCTTATGAAAGTTGCGATATGAGGCTGTTCAAAAATTACGTAATATGCTTAGGGAGGCGGATAGGGGTCGGATACGAAATTTTATTAAAATTAATTTTATTGTAAATATTGCTTTCAGTTTTTGTCTATAAAAAAACGCACCTATCAAAACGAACGAATCACAAACCGGGGAAAAAAGACAGCTACATTTACTATATTTGAATTAAGCAAAGGTATAAAAGGTATTTGAAACAGCTTCAACAAGTATAGCAGCTGCAGAAAAACAAAGATCAAGAACAAGTAAGAGCCGCAAACTGAGCTAAGGTAACGTTTTTTTGTTGAACTGAAGTGACAATTCTTACTCTAAAGAAGTCATTGAAAATAGCCACCTTCAAAGCGAACATCAAAGAGTTAAAACAAATACCAAAAAATTGAAATAAATAAAAGTGTTTCTAACAATGGGTCTAAAATTGGCCAAAAATATGTTACGTACACGCTTAAAAATCTTATACTAAATTTTAGTAAATCTTGTACTGTATATAAGACGACACCGAAATTGTATTAAAATTTAAACCACGCCAAATACTAAAACTAAGTTTTATTCCCGCATTGGTTTAAATTGCAATACCCAATGTGGGTTAAAAACCTTATACCAAGTTGTATTCGATTTTAAGCCATAGCGTACTAAAAATAAAACTGGTTTTGTATACACAATTTATTTATTTTTTTTTTATTCTACAATTTTTAAACTAACTCCTATTGTAGGCTTCGAACTCACGTCATCATTGAAATGAAAGTAGTAAACGTTGCTTGTGCGCTATAATCAAATAAAAAATGTTCCAAAAAAAGCTTTGTTAACCGACAAAGTAACTCTGAATCAGAAGACTTTTGAAACTTAACAATCTGAAAGTTAAGACGGAAAGTATTGAAATATAATACAGCATGGCTTAAAATGTAATACATGTTGTATTAAATTTAATATCGTGGTTATCTTAATTCAAAATCTATTCCAATTATACTAGTTTTTGAAACCGATTGTATTACTTTTTAGTTATTTTGTATTAAATATTAAACCGTAGGTACTAAAGTTAAAATTTTATTCCAACTTTATTAAATTTAAGTACAGCTTTGACTAAAAAATTTCTAGTATTTTCAAAAGTATTAATTCTAATAAAAAATGTTTTAAAAAATACATTATTTCAACCATTGGTTTAAAAATTACTCCAAGATTTTTAAACGTGTAATTTATGAACAGCCCCTTAGTGTGCTTTGAGAGAAGCAGTAAAATTATGTAGGCGCTTTGAATAAAAACATCAAATATATTAAAATTAAGGCACGTGCATAATGTTGCCATGAGAAACAAATTTTGAATTTTGAAATCATAATCTTTGTACTCAGCTCGTCGCATTCTCGTCGAAACCATTGAACTCAAACTTTAGCAAAAATGTTTTTAACTGCGATTCGAAAATGATGTGTCATAATTTATTAACACATGATACATTATAAAATGCGAAACTTAAATTTTTATTTCTTTTTTTAAATTTTGTTCGACAAAGTATACAAAAATATAAAAATTCAAAAATTTCAATTTTGATTTTATGGTGTTGGAATAACTTTATTAATATTGAGCGTGCCTTGTCAAATTAACTATTTTTTCTTCAAATCTGTAATATTATAGATTTGTGGAATATAACTTTGCTATCAATTTTTAACTATTTCTCTATATCTTTAAATTGACTGGAATTTGAGAAGTTTAGTGAATTGATATTTATATAAAGATAGCTCGAATTTTAGCATTGACCACACTATCTTTCAGCTGATGAGTCCCAAGGCATATGTAAGTCTCTCTTAAATGCAAATTCCTAAAATGCAAATTTTCATGATTTTTGAATGAGATCAAATCAATCGTCACAAACGTTGGCAAATCAATAGCCATAACACTTTCTCGAAGGAACTTCCACCATTTTATATTTTTAACATTTAACAGAATTAAAAAACTTTCAAATAAAAACAAAATTTCTTGGCCATTCACAATCAAGAGAGTTTTGAAATATGTGTTCCATAGTCAACTACAGTGCATAAATATTTATTGCTCTACTGCATTTCGGTCAACTTTCAAACCTGCAGAACAATATTTTTTATTGTCTTTACACACTTTAAGGCGCAGGATATTTTGGGTAAAATTACATACCATGTGTGTTTTAGTTTGAAGAATTATATCAGGATAAATGTTATGATCTTGTTATAAAAACTGAAGTAAGAAGTGAATATTTTATCTAAAATAACTTATTATGTTGTTTTTAAACTGTTTGCATCTCTAGTTTCTTTTAACTGCTATTTCTTTATTTTTTACGACAGTATGGACCAGTCACATTCAAAAAATATTAGGTCAACCTGTAACATATTTCGAAATTTTACAGTACAGTAAATTTTATGTGCACCCTGCATATAGGAGAGTTTTTTAGATAAACGCTAACTTCTAAAGAATTTTTTTTTTAGGAATGAGAAAAGGAATCATCTTACAAAACTTCGAAATCTTGCCCTGATTATTCGGCTAAATCTCACACAGTGGATATCGTTGAAAAAATTTCCATTTCTGCATAAAAAATTAATGTGTTCCCCATTTATTAGTCTTACCGCATGTTTATGTAATCCGAAATGAGCATTGTCGGCGTTTTTATTCCAAAAGCATTTGAAAATTTTCAAAAATGTTGTTGCCATCAGCTGTGTTCAGATATTTGTTTAAAATCAATTGTTACCTGAAATTTCCACCGGCTACAAAGAAATACCAACCACATAATTGAGATAAAAGTTTTGTACAGCTTACATTTTCCTTAAAATATTATGTTGAATTTATTATTAAATTAACTTTTTATACAATAATTTTATGAAAATTTAATTCAACAAAGATAAAATCAAAAATTTTGATACTTTTTGGCATCTCCCCGCCTAGAGGTTTAACAAAATTCTTGGACGCTTTTCTGAAAATTCCCTCAAAACACTAAAAATACATATTTCTTAGAGATCTATATGTATTTCGTATCAAGAACGTTTAACTTGGATTGAGAAATAATTTGTAAGAAAAATATGCCCAATGAAATCCAAACGGAAACAAATTAGTTCTATATGCGTAAAAAATAAATAGTTCCTATCATCTGTGAGTTGAAACCAATTTAAATGAGTTTAGACTATGCGATGATATCTTATATTGTAGTTCGACAATTCGTATTAGAAAAAATTTTGTAAATGGGTACTTCTAACTCTACATTTTCCCTGTTTTGATCACTGTTTCCCCGCCATCTCATTTTAGTCAAAAAATCCCGGAAAACGGGAAAAATCCTTCCAACTGGCAGTTCTAATTCTAATACTAGCAAGCAAGCAGCTTTCTATACTGCCATAAGAAACGTATGGTGGCAGTATGCTCGATAATGATTTAAATTAAATGATTTTTAACCCTCTAACCATCAAGGATGGCATGAGACATACATTGTTTCAATATGCATTACGAAACAGTTAGTAATCTATGGCACCTGTGCATAGTGGGCTAAGTGCAAAAATTGCGTTTTTAGAAAAACTGGATTAAAACTCAGTTTTCACAAGTAAAATATCAAAATTGGAGTATCAGCCCACGATTCATAAGGGCATATCCTTCATTGCGATGGACAGAACACTTATCCCGTTAGACACAAGGAAAGATAAAAAAAAATTACGATTCTAGTGATGCAGATAGCTCAAAATCCACAAAATTCGACTAACACTATGCACAGGTGCCACCGAAATATTTTCAAGCATACAATTTTTTACAAACAATGGAGGAAGAATCAGCATATAATATATGTATATTCCTAGTTTGAATGTTTTTTACAAACTCGTTTAAATACCACATTCACATTTAGTATATGTGCACCAAGTGATTTCTTCTTAATAAATTAATGCGTTTAATTAAAGTTTTAAAAAATTAATTAAAACATATATTCGATTGGAATATCTTTGTCAAGTTTTCAATTTGAGTAGTAAAATTTATGTTATTTTATAATTAAAATCTTATGGGTTGCCATGCAGGTTACAGAAAACTTTCCCACTGAATCATAAGCGAAGGTTTTGCGGAAGGTAAGAGTTTTGCGAACGTTTTCGGATAGAATTTTTTTTTTTAATTTTTGATTTTTTATTTTGTCGCTTAAAAATGCTTGCTATAGAAGTTTTAATTCGTGAAAACTTTTCTCATAAATAAAACTTGTACTTCTGTTGCAAAATTCATTAAAAACTTATTTTAAGTAGAAAAACAATATTTTTTTTATCAATTTAGTAGGTAAAAATTCCTCGTAAATGATCCATTTTTTGTTCATAAATGAGCTCAGAAATGAATCGTAAATGTTTCTTTTTTGCATTCTTTAATAAGTTCAAGAGAGAATAATTTTTTCATCATACCAGTAGGAAATAATTTTTTATAAACGAACCATTTTTTGTTTCTAAATAAGTTTAGAAATGAATAATAAATGCTACTTTTTTATATCCTAAAATGGGTTAAAAAAAATAGTTTAAACCTTTATTGATAGTTTTATAATATTAAATTAAAATATTAACCCTCATACAAAGGTCCTTTGAACTTTTTCATCAGTACGAATTGATTCTCGTAATAAGAAGCATAACTTTGGAGAATTTTTTGTATGGAAAAAAATAATGAAAACTAGCCTTAAAGCTGTTTCAGATAATAATTTAATAATTTAACGATTTGAATATTTCACGCATAATTTGATAGTTTTTTAAATTGGAAAACAATTACTCATTTCCGAACAAAAAGGGTTAATTTCCTAGTGCCGAAAAAGAACTTTTCTATGGATATTTTTTTAACTCATTTAACCGAACAAAAAAAGTACAATTTATGGTTCTTTTTGAACTTATTTCCGAACAAAATAAGGTTAATTTTTGAGAGGCATTTTTGTTCATTTAGGCAAAAGGGTTCATTTATGAGAGCCTGAAAAGGCTCATAAATGAATTCAAAAACGGTAGTTTTGGTTCACTGGGTTGTTTTTGTGGATTGCAGAGCTTTAATTTTTTGTAAATTAATAAAACAAGATAAAAATTTAAACTGATTAGTTACTACTCTTTGTCGAAAAGAAAGTAGTCGAAGAGTATTTCGGGTGCTTATTCAGAGCATAGTGACAGCTTTGGGATTGGTAAGAAAGCAAAGTACCTGGTTTCAGAAGTGTACTACGACATATACCAACATTTTTTCCATTTTGTATAATGGAAAACATGATTTAGCAAATTTAAGTGGTGCAAACCATCTTACACAGTGCATCTTTTCAGTTTGCTATATTCACTTGTGCTGTTCATATTTGAAAAAATAGTTTCTATGACAATGACTATTAAAATAGAAACTGAGAATAATATTTGAGTTCTTTAATTTTTTGATGAAAGACTCCAATATAAAGTTATGCATTTAATACAATTCTCAACTCTTATAAATTTTCCGCTTAGACCCATAATGTTGTCTAACGGACTATAGTTTCTTGTTTTTCTAGTCAATATTAATAGAAAATCCAAACTCTTGTCTCATTTTTCTCATTATTCTCCTTTTAACTTTGTGGTTAAGTAGCTTGAAGACGAAAGACTTAAGCAACGAACTTGTTAAAAATATCTCTTCAATCGGTTGTTAGAATTTGTCAATTTAATATAATGCTTATCTTGGCTGTTTAGAACAATAATCAGTACACAATTTTAAAATAAGCCGCTATTTTATACTATAATACAATCAAATTTTTGAACATTGCTGTTTATACGGTCGTCCAACTAACACACCGTTTTTTTTAAACAATTAAATAAAATAAGGGCTTTACTAATTAATATGCTATAATTATACTAATATTCTATATGTTATGATAGCAGGAAAGCTCTGATTAGTTGAGTTTAATGCAATTTTAATCAACCGTAATTCCAGTAAAAAATTATAAGATTTATATAAATTGATAAGCAGTTTTAATGAATGCATTAGCTGTGACGTTAAGAATTGTTGTCATAGTGCAAATGCGCACATTCATATAAATAATATAAAGCATGCTTGCTGATATAAATAAATAAAAGGCACACATACACATACACGCACGAGCGTTAAGTTGCACTAGAAAAATTGTGCTTATTAATCATCGTATATGTCAGAAAAAAAATAATATAACTCAAATCTAATAGAAGCGGTAAAAACTTAAAAGCTTAGCATTTGTCTCGCTTTAAATTAAGCGCAGTCATACTTCACATACACACACACTATAAATACACACATGAACAAGCCTGCACAGTGCTAAACAAGTCCACCTACAGTGTTTGTTTAGCACAGAAACAGTAACCGTTTGCTTAGTTTCAATATAAAAGCTGTTGCTGTTTTTACATATTTATTTTTGTTTCGTTTGATTTTTTTTTTGCTGTAATTGTAATCATGTGCAGCTTGGCTTAGAAAAGAATTTATGCCAAGACCAAGGTTAATGCTAGCCATAAAAAAATTTTATATAATTTTTATTTAATTCGCGTTTGTTTTTTGTTAATTTTTGCAGCCAAATTAAAGGCCGGTTTTTTTGTTGTAATATTTATTTTTTAAACATATATATTTGAGTATTAAACGAACCGTAAAATACCTGAAACTAACTGGTTTTTGCCAAATTAATGCAAATAATAAAAATAATAATAATAATAACAAAACTCGTTTTCATTTTGAGAAAAAAAAAAATAACAAAACCGCAACTGTTTAAACTTTAGAATATGCTTTCAAAATGATGCGTCAAAAAGTACGGTTAGAAACTTGTCAAGCAATTCAAACTCTTTATATTCGGTTCGCTATACTAGATATAAAGAAGATTTCTCGAGAAAACAAGTTATTCACGCGTTGATGTTGGCGTAGAATGTGAATCATTTTTGAACTGTTTGTGCGAACAGTTGAGCAGTTTTGTTATAAATAAACAACGTTACAATTAATATAATATTGATTTTGTTGGCACAAAATTTTTATTGTTGTTTTTTTTTTTTTTGTTAATGTAGTTATATAGTTAAAGTACCCTATAGGAACAAACTAACTTGTTTTTAAAAACAACTAATTAAAAAACTAATTTCAAATAAACCTGTATATGAACTACTTTGAATTATATTAAAGCGGCAAAAAAAAAAAACAAAACTACTCTGATTTTGACATCTTTTAATTGCAAATTTTTATTAGATTACAAGTTTATATATATTTAGCCATGTATTTCATCAAATATTATTAACTTTAGGCCATCAGTAATAGTTTTCAATTGGTTATTTTAAAGTCATTAAAAAATAATTTAAATATAACTAATTTAACAAGTAGTTGAAAATATATGCAGACGAAAGTCAATTGACTTATTTAGCGGACATGACCATACAAAATATGTTAGTTTGTTCTATGGAAAAAAGTCAGAATTTCAACTAGTTGTGGTTGACAAAAACTACTTTATCAACTACTTTTAAATTAGTTGATATTCCTACAGGGTACTACAAAGTTGCTTTAAATTGTTTATTTTAACAATTTCTGCATCCCTTTTCATACTTCGTGTAGAATTCTGTTAAATATAAAGTCACGTGCTGTGTTTTTACAAGTGATGAGATAACAATGCAAAACAACAAAAACAACAAAAATAAGAACGTTAAAGAACAACTTAGCTGGCGTGATTGATTGATTACAAATTTAAATACCTCGTTCAGAGCACACGGTCAGTACATTGCTTCGACAACGTAGGCATTCACAAGGTATAGTTTTGAAAATTCTAACTTTAAATGGATGAAAGTGTTAATATAAGTATAAAGACGTAAATTAAAATTCATTGGAAACTCTTAGAAACTTAAAAATATCAATGTATACATCATGCTATATCATAGTTACACTAACATGAAAAAAAAAATTATTAACAGTGCCCTAGTATTTCTTTCTATCCCTGAAAGGGTTAAACTAATAAACTAATAAAAACTAACTAAGTTAATAAAAAATAAATATGTAAATAAGTTGCAAGAATCGTTTATGACCTGTTTTGTTATAAAGCTATGACCTGTTTTTATTATAAACAGTGTTCACTTTTGATTTAAGTGCAAATGCTTTAAAATGAATACTTAAACCATTCACTTTCAATTTTAATATAAACACATTTAAAATTAGTTTCTAAAAAACAACTTTAAATTCAAAGCGTTTTTTTTTTTTTTTTTGTATAATGTCAATTAAAATGGAAAACTTTAGAAATAAACACTTTTAATACGAATGATGTTCAAACTAAGAAATATTGAAAAAAAAAAATTAATTACTTGTGAATTTTAGTTTAGTTTTGACTTTTCGAGTGAAAATAACACGGTTTCTTACATTAAACAAATATTTAAATAATATTTTCATTACTTTATCGAATAACGCAAATGATAATCATATCTGTAAGTTGCAAAAAGTTTTGTATGAAAAATAAGGCTGTTAAAAGTGTTAATTTTTAATTTAAATGCAAACGCTTTTAAATGAATCTGAAAGTGCTCACTTTAATTATAAACACAAATAAATTTAAAACTGCCCTTACATTGGATTTTATAATTTTAAAAGTTTTCACTTTTTTACCTGAAGTGGTTATACTTAAAATCCAAAAAAAAAAAAAAATATAAATACATTTTTTAAATATATTTTATGCATTTTGATGTACATATATTAAAACGGGTTAAAATGCAACAAATTGATGCATCTCAATTGCTTCTTGTGTACTCTTCATTTATTTGTGCAGCATTACTAAACTAGTTTCTACATTTTGAACTAAGTAAGTCAGGTGTTAATGACACCTATCCCATCAAATTTGTATGCTTTGGTTCGAAAATTGAATAATTGATAATTGAAAAATAAAAACAAAGTCAAGTGACAAATGTGAATTTAAATCTAAGTGCAGAGATGTAAGGTGGAGATTTCTCCCAGGAAAACATTGAACAAAATAATGGAAAAATGTAGAGTTGAAGTAATTTTTTAAATATTTTAAAGCACCTTGTTAAGCCAAAATATAGCCTATTTTATTTTAAATCTATTTAAATACATTTGACTTCCAGATGATATGGAAGTTTTTAAAAACTTTTTTTATTTTATAGCATTAACTTGTTTGAAAAAAATAAAAGTATCATTGGTTCAGTTGGATACATTTTTCACACACATTATTTTTCGATACAAATGCAACGATTGGGATATAAAACATAAATCTTTAAAAATTATTTTTATACAACACTGATTCTGAAGTTTAGTTAAACATTTTTTTTTCCCTTGTCTTCCTTATTCCTATTCACCACTTTATGAAGCGTCGACGCTAATAACGTTGTAAGTGACAAATTATAAGTTTTCAGGAATTGACAAAAACGTTTTTAAAGGCGCATTTAGAGCCATTTAATTTCGATTTCCAATTTATTGGTGTAAGAGTTTTAAAGAAATTTTCCTGTATATATACGCAAGAGCATTTTCAACGGTAGTATGCAAAAAAAAATTTTTTATTAATTTGTCGCTTACAATGTTTTTCGCGTCGACGCTTCATATATATCTTTATATAGTCAGAACCACTTACAATGCCATCTAGTGCAAACTTATTTTTATGAGCAGCATATCGAATTCTTAAACCGGTTTGGGTGATTGAAAAAACTAAGCCTATTATAAATATTATCTTGGCATAAACAATTTAACAACAGCTCACACATACATCTTTCGTCTATGACAAAGACTACTTGGGTTCGAATCTGATGATAATCGCTTTTTGGCATGATTTATCGAAAATTTATATGTTTTATAATAATGTTAAGTTCTTATGATTGTAAGTTATATCATGCAACAAAAAAAAAAAAAAAAAAAAAAAAGCGGTTTTTCATTTCAATGGCAAAGTTTGTTAACATTTTATGATGTTTTTGAAAAATAGATAAAACATATAATTATTTTTTTTTTAAATTTGATGGAGTTTTAAATAAAAAAGGATTTAATGAAAAATCTAAAAAAGGTAAGGCGGAGATATTTGCATCGAAAGTTAAAACTTTGAATTTCAAAATATTTTCTCTTGCCTTACTCATTATCTTTAACAAATTTTGAGAAGTTAGTATACACATTGCGTGAGAGTGTTTTTAGAGATAGAAAAAACAGTTAAGGTCATATTTTTCGATCTCTCAGTGGACAAGAATTATTTGATACATTATTTTTAAGTATTTGTCTAATATCTGAACATGTTTCTTCTAATTTTTTAAGTACGGGTTTTCTGGATAAAAAGTATTTTATATGTTGGCCGAAGACGGGATTAATCTATATGCCAAATATTTCTTAAATCCATCCAATTGGTTTTGCGTTATCCGATTACTGACAGACATACAGATGGACAAGATTTCTAAAAATTACAGTTTTGGATTCCACATCATTCAAAATGTTCAACGCAATAAGAATTTTAAAAACTTAAGACTTTTAATATATGTATAGATTTACTTGAATGTTGCGTCAAAAATTTTGAATAAAAGCTATGGTCAAAGTTTTTATGTCTTAACTATAATTTCATTAAAATACTCGCAATACCCATTGTGCGTAACTTCACCCGGCAACTAATTGCAAAATATTCAAAGCTTTAATTAGACACTTTAACACCACGCACACTGTCCAATGCCAGTTCCAGTTTTCCAGTAGCTGGACATCATTAAATAGTGACTCCATTCTCAGTTCAATGTTCTGTGACATTTACATCCAAATCTATTCGATAGCAAAAATTTGACTTGTATGGATGGAGCCACTCCCCGTTTTTTTAATGCCTGTGCCATTTTTCCAGTAGAAAGACCTGACCAATTAGTAACTCCATACTAAGTTTCATTGTTATGCGACATTTAGTTCCAAAGCTACGATATCAAAAATGTCAATAATATGGGCAGTGCCACGCCCACTTGTTTAATGCTTACTCAATTTGTCCGGCCAAAGTATACGACTAATTAGCAAGTTCTTACCGAGTTTTTTTGATATATGGCTTATAGTTCGAAAGTTATGCCGAAAACTTTGGCTGCTGAAGGAGTGCCACGCGCTCCGTCAACGCCCATTGAATGGTGAAACGGTACTTGTAAATTGAGGTCAACTACCGAATTCTGAGGTTCAGTGTTCTGTGCGACCTATAACTCAAAATCTATTCAATATCGCAAGCTTCGTTTATATGAAAGGTGGCACGCCCCTTGCCCAATGCCTGCCCTATTGGTTTGATCGGTACCAAACTTCACAGGAACACTCTCAAGACTTTGCTACAGTTTCCTGAAAATTTAAAAAAAAACAGTTGGTTCAGAGGTTTCGGCGGCTATACCTGACATACGTGGGTGGTCTGAAAAGTTTCCGACCTTAACGTGAAGATGGCAGCACTCTGCAATAAAAGCTAGTTGAGGTGTGTGGCTTGAATGCGATAGAACCCAGGTTCAAGTCCCATCTGACACAGAATGTTTTTTCAATTGAATTAATTTTTCTGTTCGGTCGTCACCTCTCTGCAGACAATGGCAAACCTCAGAGAGCAAAAACTGCCATGAAAAGCTTCTTGAGGACATAAGCCGTTCGGAGTTGGCATAAAACTTGTAGGTCCAGCTCTCGATCATTTGTGTTGAAACATTTTTTCTTATTCGTAACATTTTCGTTATTCTTCGTTACGACATCGTTACTACATTTCGTTACAAAGTCGTGCTAACCCCTTCATACTGTGTTCTTAATGATTTCGCTACTAAATCTGATTCCTAAATCGGAAACATTCCGAAATATTCGTAACGATTTTGAAACTTTGGTTTGCTGGGAATATAGAAAAAAAAATTATTAAATTCATGAAAGTATTTTTTTCGAAAGTAATAATTCTCAAACCTTTGAACAAATCTATTTCTATTCCATTTTATTCTACTCTACTTTATTAACGTTTGTTAAGCTCTTTTTACTGACGTGTGAAATTTTTGTAGTGCGTTCCAAATTGACGATGGTATTGAACGCTGTTGCATTTTTTTATTGTAGCATACAAATTATCTTTCACTTTTATTGTTGTAAACTAAACAATTATGAACTTAGCAAAATAAACATAAAACTGAACCAGCAGGTTCGTGTCTTAAGTCTTTTGTTTAAGTCTTATTTATGAAGTAGCTGCTGAAATACACTAAATAAAAGATATCATTTTGAATATAGTATAGCAAAAGATTGATTTTTATAGCAAAAATCATTATCATATAGTATAGTATAGTACAGCAAAATAGGATTAGGTATTTTACTTTTTTATTATGAATGCTTTACGAAGAATTAAAATTAACAGTACTAAATCTGTCAACAATAAAAATTGATATTATATAAAACTGATGTAAGAAATAAATAAATTTGTTCGTTTTATCGGCTAAAAAAAGACAAAAAGCTTACATTTTTATTGTACAAACATTAACTTATAGCTTATCAGCTTTAAATAATTCCATAATTTTTAGAGCAAATTCATTCAAATTCTTTCGTTTCTGTGTTCAGACCATCAACATTTTAGTTGCATTAGTTTTGCAGCATATTCTCTAAGAACAGCAGTCATAAGATTTTATTTAATTTTTTTAATTGCACTTTGATGTGTCGACCTTAGCGCAGCAAAAGTTGTTACATTGGAGAGAAAAAAAATAATCAAATATTACTTTCGATTAAAATGAAACTGCTCGCTGTATGCTACGCTTCATATGATTATTTTTTGGAGAACTACCTGCATCAAACAGGTAAGCAGCAATAAAAATGTTCTATAGAAGCAAAGATATGCCCTTTGTTCAAAATCAAAGCAAGAAAAATAAAAAAAAAAAAAAATTGACAATCAGAATTTTAAGATTCCAGGCAACGTTTGAATAAAAAACATGCACACATGCAAACAAAGTAATTTTCATCTATATAAAAAAAAAAAAATAAATAACAAAGAGCAACAAAAAAAAACATTATTTAACTGAATCATCTGAAAACAGGTCTTTTAAGTACCCTACAATGCTCGAGAATAAAAAAAAAAAAATTATAAAAACGAAGGCAGACGTAAAAAGGTATTTTGTACAGAGCAACAACAACAACACGGAGAATGATGAAAACAATGCAGAGATACAGAAAAGCGCGTGCAGGCAATATTAAGAAAATCTACAAAAGGAATTCACTACATTAACCTTTAGGCAGTACCTGTGTGTCTACAAATGTATATTTTGTGTGTGTACCTGAGCTCAACTAAATGCATTAAAAGTATAGAAAGACGGAATGAAAGATGTTTCGAATTGGTATTTGAATGAGCAGCAAAAAAGAACATAGACTGGAATAAAGCCAGAAACGAAGATTTGAGCCAAGTTGAGTATGAGAAATATTATTAAAGGAACGAAACAGTTCTCCTCACTTAACGCACAATTAATCATTTAATTAAGTAGCAACAACAAAACCAGCACAGCTTGAACTAACAACAGCTTTTATGAGCACATCACTCGTTAATTAAAGAAGAAAAAAAAACAAAAACTACGCCACCTTCAAACTTGCGAAATTTGCGTTTTGCCCTAATAACACCTATTTAAAAATATTTCAAAAAATTTTTCTTTTTTTTTTTTTGTGACGAAAATGAGCTGTCTTCATCTATTCGTTAATTTTTCACACTTCTTTGCTATGTATTTAAACCAATGCAACAACAACAATATTACTATAACTGCATTTAGCGTCCAAGTTTCATTAAGTTGCTCAAAGCTTGTGGCTCATTGCTCAATAAACATTTGTTAATCACACCACAAAATCACAAAATTACAATAATAAAGCATTTAGGCAAAATTTTAAAAAAATTAAAAATCAACATTTTAAAATAAAAACATTTGCATATCATATAAATAAATATTTATTGATTTTATTTTGACATTAACTCAACTGGTTGGTTTGCTTAAGTCAACTACAACAACAACAACAGTGTGCGGTTCATTACGGTTATTTTACATACACATTCACGCTTGTTGTTGTTTTTGCTTTGCTGTTGTTGATTTCATTCATTAAGCAAGCTTTAGCACATCGAGAGCAGGCAGCATCTTCATTGAAGTTACAACAACTAAAATAAACACTCATTTTGGCTTAAGAAATAAATTGTTTACTCTGCCAGCGTGCTGAGCTTCATTACAGCTGAGCTGAGCAGCAACGGCGTCGCCGCTCGCACCCACCTGTTGCATGTTAGCCCGCTAGCCCATGCAACTAGTGCACATGTGTTGGCTGTTTATTAATACAGTGTCTTTTTAATGAGCTGCACTCAAGCACGGTTATACGCTGCACACACACACACACACAGTCATATTATGTCTCACGTGCATTCAGATGCACACTTTAACAGCAGTTAACCCTGACCTAAAAGTTTTTCTCGTTGCTGTTGTTATTTGCTTGAGTTTGAGTTTTTTTTTATGAATTTTTTATTTTTTGTAAGTTTATATGTCGCTGACAATGCGACGTAATCGTCACCAATAACGTTGATTTTCATGCACTCGTCACAACGCTCGTTGAGTTGGGCAAATATTGCGCTTGTTTTTGATTTTAATGCGGTAAGCCGCTGAAGGCCTGTTTTGATACTAACCGCAATTTTGATTTTGATTAGACAAAAAATAATTCAATTCAGTTCTTAGCTCCACAGTTATACATTATTAGTTCACTTACTTAAATAAACTTAAAACTAAAACCTATTCTTAAGTGTGAAGAAAGCCTTACCGAGCCATGAGCAAGTTTGTCGCTTAAGTCTTCTGTTTTGCCTAGTGTCAGCCAATTTTGCACAGCATTTCATACTTTTAATAAGCAGCAAATCGATTCACGCTTTTTTTGTAATTTAATGCCAATTGTAAGAAAAATAGTTCGTTGCTTGGGTCACAGTGTTCAAATAAGAACATTAATTAAGAGGTAGTAAGGTTTTAACTTTTTAGCTGGAGTTGAACTTAGCTGGAGTGGCGGCCGTGGCACAGTGGGTGTGGAGTGCGTGGCCCATACGCCAGAGAACCCTGGTTCAATTCTTACCTGACACAGAAAGTTTTTTCAGTTGAACTAATTTTTCTGTTCGGCCTCAGAGAATAAAAACTGCCACGAAAAGCTTTTTGAGAACATAACCCGTTCGGAGTCAGCATAAAACTTGTAGGTCCAGCTCTCGATCATTTGTGTTCAAACATTTCACAACACGCACAACACAATTGATCATAAGAAGCTCGGTCAAAGACCTTTCAAGGGCTGAAATGGCCATTTTCATCGTCGTTCGTCGTTAAACTTCCTTAATAAAATTTCATGCGCCGCAAAACCGGAAATTTGATATTTCATTGTTTTTTGTATTTTTTGGCGAATGACGAAGGGGAATCCCCAAAAGGCTGACAGTTAGAAGGTGGGTATTTTGGGAAGAAATGTTTGGCTTGGAAAAATAATAAATGCAGCTGATATATTTGACCACTCTTAGGGTCATTCCAAGGGATCTATGAACTTTTTTCAAAAGTTTTCCCAAACCCAAACACAATTTCAAAAACTTTGAGGTAGAAAAATACCTAGAAGCTGTTGTTACATTCGATCCATCTGGGAGTGGATTTTTTAAAAAAGTTAGCATTTTATAGTAGAATGACCTCCCTATGACCTCCTAGAAGGGTGTCAGATAGAGGTGATAAATATTCTGGGGCCTTTTTTGCCATTATTTCAACGTTGCTGGTTAAAGGTTTAATATATGTTTATGTAATCCTAATAATGAGTAGATTGGGAGGGGGATGGAAATAATTTGACAAAACTTTATCGAAAATAGTTCACAGTTCCCTCGGAGTGACCCCTCGAGGCGTCAATTCTATCACCAGATTTGACTTATTTTTTTTTTCACCACCAAAATTTCTACCCAACATCGCAACTATCCTTCTGGGGTCAGACGACAAAATACATTAAAATTTAAAAGAAGGTCAAAAATAGTACATAGTTGCTCCGGGGCTAAGGTTGACTCACTTAAGAACAACTCGGTCGAGCTGTCACAATGGACGAAATGAAAAAGAAAACTCCGAATCTATACAACATTACTTACTTTGACAGTTCGAGCAAAGGCGAAAAAGAGTAATTTTCTTTGAAATGACTCAACCTACACCGATAAAAAAAGCAATAGGTAAATCACCTAAGTCGGCTTCGGTAAAGAGAATTGTATTTGAATTATAAACATATACTTATTCACCTAAGCAATTTATTGTTTAATACATTGCTTTGAAAGCACATACTTCCATACCTTTCCAAAAAAAAAAAAAATATTTGATTCACCTAAGCCCAAAATCCAAAAATATAAAATTAAAAAACAACTGGCATGGTTGGCTTAAGCATAGTTTTGAGCTATTTTCTGCAAAAAAAAAAAAAAAAAACAGCTGCGTCATTAGACATTCGAGAGAAGGATAGATTTGATAATTTAATGGTTTTTTTTGCAGAAATTCAAAAATAACATAAAGCAAATTAAAAAACACATATTAATATTCACAGCAGTAAATTTTATTGCATTTCATTAACAAAAAGAAAAGAAAACAAAAAAAAAATTTCTTTGCCCGCCGTGCGGAATCGAACTTGGAACTTTTGGTGCCAGTCCATCGCTCTACCCACTAATCCAAGCAACCTTGCGACTACTTGCTGACATAACTACAGCTATGTTAATAGATGGTGTATTAACAGGTGCAGTATGTCGCAGTATTCTGTTGATAGCCATACAACAAAAATCTTTTAATAGATTATTGTGTTATGCTGCACCATAGCTTCAGTTGTAAGTAATATTGAATAAATCACTCCGCGTAACGAAGGAGTTTGGCTCAATGCGTAGTGTAGTGACTTCATACACTGTGGTATCGGTTGGTGTGAGTTCGAAGGTAAAACTTTTGTATTTGATATTTAATTTAATTTAATTTAATGATCTTGTTATAATAGACGTTAAGCAGCAAGAAAAGCTATTTTTTGATAAAAGAAAAATTTTGTGTTGTTGCCGATTTCAGTCAAGCAAATCACAGAACGAGAGGCGGCAGCTTAAAAAAAAAGGAAAATAAAAAAATCCAAAGCCCGAAATAAAGTTGTGTTTTGAAATTCAATTTTTTCTTTTTAAGTAGAGTATAAAAAATTAGCAAATACTTGGTTAATTTAACACTCAAATAAAAATTGGCAAGTCAACATGTAAAACTTGGGCGTTTTGATGAAATACTTGGGAGGCTGAAAACTGCCAAAGTCATCTTATAAATTATACTAGGCTTTTTTCAATTTAACAACCTTGTCCGGGGCAACCCCTAGAGGACTGAAATGTATCAGCTTATAAGCTCTTATAAACTCTAAAGTCCCAATATTTATATTAAACATCCCCATCTACTATCTGGCACCCTTTTCGTGTTCCCCTTCTTCATTCATCATTCGCTTGTAAAAAAAAATCTATGTAAAAAATGATAGTGCGGAGTATGTAAAATCATGAAGGAGGTTTGAGCACATTGATTTCATTAAAAAAAAGTGGTATCCTATTTTAGCCATTTTAATATTCTTATTTGAACACCTTGAAATCTTTTGCTTAATATAGAGGCAAATATTTAACTGCTTATAATATTTAATATACATTGCATATATTTCTAGAATGAATTCTAAATATTTTTTCACGAACAAAAACAACAATTTTATATGTACACACATATCTCGTTATACGTATGCACATATTTTTTCAGTTTGGAGCAAATGTTTTTGTGGTTTTCATTGAAGTGCTCTAAATTTCCTGATTTAATTCCTTCAACTTTTATAGTGCGCATATAGTTGATTTATGTAGTTACTTCTGCTGTTAAATATGACATTGCACTGCTTAAAAATGTTTTACACGGTTCACTGTTTAAAAATGTTGTAATTTTTCAAATACATTTGTTTGAGTATCATTTAGTTTATCAAAGCTAATTGCTCAGCTAAGCTTTTCATTAATGAAATTCGTTAAAATTCATAGCGGCTGTAACAATTTATTTGGTCCGAAAAAAGGGTTAATGTTTATACCCCACACGCGTACTGCGCAAGGGGTATATTCAACCTTAAATAATACATTAGAGTAAATCCACACTGGCAAAAAGTTGAAAGGCATTTTTTTTCTATTTGAGCGAAGGTTCTCATCTAGATATCAAAAAACACGGTGATGTTCTTGATTTTTTTTTGTAGATGGAAGTAAATGAAAACCTTTTGTTTTTTGGCAGTTATTAATTGTTTTTTAAAGTGTATGGAAATATTTGTTTTGGTGAATAAAAGTGTAATGCGAAGTGTCAATACGATTTCATATATCACGTTGCAAGAAAAGGTACTCAATCGGTCTACATCGCACAAGATTTCCTTGCCATCAGAAATACAAATATTTATTGGAGCATAAGCTATCAATAAAAAGTTAAAAAAATTACAAAAATGGAGGACATGTGAATTTTAAGTACCGTTTTTTCACATTTTTAGCTCTTTAAAGTGTTCAAGAAATAAAGAAAACCGGTCAATATTATCTGAATTTAGAAGTAGAATCCAATTAATTTTATCTTCTTTAAAATAAAAAAAATAACAAGTCAATCCATGAAGTAGTTCATGAGATATCGTGGAGACCAATTAAGAAAACATGAATTTTCAGAAAACGCGTTTTATGATTTGGTAAACGATTTAATCGAGTTATTAGCTTTCTGTTATTTCAGCGCCACAGCGAATCTAGCGATATCTGGTGGTGCTTGAGGTAAATATTTTTACCACAATATGCTAAGGAATACAGGCGTGCATTTCAAAAAGATCGATGTGAGAAACTCATTAGCGCGCAAACTCTCTGCAATCGTTATTTTCTGCAATCGTTACAACTGCATATCATAAACTATCAAAAATAGAAAAACAAAAAAATGTAGTTCTTTGATCAAGATTCATGAGAACCTCCTCTTAATCTAGAAGTCTAATTCTAGAACGCCAAACATGTTGAATATTTCAACTATGGAATGCCGTTGAATTTGTTTTACTAACTCATTTGTCTCTGAACTACGAGCTAGCAAATATCAGCTACTAAGATTCTTAAATTAAGATGTTCGTACTTATCTAAATTTTTCCTTTGAGAACTCTATTTGAACCCATGTATTTACTTTGTATTAATTTTTTCAAAAAAGCCTTTTATATAATTGTTTTGTTAAAGGTCTTTTCAAAACAAAAATCGTTTCATTAAAGAAAAAAATTCACCAATGGATTCATCATAAAAATTCCGTTTTTGTTAAATTAAAATTATGTTTTTTTTTAAGAAGTTTTTTGTTGTTGTTGAGATATAAAAGTTGGGTTATCAGCAATCAAAAACCTTGTGTGCAAATTCGCACTAGTATGTCACTCAGGTGTGGTGTATGATTTACGGGTTAATATTGTCATTCTGTTTGTAACACCCATACGAAGGCGTGGCAAGTATAGAAAAGTATATACAGCAAAAATTATGTCGAGCTCAGCAAAAAATCGTATGCAAAAGCAGGGAGTCTATTTTCACATTCTTAGGAGCTACAGGGCTTATTAATATTTCACGACTCTGATTCACGTTATTGTTTCTAGCAGAAAAACTAACTTACTGAAAACTTATTTTGAACTCATTGCAAAGGCAATAAAATCATCTTTCCAACGGTATATCAACAAAATCGACCAACTTAACCGGTACCGAGCTGTGCTCGTGTGAAGATGAAATCAATCGGTTGAAACTACCAAATTTCAACTTTAAGTGCAAATTTCTCAGAATTTTGCGTAATAAATGAACTTTTTTTTCAGGATCAATTTTGTAATTTATTCAATTTTCTTTTCAATGACAACAAAAACATAAACATATCTTTAAAAATAAAAAAGTTGGCTGTACTTAAAATAATTATACTTATTAGAAAATAATGACATTACAATTAGTTATGCAGTAGATAATATCATTGTTTTCTAATAAGTATAATTTTTTTAGTACAGCCATCTTTTTAATTTTTTGAGATATGTTTATATTTTTGATGTCATTGAAAAGAAAATTGAATAAATTACTAAACTTGTCCTAAAAAACACAATTTCTTATATAACTCGGACTTCTGAGAAATTTGCACTCAAAATCAAAATTTAATAGTTTCAACCGATTGATATCATCTTCACATAACCTTTCACCTCCGTTAATAGTTGCACTCAATTGCGGGACACCCTGTATATTTTTGATTAGCATCACTATCTGAGTCTATTCTGTCTGTCAGTCTATTCTGTTCTGTCTATCTGTGATCACGATTACAGCCGCAATATTTAAGCTATTGTGATGAAACTCTTAACATATTTAAGCTTGCATAAAATTCAAAAATGAGTCAAATTGAATAAAAATCACGCCTACTTCCCATACAAAGTGACTTTATTAAGACGGTAGTCTCTTAAAATTCCACATAAATTAAACATATGTCTTGAAAGTTTGCACATTAGCAAATAATTTTAAATATAAACTCTGACTATGAAATTTGGCAAAATTATTTACAAAGGCTACCTCCTGTACAAATCAACTTTATCTTAAACGTTAAGTTTCTTAAAAAATCATGAAAACTAAAGAAATATCTTGAAATTTTGCAAATTAGCTTTGATATTTAATATTAACTTTCACTATTTTCCATACAAAGTGATATCATCTGCAATAATAATCAACAGTTGCTCTCTCTCTGTCAGAATTTTTGACATGACTGGGGAAATTTATAGAGTGCTGAAAGATTCTCTACCACCTGGCGTCTTACACCATAATGTGAAGTTGCTCTATTTGTTTCAGAGTTTTTTAACAAGTCTGGAAAAATTAATGGAGTGGTGAAAAATTCTCTACCACCTGGTTTCTTTCAACACTTGCACGCCCTATAAATTCCTCCGGAACAATCATCAAATGTAACTGTGTGATAATGGACGGCCGTGGCATACTGGTTGAGGCACGTGGCTTGTCCCATCTCATCTGACACAGAATGTTTTTTCAATTGAATTCATTTTTCTGTTCAGCCGTCACCTCTCTGCAGACAATGGCAAAGCTCAGAGAGTAAAAATTGCCATGAATAGTTTCTTGAGAACATAAACCGTTCGGAGTTGGCATAAGGCTTGTAGGTCCAGTTCTCCATAATTTTTTACAACGCGCACAAACAATTGCGTTTGCAAAAACACAAACAAAAAGAAGCTCGGACAAAGTTCTTTAAAGAGCTGAAATCACTATTTGGCTGTTTCTTTTTCGATAATTTGATAATTAAGTGGTATATACTTCAACTACAGCGTCGGGCCAAGGTGTTATTGGAATCTTGTTCGAATGCTTTAAAGCTTTAAAGGGAGCTATCTATACATAGTGCACAGCATCTTATGAGTTTGTTATTGTTTTCAATAGTCTATGCACTTTTATATTATATATTTATTTTTAAAAATTTTCAAAAAACACAAATTTCATTCATGAAATTGAATTTGTTTTGCTCAGAGGCTTTGATTAAAATTTACCATCAGCTGTTTTTGACAGATGTGATGTTTCTTATAACCACCTTGTTTCTTAGACCATGTTTCACATAAAAAATAAATTTTCTTTGTGACCATAACCTCTCTAGTAAGAGTAAATAATGCCTTGTAATGCCAGCAAAATTCTTTCTAGAGCTGATCTAGAAGTTTAGTCTAGTTTTTATCTAGTTTTCAATAAAATTTTTAATAAAAATTTGATATGTGTTTTTAGGGACATTGTCTCCAGAAGAAATTTCATTGGGCTATGTTAAAGTGGCGGTTAAATGATCCTTGGTCACGTCAGCTTTTATGCCTGTTCTCCGATGTTAGATCAAAGCATGTTATGCTGACCGTCATTTGATTCGCGAACACTAGAATACATTTTCCTACTTTTATCCTAAAAAAGCATCATATTTGACCATGCATGGTTGAGTGTTCCTATTAAGCTCAATAAAACAAATCTTGTATAGTACATTGAAAGAGAAAATTAAAAGTAAAAAAAAATTTACTTAAGAAAACAACATGTTCCTTGAAACGATGTTAGTTTAAAATAAAATAGGTAATGAATTCATAAGTTGAATTACCATTATAATAAAACATAAGAGAAACATTTTAAGGAAGTAGAGCATTTATCCATTGAAAAAAAAAACCAGACAAATAGTTAGCTAAAACCATTTAAGAAAATTGAATCAAGTCAAAAAAGGGGACAGAAAAATGGAGAAGTAGTAGAAAGTTTTTTGCAACCAATCTATTGCTCTCAAAAAGAGAATGTCGCGATTTTGATTCACTGATATTTAAAACGTTCACCAAGTTTGCTATTTAAGAAATATTGCCAGATGTAATGTTTCCTCTTTGTAAAATTTCCAAAAATTTCAAAAACATAAGAAATTCAATTCTGGCAACTTCGCTCAAAAACGTTACACAAAAATAATTAAAATAAATTTATTTAAGTCATAGAGCATGAAACAAATTCTTCTTACTCTCACATTGTGTGGGGAAAGAGATAGAGAGCAAAAACTCCATATAAAAAAACTAACTCAACATGCGTAAGGTGGTCAGTGAATCCACCTTAATAGTAATAAATATGTTTCAAATAGTTGGGTTATATAAATATAGTTGGGCCAAATACCGTTTTCCTTCTTCAATAAATGTATTTGAAATAAATGTCGTTAATGGGTTAAAAATAGTTCCTAGGAACAGAAGTGTTTTGAATCACATTAGCACATTTATCTGTTTCACGTCATGAGCTTTTAATATAGACGAATATATAGATGAATTTTTGCCCAAAGCTGTTACATAGCAAGGCAGAAACAAAAGACTTAAGACACGAACGTGCTCATGTTTGTTTTGCTTACAAGGAAAGGTTCCTAGGTGTCACTCACCGATTTGAATGATTTTCTGATACATCACAGAGGACAAAATCTAAAGTTGACATATTTTTTTATACGTACTCAATGAACGATAGTTTATGGTTTTAGAATGACGTTTTTAGAATTTTTCATAGAAACATGTACAAATTAGGTATTAAACGAAATTTTTAGATTTTCATCTTAAAATTTTTTCATATAAAAATTCACTTATTTTCTTAAAAATAAAATTTTTATTGTAGATGATGTCTATCATATGGGTGTCAAAAATTTGTTTTTGCCTTGAATAGGCTTGTCTGAAGGAATTAGAAAAAAACCATCACAATTTCAAAGGTCTAATTTCGACGCGAATATCTCCGCAGTTTTCTATTATATTTCACTCATTATTTTTTGTCTAAAGTTCAATAAAACAATTTGAAAAAAATACTGTGAGCTGAGGTTTTATATTTTTAATCTTTTTTCTAGAAGAGTTAAATTATTAAATGTTTTTCAAAAACTGGTGCAGAAGTTATTTTTTGTGAAAATAATTTAAATTCAAAATCGTATTTTTAGCTCCCTTTTATATATCGTTACATTGATAAGCGAAAGTTGTTTTAGTTGAACACAAAAATTAATTAGTTGTTTCCTATAAAAATTCATTTAATGCATGCAACAATTATTTCAATTCCTCTCCCCAATCAAAATATATAACTCAAAATATTTATTCTACATTATATCTATACTAGTATTAAAGCCCGTCCTACGACGGGTTGGACTCAAATTGTAATTATTTTGTTGCTGTTATTACAGTGCTTTCACAACATACTGTTCTGAAAAATGTTTAGCCTGAAAGTATGCATATGCATAAAAGGTAATCCTGTCACTGATAAGTATCAAATAAATTTTGTGTGCATATTTTCAGGCTGAACATTTTGAACAGGACAGTGCATGTTGGGACGAAACTGTAATAATCGCAAAAAATTATTACAGTTTGAGCGATATTAGGTGCTGAGCATTGTGATTGCCTTTTACATATTAAGATTATATATATCGTATATTATTACAGAAACAGCTAATTAATTCTAATAAAAAAAAACATTCGATATTTTGAAACTTTTTTACAAAAAGATTAAAAATATAAATGCTCAGCTTACGGTACTGTTGAAATCATTTTTATCAAGTAGTTTCCTTAGACTTTTCTCAAAAAAAAAAAAAAAAATTAATGAAATATATAAAAACAGTAGAAGATATTTGAAATATATAAAATCAGTAGAGATATCGAAAGTCAAATCTTTGAAATTCTGATGGTTTTTTTTTTATTCTTTCAAACATACAAGTAAAAAGCACACAGTTTGTATGAAAGCCCCATAATATATAAACTTTTCAAATCATATATATACACAAATGGAAATTTCGAGAAATTTTTTATGGCTGTATTGTAGCCACTTTATCTATAACAAAAATTATATTTTAAGGAAAATAAGTGAATTCTTTTATAAAAATATTTAAATATAAAAAAGTAAAATTTAAAAAAATAAAAAAGGGTAACTAAATCCAAAAGTGAAACTTGAAAAATTGTTGGTATGGGCTTTTTATGATACTGACAAAATAATGTTAAAAATTACAGCACCAAAATTATAATGAAATTCATTTCTACAAATTGGATGCCATCCATATGTGACCTTAAAATACATTTCAGAAAAAATTAAATTTTAGCTGATTTTGAATAACCATTTTGAAATTCTAAACTATCGATTCAGCACGCATAATAAATGCGTCATCCTTAGATTTTTATCCTCTACCACATTTCCGAAAAATAATTCAAATCGTCGAGTGACAACCTTTCCTTGTTAGTTCGTAATTGTATTCAAAGTCAGAGGTAACAATAAGTCAAAGATCATAAAAAAGGTAAAGCAATAACAACTACAACAGCAACAGCAAAAGCATTAACAACAACAATAAACGTAAAATTAACGACAACAAGCATTAAAAAAAAACACGCATTACTAAATTAGCCTTTTGTTTCATTTGCTTAAAAAAATTTTTATTATTTTAATTCAACCATCTGATAGAATATTCGAACAACTAAAGATGATGTCATTTCTGCTTGATTGCTTTTGATTTTATTTGCATTTTTGACTTCCTGTCTAATGTGGTTGCAAATTTAAGTTCATGAACTTCAACTGTAGGAAAATTAAAAATATTTACAGAGCTGTCAAAATTTTGAATATGTAACATAAAAGAATCGTGTTGTTCTGCACACAGATGTTGTTGCTGTCAGTATTGTACAAAAGGTCTTTGAACCGAAACTTTTCAAAGAAGCGCTTAAAAGACAGACCCTTCTTCTTACAACTTAGTTTATCTTATTCAGGTTGATCGTTTATCTACTTGTTTTTGTTGTTGTAGTGCTTATTGCGTACTTCAAACTATTACACATGTTTGCCAAAATATACATTACTTTGACGTAGTTATTGTGTTGTAGTTGAGCGTCGGAAATTGTGCGTTTTTTTTTATGTTTCTGACAAGGAAGTTTGGCAATTTTTATCCACTTTAAAGAAATGCTTTCAGCTAATAAATGAATGAATGAATAAACGAACGTAAACTAACGGCTGTTTAACAGTCTTTTTGGTGGTTGTTATTGTAGAGGTAAAAGTTCACATTGAACAGCAAGGTAGCGGAAGTGTTTTAGTGTGGCAACAGATGAGCCGTAAAAAAAATTCTACTGCCAATTTTTTATCTTCAATTAATAAGCAGCTAGTTAAAGAAAAGTTAGTAAGAAATGTGAGAAATTTTTATTTCAGGCTTTATAAAATTCTTTTTGCGTTCGTACACAGCCAGTTCGACAAATATTTACAAATGCCATTTGGGACTGTTTTTGAACTTCACCTGCTGGCGAAGAAAACATGTTAGCTGCAGCCAGTTTTTACTTATATTCGAAATATACAACAAAAATGTCCTAAGAACTCTTGCCGCACTCAAAAAGTTAACGCCTTGTTTGCGCTGCACTTTGGGATGTGTGTAGAAAGCGGTGTCATGTTTCTTTTTTTTTCTTGCAATACTTTGCTCAACAGATCGATGAAATTTGGTGGTTTTTTTATATTGGTCCTCTGCATGTGTTGTCCATTGGACAGGTGTGTGTATTTGTTTCAAGCAGTCTGTACTTGGTTTGAAGACATTATTTGAATTTTTGGCAATTGGTTAAAAGTGAAAATGTGTTAAATTTTTTCTTTGACGTCTTTACTGCCTAAGGAGCTCACATTATATTAGCCTCAAATTAGTTGCAAATCATTGGCAACAATTTTTATTGCAGACATTTTCAGCTGATCGTGCAACATGATCAGCAATAATTTGACTGTGGAATGCATGGAGTTGGATACCAGTTAAAGGTGCTTTAAATAACTTCTTTGTGTTTGTGTAACATCCAGAATTGCAACTCTTTGGAAAGGTATCGATTTTAATTGAAAGATATGCATTAGCTATACACACAAAAAAGAAAACAAAAAAAAAAAAAAAAAAACACAAACATGTGCATATAGCAAGCTTGTAGCTATATAGTTATGTGTCAATTTAAGCTAATACCTAGCTGAGGTAGGGTTTGAAATTATTTTGCCCTGAAGTGTTTATTTAATTGTTCAACGGAAGTCGTTAAGAAATTGAATGGCCAGCTAAAATAAGCCAGCTGTGTTGCGGACACAGAAGTTTGATGAACCAAAAACAAAGCAAAGCATGACTTCAGACTAATGTTGTTAAATAAGATATTTAATAGAAAAAGCATTAATCAGCCACAAATAACTAATGTTAGTCATAAATAAATATATTTATTTTATAAGCAAATTTGTGTAACAAAACTGCAATCAAGAATTTTTAAACTGCATCAAAACGCTATAAATATTAGAAAAATGGATTCAAAGCGCTTTCGTAAATATTTGTGAAGATAACTCCGAAATTAGATTTTTCAGAAATTTGGAAATTGTGCTGTGATGTGCTCACAATGTGCTACAATATACTGCAGAGAATTTTGAAAAAATCACATAGTTTTGTGCTTTGAATTTTTTCCAAAATTCAAAAATTGTGTTGGGATGTGCTCGAATTGTGCTATCAGATGCCGCAGATAGTTTGCAAAAATTAACACTTTTGCTTCACTTTGAATTTTATTCCAAAATTTAGAAATTGTGCTGTAATGTGCTTACGCTGTGTTTACAATGTGCCGTAGAGAGATTTTAGTTTTGATTTAAGAGCATAAATACACACTAGCTCCGTCTTGAAAACAATCTCTGTGTGGTAACTTTGTAACGTTTGCTTAGGGTATGTTATAAATATTTGTTATGTTATATTGTTAATGTTATAAATGTTGGCTTTGCGTTTTTAAAAAATAACTCTTTTTTTTTTAAATTTATCACAAGATTATAATCGCTTGACGGAGTGTCCAAACTTACACTTATATTATTCGAAAAAGAGCTCATTAAGTTGTAGGGCTACTACAATCAAACGGCAGTTAGTAGAGGAGTACTTGGCAGTAGTAAGTTTCGTTATACAAGAGAGTCTGAAATACGATTCTGTCTAAGGTCGGTTACTGTTGTTGTGAAGTGAGTAAAATCAATATATGACTGTCTTATAGCCGGTTTAATCAAAGTCGGTTTTCTACCACCATGATAATCAACTATCTGTAAGAACTATATGCGAATTATAAATCTTCCTGTGTTGCTAAATGCAAATTATCTACTAAAACTGCGAACGACTAAGCCATTAGGTTTCTTTCAAGTATGGACGATCACTTAGTGTGGTAGAGTTAACAAAACAAAAATTTCGAGAATTAAGATTTGACAAATACCATTGTAGTAAGTAAAGCTCTTAGTGCGCTTGTATATATATATATGAATCCCCCTTATAAGAAATAATTACCTATAACCTTGCATTTATTTGATTTCGAGCTTGTTGCTTAAATAATTAAATTTTATGATTCTTATATTATAGATACTTTGCTTATATAAAACTTTGAATTTAATTATGTAACCCAACCTTAGCCAACAAAAGATTTAAGCGACAAACTTGTTACAAGTTTTTCATTGTATATTTACTGCTCTTTCTTCTGCTTTGTAGTTTTCTTGGTGATGGTGCAAAAGAAAAACATTTAAATTAAGCCAAAAGCAACGCTTGCTTACCAGCTAGCTGCTTATACAATTTTCACACCCAACGTAATAATTTTGCCAGCTTTGCTGATGTCAGTCTGCACACTTGTGTGTGCGAAAATTGCTGCTTCAAGGTTCTTAACACTGACTAGTTTGTCTATTATTTCCTTGACTTTGGCTTTTTTCTTTCAGTTTCCTCTTCCACTGTGGTTCTGTTGATTTTCTAGGTGCTCTTTATATATATATAAAAGCGAACTACAGCATTAACAAACCGAGGAAAAAGCAGTAATTTAAAATAAAAAAGTTAAAGAAAGAAGGGGAAGAAGCAAAACAAGAGACCAAACTTAAATCAAGTTAAGTTAAGTGAAGTTAAGGCGTCTTCGGCAGAGCGTGGCGCATTAAAATGGCTTGTTTGTATACAGCAACAACAACAACAACGATAAAAGGGGGTTTCAGTGGAGGCATAACTTGCAGCCGCTGTTGCTGCTGATTGTAATGATGATGATGATGATGATGATGGTATTGATGATGCTGCTGCTGTCGTTGTTGTTGTTGCTGTTGTTACTGCTGCTTTTAAGAATCTCCCTTTTAGCTGAGCTCGCTCAAGTGTGGCACAGACAAGAATTTTTTCTGTTTTCTTGTATCTTTCATTTTGTTGAAACTATTTTTCTAGGCTCATATAATGGTTATATTTAATGTTATAAAAACAACAATAAAGCAGCAAAAAAAAAATTATTATTTATAAGATATATATATTATATACCTATATATAGTTTTGCTTTGGGAAAAAAATAATTTCTTATATAAGCAGTGTTCTATTCGCATGACTGTCTGCATGTTTTGCGTACATTATTTTACCAGCTCTGCTAGAAAATGTTGAAGATGTAGCAGATTACTGTGCTATAATTTAGCTTAATTCGTAAATTTAATGTTAATGTTTAAAAAAAGAAAATAAATTTAAAAAAAAATATTCGCAAAACTTCTGTTTCTTATTTTTTCCTGAATCTTCCATACATTTACAAGTTTGAGCTCACAAAAAATCATTATATAAGGAACATAATAAGCTTACTTATGTATTAAGAAATAAATCAATTAAAGAATAATTAAAAGTCAATTACTGTAAAACTTACACATCTAAAAATAAAAATGAAATGTAATATTAAAAAATAAAATCAATATTCAAAATTTAACACTTAAAGTCAAAAAGTTTAAAATTTTTTTAAAAATAAAAAGTGTATGACTTTAATTAAATAATAATTAATTCGGGTCTACTTATAAAAATTTATAAATAAATGCTTATAAATAATAATTAATTTAATAATAACTTATAATAATTAATGCATTCAATAAATTAAAATAAACAAATAAATTAAAAAAATTAACAAAAAACTCAAGCTTAATAATTAAGCATTCAAAATAATATATAAGCAATTTAAATTAAAAATTAAAATATAATATTAAAAGTCAAAAATTAAAGATTAAAAATAAAAATTTTAAACTAACAACTAAATATTAAAAAGCAGTTAAACATTTTAAATTAGAAATTGACAGTTAAGAATTAAAAGTTATATATTTTATATTGCAAATAAAAAATTTTCAAATTCATATGATTCATATAAAAAAATGTAAGATTAGTAATAAAAAATAACATTAAAAATTACAAAAAAAAAAACTAAAATTTAAATACTAAGAATACAAAATTTAAAATTAAAAATAAAAATATCAAACTCAAATTAAATATATATAATATTCTAATCATGTGGCAATATCAAAATATGAAAATTTAAAAATATCAATAAATATCAATAAATATCAATAAATATCAATAAAGGAACAAAAATATATGAAAAAATACAAATAGAAAGACATTAAATTATAAAAATAAGAAATATAAGTATATATATATATTATAAGTCAATATAAAAATTTAATAATCTTTAAAATAGAAATGTATAAAAAATATATAAAAAATTTCTTTAAATAATTTTTTGAAAATTTAAAATTTTTTCGTTGTATTTTTCAAAAAGAAAGTTAATTTTAATTCAAGTTTGAAGCTTAGAAAAATTAGCGAAATAAGAGGCATAAAAATTTCGGGTTCATTTCTTAAGTCTTTTGATAGCACCGCATTGTCAAGTTCGTTACTTAAGTATTTTTCCCATTTTATGCCTATAATCAGCCTTTAACTTGTTGCGCATACAGCAATGAAAAGTTTTCCTTTTATTCCATTTTTTCTTTTTTTGCAGAAGAAACTCATTAAAAATAATAGCTTTATTTTATTAGCGCGCATTTCGTTCACATCAGCAGCTTCAAATCTCATTAAATCTCTTCCAAGATGCTTCTTCATGCATTTTATTCCCATATTATTTGTTTCCCTTAATAACTGCTATAACTTCATTAATATTTCTAATTTATCGCTCAGTGCTTTAATGCTATTCTTTTGTTTTTGTTTTTGAGAAAATTAACATATGTTTCTAGTTAAGCACTTTTTAAGCACCCTGTCGTTAGCTGCATAATTTAAGACAAATATTTTGAGCAAACTACATTTAAATTGCCTGCTTCGTTGCATTTAAAAGCATATTGCTCATTCATAAAATGGGCTTGAATTAGGCTTGAGCTAAGCTTCAATAAGTTAATTTAACTAATAAACAGCTAAAAGTCTGATTTGCCTAACTATCTCACGATATTAGGCTGCATTAGAAATTCCCTTTCAATTTTTTGATAATTAAGATTTCATTTAATTAATTGTTCTGATGTTTGTTTTCCATTTATTTTTTTTTCTACCGTGCTTTAAATGGAAATTAATTTGCTCAACAAAACACGGAAAGGTTAAAACTGCTGCTTCTTCTGCTCGTCCAAAACTAATAAGCATTTTAAAAGAAAGTGACAAGCAGTAGTGGCAGAAAATAAAACTAGTTAGCTTTGGGGGCGGACTTAAAGAATATGCCAGAAATCTCTGATTTAATAAAAAAAACAAGACTTAAAACTAAAATATTCGTTTTATTCACGGTCAAGTTAATGCAGTGTTTATTCAGAAAGCTGTAGAAATGTTATAAATTTTAGCAAAATTTTGTATTTATTTATAACAGACACAACTAATAAAGAAAAAGAAAAAGATTAGTGTGCGAAATATGTTTAGAAAATAAAGAACTATGAACAAATGACGCCATATATTCAGATAAGTTTAGTTTAAAATATATAAAATAATTTAAGAACTAAAGGGGGAAAAAATGCTACATGCTATCAATGCATACCCACTGAACCATAAGCTAAGGTTTTGAGTAAGGTGAGAATTTTGCGAACGTTTTTGGTTAGAATTTTTTTTTTTTAATATTTTCTTTTTTATTTTGTCGCTTAAAAGAGCTTGTTATAAAAGATTAAATTCGTGAAAGCTTTTCCCATAAAGTAAAATTGTGCATATTTTACGAAATTCATTAAAAACTTATTTTGAGTCGAAAATGAATCATTTTTGTAGCATTTCAGTAGGTAAGACTTCCTTGCAAATGAACCATTTTTTGTTCATAAATGAGTTCGGAAATGAATCATTTATGTTTCTTTTTTGCATTCTGAAATGAGTTCAAAAAAGAATCATTTTTTTATCATATCAGTAGGAAACAATTTCTCATAAGCGAACCATTTTTTGTTTATAAATGAGTTCACAAATGAATCATAAATGTTACTCTTTATATTCTAAAATCAGGTAAATAAAGGGACTTAAAATGAAAATGTTGACCTTCGTACAAACGTCATATGAACTTTTTTACCAGTGCGAGATGGATGTACTGATACACGTATAAAAATTTTCAACGTTTCTATCAAAAATTAAAATCAAGCCCAAATAGAATGAAAACCCCGAAAACATTCCAAGCAAAAAAGTAATCAAATAAATTCCCCAATTAATAACTGAACTATTTTGATATTTCATATATAGTTTGGAAGTTTGTCAAATTGGAAAACAATCACGCCTTTTCCCCTTTGAAGCATCAATATCATGTAAAACACAATGCGTGAATTCCAGTCCAGGTATGTTAATCCTATTAACCCAATGATTAATATGATCTCTAATTTTAGTAATAATCATTTCTTCTTTAACAAAACATCGATATGTAATTATAAATAGTATTATGCAATAATAAAATTTATAATTCAAAAAGATTCTTTTTTTAACTCATTATTGAACAAAACAAGGTTTGTTTTTGAGAGGCAATTCAGTCCAAAGATTGATAAAAAAAGGGTTCAATTTCGTTTCGGTTTCTAGTGCCGAAAAAGAACTTTTGTATGGTTCATTTTTGAACTTATTGATTTAAATTCAATTCAATTCAATTCATCGGCGATTGATTCAAAAAGGGTTAATTTCCGAGTGCCGAAAAATAACTTTTATGGTTCTTTTTTTAACTCATTTGCGAACAAAATAAGGTTCGTTTTTGAGAGGCATTTTAGTCCGACGAATGATATAAAAAGGGTTCTTTTATGAGTGCCGAAAATGAACGTTTCTACCAGAAAAGGTTCATAAATGAATTCAAAAACGGTAGTTTTGGTTCACTGGGCACTCATCTAAGTTGTACGCTGCAATGGGCGTTATTGTTAAATATTTCTTTAAAAGTTTTTTATAAAATTAATGCTTATAAGCTTTATATTCTTTGTTAATATTTATTATTAGCCATGTGTATTATTAGCATTTGACATTTCTTGACAAAGTGGCAACGCTTTTAGTTGTAGTGCAATTATTTATTGCGCATTCAAAGCTTTTTGCACATTAAACACGCCTACATAAAGTGTTGACTCTGTCTTTTTTTTTTGCTCTCGCACATAATTGTTATTATTATTTGTTGTTATTGCTACTACTCGCTTTATATTTTATATCAGTGTGCTTTATATATGTTTACTTTTTGAATTAATGACTTACAATGACAACATTATTAAATTTACTGTACAATATGTGTGTGTGTGTGTGTGTGTGTGTGTCTGTGTGTGGAATATAATAATGTATAGCAAAAACTATTAGTTTTAAATGGATTATTTTGCCTATGTTTCTAAAGATTGTTAATTCAGATTTGAGTTTGCTTTTGCTGCAAATGACTAGACAGTAAAATGTTGAATAAGTTGGCAACAGTTAAAATATATGAGTTATAGAGAAAAAAAAGCAGAAGTTGAAAAAAATAACGTTAAAAAAAGTTGGACATTCTAATTTTTGATCACTATTTAGAGCAGCATATGAATAAAAATAAAATTTTTATAAAAAATACAAAGTACTAAATTCACAGAGCGTTATTGGTTCATAAAAATGTTTTAAATAAAAAAACATTTTCCAAAATAAAACATCGGCGGAAAGATTGAAAAAAGATAAGTTCAAATAATATCTAATATCAAATAAAACTAAAAAAAAATCTATTCTCACACTGAATTTAATCTAAATTTTGCACTACAGTCAATATGGTTAGTTATTCTGGAATTCAAGCCAAACAAAATCAAACCTGACACTAGCGAAGACAAATAGGAAAAGAAATTAATAAAAAGCGCCAAAAGCATTTATAAAATTAAGAATAATGAAAAAAACATTTATAAGAAACACTGCTTGTGAGCGTTAGAGTTCAAATTTTAACCGCAAATTATATATAATAAAATGCTTCAGAAAACCTATCAAATAAAACAGAAAAAAAATTAAAACTTTGCTATTTGCTACACTCGACTTAAGTACTCAATCAAATGATTCAGTTCTTTAAAATGCAAGTTAGTTCAAGTTAGTTAGTAATAAATTTTCAAATATTTGAACATATTTTTTACATGAATATAACAAAATCTTAGCTGAACATATGGCTCGACGGGCTTGAAATGAGATGCTGTGCTTGATAACTGTTGTTGCAGTGGTTGATACTATTTGCAACTAAAGGCAACGGAGATGTCAGAATCGCTAGTGAAGCTGTTGACGTTAAATTGTCGTTAGCGGATTTTCGTTGCTGTAACTTCCAAGTGGGGCAAAGTTCGACATTTTTTTAGTGAATTTCTTGAATACATTTGATATCAATTCACTTATTGTTTGGATGAATTCTCGTTGCATCTACTAAGAGTCCCCGCTCTTAATAATTATTGCTAATACATCAATGTTTAGTCATGCCTGCTAAATTAATAGTCCTCTTGACAGGATCATCAACATGGTTGATGCAATTGTTGCACTTTTAATATTTTTATAAATTTTGTTTATTTCAACATTTACATTTATATTTGTGAGAAACATTTTTTTGTTACAATTTTTTATTTGAATATATTTTTTTTAATATAAATCTTTGTGTAAAGTGGTGGTATTAAGTCACCGCACATATATCAGTTTCGTTAATAAATTAAGTAAAATTGCTATAAGGAAAACTTTATTAAAACTCAGATAAATTTAAGTGGCTTGCTTATAGCTTTCAAAAAGTTTTAAATTTTAATTAATTTTGTTTATGTTCAAAGATATAAAATTTATATTTTAAAATTTTGCTTATATATATATATATGTGTTGAGTTTTCAGAAGTAAAGGAAATTTTTCTCATGTTTGCATAAATTTTTGTGGCCATTACTTTTATTTAAGCAAACCACCAAAAACTGATGGTTTCTATGATTAATCGACTTTTTTGGTTAGACAATCGACTAAATTTAGTAAAATTTCCCACTGATCTTTTTCTATTCTAGTTCTATGTATGTACATATTCTATGTGTTTATATATGTATAATAAATCGGGGATTGGCCGAGGCGGACAATATTCTATGTGTTTAATAACACATCTAAAAATCTGACCAAACTATGGAATTGTTCTTTTTAAATTATGACAACAAGTCTAAAAAATGTGTTTTTGAGAATATCTCGTTTAAAGTTTTTCTTTTGCACTGTGCTGCTGCACGTTGTCTCACTTGATTTTTATGATATTTTCTAGTAAGATAAGCTAACAAAATTTTGTTAATTTTTGAAAAATCTAACCAGAAGTACCTCTTTGGGCAGTGGTTAATATTGTTAAAGCATAAGCAAAGTTTTAGTATAAAGCATTTTTATTGGCACAAATAATAAAGGAAACCGGAATAAGTTAAATTTTAAGAAAAAACGGTTTATAAGAAATAATGCAAACATTTTTAGAAAAATTTAAATAAAGCATTATCTATAAAAAAATTAATTTGTGCTTCAGAAGATAAAGCAAAAAAAAAAAAAACACAAAAAATATAAATAAGAAACAATATGAGGAAAATCCTTATGAATTTCAAGATAGAAAATAGCTCGAAAAAAGCATTTCTAAAAATTTATTGCAAAGTGTTATTGTTTGTTTCTTAACCCCTTATAGCCGCTTGTGACATTTCTGTAACAAATTAAAAAATATCCTACAAAAAAGTCCGTATTGATTCCCTTTCAACTCATTGCTGAATCACTCCTACATACCGCACTAACGAAATAATACACCATCGTACCCAGAGATGGCGCTGCTAGCATGTTATTGAACGTTTTTTTTTAAAGTTTGAATACCAGGACAAGTCGGTGAACGGAAAAAATTGGAAATTCGTGAAAATATCGTTAGTTGTCCTAAATTGACACGGTTTTCTGTTACACTACTGGGGAAGTACCTAAAATACATATTAGATTTCCACACACAACAAAAAAAAAAAATATAATGTGAGCTCAATGTCAGTTAACTGCCACACTTTATTCTTTAATAAATAGATTTTGTAAAAAATAGATACATAATAAAAATATTGATTTTCTAAAAAATACGTGTTTTATTAAACATAAAAACAAGTTTATAAATGTTATTTATTTTAAAATTTATGCTCATGTGTTATAAGGGGCTAAGTGTTTGTATCAAGTATTTCAATTGTTATGGATTAATTGTACAAAAAGGACTTAAAAACGTAAAGCCTGTTAGGATAATATTTAAATTATATTAGTTATTTACTTTGCTTTTATTTTTATTTTTTATAACGTTGAAGCATTAATTTAATTTTTTTTTTTTAATATTAGTTTTATATAGCAAAACTTAAAAAATATATCTTACATAACAAAAGTTTTCGAAATTATAGCTAAGCTGCACAAAGCTTTTAAAGATATTGATTCTCAAGCTTTTACTTAATCATACAAAGGTTCCATTAAGTTTGTTTTTTAAGTCTTTTGTATACATACATTGTTGGCTGTTAGGAAAATAGAATTGTTAGGAATTAAAATACAGTCAGACTTCCACAACTCGAATCTTAAAAGAAAGTTTGGTTTAGAAAAACTTCAAGTTTAGAAATTCTTTGAAAGCGATAATTATGAAATTATGGAAATATTATGAAAATAAAAGGGTGTCCCAAAATATTTTCTGACATTTTCATTCGGGCATTTCTTTTTTGTACCAAGCACAGAGTACTTAATCTAAAAGAGGTGTCAACAGCAATTATGGGAAATTCAGCAACGCGTACAAATTCTGGAAATTTACTACAAAAATAGTACGAATTTTGCGAATACGGTTTGCAAAACCCTCACACTTCTCGGTCATTATAACGCACGAGTTATGGTGTGGGAGGTTTAAATTAAAACAACTTCTCTTCTTGAGTGTAAAATCTTATCTAACTTTATTAAAATCTTCTTTTCCGTCTACAACTTTCCATTTACGATTTCTTCGTGTAATACATAAATACAAGTAAATATATTTTTCCACAATGTAATGAATGTATGCTTATGACATACATTCCAAAGAAATGCTGAAATACATATATTTAAATACCATATGTATGTTTATGACATACATTCAAAAAAATGCAGTTCGATATTTAAGTGTCACCCAAATTTTAATAAGTGCAACAAAGTATTGAATAGCGGAAAAGAGATACTTGAAATAACTTAAATAACAAAAATAATTTATGTGACATACAAAAGAAATGTAGAATAACCTAAATAAACAAATCAACTGATTTATTGAAATACTTAAAAAATATGCAATTATCGCTAGTTGTGCGTTTTAGTTATTGTTGTTGTTGTAGCTTCGATGGTTCAAGTGGAACTCAGTGGGATAGGTTCTGCTGTATGCGTCGTACTTAATTGTTTGTTGTTGTAGCGTCGGTAGGCTATTGTAGCTCTTGTTGTTGTTGTTGTAGTCTCAATGGCTTAGGTGGTGCTAATGTTACCATCGTCGTTGGTGGTAACGTAACTCCTCCCCCCCCGGTGTGAAGCGACGGCCATAACCTTTGGTTTGTGGTTGGAGCGGGATGATCAAAAACAATGTTTCGTTTAAATCTTCTGGAACTATATAGGATGAATAACAAAATTATTGTTCCCATGAGTAGTATTCCTCCGATAGTTATATTGAGCTCTCGTTTTGTTTTAGATTTCAAGTTGTTTATAGCGATTCTATTCTCGATGTTGAAGTTGTTGATTTTGTGGAGGTTTAATTTTCCGACTGTGAAATTGGTGTGTATTGGTATGTGTGCAGTTGGAATTAGATGTATTTCGTCCCAGTAGATGTTTGGGTTACTCTGGTATGTTATGTTGTTTATCTCTACTTGACAGTTTTCGAAGTGTAGCAAAATATTTCCCGATACTGGATGTGGAGCGAAGTTGCAAGTCGAGTTAACTAATGTTGGTTGGGTGTTCAGCATTAATATGTAGTTGTGTTCTGGTTGTAAAATGTTCGATATTTGGCCAATGTCGTTGGTGACGCAATGAGCTGGTTTTCCTTCTTGTGGCAGAATAATCCGTCCTAGGCAGGTTGATTTTGTGATATTTTCTTGTTGTTTTGCTTCTTGACAATAGTAAATTCCTTCTACTTTCGGACAAATTTCAGACAAATACTGAATGCTCTCAGAGTTATATAATGCATAAGGTAATATTTCTATTTCTTTTGTTTTGTTAATGGGGAGTGGTATAATATGAATTAGGGAATAATTGTTATATGATAGGATAGGAATGCGGACATTAAATATTATATTTGTGTTGTTGTAATAAGCTTGTAATCCTAGTAATTCATAGATATTGTTGGTAGATTGTATATTTATTGATTGAGCTGAAAGTGTGTTATATATTTTATCCAATTCTTCATGATTAAGAAAAAATTTTGATATTATATTAAGTCTTGCTAGTACTATTGCTTCTGCAATGTTAGCTAAATGATTGTTTAATAAGTCAATGTTGTAATTAATTTGTGCGAGATGTTGAGTCTGAAGTAGAATTTCTTCATTAACTCGAATTCTGTTTGTGTTCTGATCTTGAATTTTGTTGACAAAATTTTCTATTTTTAGTTGCTGATTGTTTATATGATTAGTAATATTTTCAAACCTTTGTATCATAATAGAGTTTAATTTTATTTGGCTGTTAGTGTCTTGTCGAAGATTTGTTTGTTCGGATCTTAAGTCTTCAATTTGTTTGTTTAATATTTTTGCATCATTTGCGTCCATGTTGCCAGTGATAAACTTAACTACTGTGCCTAATCCATTAATTATTCCTCTACGGTTTCTTGAATGTGGACTGAGTGAATCTAATTTATTTTGGACTTCTTTTAATTTAAGTTTTGTTATTAACGTCATGTCTTTATCGTTATATAATTTTTCTAGTGTTGTAATTGAACTGCTTATTCTGTTGACGTTGTCCTTGTACAGATCTAAGTTAACAATGTGTATAAGGTTGTTGTAATTTCTTATTGTTCTCGCAGTGCCTTTTTGGATAGTTAGTAATGATTGTTGTTCGTTAAGTTCTTGAATTTCCATTTTCTGTCCAGATCCTGTCATAACCCTGTAAGTACACAACTATTACTAGCTTACTATCCTAATTTAATTTTTAAAGGTTTTTATTAGTTTTGTTAAATTGTTTTCTTTTTCTCTTCTTATTCTAGATTTGTGGATTTTTTGGTTTCTGTTAGATATAATTGTTACTCTATTGTTTTCCTTAACTTTAAGCTTTGAGAATCTTGGTGTCATTTTATTTCTGCGACACTCTTTTCTAAAAACCGTTTCGTTGATTTCGTTACTTTTTGGATCTTCCCTTACCTGATTTAATTTATCGATATTTTCATTTGTGATAATTTCTAGTCTACTTTTTATCTTTGGGTATAAAACTGCTTGAAATTCATTTAATTTTTTTAAATATTCATGTTCGTTATTGAAACATATTTCGTTATTGAATTTAAAAGTTCTTCCATGGAAAAGTTCAAAAGGTGTGTGTTTCGTGGATGAGTGAATGGCGTTGTTATATGTAATAAAAGTTTCCGCGAGAGTTTCGTCATGGTCTACGTCTTGTTTGTTTTCTTTCTTTGTTGCAATTATAATTCTGTAGATTTCTGTCATTGTCGAATGTAACCGTTCAACTGGAGAGTTACTGGAAGTTTGTTGAAAAGAAGTGAAATGCAGTTCTATTTTGAATTGTTTGCAGAAATCTTTGAAAATATTTGCTGTAAATTCAGAACCTTGATCGCAAACTATTTTCTTGGGTATGCCATAGGTGCTGAAAAATTGTCTTGTTGCTTTTACTATTGAAATACTATTCCTATTAGGGAGTGTATACCCTGAAGCAAATTTTGAGAATTTGTCGATCATAGTAAGAACATATTGGTGATTTATACTATAAATGTCTATGTGCAGGATATCTAGAGGTTTTTCGGGAATTTCTGGCTTACTATATTTGATTTTTTGAGGTTGTCTGTCGTATTTCTGTTCTTGGCATATATTACAATTGTTTATGGTTTGTGTTATTTTCGATTTCATATAGGGGAAGTAGTATTCTCTTTTCAGATGTGCTAAAGTTTCATTAATACCTCTATGGTTACTGCTTTCGTGATAAATGCTAATTATTTTATCTTGTTCGTCGTTTTCGGTTATGTCTATTAGAATTTCTTTGCATCTTATAAGTCTGAAGGTTCTATTTGCTGAGAAATATTTGGAGTAAACGGATTGTACTAAGGAAAAGGTTAAGTCGTCTGTGTAGACTGCTGTTAGCTTATTGGGTGCGAAATATTTTTTAAATATGTCTATTAGTTTTTCTTCTGTAAAGTCTGGTGTCCTTATACTTTTCCTCTGTTTATTTTTGAAAGGGACTTCTACTGTTAAGAATGGTTTTTGGCATGATTTGTCTAGAATAATTTGAAGATTGAATTCGTTTAAAGGTTTTTCTGAGATTGGTATTCCGTCGTTAAGGTTTTCTTGTGCTGAGTGTACTGTTGAACCTGAAGTACCTTGAATAGAAGTAGTGGCATCGTTGATATTTATTTCGAGTTGTTTTGTATCTGGATTATCAATTTTTATCCGACTCAAGGCATCTGCGTTTGAGTTTAGTGTCCCTTTTTTGTAAACTATCTCGTAATCGAACTCTTCTAATTTAAGTTTCCACCTAATTAACTTTGAATTTGGTTCTTTTAAGTTCATAATCCAAGTTAATGGTCTATGATCCGTAACAATTCTAAATTTTTGTCCAAACAAGTATGGTCTGAAGTATTTTGTGGCCCATACTATGGCCAGTAATTCTTTTTCGATTGTCGAGTAGTTTATTTCCGTGTCCGTTAGTGTCCTGCTAGCGTAGCATATAGGTTTGTCGCTTCCTAAGTGCCCCTGCGATAAGACGGCTCCTAGTGCAAAGTTGCTAGCGTCTGTCGTTAATGTGAATGTCTTCGAAAAGTCAGGATATTGGAGTATAGGGTCATTTACGAGAAGGTTTTTACAAGTTTCAAAGGTTTTTACATATTTTTCGTTAGCGACGATGGTTCTACCTTTTTTTAGGCATTCTGTTAGTGGTTTTACTACCCTTGCAAAATCTTTAATGAATTTACGGTAGTAACCTAGTAGTCCTAAAAACGATTTTATTTCTTTTTGTGTGCGTGGTAAAGGAAACTTTTTTATTGCTGAAATCTTGTCCGGGTTCGGTTTTACTCCGTCTGTTGTAACGATATGACCTAAAAACGCAATTTCTTTATGTAGAAATTCCGACTTATTAAGTTGAACTTTTAGGTTGGATTCCCGGAGTCTGTCAAAAACTTTCTTTAGGTTTTCTAAATGTTCTTGGAGTGATGTCGAAAATACTATAATGTCATCTAGATAAACTAAACATATTTTCCCTTGTAGATCTCTGAGTACGTTATCCATAACTCTTTGGAAGGTTGAAGGAGCATTCTTTAGCCCGAATGGCATCCTTAGAAATTCGTAGTGGCCTTCTTCCACTGTAAAAGCTGTTTTCTGTATATCTCTAGGGTTCATTTCAATTTGGTGGAATCCGCTTGCCAAATCTAATGTCGAAAAATATAAACATTTGCCTAATTTGTCGAGAATTTCGGTGATGTTTGGAATGGGATAACGATCGGAAATGGTTTTTTCATTAAGTTTTCTAAAATCAATAACTAACCGCCATTTTTGTTTTCCATTTGCATCCAATTTTTTGGGTACTACCCACACCGGTGAACTCCAGGGTGAATAGCTAGGGCGTATGATCTTTTGTTCTAGTAAACTTGATATTTGATTTTTTACCTCTCCTTTGTGAATGTATGGGTACCTATACGATTTTGTGTAGATTGGTACGTCGTCCGTAGTATCAATTGTGTGTTTAATTGTGTTTGAAAAGCTCAGGTCTTGTCCCTCCTTAAAAAATACGTCATCGTACGTTTTGCAAAATTTAAAAAGTGATTTCTTTTCTTCTGTGTTAAGATGTGAGGATCGAATAAGTTCAGTTATATCACCTTCAATTCCTTGTCTGTTACATTCTATGCTAAGGTTATTTACTTCAACAAAATGTTCAGTATTGTAGTGTTCTACTTTAAGTGGTTGTTCTAGCAAAAGAGTTTTATGTGAATTACTGTTGTTAACAATTTCAACTACACTAAACCAGTTTTTAGTCTTGTAAATGCCTTCGGAGATGAATAGTTCTGGTTCGATTTGTATTGTTTTGATATATACGTCGCCGTCCTTTATGTCTGTAGGTATTTTAATAACTTGTTTAGAATTGGGTGGAATAAGGTATTTTCCTGAAGAAAAGTTTGGTTTGAATTTTAAATTAATAACAGAATTGTTCGTAATCAGTTTGTTTGTGCTTAAGTCAATCTTAGCTCCTAATTTTGTCAAAATGTCTAGTCCTATCAGTCCATCAAAGTATCCGTGGAATTTAAATAACAAAAATGTTAACTGTCCTGTCTCTTTGAATTCAATAAAGGTAGGCAATGTAGTTTGTTTGTTTATCTTATGTTTATTTAAAACAGTTGTTATTGTGACTGGTTCGCGAATTTCAGTGTCGGCATTATTTATAAATTCGGGATTTATAAATGAAGAAGACGCTCCAGTGTCAATTAGAAATTTTAAAGGTCGTCCGAAAGGTGAAGAAATGTTAATGTATGGAAGGGTGAAACCGTGTTTGTTTATATCTAAGTATCCGGTTGCTTGCTCGAGGCGCAATATTGAAAATTTTCGTCATCGTCACAGTCTTCGTTTGCGTCTTTATAAAATCCGTAGCCTTCGTACCGTTCATTCATATTTTGCTGACAGGTTGCATTCTTTTGCATTGTGGGTTGTCGTTTGTTCTCCTCTGTTGAGTTTATATTATGCATTTCTCTTGTATTAGGAAAGTTAGTCCTGTTTGTCCTCTGTGTAAAACGTGAGTTTCCAGAGCTAGTGTCCATAGGCTCTGGTGGAGGTTGTCTCTGTACGTGTTGGTTGTGGGCATTGAAATTTTGTGTGAAATTGCTGTTTTGGCTTTGGTGCTGACCAAAATGCCTGTTATTGGAAGTATATTGATTTGGAGTATTTGAAAAGAGATTTCTATTTTGGTTTTGGTGCTGCCCAAAATTCCTATTATATAACTGATTTTGATAGCTTGGTTGTGGTGTATTTCTAGGTTGATTTTGAGTATTGTACTGTGGTCGTGAAAAATTGTCGTGTCTTATAGACCTGTTTTGGTGGAAAGGAGGTTTAAAATTTGGCTTATAATTGGTATTAAAGGTAAATTTATTATAGTAAATATTTTGTTCTTTAATGCTATAATCTAATGCTATTGGGAGTGATTCTGGCCTCATAGCTCTTATAACCGACCCCAATGGTTCTCTTAAGCCCGTAAGGTAAGTATTAAGGCACATTTCTCCGTAAAGTGTTTTCTTTGCAGCTATAACGTTATTATTACATTCATGGATAAGAATATTGTTTATGAGTGTAGCTTGTATTTCGATGATACTGCTATAAAATTCTTCTACAGCTTGATTTCTTTGTTTTAACGAGTGTAAGTCTCGAATTAATGTTGTTTCTGTTCTTTTATCAGAATAGTGTAAAATTAAGTTATTTTTTATTTCCTCCCAATTCAGAGCCGTGCCATACATATTGAGTACTTCGTTGGCTGGGCCTTCAATTTTGTTGCGAATTGCTCTTAACAAAATTGTTGATTGGGGGGACCCATCTAATTGCAAAATATGCCGCAAGATCTCCTCTACGTTCGTAATGAACTCATGAAGCAATCTTGGATTGCCATCATAGCGAGGCAGATCCTTGATTACATCAGGAATCCTTAACGAGTTAAGAATATCAGATGCAGACGGACTCGCCATATCAACACTTAAACTTTGATTTGGTTTTTGAAAAATACTTGACACACTTTCACTCAATTTTATTTTATGAAAATCTACCACTTCTAGATTTTCAGGTATTGCGTCTAAGCTTATAGATCTTCTTGGTTTCGAATATGGAAAGAACTTTTTTATTTTCCTATGCATTTATAACAATGAAATAAAATTCAATATTTGACTTACATTAATCCTAATAGTATGAGTTGTTCTATTGCCATATTATCTTCTGTATAAGTAGGTTCTCTCTGCGATTCAGGACTGAAATCCTCCGGTTTGTGCTGCTCCAATGTACCCTTGGTGCTTGATGATCGATGATCCTTCGATGATCTCAATGTTATTTTCTTTTAAACTCGGGAAACCGCCGATTTTATTTCCTAACACTTAACACAAAACCGTTCGCAAGAACTTTCGACTGCGCCAGTTATGGTGTGGGAGGTTTAAATTAAAACAACTTCTCTTCTTGAGTGTAAAATCTTATCTAACTTTATTAAAATCTTCTTTTCCGTCTACAACTTTCCATTTACGATTTCTTCGTGTAATACATAAATACAAGTAAATATATTTTTCCACAATGTAATGAATGTATGCTTATGACATACATTCCAAAGAAATGCTGAAATACATATATTTAAATACCATATGTATGTTTATGACATACATTCAAAAAAATGCAGTTCGATATTTAAGTGTCACCCAAATTTTAATAAGTGCAACAAAGTATTGAATAGCGGAAAAGAGATACTTGAAATAACTTAAATAACAAAAATAATTTATGTGACATACAAAAGAAATGTAGAATAACCTAAATAAACAAATCAACTGATTTATTGAAATACTTAAAAAATATGCAATTATCGCTAGTTGTGCGTTTTAGTTATTGTTGTTGTTGTAGCTTCGATGGTTCAAGTGGAACTCAGTGGGATAGGTTCTGCTGTATGCGTCGTACTTAATTGTTTGTTGTTGTAGCGTCGGTAGGCTATTGTAGCTCTTGTTGTTGTTGTTGTAGTCTCAATGGCTTAGGTGGTGCTAATGTTACCATCGTCGTTGGTGGTAACGTAACTCACGCGCCGTCTCGCAACACTGTGATCAATTTAATCAATAAATTTTTGTTCACTGGCTCTGTTGTGGACACGAATAGGAGTGGTCATACCCATATTGTCCGTTTGGGCGAAAACATAGGCATGGCAGCTGTCAGAGTTGATGATGACCCAGAAACGTTGATTCGCCTTCGTGGTGAGGAATCGATATAGAATTATGCCAGAATTTTATAGATAAAATATGTTTTATCAATAACCTCCATGGCCTTACTTTATAATTCAATAAAAACTCATATATATTTCAACACAACGATTAAGTTTATTAAAAAATTAAAATCTCAGTAACTTTTGGCACAACCCTTTTGTTGGAATGTCAAAAAACGTCAAAAATATTTAATTAAACACATTTAAGTGCCATACTTTCTAATCAGCTTCGATCAAGGCGATATAAAACATTCATCTCTTTGACAAATTCGAATGAAACAATGCCTAGCTCTCATATAAAGTGACATCATTAAAACTTTAAAATCTCTTAAAAATCCACAAAAGTGAATTTACTGATTTGAAATTTTGATATAATCTAATGAAAAGCAGGCCTACCTCTCAAACAAAGTGGCTTTAGTGAAACGGTAATGTTTTTTAAAATTCCATAGAATAAATTTTATTACTTAAAATCGTTCACATATACTGCCATTTTTAATATGGGCTCTAAGTTTTTACATACAAGGAAAAGTCCCCAGGTGACATTCACCGATTTGAATGATTTTCAGATATATGATGAAGGCCAAAATCTAAGGTTAATGTATTTTTTTTAAACGTACTCAATCGGTGGTGAAGGGCTTCAAAATGGCGCTTTAAAATCAGCCGCAATTTCATTTTTTCGCCATAACTTCACTGTATATCTATCAAAGGAAAGGTATTTAAGAGTCACATATGATTAAATTTAGTCAATATCATAAGGAGGTTGTAGTTTTTATTACATTTAGTCAATATCATAAGGAGGTTGTACCACCAAATGTGTCATTTTCACTTAAGTTTGACTTAGGACAATTTGAACAGTTACTTTTTTTTTAAATTTTTAACTGCTTATCTTAAAATTTTTTTATTTAAAAATCACATATTTTCTTGCAAAAAAATGTTATTTTAGATAAAGTCCACAGTATGGGTGTCAAAAATTTTGTTTTTTCTCGACGTTTCTATATATGCAGATATTTGACTGGAGAAAACAAATCTTTATATAACAGGGCTTTCATACAAACTGTGTGCTTTTTACAAAGCTGTGTTGGTCTGAGAGAATGAAAAGAAACCAAAAGAATTTCAAAGGTTTAAATTTCGATGCAAATATCTCCGCTGTTTTTTATTATATTTTACTCAATTCTTTCTTGTATAAAAGTTCTATAAAATAACTTGATGTAAATGATTTCGGCAGTACCGTTGGCAGAGCATTTACATTTTTTTTTTCCAAAAAAATTTCGAATATCGATTATATTCTCAAAAATTGCCACAAAAGTATTTATTGTTGTAAAATAATTTAAATCAAAATTTAATTTTTGACTCTCTTTCATATGACATTACATTTATTAGAAAAAGTTGTTTCAGTTCAACACAAGAATTAATTAGCTGTTTCTCTTATATAAACAGTATTTAGACATTTTTATATTTTTTACAGTACAATCAAGCTTTAAAAATAATGTATTTTAAAAAAACATCGTGACAAACGTGAGTGACATCTGAGGACCTTTTCTTGTAAGAAAATGAAATGAATACTGCCCTTACCTTTCATATAAAGCGACGTTTCATATAAAGCGGAAAAACTTTCATAAATAACATGAAAATACATGTATTCACTTGATACTTTATACCTAACCAGTGATGAACACTTGGCTATCAAACATCGATTCCGTAACCCAACGACAAAACATCATCCTCAAAACAAGAGATTAAGTTTTTTTTTATTTACCAATATATATGAACTTTGTTTGATATACATATACTTTAAAGTTCTGATGTTCCATTAATACTAACTTCAAATATATTAAAAAAATGCAAAGCCTAAAACTTTACTAAAGTTAAATTGACAAAAAAGCCTCGGGTTACGAAATATTCCATGGGGCAACTAAGGGTAAAATTAAATTAAGCGTATTACACAGATATTTTTGCAGATTAAACATTAACATTTTTAGACGACTAAAGACTTGGAATATACTAAAATATTGCCTCGAACTTGTCGTGGACTCTATTGCATACAGTTCTATGGTTCTATAGTTATAACTCCACCAGGTTAGCATCATTGATGAGAACCTGCCTTTCCAAAGCTAGGATAAAGAAGAATGATTATGGATAAGATGCATAAAGACAAAACATGTTTGCCAGCATTTATTTGTCTGGTCTTATCCATGTTAAAGAGGGCCTACTTTGGAGCCCGGTGTTGGCGGCCATCCTTGGAGCAGGTATATAAGAGCTTATATGTTGGAGCGTGCCTGTGAATGGAATAACAACTGTCCAGTTGAGCTTGTTAGCACAGGGATAGTCAAACCCACTGAGATGAGGAGACCTGATCTATCTCCAATACTACGGCCAAAATAAAGGGTTTAATGTAATAGCTTAATAGACATATCATCCGTAATCCAAACATCCCATAAAAGAGTTTGGTGATATAAGGCACTTCCAGTTTTCAGTGATGGATTTATTTATCCTGATCTGATAACTAGGTAGAATGCCAGCCAAGCACAATTTAGTGTATAAACTGTACACGGACAGTCATAAAAGTTCATATTTGAGGTTTTCGTTTTTTTTGTAGGTGGTGTTGAAAAGCCTCATTTGGGGGTGACTATTATGGGCGACCCTTCGGGGAGTCTCGTGCTGGTTGTGGTTTGTGTAAAGTCACTTACACAGGTCTAGATTTAACGGCGGGAGTCACGCTTAGTACGACCGGGCTAGTATATCCCTTAAAAAACAAAATATTGGATAGGTCTCGTCTCCACCAGTAGATGTCAAATGAAGGTACCCCAATTACTCGTAGCCGGATTGGTACTATTTGGAAATATTATGGATTTTATTCTGTATTGTTATCATAAATAGCGCGCAGGAATCGCTTTGTGGTTGTGGAAGAGCCATCGAGTACGTTTACTTCTCTGGGTGCCATTATTATAATACTTGTTTGTACGAACTTGTATTACTGAATAGGTCTGAAAATGACTGGTATTTTACTGACACTTCTTGAGTTGTTGAGTTGTTGGTTTAATGAACTATTGAATCCATGGTTATGAGGTCAAGAAGAATTAGCCTTAACGACAGGGGTCTTCTTTAAACAGAAAAAAGGATTCTATTGCGTATGGGTGGACACTTTGATCAGTATGCCACAGCCACCACATATTAATTAGTTTATTTTTTTAATATTGACCTATATTATTATATTTGTATTTAGTAATTTGTTAAAATGTTTTAGTGAAATTTAGAAATGATGGAAAAAACTCAAAATAAACTAGATTATACAAAATTTCAAGTGCTCAGTATTTTATAAGTTTAAACTCCAAATAATAAATAGGGCTTAAAATACTCAATACTAACTGGTAAAATTAACTTTTCATAGAAATTAAGTAAAATCAAATGAAAATTAAAAAACAAAAAATTAAGTTCTGATGATTTATTGTAGGAGGCAATGTCGTAAAAACACAATTAATTAACAAAATAACTTTTAATTGCTTGCGTTTATTATGGTTATTTTTGGGCATTAAAATACACATGATTTAATACCTATTTCAATTTTTTCTTTTTATTTTTGGGCATTTTGCGTTTGAATCTGTTATTTTGATTCAAAATCATGTTATCTTCATATGCCGTTTGAGTTCCTGATGCATGGGTTTTTTTTTTATTTGAGTGTAAGAAATACTAAAAATATTTTGCTCGAAGCAATAAAGTTCCAGAATGTTTTTCAAAAACATTTCTAATATTGTAATAAGGGAGCAAGTGAGTGAAAAAATTAATTTTTTTTAATAAACTTTATTTCGAGTAATACAAATTGCAACTAATTATTGAAATAATAACACAACAAATATATTTTTTTGGCCCTTATTAGATGGCGTCATCATATTTCTTTCAGAAAATGTTTTGACAGGTACGTATAATATCTTACGAAGAAAAGGTTTTTATTTTTATTTTAAGTTAAGGTTTTTAAGTCATTTATTTAAAAAATATCCTCAAAAAAAAAAAAAAACGACAAATTTTAAAAAATTGTTAATAAAGTGCAATGAAAACTTTATTTGCCTTAAACTGACACATTGATCATGATAATCGATTTATTATTTTGTTCTCAGCCTACTACATAGATATTAATAAAAACGTTGTTTTGAGAAAAGCGCGATTAAAGTTTAATCATCATCATTTCACCTGCTAAATGGTAAAATATCTTCAAATTACACAAAAATTAATAAATATACTTAAAATTTTGCAAATGAGTTTTGATATTCACATTTATGCAAAAATTTGACAAAATCTAATGAAAAAATTGGATGAACACCATATCTTTTTTCCATACTAAGTGACGTCATTAAATAATATAAAACCTTCTTTGCTTTAAACAAACTTAAGCACGGCTTCAAACTAACACTTGAACTTCAATAAGGTTAAAACAATTTAACATTCGACAGCTTAAGCTTCGATTGGGTTTCTTTAGGACTTGCCACTAAAAATATACTTCTTCTTGAAGACAAGGTGATATAGCTGATGCAAGGAGTTTCAGAAGTTAAATTAAGAATTTTATTATTCGAAACATTTAAAAGGCGTAAATTTCAAAGACGCCACAATTTTTCTTACCGAAGCTGTAAAAAACTGTTTCCCAACTTATATACTTGCTGCTATAAAGCTTTCAGCAAGTTGCTTAAAAGCTAATAATAGAAACTGTAACTTTTGTTAGCGGTCATTATGACTTCTTTAAGCTTCAAAAGGCAAACTTCCAACTGTCTTATAGAAGCTACTTGAACAAGTTAATACTTATATAAACTATGACATCTAATAAACGCTACACTACACTTATAAAGGTTTCAACCATTTCAGCCCTTGAAAGGACTTTGACCGAGCTTCTTATGATCAATTGTGTTGTGAAATGTTTGAACACAAATGATCGAGAACTGGAACTACATGTTTTATGCCGACACGAACGGCTTATGTTCTCAAGAAGCTTTTCATGAGAGTTTTTACTCTCTGAGGCTTGCCATTGCCTGCAGAAAGCTGACGGCCGAAGAGAAAAATTAATTCAATTGAAAAAACTTTCCATGTTAGGTGGGATTCGAACCAGGGTTCTCTGGCGTATGGGCCACACACTCTATCCACTTTGCCACTGCCGTCACAATTTAGTATAAGAACAAATTTTGACCTAAAATGTCTTCAGTGTATTCCTCTTAAGTACTTTTGGGTGTTAAAGTTTTTACTATTTAATGAAATTAATTATTTCAATATATATATCCAAATAAAAATCAAAATGACTTTAAAGGCTTAGAACTCTTTTAAATTGGGGAAAAAAATATTTTATTTAATTATATCAGGAAGAAAAGCATCTTGGGTTATTCTAATTTTTGGTAATCTCTGCAATTCCAGCTCATTGCTGAACCTTAAAATTCGTACTTTAAATCTGTTCTTTTGATAGCCAAAAAACTTTGAAGAACAAGCTAGTTCGTAGCTTAAGTCTTTTGTTTTCTGTATTGAGCCTTGTTGTTCACTTGCAAAATTTTAGAACTTCTTATTGTTATAATACAAATTTTTGTTTTTAAATTCCATGTTTGAAAAATCTTGAACTAGAAAAAAAAAAAATTCAGTTAAGCACCGTATTAAAAATATTTTTATAAATGCAAGCAAGTTCGTTGCTTAAGTCTTTAGTTTCAAAGCCAGATCTGCAGAAAAGAATTGAAAATATTTAAGTTTCTACATACAAAAAATAATCAAAAGATTTTCCCTTATTTATGTAATTTTTATAGCAAAACATGGAAATTTTTAAGAACATTTTCCAATAGTTCATATATTGCATATCCGCTTAACTGAAAATTTCCTACATTTCTCCATAATTCATTTATTCAACATACAATTTTAACGTATAATTTTGTGGATATTCCATTTCAATTCATTGTTGCCAACGCTTAAGTAGCAGGAAAAAATAAAAGGAAATACTCAATGCTTGACTCACCTTTATTATCTTCATCATCATCGTCGTAGTCGCGTAGACGTTGTTGACCAAAATAATGACGACGATGATGAAAACGCTTGCGTTGTGTCTGCTGCTGCTGGGCAGCAATCAAACTTAAGGGCTCGTTGGCGATAGCGGGTGGCGAGGAGCGTTGTGTAACAACTAATGCCTTGGACGAGGATGCTGTTGCTGATGTTGAGCCTTCGGGTTGTGGTGTTGCTGGTTTCGGTTCAAATGGTGTTGGTGATGTAGGGTCTGAAAATCGCTGTTTGTTGTGTGGCTCATGAGGATGTGTTGCTGTGGGGCTCAGCGGTGGCACAAGGCGATCATCGTCCGTCTTGTGCTGCAGCAAATTTTGTGATTCCAATAGACGTTGTTGCTGCTGATGCAAGCGATTTTTGATTAAGAATATTTTCGGCATTTTGTGATAATCAAATGTTTTGTGTTTCTGATTTTAGATTATTTGAAGTTTTCATTTACTTTGTATTGTAATGTATTTTTTTGCATTACAGTTCAAGCAGCACTAATCCAGAATGTGTGCTTGCTTGGGAACTGTGTGTTTGTTGTTTTTATTTAACTTTGCTTAACTTTTTCACTTTGTTTTTGTAGAACTTGGCGCAATTTATGCAAGCAGAGTTCTAGGCAATGCGCGGTGCTGCCCAGTTGGAACACATATTCTACGGCGTATTTTAAGCATTTTAATTTGTCAATTTTTTCACTTATTTATTTTTTTTTTAAAAAATTATTCTCTGATTTTTTGTTTACTTTTGTAAAATCTACACTTTTTTATGTTTTTTTTTTTTTTTTTTTTTAATAGAACTATTCTAAGTTCTTGTCTACTTTATGATTCACTTTAATAAATCTTCAATGTTAATGCGCATGCGCGACTGTTGTCTATTAATGCGTCTGAACTCGGCGAACGATCGGCTCTTACTGTATTCGAGTGATCTGCGCGCAACAGCAGTTAGTCCAAAGTCATTGTTAAGCCAGCTAAAACAGAACCAAAACCAAGTGAAAAAAAAACGAACGAACCAAAGCAAATAAAAAAAAAAAACACCGAAAACGAAACCGTAACCTGAGCTGTTCTTCGCCAACGTAACGAACAACAGCAAATGCGATAAACGTGCAAGCGTACGGCTCAGTAAGGTAGAAAGAAGCCGTTCATTTCATTCGGCCCAGTCTTGGGAGAGTCTCGGCGAGCGATCGAGCGGATTTGCGTTCTTCGCCTTAGCTATTGCAAATTAACAGCTAACTAACACGCATACCTGTGCAAACTGACACTGAGCAAGAGCAAAAGAGTGATGAAGTGTATCTGTATTTTTCTACAGCGAATAATCAGCAGAGCATTCAAATGGAGTAGGCAATTTTTACCTGTTGGCCTGACTTTAGTTGCCGGTGCACGCACACACCTGAGAAAGTTGAGTGTGCATCGATTGGTGCCTCTCTAGCGGTTCTCTCAGCTGTGCTCATGTGAGTCGCTCTTATTTTTTGTCTCTCACCTAGTCGCCGTAATCTTGGCTTTATGCCACAGAGTCAAGGTAGAGGTAACGTTGTTTGGCTTGATATTAAAATAGTTTTCTTATTACTTCTTTATTTGCGTTTTATACTTTTTGTACTGGTATCTTATAATCTATAATGTTTTAACTTTATTTTATTCTGTGGGGAGGAGTGGGGTGTGAATTTTGTTATGCTTTGTGTGCTCTTAACTTTTGTCTGGTCTTGACTTTGAATTTTTGTACTTTGGGAAAAATCTTCAGAATGTTCGTCAAGGCAAGTTCGTTGCTTAAGTCTTGCGTTTTTGCTGAAGAGATTTTTATTGCTTTACGATTGCTTTTTTTTCATTGAAGGGGTAAAGTAAAAATGGATGTATAATGTGCTTAAGGATTGTAATTTCAAACACAGATTTTGTGATCTACAAGAAAGCACATTGTAGATGCTGATTGGGGCGGTGGTACACTCGATAGATAGTCGTACACTGGGTACGCATCAGGACCAAAAATTTTGAATTTATTCTTCACCTTAAAAATGAAGATGATTTTAAAGTTGATAAGTAACCCTTTTTTAACGAAATTTTGTTTGTTTGTTATAAATAAAAGAAGTCCGGTTCACTTAGCGTTGAAACAAATGTCAAGGGCAACTATAGTTGGAAGCATCAACAAGCCATGTTTTCACTTTTATCAAACAAACGGATACCCTACGCACTTCGCTTCGCTCCGAGCGAAGTGTTGTAAGTAGGAGCGGATCAGTACTCTTGCTCGTGACTTCTTAGAGACCTTTAGGACCTTTTTTTGGGTTCAAAAGGATAGGCACATTATGCAGAGAGTAAATGCATTTTTTTAAGCAATAAAAAAAAAAATGAATTCAATCTTGCATGAAACAAAATAACAAATATATTCTATTAAGATAAGTATATTATTGTTACTTCAAAAGGTTTTTTAATACATATAAATTATATTAATGTTAATTTTTCATGCATACATACAAAACAAAATTACAATTTCCTTCACTGCAATGCTCTGTAATACACGAACTTCTTTGTTTAGTTGCTTGGCTCGTAAACAAATAGAGCTGATGGTTTATTTTTTGCCATTTTTGCAACACATTATGTCAGCATAAAGGTATTTAAGAAAACTACGAAAACTGTGCACTAATAAGCCCAACAGCATATCTAGGTTAAACAATTTCTATAAATTTCTTTAAAAAACCTGAACCCATTTCTTTAATTTGCAAAAAACTATATTACAAATTGTAATTTTCAAAAATAAAAAAAAACAAATGGCCATTTCAGCCCTTGAAAGGACTTTGACCGAGCTTCTTATGGTCAGTTGTACTGTGTGTGTTTGTGAAATGTTTGAACACAAATGATCGAGAACTGGGCCTACAAGTTTTATGCCGACTCCGAACGCCTTATGTTCTCAAGAAGCTTTTCATGGCAGTTTTACTCTCTGAGGCTTGACATTGTCTGCAGATATTTAACGGCCGAACAGAAAAATTAATTCAATAGAAACAATTTTCTGTGTCAGGTGGGATTCAAAACCAGGGTTCTCTGGTGTACGGGCCACACACTCTACCCACTGAGCCACGCCGTTGTAAAAATTTACAAGTTCAAAAAATCCTTTCTTGATTTCCTTTCATATGATATGCATTAAGGATTTCTTATTAAAAATTGAAACAGGTTTCATAGGAATTCTTTTTCTGTGTTTATGGTTTTACGTGTTTCAAAAATTGTATATGCAAAAAAAGCAAAGGCTCAAGAAACCAAAGGTTAAGAGCGTGTACGAAGATCAAGTGAGAAATTCCAGAAGTAATTTTAATGGAGAAGATATTTCCATGGCCCTTGGTCTGTTAAGCATACTAAAAGAGAAGAGAGCTTACTTCAAAGCCGCGACATCAGTTAGAATCGAACATTCCTGAATTGAGAACCGACCCACTGAACCATAAGCGAAGATTTTGAGTAAGGTGAGAATTTTGCGAACGTTTTTGGATAGAATTTTTTCTTTTTAATTTTTTCTTTTTTATTTTGTCGCTTAAAAGTGCTTGTTATAAAAATTAAATTCGTGAAAGCTTTTCCCATAAAGAAAAATTGTGCATAATTTGCGAAATTCATTAAAAACTTATTTTGAGTCGAAAATTAATCATTTTTGTATCATTTCAGTAGTTAAGACTTCCTTGTAAATGATCCATTTTTTGTTCATAAATGAGTTCGGAAATGAATCATTTATGTTTCTTTTTTGCATTCTGAAATGAGTTCAAAAAAGAATCATTTTTTTATCATATCAGTAGGAAACAATTTCTCATAAGCGAACCATTTTTTGTTTATAAATGAGTTCACAAATGAATCATAAATGTTACTCTTTATATTCTAAAATCAGGTAAATAAAGGGACTTAAAATGAAAATGTTAACCTTCGTACAAACGTCATATGAACTTTTTTACCAGTGCGAGATGGATGTACTGCTACACGTATGAAAATTTTCAACATTTCTATCAAAAATTAAAATCAAGCCCAAATAGAATGAAAACCACGAAAACATCCCAAGCAAAAATGTAATCAAATAAATTCCCCAATTAATAACTGAACTATTTTGATATTTCATATATAGTTTGGAAGTTTGTCAAATTGGAAAACAATCACGCCTTTTCCCCTTTGAAACATCAATATCATGAAAAACACAATGCGTGAATTCCAGCCCAGGTGTATTAATCGTATTAACCCAATGATTAATATGATCTCTAATTTTAGTAATAATCATTTCTTCTTTAACAAAATATCGATATGTAATTAATAATAGTATTATGCAATAATAAAATTTATAATTCAAAAAGGTTCTGTTTTTTAACTCATTCTTGAACAAAAAAAGGTTTGTTTTTGAGAGGCAATTCAGTCCAAAGATTGATACAAAAAGGGTTCAATTTCGTTTCGGTTTCAAGTGCCGAAAAATAACTTTGGTTCATTGGTTCATTGGTTCATGGTTCATTTTTGAACTCATTTCCGAAGAAAGAAACAGTTTGTTTCTGAGAGGCATTTTCGTCCGGCGATTGATTCAAAAAGGGTTAATTTCCGAGTGCCGAAAAATAACTTTTATGGTTCTTTTTTTAACTTATTTCCGCACAAAAAAGTGGATAATTTATGGTTCTTTTTTTAACTCATTTGCGAACAAAATAAGGTTCGTTCTTGAGAGGCATTTTAGTCCGACGAATGATATAAAAAGGGTTCATTTATGAGTGCCGAAAATGAACGTTTCTCCGAAAAGGTTCATAAATGAATTCAAAAACGGTAGTTTTGGTTCACTGGGGATGATAATTTCAGCAACTTTTGGAAATCGCTGACTAGATACTTTAAAAATCTTTAGAAATTATCCGACCAGCTTGACGAAGCTGTCGCACATCAATATATCTAGATGATTTTGGGATTGGTGTTTTACCATTGGTAAGCGGGTTAATGAAGCCGAATATTTAAGGCATCATATTTTGAAATAATCGATGTGTCAGACAAAGATTTCCAGGAACACTTTACAGAAAACAATAAAATTCTGGTAGTTTGGTTGAAATCCGGTAGTATGAACCCAAATGAATTAAAACCACTCTTGAAACTTGGCCTAAAAATTCTATAAATTTATAGAGAAAAAAAAAGAGAGGAATTTTCTAGCGCAATTTCGACAAATAATGAAAATTTTGATCTCTTGAATCTATAATATGAATTCATGATATAATAACTGCAAGGTAGGAGTGACAGTTCTTTTGCCAACCAGCATTTGCCAAAAACGCATAGAAAGAGAGAAAACGAATAAGCAGCAAAACAGATGACAAGTTGAACATTGTATTGATTTTGACAATTGTTGGTCTGCGCTTTAAGAAATTAACCAGTTGTCAAGGCCACCTGGTATAATCATATCATGTATGATTTCAGAATAATGTGTATAAGTTCCTGATGTGTATATGCTGTATGCTGCCATCGATATATTTGGTTGTAGTACTGCAAATTTCGAGTGATCTTTTTCTGCGTAGCGGCCATAAATATTCCATCTTGAGTATCAGTGGTTAACAAACGCATGCGAAATCTAGAATTTTTGGAAAAAAGACTTCAAATTCAATTGGTTTGATTGTTTGAAGTTCAATTAAAAAAAAAAACAAAATAAAAAAATTAAAAATAATCAATAAATCTAAAATTTTTGTGTTTTTTTAAATGAAAATTTAAATTTCCTTCAGAGCATGCTGTAACATACTTGTAAATACGGGCTTGGTATGCCTACGATTTCCGGTTTTTACGGGTTTTACGAAGCAAAACGGAGTACCGTCGCACTAAGTTGCATAGAAGCTGAGTATATGGCTCTATCTATGGCAACTAAGGAAACAGTAAAAATATTTGAGAAAATACTCGAAAGAGTTGTGACTCACGACTTTAAGAATCCTACAATGCTGATTTGTGAAAATTTAAGCGCACAATATTCAGTTAGAATTCAGTTTATTATGCTCGTAGTAAACATATTGATAAAAAAATGTCACGAGAAGCAGATAAAGTTGGAAAATAGATCTAAGTTATGTTCCTACAAACTCAATAGTAGCAGATGTTTTAACTAAAATCGTATCAAAATTAAAACATTCAAAGTTTACTTTATTGTTGGTCATAAAATAAATACTTGTAATTATTAAAATATTATGTTGAGAAGAAGTGTTGAAAATATTGAAGCAAACTATAACATTTTCTATTTTTCTGTATTTGTATTTTTTAATCAGTTAGAATTTTTGTTTGAGCCATGGCATAATTATACACAGAACCAAAACAACCTTTTAAAATAGAACAAAATCAAGAAAATTTCTCTATGATTTTCATCCACAGAGACTGTTCTATTGAAACCATACAAAAAATTTTATTAAAACCTGTCATTTTTTATTATGAAAATTACTTATGTTAGTTTCAAGAAGAATTTTCTTATTTCTTACTTAAACTTTAAGAAAGTCTTCTTAAAATATTTGGTGTTATTTTAGTTTTAAACGTTAGCTTGTTGATACTTAAAGAGGAAATCTTATTTATTTATTTATTTATAGGAAATGTAGAAAATAGGAAAATATAAATATAAATTTCACAAAATTTTTTAACATGTGAATGTTTCAACAAAACAGTTTAATTTCAATTCCATGTATGCATGTATACAAAAAAAAAGGCCAAGATTTTTTCTTAGTGGTCTCTTTTTAAACTTTAGTGAGATGAGTGAGTGAGATGACAATAGTATTTAAAACATTTCCACATCAGTTTCTTCATTCAATAACGAATCTTATTAGGCAATGTTTGATAATATATAATAAGATTTTTTCTCTATAGAAATAAGAAAATTTCTCCATGGAAAATTCTTCTCATTTGGATCTATAAGAAGAAAAGTTCATAAAATATCTCAATAAGGGGATATTCTTGATTTTACGTGGTGGTTTTTTGCTCTGTGTACGGTAGGGCCGACTCGCTTGGTGCCGGCTAGATGTCAAAACGACGAATTTCATAGAAATTGCAAACGAAGTAAATAAATATTGTTTCTAAACGGTGAAAAATTGTTTGTTAACTCTGCTGTCGTGTATGCTAAATTTATAATAATTTGAGTGAAAATGTTATAAAAACAATGTAATAAAAACTATAAAATGAGAAAGAAGTGAAAAAGCAAGAAAACTTGTAGCAATTCTAACCTAAAATCAACTGCGAAACGTGAACATAAAGAAACTGAAGATGAACAGCTGATTTTGACAACTAGCTAGCATTTTCTCTGCCTTCTACTTCATTATTCTCCGAGTCGACCCTACCTTTTATTTCTGCCATAACTGGAACATAAATTGTTTTTCATTCTAAAATAAATGTTGAATCTAAAACATTTAGTTTGTTTTTTTCCTTAACTAGCATCAATTACTAGCACTGCTTGATAGAAGAAAAAAAAAAATTTAAACATTGAATTTGTATGAATTTTCCCTCATATAAATTTTAAGTGAAATATGTTAATGAAATTGTGTCATATATATGTAGATTCTTAATAAGGGACATTATCAATTTATATAATATTAATAAAATTACAACCCTTTTTCATGCAAAGCACACAAAAAATATTTATATCACTACTTCCAATTCTTTTTAAAGGGGGTTCATTGAAGAAGTTGTTTCTTGTGGGAGGATTTTAGCATTACAAGAAATTGTAAAAAACCTTTTTTAAAAAATTTCCGGTGCTCGACTGTCAAATAGAAAATTATACAAACAAAATATTTCGAAAACCAGTAATTTGAACCTACAAATTTCTTTCGACACCTTATAATTGAAGCAGAGCCGCGAATTCTGAATGAAGACTGTAATCACAAATATTTTCTGAACTCTTGCGTGAGTTTCAATATATAAATTTTTATGAAGTTGTTTCTTAAAAATAAACAGTTATATCTCCTGCTTTCGCCGTTTTAGCTGGATGTCATGCAAAAGTGATATTTTTATTAAATTTCCCAAATTGCTCTTACCGATTTGACTGCTTTTAGGATGGTATTTATCAAAAGAAGTCCTTTATCTTGAATCCTTTATCTCAATAAACTTATTAAATGAAGCTTGGTAAATTATTATAGCTTGGTAAATAAGGGGCTGTATATACAAAGGTTGAAAGTGGAAAGTTTGACTTCGGAACTTTATTTGGATTAGTTAGGTGACAAACATACTAAAAGCCCCCACTCCTCTGAGGTAAGCCCGGGGAGAGGGATACAAAGAAGGTCCCGTTTTTTGTTTAAATCTCGAATGTCATAAGACATTTTGCATTTTGACATTATGAAAACTGACAAAATTTTCTACAACTTTGATTCCATAAACTTTTTAACTATTCCCAAGCGTTGTCTATATATGAGCTCCGAAAAAGGTCAGTTTTCAAAAATGTGTTGTGTGGAACAACTGATAGTGTGATAAGCAAAAGGGTTGAGGGAATGAGTGCAACAAATGACAAATGCTCGTTACCTGAACAACTCTGGAGAACTGAATTTGCCTCATCAGAATAGCACGTTGATTTTGAGTCTTCACGTCAGACGAGGAATGCAATAGATGTATCTAAAATCACTGCATGGTTGGAGAACCGCCATGATTTCCCAGTTAAGGATGGCATCATCTAATTTTCTTCTGGACTAATGGATATTCCTTCATCAACTGCTACGACATTGTTTCAATCGGCTTATAAGCGATGGAGAAAACCGAAGGCACCTCATTTGCAAAAGTCATGCTATCTCGTCAGAATCGCGCTCAACCTCTCTTGTCAATGAATTCATCCATAAAGATCTGCGATGAAAAAGTCACCGTAGACCCCTTCGTACTATTTCAAAGGATCTTAATCAGCAAGAAGACGGATGGCGACTTGAAAAACTATTTAGTATATGAACTGACCTCATTCTCTTCCGCTTTCTTCAATGTACATGTACATGGGATGAGGAAAACAAAAAAAAAAAAAAACAGTTTGATGCAACTAACAAGTCTTCTAGCCTAGCGAACTTTGACATTGTAAATGATGGAGGATTCCTCATTTCTAAAGTGGCTTGGCCGAGAGGAGGCACAGTGTCCACTATATGTGGGACCTATATAAAATTCATAAAGTATACCTATTCAGGGAGAATGTGTACTGATATATTCGATGGATACACACACTTTGTAAACAGCACAAAGGCAGCTGAAAAGCTTAGGTATCGACTAAAGCAGTCTGCCGATATAAATTCCAAATTAGAAACATCGATCGATGTCAAGCAGGAACATTTCCTCTCAAATAGCCACAATAAAAGCAACATAATTTCCATTCCCTGATCTCAACTTAATAGCAACGGGATTGAAACTCAAGAAGCTACAGACAATGCTGACTTCATGGTGGTCTCTACTGCCATTGGAAAATTAAAGGATTGTCTAGTTGCAGTTATTGGAAAAGATGTTGACTTGGCAGTTCTGCTCATGGCAAGGACTCCGCCTGACCAGGATATTATATTCGTCAGGCCTAGCAGAGGCTAAGTCCCTACTACCTATGCTGCAAGTTAGAGTTGCAGCAGCTAGGCCTGAACGACATATTATTTCTACACTCCTTCACTGGATGTGACACCACTTCCGCTGCCGTTCGAAGAAGCAAAGTTGTTTTCTGTAAACTCTACATAAAAAAATCCTGATATCCGTCAAGCCGCTGAGGTAATCTCGAACCCGTCCTCGTCGCATGCTGACATTTACATGGTAAAAAAAAATGAAAATGTTTTACTAAGGTAAAAACAACTTTTTGGAAATCGACCGTTTTTCGGAGCTCACAACATATATACTCGTAGACAACGATTGGGAATAGGTAAAAAGTGTGTGGAATTAAAGTTGAAGATTTTATTATCTTTCATAATGTAGTATAAAAAAGTGTCCTATGATGCATCGTTTTCGAGATGTAAGCAAAAAAACCAAAAAACGGGACCTCTTTGTGCCCCTCCTCCTCGCGTTTACTTCCGAGGGGTGGGGACTATTATTATGTTTGTCACCTTACTAGCCCAAATAAAGTTCCGAAGTCAAACTTTCTGCTTTCAACCTTTCCATCCATAATCATTTGTTGGTCGGACTATTATCTTCTTTAAGCATTTAGTAATCAGTAGCTGAAAAATGTAATGGATTTTCATATAATTTATAATTAAATGTTATAGTTTATAAGAATTAGATCTAAAATTTTATTCAATTGATAAGCTAGACTCAATACTAAGAAAACTATCAGCAACGCAAAATTCAATTGAGCTATTAACATTTGATGGGGTAAGGATATTACGATCATAAATATGATATTAAATTATTTTATTCAATTTAAAATCATCAAGCATACAAAGGTGATGTGATTTTCGTGAAGCTTATATGAGGATAAATTCATTAAGATTTCTTCATGTGCCACATAAATATCTTATATACCACTGTTTGGTGGTATTTAAGATGCGCAGATAAATAACAGTCACGTCGAACGCAGTACTTTCACACAAAACTGATCCAAAAGAACGTCTGTATTATAAAAAACGGTAATAGATGCATGAAGCTTGCAACATTCAGCTATATGTACGACATATTAGCATATTAGCATATGAGCAGACCATATTAGCAGCATTGTGATCCTTGCGAAATGTGTTATAGTGTAAATAATTGAAGAATTCTGTACCAAAGAAGTCAGTATTAAGCCAATTTTCCATAAGTACGATAATATCATAATTAATCTAGAAGCTTTTAAATACTATAAAGTGTGATTTTGTTCTGATTGCAGACATATTCTGATTAAAAATAATTTGAAATAGTATTTCAAGCCATATTTGGAAAAAGCTCTGACCTAGGTGAGAATATATTTGTCCGTTTCGGAGATAATTGGGACAATTTAAGAAAAAAAGCACATTTGAGTTTGGCACATTTAGGCAGGAGCGTCAATATCATGGTTGGAGTCTTTTGGACCGAATTTACGATATATTTGTTTTAAACTTCTCTTAACTCTCTTGGGCATCGACGCAATGTTGGTTGCCTAAGCCTTGTGTACAGATGCCACCATTGGAAGTGTTCAAGGAAGATATATGGACTGACGCCACCAGTGCGTGCATATCTTAGATCCACTCGGGCATATCTTCAAGCTACTTCCTTCACCATTGCTTCTTTTCCCAATAGAATATCGCATTACCGGGATATTTAATTTTTTAGTCGCTCCGTAAAATTGCGGAACCATGTGCCGGCGAGTGTATTCTTCGGCACTCAAATTTAAATTAAATCTTCACCGACACTACTCCATCGTAAACACCCACCAACTAACTATCACCCGCCTTCTTAATCAAACACAATGCTTTTGTATTTACAGGAGGTATCCCCCGATTGTTGGTTCAGTCTAAAAAAAAATTTGAAAAATTTGATTGTGTCCAAACTGCTAATGTAGAGAACTTAAAACTTAAAGGACAGTTACTTATCGGGGCTACCTGCAAAGTTGATTAGACTTTGCATGATGACGTTGAGCAACACATCAAGCTCCGTTAAGATAGGAAATAACCTCTCCAAAACCTTCAATATCGAAAGAGGTTTCAGACAAGGCGATCCACTGATCCACTGTCCAGCTCCTTGCGTACGCTGATGACATTGATATTGTCAGCAGAATCAAGGGAGATGTTACCGCTGCTTTCACGACTACTAAATGAATCAGCCAAAGTGGGTTAGACGATAAATGAGGGTAAAAAAAAACTATATGCTGTCTACAAACAAGGGAGCGTGGCGTCTAGGCTCCCACGTTTCATCCGGCAGCTATAACTTTGAAGTAGTCAAGAAGTTTTTATACCTTGGCACCGCCATTTATAAAAACAACGAAGTCAGCCTGGAGATAAAGCGAAGAACAATAATTGCTAATAGGTGCTACTACGGGCTCATTAAGCAACTAAGTTCCAGATCCCTCTCTCGATCGACAAAACTAACACTCTACAAGACGCTCTTTCTACCTGTGCTTCTTTATGGCGCTGAGGCATGGGTAGTTTCGCAAACTGACGCAGCTGCTCTGGGGTTGTTCGAGAGAAAAGTTGTTCGCAAAATCTTCGGTCCTGTTCGAGTCGGCGATGACTATCGCATGCCTCCGATGGATGGACGAGGCCGAGGAAGCCCTAGCCGCACTTGGTATATCCGATTGGAGGAGGCGTATGGAAAGCAGAGGCGCCTGGCGAGAGCTGATGAGGTCGGCCGAAACTCGAACGCGGGTAAGTTAGTAATTTATTGGGTTGGATGTGTTGTATCTGTAGTTCAAAAAAAGTGTCTTACAAACATTTAGAAATAAGTTTTGGTGCTAAATTAACAAAAAACCTAGTATAATTTATGAACTGGCTTTGGCAGATTTCAGCCTCCCAAGTTCTTCATCAAGTGGCGGCCGTGGCGTAGAGGGTAGAGTGTGTGGCTCATACGCCAGAGAACCCAGGTTCGAATCCCAATCTGACACAAAGTTTTTCAATTAAATTCACTTGTCTGTTCGGCCGTCACCTCTCAGCAGACAATGGCAAGCCTCAGAGCGTAAAATACTGACATGAAAAGCTTCTTGAGAACATAAGACATTCGGATTCGGCATAAAACAGGTAGGTCCAGTTCTCGATCATTTGTGTTCACAATAAGCTCGGTCAAAGTCCTTTCAAGGGTTGAAATGACCTTTTCGTTTTTTTTTTTTGTAAGTTATTCATTAAAACACCTAAGTTTAACATGTTAACTTGTCAATTTTTATTTGGGCGATAAATTAACTAAATATTTGGTAATTTATACATTTGTTTAGGTTTTTTTTTAAAGCGTGCTTTTTACGCCTCGTTCTGTGATTTGCTTGAGTGAAATCGACACGACACTTTTTATTTTCGACTCCGTTTTTCTTTGAAATTTATGGTTTATTTTTATTGCTTGTGCTTATTACAACAAGAACATTTAATATCAAATCAAAAAATAATTTCTTCGCCAGCCATGGGGTTAAACCCACTATCCACCGGTTAAGAGACACTACACTACCTAACGTCTCTAACGAAGCACCTGTGTTTTTTTTTGCAGAAAATAGCTCAAGCCTATGCTTAACCCATACATGATATTGTTTTTTTTTTTTTAAATTTTGTATTTTTGGGTTTTGGGCTTAGGTGAATAAGCATAAGTTTATAATTCCCATACAATTTTCTCTACCCAAGCCGACTTAGCTGATTTAACTATTGTTTTTTTTTCGGTGTAATGTCTTTATGTACACAAAAATAAAATAATAACAAAAGAAGGAGCAACAAATTTCAGTCCAATTTCCCAATGTTTTCTACTTAACATAAAGAGTACATCGAAAGTCTCAATGGACCCAAGCTTCAAAAACACCCACAGATAGTGGTTAAAGGGGATGAAAACAAGCCTTTTATGGTGAAAAGCTCCTGTTTCTTGTTTCCTGTTATAACGCGATTTGTAGTGAAACAGTTTTAAAGTTCTTGCTTTTTACTTTTCTCTAGGATGAACGGTCTTTTGAGTAATTCTTGAACGGTTTTTGTTTGAAAGTTTAAAAAATTCAAGGTTGAAGTGAGCGTGGCACCGAAGCTCACTGGGTGGAATGGAAAGTCTTGTTGAAGCGATTATAACTATTTCCAGCTATTCGTCAATAATCTCTGAGCACGACCATTTTTAAAACTAATTTTACTGGCCTAAGTAAAATCTTGATAAAAATAAAATTGATATAAATGGTGTCCGAAAAGTCACTGACACTGATTTGGGCACTCTTTGTTGTGTGACAACCGTAGTGTATTAAATTAATGACAGCTGTCAACGGCAAGCATAGAGACTTTGTCATAGAACAAACAATGCATTCAAATTGTAAAAATTCACTACAAAAAAATTAGAATTTTGTGGAGACTGTTCACAAAAACCAATGAATTCGAAGGAAGGATGATCTCACACCCACTGAGATCATACGACTTAACGTCGTTGGATTTTTTGCTTTGAAGTCTTCTCAAAGGGATGGTCTATGCCAATGATCCTAAATGATTCCGAAACTAAAACGGGAAATCCATCTGGTCATTGAAGCAATTGATCCAGGATTATACCAGAATGTCATGGAAAATTTCATGGAAATTATGGGCCCACGTGTAAAAGCAAGGTCGAGGTGGCCATTTCACAGTGTTGCGTCTAGAACAAGCTAGCTGTACAAAATTGAATTTCGCGTTTGATGAAAATAAAGGAATATATCGAAAATAAATATTCTCAAAGTCGGGAAATCACCAATTGCTTTTGTTTTATCTAAGAAAGTTGACAGTTATAGGTAGTGAAAGTGAGAGAAGTGGTTTTGTTGAAATTATAATTGACTACTGGTGAAAATAAGCGAATTTTTTACTTGTGAATAATTTTAACAAATTTCTTTGAATGGATTCTAAAGTTGAGGGTAAATCGTAATGAAATTAATATAAAAATGATAATATAATTTTATAGTTTTTTAAAAATAGTTTTACTAACTTGAGTCTTAATAAAGTTCAATATTCTATTTAAATTGCGAAGTTTTGGAGAGTAGAACTTACTGTTACTCACCGGTTATCAACTTTTTCTTTTTTTTGTATTAAAGCTACATTTTTACTCTTTCTTTCGATATCATTCTATTTTCGCACACTTTCGCATTTATATTTTTTTGCGAAAATTTAAATTTTTTGCGCAAAATTGCAAAAATGGAACGCTTGTGGAAAATTAAAAGAACGATTTTTTGCTAAGAACTCACAGGTTTTTAATGAAAATATTGTGTTTAAAATTTATAAGAACTTGCAACGTATTTCGTGCTCGTGCTCGAAAATAATCTGCAATCGGCCCAGTAGTAAATTTCCATAATTTCTGAAGAGTAGGCGTATATATATTTCGACCAATTTTGGTTTATTTACCAACAATAACTATACGAACTAAATTACCAAAATTGAGTCTATTACGACCAATACCGTCCGAAATATAGCATTTTTATTGCTTTATAAAAATTAAAATTTGTGGACAAAAGAGGGGCTGTAAAAGGTCTGCTAGCTGGTGAACAGTGCATATCCGAACCACCCTGTAGAACAATTTTTTTATTGTTTTGATCCTATAAGTACAAAAACATAGAAAAATAATTTTGTCCAGATAGCTTGGTCTAGACACAACACTGTGCATCTGAGTAATATTATGTTCCATCTACAGACATTTCACCAAAACAATGCGTTTTATTACAAAATTAAAATGTCAGTGACTTTTTGGACACCCTTTAATGGTTTCTTGTATTTGTGTTTAGAGAATGAATTTGAAAAGTTTAATTAAAAATTATATAATAAGATAAAGTTTTAATCAGACGAAAATAGTACTAGCTCAATTTATTACAAACAAACAAGTTGGCAACGCGTGGCTTTATTGTTTCGAATAAAAAATATTCTTCAGTAGCATTCTAAGCGTTCTTTTTGGCTTCTCTTTCGGATAACCAATATGAGTTCTTCAATACTCTCAGGTAAATTTTATCTCTCTAATTGAGTTTATCACATTTCAGTGTGTATGGCAGTGTTAGTGTCTTTTAGAGATTTTGCAGCATAACGCTACTTTGCGCTCTCATCAGCACTAATACCAACACAGCAATCAACCGACTGTGCACGCACTCAATTCACGGCGAATTCAACAACCTATGAAGATCACCTGTGTGACGAAGGTGTTCGTGTACTTCGTTCAATTTACAGCTAACTTTGCTCACGTATTAGTGCAGACTACATCAATGAATACACGCAATTGCATACATATATTAAGTTACGTCAAAGAGTGGGGTCTGGAGTGTGGCAATTCTTTTGCTCTCTTATTGGACTTGAAACGAGTTTCGAGCCGACTTTGACTCTGACTTTGAAGGGGCTTCGTTGCGATTGCTTAACATTCGGTAAGTCGTTCGTTTTTTTTGGGTTTCTGCCATTTCAGCCGAATGAAATTGAACTTCACTCTCACTCACCTGCGAGTGCGTAGCGTACGATTACGATTTAGAATTTTCCTCTAATGCCGTTTGCATGAGCTCGCTCGCTCGCTCTTTCTTTCTCTGGCTAGGCTTTCTTTGAGCCAGCAAATTCGTTCGTTTGATCGTTTATTCTTCGTTCGTTATGACCGAATGAGAGGGAAGTGATTTAATTTGTTGAGTCTTCAAATGCTTGAGGTTTACGTAATTCTTTTTCAATATTCGTTTTGGGTACTCGAGATTTTGAGAGTGAGTTTGGCCTACGGTTTGGAGTAAAGCGAGGCTAAAGTGAGTGTTCGTAATTGCAAAATATTGCGCAATTTTATGTGAAAGAAAATGTTGATATCTATCTGCCATGTTTTTTTTTTTTGGGACACATTTAAAAATATTTTTAAGAACGTAATATTTTGTGTTGTTTTTCATTTATATTTTGTTTTTTAAATATGTATTGAATGCTTTTGTAGAGTTATAATTATAACATTTTTATTTATGAGTTTATGTGAATTGCGCTTTTATCCGAGTTATTCTTTGAAAAATCTTTCCTTACCTTCGTTTTTTTTTGTTTGTTTTCCTATTCCTATACTATCATTATATATTCGCGTTGGTTGCCGACTCGCTTTTAATTTTCCCATATTGCAAATTCTGCCCATGAGCTCTTCATTTTCTTCTACGGATACTTTATTTAAAGTATCTGCGTGCTTGTAGAACGTTTCTCATTTAGTTTTAATGTTTTTGAATTTTTTTTTTATTTTTTTAGTATCTTCAGTATCTCTCTATACGTTCCCTTAATCGTTTTCTGCATTTGTTTTTCGTTTCTCCACTTCTTTTTCCTCTCGTTCTTATTTTTATGTTCGTGTTCTTGCGCTCAAGTGTTCTTGGATTCTATTTTATTTGTTGTTGTTTTCGTCAGTGTTGTTCTGATAGTCGTTATTTTCATATAGATAGCTGTATAGTAGTTGTTGTTGCTTATGCTGAAGTAACTTTTATCGGTTTGCCAAATACCTGTTTTACCTGTTTCCCTACCTACTAACGTACTAACACTGTTATAGCGGGTCTCCACTGCAGGCTCTGCAGCGTCTTTGGTTGAGCTCCTCTTCGGTTTCTTCTTCGTTATTCTTGTTGGTATTTATTTGTTTTTTATTCCGCTTGGCAGCAAAGTATTTTCGCTGTTTATTGCAATCCTAGTTTTTATCATCATTCATCCTGAGATTTTTTTTTTGTTTGTTTTGTGGTTTTCTTTTGTTTGCTCATCCTGTGCACATTAAATATACTCGTAGCTAGATTGACGGTGTGGCTTGCTTTATTCAAAATATACATATTAGATGTGAATTACGTTCATGGGCCTTAAAGAATTTCTTAAGTTTTATTCTAAATGTTTGCTGTTGGAAGTAAATGCAAACCGTTGTTAGAGTATTAGTTTTATATATGCACCGATTGCAACAAAGCAAACTAGTTGCATAGAAAGTATTTTCTTTGAAATATAACAATTTTATAAAATCTACACCCTAAGCATAAAATTGGTATGAAATAAGAGCAACAAATCAACCCTCTAACATTTTAACAGTTCGTTATAGAATATTATTCAACCTTGCGATAGAATTGTTCTCAAATGCCTAAAATGTTTCAAGGTCACATAGCTACATTTATTGTATTGTCAAGGTCGACCATTTTGTAGAAAATTGAGCTAAACTATAATTTCAGGTTAACTTGGTTATCCTGAAAGAATCGTAAAAGAAATAAATTGGCCATTTCAGCGCTTGAAACGATTCTGATTCTTATGGTTTATTGCGTTGCGCGTGTTATGTATATGCACACAAACACGTAGTACACAAATGCTCCAGAATTGGACCTACCAAGGTTGATTTATAAGGTTGTCGCAAGGGAGAGAGCGAGTACCCATAATTGTCAAATCGAAGTTGACAGCTTATAGAAAATCTGCAAGTGCTCTCCATTATCATCCGTTTTTCTTTCGCAGTCATTCGCAAAATTGGCTGGTTTTGGCAATTATGGGTACTGAGAAGAGAGTGCGATCAGCCCTGCGACAACCTTATAAATCAACCTTGGGACCTACAAACTGTATGCCGATTTTTTACTCTCTTAGGTTTGCGATTGTGTGCAGAGGGGTGACGGCCGAGGCTGAGCAGAAATATTAATTGAAGACAAAAAGCATTGTGTGTCGGATGTGATTTAAGCCTGGCTTGTACCGAGATTCGTTGGCATACGGTTCACGCACCGTAAGTCCATCATTGATGTGAGCCTGCCTGTCCAAAGCCAGGATAAAGGCGGTTATGGATTAGATGCATATGGACGAAACATATGATATTTCCCAGCCTAAACTAGCTTATCAATCCAACTTGTCTTATCCATGTAAAAGAGGCCCTACCTTGAAGCTGTACATATTTGTATATAACTGTAACACGCACCTGTGAATGGAGTAACAATTGTCCAGTTGAACTTGTAAGCACGGGGATAGTCTAACCCACGAAGATGAGGAGATCTGTTCTAACTTCAACACTAAGACCAAAATAAAGCGTCTTATGTGATAGCTTAAGAGACATATAATCTTTGATCCAAACTTCTCATAATGGAGTTTGGTGATATTAGGTTCTCCTAGTTTTCGGTGATGGATTAATCATATTTATCTTGATCTGATAACTAAATAGAATGCTAGCCATGCATGATTTAGTGTATAAACTGTACACTGAAGGACTTGAACTTTTGCTCTTTTTGTAGGTTGTGTTGAAGAGCCTTATCTGGTGGGACCCTTGGCATGGATGGCTGTAATGGGGCACTCTTCGGGAAGTTCATGCCGGTTGTGGTTTTGTGTAAAGTCGTTTTGCACAGGTCTAGATAGACAGGTGGGAGTAGCACTAAGTACAACCGGCCTGGTATATCCCTTAATACACAAGAGATTGGTTAGGTCTCAACTCTACCAGTAGAACGCAAAAGAAGGTACGCCAACTACTGGTAGCTGAATTGGTACTATTAGGAATAATATTTAATTTTATTGCCTATTGTTTTTTTATAATCGGGCGGAGGTCTCGCTTTGTATTTGTGGAAGTGACATCCAGAACGTTAGCTTTTCGGGATGTCATGAATATATACTTGTTTGTACAAACTAATTTTACTGAACAGGTCTGTGTGTCACTGGTATTTTATTCACGCATCTTGAATTTGTTGCGAAATTCTGGTTGTTGGTTCCATGAACTATTGACTCCGAGGCCATGGGGCTAAGAAGAAGAGAGCCTCAACGGCAGTGGTCTTCTATAAATACAAACAAGGGTGTTATTTGTACATTACACCGTCATTGAGAAAGATCTTTTGATCAGTTGTAATAGTGTTGAGTTATTACACTTTATATACTTCTTCCCAAGAGGAAATCTTTTACAGAAAATCTAAGTAAAGGCGATAAATAACGAATATCAAAACGTGGGCCACATTAAGTATCAGTTCCTTATCAAAATACAGATCTCCGAGCTTATTTTTTATTCAAATTTTCAGGGTTTTTAGACAATTCAAATTTTTAAATTTTTAGACTATTTGGCAGTTTTTTTTTTTTAATATATATTTGGGGTTAGAATTAAGGGATAACATATATATGCATTAGAGTGGGTTAATTTTTTTTTCGACCAAGCGGTATCCAATCGTAATCTACGACGAATTTTTAAAAAGGTTTGCCCAAGAAACCATGGGCCTAAAATCAAAATCGAGCTTCCCGTTTTTCACAAGAAGCTTTTCGTGTTTTATATTAATTTAAAATATGCTGAAATTTTCGAAATATGCTTGTTCGAAAGGAAATTTAATGAGCTTTCGAACGCTGTTTAGATAGCTAAACACTTTTGATGTTTAGGTTAATTAAAAAAAAAACTTTTAATGAAAATTGACATTAAGTCATGAGAAAACCCAAAACTTATTAAATAGTACACAAAAAAATTTAAAGAACGTTGTGGTCTTTAAAAATAATTAAGGTGTTTAAAAAATATAGTATTTAAATTTAGTTTTAAAAATCTCTCGTTTGGAATGCAGAAAAAATAAGATTAAAAAATTTGATCAGCAAAAATTAACAGAGTGACCTAAAACTATTAAAAAAACGCATAATAAAAAGCAATACAGTTTCTGTTACAAATGAAATTTGTTGATCCATCGCTTCCGGATTCACAAATTCTTCAACACATTTGTGCAACTACTGACTAGCGTTCACGTCGAACTGTGGCAGTCACGGTTGAAAGCCGATACGCAACACCTAGGATGGACAGGTGTCCATCAAACAAGACCTTAAAAATAGGTAATTCTGAAATAAAAATTATATTAATTTTTTCTCTTTTCGCCCTGAACAATCATGTTTTTGTTTCGCATTTAGATATAAAATAATTTTGCTCACTACAATATGATTTTGGGGATGATTTTGCGGAAGATGAAAGTAATTAAAATTGGATATTTTGAAAATATCGCATAATTGTTTATATTAATTTTTATGAGCGGACAAGCAGCAGAACTTAACATAAAAATCATTCCAATTTTTGGATTATTTTGAATATATTTGCTTATACGTTTTTCTTTTTTTTTATCTTAATTTTAGCATAATATAAAAAAATAGAAAAAGTTTCTCGTTAAAAACGGGAAGGTCAATTTTGATTTTAGACCCACGGTTTTTTGGGCGAACTTCTTAGAGTTCGCCGTAGATTACTCTTTTGGACAACCGCTTCGTGTATTTTTTTTTAATCCATACAAATTGCCCCGCTCTAATATGCATATATATTTAGGTTATTTAAAATAGCGGGTGTTTTTTTTAACCAGTTCCATCTTCAAACAGTTGTATCTGTCAAACCAATTATCAGATTGCAAACTGTAAATGTTCAATAAAATCTTATCGTGTAGTCTTAGAAATTTGATTATAAAAGTAGTGGCTCTGTGCGCCAAACTTATATAACACTAACATCACATTACACCCAACATAATCAATCATATGGGACCGCATCGCCGTATTGTTGACCGTTTTTTAACAACATTTTCTTTTCAATATGCAGTGGCACCGAGAAGAATAAGAAAAGTTAGCAGTGAAGAGAATATCGCATATGTTAAGGTATAGCTGTTTGTTTGCAGAATTTTCAGAAGGGAGGATCAAAGGCCTATATAGAAATTTCACGCATTTGAGAATAGTTCAATTTCTTCTATTTCAAAGCGTTACAAATTTTTAAAAGAATATAAAAATTAAGTGTATATAAGCATAAAATTCGGCATGAAATTAATCAAAACGACTTGAAAAACAATTAATAAATGCAAAAGTCATGTAGCATTGTAATAAAAAGAAACTTTTCTTTTAAAAAAGTTTATTTTCCAAAACGTCCAAAAATCTTAAGAATTCTTAAATCTTCAGTGATCAGCAAACAAGCTACTAAGAATTCCAAGCATTCACTGTACTTTAAAATAGTAGGGCTTAAATCAAGCTTAAGCAAGCAACTAATGAATCAACGATTGAAGCAATTGAAAAATCATTAATAAGAATATTTTTATAAAAACTTTTACCATTTGGTTACAGAGATATAGTTTTTCTGTTAATTATTTGCACTATTAACTAGTATTTTCGCATATGTAGCTACTCGTCTTGACACTGAATCCGAGCATGATTAATTAGATTTATGTAGCAATGTTAAGCTCGATCGGTATGAAACTGTTAAAGATGAATTGCTTAAGGACTGTTTATAAATTACGTAACATGTTCTTGACCTATTTTTTAGATCCTCTTCTATGTCACACTTCGTCACGAAGCTTTGAACCACCTTTGAAACTTTTTGTTGAAGCTGCTATACTTATTGAAGGTGCTACAACTGGCTTTTATATCTTTGCTTGGCTTAAACATAGCTTTAGCTGTCTTTTTCGTCTTATGATCCGTTCGTTTTATGAAGTGCGTTTTTATTTATAACAAATGAAAGCAAATGAAAGAAATTAAATTTTAGTAAACTTTAAAATTTTGTAACGCGCGAACACACTCCCCGTAATTCATGAACATCCCCTTATGTGTGTACAGGTATAGACATCAAAGTTTGACAAAGGTCAAACAATCTTCGGAACTCAGTTAGTTCACTTAAGTCAAGTGTAGCCCTCAAGCAAATGCTTAGCGAAAATTTAGAGTCCTGCGAACCTTTTCGGGTTAAAATTTTTTCTTTTATAAATTTTATAAATGCATTTTATGAATATATGAAGATGACTGTAAAATTAATCATTTCCGGGCACACCCAAATGTGCCGAAGAAATTTTAAGAATAAATTTATGTTACACCAAAGACAAAAAAACTAAAAGCAAGCAAAAGATCACACAGCAAAACAAAACACGATCATCATGTCATCGAATAAGTTCTAAATATATCCAAAAGTGGTACAACTGCTCAGTTTGATAGTAGTTTTGTCTGAACCAGGCCCGTAGCTAGGACTTGTCCAAGGAGGAAAGGGGGTGGGTGGGTGTTTACTAAAACAAAAAATATATCGATATTTTTTGATATCGATGAATAAGAAGAAATTTAAGATAAGTTTTTATATGTTTATATGAAGTCTTCTCTTTTTTTTGCCAATTCTAACAACACATCATCCACTGCACCATTACCATTACAGTTTCGGATAGGAAAAATGTAAGCAATTTTCTAAAGTTAATAATTTCAGCCCTTTATTAGATATTAACATAATTAAAAAATATTAAAAAGTGTATACATCCTTAACAATCAAAACAAAAAGACACAGTTTGCAAAAATACCCCCCTACAAACCGCGCTCTAAGACGTAACTCTACGTCAAAAATAAAAAAATAATTTTCATAATTTGTGTGACTTTAGATGGCGTCAAAGTGAGTTCTCAAAAATCCGGTGGCGGACAGTTAATCTCAGGACTGGCTGGGCTGATTTTAAAAAACCTTGTTTTATTTTCTTTGTCAACATATCATTGTTGGACCTTTTACCTTTGCTAAAACATTTTTTTTTTATTTTTTTAAAATTTTTTGATTTATTGCCTTAGAGAACATGTTTATAAAGAAAATAAAATAAGGTTTTTCAGGACACCGGATTTTTGACTTTGGCGCTATCTATAACTCATACAAATTATAAAAATGATTTTTTTTATTTCTTTTTTCAATATTCAAGGACGAATTTTTTCAAAAATTTTTTTGTTAATATCTAATAAAGGGACCAAGTAATTAACTTTAGAAAATTGCTTACTTTTCCCATAATCCGAAACTGTAATGATACCTTAAGTGGTTCTCGCCCATAGAATTTCTAAGATTTTTCGTTTGTTGCCGTGGTCACTGACAAAGGGTATAATATTTGTATTGTATGTAATTTATTTTTGGTAAAACATTTATATTGCACTCCTAATAAAATAAATGGAAAATTATTATAAAAAAGTCAAACAAATATAGTGATCAAAATACATTTCAGACATCCTACGCCTATTGACACACTTTCTTAATATTTGCGTTAGCATCCGCTGCCAAATTCTGATTTAATTTATTCCTTTGTTAGTGTTACCACAGCAACTGTTGCTATTGCTTAATTAAAAATGTTGATTCTTCCTCGTATTCGGAAGTTGAACGATGGCAAAAGCCAGTTGTGCTTTGTAAATCGTACTTCCATGTTGTTAATCGTTGCATTACCTACAAGCTGCTAACGGGTTAAAATTCTGTATAAAGCAATGTAAACTAGAAAAATGATTAGAAGATCATATTGTCTGAGGAGTAAATCCTTAACCAACTCTTAAACTAAAACAGATCATTTACCTAAATTTTAAACTTTAATTGACTTTTCGACCACATCGAAAGGGTTTAAAAATTTTATAATTAAGGAGTTTTGTTGTCATTTGCTATAAATAACCAAATTGAGATCCAGCGCCTTCAACACCAGTGCTAAAAAAACAAAACTTACAATAAGCTGCGTTTTTCAATTTGGAGTAAGCTAACCAATGCGAACGGTTGGTTGAGGATTATAAATGTTTTCAAAACTTTCAAGGCGCTTTGAACCGGAAAGGCTTTTCATCGAATTGGAATATTGTTCCTTGCACCTTTATGTACTGTCGAAGTCGAAAGCTGTATCAGTTTTCCGATGTATCAAATCCGATGTATCAAATGAAATTTCTATTTTCTGGGGCAACTTATAAAATCTTACATACAACACGCACAAAGTTAGAATTACATATTAACATAAAAAAGTAAAATATTATTAATACCACTGCTTATACGACCGCTTCAACAGTAATGCCAATACTACCATCTTCTACAACTGCCGGTTCCAAAGGCACTTCTGGACACTTTTTAGGTTATAAGGATTTTTGAACACTTTCTACAATACAGACGAAATACAATATTACATTATTATGAGTTAGCTAAAAGTGTAACCATTGAATAATTATAATATAGAATGGACACCGCAAATATTGATCACCACCCCATTCTTCAGCGCTGCACTCGGTTGGCAAATCAACAAAGTTTTAAAAAAATATATATTTCTTAACTAAATAATTGTAAAGCTGCAATTTTTTTTTTTTTTTTTTTTTAAAAATTTTATTTTTAATACTTTCTGGACCCTTAGGAGGGCTTAAACCCCCAAATCCCCTTCCCCTTTTTTATGGACATGCTCTGAACTGTATGAGGTTGTCAATCTTGTATTTGTTCATATTAACATTTGTCTTTGCGCTGATTTTGGTCTATGGTCAGAATTGCCTCAAATGCAAAATTGGTACGCATAAATGTAAGAAAAAATGTTATCGATAAAAAATAAGACTCAAAGAAATTGAGTAAGCGTGCAAGTCTTTAAAAAGAACAATCAGCTCAATTCTAAATACTCCCACAAAATTCAATTCCCTCGAGTTTCATTTCACAAGGGAATAAAATTCTCACATTCCAAATCTCCTGGGAGAGTAAAAATGGAAATGGGAGTTCGAATTACAGCTTCGAAAAATTTACGTTGCAGTGACATTTTTTTTTAATTAACTCAGCAATTTAAGTAAACAAGCGCAGGAAGTAAAAATGTATGCAAAATAAAAATAATGCATTTTGGCTGCTAGCTAAGGAGTTGGAAAATACTCACAAAAAATACAATTAAGGTAAATAGGAGGAATTTGTGAGATGGCACAAGTCCTTTGCAGTTGCCTCAGTCAAAACTCAACTCAATTGGTTTAATTTGATGTGTTTTTATCAAATATTTAATTTCTTCCTTATAAATATGAAAAATATTACGGGCTAACGCGCTTAGATGTTTGTAAGAAGCCCTCACAACATTTCTGCAGCCAAAACGCAAACAATCTGCTATTTTTCCAATCGTCAAACTAAGTACAAGCTTGCGTTTTTTCGCTGCAGGTGGTTATCAAACTGGAGTTGGCAACGACAACGATGTTGGTCTCGTCAAATCCAGCTTCAGTAAAGTTGATGTATTTAACCCATTATGGACTGACCTATGTTCCCGTTGAGCTAGAATGATGAAACTTTCCAAAAATATTTAGTTTGGTCTAACTTAAAAAAAAAAAAAATCAAAAATTTAAAAAAAAAATTGTAAAAATTGGGTTGCCACCTCGAGATTTTTAATTTTCAAATTGAACGATATTGAGCAATATTCTTCAAGCAAAGTCGAGCATTTTGCGCCAATATTGATCACAAGAATTTCTAGAAAACAAAAAATATACAAAAACGTATTTTCACGCCGGAGCCACGTATGTCAGTCACACTTCATAAAAATTTACAAAAGTTCCGTATACGCAATCCTGGACAAAAATGCGTTAAAACTGAACTGTGCCCTCGATTATTACCATTTGCAGATATGTGGAAAATGAAAGAAGATTGCTTTAGATTTCTATGAAAAGCATGGGATACCAGGTGTTATGGGGTATATAGATGGGTCGCCGGACGTCCGAATAATTGCACCTGCTGTAAATAACCAGTTATTTTTTATGCAATTACAATAGAGTTCAGCTTTTCGCACTTCCTCAGCATTAACCCATCTAATGCCATGATCCAGAAATCATTGAAAAATATCAATGTTATAGATACCAGTTGCCTCAAACATGTTAATGTAGGAACAATTTACCTACCAATGAATGGGTTGGGCTCAGGGAAAATACAACTCACATGTTTTTTTTTTGTTCTACTATTTTGCTCCCAAAAAATGTTTTTTGACAAGTTCGAAAGTGTTTCAAATAGGGAAATGGGAGATGGGAACAAATTGTCCTGGGAGAAATTATTTAGAATTGGGCGGAATATATTTGTAAGAATAAAAATCTTTCAGTTGAAAGTTAAAAAATTAAACGTTTTTTAATAAGAGTAACCAGCTCGGGGATGTTTAGTGTTTCATACTCCCTTTGGAAAAACGTGGTCTGTCTAATATACATACATATTTTTCTATGATTATAGCAAAGATTACGTGCAGATATGGTCAATAATGCAACAGTGCTGAAATCATTAAAGTAGCACTTTAAGTGATACTCTTCTTTACGGCATCAAGAAACTGATATGTAGACTTAACGATTTTTTTTAAATTCTAATTAACTTAGCGGAACCAGTATATTTTGTGTGGAAACATTTCAAATTTAAGAGAAAAGAAAAAGAAGAATGTTAGTAGCATATCTATTGACAGATGCAATGAAAGAACGTGCACTGGGGAGAGTTAACACAACTCATCCGAATAGCCTAGAGTGTTTTCATCATAATTTTCGTTTGCTATTTCATAAGATTCGTATTTCAACATGCTCTTAAGAATGTGGATAGGATCCTTTATGCTACGTTCCAGCCCTCATATCTTGCATTAGGTTTACTGAAGGGTGATATGCACAGGTAAAAAGCCTGTTTTTTTTTGGTTTTTTCAATAACATTTTAAAATATACATGAATTCTAACTTACCTTTAATTTAAAAACAATTCTAGTTTCTTAAAAGTTCTATGTTTCTATGAATCATTTTAAGACTTGTCATCATATTAATTTTGTGTAGTATTTAACTGTTAAGTCAATTAAATTCTTTCTTTTAAACTTTATAATTCGTTAATTTTTCTTTTTAATGAAATAATAGAATTTAATATGTTTTTACTACATACATAAATTTTTATTAGAAATTTGTTTTTACAGATTTTGTACACTCATGTTTTACTATCAACAGTTAAGAAGTTTTTTCAAAAAGACTGCACTTTGGAAGTGACATTGTCTTCAGACATCGCCATATAATTGATTACAAAATATGTGCTTTTATTCCAAAAACTTCAGTCAGTTAATTTATAAAACTTTAAATAAGCTAGCTTATCCATTTTAAGCAGAAAAAATTTAAAAAAAATTATAATAATTTTCAACTTTACCTTGGTATAATGTCTCAAAGTCTACATTATTATATACTAGCAGGACCCAGTGGTCCGCGGCTTCGCCACGGGCGTTCTAGCAAACATAATTTTTTTATTTGTGGGCGGTAAAAAGGGGTGTGGCAAACTTTTTTCCGTAAACCATCTCGTTCTCGAAAACAATCGACTGCCTAAATTTCAGCGCAATCGGCCCAGAAGTTTTGGAATCTTAATGATTTCTTAAAAGTGAGCGTGTATATAGCGCCACCGCATCTATTTTTAGTACATTTGCCGACGGTAAGCATACAAACTTAATTACCAAATTTCAGTCTTATACGAATAAGACCGCTTGAAATATAGCATTTTCATTGATTTTTGGGCGGTAAAAGAGGGCGTGGAAACCCATTTTTGGTACAACCGCCGAAAGTAACCATACAAACTAAGGTACCAAATTTTAGCCTCATTCAACCTCATTGAGCAAAATCCGTCCAACCGTTTAGGTTTGTTTAATGAGTTCTTTAAAGTGGGTGTAATGTAGTACCACTACGCCCATTTTTAGTACAGTTGCCGACGGTAGGCATACAAACTTAAATACCAAATTTCAGTCGGTTGTTGATTTGTGGGCGGTAGAAGAGGGTGTGGCAATTAATTTTTTTTTTACAAACCATCCTCGCAGAAATATCAACAAATTAAAGAAAAGTCCATCCAAATCGGCTGAGCCGTTCATGAGTGCATCGGAATCCAACGAACACCATTGCATTTTTATTTATAAAATATATTATATTTTATTTTATTTATATAATAGTCAAAAATGTGAAATTTTACAATTTCGGTTAAATCTTGTACTTAATGAACTTAACTCTCTGTGCAGATATGGCTAAGCAAATTGATATAGATGTATTTGAAAACATAAAAAAAAAAATCGTTTTCAATTAATTAATTTCAATTTAAAAATATCATCTTTCTTTTGGGCAATATTCCAGAGCTAGTAACATCTTTTTTGTAAACAAAAATTTTACAAAAAATAAGGTGGTCACCTTATTCCTAATGTTGATAATGGAATATATATATAAATAAAATAAAAGCCTTTAGCGATTTGTTGTTTTTGCGCTAATGCTGTCGTGACAAATGCTTTACATGCTCGTAAATCAATGGAAATGAAAGTACACTGTTATGTTTTTCCTTTAATTGCAATAAAAAATCTTTTGACTATGCTTTTGTTGCTATTTTTATCTTTAATGGCTCGTCGGATACTTTGTATTCTTTATTATCTAATTCTTGCTGCTTTTGCAGTTCTTGGTTCGTTAATTTAAGTATTTTTATTATGACTGCTGTTTTTGTTGGTAATTATGTGTGTGTGTGTGTGTGTGTGTGGTTATGATGGTTAGAATGAGTTAGTGTTAGGTCCATAGCCCATGGAGTAGGATTTCGGGTTTCAAGTGCTCCCATTAGATTAAAAGACTTATAAAAAAATTAAAATGGGAAAACTATTTAAATCAAAGTTTTTTAAAGTAAAAAAAATTAAAATTATAAAAATTTAACTTACAAGTGTTTTTAACACTAGAACTACCAGCTTTTGTTCTATACCTATTTCTACCAACCGGTCAAAATGACCTGTTCGATGTCTGGTCAGAAAAATATTAAACTTAAAACAAAATTTTAAAAGAGAAATTTGTTTTTATGGAAACTAAAATGTATTTTAATTATAAATTGATATAACAAATATATAAACAGAAAAAATATTATACATTCTTTTAAATTGTATTTCGATTGCCACATATTTTGCAAATAGACATTTTTTTCAAAGTGCATTTACTACAAACATGTTTTTTCCACAACTTACACTGATATTATAGGTTTTATTTTCATTGCATAAACCTATTTGACAAGTTATTCGTATATTAGAACTTTCATGGCTCGCTAAGAGATCGGTGAAATTTCCTTTTTCAGATGAATCTTCATATTTTGTGGAAAGTTCTTCTGCTAATTGGGATAGGAAATCTTTTCTTGGCATATTTTCTCCAGTTGTTTCGTTATACAAAACCCATGCATTTATTGCTGCTAAGTCAAGAATATTGAAAAAGATTTGAAGAGGCCATCTCCGAGGCCATCTCAGACATCACAGTATATTTTCTGGCCATTTGATCTGTAATATCCACCCTAAATTTAGTTTAACTTATTTACAGTTTCAGGTTTATTTTGGTAATTTTGAATTTAGATCGATGTATGTTTCGTACTTAGCACTAGAACCTTTTTCGTTGGTTTACTTGTATATACTGACAATGTAGCATTATTGGTTTTATAAAATACAGAAGAATAAAGTGATAGTTTATCCTTGTTTTGCTTAGCAAGTTTCGGTAATTCCCTTTTGTTTGCACCTATAGTTGCAACCAACATAGAATTTTGCTGCAATAACTTTGATGCCAGTGATAAGCTGGTAAAAAAATTGTCAGTCGTTACATTTCTCCCAGAAAAGGTGAACGGTTCAATTAATTTGAGGACGACAAATTCACTCAAAGGAATTGACGGTGACTGTGTTTCGTCCTCTCCAAAATAAGGGCACCCATTAACTACATATTTACTTTTGAGATCAGATGTCAACCAGAATTTTATTCCAAACTTGTCGGGTTTGTTTGGCATGCACTGCGTAAATCTGCATCTCACTTTGGTTGGAAATAGTTGCTCGTCAATTTGTTATATTCCCTCCGGGCATGTAGCAGTTTTGGCTATTTTTGATAAATAAATCCTAAACATGTGAGATCATTGCAAACTTGTCATTTTTTAATCTTTGACTTCTTTCATTTTTCTTATCGAACCGTACAAGCCGTAAGATATCTGTAAAATTTTTTCTGGCTTTTGCAAAAAAAGGTGATCCCCACTGCTTTGACCATAAATATGATAATTTTAGATCAACTTTTTTTCCAAGAACTCGGAAAGCTTCTTGCTCTGTGCATGTTATAACATGATCTATAATGTTATGATCAATTATCAATGAAAACGCGCTACTCACAGTACCCTTTATTATATTTCGTTTTGGAAACGCTGTAGGCCCAATAACGTTTTTGAAAATTGTGTGTTTTGGTCTCCGTCCTGGAGTAGATCCGGGTTTTATTTCATTCGATATAGTTCCATCGGTAGCGATTTCAGTTACCTTATCGTAACTCTCATCAAAATATGATGGTAATCTTATAGTTCTTTTTTGTCTTCGTATTTTGGGAATATTCTCTCCCTCACTATCGGTGTCTGAGGATACATACACTTCATCTTTGTCAAATTGCTCCTTTAAAATATCAGCTCTCTCACGAAAGTCTTCACCAATTTTGGAAATGCCTTCACATGTATTTGTTATGTCTTTCAGAAATCTTGGAATTTTCGAACGTCTTTGCATCTTTAGGGATAGTTTTAGGCTGAATAAAAGTACAGCTAATTTATTGTTTCTTATTATAAAAATATTTGTTCACAAGCCACTTACAAAATGATAAAAAAATATTTTCCAAATAAAATTTCAGCAAATAAATGCAATGTATAAAAATTTCGACTCTACGCAAGAAGCACCAACGAGAAAATGAAATTGCATAAACGCAAAATTACAAAATATAAGTACAAGGCACAGAATTTTTATTTTCAGGGAATTCCCTAACTCAGAGTAAGAAATATGCTTTTGCGTATGTTCAATTTGATGCTACAGTGGAATGAAGAAGCTTAGAAATATTAAACTTTGCTAATATTTTATATACCGGTCAAAATTACCAGTTGGTATAAATAGGTAAATAGGGCAATATCTAAGTTTCAAAGCATACGAATCTAACAATTTGCTGTATTAGAGCTTACATTAATTACGAAAAATACACAATACTTTTACAAAAAAAAAATTGTTTGAATGAAAAAAATTTTATAATGAAATCATGCAACCGTCCATTTTGACCGGTTGGTAGTTCTAGTGTTAAATATATTTTTAAATTTTATTTTTTAGAAATAAAATGTAACTGCTTTGAAAGGCAGTCTGATTAAATTTGAAATTTAATAAATTAAAATTGCCTTTAAAATTGAAAGGCAAATCAGAATCGGAATCAAATTTGTTTTGAACAAGACAAGTTTTTAGCGCTTCTTTTAAAAAAGGTAAATTTTATTTTTATCTACCAGCTGAAACTACTTAGTTTACTACTGATTTACTTCACATTTAATAAGAAAAAATAGCATGCGTGTTTGCAAATTTCAGAGTATGAGATACAATGCTACTAATGACTTGAAAAATCATTATAGATAATTTTCTGCTATTTAAGACTGCTCAAAGTTATTAAAAAACAGTGTAAGCATTGACGGGGAAAAATATTTGTACATACAAAAAAATAATGCTGCTTATCTATTTTGCCAATAGCGCTGATAAAAATGTACTCCAGATCAGAACACTACAAAAAAAATTTTTTTTTAAATAAGTTAGGTACTTAATTTTTTTGTTTACGTAACAAGACTTATATCGGTATATAAATCTTTGCATATTCGGTTTGCATATCGGTAATAAAAATTTTATTCACATTTTTCATGGCCAGCACTACAATTTTTTGGTGTTTTGAAAACATTGTGGTATAGAAGCATTCATTCTTAATGCATTGTCGTTGGAGAATTTAACGTTGAAGAATTAATGCTTATTATTCTAAGCGAATTTTTTAAAAGCTGCCTACACAATTTCTGCATATAAAATATTTGTATTTTGAATTAAAAATGGGATTTTTAGTTCTTTTTGTACTTTTTAAGGTATTTTATAATTTTTAAGCTAGTAGTAACCTCATACAGCTATTCCTTATGCTTAGCATTTATATATTCTTTTAAATTTTTATTCATTTTCTTATTAAGTATATTTTTATTTTTAATCCTTGATAGAGGAATTGTAATATTCATGCGTTATATTCGTACCATTTTAAGTTAATTCCCAATAGGCAATGAAGCTAGGCCTCATCTAACGAAGGCGTGAATTTACTGCTACTTTTGGCGCTAAGACACATGACTTCCTCGCTGCTTCTGCGAGCGCTTCTATGAGGCCTACTTTGTCGCTACCCAGGGCAGTACAACAATTCCATTTTTTCTACAAAAACTGGTTTTGCTTATATTTCAGGGTTACGTTTTCGTTAAATGTTAAAATATATATTAGTTCAAAAATACTGAATAATAATCAACGTCATGCCTTAGAAATATTCTTATCTGACAAAAATATGTAAAATAAAATCACAGAATAAATAGGTAAGTATACATAAAAAGAAATAAAAAAAAATATTTTTTTAATTGTTTTGGTTTACCTCTTCTTTAAGCCATTCTAGTGGAAGACCTGAAAAATTTGGCCATTTCATATAAAAAAGTATATGGGCTTGGATATAAGTAGGGTAGGCTTCTGACATCCATTTAAAGGCCTAATATTGCATATTACTTTCATTGCTATTCCAGCGCACTTGTGCGGAATTATTAATTTTCCTTTGCCAATGTACCAACAACAAAACAAACGCATTCACCTCAAAAAAATAACACCTCAAAATCAAACAACAAATAAAGTAAAACATAACACTTCTGACACGAAGCGGTGACAATACAAATTCTGCAAAAACATTACTGTTAAGTGAACTTTACAAATTGAAAGCAACAAAAACTTCTTGGACTTTATACTGGCATTGCAAATCAATGCATATTCTCTTTATTTTTCTTTCTTTTTGTTTTCTATTTAACTATGAAACAGGTAAAAGAGGGTAGAAAATAATCGCTTGTAAATATTAAACTATGAAGTTTGCCTTTACTCCAAATATCTTATTTCTTACGCATATATTACGTATATAAAGGGTGGTTAAATTCTAAGGGCCGATGTTGAATGTGAACCACACCTATGCGTCAAGTTTTTTTCTGCATTTTATTTGACATTTCTATATTTTAAGACTAACTCAATTGGAACCATGGAAAGATACACAATCAAACAACGCGTTAAAGTTATTCAGGCTTATTATGAAAATGAGCGTTCAAATCAAAATGCTACATAGTTTAAAATTTTGACACACTTCGGTCAAAATTGGGTAAGAGGTTAACTATGTTTGTGGGATAATTTCTTCATAGTTCCGTTTTGGTTATCTCGCCTATGTTTCTAAACTCTTAATACGGATGAAGGTCGTTGCAATTTGTATTTTATACAGAAGCTTGGTAATAATGCGTATTTGAGAGTATAGGCCAGAACTAGTGAACGTCTTCACATGATGGTACTTCTTCAAAGACTGTGTATTCAAAAGGCTGTTGGGGACGGTTAAAGTTTATAACGATTTGATGTATATGGTATTAATTCTAAAAGTTTCTACAACCGTTGTAAAGTTGTATGTGGGATCGAGTCTATATAAAGTAAATGAATCGTTAAGGAACATTTATGTAGATATCACTCAAGTTAAGCAATGATATCTAATAACACAATTAAGGTTCCATAACTGCTAATAAATGAGCTTGTCATTCCCATTTTTGTTAAAAATTTGTTAGGTTAGCTTAGGGCTAATGCAATGACGTGAGGAGCGGTTGTGTTGTTTGGGGACCCCTGCTAGTTTTTTGAATCTGGTCTACTTTGCTTGACATTTTAATGCTTCTTAATCCATTCTTACACAAAATTTTACTTTACATTGATAGATTACCTGGCTAAGCTCAGGAAATGGTTGTTTTTAAGTTATATTTGGTTTTTAGCAATTCTTAAAAAAATAATTTTTAAGAATTACATTTAGAGCTTTATGCCAAGTAATTTCATGAAGCAACAGGTTGCCACAACAACAATGTTCTTTACAGAACAACCACCAGCAGACTAGACAAATGTTTCGTTGGTCGCTACACCAACTCATCAGTAATCTTCTGTGGTTCATGCAGTCCATTAACTTTGAAAATCTTATAAGCACACCTTCTGCTAAAACCAAAGCGGAATTACAGTTGTGTGCTTTCCAATTTAAAAAGCAATGTTTTTCTACTTCTTAGCACAAAGCAAAGGTTCAAAAAATTTACTACATTAATTCTGCAAAGACTTGTTGTTGCGCTCTATGTTTACTTCTTTTCACGATTCCATTCTTTGGCACCAACCATTCGTTGATATTAAACCATAGAAGGCGTGAGAAGTTTTTTGAAAAATAGATGACTCATCTTATTTTCTGAGGTCGGGCTCGTACCAGTTTATACATGAAAAATAAATTGTGCGATTTTTTAATTTATATTTAGTTTTTAGCAATTCTTAAAAAAGTTTATATTAATTTATATTTATTTTAATTTATATTTAGTTTTTAGCAATTCTTATTTTTAAGTTTTCAGGGGCTCGAAAACCAATTTCGAACCATGGTATCTTCAGAAAATTCGCATAAAATCAGCTATAGAATACACCTGGGGGGTAAGATTTATTACCAAAAACGTTTATCCTTTTCTTACAAAATATGTCTGTCCTGCCCACGTGCCACTTGTTTTCAGATTTTAAAATTGGACAAAAAAAAAAAATTAAGTATCATACGGGCAAAAGTAAAAAAATATTAGCAATGTGTAAATATTTCTGTATTTGTGATAAAGCCCCTCAGGGGAAATCCTGGCTATGGGCCTAAGTAGTGTTGCTGTTTTCAGTAAGATGCAATTGATTTCTATAAAAATTATATTTAACATGCTAGAATTATGGTGAACATTTTTAATTTTTTGCAGTGTTCAATTTGAATGAAAAACTTGATTTGATGTTTCTTTGCTTCTTTAAAGCTATCAAAATTATTAGAAAAAATGTTTGATTCTAAATTTTATGCTGCATTCATCAAAGTTTAACCTTATTAAATAATCATCTTTAAATAAATATATCTTTAAAGTGTTCGCTTTGCTTAACCTATACATAACTAAGAAACTACTCTTACCTAAGACTTAAAGCATATTTTTTTTTACCAATATTTGTTAATTTTTTTTAAGTATTAAAATTCTAAGCTCGTGTAACTTTTTAATAACAACAGCTCACCGTTGTGCACTTAAGTTTTACTTGAGTTCAAATTACTTAGAAACAATAGCTCGACTACTTTACATTGTAATAAACATATAAAAAAAAACTCCATTAAATTTGTTTTTATTTTTAACCTCCATTCAAAGCTCAGTCATTGTTACACTAGACAGCATAATTGATAAAAAGGGTGTTTTTGCTGGCAGCAACTACAACACTCACAACAACTACAGCAACATAAATAAAATGTTAGCTTCTTTCTCGTGGATGGTGCTCACATTTAATTAAAGCTTTCAACTTTTGATGGAAGGTTAAAATTACCTTGGCATTGGTTAGCTATATAATTTTATTATTTTGCTTTAATTTAATGCTGATGATGATATCTTGATTACAATTGAGCATTTTATAGTTGTTGTTGTTGTTGTTGCCATTGCTAAGTTCAATTATTCACAAAACATTAGCACAAACCTTAAACGAACCTAGATGTCTATTGTAGTTGCACAAAGTTTTCTAAGTCTAAGCAAACAGAAGACTTAAGACACAAACTTGTTTCGTGTTGCTTCAACTACTTGTTATAGAAATGTGCATACTTTTATGACATTGCATATATTTCTGCTGTTTTATGATCCTTGCGCTAGCTTGCATGTAATTATCTGTTGCATTGTTTTATTTTTAATCCTGTACCGGTTTACCTTCTTCTGCCTCCACAACACACTTCTTTGTGCCTTCTCACTTTACCTTCTTATTTCTACTTAGACCATAGATTCTTAACATTAAAATCTATTCTTTTGTTTAGCTTAACAATCTAGGGAAAAGTAAGTACTTTTGTGAAACCCTTTACAACCTGGGTTAGCTCGGTCCTTCCTTTGTTTACTCTCAGTATGCTTATCTAATGCTTATGCAAGCTATGCTTATGAAATAGCTATGCCACTTTATTGTTGTAGTCAAACTGCATGCTCCGAGTGTTGTAATTCTTTTGCAACAAGCTAATATTTGTGGTTTTCTGTTTAATTTTCATTCTCTGTTATATTTCTGCGGATTTTACCTGTTGCGCTGTTCGAGCAACTTGTTTTAGGATCTGGGCGTGTAATTGCACGCCCTTTGGATTATCTATTTATTGTTGTATCCTATGTTGTGGTTTAGTATTTATGCATGTTTTCATGATCTTAGTTAAAACATTTTTTTAATATATTTTACTTCCTTCATTTATCTTTATAAAATTTTATAAACACTTGCTTTGCCATCTGGAAAAAACGTATGTTATATGCTAAAACAAAGCAACTTTTTTAACTATTACAATCGATTTGCCTAAAAATAAATATTTTACTGTTTTTGAGTAAATCATAAATATGTCTCTGATTGTTTGGAACTTTGTCTCATTACTTTCAACATTTTTGTCCTAATCCATGCAGCTGAGAAAGAAGCGTAAATAAAAATCATCCAAAAAATCGTCCCTTCTTGTGATCTTGCGATATCTCTTGTAGGAGAGGCAACATAACCAGATGAATTCATTAATTTATTGTCAAAAGATGAATTCAGTTCTATCCTGTATTAAACATTTTCGAAATACAAACAAGTTGTATGTGAACAAGGTGGCTCGTTTTCATATGGAAACGCATATCGTAATTTGTTGCAATCGCTTTGATTAGGCTTTGCTCTATTTATTTTTATATCAAAAAGAACAAAGAGGTAAGTAGTATTGTATACCGAAATTACATAGTTTACAATAAAAATATTCGTAAATATTTCGGCGTTTTTCGTAAATATTTATGATTGCCCTGTACATAAATATTAAAATAATATCCTAAATTGGCAAATTTTAGCTCATCACTTTTTTGAGTTTTTAACTAGTAAGTAACTAACTAAATCGAGATTCAATCTAAAAAGTCGTTTTAGCCGCCTAATTAAAAATTGTTAAAAATTGTTTTATGTGGTACACCTTCAAATTTCAAGGCTTTATCTATATTGTTGTAAGCAGATCTGTATTTTTAAAATTTATTTTTGCAGCTGAAAAAAACACGGGTCAGCACAAAATTTGACACAATCAAAGTATGAAATTTTGGTAGATTGGATCATAAAAAAAAAATTATGTGGCATGAAAAAGTTTGAAATTATATGGCATGTACGTTTGAACGATATTTTTAAAAGCCAGTGATTTTAATTATAATTTTAATTTTATGATAAAACAATAAAAATCTGTGGACTTTTGACAAAAGAACTTATCTCAAAAAAAAAAAAAAAAAATCAATTTTACAGGAGAGGGAAAAAACAAATTGAAACCAAATTAAAACTATTCGTGTATATGTTTTGGAATATATTTAAGATTAACATTATGAAGGGATATTTAAGCCTTATTTTATGACTGATTTTATTAATATTACCACAAAGTTTAACAGAAAAATTAAAAACAGGGAAATATGTTGTTTTGTCAAACGGAATTTGTTAAAAAAAAAATCAACTTTTCTCGTTTAAGTTCTTTTGTCAAATTTATTTTACGCCGCAATATTGGAATTATCGCACCGTATGTCGATTTCAGTTACCTCTTTATCAAATTTTGCATTTGGCAAAAGAACTTATTTCGAAATAAGTTGTTATGTCAAATACATTTTTGAAAAAAAATATATGGGCATTTCATAGAAATGTAAACCAAAAAAAAAAATTTAATTTGTTTCGAAATTCTATTTTTTATCTAGTAAAATACTGATATATATGAACTTTGCATTCTGAAAATTTCAATGCCTTAACTAATATTAAAAACCTCGTCTACTGAAGATATAGGACACGACACCTAGTAAGCTTCGACCATGGCCGAACTAAGATGTTAGTTACTCTTCTTAAGCTCTTATCTCTCTTCTTTGATTACACATTTTGGTAACGGAAATTTTATCGCGGTGGTTATGTCGCGTGAGTTACGGCAGATATATTTGGGGAACTCAATATATTTTTTAATAAGCAAAGTTCATCGGTAAAGTGGGCTTATTATGCAACTTCACTGTTTTCCCATTATTTAAAAATTAAAAACAAAAACAGGTTATATGGTAAAATTCGCTGAATTTTTACAATCTAAATATGTATGCTTGCAAAACACAGTTCCTTTTTTTGTCGCGTGAGTTACGCCCATATTTACCACTTAATTAGTTACAGGAACGATAATGTTGGTATATCATACCGTTACTATTTCTTCAAAGGCACATGTACATAAGAAATTTTTTTGCATTAATAACATAAACTTCCGAGCAAACGAGGCTTTAAGTCGTACGCATGTTGCGTGAGTTACGCTGGAAATGCCCATATGCATAAATTGAAATAAGTTCTTTTGTCAAAATAACGTTAAATATTTTTCTTTGGAATCTATCAATTTATGTGGAATTTGGTTCCTTTGTCATTTGCGTTGAATAAAAAATTTGCGATATGTTGATTTGACGGAATCAGTAACTTTTGATCTATGAATCCTAAAAAACCCGGATAAGACAGAAAGAACCGTTAATAGGAAATAATTTTCCTATCTCGTGATAGTTGTTTTGTCAAAAGTTCACAGAAATATATATTTATATTATTTTTATTCATTTTTACTATCAAACTACCTTACAAAAGCGTGGAAAATAATATAAAAGTGCATGGTACAGGCCCGTAGCCTGGATTTACCTTAGGGGGGGAGAGGTGGGTTTGACAAAAAGTTTATAAGTAGATACCAGTAAAAAACTAAAAGCAAAGATATACAAATTTTTCTAAGCAAATCCGTTTTCTTTTCAGACTATTCGTGAATGTGCCTGTTCTTAAATGACCATAAGAGAAATGACAAGAGCTTATTGATTTTTTTTTTATCAAATTAATTTTGCCTATAATTTTTTGAAAAATAGTCCAAATTGAGAATTTTTAATTGTCTGTTTTAATTGTCTACAAAAAGTAAAAGTCGCACAAAAAGTACAGTTTCTATGGCAAACTTTTACTAATACAGTTAGTTTGAAAGGTAAAAATAGGTAAGATTTCTTGCAGTTTATTAAAATCAAAATTAAATCTATATATATGAAAACTTGCTGAACCCCCACTCGCTTCGCCAGGCACTTTTTTAACAGGATTACATATTGGTAAATCCAGAAAATAGAACTACAGGTGTAAAATGAAAAGTTATTAAAAACTTATAATTTTATAATATTATCTTGAAGAAACATTTAAATTTTATTTATTTAATCACCATGATGATCAAATTACCCGCACTGTTTCACAAATGTAGTTTTTGTAAATGTTTTTGTTTTAATAAAAATGGAAGGTATCGGCTAAAGATAATAATGAAATGATTGAGGCAAGTAAAGAACAATATATAGTCGTTGGGCGTTTAATACCGCGTATCAGTAACTTGCAATACCGCGTATATTGGCCAAAAAGGCCAAAATTAAAAATTTGCATTTTAATTTATTAACAAAGTGTTAATCCCTTATTAAAATTCCGAGGCTGTGCTCTTATCTTATGCCTGTCCATTGGTTCGTTCGGCACCAAGATCCATTGGTTCAAGACACTCTCGAGACTTTGCTACAGTTTCCCTGAAAATTTCATAAAAATTGGTTTACAGATTTCGCAGTTTATATCTGACATACACGCCCACATACATAAATACATTTATTTTTGTGTATATAGATAGATTATACTCAACAAAAATTTTCGGTCGGTTGATAGCAACGATCACTTTTTTCATAGAATGCCTCAAAGAAATCTTCCTTTGAGAACATTCTGGAAGTATTTCTAGAGAACGACCCAATTATATGCATATTTTGAAAGAATGCCTTCTGGGTATAAAAGTGGAAGGGATGGATTTCAATAATTTCCCTTCCACTATATATTCTTTTGGAAGTACTTTTTTGCTGGAATGTTAATCGCAATGACACACAGACTTAATTGATTTCATTTTTGTTGAAACCGGCTCAGCTGTTCACGTCTTATTATGTTTTTTTTTTAAATAAGGTGAGCGGGGTAGGCAGACTTGGTAAACTGCAAATCTGCAAACTGCAAATCGATTAAGCCGTTCTCTTCTTGTTATACTTTTTGATATTGTGAGCGTTTCTAAATAGTGTAATCTAAGTGCAGTCAGAATTCTTTGATTCATATTTTGTTCAAATCGATTCAGTCGTTCACTTCTAATATTGTTTTTCAATGTTAGTAGGCTTAGCAGGTAGACATGGAAAATTTAGATTTTCTCATCTAAATCTAATACAAAACAATTTGATACATTTTTCGTTCAAAATCGGCTGATCCGTTCTCGTGCTATTTAGTTTTCTTAATATTGGGGGCGTGGCTTTTACACCTCTTTTTTTTTTTAATAAAATAACACGATTGCTGTTTTTGCGTTCAAATCTCTTGAGTATTTCTTACTGTTTCTTTCCAATACCCTAGTACCCATGTTTACAGAGATATAGTTATTTATTTATAGTGCCCTGTGACTTATTCCGCCTACTTTTTCTACTGTGTTTAAAAATGATCCTATCCACATCTGTACCAAATTCCAATACCGTTGTACCCATATTTACCGAAACATAGGGATTTGCAAATAATTCCCCATATATGTACACCATATACGCACAAATACATGTTCAAATGCCTATAACTCATGAACCAATGCACACATCGGTTCACCTATTACAGAGAACATCAATTTCATACACAATGCTTTTTATTTTTATATATATAGATTGTTTCTTCTTCATATGTGGCTCTCTGTGCTATGCGGACTCAATTGTTGTAAATTGTTATGGTAGCGATATCTTAGTGAGCGATGATTTTCTCTGAATGTCTTGCTGCTCTAACCCTATAGGAACGAACTAACTTGTTTTTAAAAACAACTAATTAAAAAACTAATTTAAAATAAACCAGTATATGAACTACTTTGAATTATATTAAGGCGGCAACTACTATGATTTTGACATGTTTTAATTGCAAATTTTTATTAGATTACAAGTTTATATATATTTAACCATGTTATTTCATCAAATATTATTATCTTTAGGCCATCAGTAATAGTTTTCAATTGGTTGTTTTAAAGTCATTAAAAAATAATTTAAATATAACTAATTTAACAAGTAGTTGAAAATATATGCAGACGAAAGTCAATTGACTTATTTAGCGGACATCACCATACAAAATAAGTTAGTTCGTTCTATGGGAAAAAGTCAGAATTTCAACTAGTTGTGGTTGACAAAAAACTACTTTATCAACTACTTTTAAATTAGTTGATTTTCCTACACGGAAGTCATAGGTTCTCAAAGTGGACATTATTGCCCCCTTGTCGCTGAAGGCGCTCTGGGCAGCGGTATTGAGCTCACGGAAATTTGGGAGCACTGATACGCTGCAAGTGGGAGGTAGATAGATGGAAACAACTTTTCATTTTAATAAATTGTTTCGGTCAAAGTTAAATTAAGTTGTGCACACTATTCATACAATAATCAAATTTTCCGAATATCAAATACTTTGTAATGTAATATTTTCGTCAGTGGTTTTTCACTCTAAGCGATGAGAGAAAAACAAGGGATTCAATCACCCTGTCTATTAGATGCTTTTGAATTGTAAAGCGAATAAAGTTTTAAGCGAAATGAATAAATGTTGGCAAATCAAAAAAAGTTAAACCGGTTGGGCACATGTATCAAAAAACCCGAATAAGAGAACTGTTTCAAAAACAAAACAAATGAGAAAAAATCTGAGGGAAATTTGTTGCATATAAGTAAGGACACAATATTTTCAAATGTCTGCCATGTAGCCGCATGTCTCACTTTGGATACTTGTCTGTCAAATTTTTGAAGTTTCACCATATATTTTTTTCTCACTTATTGTTTGGTCCACAAATAATTTTCTGTTTGGCAAGGCTGAAAGCAAGTTGGCATAGTTTTCTTTCAGTTTTCAGCTTCTCTCAAATTACAGTTTTTTCTATTACCCGCGAAAACAACAACAAATTTTGTCGGTGTTGGTAAGTGGAGCATGCATCGTAGCTTTACTGTATCTTGTTGTATAGCGAAACGAACACTTTCGATCGTGCCAGACACGGTAAGCATTACATTTTTTCACACCAAATTATATTGTGGCTCGTTTCTTCGTTCGTAATAGGGCTTCGTTTTGTTTTACAGCAAGATGCAGTTAATGTCGCTTCGTAGCCGTAATTTGTAATTATTAAATGGTGCTATGCAACAGCCGCATTGCCCAACCAATGTGTATTGGCTTTCGGATACGGTGAGTGTTTTGGACTTATCTATTCCTCTATATCTCGAACATCAGGGGGCGTTGCAGCTCAAATATCTTTCAAAGATATTATGAAAAACGCCTAAACCGCTCGTATATAGTTATTTTTGAGAACGGCAAGTGTTTGAACACTTTAACACTTTTACTCAATCTCGAAATATTGCAAAAAATTCGAAACCTCTCATCCGATTAGCACGAGTTCTATTAGTGCTTTTTGGGTACGGTGTCTTTTTGCACTATCTGTTTCGAAAATTGGCATTGTTTTGATATTGCAATTTCTGTTTTCAGCACCTTATTGGGAGGATGATTCTATAAATTGTGTTAAATGGTTCATCGCAAATAAACAACATGCAAGTTTGCAGACTGTATTATTGAAAAGTGGGCGGTATTGGACAGAAGACGTGGTACACGAATTTTAATCAAATTCCTACTCCGTGTGCCCGAATTTTGTACATTTATTCCTTGGGATAAAGAGCAGTTCGTTATATAGAAAAGTCGGCAAATAAAACAAGGGGCGTATCGCTTTAATTTTAATCAAACTCCTTTACACTGCTTATCCGACTTCAACCAAATTTTGCACATATATTCGTAAATTCAAGTTTCATTTTCTTTTTTCATAGTTCTAACGAAAAAAATAGGTATTTTTCGTGGGGGACGCTGAAAAAATATTAACTCAAAAAGGGGGTGGGGGGGTAGACTTAAAAAGTTTGAGAACCTATGCTCTAAATGACAGTTTATTCTTAGCAATTGTTGACACTCAACTGTTGTGTTCATGTAACGTAGAATTTTTCGCTCGATTAACTGACGTCCGCTACTTATCAGTTTTATAAGCATTTTTACTATAACTATCACAAAAGCAAATTTTATATGGAAAAAAGGTATATTCTTTTCGTTTTTGTCTATTGATTTTCACTATTAAAATTTGTGAACTAATTTCGCAAAATTATAAAAATAATAAAAACAAATTGATTGATTGATGATTGATTGAACATTTTTAAATTTTTGTTGTTTTGGTTTTTACTTTTAAAAAAATATTTAATTAATATTTTTTTTTTTTAAACAAGAATTTATGCGTCTAACTATATGGCAAGTTAAATAAAGTTTAACTATCAGTATTGGACGCTTAAGCTAAGTTTAACCTTCGATTAAAGTTCACTGAAAAATGCGTCTTAGCTCAGTGTAAGAGTTCATCTAGTGCTAAATTATTGGCCCATAATTGCCTTTAAAAATATTCTCAGAATAAAAAACAAAAAAAAAAAAAAATACCAATATCTGTTTCTAAAAAATAGAAATAGCAATTTCGAATATTTAAAAATCATATTTTTGTAATTTTTAAATATTTAAAATTCCTTTCAAATCTGGAACCATAACAACATCTTAATTAATCACAAACATTTTTTGGAAAGAAAGAAATACAGGATTATGCGTCATAACAACGTCATCACAGTGACAGACAATAACATACCAAGTAAGTGTCAAAAACTGAAGCAAAACCACAACCAAATCTAAAGCAAGAAATTCACAAGCAAAACATAACAAAAAAAAAAAAACAAAAAACACTCGAACTCAAACACCTTTAAAAATAATAATAAAAAAAAAACACTTAATGTATTACAAGTAGGTACAAGCGCAAGTGCAGAGTGCCAACCTTTGTACTGTTGTTCTTTATGTTGTTGTTGTAGTAGTTTGTCTTAAGACCATTACAAAAACTAGTGTTAAAAAAATAATAAAAAAACACAACAAAAAACAATCCCAAATTCAAGCGCAAGTTCGCGGTTAGCTCGAAATAATTCAAATTCAAGTTCATGATGAACGACTCACGTGCTGTTGCTGTTATTGCTGTTGCTGCGATAATTTTTGCTATATGCAGCTTGTTGCTTAGTTTCTAATGTTTAATGTTGGTTCCTTGTTGTTGCTGTTGTTGTGCCTTGTGAATTTTATTGGGTACTGCTTAGATATTTTAACTTACATCTAACTGAATACAATCATGTTGTTGTACTTGTTTGCCGGTTGTTTTGTTGTTGTTGTTGCTATTGCTGCCTTACAATTACCAATCTTGGCAGCTTGGGTCTTTAGTTTGCAGAGCTTTTTGCTTTATCGTTCAACATACGAACATGAATTTTTTTTGCATTTCTTGTTTTTTTGCAATTTTTTTTCGATTCGCCGCATTTGCGTAGTTGTTGTGGTTTGATTTATTTTTTTTTTCTTCTTTGCATTACCGTAATTTTGTAATAATTTTGGTTGCTATTATTTTGTAGCACTTTTTTCGCTTGAATCTTAAAAGTTATTATTGTTTTGCTTTCAACTTTTGAAGACTTATAAAGTGCGAACATGAGAATTTTATTGTGCTGCTTGGAGTTTTTTTATGAAAACGTTTTTTATATTTTATTTCGTATTCTCGGCATAACAATAACCAGGCCTGTTGATTGGTAGGCGCAGTCAAGCTCTTCAATTTATGTATAATGGTTTCAAATGTTTTTTCTTTGTATTATTGAATGATTGAAAAATAAAGCTGTTTCTACTTTAAGGCGGGACATAACATTCGCGGCAGAGAAAACAGACCTTTTTTTAAAAATTCATAACTCAGTCAAAAACAAACATTTTTCCAGAATATTTTTTTTATTATTGTAGAGAATTGAACAAATTACAAGAAAAAAATAAATTAAATAAAATATATTTTTCACTCCAACATGGTTTTATAGAGCTCCAAACTGGCGGCAAAAAAAAAAAAACGGGGCCTCGTGGTTGCAGCGCTGGGAGTTGCAAAAATTGTCCGATCTGGAAAAAAATGACTTTTTTAAATCTTAACAAAATTGGTTATCGTATTACACGAGCTTTTTTTTTTAAAATTTTTGGTGATATTCCTAATATGAAAGTGTGTTTTTCGAAAAAAATATTGACTTTAAAAATTCATAAAAAAAAATTTTAAAAAAAGCTCAAGAATCATGTTTAAAAAAATACAAAAAAAAAAAAATCGAAAAACATGGTTTCGAGATAAACGCTTTCAAAGTTTGTGAACAAAGAAAAACAAAGGTTACCTTCAATCTGCCATGCCTGCTTCGTACTGTATGCCTTCGTTATCTTGTGTTGTGCTGTTTCTTATAGTTTTTTTGCAATCGTTTAGCAATTCGGGCTTCACCCTTCAAGTAGGTACGAAATAACAACCACCAAAAGTCAGGTAGCAAGTAAAACAAGTATATACCAGCTGCCGTATGTAGGTAGCGCAAAAATTAAAAATGCGCTCTCACTAATCCGGCTGTAACTTTTGAACCCGTACGAATTTTCCATGAAATTTTTTTTCTTAGAATCTTAAGAATATTTACTAAAATACAAAATTATTAAAAAAAGTCGATTTAAAAAAACTGCCAATGTCATGTAACCCCTTAACTCTTTGAAGATTTGGCGACATTGATTTATGTGCCTAATGAACAATTTAAGCAAAGCTCTATATAAGCTAGCAGTTGTGAACAAATTTTGTTATATTAATTAAATGAGTTTTGAAGTTTAGTTTTAAAATTTGACATAAAGGATTTGACAATCCTTTATTTTTATATTCAGAAAGAAGCAAAAACTTTGTATATTATTTGCTAGGTCATAGACACCTATTGGTGAAGCTAATTTCTCAAAACAAAATATATAACCATTAAAATAGTGGCGTAGCGTAATGGACAATTTTCCGTTAGGGGCGGAAAAATTTTGCAATGAATAATATAATAATATACCTTATAAATATTTGAACTGTTGAATTTTATACTTAATCTGCACCTTCAATTCGGACCGATTCAAATGAGCACTGAAATTATTTATTCTTTATTCTGTCACAAAACCGGGTAGTCCCCTTTCTTTAAATGAATGTTGCCATCTTGCTTGTTGTAGCGACTATCTGTACTAACTCGCAGTGATTTCCGTGTTTTATTTTGAGCTCGGATTGCTGAGAATTAGTATTCAGCGATAATGACTTATTTCATATAAAGTATAGTGTTTAATAGGTTAGTCCGTTATTGATGCCTTGACAATTCAAAGAAAGTTTTATTTATTGCTCGATCATCAGTTGTATACATTAATCGTATAATAAATATGTCTGCCAACCTAGGATTTGAGTGCTCATAAGTGCGTGCCTTCATTGTTAAATTATTGAATAATTTTTCGATGAAAATATAAAGAGTAACAGTATCTAGTCATTAGTAATTCTGTTCTAGTTCTAATTTGGAAGACCATTTGTGTTTTTTTGTTTTTGGAATTTATTCCTTTAGAATTGATATAGCCTGTGGTATGAAAATTATACGTATATAGCGTGTGAAATCAAGCGTTACGTTTTCTGTCGCTTGTCTAGTGCCTCTCCGCTAAATGGTAGATATTTCGTTTTGACAGTTATGATGCATGGCTCTCAGCCGTGCAACTACCTTCATTTATTCTGCCATGGTTTTCCCTATGCGCAGAAAAATACCAACAAAATACACACATCTGCGATCTATACTATTATATAAAATTAAAGTGCAAATTTTTGTAAAACTCCAAAAGTGGAGTACAGGAGTACATTTTTATGATATAAGATTTAAAATATCACATTTGTGCTACAGCACAGTATAGAGGTATTTGCCTTTAGAAATTTTAAAAATAAATATATTAAATTAAAGTGTAAAGATAATCATGAAATCATCCCCGATACCAGATATTGCTTGATCATTTTCTTTTCATGCGTTTGTGTTGCGAGAGTTTCAATAAACTCCATGTTGCTCTCTACTTTTCTCTTTTTATGCTCAGCTAGCACAGCATAACAAAAAATTCTGTGTGTTTGAATATGTGCGCATGAATATGTCCACAAATTGATTTCAAAGAGGAAAAATATGAAAAACTTGTGGAAATTTTTATTTGTTTCATCACACAGATGAAGGATAGCGCTTAATAAAATTTTTGAAAGAAGTAAAGTGGGATTTAGATTCTGGTAGACCACTGGATACGATTAGATATGGCACAATTACATGAAACTTCCGATGTTCATGCATCATATTTTGGTTACCACAAACAAACCTGTTCTTACAGTAGTTAATAATGATGTTACTATTAATATAATTCACCATTTTACCCCATAATGAATTTATGTAATATATGTAAGTAAAATATTTTAAAATTTAAAATTATACAATCCTTTCAGTTATATAAGAAATGCCTTTATTCACCCCCTTTGCCTTTTATATAAATCTCAAATTCCAAGGTAATCGATCTTCTTTTTTTTTCTCTACTAGAATCCGTTACTAATTCCTTCGTTAAGGTGATAAACTAAAAACTTATAAATGTCTTATCGGTATTAATAACTCTTATTTGTATAATAAAAAATATCAACAAGTATAAAAGGAAGAACAATATAAATTCTCTTTGTTCTTTGTTTTGATATATGTATTGCTTTGTTACTGATATAATGGGCTATATTGATACATTGATAATGTTAAAAACGAAATATATCATATTTGCTCCCATATATCTGAATTGAAAGAAAAATTTACATTTTTTTTTTAAATATATCAAAATAGAAAATATATCACTCACTCAACTTCAAAAAGAAGTGGCTCATAGAAGCCACTTTTTTCAGTTAATCAAGTATGTTAATGTTAAGAACACTAATTTATGCAAATATTTCAGTAACCTAATGAATATAAACAAATAATGTATATGTTGAATTCGAATTTTAATAAAAACTGACAAAAAGCACACGCCAGCCAGTCAGCTGGGGATCCAGCCAACGATGAATGCAACATTATTGATAATGTTAACGATTAACAAATCACACTGCTACATCTGGCTTAACATCTTAACACGATCACTCGGAGGGAAAACAATAGCATCGACAACAACAACAACAAAAATAAAAAAAATAAATTTGAGCCATCTGAAACCAACGGCCAGCCCAGCTGATAACATCTTGAAGATACAAAACAAACAAATGCAAGTTATAATCATTCGATATCTTTTATCGAAATCAAATAAGCAGCAAAACGTAAACGGATTCGTTTCGAATTCGAAACAAATACGAGATCTCGAAACGAGATTTCGAAGCGAGTTCGCAAAAATGCAAATAACCGACTTTTCGGCTAGACTTTTTCTCATGAAAGTATTGAAAAAATTATGCGTGAAAATAATTGATATAATATAATTTAACAAAAAGTCAAATCTTTTTCTTATAAAAAGCAATGATTTTTATGTGAATGATAATGATATAAAATTTTAAAAAAAAATCACTCAAATCACGAACTTAATAAAATTATGAGTAAAAATTATTGATTAAAAACAAACATGTAATAATATTATCTCTTCCAAAATTTGGAAGACGGTTGGGAGAGAAACTGGTCTTTCGATGCTCTTGCGATTCGCTCAAGGGTTCTTTAGAGCGAGATGCATCGCCTTTCGATCGTGCAAGCGATGAATGCGCGATTCAAGAATAATTTCCAATCGTTCTCATCGCCGCTTATTCCGGCGATCGTTGGATCGATTTTTGATCATCCAAGCGATTCTTGTAATATTTGGAAAATTTTCTTTCGCTCATTGCGATCGTTGCAAGATGGCACATAGTTGAACTATGAGGCAGGCTTTGAAAAACCGTTAAAGTGAAGCAAAACTTTGAAACTTTAAAAAAATTGTCAAATGGTTTCTTATCATTCAGAAGCAATGACGAGTTTTAATTTTTAAATTTTTTAAAACTTTTTCATTCAATTACGATACTTCGCAACATATCGCTGAGGACCTGTTTTGCCGAATCGTTTGACTCCTTTAAGGACTTTTCTTTCTAAATTTTTATAATGGTGAACATTTTTTTCTTCAATTATCATTATTTTCAAGCAAACTTTTTTTTTAATATTTTCACAATTCTCAGATCGCGCGCTTGCCGAATATTTATTATATATAATTTTTTGTTAAAAAAAGGTATTTTTTATTAACTGGTTGTTGTTAATACTCCATTGAAGTAAAGAATTTATTTTTTAAAAATCTTATATGAAGAAGACATTTTTTTCATAAAGTTTTATATAAAAAATTTGGTGAAAATTTTGTTCTTCTTTTACAATCCTCGCTTTTGTTTTTAATACCAATCATTTTAGCACAAAATTTTTTTAAGGTTTTTATAGAAAAAAGTCGACTCGAAAAATTCTTGGAATCCCTAATATGCGTTTATGAGAATTTGTTTTGAATTCGAGACGAATGCGCTATGGCAAATCCGAGATCTCACATTCCTTTTGAATGCATATCGAAGCCGTCTTTTTAATGTGGATTATTTTTTTTTAAAAAGTATTTATTTAAGTTCGCTGCTAGTTAAATGACTTTTAAGTGAATACTCTTTTTTAAATTTATAAAAAATATTTGCCAAAAATTAATAGAAATAAAAATATTTAAATTAATTTATTGGAATTTTAGTTTTTTAAGAATTGCATTTATTAGCTTTATGCCAAAATATTCATTAAGTGCAACAGGTTGCTATAACTACAAGCTCTTCACAGAACAAACCGCCAGCATACTAGACAGCTGTTTCGTTGGTCGCTACACCAACTTATCAGTAATGTTCTCTGGCTTCTGCAGTCCATCAACTATGAAAAGCTAATAGTCACAACTTCTACAAAACCGAAGAGGAATTGCAATTGTGTGAATTCCGATTCAAAGCAATGTTTTGCTACTATTTTGCAGAAAGTAAAACCTCGAAAAAGTGACGTCCCTTGCTTTAATAATGACGGAAATTCAGCAACTCTTATTGAACTATTGCAATAGCAGAACGGGTAAGGTGCTGGACTAGCATTAAGAAGACGTGGATTCGATTCCTGACATGGTAAGTTTTAAATTATTTTATAGTTAAAAATTATAATATTTTGAGATTTCCCGTCATTATAATAATTATAACTTCGCTCAATAGAAAGGCTTAAAAAATTAAGTGTTTCTCTAATTTTGTGTAACATAAAATAAGGGTTCACTTGAATTTTTCACTGTAGTTCAACAAACATAAGAAATGTTACGTACTAACAAATAAATCATACTTTGGACAGTTCGAAAACGATTCATTAACGATTTGTTTTTTTTTCAAACAAACGATGCATTAAAGATTCTTTTCATCTAAATAACGTTTCACTATATATGATTTTTTAAAATTAACATTTCATAAACGTTTGTTTTTAAATATTAACTATTTAAATAAACGATTAACTAATAAATTGTGACTTTTAACTATAGCGTATTCAAAAACGATTCTTCAACGAATTTCGTTAAAGAATAAAATGTACGAAATTGCGGATTCGTTGAGAATCCGAAACGCATATTTTTGGATAAGATAAAAAAGCTTTTCAGACAAAGAAGAACACGACGTAGAAGTAATAAAAAAGGAAGAACTACCTAAAATATGTTAGTTTATGTGTTGAAAGACGGAAAAACAAATAGGCTCAAAAATTAATTGCCGTATATAATTGAGTAGTCAAAACAAAAGCCATTGGATATAAGTAAAATATCTCCCGCAAGCAATGGGGGGCGAAGAGTTTTAGGTGCGACCCATGTCAACATGATTGGTTTATCAACGAATTATGACGCTTTACATGTCGTCGAACCATTAAATGGAAAAACCAACAGCCATATAAGGCTCATTCATGTCTTGCTTAAAATATATGCTTTTTATGATAATTGATAAATATTGTTAAGAAAAAATATTCTGAAGTTTTTGAACTTGTTTTCGACTCACTCGCTCGCTGACTTTTGACTATCATGAGTTACAAGTTAATTACCAGCGGCGTCAACTTTTATTGTTGCCATTACTGGCATTACTGCTCTAGGTAGCCAGTGAACGTCATTAGCTAAATTTATAAGCTTCACTTAGTCCGCAAAGCTTCTCAGTCATGATTCTCAAGCTGCTGACTGAAAGCGGCAGGTTTTTTTTCAATTTTTTCAAGGTAATGTAATAAAATCTAAAAAAACAAATCTACGTACCGAAAAAAGTGCCATACAAAAAAGAAAAAAACGATATTTTTTCCTAAGCTTACAATGTACGAAATTCAGTTAGAAAAAAACAAAAACGTTTAACAAAAAGGTAAAAATTCCCATAGAATCAAGCGGCGGCAACCACAATGGCCACAAAGACGGCGTGATCAACAGCTCTATGGCAACAACAACAACAACAACAACAACAACAACAACCACAACAATAATAACAGCAGCAATAACATCAACAACTGACAGCAAAAACTCGCTTTCAATACGCGAGTGTGAGATAATAAGAAAAACACAAAAACAAAAACATCATCATCATAACTCTAAATAGCTGTACTTAAAGTTCAAGCGATGCCAACGAACATTAAACTAAAATACAACTGCTGGTTCTGAACTTGGCTAAGATATTTATTTATAGGCCTGGAAAAAAAAAAATAACTTAGCGACCTATTATTCACCTCTGTTTATCTTTATCATTGCTTATATTATTTTTGCAGTAGGTGTTTATTGCAAAAAATAATGTTTTTCCTTTAAATATTTTAGCTTCAATGCTCTGTCCAGGAATAATGTAAGCCTAAAAAGGCTTGCACATTAGCGAACCTGTTCGTCAAACAAAATGGCGGGGCGAACTTGTTGGAAAAGGTTAGCGTTCAATTTAAACGTACCTATGCGTCGTAGAAATTAATTCATTATTGTTATTTTTCGCTATCATTTTGTTTTAGACATTGGTAGCGCAGCAGCATGAACCACAAGAAAAAAGCGTTTGTTTTTGAAGCGATGCTTTTTACGCCTCGTGCTGTGAATTGCTTGTGTGAAATCTCAAAAACGACACTTTTTTCAACGACACCGCTTACAGGAAGAAAATGTAATTTTAAGTATTAAAAATATTTCTTGACCCGCCGTGGGAATCGAATTCGTACCTCATCGATTCTTAGTTCTATACACTACTCACCGATCTAAACATCTTTGTTACGCAGTCATTGATTTAATATTATGAGTAACTGAAGCTGTGTTGCAGCAGATCACAATAATCTATTAATATATAGAAGTAGAAGCAACATTTTCGTTGCTTTTTGTTGATTGGGTAGCTGCTAAACTACTTGCTATACGTTGGCGCCATCAGTGTTGTCACTGCCACAATTGTGGTAAATCTACCACTTATTCTTACACTTAACACTCCAAAATCTACCACTTTTTAATTTCAGACTTAATTTAACGATTTTTATATAAGAATTACTAATAATAAATATTTTTTTACAATTAATATTTTACTGCTTTTGGTATAAAAAGAGCGGAGACACTACTGTGAACACTACTTGAGAACATTTAATGAGAATTGTTTGCAATAAAACTAATTAAGCGCGAAAAAATTACTTTACGGTATACTTATTATGCTTTTGCTTTTATGTTTCGCTGAAGAACTTGTCGAATTTTTTGCTGAAGGACTTGAGTCGAAGAAAAAAAAATCTACCACCAGATTTTAAAATCTGCCACTCATTTTAAACTCAATCTACCACTATTTAAAATTTGAAAGTGACAACACTGGTCATCAGCCTATACTTATTAATAGGTTATTATGATCTGCTGCAACATAAATTCAGTTATACTTAATTTTGAATCAATAACTCAGCGTAACAAAGCTATTTTTATCGGTGGGTAGAGTGTAGAACTATAAATCGATGGGGTGCAAGTTCGATTCCCACGGCAGGCTAAGAAATAGTTGATGTAAATGCGTTAATGTTGTTGTTGGTACATGCTTCTTTACTTAATGTTATTTTAGATTTCTGAATTCAAAAGCTTTTTTTTTTGCTACAAAGAAAAAAAAACACTAGACTATCAAATCTATGAAACTGCGAAAAAGATTCGCTTCTCTCGTGTGTCTAACAACGCACTTGTTTTAGTAAATTTACTAAAAACTATTTTCATTTTAATTTTATATATTTTTCAAATTTAATTTTAAGAACACGTTCATTGCCCCACTTTTGCTTTTAATTGTTTTTTTTTTTAATTTCTGCTGGTCTGTTGATTCTACGCAATTTACAAGGTACGAAGCTGACGTGTCAAGAATTCCCTTGTTCGACGGAGAAATTCAAATAATTTTGTGAACAGGTTCGACAAATTGTCGAAATAGTTTCTTAGCTCTCGAGCTGGTTCGAAAATGGCCGTCATTTGACAAAGAGGTTCTATAATGTGCAAGAGAGACACAGTGGTTAGCAGTGTTGGTTGGCACAGTGTAACGAGTGCGGCAAAAAATAGCTTATGAAAAGTTTACTATAAATATGCAAAATCATAGTTTGTAGTATTATTAATATTCCGAATGTAAAAGTTTTTGTGATATTTTTTCTGTTACAGACATGCTTCTTGCAAATTGACAGTTGACTTAAAAAGTTGATTAAATTTTTTTTACACTTTTTTACACATTGCAAATTTTTTAATAAGGCGCAAATTTTGGTATAAAAAATATGCAAAAAATTAACTTGTGTATGTTTTATATGTTTTAGTAGGAAATATTTAATTAAAATCAAACAAAAAAAAAAAAATGCCCTAGAAATCTGAAAAAACGAAAACTTTGAGATAGAATTAAGAAAAAGTATTTTTGTTATTTCTTTTATTTCTTTATTATTTCTAGTTATTTCTTTATTCGAGTAAAAAAAGTAATAGCCTGGGTGCTATTTCGTACATTAGGAATTTTTTTTATATTTGGAAGTTGTTCTTTTTTATTATAAAAATAGGCCCCAAAACTGTTAAGCAAAGCGAAATTCTGTACATAATTTTGACCTTATTATCAATTTTGGTTTGATTCATGGACAATTTTTGGGGGGTTTTCGCTTATTTTTGGGGTGTTTTTCATCAATACTTTAGCTAATGGGGCTTTTTTCCATTGTGTAAAAACAAATCCCTATTTTAGGGGGCTTCTTATGAAATTTTGAAAAATGTTTATCGGAAATATTTGCTAAATTATTTTTTAAATATATCTACTTTTAAATATAGAAAAAGCATTCGATATGGTTTGCATAAAATAAGATCCAAAATTTTATGAAAATCATTAAGTCAATGACAACTGAAAAACACTTTTAGTAACCGATATACGCAACTGGTACATATTTGATTTGCAGATTGGATTACCAAAAGGCATAGGTTCTGCACTTTTTCTGTTCAATATATATCGTACACTTCTACGATTTTTTAGTAAATATAAATGTATAAGTATATATTTTTAAATAGGTATATATCTTGCTTTTTCTGACGATGTAGTATAGTTCTGACATGGTACTTAAATTGAAGCTATTTAAAGTAAATATTTTAGAAACTAAATTTGACTGTTCTTAACTGGTTTATGATACGTGAATATTTAGATAAGCAGCTATACAAAATGTGAAGAAATAGTACCGCCCCTTTCAGAAAATTTTTAAAATATCCCAAAATTTTAGATTTCTAAAATTACAAGCATTTTTTTTCCAACAAAAAACTTTGTATGTCCACCCGCTTATTATTTTATAAGGTAAGCGCACCATATAAGGCCCACCTAACACTTTTTGCAATACAGCGTGCAAAATATTGATGGTAGAAACCTAAATTTTTTGTATCATTTTATTTGATGAATTCTTTATACAAAAATAAAATGGCGACAGCAAAAAAGAATTATCGGAAACGTCTTAAAATTCGATTTAAAAAAACGCCATTTTGGGCCTTTCAAGGAGCATGTGTTCCTGCATTATTTTTGTTTAAAAGCTTTATGTGTTAATTTTATTGAAAAAATTAGTAACATAAATTAATTTACGGACAAAAATATATTAAAAAAAAGAATTGAATTCTTTTATATATTGATTTTTTTTTTCACAAAATAACCTTAGTATTTTAAGAAAATATTTCAAATTTTTTTTCAAAGAAATAACTTGAGGACAAGTTTTTAACATGCGCAAGTACGTGCACATTTGATAGCCAGAAATTCGTTAAAATATATATAGGCCTTAAAAGGTCACGGGCCTTATATGGCGCACTTACCTAATATTAATTCTTTCGAGATGTTAAAATTGACCATCTGACACACAAATGGAGCTTTTATAACACCCAATTAAGAAATATAAGATTGAAATAGCTAGTATCAGTGATGGTTTTAGTGGTATCCGCCTGATAAATTTGATAAATCTCGTAAATATTAACTTCAATTTAACGCATTTTATTGGTATTCATCAGAAACAACTTGTTATCTAAATATATTGCATAGTTTATAGATACAATTTTTATTGAATCAACATTTAATTAAGTTATGGAAACCAATTTATAAGATTAGCTCGTATTTTTACGAAGCTGGTTATAAAAGATGAAAGAAAATCTTAAGCTATTTATCTTGAAATCGATATAGAACTAGCGAAGGCTTCACATTTAAGCATAGTCTCAACATTTTTAGGCTTAAGTCTCTGGGCTAAAGATAAGATATTCTGTATATTTATTGCACTTCATAAAAAAAAAAATCCAGAAAAGTGTACAAATACTAGTCATGTCTCGGTTTTCATGCATATTTAGTGCAATCGAAATAAAAATTTAAATTTATACTAGAAATAAAAGAATCCGAAATACACAGAAATATACTCAGCCTTGTTAAAGTTTAGATTTTGATCTACTCTGACATCTTCAATCAACTGACTTCATTATAGAAATGAAAACTAAAAATTAATACATACTATTAACTATAAACATTTCGATGTAGAATATAAAATGTTCATTATAGTTTCGCCAACACGTGAGGTCTGCGTATGAGAACCTGGGGGCGCCTAAAACTCAAAATCTTCACTGACTGCATACAACTCACTCGTTGCTGTTATAATTAATTATTTTATTGCTTGCACTTTTATCTCAGCAACACTTTTAATTATTTTTTTTTTTATGACTCTTCAGCGCATTGATTTGCATACCAAAATAATTTATTCACTGTCTTTAGATGAAACAAAAAATGGTATACATTCCAAAACCGCAACAATGTGGTCACTTATAACTGACAAGAGGTGCTTGAATGGGTTCATTACAGATTGATTTAAATGCAAAGCGTTAATTTCTTGTAGAGATAAATTATATTGAAATGTTCGAAGAGATGAAAAATAAATTTAAAATATAAGTACGCTTGATTGGCTCACTTCATTTACAAGCTCCCACCTTTCGAGTTGTTTCTTTGGTTCGTATTTTTTTTTTTGTGGCTCCAAAAGGCACTCATCTTATTTACATAATAAAAAAACTTATTTCGTGCACTTTTGACAGCTTCTAAAGAAGTAATAAAGAAATGTTTAGATATAGCTGAATGACTACTGATTTGGATCTTTAGATGACACTAGCCTACACCACATATGACTATCTTGAAGTGTCAATCGCCACAAGGTGTGGCTTAATAAATAAATATTAGCTTGTTTAACATTATAGAGACCTCACTCATAGGCCATTAAAATTTGTTTTAACACTTCTTCCAATTAATGAAGTCAGTTAAGTTTGGAAAATAGACAAGCGAAAAAAAGAATAGAATTTAAAGCCATGCTGGAATTTTATGGCTGACCAGCGACCCTCGCCTCGAGCACCTTTTTCGCTGGAGCTTCGTCGTCCATACGATGGACATGACCCAGACAGCGTAGTCGCTGCACAGTTATACGCCGAACTACGTCAATGTTTTCGTAGAGCTCATACAGCTCGTGGATCATTCGGATGCGATAGTAATCGCCGACTCGAACAGGACCGAAGATTTTGCGAAGAACTTTTCTTTCGAACACCCCCAGAGCGGCTGCGTCAGTTTGCGAAACTACCCATGCCTCAGCGCCATAAAGCAGCACAGGTAGAACGAGCGTCTTGTAGAGTGTTAGTTTTGTCGATCGAGAGAGGGCTCTGGAACTTAGGTGCTTACTGAGCCCGTAGTAGCACCTATTAGCAATTATTGTTCTTCGCTTTATCTCCAGGCTGATTTCGTTGTTGGTATTTTGGTATTAATGGCGGTGCCAAGGTATACAAACTCCTTGACTACTTCAAAGTTATAGCTGCCGGATGAAACGTGGGAGTCTAAACGCCACGCTTCCTTGTTTGTAGACTTTGTTTTGCCCTCATTTATTGTCAAACCCACTTTGGCTGATTTCTTTTCGATAGCGGCGAAAGCAGCGGTAACATCTCTCTTGGTTCTGCCAACAATATCAATATCATCAGCGTACGCAAGGAGCTGGACGCCTTTGTAGAAAATGGTGCCATTACTATGCACACCGGCCTTTCGTACGATCCCCTCCATGATGATGTTAAAGAGAGCGCAAGACAGTGGATCGCCTTGCCTGAAACCTCTTTCGGTATTGAAGGTTTCGGAGAGGTCATTTCCTACCTTGACGGAGCTGCGTGTGTTGCTCAACGTCATTCTGCAAAGTCTAATCAACTTTGCAGGTATACCGAACTCAGACATTGTTGCGTACAGGCAATCCCTTCTCGGGCTATCGAACGCAGCATTAAAATCGACAAAGAGATGGTGTGTGTCAATTTGATTTTCGTGGGTTTTTTCCAGGATTTGTCATAGCGTGAAAATCCGGTCTATGGTGGACTTTCCAGGTCGAAAGCCACACTGATAAGGTCCAATCAGTGTTTTTGTAATTGGCTTTAATCTTTCACACAGTACGCTTGAGAGAACCTTATATGCGATGGGAATAAGACTGATACCTCTATAACTAGCGCAGATTGTTGGGTCTTCTTTCTTAAGTATAGGGCACAGTACACTGAGGTTCTAATCGTCGGGCATGCTTTCTTCTAGCCATATTTTGCTGATGAGCTGATGCATGCGCCTTATCAATTCATCTCCGCCGGTTTTAAACAATTCAGCTGACAGGCCGTCAGCACCCGCTGCTTTATTGTTTTTGAGTCGTTGGATAGCAACTCGAACCTCTTCATGGCTAGGTGGTGGTACTTCCACTCCGTCATTGTTGATTGGTAGCTCTGAACTGCGCTCTCCATGGGCGGCATTGGTGGAATTGTCGCCAGTAAGTAAATTGGAGAAGTGCCGTCTCCACAATCTCAGCACACACTGCGTATCCGTATTCAGATCTCCATTTTCGTCTCTACTAGTGGATGCTCCGGGCTTGAAACCTTGGGTTGGACGCTTCACCTGTTGATAGAATTTTCGTGCATCCTTCTTGCCCTGGTATACCTCTAGTTCCTCACGCTCACGCTTTTCCTGCTCTCTTTTTTTGCGTCTGAAAAGGCCCCTCTCTTCCTTCCTCTTTTCGCGGTAGTTTTCTCGCACGGCTCGCGTTGCAGCTGACTGCAGCGTTTTTCTATATGCGGCGTTTTTTACTGCAGTCGCAATGCGACACTCCTGATCATACCATTGGTTCCGAGGTTGCGGGCGCCGGAAACCAATGACTCTTCAGCGGCAGCGCGCATGGAGTGGGATATATGCGCCCAAAGTCCGCCGGCGTCGTCGGGTCCAGAAGTTGGTTGGTTGAGCTTAACCGAGTGTTGAGTGGAGTAGGCTTCGGCAGTCCGTTGTAATTGCAGCTTAGCGACATCTAGCTTCCGTTGCATTCCTGGGCGTATGTTCTTCGCATTGCATGATCGCATGCGGATCTTGGCTGCAACAAGATAATGGTCGGAGTCAATGTTGACCCCCCGAAATGTACGCACATCTAGAACACTAGAGGTATGCCTTCTGTCGATTACAACACGACCAATTTGGTTTCGCGTTTTTTGATCTGGGGACAGCCAGGTGGCCTTGTGGATGTCGAGGTGCTTAAATCTGGTGCTACTAACTACCATGTTTCGCGCCGCGGCGAAGTCGATCAGTCTTAGACCGTTGTTCGTGGAGGTCTCATGAAGACTGAACTGACCGACAGTGGGGCCAAAGATGCCTTCCCTTCCGACTTTCGCTTTAAAATCGCCGAGGACTATTTTCACGTCATGGACCGGAAGGTGGTCGTATACGTCCTAAAGACTAGCGTAGAAAGCGTCTTTGACGGCTTAGTCCTTTTCTTCCGTCGGGGCGTTCGCGCAAATAAGGCTGATGGAGAAAAATTTTGCCTTGATGCGGATCGTGGCCAATCTTTCGTTGACAGGTGTGAACCGGGAAACAAGGTGGCGTAGTTTCCGGCTATCGACGAATCCACATCCGAATTCGCGCTACTTCGCACGGTTTGATGATTTCGAGCAGCCTTGCCCTTTCCATCGCATTTCCTGGATGGCGGTGATGTCAGCTTTTATTGTTTTGAGGGCTTCCGCCAGTTGGATAATGCATATCCGTAAATCATTGTCCGTTTTTCGTTTGCGTTGGTCGACAACGTAATTGGTTTTCTTATCCGAGGCTGGTTTAGTTTTCATTGGGCAGTAGTAAAGTGGCGGGACCCAAACCCTGCGCACATTCCATGTTTAAGATCTATGGAGCGACCCGCCGCTCAAATAAGCCGTCAAACTGACGGTTGCCAGTTTGCCGTTGCCTAGGGAACACCACTTGGAGGTTTGAGTCGACTTGAGACGATTTCGACATGGATAATGCTGGCCTCGCCAGGTTGATTCGGTCAGACACGTTGCCATGTGAAGGTTCGCCCCCCTGTTCCCCATAAAAGACGCTCTCAGAAAATTGTACAAAAAAGTATGCTTCGAATAATGCTGAAAAAGAGACAACCAATTAAAGAGGGGATAGTTTTTAAGTGGAAAAGGCTGGTTTTTGAAGAATAACATAGAAATTACAACAACATTATTGCATTCCTTGCCCTCCAAAAAGCCTTTTTTGAAAAATAAAACAAATTTTTTATAACTGTTAACCGCCCGCCGGAAAGTCGTATAAAGGGTCCGCCAAATAACTTTTTTTTTTTGAAAATGCAAAAAAAAAAACTACTGAATATTTTCTCAAATTTCTTTTTTTATTTGAATGTACAATCCTTCTGGTTAATAATGGAAAATAATTTCATTCAAATGGCTGCCTCGGCTGGCCATGCAGTAGTGTGCAGATTGTGTGCAGCTGTATTTCACCAATTGCTTCACGAATATTGTCCTTTAAAGCGTCAATTGTCTCTGGCTTGTCGGCGTAACACTTATCTTTTAGGGCACCAAAGGCATCAAAGGGCACCAAAGGTGGCCAAATGACATCAGCTCTGCGGCTGATAATGCGATCTTCAAAAACAGGGCGCAAAACATCGAGTGTAGCTTCGGCTGTGTGGCACGTAGCGCCGTCCTGTTGAAACCAAATGTTGCCAATATCCTCCTTTCAATTTTTGTGAACAAAAATTCGTTCAACATGGCTCGATAACGATGGCCATTAACTGCAACGGCCACTCCTTGCTCATTTTCGAAGAAAAATGGCCCAATTATGCCTCTGGACCAAAATCCGCACCAAACAGTGACTCGTTTTGGGTGCATCGGCTTTTCAATGTATGCGTGCGGGTTTTCTGTGCCCCAAATGCGACAATTTTGCTTGTTTACATACCCGCCAAGATCAAAATGAGCTTCACCTGAAAAGATGATTTTTTTGGCAAAATCGGCATCTTCTGTAAGTCGATCGCAGGCCCACTCAGCGAAGCGAAAACGCATTGGATGGTCAGTTGGCTTCAACTCCTGAACCAATTGGACTTTGTATGGCGTCATACCAAGGTCTTTATGCAAAATTCGTCTCAATGATGTCTCCGAAATGTTCAATTATTGAGAACGACGGTGAATTGATGTTGATGCCGCTTCACGCACAATTTCTGCCACAGCAGCAATATTCTCGGGTGTACGCACTGTTTTTGGCTTTTCACGCTTTGGTTTATCGATGAGGATGCCAGTTTCTTTCACTTTTTTCACAAGATAACGAACATACGGAGCTGACTGTGCTTCTGTTCTTCAAAAATCCGTACGCAATTTTCGCACACATTCTGCAACATTACCATGATTTTCAAAGTAATGTCGCAATATTTCCCGGCGTTGTTCAAGCGTATACACAACCATATTCGTTCAGCGGAAGGATAAAACTAATTATCTGTCAAATCAGACATGTGCTAAGTGTAACCATTCACGAAATAAGCACTAGTTGAAAAAAAAAAGTTAGATGGCGGACCCTTTATAAGACACTACCTTGAGGTTGCAGCAGAGGTCAGTCCTTTAGACTAGCTTCTATGCTTTGTAATATAGTTTTTTTTTACTTTTTTGTTATTATATCAAACATTTTCTGAATATCTATATATCTATATTATCTATATTACAGCGAACCTTAATGCTATCAGTCAAACATCTCCAAAATTTATGTTAAGGTTTTATTTTCATACGAAATTAAATAAAATCAATGATAAAAGTTTATACAAATAAAACGTTGATAAATACGACTTTTTCTAAATGCATTGGGAGATTCCGCAAAAATTTTCAAAGATGTGACCGTTTTCTGTTGGGAACTTATTTTTTAAATATTTATTATTTGTTTTTTTAAAGTACAGATTTGCGAAGAGGCTTTTTTAGAATTATTTTTATAATAAAAAATGCAAACTCTTTCCTCAGAAATAAGATTATCTTGAACAGAAAGATCGAAACGGAAAAGTAATAAGTCTTCAATACTACATAACAACTAATCCAATATCACCAAATTTGGATCTTCAAATGGGTTTAACTTGAGTTTTGTAAAAAGGCTTTCTTTCAAAAATAAACAAAAAATTTAATTCTCTCTCATTTTACTGATGATAAAACATTGAATTTATATTCACTTTTTTACCTTAATAAAAGCCGGGGAAAATTTACAAAAGATGGATAACCCTTAAAAATAAATAAAAATTAGATATTAAAATATTTATTTATTAATTCATCTACTGGGTCAATGCCCTCACAGATATAGTTCTTAATCTAACTTAATTTCATATCTTAAACATAAGGTAACAATTCAAGTAATAAATTCTTAAATATATCTCTATTTGAACAGAAACCCACCTGACTAGCAACAGAATTACAAAGATGTAGACATTTGGAAATAACTTCATTCTTGCTAAAATTGGTTTTATGGGGAAAAATATAAAATAGCGGTCTTTCCCTAAGGCCTCTTGTTGGTGCATACAAAGGGATAAGCTCCAACAGCTCGGGACTTTGGATCTTACCATCCAAAATGTCCTTAATAAATAATATAGAAAAGCTTTTTCTTCTTTGCTCCAACGAATGGAGTCCAAGTAATTTACAACGAATATCATAAGTAGGCATGTCTTGATAAGTATAAATATTACGCAAAGCGAATCTTGAAAACCTTTTTTGAACTCTTTCGACTCTGTGAACATCTACAGCATAAGATGGGTTCCAAATAACGCAGGAATATTCCAGGATGGATCTGACCAGGCTCGAAAAAATAGATTTTACTGTGTACGGGTCAGAGAATTCCTTGGAGTTTCTTTTTACAAAACCCAGTTGCGAGTTTGCTCTTGAGATGACATAATCTCTATGAGTTTTTAATGAAAGATTGGGATCAAAGTAAATGCCAAGATCCTTAACAGCGGTTGACCTCTGAAAAAAACTGTTGGTATCATATGCATAATCGTGCATGATGAAAACATTTTTGCGATAAAAAGTTAATATATAACATTTCGAGAAATTCAACTTTAGACCATTAACCTTACACCACGATAAAAAGACGTTAATATCTGATTGAAATTTCAAGCAATCAGAGGTATTTTTAATAATAGAAAACAATTTCAGGTCATCAGCATACATCAAACTTTTGCAGAATTTAAAACTTTTAGGTATATCGTTTATATAAAGGATGAACAGAAGTGGCCCTAGATGACTTCCCTGTGGAATTCCTGAAGTAGCTTGGACCATGCTAGAGTAACAATTATTAATTTTTACAATTAATTTTCTATTTACAAGGTAAGAGTTCATCCATTGTAAAAAGTTGGAGTGAAATCCTAGCTTGCTTAATTTGTGAATCAGTAATTTGTGGTCCAAGCTATCAAAAGCTTTGACAAAGTCAGTGTATAGAACGTCCACTTGAAAGCCCTTCGCTATGGCATTCAAGCAAAAGTTTGAAAAAATAGCCAGGTTAGTGCTAGTGGATCTGCCATCAAAAAATCCATGCTGTTCAGTCGAGATATAGTTTTTTACTTTGGAGAATAATTTTTCGGTGATTATTTTATCTAACAGTTTAGGTATGGCTGAAAGCTTAACGATTGGCCTGTAGTTTTCTATTAGAAATTTTTGGACGGATTTGAAAATGGGAGAGATAAAGGCTAATTTCCACTCATCCAAAAAGATTCCGCTCGAGAGAGACTTATTAAAAATTAAAGTTAAAGCAGTGCAAAGAGAATTTGCGCACGATTTTAGGAATATTGGTGGCAATAGATCGTATCCAGAACCTTTAGTACCATCTAAACTATGAAGAGCTTTACATACTTCGATTTCAGTAATCTCAATATTACCGATATTTACGATTTCTGGGATATAAGAGCAATTATTGAAGCCAGAGGAGGCCTGGTTGATGTTCTCAAAGACTGAGCCAAAAAATGTTGCAAACAATTCGCAAATATCTCTATTATTATCAGCGATAGTGCCTTTGAATTCCATCGACTTAGGGAATCCAGAGAATTTTCTTTTAGTATTTAAAAAAATCCAAAATGACTTAGGGTTGTATTTTATGTTTTTTGATGAAACTGATGTATTTTTTATACAAAAAGTTGGATAAAAATTCAAACTCACGTCTGAGTTGCATAAATGTGTATCTATCTAAATCAGAGTTAGTACTTTTAAGTCTCTTATGCGCCTTGTTTCTCCTGTTTTTGAGTTGGGACAATCTGTGATTGTACCAAGGCATCTTACAAGACTTTTTAGGTGATTTTAAAGGAACATACAAATCAAATGCTTCTTTAAGAGTTTTCTTAAATACATTATACATATTTTTTAAGTTTAATGAGCCGATTATTGTGCTCCAATCAATGGAATTCAAATAATTATTCAATGAGTCAAAATTTGCTTTGTGAAAATTGTAATCTGTACTTATCATTTCCACTGAGTTATAAGTGAATTCATATAAATTCAAAAGCATATAAATAAGTCATATTTTGTTTCATTAGTAATAAAAATCAAGTCTAGAATTCGATGTATGTCGTTTTGGAGGAAATTAACTTCGAATAGATCGAGTGAGTTAATTGTATCGCAGAAAGTCAGTCTCGCTTTTTAAATTGAAAGGAATTAATAATTGCTCATTATCAAATGATTTCCACTCGATATTTCCCAAGTTAAAATCCCCCAAAATGCACGGCGTTTGATTTGAAAGAAGCGAACTCACAACAAAATTAATATTAAATAAATGATCATTATATAAGCTAATGTCACTAGTTGGTGGTATGTAACTTAAAATGAAAACTATTTCGGTAATACTATGAAGGCATTCCGCGTTCAATGATACAGCAACGCAAATTTGCTCAATGTGATCAAAATTTCTCGGTAGTAGAATTTGGTAGTAGAATAATATTGTTAATATTATTAGTGCTTTTAAAAATTAATATATAAAATTTCAAGTGACATGTAAAGAAAAGTTAAGAATTGACTCAAAATCAATTCGTCATATTTTGAAGATTAATTGATGTTTTGAAATATATTTTCGTTGGTATGAAAAGTTATTTGTGATGACAGAAATTTTGGATATACAATTTTGTGCTCCTTCTTCCGAACCCGTTTGTATGGTTGCAGATGTTATATTTTTGGACTGGACAAGAACCTGCATTTCATTACATAGTTTGTGGAATTATACTTAACAACAACGATGTCTGGCAAAATATTGCTATTTGATTAAAAAAAAAATATTAGAACAAAACATATGTATGAGAATTGTCTTAAAGGTTGAAAATGGTTGAAGTAGGTTAGGAGGAAATGTTGGAATATTGGGAATTGATCACACAACCTAACCCACTAGGGACACCCAGAGGGTGGTGGGGGATAATTTCTTAAAAACGTCCATTTTGGGTTGAGGCCTTCTTTAATTTTGGGAGTATTTTAAAATTCAATGAAAAAACTTAAAATATTTGTACCATTAATTTTTTATTATATGCTTATTAATATTTCAATAATAAAAAAAGGTAGTTTTTTGCCCTTTTTCGAAGTTTTGAATTTTGTAAAAATATTAAACAACAAAATGTTTACATAATTTTAGTTCGGGTCATAGAGGGATATATTAAAAAAAGGATCACACGAAATCTTAAGTCAATTGGTTCATTAGAACTTGAGATATAAACGTGCTGGAAAAAGAATTTTCGAAAAATCGCGATTAAGGATTTAAGCAAAGTTACAGGCAGTTAAAGTCAAAGTTACAGACATCACTGAAATAGCTATAAGTCCGTAAATAATTGGAATTTTAAAAATTCCTTTGGAGGATATTTTCTTAATGGTTTAATCTTCGCAAAAAAAACTTAATGCAAAAAAATTGGTTTTTTCAAAATTCTACACTAGAATACTGACTTAAGGTGTGAAAATAGGGGGGGGTATGTTGGAAAAAATGTTTAGGAGAGAAAATAAATGTGGTCTGACTTACATTTTACCCCCTAGGAGCGACTATTGGACAGCTGTAGGGCTGTATGACGATTTTCCTGCCATATTTTTTTCCATTTTGTATGGAATCCTCTTTAGGGTTAAAGATTGAGTGTTAGTTTATTGGGAGAAAATGTTGTGGATCTAAAAATATTGGCGGTCGTTCACACAACTTAATCCTCTAGGGGTACCATGACAGCGGTGGAGGTCGATTTCCTAGATACGTCTTTTTTGTATGAGAATCCTCTTTAGGGATAAATGTACTGGGTAGATATTTATATATATCTTTCAAGTCTACGATATCTATGTTGTTTTGGAATTTCCTGAAATTTTGGAGATAGAGCGTAAGTAAGCTCGGAAAACATGTTGTAAAAGGAAAACTATTGGCAGCCAATCATAAAACCCAGCCCTCTGGTGAAGCCAATTTCCTAAAAACGTACGTTGTGTATGAGAGCCTCTTATGAGGAGGGGATACGGGGTAGGTAAGTTAAATAAATGCTGGGAAGGGAAAGTTATTGGATGCCGGTCGCACGGCGGAAAGTTTTGATTCTAACCCATTTTTTCCACACCTTTTACTCGCATCTAACACAATTTGCCTCTACCCAGTACCCACCATTTTTTGGCCGAAGCATTTTTTTCGAATCTCACAAAATTTTGGGTTCGAGTTAGTCGAAATCTATTTACTATCGATAGAACATTCTTTTTTTGCTACGAACTTAGCCATTATCATTTCAATTACAAGTCTTATACCAATTTATATTTTCAATTCAACTACTATATGATTTCACTTTCAAATTTTCACATTCACTTTCGGCAGGGTACTGAAGCTAAAATAACCCCCCTGCGGCCGTATTGAGGTATATTCGAAGTCTTTAGCCGTCTATTTTATGTTTATATATTATCTCCAAAAATATTTGTGTCATACGCTTAATTTTATTTTATCCTAAGCTGCCACTGCTCATTATGGTTAAGAATATATGTGCAAAATTTGAGTGGTATGTGGAAATTCAATCCAACGATGCAAACAATTTCGTTTAAAATTAAAATGCCACGCTCCTGTTCAATTCCACCCAATTTTTGAGACTACTGACTTCATTATTCCAAAGAATATGGAAGAAGTCGGACAAACGGTATAGAAGCAGTTCGATTTAAATTAAAGTGGGACGCCCCTGTTTAATTCCGCCCAATATTTTAGACTAATCACTGCTCATTATTCCAAAGAATATATTTGCCAAATTTGGTTGAAATCAGAAAAATGGTGTAGAAAGAGTTTGATTAAAATTAAATTTGGCACGCCCCCCCTTGTTCAATCCCACCCACTTTTGTAGGCTTAAAACTTCTCGTTATAGTAAACAATATATGTGTGAAATTTGGTTGAAATCGGAGAAATGGTATAGATGGAAATATAATTAAAATTAAGTGCTACACCCCTTGTCTAGTACCGTCCACTTTTATAAACTACAAACTGATCCTTATGACAAATAATATGTGTGCAAAATTTGGTTGAAGTCAGACAAACGGTGTACAGGGAGTTCAATTAGAGTTAAATTGACACGCCCCTTGTCCAATTCCTCCCACTTTTGTAGGCTTAAAACTTCGCATTATACTAAAGAATATATGTAAGAAACTTGGCTGAAATCGGACAAACGGTGTAGATGGAACTAGTTTAGGTCTAGTCTAGTACCACTCTATTTTATAAACTTAAGACTGCTCAAATTACCAAGGGCAATATGTGCACAATTGGGTTGATGTCACACGGTGTTGAACAAATTCGATTAAAAGTATAATGCCACGCCCACTTTCTAAGTCTAAAGACTTCACATTACACCATATGCGTATATTGAATATATGTATAATATTTGGTATAAGTTGGATAAACGATGTGGGTGGAATTTGGAAAACGAAAGGTTTTCTGTTTTGATGACGTCAGTTTGTATGGGAGGTAGGCGTGGCTTTCATCCGATTTTGCCAAATAGTATAAAGATGGTTTATTTTATATATCAAGGCCTATGTGCAAAATTCCAAGACATTTCTGTAATTTGAGCAGATTTTTAAGAGATTTTACGGTTAATATAAAGCCACTTTGTATGGGAGGCAGGCGTGGTTTTCATCCAATTTCATAGTCAGGATTTATATTAACGATAAAAGCTTACGTGCAAAATTTCAAGTCATTTCCTTAATTTTTGTGGATTTCTAAGAGATTTAATTGTTAAAATAAAGTCACTTTGTATGGGAGGTAGGTGTGGTTTTCATCCGATTTGGCTCATTCTCGACTTGATCTCCATTTTTTAAAAATAGGCTTATATTTTGAATTTCATCGTGATAGCTTTGAAAATACGGCTGTAATCGTGTCCACAGACGGACATACAGACAGACGGACACACGGAAATCGACTCAAGAGGTGATGCTGATCAAAAATATATATATTTTTCTATACCTGCCACGCCTCCTTCTTGGCGATACAAACGGAATGACAAAGTTAATATACCCCTTACGCAGTACGCGTTGGGGTATAAAAATGTACACACGATTATTGAATTGAGTAAAAATCTGCGATGAATATGATTAGGAATAAAACAGTTTGATTTGAAGATACAAAATAAGTTTGAAGAATAAAATTATGTTTGTAATCTATAACTACCCTGAAGTGTAAACAACTAGTCTAAATCCAGTCTGCATACTAGTTGAAAACTAGGCAGTACTAGTTCAAGTTCGTCTTTTTTTCATATGCCCAACTAGTATTTTTAACATGGCGATGTCATAGGAAATATCAATTGCCCTATTCTGAACAGTTGAACATTAGTTTACAACTAGTATCATATAGTTAGTTAAATTCTAGTTTATTTTGACTAGTTGACAACAAATCATATGTTGCCAAATTTAAACTAGTTTAAAGTTTAACCTTTCTGAGTGGTTGGCAAAAGGTCATGCTTCAATTAGTACACAAGTAGACATGCTAAACCAATATTTCTACTAGTACAACTAGTTTCAACTTTTGTGGGGTTGGCTGCGTTTTTTGACACCATCTGAAAAAAATGTTAATTTTTTTAAAAACTATTTGGATTTTACTAGTTGAGAAAGTGGTTAGTTCTGATAATATTTAAATTAGCTGCGTTTGGTTAGCTTTGCGACTGGTTTATAGTGACTTGTAATAAACTAGTTAAGTTCCAACTATTTTGCACCTAGTTAATTGTGACAAATAATGAACTAGTTTGTTTTGAACTAGTATAAAAACAACTCATGATTTCCAACTGTTCAGTCTACTTAACACTGCAGGGTATGCTTTGCACTCAGTGTTACACAAACTAATTCCAATTCTAGATGAATTTCTATGTCTTCTATGCCATACTTCTCTTCTACGTAGATAAAATTAAATAAAATGCAGAATTTATGTCTGCTTTGCACGTGTAGAAATTTCTCTGCCTTTTATCGAACAAACAATTCTATTCATGTTAACTATGCTTGAGTAAAGTCTTCTTGAGATAACTTTAATAATTCTCATAGATTAACTTTGATGACATTCGAGATAATCAGCCCAAAAAAGGTAGAAATTATCTTGTTCATTTGTAATTGCATTTAAGGAGTTAGCTGAAAAAAAAGCTCTACTGCTTATTCAATTATAGTATCATGAAAGTATTTGAGCTATAAACACATTTTTGCTTTATATCACATAAGCTGCGTGGAGAATCATCACTCTAAGAATATCTGTAAGTTTTATATAATTACTCAAAGAGAATGTTTGATTTTGTTGTGATTCAACAAAATATTTTTAACAACATTTTCATGTTGTTCACAGCACGGGACTTAAGTATATTTTGTGTTCTGTTAGAAGTTAAGATTAATATGTGTCTTATTTCTCTCTTAGCACAATAAACATGCGCTGGCACACGCACATTTAAGTGGGGAAAAAAACTTCAGCATTTTTCTGCGAATGAATAAAAGCAAAAAATAATTGAAAAACAATTAAGTACCCACAGTTAAGAAAAGTACTTTTTTTCATAAAAAATAAACTGCGTTTGCGCTGACTTTCGTATGTTTGATGACCTTGGCCTTGAGTGAGGTTATTGGCAGTGTACGCGACGTAGAGAGGCTTCAACAACGCAATGTTGGTAACATTGTGAATTTTGTTGATACTTAAATCACCATCTAACGACTGTTAAATGCGTAAATGTGCGAAAATTATACAATTTTTAAATACAAAAACAAACACTATGCATCACTTGTGAGTGGCAATTTTAGCTGACCTTGATAAGCAGGCTAGGCAGTTAATATTATTAACTTATATTAGGGGACATCTCCATTTTTTTGTTTTTCTCCAACAAATTTTAGCATACTCTTGAAAATATTATATCGAATGATCAAAAACATAGCTGCATAAAATATCATAAAATCTATTTAAGGTGCGGCGTTTGGGAAGTTAATCAAGATAAAGTATTAAAGAGGGCGAGAGTGGGGGAAATCATAAAAAAAGCTGATCGTTTCGTTATAATTAAAAAATTTGGACTGCACCTGTTGTGAGAGGGGGAAAAAATACTTTTTAATTCATTAATAAATTGAATATATACAGATTTACTTATCGATAGTCTAAAATCTCAGAGTGAGAAAATATATTCCATTTCTCAAAGAAAATAAATAAAAGTTAAATTAAATATACTAAAAATGTAGTTTAAGTTTTTAAACATATATTATTTATTTCTTTTAAAAAACATGTTTAATAGTAGTGCTAATATTAGGTCTCTATTGCACTCTAAGAAAAAACAAAATGTTACTTTGCCAATTTCTCTTCTGCAGTTGAGGCGTTGTTCTTTCTAAAATATTTGATTTAGCCGGCAATGTTAAAAAAATAACTACCCTGCATTACTTTTATGCAAGTTTTTTACAGTGCTGGGTTGTAATGATTCCTTTTAGAATTAATTCCGCCACAATTCCAATTCCTTGAAATTGGGAATTGGCTATTGGTCATCTCATTTCCTCAGGAATGGAATTGAAAAAAATTCAAATTACAGAAATCAATTCCATTACAGGAATTGTAATTGAAGGTTGGATCTTCAATAAATTTTTCATAAACTCAAGACACCAATTAAAATTACTGCATTGGATGAATTCCATTCCTAAGAAATTGAGATGTTCAATTAACTTTTTTTTTCTATTCCATTCCTGAAGAATTGAAACGTTCAATTATCAATTACAATTCCTGTAATGGAATTAAATGTTTCTTATGATATCATTAAGAAGGGAAATAAAACACAAAACAAACGTGTATTTTATTTTTTTTAAAGTATACTAGCAGGACCCAGTGGTCCGCGGCATCGCCACAGACGTTTTCTTCTATCAATAAATATATATGACAGCGATTTGGACCCATAGCACCTATATACCAAGTTTCAATATGAAAACATATACCATTTAGGAATTATAATGATTTCGTAAAAGTGAGCGTGTATATAGTCCCACCACGCCCATTTTTAGTACAGCAACCGACAATAACCTTACGAACAAAGTTACCAAAGTTTAGTTTAATACGACCAAAACTGTCTGAAATAAATACTTTTAATCGATTTATTTCCGTTCAAAATAGACGTGGCAAATATAGGCTATCACGATTTAACTGAAATAACAAATCGGTTGGTATATATATTGTCTAAATCAGTTCAGTGGTTCTCACGAGATCATCCGTTTAGTGTTGTATCGCTTTTATATAATAGTATAGACTAGCTGAATACCCGGCTTAACTCGGGAGTTGATATAAGTAATTTTCGATTTCATTCGTCGATTTGAAAAAACTTTTCACAAACTTTAAAAGGAATTTTGTGTGGATCTTTTTAACCGGTACCTTTGGCAAATGAGCAAAATGTAGCTTCAACATCTGAAAATTATGAGAAAAAGTTAGGGAAATCGTGATTTGTGTGTGCGTGCCGCCAATCGCTTGCTAAAATATATTTTAAAGTCTTATATTGTATTCCATAGATTGCACATTTTTGAAAAAAAATCAAAGAAACAAATTTTTGGCAGTTCGCGAGGAAACTGGACAAAAATGAAATGAGCATTGAAAAGAAATTGCGAAGTCAAAACAACGCCAACTTACGACACAACCCGATCGCACCGCCACCTACAGGGTCCAATTGCATGACCTACCGGGTTCCGTTTAGGAACAGTTTAATAACACACACAGCTACAAATTGTACAACAGCGCCCTCTACTATTCAAGACAGAGCAAAAGAGATGACGCCAAAACAGTTGCCGTACACGAAAATTCTTTAATTAAACTGTTCATCCAAATCAGATGAGCGCCTTTCTACTTTTTCACGATTTTTTAAGAGATTTGTACTACAGCGTCCTCTAATGTTCGATATAGTACAAAAAAGATAAGTGCAAAACAGGTACTATATTAGAAAATCCCTATATACCAATTTTTATGAAAATCGGATAAGCAGCTTAGAAGATTTTTGAAATATTTGCACACAGCGCTCTCTAGTGTTCAAGATAGATCAGAGTAGATAAGTCATAAAAACTCACCATATCCGAAAACCTCTACATAAAAATTTTCATGCAAATCGGATGAACGGTTTCGGAGATAAACTATAATAACAAAATGCCTTAAACACTATCGCAGCGCCACCTACCGGGTCCAATTGTGAATCTGAACCATCCAGGGATCCACTCAAACACACACAAAAAATTTCATCAAAATCAGTGCAGCCGTTAAGGAACAGTTTAATAACATACACACGTACAAATTGGACAACAGCGCCCTGTAGTTTCGAGAAAGGGCAAAAAAGATAGCACCAGAACCCATGCCGTACTCGAAATCGAAAATTTACAAATTTTCATCAAAATCGGATGAGCAGTTTTGGAGTTTTTCACGATTTCCTAATATTTGTACTAACGCGCCCTCTGGTTTTCAAGATAGCACAAAAAAGATAAGTCCAAAACACACACCGTATCAGCAAACTCCTATTTTCCCCAATTTTCATGCAATTCGGATGCACGGCTTGGGAGTTTTTCGAGGTTTTTTAAAATATTTGTACTACAGCGCCCTCTAGTGTTCGAGAGAGAAAAGAGTAGATAAATCAAAAAAACTCAGCGTGTCCGAGAACCTCTACATACAAAATTTCATGCAAATTGGATGAACGGTTTTGGACTTTTTCAAAATATCTGTACTACAGCGTCTTCTGGTGTTCAAGATAGAACCTAGTTTATTAGTCATAAAAACGCATCGACTTACCGATTTACATACAGACAGACAGACAAAAATTTTAAAAATGCGATTTTCGGGCTCAGCTACATTCAAAATGTCCATCGCAAAAAGAATTTAAAAAAAATATTTCATGTACAGATTTTTTTTTTACAATTTTATATTTATATAGATTATGCTGACTACACAGTCAACAATCTTGTACAAAGTTCTGAGAAATCTTGTATTGTATGGATTATAATTTCAAATACAATAATAAATTAATTACAATTTTGGAAAAAACCGCATTTCAATTTCTTTAAGAAGTTTTCCATCTCGGGATTTAATTGTAATAAATGCTTCTATTTGAATATAAATTAATTTAATTTATTATTATTATTTTCCTCTTTAGTTGATAAAATCTTAAATCTAATAACAATATTTAAATAGTATTATACATTTATGTGTAATTATTATTTAAGTTTAATTTAGTGTAGCATGTTGACTGGGAAAGCAAATTAAATTCAATTCAAGTAAAAATGAAATAAAATAAAATTAGAAAAAAAAATTTAACACAATACGAGTATCTAAAAATATTTAATCATGACCAAATTAGTAAATATATTATCTATGTAAGAGTATTGAAATAAGAAAAACCATTGATTATCATTATTAAGGAATACTGTTTTTGCTCTTTCGCATCTAAGATTTTCTGGCAACATGCTATACAAAAGAAGTGCTGTGGCGTAGTAGAAGCTTGAGAAGTGCTTTTTACAAATAGTAGGAATAGTTACAATAGTTGCAGTGTTTACTCTTAGCTTGTACTTATCATTAGGTTAATTTTTTTTGGCATCGCTATATCCGCTTAAAAATATTGTTCATACAAAAAATCGCTTAGCTAAGACAGGATAATTCCACTTTCCACTTAGCTCGGATTTGCCGATAGGAACACTATTGACATATCAAAAAAATAAATGTTTGTAAAATTTATGGGGAGCACTTTTTGGAAAACAACCATGTTTATGCCACAACAAGAAAAAAATTATATGCTATGCTGCATGCTATATTGCGGACACTTAGCGCTCAAATTTTGAAAGTTTCGCCATATTTTTTTCTGTTATTCATCGTCTTGTCACATTTTCTGTTTGGCAAGACTGTAGGCAACATTTCTTTTTCTGTTAAAAGCCTTTTTTCTGTCTGTTGTCGGAATTATTTTCAGCTTCGGATCGTAAACAAAATCTGTCGGTTACTTACTTAGCTGACGCCTACAACCGTAAGTCGCCTACAACCGCCTACAACCGTAAGTCAGTTTCGCCTGTTGTAAGAAATTGCGACAGCCATTTCCGTTTCGCACTTGCTAGTGCCAGTTGGAAGCTCTAAGTTTCGTCAGGTTGTCCTCTACTTGGCCCTCCCAACGGAGATGCGGTCGTCCTCTTCTGTGTTGACCGCCGCTGGCTGCCGAATCGAATATTTTCTTCGCTGGAGCGTTGTCTTCCATCCGCTCAACACAACCTAGCCAGCAAAGCCGCTCGATTTTTATGCGCTTTACTATGTCGATGTTGGCGTATAGCTCATACAGCTCATCGTTTTCGGTATTCGCCATTGACGCAGATTGGTCCGTAGATCTTGGGAAAGATCTTTCTCTCGAAAGCTCCCAAAGTCTTTTCATCAGAGCTACCCAACGTCCAGGTTTGTGCTGCATATAACAGGACGGGCATGATTAGTGACTTAAAGAGTGTGACTTTTGTTCGTCGAGAGAAGGCTCTGCTCCTCAATTGCCCAAACTATCACCTGTTGGCAAGAGTTATCCTTCGTTTTATCACTCTACTGATATCGTTGGTGGAGTTAATGCTGCATCCAAGGTAGACGAAGTCCATCACAACCTCAAAGGAGGTGTTGTCAACAGTAACGTGGGTGTCAATACGCTGGGACTGTTTGTTTGTTGACATCAGATATTTCGTCTTATCTGCGTTTACTGCAAGATTCATGAGACACGACTCTTTTTTTAATTTAGAGAATTAACACTCTTATTGAATATTATGCCACTATGTCTCAGATCAGCAGCTCGAATGATCTTTTGCATAATTAGATTAAAAAAGTCGCATGATAAGGAAGCACCTTGTCTGAAACTTCGTTTGGTAACAAATGGGGGGGGGGGGGGGCGAGGTCCTTCCCGATTTTGACAGCGCTGCTGGTGTTGCTCAGTGTCATCCTGCATAGACGGATTTATTTTGCAGGTATACCAAATTCAGACATGGTGGAGGTAAGATGATTCCTTATTGGACTATCGAAAGCGGCTTTGTAGTCGACAAAAAGCTGGTGGGTGTCGATTTACTTCTCTATGGTCTTTTCAAAGATTTGACGTAGCGTGAATATCTGGTCGGTGGTAGATTTTCCAGGTCCGAAGCCGCACTGATAAGCCCCAATCAGTTGGTTTCCGATGGGTTTCAGTCTTTCACATAATACGCTCGACAGGACCTTATAATCGATATTAAGGAGGCTTATCCCACGGTAGTTGGCGCAAATAGTGGGTTCGCCTTTCTTGCGGATTGGGCAGAGTACACTGAGGTTTCAATCGTTTGGAATGCATTCTTACCATATTCTGCATAGAAGCTCGTGGATGCATTTAAATAGAGCTTCACCTAAGTTCTTAAACAGCTCAGCGGGTAAACCATCGGCTCCCGCGGCTTTGTTGTTCTTAAGCCGTGTTAGGGGGGTTAAGTCGGGCAGCGGTACTTCAACGCTGTCATCCTTAATTGGGGGTTGCGTAATATCATCTCTATAGGCGGGATTGTTGCCATCATCGCCATTCAGAAGACCAGAGAAAAGTGTTCCCTCCATAACGTCAAAGTACTCAGGATATCTGTCACTACCTTTCCATTTTAATCCTTGCAGGAAGAGGCCCTGGTTTTAATGCCATCGGCCAGGTGTCTTACCTTTTCGAAAAATTTTTGGGTCTCGCTCCTGTCGCCATACATCTCAATCTTCAAGTTGCCTGGAAGTATTCGGATGAGTGAGAAGCGCTCTATAATTCCATTTTTTTTTCTTTTACTCGCGAAAACAATACAAAATTTTGCCTGTCTTCATCGTGTAGCATGCACCTATTTGGTAAGAAAAGTGACAAGTGACTAGCGATGCTCCTAAATTTTTAAGAAAAATGTTAAGCGAAATGTTTTGCGGCTATGAGCGTTTAGGCGCATATAGCGATGCACAAAAAAAAAACGCACCTATTGTATTTTACAGAATATAATACAGATTTTCAAAAAACATTTTGAGTACTTTGTAGCAGTACAAATGCCTTAATGGAAGAATCTTTAGAGGTTTCAACAGATCAAAACTTGATATTCTAAGAAAGACTTTGCATATAATTTTTCATAAATAAAATATTTTTAACATAAGCAAAATATAACAAAGCCTGCTGGAATCACATCCACAATATTTATGTTTTTAAGTTTATTGCTCTTTATACTGTTTAATGACAAATATAAACCAAATACTGCAATCCTAGAGTATTGCAACATTCAATAAACTTTATTCATCGTTTTATTAAGAAAAATTTTAATCTTATTAAGAGTCTTAATTCTAATAAAAAAAGTATTAAACATTTTTTGATTTCAATGATTGGATTAAACATTAATCCAAGATTTTTGATTGTGCAGAAGTGTTCGTGGGGGCCTAACCGCTCCCAGAAGCGATAAAGTAGTAAACTATAAGTTTAAATTGAACTCATAAGAAAAAGTTTTGCAATGTTGCATACTGCAAGATTACGATAGTTCTAGACTATTTTTAAATTTGCAGATGTTAAAATGAGGCTAAAACGGTATTAACTGTCTACCTGAAAGCTAACATGTGCACTAATAAAAAAACTTAATTTTTCATATCAGCAAATTTATAAACAGTCTAATACGAGGGTTGCTATTTATATTTCTGGCCTAATAAAATATTTATGCAAATGATAACGATCGCATTTATGAACGAAATTGACTTAATTCTTTTTTAAAATATTCACCATAAAGATCAATACATTTTTGCATGTGTTTGAACTAATTTTGAATGCACGTTTTCCATTCCGTTTAGGTAACTCCAAAAGATGCGATTTGAATGCAGCAACCGCTTATTTGGGTGTTGAAAATCGTTGACCACGTTATTTTTTTTTTTTTCTGGAAATAAAAAATCATTGGGTGTGAAATCAATGATGTACGGTGGATGACTAATCAATTGGCATGATGCAGAATAATTCAACTCTTCTTCGACGTTTGAAAAATTTTTCCGAAGAATTTTGACAAACAAATGGCCTTGTGCCATTCGGAGTTGACCATCCTACGTTGCTTTAATGCAATTGTCGCCTCATGCCTGGTAATGCCGACAAAAAAAGGTAAACCTTTACTTCGAAGTGCTTCTTTTGTGAAAGTAGATTGCTGTTTTGTTTCCGTCTCATTAGGCATAAATCTTTAATTCGTCACCTGTGTAGATGTTATACATAGCACCTTGATCGTATTTTTCCAACATACCCTTGCACCAATCGACATAAGCTTTTTTGATCGTTTCTTAGATTATGTGGGGTCCAAAGCAATATTTTATTGATGCATGTCATACTAATACCTAAAGATGTTTCAATCTTACGGTATGTCATATGACAATCTTGTTTTATCAGTTCACACACAGCAACGATGGTTTTTTGGTACAGCAACCGATTTTGGACGACCTTTACGAAATTTGTCGCCATGATTGAATTTTTTATACCAATTTTTTAACCGTATCAATTCATTTTTTAACTGCAATTAAAATTCACTACTCGATGAATATATTATATGATTAATTGCAAGGGGGGGAAAAAAATTGCAGTTACAACTGTAAGCATTTAATCGATTAATCGGCATTTTCTATTATTTTTGTTTTTGATATTAAAGAAAAAAAACTGGTTTCCAATGTTTTTGATTTATTGATTATATATACAATATATGTATATTAAGGCGAAGTTCTTTGCGCCGGTTCCTCAAAATAATGCTTGGCTTATGTCATGATGATTCCTGAAATATTTCGACTTTGGCGATAGGCATTCGTAAGCAGGAATGGTTTGAACAACCTCTAAAAATAGAGTTTTTTATAAAAATGTTGGCTGGTGTGGAAAAAAAAAAAACAAACGGGCAGAAATAAAATTAATGGAAAAGATCTTCCAATCAGCATCATTAAAAAATTACTGCAGTCGGCCCAAAGATAATGCGGTTATTTATTAATTGTTTAACTATTTTTATATTACTTTGACTAAAATTCAAATAATTTCTTTTTTTTTATCATGTTACTTTTAGTCAAATAAATTGTCTATTGATTATAAAATATAGTAAAAATTTAAGAATAAATTTGTATTAAATTACAAAAATGTACACCATTTGTGTAAAACTAATATGGCAAAGAATAAACATTCAATTACAATTTTAGTAAAAAATAATATAAACAAATTTAAAACAGTGCACGAATATCCGCATTATCTTTTTCCCGGTGGTAAAACTTTAAGATTTTTTGATGCAAATTGGATGATTTTTTTCAGTACTTTTATTTCTTACCCTACTTTTATTTCTTACCATTTGTTTTTCTTTAAACTACCAAACCAAGCAATATTTTTATAAAAAACTCGATTTTTAGAGGTTGTTTGAAACCATTCCAGATCACGAATGGCTTAACTACTAGATCTGGATTGTAATGATTACTTTTGGAATTAATTCCGCCTCAATTCTAATTCCTTGGAAATTGGAATTGGTAATTGGTCATCTCACTTCCTCAGAAATGGAATTGGAAAAAATGGTCAATTCCATTTCTGGAATTGTAATTGGTAGACGTTGCAATTCCTCAGGAATGGAATTGAAAGAAATGGTCAATTACATTACAGGAATTGTAAGTTGGTAATTGATCCTTTCAATGCTATACAAGAGTTGATTCCTGAGGAATTGAAATGTTCAATTGCCAATTACAATTCCTTTAATAGAACTGACCATTTTTTCCAATTCCATTCTTAAGGAATTGAGATGACCAATTACCAAATTCTAATTCCCAGGAATTACTTTTTTTTCGTGAGAAAAAACTACTCATAACTGACGGAAGCGGATGACCCATGGCTGCCATAGTCAATGGATTGAACACTATCCACTCATTTATTAAGAAACTTGCTTGTATAATGTTATAACTTAATTACTATTTTCTTTAAGTTTCCCTGATTAAAAATTTATTAAAGCCTAATTTAGGAAATTATGCTCAAGTAAAAATCTTTTCAATACTTTGTAAAAATGTATCCTTGAATAAAACTTTTTATAAGGAATAATACTTGCGTAAGAATCCTCTTGAATACTTTCTAAAAATGAGTCCCTAAAAAAAATTTATAAAAGGTATTTTGCTTGAATAAAAATCTTCTTGAATACTTTCTAAAATGTATCATTGAATAAAGTTTAATATAAACAATCATACAAAAAAATTTAATTTTCAAGAAGAGCTTGAATAACCTACTATTATACAAGGCCTTTTCAAGTTGTCTTAATATAACTGTTAGGAAAATGTGTAGGTGAAATTGGTGTCTGGGTAGATATCCATTTAAATCAATATCGTTTAATTCTTATTGACAATTTTTTCAAGGGAAGTCACTGTTTCTAACTCATTTCAAATGAACTGGCCAAAGAGCTTGTCGAATTTAGTGTAAAATTTTTTCGCAGTAACTTAATTTCTTGAGGAAGGTGCTTTTTATGCCAGTTTCTTGCTTTTTATGTGGATTCCGAGAGTCTGGAAATGTTAAAATGTGGTTTTTTCGGTTAAAATTTTTTTTCGACCTATATTTGATATTTTCCGTGTAGATATAAAGAAACATAACACATTCAAATCGTTCATTAGATAAAATCATAACGTTATAACACATCCGTCAGTTTGACGGCTAATTTAAGCGGTGGGTCATCTAGCCTCAAATAGTTGTGCTTGGGTTTGAAGCCCATCACATAGAAAAAGCATTTCAATGAAAAGTACAAGAAAAAATATTCCCAAATCCGATGAAGGCAACCGCAAACGAAAAACTGTTAATGATTTACGGATATGCACCTGTAATGTCCAAACTACTAATTGGGAAGGTCATCCAATTAATCGATATTTTGGAAAGATACAAAGCTTATATCACTGCAATCCAAAAAATGAAATTGTGCCTTGTGACTTCAACGCTAAGGTAGGCAAGGAAAACATCTTTGGTCTAACAGTCGTAAAGTTCAGCCTACACGACAACACATCCGATAACGGAGTGAGGCTAATTGACCTCTCCGCAACACGAAACATAGTCGTAAGTAGCAAAAGATTCAAGCATATTAATATTCATAAGGCCACCTGGCTGTGACCTGACCAAAAAACACGCAACCAAATTGATCACGTTTGGATTGACGGAAGGCACTCTTCCAGTGTATTAGATGTAAGCTCGATCCATGGTGCTAGCAAGGACTCGGATCATTATCTTGTCTCAGCTAAGATCCGTACACGTGTGTGTGCAGCAAAGAATACGCGCAATCCTACACAGAGAAAGGTAGACGTCGACAAGCTGCAGTCAAAATGGACAGCCGAAGCCTTTGCCACTCGACTCTCACTCCTACTTCAAGAAAGCACTCTTTCGACCGATGATATATGTGGGCCCTCATCCCCCACTCTATGCAAGCGGCTGCTTAAGAGGGTATAAAGAGGAACAACCTCGGTCCTCGACGTAACCAGTGGCTCGACCAAGATTGTCGCAACACCACTGCAGAGAAAGACGCGCCTACAAAGCCACTCTGCAGTGGGTAGCAACGCATGCTGCAAAAGAGTGATACGGAGAGAAAAGGAGGGCCGAGAGACGCTTTTTCAGGCCTCAAAAAAGAGAGGCAGGAAAGCGCGAGTGTAAGAAGATTGAGCTGTATGGTGACAGGAATGAGGCCCGAAAATGATAAGACGCCTGGCCGATGGTTTTAAAAGGCCTCTTCCTGCAAGGATGAAAACGGAAATCTACGGACAGATATTCAGAGTACACTACGTTATGGATGGAGCACTTCTCTAATCTTTTGCATGGCGATGGCCCATTGGACCCAGATTGGACCCTATCAGTGTGGTTTCCGACCTGGAAAATCTTCCGCCGACCAGATATTTACGCTACGACAAATTGGGTAAAAACCCAAGGAAAACAAATCGACACCAACCATCTTTTTGTGGATTACAAAGCCACATTCGGCAGTCCAATGAAGAATCGCCTATACTCTACCATGTCTGAATTTGTTATACCTGCAAAATTAATCTGTCTATGCAGGATGACACTAAGCAGCACCAGCAGCGCAGTTAAAATCGGAGAGGACCTCTTCTCCCATTTGTTACCAAGCGAGGTTTCAGACATATGTATATTCTATAAGAGTGTTATGCAGCTAGCGTAAGCAGATTATATCGATATTAATGGCCATAATACTTACAATAATACAGTCATCGAAGATATGACGAAATATCTGGTGTCAACAAACAGTCCCAGGATCTTGGAACCCACGTTACTATTGACAACACTTCCTTCGAGGTTGTAAAGGACTTCGTCTACCTGGGATCAAGCATAAACTCCACCAACGATTAATAGTGAGATAAAACGATTGATAGCTCTTGAAAATAGGTGCTACTTTCGGCTCAGTAGGCAATTGAGAAGCAGAGCCCTCTCTTACCGAACAAAAGTGCATCATGCCCGTCCTGTTATATACAGCACAAACTTGGACGCTGATCAGTCCTGATGAAAAGACTTTGGAAGCTTTCGAGAGAAAGATCCTTCGAGAGATCTACGGATCAATCTGGTGCGTACCGAAAACGGTGGAACAATGAGCTATATGAGCTATATGCCAACATCGACATAGTAAAGCGCATAAAAATCGAGTGGCTTAACTTGTTAGGTCTTGTTGGACGGATGGAAGGCGACGGAAGTGCGAGGAAAATATTCGATTCGGTACCCAGCATCGGTACCCAGCATCGGTACAGGTTGTTTTACATATTTAAAAGCATAAAATATGTAAAACAACCTGTGTCTCATAAACTAGATATGATGCGAAAAAACTGGGTAGAGGGTTAAAATCACTGTTAATATCTAAAAAGGGAAATAAAAAGTTGTATTTCGAGGGCTTGTGTTATATTTTTCTTGTGAAATATTAGAGTGCTTTTTGTCAGCTTTAAGGCGGTCTTCTCATTCAAAACCCGTTTTTTGGACCCTTTTCAAAAAAATTCTTATTTGAAAACGCAAAGAATAATTGAAAACTTTTTTTATTTATTGTATTACAAAAGGTTCAAAGTAAATAAAAAAATTTTTTTGCCTCGATACGTGGGCTGTTCAAAAAGTAATGAGACTTCAAAGTTGGTGGTGAAAAAAAATGGTGTCGTCACGGCGGCCACGATTCCGGGTCTCCGGAGCGTCTGAAATGAAAAAAAAAAAACGGGGTTATAATCAGTATAGATGTAATCTCGGGTGAACCTCAAGCTTAATTTTGTGATTTTTTTTGACAAAATGGCGGCCATTCAAAAAAAAAAAATTTCAATTTCGGGTTTTTTTTTTGTATTTTAGTGTAAAAAAAATAGTAAAAAATTTTTTAAAATTATGGTCGAGGTTCACCCGAGAATGGTGACAATTCTGCGTCGATTCCATTTTGTTTCATGAAAATCGGTTCAGTTGAACTGGAGATATCATGGCCGCCAGTTCGAAAAACGTGGGTTCGAGATAAACGCGTTTAAAGTTTGAAGTAATTTTTTTGGGGAAAAAAAAAAAATCAAAAATGTTTAAATGCAGTTTTAAAGAGCTGACAATTTTTACTTACAAATATTAGTCGGCGATGCCAGCTCTATACAGGCCACCTTCCTCTTTTTCGTAGAAACTGCTTTCTGCTGCCCTCTCTGCTCTGCGAGCCGTTCTGCCAGCTTTTGATGATGCCGCAGCTCGAGTCTCTGATCGGTTCAATCTGTCTTCATTGCGAGATAGTGCGTATTCGTATGCGTTTTTGCCAATCGCAATACCCATCAAACCCATAATTTTAAGTATGGGTATAAAACCGTCGTTGAAGAGGCACGTTGCAATGAAATTGGCCACTTCGATGGTGCGTGCGCCTGAGTTGATGTGTTTGGGCGAAAGTGACCAAAGAACAGAATTGTAGGACTCATTGGAATTCTGAGTTTCAGATCCAAGGCATCTTTCAAGCAAATTATCTGCCGACAGCGCTTCGTAAGCTGGTTTTATTACCTCCATCACCTTCTTGTCCATCAGACCTTGCTTCACAAAAAAGGCTGTATCTTCTAAAGTATTTCGAATTTCTAAAAATCCTTTTAGGGGCATATTCACAACTACCCAAGCTATAAATAAATGCAAAAAAAAGTTGAAAAAAAAAGTTGCTCAATGAGAAGACCCCCTTAAATCCTTACATTAATGATATAAATTTAATTATATACAGTCTGTGTAATTTGTAATGTAATCAAAGATTAAGTAGCAGAATATTGAATTCGAATTTGTTTGTTATAAATTTGTACAAGCTAGATATATTCAATGACAATTTATGTTCATTCAAGAAAACTTATTTCGTAGCAAATAGTTTGATTTTTGCAAATTAGTTTCGTCTAAATTAAAATAGAGTTGAGAAGAAGATACGAGTATAATAACTTAATCGGATTAATCGTAAGCTCAAATACTAACCCTCCCGGATTAATCTTTTAATGATATTTAAATTATGTTAATTTGATATTAATTTATGTTTTGTGCTAATATTTTGATCGTAAAATATTATAATTAAAAGTTAACACAGTGGAAATACATAATCATTCGAACATTATTCTTTTTTTATTGTATTTTATTTTATTTTGTATTAAATAAGACACATTAAAAAATTATTTATAAACAAAATTATAATTATAGAATTACGGTTAGATTTTGTTTGTTCATCAACTTTAAGTAAGCATTTTATAATGATTACAGGAAACAGTCTCCATATCCAATATTTACGTCAGCTTGCAATAAGCTTAAAGTAAATGTGTTTTCCTTATTGGGAGAAACACCCTGATGTGCATACATATGTAAATTAACACGCGTAAATTGTGTATGTGTTTGTATGTGTGTGCATGTGTGTTGGTGCTTTAGTATTTTAAATGCTAACGAATGCATCATTTTTCAGCATATTTTTATTAAGGGAGGGGTAAGAGTTTCAGCATAAAAAAAACACTTTTTTTGTGAATTTTTTAAGAGTATGGATTGAGCAAATTAATTATAACCTTTTGTACTTTATTCAGTATACTTTTAACAATTTACTATAATTTTTTCATGCGGAAATATTAAAAAACAAGCCGCTGACAGAGCTTGTCCCAGAACGTATCCGTATCTCGGTCGGAAATTATCTGTATTCAAAAACCATTGAAATTTAGTCAAAGTATCACCAAATCCTCCCCTCAACGTTCTTTGATTATTTTTTTTTTTCATTTAAAAATATTTGGAGGCAATTTAAAGTGTAAACCGCTATTTTCCACGAAAAACTCCGCCATTTTGTGGGTGGGAAACCCCCTTAATATAAGAAAAAAATTCTAATTAAATGTTGTGGGGAGGTATTTTATTTGTAGAAAATGTGTACCAAGTTTGAAATGAATCGGCCAAGTACTACTTAAATGACAGTGAACACGGGCTTTGAAAAAGTAGTTTTGAGAAAATCGCGTTTAAAAGCTAATGAGCTAAACGTTTACGTTCGAGGCACACTTACTTAAAAATTCATATCTCCGTTTGTTTTACTCGGATCGACTTCAAATTTGGACAAAATAATCTTGAGATGTTGTGCATTCATATAAAAAATAAAAAAAATATGTTAAAAAGAAACGCTAAAATGATCTTTTCTCCCCCCCTTAAATCACAAGAGAATTTCTTGGAATTAATTTTAAAGTTCCCGAGAGAGTTTTTTAATGGTAGCTCTTAAACCGTTAATTGTCGCTGATTAAGCTTGCTGCTGAATATTTTGTACTTGACTTTAAATCTTGTCATTTATTCAAGCTTAAAAATTATGTGCATAATTTTCTACTATTCATAGTATTGCTGTGTCAAAAAATACAAACGTTTTAACTTCAGCTGTTTGCTATACAAAAATTTGTTTAAAGTCACGCCAAGTTATTTTTGGAGTAAAGTCTTAAAATTGGCATTAAAAAATTGCGTCATCGACTTAATTCGAATCAACAAACTATATATATGAAACATTTTAAAGTACCGCTTAAAATGTTAACACAGAATTATCTACAAAATAATCAAAATATTTGACACTTTATTTCAGAGCAGTCGTAATCTCAGAAAGCTGTTATTAATTAATTTTTTTTTTATTTCATGCTTCTAAGCCACGGGAAACTTTTAGTAGACATCTAGATTTAAAATTTAATTAATTGTTTGCATTGATTGTGCTAACGAAAGACTTAAGAAATGAACTACAAAACACACCGTTTAACTTTTACAGCAATTCTTATGTTGTAGTTTTTTTTATGAATTTTTTTTTTAATAAAACAAACTTAAAATTATGATGGTGCTCAGCAGGACATGCTCAGAAAAAGTAAGAAGTTACCTTTAACAAGAATTGAAAAGAAAACATCAAATTAATAATTCTCATACGATATGATGTTCAGCAGAAACAGACATTCCGATGAAAGTTTGATATTTTGTGCAAATTTTTTTCCACATTGCTTATATTTACATAAATTTATTATAAATCATTCAATCATTAACATAATTAAGCTAAAATAAAAACGATCAACCTTAATAGCTACAATACTTAATAGTTAAATTGATTTTCTTAAAATAATATTGTTCAGGTTCTTAATAATGATAACAGGTGATGCGCTTCTAAGGTATCGTGAAATGTTACTTAATTTTAACTTAAAATGAATGTAGTACACTTGTATTACCACAAACTATGATATATCTAAACATTTTTTAAAATTTTTTAAGGCGTCCTCTGTATTATCCATGCATTTTCTAAGAATTTCTCCAATGTATCTATTCAAAAAACTTTTAAAGATGCCGTTTTTAATAAACAGGGCCAACATATGAGACATTTTCTTAAATTTTATTAATAGCATACATTGTAAAAATAATGAAATCAATTAAAAAAATATCATCTTCACACTATATAAATACTATGATTAATATACATAAGTGCATTTTCATCCATCCTTTGAAACTTTTGAATATAAAACGGAAATATAAAATCAGAAATAAAAAATTTTCAATTTTAATACATTTTTAGGGGGGCATATAGGTTACAAATTTTAAAAAAATTTTGTTTGTAAGGAATACATGTATAAAAGATTCCTTACATGACATGTAAGGAATACAATAAAAGAATTTTTGATGCGGTTTTTGACGCTATACGATTTTTTAAAAAAAATGCCAAAATTGGCGGTGTACAGTGTATATCACCAGTCTGAAATATCAGAGGGGGGAAAAAAAACCAAATCAATACGTGTTTAAGTGGCTACCGCCTGAAGTAGGATAATTTTTTCCGCCGAAAAAAACAAAATGGCGGACATTTGAAAAAAGCCGGTTTTCGAGGTAAAAAATCGGACGCCAATTTGTTTTTTTTTCTGTGAAAAAAAATTTTCCTTCTTCAGGCGATAGCCACTTAAACAAGGATTAATTTGGCTTTTTTCCCCTCAGATGTTCCAGACTGGTGATATCCTGTACTCCGTCAATTTTTGACATTTTTTTAAAAAAATCAAATAACTTCAGAAACCGCTTCAAAAATTCTGAATTTTTTTTTTTGTATTCTTTAAATTTTAATAAATATATGTGCAAAATTTGAAAACGATCTTTTCCTTCTATGAAAAAAAAACGCCCGAAAAATTTTTTTTTAAAATTTGTAATCTATATGCACCCTTAAACTGAAGAAATGTTTGTGAATATTGGAAGAAAATCTATTTTTTTTGGGTAGTCTGGAATAAAACTTAAATTTAGTGCCATACAAAAATATAATTCTTTTTCTGTGCAGATGTTTTAAAACTAATAAAATAGAATTAATAATAGGTAATTGCCTATCTCTCGTTCAAGGTAACATTCGAATTGCTATTTTTACGAAATTAACGAAACTAAATGGCTAAATTATAAATGTCATTTATTAATGTCAAAATATAAAAAATAAAATATCTAAAACTGTAAAAAAAACGAATTTTAGCCCTTGAAAGGACTTTGACCGACCTTCTTATGATCAATTGTGTTGTGAATGTTGTGAAATGTTTGAACACAAATGATCGAGAACTGGACCTACCAGCTTTATGCCGACTTCGAACTGCTTATGTTCTCAAGAAGCTTTTCATTGCAGTTTTTACTCTCTGAGAAAGGTGACGACCGAACAGAAAAATTAATTCAATTGAAAAAACTTTCTGTGTCAGGTGGGATTCGAACCAGGGTTCTCTGGCGTATGGGCACTCTACCCACTGCGCTACGGTTGCCACTTTTCAATTAACACTATATTTAATTTTACATCTTATGCTAAGAAGCTAACGCTTTCATCGATAGCCTTGACGACTGCACCCCGGTTTGTTTTAATTTTATCTTACTTTATTGTTTACCTTTTATTGTTTTATTGTTTTGTTGTTATTTTTATTTTCTTATTTATAATTTTAGCTTTAAATTTATGTTAATTTTTTTATTTTTACCTTATACCTTTGTAACGATATGATCGTTACAGGGTTCGTTCACAGAAATACACTAAGACATTGTTTAAATTGATTTCACAAACTTACCATTATGGGGGTTTTTTATATGCAAATATACATAGTAATTATTATTTCAATGGTCTATAATATATTCTTGTGGTTATTTATTTTACTTAAAAATTTTTGATGTCCTAGTTAAATCCTGACATCTTAGTAAGATCAAGACGTTGACACGTCCACGATCAAGGCGTTGACTTGGCCATCCTCGGTGACACGAGGAGGAATTAACGACCACTATGGCAAAACGCGTAGGCAGGAATTAGGAAAAGAACTGTCAGTCACTATGGCACAAAACCTAGACAAGACTTAGAAAAAAATATTTATATTGACATATAAAAAAAGTTAACTTAAGTTTCCTAACTTAGAAAACGTAAGTTTGAAATCATACAATTTAGGTCAGTGCTAGAAAAGAAAAAAATACACCAAAATCGAGCAAACTTATGCAAAGTGATTCAATATTAGACAGTTTTTTTTTAAGTATATAAACCAATAACAAGCTTATAGTTTACGATATAGACAATAAAAATAATAATTATTATAATACTACAATATATGCAGAAACAAGTTTGGCAATGAATTGTTAACATATTATACCGTTAATTAAATATATTAACAACCATTACTTACGCATAATTGTAGATATTTATGAGCTTAAATCAAAGACAATGACACACTTCAGGCATTTTATTTACATTTTATATACAGATAATAAGAACTTAAGAAACGAATTATTAATACTTTTGCTTATTTTTAAATTTTTTATATTGAGTTTGTGTAAATAATACTGTTTAAAATAAGAAGTTATATATTTGGTGCCCTCTTTTTTTTTGCCTTTGCATTAAAAACTTGACATACAATATTTACTGCCTCTTTGGGGTGTGTTTTTTATCAAATTAAAGCTTTAAAGCACATTAATTTTAAGACGCAAAAAATGCTCCCATAATAAAAACTCCACCCCTTTACTGTAGCCAAAAAAAAAAAAAAAGTAAACAAGATAATGTATTCTGCTCCGTTCTGTATCTTACAGTGTCCAGTCATGCATCTGTGTAATCATTCAACCAGAAAAATTTTTTGCTAAAATCTTGCTTAACCAGTCGCCAAATGTCAGCACAAAGTAAACTGAAAATCCAGCAAAAACGCAATTTTTGGCAATGACTGACTGGACCAGATTTTGCTGATTTAATGTTGGCTAAAAAGAAAAAATTCCTAAAAACAAAATCACATCAGATTCTTATATAAATAACAACAAGCTGTAAGACGCCTTTATTAATAAATTCGAACGTTATTCCTTTCGCTGCAACGGTAAAAAAGTAAATTTTTCATTATAAACAAGCAACAACAACAACAACGCGAACTTGTTTGCTGTATTTATTAGAACCTTTTTCCTTGTGCTGCAAACAGCTCATCGCATCTTTCACTCTCTTTGAAGTTGGCTTAAATAGCTCAGCTTTGTGGCGGAGAAACAGACTTTTTCCATCACATGATGTAATTCTTTTGTGGATTTCTTTTATTTCGATAAAATCACAATATTTATGTATGTATATTAAGAGCCTGAACTAAATTTCTACAAATTAATGCTGAATTATTTAGTTGAATTTTGTTATTCAAATTAAGGTTTGTTTTGTTCCTTATCTATGTACATAAATAAAAATTAATATTGAATACATAAAAATTAGTTTGACTTAAATTAAGTTATGCTACCAAAGACTTAATTAATGCCTCGCGCTTTATGGGTTTTTTCACTTTTTGAAATATATACATATATACATTAAAATTTTTTAAAATCTTACAACGGTAGTATTTGTATTCGTATGTGTACAAAACATCCCAGTAGGCATTGGCAGGTATTCGAAGGGCTAGTAGCAGGCCTTGAAATATAAATTTTGGAGGCCTACCCTACTCGTAGCCAAGCTAATATACTTTTTTATATGAAATGGCCAAATTTTCCATGCCTTCCGCTCTCCCTGCTTTAAAGAGGCCTGCTATAAGCACTGCTTTAGAATGGCTTAAAAAAGTGGTTAACCAAAAAAATTAAAAAAATATTTTTTATTTCTTTTTATGTATACCTACCCATATATTCTGTGATTTTATTTTAGATAACAATATTTCTAAGTCATGACGTTGATTATCATTCAATATTTTTGAATGAATATATATGTTAACTTTTAACGAAAAAGTAACCCTGAAATATAAGCAGAACCAGTTTTTGTAGGAAAAATATAATTGTTGTACTGCCTAGGTTAGCGAAAAATTAGGCCTTATAGAAGCGCTCGCAGAAGCAGCGAGGATGTCATGTGTCTTACCGCTAAAAGTAGCAGCCTTCGTTAGAGGAGACCTAGCTTTATTGCCTAATGGGATGAATTTTTTCACACACGCACATACAATATGAGGGTGTGTTCGAATGTTCTGCTATCAATCAAGCATATAAATTAAGTCACTTTATTAAGCCTTGTTTGCATTTTTAACTTAAAGCGAATTCCTTACCACTGCGGTGATGAAATTCTTTATGAATATAAATGACTTTTTTGCGGCTTTTTACATGGTCAAAAATTCCAGACTAAATTTGAAGCTAACTAAATTATTTTTAACTTAATTTTTTTACTTCAAAGTAGATTTTTAAAACTTCGCAAAGTTCAACAGGTCTTAAAATTTGATACTTTGAATTTAACACATCAAATATGTATGTATAAGACATACATATGTATAAGCCGCTTTATGTTGAGCCAAAAATCTAGATCTAGATGTTGTTTTGCATTGAAAACGCAAACAACAAATAATTCAACACGAGACTTGAATCCAATTTTAGATTGATATTAGATGTTTTCTTTTCATATATTATAGGTCGTTCACTCTTTAACAGACATCACTAAACTCGAATTTACTACCTCTGGATCTTCAGATGAATGTTCTACCCACTGGTCCACCTACCCATATTAAATAGATTTGGCCATACTCATGTTAATTTAAGCATTACTTCCACTTCTCTTCCTTATCTGATGGCGTTGGATTGTGTCTTGGCTATATTAAGAGTAATGCACAAATTACAAAGTTTGTCATTGAATAATTATAATATGGAAGGAACACCGCAAACAATCACCACTACGCTGTTCTAACAGAATTGCAATATATTTACATATCATCAATGTTTAAAACCAGGTTCATGCAAACAGAAATAATACAAGAATTTTCTAAGCTAATTGTCTCGGCAGCATAAAATTTTCGTTAACACGTTAGCGAGAAGTACGCTCAGCTGAAAATCATATCAGCTGAAATTGTTTATGAATATGACAAAAAAATATTCCTTGCAATTGGAAGGCGAAAGATTATTCTAATGTTAATTTAATTGTTTTCTTTGTTTGTTTTCGAAGTTTGCAAGTTAACAATATTCCATTTTAATATTTCTGTGGCGACAAGGACCCAAGTACTTAAGCCTTGCGGCAGGTGTACTTGTCAAACCAGATTCTGCCTGTCTGTGGCGACAAGGAAAAACGACTAAACTCAAAATATGGAAAAAAACGACTTTTTAATTGCACTAACTAAGACCTTGTCTCTGAAATATACGATCCGTTAAACCAACAAAATATGTGCAGACATAAGTGCTAATCTATACTGTGCAAAAAATAGATTTCTTCAACCTTCCAAAGATTGGCAATAAAGAAAATATCGCCATATCGCAAAAAAAATTAAATTTTGTTGTTAAGGGTAAAAACGTTAAAAATACAAATTTAAAATATGTACATAAATTTGATTTTAAATATTTCTATTCGTTTTATTTCTATTAATAATTTTATCGGCAGTTATTTATTTCTTTGACTCACATTCATTTCAGCTTGTGTTTTTGAGAATCTTTGTCATGAAATGGTTTAACACAAATTTAAATAAAATTAAAAACACAATGCAAATTTAATCAAGTCAAATTTTATTAGAAAATTATTATTAATTAAATTTTTAATTTAAATTTTTAAATATAATCTAGCTGAAATATAACGTTTTGGCGTAGTTAATAATAATCAAATCGTATTACTTTTATACATTTTATATACATTTTAGCCTTTAAATGCCACTTGGGATTTTCATCCTACTTCGGTCAAAAATCTTGAACTAATTTTTAATGCAGTGGCTGAAAGGGTGCTTTTTTAATACGATTTTTATTAGAATAAAAATTTTTCGAAAAATGAAAAGTTTTCTTAGTACAACGTGAAATAAAATTTAATACATCTTGGAATACTTTAAGAATGCTGCATTTGATTTTTATGCACATGAGTTTGAATTTATGAAAATTTGAAGAGAGTTCGTGTCTTGGCTTTAGGACTCTACTAAAATCGTGTCATGTGCAAGATGCTATTGGAAATATTTGTAAAAAATTTGGTTTATTTATAACAATCAGATGGTGATTAGCTCAAAAAATTTCAAAGTTGCTGTAAAATAATATGTCCTTCAATTTTTATTAATAAAGAAGAGAGTTTTTCTCCCCATTTTATTACATTACCCAAAAAAAAAAAAAAAAAAATCAAAAAATATAGCATTAAAACTGACAAAAATGTTCTTTGTTCTCAAAAAAAAATCGCAATACATGTTAATATGAGTCATTTGTGAGCAACCTAACCAGAATAAAACTGGTCCCAAGAAATATTCGAAAAATATATTATCCAAGAAAATATTAAACAAAAATAAAGCTCCAGTGAAGCGCACTAAAACAGCATCCATCACATGTGCACAAAAACAAATGAGAAGATAAACAAAACAAAAACCACCAAACAAACAGCTAAAATATGTGCACAAAAAAATTCCAAAAATACGCTTTCCATTAAAATGGTCATAAAAAAAAGCTGTGGTATCCAACACTGCCACCTTCGCCTTTACGGCACAGACTGTTGGCCAAAAAAAAAAGAATTGAAAAAATTGCAAATAACTTTATGTAGACACTTCAACACACGTTTGCATGAAAGTATCTGTGTGTGTGTGTGTATGTTTATATTATTCTGTGCTTATGTACATTACGGTAAATAAATAAAAGTGATCAATTCATTTTCATTTGAGTGCTTTGTTGCTTTTATTGTTTGTTGTTGTTTATTTATCTCGTTTTTTATTTTATTGCAGCATCATGCAAAATAACCTAAAAAAAAAAACAAAAAACAATGGTGAAGATTTAACACACATATAAGAGCCAGACAAACGTTCAAACAGACAGCAATACAGGGGAGCGTAACAGACAGGTAACAGTTCTGCCGAAACAGAATTTTTAGCAACAACAACAAAAGCAACATCAGCCTACGTGCCTTGGCGCATTAAAATTTATTTGAATTTTTACTTAACTTTGTATTGGTTGCTCAAACTAACTACTGTATATTGGTTTGTAGGTATGTGTTGTGCACTTTTTGCACTCCTTTGACTTTTTTTAAATATTCGCAAGAATCCGTATTTGTCATCATTTTACTTGTGGTTATTGAAAAACATTTAAGCAGTGTCAAGCTAAGACGTCAGTCAGTCACCCGCATTTTTAAAGGCTTCTGCTAATTTTGTTGCTATGTTGCTTTTGTTGTGAATAATTATTTAGGAATCCGTAAATTTTTGTTGTTGTTTTAGCTATTAATTTACGCAGCAGCTATTTAATTTTTTTTTATTCGATTTGTTTGTTTTGTTTTTGCTAATAATATACTCTTAATATTAAAATGGGGACAAATACCATGTGTGGCGACAACAACGCACATTGTTGTGAAAGTTGAATGAGGTAATACAGAGAAGCAGAATAAAAAGAAGAACAAGAATAATAAGACTAAGTAGTACTTGTTTTTGTTTTTATTGGCTTATTGAAATATTTCATAATAATAACAATATAATAATATGCAACATCAATACGTTAGAATTCATTTCATTTTAATAAATCAATTTAAAGTTCGTGTCTTAAGTCTTTTGTTTCTTCTTGAGAGATGAATATATGATGAGAATGTCGCATTCAAAGTTATAACTTATGGTTTATAGTTATGCATTATGGTTATGGTTAAGGTGACTACGTAATACCGAAATTTCGTTCCATGTTTACACGTGTCAGCTTCCAGCAACTGCATATAGTTTTATATTATATATGTTCAAGAACGACCGCTTGAACATCGATAATATTTTGCTTATATAATTAGCGCCAATCGAAATTGATCTGAGAAAGCACAAAATTTAATGAGATTTGACTCTTTTTCAAAAATATAATTAAAACAAAAGAAGTTTTGCTCAATTGTGGTACATACTGTATATTTAAGATCCTTTAAATGCAATAATAACTGCAAAATTTCATCCTATTCTTAAAAAATTCGAAGGATTGAAGTTTGATCAGTGAAAAATTTCAATTATCATACAAATGTCCTCATATTAGTACTGTTTGATTGAAATGGGTGAAAGTGTTTTATAATGAATAAAGTTGGAAATTCATCAAGAGAAGAGGAAAAGTTTTTATTTTAGTGGAGTGTTTGTGATTAAGAAAAAAGGTGAAAATATTCAGATTTACTAAATATATTTATTTTTAACCGTCGCAATTTTTAATATAAATTGTTCATGCATTGTTTATATTATAGAGTATAAGCGCGCCAGGTTCTTATGAATGCACAAATTTTATTACAATTCAACTTCAACAGGGTAAGAGCTGTGGTATTTTGTACGATAATTTTAAAGTTTTTTCCTTGTATTTTAAAAATAATTTGATTATTTGTAAATTTTTTGAAATTAGCTTCCACGCACCTTTAAATCTGCACTGAATTTTCAAACTTTCACAATTTTTATCTCTTAAAGCATTCGAGACCGTCACAATTTGATTTTACCAATAGGATAAATAGGCGCAAATACATATGATAAAAATAAGAAAAAATAACAAATATTTTGGCGTGAGCGGTTAAGTACAATTATACTATAAAAAATAATGTCCCTAAACTTTTTTGTTTTGTAGTTATTTTTTGATTAAATTTTTCTAGTAAGGGTCCATTTCTCTGTTTTGAACACGGACCCTTGATCACCCAGTTACGCCACTGATAATAGATCAACATGTTAATGTTAATATTTTAAATGAGGTGATGTTTTCGTATGCCGATGATGAAATGCCGTTAATTTGAAATATCAAAGTTGTCCAACAGGACAACGAGCCAAAGCATACGAGTAAGAAGGCAACAAATTGGCTTACAAATAACCATATTAACGTAATAGCCACCACAGTTCCCACAATTCCAGTTAAAATTTACGTAAAAAAATTTCAGCTCTAGTTGACTCAATGCCTGATTGCTGCGTCGCAGTCATTACCAACAAATATTATTTTACTATCCTTAGAAAATAACCTACAAAAACACAATTAAAACAGTGAAAGTAACTGAAACTTTAATTTCTTTATTTATACGAGAATATATCGTACTATTGTTTTGAAAATAGTCTTTTTGCATTATCTAATATAAATATTAAATAAAAGCTTGTAAACATTGATTTGATTGTGTATTTCAATGACAATGCATTGTATAACATAGACACTAAGGTTTCAAAATAGTAAAACTAAATTTGGTTTATTTATCTTCTTAATACTGCATACTTTATATATGCGCATATCTATTTTTTGACCGCAAGTGTATCTTTACTTTAATTAATTTAAGTTCTAAGCGATCCTAATCGCAAATTTCCCTCGCATCAACTTCGATGAACTCGATGAATACTTATTTCAATTGAATAGAAATAAGGACAGAAATGAAAAAAGGTAAAAGCAGCACTATGATCTGACTGGGAGAATTATAGTTATGGTTATTGTTATGGTTATGGTTATGGTTATGGTTATGGTTATAGTTATGGTTATGGTTATGGTTATGGTTATGGTTATGGTTATGGTTATGGTTATGGTTATGGTTATGGTTATGGTTATGGTTATGGTTATGGTTATGGTTATGGTTATGGTTATGGTTATGGTTATGGTTATGGTTATGGTTATGGTTATGGTTATGGTTATGGTTATGGTTATGGTTATGGTTATGGTTATGGTTATGGTTATGGTTATGGTTATGGTTATGGTTATGGTTATGGTTATGGTTATGGTTATGGTTATGGTTATGGTTATGGTTATGGTTATGGTTATGGTTATGGTTATGGTTATGGTTATGGTTATGGTTATGGTTATGGTTATGGTTATGGTTATGGTTATGGTTATGGTTATGGTTATGGTTATGTTTATGGTTATGGTTATGGTTATGGTTATGGTAATTAAATTTTTTTGTAACTAGCAGGCCACTGTCGTCTGCGGCTTTGCCACGAACGTTTATTCTATCAATACAGAGCGTTAACACGTTTTTTTTCTCTAACAAAAACTTTTAAACGCCGTTCAAACGATCACCGTGTAAAATCAGCCTTTAAGACAATGCATGTCAAACGAAATAAAAAAACATATAAGGGCTGTTCACAATCAGGTGCAAATGGTCTTGCATCATAGCATTTGCAAAATGGTAGAGTATATTTTTACTCTACACTAATAAAAAATATTCAAAGATGCATTTACTACGCTTGTGTAAATATGCAATACTTAAAATCCATAGCTTATGTTTACTATATATATGCAATACTGCTTTTTAAGCTAACAACTGACTGTCAAAGAAATAAAAATAAAAAAAAAAGATATGGAAAATATGTAAATAAAAAAACGAATTAAGCGGGAGAGACCCAACAAAAAATTCATTTAAGAGAGTCAATGAGATATCAGCCGTTAATTTCATTCTTTGCAACAAGTATTGCAAAGTAAACCGAAAAAGACCGCTCACGATTGATGGCAAATTTTTACAATTGCATAAATTTGCAATGTCAAATACTCAAGATGTGATTATTGTTTTGTTTTGCAAATCAGCACTGCATTTATGCATATTATTATGTATCTCTCTTTTCGCCTTGCGCGTTGCTCATCTGTTTTTCATGTTGTGCTGTGCTCAGCGTTACCATATGGGCAGTTAATCCTGTTATAGGCAGTATTTAGCAGGTAGACAGGATCATATTTCTCCCAGGACTTGGGCAGGTTTTTTTTAATCCAGTTTTTTAATTTTCGTTGAATAAAAAAAATAAAAATTTTATGTTTATAAATTATATGTAAGTACTTATATAAAAGTAGGAAATAAAGGTGCTACTACTTTTTACATCCTTTCAAAAATTTGATCTTGTGGCAGCGCTTTTCCTGTCATTGTTGCTGTCATCGTTTTTGTTAATTTCTTTTCGCTAGTCTTTTGCAAATTACAAATGGACAAATACTTAACAAAACCTGGTAAGATAAGGAAATTGTCGTTTATTTAATGTTTTAACTTAATTCTTAAATTTTTAGACTCTAGTAAAAAATTTATTTGATGTGCTACATTCAATGTATATGATCACTACAAATAGTTTAAAATTACAAAGCAACAATTTGTAAATATTGAGTTGTGACTATTTTGTATTTAGTGTGCGATATTTTCAATGATCTCAACATTGCGAATGAATGCTTTAAAAACTTATTATTTAATCTATTTCTGTTAATTTTATTACATACCTAATAAGAAAGTGATATTTTTGTTAAATTATATCTTACTTTAAATAAAATATTAAAAATAATATAATAAAAAAATTGTAAGATATTTGTTTTTAGTCCTTTTATAAGAGTAGTATTTTCTCTATAAACACAGGATTTTTTTTGAAAATTACAGGATTTTCAAAAAAACATATAGCAACGCTGGCTGAGCAGAAAAAGAGAAGAGAACAATATGGAGTTTATTGAAATTCTCGCAACACAAATACGTGGAATGAAAACGATCAAGCAATTCATGGCATCGGGGAGGATTTCTTTAAAAACTTAACACTTTAATTAAAATTTCGAAATTAAAGTAACCCAATGCTGTGCTGTAGCACTAATATGACATTTTTAAACTTATTTCATAAAAATCGACCCAGTACTTTTGGAGTTTACCTGGAAACAAAAATTTCACCTCAATTTTATATAATAGTATAGATAATGCTTTAATTTTTTTATCAATAAAAGACGCACCTAATAAAACAATCGAATCAAACAGTGAAAAAGACAGTTAAAACTATGTTTAAATCGAGCAAAGTTTTAAACAAAAAGTTTTTTTGCTAATGTGAAGTGGGAGTTCTGACTTTAAAGCAGTCATTTATAACAGCTTTTATAGCTTCACGTTCAAAGCGAACATCGAAGAAAACTAAACAAACAACCATTTTCACTTTTTATTTTTCACGTTTGCAATTTCAATTATCGCCACTGCTTGGAGTTCTTGTCAACGTCAGAAAAGCTTTTATTTGTTTTTAGCTCTGTTCACATGGTCAGATTTTCCAGAAAATTGTTGGTCAAACACAATAGAACAACGTGAAATTTCCATACAATTTCCATAATAATAAAGCTTGCAGTAAATATAACGTACTACTACTATACGTAATGTATAAATTATAAAAAAAATCTCAAAACTTTAAAAAAAAAAAATAAAAGTGAGACGTTACGTTGCGGAAGTGGGGATTCAAGACCTTGTGACAAAGTGTGACTTAGGGGGTAAAGGGGGTTCTAAAATTGGGCAAAAGCTTGTTACTTAATTCATGAACAGCCCCTTATATGAAATGGTGCTAGCATTGAATATTTTAGTTTAATAATTTAGATTATTCAAATTATTTTGAAAATACATTTATCTTACATCCGAGCAAACATTTACTTCCAATAGTTCGGATTTGCTTTGGAAAAATATTTTTTCCAATGAATTTTCTTAAGTTTTTGGCATTATTTCAAATAAAACTATGATTGAACTCAGCAAAAACTCATTTCGCTGAATTCCAAATACTGCCAGCTACAAAATCGCTCTTCCACTTGTAACAGTCAGCTGTGTCTTAATTTGAAATTTGCAATAAAATCAGCTGAGTATCTTTCTAACCTGCCGCATGCTCAAGTAACCGTAACAAGAACAATTTCAATTTAATTTTTTTTTTCTTGGTTTTGACGTTTTATAAACCCATTGTTTCTTAATATACACGTTTTGTACATATAGTACATAGATAGTTTCAAATGTTCACCCAACAATCAAAGAGCAGCTGGCGTTGTGCTTTCATTGGCCACAGGTGTTTAAGTGTGAGTAAGCTTTGGTGGAGGAACAATAACTGAAAAAAAAAATGTACTCTAGAACAACAACAAATACGATAAACAACAATAACAAAATAGCGCTCCATGCCACTCATACTATAATTTAGCATAAAAGCCTAACATAAAAATATGATGCAAGCAATTTTTCCACTGTAATAATACGTATATTACTATATTGTTATTGTATTTTTCTATTTTTTTTTTTTGCTTGATTGTAGTTGTGGTTAAGCACTTTTTTAGTTTTGGGCCTATGCAGTGCAAAAGCTTTTTAGCAAAACAAGGAAGTTATTCTAAGTTTTGTTTTGTGGTTTCCGATTTTTATAGTTGTTGCTAGTTGTTGCTGCTGTACAGCATATTAATCACGTGCAAGTGGCATTAGGTCATACATTATTGTTGCTATTGTTTTCGTCTGTTGCCTGCTGGTTTTGAGAAAAACTCTAATTAAATTGACCGAAATTTTATGTGCGCTTAAGCTACAGGGTGAAAAGATCGCATTCAAGTTTGTTGCTTAAGTCTTTTGTTTTGCTTTGCGGCGTGAGGCTTGCAATACTCTTTCAAAAGGACTTTGACCGCGTGTTGCGCTTGTTATTTAATGTTTGTACAAAAATGGTCGAGAACTGGGTCTACAAGCTTTACGCCGACTCTGAACGGCTCAAGTTCTCAAGAAGCTTTACGTGGCATTTTTATATTTTGTGATTTGCCTTTGTCTGCAGGTAGCTGACTATTGATTAGGAAAATTATTTTTATTGAAAAAATCTTTTGCGCCAGATGGGATTTGAAGTAGCGGTTCTCTAACACTGTTCTTTGGCATATGGGCCACGTACCACTGCACCACGGTCTAAAGCAAAACATTAAAAAATAATCGATAAATAAAACTATAAAAAAATTGCACATTATCAGATTGAAATAAATCAAACAGTACATATGAATTAAAATTATTTAAAACGGCAACTAAGTCAATTTTTTCCGTAGCAAATAAGATGGTTGTTTCATAATAAAAAAAAAAATGCCGATAGTTTAAAAACAGGTTTGCAAGCAACACAGAACAGTGCTGCCGTTTTTGCAGAATAAATGAAAATATTATTTACAAAAGAAGTTTTTTTTAATATGTTCCTAAAAGAATAAACCAAAATGGAAGTATATTGCACATTTTCTTCTCAAAAGCAAAATTTACCACTTTTGCTTAAATTTATATAAAAGAGTAATGCTGACTTTAACTCTGAGAATAATTTTAATTTTAAAATATCCTTTTGTGACAATTTTTTTAAGACATACTATATATCTTTAAAAAAATGCTATAAAAAATTTTTGGGTGGCTTTCAGTAGATTGTTCTCTTAACGACTAACACCCCCTTAACGACAGTCTGCAGTCAACAAAGTTCTGGGTGACAGTTCTGAGAAGATTCAATCGAAATCGAAAATAGGTTGGCATAAGGAAACGCCGAAGTAAGTTTTAAAGTGTTGGAAGTTTATTTGATTAGTTTTTATTAACTTCTCAGTTGGTCGCTTTTACTTAGGTTGTACGTAAGTAGAAGAGTATATTGTTTGAGTAGTCATAATGAAAAGAGCTTGGAATTTATTCTTTGTCAGTGTTTTTTTACTTTAAAGGAAGTTGGTTTTGCATTAGATACAATATTTATATTTTTATGTTATGCATTTTATTTTTGATAAAATGCCGCTGCAGTGTATGCTAGCTGCGCAGTAAGAAGATGGATCTCATTGAAATGCGCATCACTTAGAAAATTCTAATATATTTATTTATGTTCTTTTTTTTTTGTGTTCTTTCATATTTTCTTTTCTAACAAAGTATGCAGCAGAATGTTGTCTAAGTTATGTAAAAACAAAAAAAAAAAGGTTACATGTTGAGCTGAGAACTTTTGCAGCTATCCGTCGGTTCGTCTGGCAATGCTTCTTGGCCATAATTGAAACAAAAGCGGAAGCTAAAAGAGCATGCAACTGCTCATTCATTGCATAATTATTCCATGAGTTCATGTCGACATGAGGTTCATGAATTCGCGCATGCTTTGAGTGGTTTTGAGTGGCATTTCCAAGTGAGGCGAAACGATTGCATGAGATTTTTTTGGGTTGTAGCATCTTTATAGATCTAATATGGTTATTGTTGTTGTTGCTAGTTATAAAACTAGCATAAATATAAAAAGGTTTCTTTACTTACAACCAGTCGACCAGCTATTTATTCGCTAGATTTTTTAACGCCAAAACATAGAAAATCCTTATAAATTGGAAATTAAAAATAGATAATATATCATATTTCACTGTTACACGCAGTTAGTAATAAATATGTCAAATATTTAAATTTTTTTTTTACAACAAACTAAATGTTATTTACAACATAACTGGCTATTTGTTTTTTTGACATTTTATGATAATAAAACGCCAAATAGTGTAAATTTGACGATCTCAAAGACTTAAATGATATTCATGAATAGGCTGTAACGATAAAAAATTCAATTTAAACAGATAATAAAATGCTTTCTTTCGCAACTTAAATCTTTTGTTTGCATGTTGACATTTAGACAAAAGGTTTGAAAAAGTGGCCGAAATATTAGCAAACTATTTATTATGTTACTATGGAAAACAAAGGCTTTTGAATTGAATGTTAATATAAAATTTTAGCAAAATCTAAACGTTCTCAAATAATTAAATAAAATTTGAATTTTTAATTACATTGCTAGCCACTGGCCACAGCACATAATAATGATGGAATTATAATGGATAACAAAACTAAGAAAAGATTTTAGAGACCACCAACTTTGCAGCCTTTGTAGTTGTACATCTTAACCCAGACCCACAGGCTGCGGACCTGAAACAATAGGTTTGAAATGAATAAAAAAAATTTGCACAAATGAGTATTTTGAAGAAAAAAAGTTGGTATATGCAATATTAAACCCAAAAAAAAAAATTTTTTATTTAAGTATATACATCTTTACAATCGTTAGAGCGTGCGTTTTTGTAAAAGTTGAAAGGGTCACAAGAACTTTACACATTTTAAGCACAAATTTCCAAATAATGCAATTGACCGATTTCGAAGCTTGTTAGAAATATCATCTCAACAGAAATCTTTTAAAATATAATTTACTATTATAAGTGATACAGCTGGTGAAACAATGACTCTATCGCATGAAAAATTTCGTGGACGTGTGATTTCTAGAAATGGAGATTTTGATTGGCCTCCAAAATCGTGGGACTTAACACAATTATACTTTCTTTTTTTGGGCTACGTCAAGGGGATGGTACTGTTTTTGGGAAATTTTTTTATATTTTTTTTTTCTGAATGTACAACACTTCAAAAGTATTTTGTAAATATTCCAAGGAAATCGTACAAAAACTAACAAAGATAAAGGACCTCACTTAAAATCGAGACTTTAAATCGATTTTCTGGAAAACAATAGTTTTGAAGCAACTGACTTGCGCATGTGTGTCTGCGTACTCAAATATCACAGAATTCGGCATCAACTGTCCTGATTTGCAAAAAAAGAAAGTGAAATATAAATACACATAAAGAAGAAAAGAAGATATTTATCACCCTTCGCGCTTTGCTACGCCTTACTGTATTCTGTGGTACAGCGCCCTCTGGGGTATAAGATATAGCAAAATACATAGCGGCAAAAGACTCACCGCACTCGAAAACCACTTATAAAAATCATACTTATTGGATGAGTTGTTTTGAGTTTTTTTGCGGTATTTGTACAACAGCGCCCTCTGGTTGAATAAATAATAATAAAATAAAAAATAATATAAAATATATAATATAATATATAATATATTATATATATAAATATATAATAAAATAATAGAACAAAAAAATAATGCCAAAGCCTTTTCCATACTCGATAATCAAATCATATACAAATTTTTTATCTTTATCGGATGAGTGGTTTTTGCGTGTTTCACGATTTCTTAAGTGATTTGTATTACAGCACCATCTGGTGTTTAAGATAGCGCAAAAAAAAAAGTCTAAGATATTCACCGTATCCGAAAACTCCTATGTACAAATGTTTACGCAAATCGGATGTACAGCTAGGAGTTTTTCGAGATTTTTAAGACATTTGTACTGCAGTGCCCTCTGGTGTTCAATATAGAACAAAATAGATAAATCATAAAAACTGCCGTACCCGAAAACCCCTAAACACAAATTTTCATGCAAATCTGATGAATGGTTTCGGAGACAAACTATAATAACAAAATTTGTGGAGCCCGATCACAGCGCCACCTACCTGGTTCAATTGCGAATATGAACTATCCAGGGATCCACTTAAGCACACACAAAAAATTTCATCAAAATCGGTGCAACCGTTTAGGAACAGTTTAATAAAAAACACACACGTACAAATTGTACAACAGCGCCCTCTACTTTTCGAGACAGAGCAAAAGAGATAACGCCAAAACAGTTGCTGTACACGAAAATCCTTTAATAAAATTTTTCATCCAAATCGGATGAGCGGCTTTCTATTTTTTTCACGATTTCTTAAGAGATTTGTACTACAGCATCCTCTGGTGTTCGATATAGTACAAAAAAGATAAGTCCAAAACAGTCACCATATTACAAAAACCCTGTATACTAATTTTCATGAATATCGTATGAGCAGCTTAGAAGTTTTTTAAAATATTTGTACACAGCGCCCTCTGGTGTTCAAGATAGAACAGAGTAGATAAGTCATAAAAACTCACTGTATCCGAAATCCTCTATGTACAAATTTTCATGCAAACCGGATGAACGGTTTCGGAGATAAACTATGACAACCAAATGCCTTAAACACGATCGCAGCGCCACCTACCGGGTCCAATGAATCTGAACCATCCAGGGATCCACTCAAACACACACAAAAAATTTCATCAAATTCAGTGCAGTCGTTAAGGAACAGTTTATTAACATACACACGTACAAATTGGACAACAGAGCCGTCTAGTTTCGAGAAAAAGCAAAAAAGGTAGCACCAGAACCCTTGCCGTACTCGAAAATCGCTATTTACAAATTGTAATCCAAATCGGATGAGCAATTTTGGAGTTTTTCACGATTTCCTAAGAGTTGTACTAAAGCGCCCTCTGGTTTTCAACGCAGCACAAAAAAGGTAGGACCAAAACACTAACCGTCTCAGAAAACCACTATTTTCCAATTTTCATGTAATTCGGATGCACGGCTTAGGAGTTTTTCGAGGTTTTTCAAAACATTTAAACTACAGCGCCCTCTGGTGTTCGAGAGAGAAAAAAATACATAAGTCAAAAAAACCCAGCGTGTCCGAGAACCTCTACATTCCAAATTTAAAGCAAATCGGAGTAACGGTTTTGAACTTTTGACTTTTGTAAAATATTTGTACTTCAGCGCCCTCTGTTGTTCAAGATAGAACCTAGTTTATAAGTCATAAAAACTCACCGTTTCCGATAACCTCTATATACGAACTTTCATGCAAATCGTATAAGCGACTTAGGAGTTTTTTGACGTTTTTTAAAATATTTTTACTACAGCGCCCTCTGGTGTTCAAGATAGAATAGAGTAGATAAGCCATGAAAATTCACTGTATCTAAAAACTTCTATGTACCAATTTTCATGTTAATCGGATGCACGGTTTAGGAGTTTTTCGAGGTTTTTCAAAATATTTGTACTAAAGCGCCTTCTGGTGTTCTAGGTAGAACAGAGTAGATAAGTCAAAAAAACTCAGCGTGTCCAAAAACCTCTGCGTACAAACTTTCATGCAAATCCGATGAACGGTTTCGAAGATAAGCTAAAAAAAAGAATGCCTGGAATCCGATCGCAGCGCCCCCTACCGGGTCCAACCTTTTTTTCTGGATAAAAGTAGCCTATATGTTGCCCGGGGATATGTCGGTATGATTTGAACCTAGATGTCAAATTTCATTTAAATCCATCCAGTGGTTTTCGCGTGATGCTTTAACAGACAGACAGACAGACAGACAGAAAGACAAAAATTTAAAAATGCCATTTTCGGACTCAGCGCCATTCAAAACGTCCATCGCAAAAAGAATTTCAACCAATATTTAATGTACAGATTTTTTTTTTACAATTTTATATATATATAGATAAAGGGTGATTTTTTAAGAGCTTGATAACTTTTTTTTTAAAAAAAACGCATAAAATTTGCAAAATCTCATCGGTTCTTTATTTGAAACGTTAGATTGGTCCATGACATTTACTTTTTGAAGATAAATTCATTTAAATGTTGACCGCGGCTGCGTCTTAGGTGGTCCATTCGGAAAGTCCAATTTTGGGCAACTTTTTCGAGCATTTCGGCCGGAATAGCCCGAATTTCTTCGGAAATGTTGTCTTCCAAAGCTGGAATAGTTGCTGGCTTATTTCTGTAGACTTTAGACTTGACGTAGCCCCACAAAAAATAGTCTAAAGGCGTCAAATCGCATGATCTTGGTGGCCAACTTACCGGTCCATTTCTTAAGATTAATTGTTCTCCGAAGTTTTCCCTCAAAATGGGCAACTTTTTGTTGCCAAAAATGGAAGAACTGAACTTGGTTGACATGTGGTTTCAACAAGATGGCGCTACATGCCACACAGCTCGCGATTCTATGGCCATTTTGAGGGAAAACTTCGGAGAACAATTAATCTCAAGAAATGGACCGGTAAGTTGGCCACCAAGATCATGCGATTTGACGCCTTTAGACTATTTTTTGTGGGGCTACGTCAAGTCTAAAGTCCACAGAAATAAGCCAGCAACTATTCCAGCTTTGGAAGACAACATTTCCGAAGAAATTCGGGCTATTCCGGCCGAAATGCTCGAAAAAGTTGCCCAAAATTGGACTTTCCGAATGGACCACCTAAGACGCAGCCGCGGTCAACATTTAAATGAAATTATCTTCAAAAAGTAAATGTCATGGACCAATCTAACGTTTCAAATAAAGAACCGATGAGATTTTGCAAATTTTATGCGTTTTTTTTAAAAAAAAAGTTATCAAGCTCTTAAAAAATCACCCTTTAGATATAGAGGTATCAGTCTTGTTTCCATCGCATATAAGGTTCTCTCAAGCGTACTGTGTGAAAGATTAATGGAGGGGATCGTACGAAAGGCCGGTGTGCATCGTAATGGCACTATTTTCTATAAAGGTGTTCAGCCAGGGTGCATCGTAATGGCACCATTTTCTATAAAGGTGTCCAAATGGCACCATTTTCTATAAAGGTGTCCAGCTCCTTGCGTAAGATGATGATATTGATATTGTCGGCAGAACCAAGAAAGATGTTACCGCTGCTTTCGCCGCTATCGAAAAGGAATCAGGCAAAGTGGGTTTGACGATAAATGAGGGTAAAACAAAGTATATGCTGTCTACAAACAAGGAAGCGCGGCGTCTAAACTCCCACGTCTCATCCGGCAGCTATAACTTTGAAGTAGTCAAGGAGTTTGTATACATTGGCACCACCATTAATTCCAACAACGAAATCAGCCTGGAGATAAAGCGAAGAACAATAATTGCTAATAGGTGCTACTACGGGCTCAGTAAGCAACTAAGTTCCAGAGCTCTCTCTCGATCGACAAAACTAACACTCTACAAGACGCTCGTACTACCTGTGCTTCATTATGGCGCTGAGGCATGGGTAGTTTCGAAAAATGACGCAGCCGCTTTGGGGGTGTTCGAGAGAAAAGTTCTTCGCAAAATCTTCGGTCCTGTTCGAGTCGGCGATGACTATCGCATCCGAATGAACCACGAGCTGTATGAGCTCTATGATGACATTGACGTAGTTCGGCGTATAACTGTGCAGCGACTACGCTGGCTGGGTCATGTCCATCGTATGGACGACGAAGCTCCAGCGAAAAAGGTGCTCGAGGCGAGGGTCGCTGGTCAACGACGACGAAGGAGACCATGCCTCCGATGGATGGGCCAGGCTGAGGACGCCCTAACCGCACTTGGTGTATCCGATTGGAGAAGGCGCGCGCAAAGCAGAGGCGCCTGGCGAGAGCTGATGAGGTCGGCCGAAACCCGGACACGGGTTGTTACGGCCACCTAAGTAAGTAAGTAAGGATTTGCAATATACAGCCACAATTATGCCAAAATGTGATCAAAAATTTCATCAAAATAATGGCCATATGCAAGACTAGCCGTGGTGAACATTTTCAAATAAAGGATGGTTAAATTTTAAGGGCCGATGTTGATTTTGAATAAAACACAAATTGTTTAGGAAATTATTGTCATTTCTTTTTTTTGTGATAGTATTGGTATGGTTCAATTATGTATGTAACAAAATATCGGCCAAATGGCCGCCGCGACCTCGGCAGTACACCTCCATCCGATGGTCCAAATTTTCGATGACGCTGAGGCATAAATGAGGTTCTTTGCCGTTAATGTGCCGAATTATCTCATCCTTTAGCACTTGAATAGTTGCTGGCTTATTGACGTACACCTTTTATTTCAAATAACCCCAAAGAAAGAAGTCCAACGGTGTCAAATCACATGATCTTGGCGGCTAATTGACATCGCCACCACGTGAGATAACATGGTCATTGAATTTGTCGCGCAAAAGAGCCATTGTTTCGTTAGCTGTGTGGCAAGTGGCGCCATCCTGTTGATCCAGATATCGTCCACATCCATATCTTACAATTCGTGTCATAAAAAGTTCCTTATCATCTCACGACAGCGAACACCATTCACAGTAACTGCCTGACGGCTCTTCAGCCACACTATCGCGAGCAGCAGCAATATTTTCTGCAGTACGAGCTGTACGAGCATGCACTGGTGTTTTCACATCTCCTACAGACCCGGTTTGCTCAAATTTTTGCACGATGTTTCCGATTGTACGCACATTTGGACGATTAAATTAACCGGAAAAATCACGAAGTGCACGATGTGCATTTTGATTTGAATGCCCATTTTCATAATAAGCCTGAATAACTTTAACACGTTGCTCGATTGTGTATCTTTCCATGGTTCGAATTGAGTTAGTCTGAAACTACGAAATGTCAAATGAAATGCAGAAATAAACTTGACATTTACGTGTGGTTCACATACAACATCGGCCCTTAAAATTTAACCATCCTTAATTATGTTTCATTGCTAACCTCAGAGCTTGTACTTTGGACTAAAATAAAATTATCGGCTCTGTTTACAAATCTATTGAGTTTTTTTTTAAATTTAAAATGACACCACTTCTTGAAAGACCATTTATGTTATGTTAGCTTTCAGTTAAAATTGAATTGAATAATGGATTGAATAATCAATTTACCAACCAAAACCAACCAAAACCAACCAAAACCAGGATTTGGAAATTCAAATGATGGTAACACTGCGAGACTATTTTTCCCGAACGCTGAGATATCATCCAATATAACTCATATTGATTTGAACTTAATTAACGAAATGCATACAATAATGGTAGTAGCTTCCACCGGGTACGACATTAATATTGAAAAATTTCGAAAATTCGCTCAAAATACAGCCAAGTATTTTGTGACTTTATATGAATGGTATCCAATGCCTCCTACAGTACATAAGTTTTTAATTCACGGTCCTGAAATTGTAATGCAGGCTTTATTACCAATTGGTTTATTATCAGAAGAAGCGCAAGAAGCGCGAAATAATGATTTTAAATTTTATAGAGAACATAGCTTACGGAAATGTAGCTGAATATGACAAAAGAATATGTTGGACATACTGATATGTCCAACAATTATACTGAATGAAACTGATTGTACTAACAATGAACAAATGTCTGAAGATGATGTTGATTGAGTGATGACGAAATTCGCTACAAATATGATGTGGATGCTGGTTTCGAATAATTTCCCTTATAAATACATACATATGTTATTGTAAGGAAATTTTTGTCTAAAATAATTTTTGTTATATATTCATTATTTTTCACATAAATATTTAGGCTTGAATATCACCAATATGTGCGTGGCCACACCCATGTAGGTAAGTTAAAGTATTTGTTGTCAAAACCATGCCTACTGATGTCAGTCGACCTATTTGGCTTATAATTTTATATTACTTCAAGTACAATTAAATAGGCACTTTCAGGTATTTACGTTTAAGAAGAGCTGTCCAGTCTATATGGGAGGTACCACGCCCCCTAGGCAAATGTGGCCAATATTTATTTTTTAAACTTGAAGTGTTATTAAAAATCAGTATGCTAAGTTTCAACACTATTGCTTTCTTTTAACTCTAGTTTTATTATAAAATCATCGAAAAAACAGTATAACTTCTAACTTTAAAATGTTGTAAAAAAATGTTTTCCACTAAAACTTTTTTGCAGAAAAGTGTTTTTCACCTATGTTGTTATAATACGTATAACCATATACACACATTTTGAGAACAGGGCTCCTCTCAATTAATCGCACGTTTTTGGACTTTGGCCCTACTGTGCGTCGTGGGGGCTGTGGCATACTGGTTGAGGGGCGTGGCTTGTATGCTATAGACCCCAGGTTCGAATCACACCTGACACAGCATGTTTTTTCAATTGAATTAATTTTTCTGTTCGGCCGTCACCTCTCTGCAGACAATGGCAAACCTCAGAGAGTAAAAGCTGCCATGTAAAGTTTCTTGAGAATATAAGCCGTACGGAGTCGGCATAAAGCTTGCAAGTTATCTATATTTTAGTTGATATTAATAATATTTTATTATAATATTATTAATAATAATAATTAATAATTCCTATAATTTCTGTTTCACCATTTCACAACACTAACAATACAATTGATCATAAGAAGCTCGGTCAAAGTCCTTTCAAGGGCTGAAATGGCCATTTCGTTTTTTTTTTTAAACATTTAACAAAACAGTGGAAACGTTTTTACAATGCATTCAAGAGTTGCCTAAGAAAGACACCCTGGTTGGCAGTTTTAGGGGATCCTTGGTTTCGAATCTGATGTCAGGATTTTAAGACTCAAGAGACGGATAGGGTTGCCACATCCATTTTTTTTTTTTGCGAATCCCTGTAGTTTTGAAATTCTGACAACGGATTTGATTTCGAATCTAAAGCCCTGATAATAATAGACGAATCGGAACGCAAACAGTGTAGCGATTGTAATAGCAACGGCAGAAGGATTTGTTTTTTTGTACAAAAATTTCTTATTTCACAATAAAGTTCATTACATGTTCTTATTTTATTAATTTTAAGCATCAATTCAATTAAATTTTATAAAAAATCCAATATACAAAACAAACGGAAAGTAGCGGAGAAATCCAACTTCTGTAGATCTCAACGTCGCGTGCCGCTCCATTCCGACTTAAACGCTCACATAAGAAATTCATGCAATATATCGCAAAGTGACATTTCTCAACGTTCTGTAACGTTCCGTTCCGTCTATTATAATTAGCCATTTATTTACGGTTTTAAAATTCAAGATGGCTTATGGAGCTGCCACCTCAACTTTTTATTTTAACGAATTCGGTGCTGGGGTGAACACTAGGTAAAAATGGGTCGCTTAATCCGAATCTGTTGTCAGAATTGCACATGCTTCCCCCTCTGGCTTTAGAAAAAAGAAATGCCTACAGTATTGTCGAAAAATGTTGAACATACCTATAATGGTTAGATTTTTACCCCTTTTCCTTGCTTAGCATTTTTGAAATATCCTAGGTAAATAAAGTCAACCAAAGTTGGGATCTTCATAAATAAAAACAAACAAAAAGCTCAACTCCGGTTGACTTTATTCTCTTATGATCATTTAATTGTCCAATTGTTATTGTTTTGTCTCACCTCAGAAGTCGAGCAGCAAAATTGCATTTTTGAAACGCAAAAATAGGTGCATTTTCGTGGCATCACTGTTGCTTGCACGATGAGTTGAACTTGTTTTAGTCCATTTAATGCTATCATTGATAGATTCTTAATGCTGTCATTGTTGTTACCTCATTTAATAAATAAGTGTAAACAACATGTTTCAGGCTTTGAGTTTGATGTTTGAGTTTGGATAAGTGCACCCGTGATCTTCAAAATATTTGAGTACGTAATGCAAATAATATTTTGGTTTTTGAAGTGAAAACTTAACGTCACTGTTAAGGGTAGCAATGTTCTACTGCCTTAAATTAAAGCTCGTTTTAAAAAGGAACTCAGATTTTACATCTCTTGTAGAGCAAACGAAATATTTTAGTTAAAACAGCAGTGGATTCAGCTGGAAAGTATCAGGTGAACATGTACTTTAATTTGAGTATGCAACCCTGATTATGCACCCTTGAATTAAGGAATGTTTTAAAACTTACGTTATTTGAATTACCTGTTAACGATTGTAAAATAATTTTTACATCTCAGCATTTTATTTTTTTTAATAAATATTTAAATTAATTTGGAAATTTTATGATTTTAGAAAACTTTTATTAGTGCATAAGCTTAAAATGTGCACATTTGTCTTGCATATGCTTTTGCATATTTTTTTTTGGGCTTAAATTTGCATATCATAGATATGGAGCAATAAATGCATTTATGAAGCCAAAATTAATACAAATGCAAATTTTTACTTCAATCAGACTTGACATGAACTTTGCATATAATTCCTTTGTCTAATGATTAGCAAGTAAAATTGTCTACGGGGATTTTCAAGAGCAGCGAGTGTTTTGGCGCTATTTTGCTCGACCACCAGAGGGTGCTAATATTCAAACTGCATACAGCTGATAATTGACTAGCAGTTCGTTAAAAAGTTAAACAAAAATTAAAAATTTGTGTACTCAAATTAGTTCACTTATTTTGTCAGAAGATTTAATTTTGAAAGATCAAGCAAAATCGAAGTTGGTCAACACGTATGGCTGACTTAAAATAACTCATAGAAATTTAAGTAAAATTTGTTCATGGCTAAAGTATTAATTCAAACTTGGTAAATTCCCGTTAGTAGCTACAATAAGAATTTTATTAAGGTCTTTAAATAAATCAATGTTATGACAGCTTAAAATTAATTTATATATTTATCAACAAAAATTACTTCATCTGGTTATTTAAAAAGAATCTTCTCACCGCATGTATCAAATGAATTTTCCAGAATTTACTGAAAAACTCTCAATTTATACTTTATGCACAGTCAGGGACAAGTTTCTTCAGAAAAAAGTCCTGTTATTTTTGTTGATTTTTGCACTTACATATTTTTATTTTCAGTTGGCTTAAAAAAAAATAATTATAATAATAATGGTCAAAAGAATACAATTCAAGTCTAGTGTAAGCAAACTGTACAGAGATATAGTCAAAGTTTTAAAACTTACAAAACAGAGGAAAATTGACTCAGAACTGGGTGAAAAAAAAAACTTTCTCGCCGAGAAGTTAGCAGTTATGGAACCGACACAATCCGTCCCTGTGCAAGCTGAACAATCTGGCCCGTCTGGCCTTGGTCAACCCAGCCATGCACAAATTATTTAAATTCGATTTTATTGATCTACTTAAGAAAGTTGCAACATAGTTTCAAAAACCCAAAGCTCAACAAATTATTACTCCACTTAAGACTGTTGCGACATAGTTTCAAAATTCAGCAACAAAGTATGAAAGTTGCTTACTTTTCTTAACTTTGTTGCATCACCCAAAAACAAAGAAAGAAACCATAAACAAAAACAATTAAAACGAAATGCTTTCGCTTACTGATCGATATAATTGTTTTTGTCAATGCAGCTCTTTTACTCTTTTCCAATAATTATGTATGTATGCGTGCTCTAGAATAAGTATCTATGTATTTGTGAAAATACGAATAGGCTAAGATTTACTTTATAAGCTAGAATTCTTGTAAAGAGAAAAATAATAAAGTTTCGATCTTCAAGAAGTGAAGGGTAGTGTTTTCTTTTTAAAACCAAAAACTAAAACTGGCGACGAGGATGGGATCCTCGTAGTGATCTTAAGTGAAAAAATTTATTGACAGGAGTCAATAATACAACAATATTCTGCAGGAGCAGGATACACAAAAAAAAAAAAAAAAAAAAAAAAAACTAAAAGACACGGGGTATTTCAATTACCTAATCGAGGATCCTGAACCAACTGACAGGAGTCAGTTAATTAAATCGTAACAAACGAAAAATATTGGCAGAAGTCAATAGAATTTTAATCGCATCTAGCGGAAAAAAGTGATAAATTTTTAAATGATATCCGACAGTGAAGATACGTGGGACTTCTTTGAATCCACCTATTATAAAAAATTATTAGAACGACGTGCTGCAGAGACAACAGAAACAACAGTTGCAGAGACAACAGTTATAGAAACAACAATTGCAGAGACAACAGTTGCAGAGACAACAATTGCAGAGACAACAGTTGCAGAGACAACAGTTGCAGAGACAACAGTTGCAGAGACAACACTTGCAGAGACAACAGTTGCAGAGACAACAGTTGCAGAGATAACAATCGCATTGACGAATTAGAAACATAATACATCAGATTGTGAGTAAATTTAAATATATACACATATGTAGATTTTTATTATAAATATTTCCTTTGTAAATATAATGAAAACATGAAATTTTTCCTTTTATAACAACAAAGAAAAGTGAACTTAAATTTGAAAATTTTTTTTTGAGTAAATGGATCAAAGTATTTTACGATTAGGCCAAGCAATACAAGGCATTGAAGATAATTTAAATACTCAAGCTCGTTTTTTATCAATAGTAGATACAGATACAAATCCAACAATGACAGCCTTACAGTTACACATAGATCCATTGAAATATCTGGAAAGATTGCCAGAATTTAGCGGATTTTTAGGAGATTTACACACGTTTGTAGGACTAGTGGACAGAATTATACCCACACTTAGGCGATATGACGAATTAGCTCAAGCAATATTTTCAGACATAATTAAATCAAAACTAAGAGGAAAAGCCAGAGAAGCTATTGAGATAAACGGACAAGCTACATCCTGGAATGACATAAAAGTTATTCTACAAGAAAACTTTTCGGACAGAAGAACAACTGACGAACTCTTTAATAAACTAAGAGGACTTTCCTTTAAAACCAACAGCATAGAATTTTACAACGATATTAAATTTGTTTTACGAAGACTTAATGCGAAAACATCATTCGAATTAGGACAGGCAGTAAGTGACGAGGAAGTTCAACGAACCCTCGATTTAAATATAAAAACTGCGCTGCAGACTTTTAAATCAAAATTGCCAGAACCAATGAAATCAATTCTTTTCTGCAGGAATCCAGACTCATTGGAGCAAGCAATAAATATATTGATTGAGGCTGGATATGCTTATGGTAACAAAAATATTACACAGCATAATACACCTCAACACAATTTAAATATAAGAAAAAATGAAGATTCAAGTCAAAATTATAATAAAAATAACAATAAACAAAGCAGAGGCCAAAATAATTCAAATAATTATTCAAACCGTAATGGAGGTCAAAATAAAAATTATAGCTCAAACTACAGAAGAAATAATTATCCAAACCATAATTCATCTCCAAGAGAAACAAATAACAGCTATGACTCAAATTTTCGGCGAAATAATTATTCAAATTATAACTCAGTACCTAGAGAATCAAATAACGGAAACAATAATCATGATTCTAATTATATAAGAAATAACAATTCATTCCCTCGAGAACAGTACCGATTGAATGGGCCTGGTGGACCAAATAGACCCATTGATAGACCAGAACCCATGGATATAAATACCCATGAAGTTCAAAATAAGCCAAACATGTCTAACACAAACAACATTAAGGTTAAAGAAAATTTTCATCAAATAGCCTCACCAGAAACTTACCTTTTATAACAGTTAAAACAAAAACAAAAGATTTAAGATTCATAATCGATACGGGAGCGACCCATTCGATAATAAATCCAGGAATCTGCGATCCTAAATGGTTCGTACACACCGAGCCAATTAATTTAAAAACCTTACAAAATAACGTGAATATTAATGAAAAAGTGCAAATACCTTTGTTTGAGGAATTGGGTGGACCATTATTACCACAAAACCAAAAGGTAGACTTTTACGTCTGCCAATTTCATTATCAATATCACGGCCTCATTGGAAACAATATTTTAAAGCTGATAAAAGCAAAAATTGATTATGAAACCAATAATCTATACGTAAAGGGAAAAGCAACCAAAATTTATTTTACAATTACAGACGAGAACTATCACTATTTTTCAAAAAAGGGATATTACGGAATAACTATACCCGTGAATCAAAAGAACGGTTTAGTACACATACCCAATAAAATTACAGAAAATCAGAAGTTCGAAATTATCGAAGGAGTACACGAAGTAGTAAATAATTTTGCAACAAATGTTATTGTCAAAGCAAATGTTGATGAAGAACAGCAAATACAATTTAATTTAAAAAATATAACACCTGTGACAAGTGATAACTTTTATGTTTCCGAAAACTATAGGAGTGAAACACAACACTCTTTATTAGGAAAAATTAGAATAGACCACCTTAACGAAGAAGAAAAATTAAAATTAATACCATTAATAAAACGATATAACAAAAGATTTTATGATGAAAAATCTGATCTTACATTCACTAATGCAATAAAGCATGAAATTCGAACACTCGAACATGCACCCATTGCAGTGAAAACTTATCGGTTTCCGTACATTCATAAAAATGAAGTACAACAACAAATTCAGGAGATGCTTAACAAAGGCATCATACGCCCAAGTAAGTCACCTTACTCAGCTCCAGTTTGGGTTGTACCAAAAAAAATGGACGCTAGTAAAGAGAGCAAGTGGAGACTTGTTATTGACTACCGCAAGCTTAATGAAGTCACCGTAGATGATAAGTACCCCATTCCAAACATGGATGAAATCCTAGTGAAATTAGGATGGTGTCAGTACTTCACTACTTTGGACCTCGCTAAGGGGTTTCATCAGATTGAAATTGCTGAAAACGATATTCCAAAGACTGCATTTAGTGTCGAAAATGGACATTATGAGTTTTTGAGAATGCCATTTGGACTGAAAACAGCCCCAGCAACATTTCAACGTTTGATGAATAATATTCTATCTGATTATATCAACAAGATATGCTTAGTATACCTTGATGATATAATAATCTTTTCGACATCCCTGCAAGAGCACGTGGAATCCCTGTCGAAAATCTTACAAAGACTTAAAGATATGAATCCGAAAGTACAGATAGACAAATCTGAATTTTTGAAACGAGAAACCGAATTCCTTGGTCACGTAGTCACGGCAGATGGCATAAAACCTAATCCGGAAAAGGTAAGTAGTGTACAAAAATTTCCTTTACCAAAAACCCCAAAAGAAATAAAACAATTTATAGGACTCACTGGATATTACAGGAAATATATCAAAGACTATTCAAAGATTGCAAGACCAATGACAAAATATTTAAAACAAAATGCAAAAATAGACATAAAGGATCAAGAATACATTGACAGCTTTAATAATTTAAAAGTTCTTTTAACGCATGATCCAATTTTACGGTACCCAGATTTCAATAAGAAATTTGTATTGCAAACAGATGCAAGCAATTTCGCTTTAGGAGCGATTCTGTCTCAAGACGGACACCCATTATGTTATGCAAGCAGGACGTTAAATAACCACGAACAGAACTATAGTACAATAGAAAAAGAACTACTAGCTATAGTTTGGGCAACACAATATTTTCGCCCATATCTTTTTGGTCGAAAATTCATTATAGAAACGGATCATAGACCATTAACTTGGTTATTTAACATTAAAGAACCAAATTCAAAATTAGTCAGATGGAGGTTAAAAATCTCTGAATTTGACTATGAAATCAAATTCAAAAAGGGTATTAAAAACGGAAACGCAGACGCGTTATCACGTGTAATAATAAATCTTACCGAAGCAGAAGAACAAACAGTTAGGGAAGTACAAAGTCCGATAAACTTTTATAAAAGACAGTTCATAATTAAGAAAATTAATTCAGGAGCTTTAAAAATAAAAAAGAGTAACATGTTCCGATCTTATAGAACAACAATTTTGGTTAAAACCCTCGACAGAGATACAGTAAGAACATTACTTCAAAATCATTTCGACAAACACAAGACTATTGCGGTATACATTGAAGATGAAACATTTTTTAAAGTTTTTTCAGAAACAGTTTCTACAGAATTTAAAAAAGCTTTAACACAGTACTTGAGCAACGTAGGCTTAGTAAAAAAAATAATTGTTGATAACGAATTAGGCTTTAAAGCAATCCCATTACAAGAATTTCTGAAAGAAAATAATATTGAAATACATTTCACATCTAGTGGAAACCATACTTCAAATTCAGATTCGAGCGATTACATAATACAATCAACGAACACATAAGAATACTTAAACACGATCCAAATAAAGATATAGAAACAACAGAAGAGAAAATCTTCAGAATAATTAAATATTACAATAATACAATACATTCGACGACCGGACGCAAGCCCATTGATTTTGTTAATGGAACTATAACACACGATGATTATAATACAATAAAGGAAAAAATTATCAAAAAGAAAGAAGAAAAACTTAATAAATTAAACCAGAATAGAAAAGATGTAGATATTAAGTCAGGACCTATATTTCTAAAACAAGTCAGAGGAGGCAAAAACTACTCTCGATTTAAGAAAGCGAATGTACAACAACTAGACGAAAATCACGTTACTTTTAAAGGACAGAAATACTATAAAGCACACATAAAAAGAAATAAAAAATTTCAGACAAATCAATGAAATATTTCTATCTTACAGGAAAATGAAGGACACATTAAAAATTATACTCTGGATAATAATTCCAATAGTAACAACAACGCAGTACATCGAAATACAGAACATCAACGAAAACAATGGATATATCAATATACGTATTGAACAAGTAAAAATAATAAAAGATTTTATAAAAGTTCTTCATATAATAAACATTACAGAATTTGAGATCAATAGAGATAATATTAGGAATAACATAGATATAATTCAAAATCATGTAGGAAAAGATGATTCATCTTTTGACACATTAATTAATAATTTTAATTTACTTGACTTAAAGATAAATGGACTTAAGCCACACTCAAGAGCAAAAAGAGGACTTATGAATATTTTAGGCAAGGGACTTAAGGTCATAACAGGAACAATGGACAGTGACGACGAAATACTTATAAAGACAAATTTAGAGAATCTTTCCCAAACAAACGAAAAACTTATAAAAGAATCTAACAAATAAATAATAATAAATTCTCAACTTTCAAACCAAATTCAAAATATCACTTCACACATTAATAAGCAACAAGAATTAATCAAAACTATACTTTCACAAAATTCAAAACAAATACGAGACGAATTAGATATTTTTCGACATATATATCAACTTAACTACGACATAACATTATTAAGAAACCATATTGACGACATTGAACAAATTATTTTAACCAGTAAATTAGGTATTTTATCTAGGAACATTCTGACTAATGCAGAATTAGAGTTAGTATCAGATTTAGAGGCATTAGAAGATATAAAAATGGCCGTAGCTTACTATGTAAATTTAATAACAATAATAATCCAAGTTCCAAATTACTCCAAAAAGAAATTTTCAAAAATAATGATTGAACCAATTCCGAACTTTGAAAATAAATCAATCATACTTGAAGAAAATATGTATATAATAGATGAAGAAAACAATTTATACAACGACAATGTTAAAGATAATCTTAAAAATAATTTAAAACTTGTACAAGACAGTTGCCTCAGTCAAATAGTTAAATCAAAGAATGCACAATGTGAAATGGCAATTGATATCGAAGAAACAATAAATGAAATTTCTGATGGATTGATAATTGTAAAAAACTTAAAAGATAATCAATTAATTCAAAATTGTAATAGTAATAATATAAAATTATATAGGAACAGCTTAATAAAATTTGGAAATTGTCAAATAATTTTAAGAAATTTAACCTTCAAAAATACATTTCTAAAAATTAAAGAACACAATATCTTACCCTACACTATAATTACTATTAAGGAGAAGAGTAAAAATAATGTAACATTATTAAATGAATTACATATTGATAAAATTGACACAATTTCAATATTTAATTTACCAAGTATTCTCATTAATATATCAATATTCGCAATAATTTTTACGTACTTTAAATTCCGACGCAATAAAAATTTTCAAATTAAACCAAAATCTTCGTCGGAGCCTCAGACTAAAGGGGGGCGAGTTATGGAACCGACACAATCCGTCCCTGTGCAAGCTGAACAATCTGGCCCGTCTGGCCTTGGTCAACCCAGCCATGCACAAATTATTTAAATTCGATTTTATTGATCTACTTAAGAAAGTTGCAACATAGTTTCAAAAACCCAAAGCTCAACAAATTATTACTCCACTTAAGACTGTTGCGACATAGTTTCAAAATTCAGCAACAAAGTATGAAAGTTGCTTACTTTTCTTAACTTTGTTGCATCACCCAAAAACAAAGAAAGAAACCATAAACAAAAACAATTAAAACGAAATGCTTTCGCTTACTGATCGATATAATTGTTTTTGTCAATGCAGCTCTTTTACTCTTTTCCAATAATTATGTATGTATGCGTGCTCTAGAATAAGTATCTATGTATTTGTGAAAATACGAATAGGCTAAGATTTACTTTATAAGCTAGAATTCTTGTAAAGAGAAAAATAATAAAGTTTCGATCTTCAAGAAGTGAAGGGTAGTGTTTTCTTTTTAAAACCAAAAACTAAAACTGTTAGCCTTATCCTAAAGGAAGTGGTCAAAAACTCAAAGTTAGCTGGTGGATTGCTGCAATATCAGGAATGCATGTTCACCCAAAAAACTGTGCAAATAGCATTATGATATAAGAGCTATCGATGTGAAATTCCACGTAAGAAACCTCTAATTTCTGGAAAAAAGCTTCACATTGATTTCGCAAACAACTACAAGGATATGAAGGAGGATTTTTGGAGAAGAAGAGGACAGATGAATCTTAATTTAATATTTTTGGAAGTAATGTTCCCGCAAAAATTTAACGCAAGTCCGTTACGGCCATTCAAACCAAGAACTTGATACCAATTGATTAGAATGGTGGCGGTAGTTTAATGGTTTGGGGAGCGTTTTATGCAGCTGGTGTGGGACAATTAGCCTTTATTGATGGTATATTGGACAGACACGTGTAAGAGTATATTGGAACAATATGTGCAGCCTTCCGCGAATAGCTTAGGTCTAGGAAGACATTGGACATTTCAATAGATTAATGACCCAAAGGATACCGCACGTTTGCTAAAAGATTGGTTGCCATATTATGCTCCCCATCAGCTTTGTAGTCTTCCCAAATCACCGGCCTATGCCCAATTGAGCACGTTTGGGAACTATTGGCACAAAAATTGATCATGCAGCTTCAAAGAGCAAAGAATCCCTTAAAGAAGCTTTTAAAAAGGCCTGGTCAAAAACTATACCATCCAAAGCAGAATTTTTGGTTCTAACTATGTCACGTCACTTCAATGCAGTCATCAAAGTTTGTGGAGGACCCACAATATATTAATATTGGTTCCGCTTTTTTATTTTAATTAAAATAAGCAAATAAAATTAATTCTTGCATTATATTAAAACTTTAGTCCAGGGATTTTGAATGCTATAATTGGATTTTGTTAGGTCTCCGTTATTGCTTTTTATTCCAATTTAAATAAACTGGATACTTAAACTTAAGTTTAAATGCTTCATTACATATAAAAGCGACTTTTAAGAGGTGTACTTAAACTTTTGTCCATGCCTGACAAAAGACTAAAGGCAAAAATCAATTGACACGATTTTTTTTAAACAACATTTTTAATATGGCCAATTTGGCGTGAAATATGTCTCATATTCCCGATTTATAAGATTCAATAAGTTTTTTTTTCATTATCTCAAGGAAAATCCTGGTTTCGGACTTAAAAAAAAAAATGAAATTTTTTCCCAATATTCAGCTGGCAGCCGCTGTAACATTTAATCTTCAGTTTGCAGGTGTTGCAGATGCCTTCATTTGTGGCACTCGTGAAGCACTTGTAACTAACTTGTATACATAAAAAAAAAATACTGTACAAATAATGTTTACTGTACCAAAACACATAACAACTTGTATCGAAATCAGCGCCCTAAATCGTTTTGAATATGTGTAAAATATGCGTTGGGCCTTAAGGGGGCAGTCATTTTCAGAATTGAAAGAACACATGCTTGCTTAGAAGTATTTTGTGAAAAACCAATTATACTTATTGAGAAACTGTATGTTGTGTATTATTGAACCTCAAATGAAGAATATAATAAAACAAAAAAGTTGTAGCCACTTGTGGTTCTTCATGTCGACGGTATAGGGCATCTTGTAAAAATCACTTTAGCGCTGGTATAGTGAAACCCTGTAAAAAAGGTCAAAAAATTTAATAATATTTTATGATTTTTTTATTCAGTTTATTCACAATTTTCAAAAAAAGAACAATCTGGAAAATTTTTAAAATTTTGCAAAAAATAATGAAAAAATATATTCAAATTAATTTTTGTAATTTTATTACGAAACAGCTGTTTCGTTGGCCGATACGCCGACTCATCGGTAGCCTTGCGTGATTATCACTGTGATCAACTAAGCTGTTTATGTTCTATTTATTTCGCCAATGTTTCGAGTAAATTACTCCTGAATACATGCATGTAGTACAAATAATGATAAAGCAGTTATAGTTTTTCTAAATTTTAATGTATACTTTTGGTGAAAAGTAAGCTTTATCGAAGATAGAACAAAGCTTTTTACTAGTGCAAGGGCTTATATTGTAACACAAAATATAGAAATTATTTTATATTAACTGTTTGGCAAAAAGCCTAGAGAATAGAAACTTTTTTGAATTTTGATTTCATTTTTTACAGGGTGTACACAAACAGCTCTACTACTTTAACTGCATCTTGATGTATAACGAAACGAACACTTTCGATCGTGTGAGACACGGTAAGCACTACATTATTTCAAACCAAATTATAAAGTCACTCGTTTCTTCGTTCGTTTAGGTGTCCGTTTCGTTTTACAGCAAGATGGAGTAAAAATGACTTTTACCAGGCGCTCTCTACTGCAGCAAGACAAAACAGTAGAGGCTACAAATTTTTTTTTTTTATATTCTTCTTTTAAGATTAAATAATGTACAAAATATAGTTTTTTAATAAGTATGATAAGTTATTCAACAAAGAAATCTAAGTTTATTCATTTTTTCTATCTAATCTAAATATATTTTTTTTTTCAATTCTGAAAGCTACTGCCCAAGCCTGCATATTTATATATATTCTTTATTAAAACATAATAATGTCCAACATAAAATTTTTTAATATACAAAATAGATTTTTTACAAAAGGGTTCTAAACAAGTGTGTTTTTTAACTCTGCAAGCGACGGCCCCTTAAGAAATAATCTTTTTACGCAGCTCAAATGAATACATATACTAAAAGAATTTTGGCATGTGCGAAAAATTTTAAGATTTAAAATTGAAGATTTGTTCCGAAGTTATTTTTGTAAAAACTGCCAGCTGTGGCTAGATTTTTGTGAATGTATGTGTATGTTGCATGATAACAAATCATCAAAAGGCACGCTTTAAGCATGAATTGTTGTAGTTATTTTTTTTTTTTTTTTGTTTTGTCTTTTATTTTTGTAAACAAACAAAACAGACATTAATGCTGCTGATAAGCCTAAAAGCGCGCTGATGACTGTATTGGTAGGTGCTGCCATGAAAGCCAGCCCAACGAAAGCTGCATTTTGCAGTTTTATTAAAGTATTCCTTTGTTTATTTCTTTGCTTCTTGCTACTTTTATTTTTATTTACATTTTTTTTTTTTTAGTTTAAAGTTGTGATTGAAAACAAGGCAAAGCCATTAGTCTTAAAGACACCAACAAGCATGTTTCTCTTAATTTATTAGCTAAAAACTTAACAAATGTTAATTTTTAAGCCTCAGCTGTTTGTGGTTACGGTATTCTTTGTTAGTTTTGTTTTAAAATCTAATTAATTCAAGCAATTGTCATGGAAATCTGCTGTCATTGCCCTCGCTTGTCTGTAGTTAAATGAAAGGCATGATAGCTCGTGCCTTTTATCTATCATCACTTAAAAATATAACTATCTGTCATATAATTGATGAGTTTATAGCCAGCTATATATCAATATATTATTTAAAGATGCGAGCTGTTGTCACTCTTAGTAATTGAATCAGTTTTCGTTGCTTTCAACGCTGTTTACAAATTTGGACAAATAAGTTAACAAAAAACAGTTTTTGAAAGTAGTTATATTTGTCAAGAAGTTCGTTGTTTAAGTCTTTCGTTAGCAAAGAGTAAAAATTCTGCATGCTTTATTGTCTGATTTTGCCTGATTTGTGTATTTGTGTGTATTGCATTTGCATATTTATTAAAATGTTGTCATAAAAACCGTAAAGAAATCTCTTTAAATAACCAGATATTTGAATAAGGTTTAAATTTCATGTAGCAGGCAATAAAAATATTATTTTTATGAACAACAAAAATTAATATATTTGCACACACACACACACACACACCCTCAAAAGCAACATTTTGTTGTTGTTTCGATGTTTTTTTTTAAATTTATATAAATAAATAAAATGTTTTGTCGTTCAAATCAAGCCAAGGTTATTTATTTACTGTATAATTCTGTGAATTCAATGACCTGCTCCAAAAGCAGAGAAGCGAACCAAAAAAAAAAAAAAGTGACTGCATTTCAGCCAAGTTGTATTTGGTGTGTTGGTGTAGTATTTATTTTTTCGGCTGAAATCACGTTAAAATTGACATTTTTGTTATTTTTTTCTATTTTTTATTAATTATCTATTTATTTATTTACTTGAAGCAATAACTACCAGCAACTTTGCCAAATTGTTGACTTTATTCATAAAAATTTGGGTAATTTTTTCATTTTTCTTACCGTGAAGTCCGTGTTTTTCGTATTTTAAAGATTGTCATTAAATAAATTATTTTATACATACTGTTTTGACACAACTTGGTTTCAGCAGTAAAATTCGGAAGCTTATTTTTGTCATTTTTTTTTGTACCATTTGGCAACTGAATTTCTTGATAAGACGTCATTATGGCGTCTTTTCATAAATATACTATGATTAATTTATAAAAAACAAACAAGAAATCAAAAATGAAATAAAATCCACGCAGACTTTAAGACTTTACGAAGACTTTAAATTTTATTTAACTGAATAGAAAATTCTACAAAATTTTAAGCTCGTAGATCTCAAAATAGTGATTAGTTGTTATTAATTAAGTAATTATTTTAAGTTATTATTATACAGTGACGGCCGTGGTGCAGTGGGTAGAGTGTGTGACCCATACGCCAGAGAACACTGGTTCGATTTCCACCGGACACAGAAAGTTTTTCAATTGAATTAATTTTTCTGTTCGGCCGTCAGCTCTCTGCAGACAATGGCAAGCCTCAGAGAGTAAAAACTGCCATGAAATTATGTTCTTGAGAACATAAGCATAATGCTGGTAGGTCCAGTTACCATCATAATGTTCAAACATATCATAACACGCACAGCACAATTGATCATAAAAAGCTCGGTCAAAGTCCTTTCAAGGGCTGAAATGGCCATATCGTTTTTTTTTTTAAATTATTTAACAAAATTTAAGAGAAATAATACTAGTTTACAAATATAATTACCTTATCTCGAGACTTTTTTCTATGTAGTTTGATATAAAAAATTTCAAAAATGGCAATAATTTTACTTTCTTAAGAATACATTTTGAGATATCTTAAAAAACACGTTTTTAATCGACTTCAAAAAGGTGAAGGTTCTCAAGTTCGTCGGTTTCTCGGTTTCTCGGTTTCTCTGTTTTTTTTTTTACATGTATGTACATCGATAACTCCTAAACCATATGCCTGATTGCCATCATTTTTGAGGAACAGATAGATATCATAAGCATGGAGGTGCCCATAAAAAAGTGGACGCTATTCGAGAACTGGGCGTGGCAATACTAGATCTCGCAATACTAGATACTAATGTATCTCGAATAATATCGACACTAGGGTACTGAAATTTAGTGTAGGGGTAGGCACAATTATTACAAATTACCGGCAAAATGGGCGTTATTCGACTGATGGACGTGGGAATTTTAGAAAAACAGTGTATCTTGAATACTTTTGAGACTAGAGTACTGCAATTCAGTATAGGGGTTGGCATTATTATTACAAATTATGGTCAATAAAGTGGGCGTTATTCGACAAATGGGCGTGGCAATATTATAAAAGCACTGTATCTCGAATAATATTGACACTAGTGTACTGCAATTTAGTGTGAGTGTAGACACAGTTAATACAAATTACGGTCAAGAAAATGGGCGTTATTTGACAAATGGGCGTGGTAATATTAGAAAAAGAGTATATCTCGCATAATATTGATACTATGGTACTGAAATTTGGTATAGAGGTAGGCATTATTGGTAAAAATTACGCTGAAGAAAGTGGGCGGCTTTCGAATACTGGACGTGGCAATATTATAAAAACAGTGTATCTCGAATACTATTAATACCAGGGCACTGAAATTTATTGTAGTACAGGCAGAATTATTAAAAATTACGGTCAATAAAGTAGGCGTTATTTGATAAATGGGCGTGGAAATACTATATAAACACTATCTCAGTTAATATTGACGCTGTGGTACTGAAATAAAGTACAGGGGTAGGCAAAATTATTGGAAATAACGCTCAAGAAAGTGGGCGCTTATTTAACAAAGGGGCGTGGCAGTATAAGAAAAACACTATATCTCGAATAATATTGACACTAGGGTAATAAAACTCGTTACAAAAATGGCAACATTCTTAGAATGGTTGACATCTAATTTAAATTTAAGAGACAGATATTTGAAATAAGCAACAAACTTTCAGAATTTAATAGAACAAATTTTTTCAGAACAATTGTATTTATGTTGTTTATACACTTTTTTCGAAAATTTATCATATTCTCTAAAAAGGAAGAAATAAAAACTTTTTAAAAAAAAAAACCACCGACTACAAAATCACAACAAAGTAAAAAATAATTTAAAAATTACATTTCCTTTTAATTTCTTGGTCAGATTCGATCATTTTCTTAATCATATTATTATGTATGAAATCTTATTATTTAATTTTTTTCTTATTTCTTTTATTATCATAAATATATTCATTTCTTCATGAATACAAATGCTTTAAAGTTGGCGCTTCTGATTAAAAGTCTGATTATATTAGCGCCGACCTTAAAAGCTTTTGTATTCATGTAGAAATTAATGTATTTATGATAATAAAACAAATATGAAAAAAATTAAAATAATAAGATTTCATATGTAATAATATGTTTAGATAAATTATCAAATATGACCAAGAAATTAAAAAGAAAAGTTATTTTAAAATTATGTTTTACTTTGTAGTGACTTTGTAGTCGGTTATTTTTTTTTTTTTTTTAATTTTTATGTTGGCATCAATTTCCATCTGACCTGCAGAAATTGCATATTAATTTGGAAGATAATTGTGTCCTCTTTCCCACGGTCTGCATCCGACAATTCCATCGCAAAAACTATTACAAATTCGAATCACAGTGTCAATCGTATCGGTAGCTATACGTTGACATCTCGTAACTGACTTTTTTCTGTAACTGAGATAATTATGTCAAAAATTTGACATTTCCTGCCGCATCTTAAAATATAACTTTCATATTTTTAAAAAAAAATTTTGTCCGAACTCTTTCATCAATAGTTGCTAAGATAGGACCAAGCAAAAGATCGATTTTGGTTTTATTTCTTGATGATGATTCTATGATTTTTTCTCCCTCTTCAAAAATAATATAGATTTTGACTTTTTTTAAATAATGCAAAATAAATTATTTATTTTATAGCATTTTCATCTTCATCTAATTTTTTATTTCTTCTGTAAAATTTAGGAATTTTGAGCATCGATATAACAATAGAGAGTATGTTAAATTATATTATTGAAATGGGTGTGATCAATGTTGTAACAATATATTTTATCTACTAATTAAATATTAAGCACTAGGGCCGTTTGATAATTCAGTAAAAATTAAATTTCCTGCGTAGTAACTTTAAATGCAATACTGATGCTGTCAACTACCATTTGTTAATAGACTACTTTCAAAATGTCAGCTCGCTGCTACGCTTAGTTTGTATTTGACAGCCATTGACTGCAGATTGTAAATATCGTGTGCTCATTAAGCATTATTTTTTGCGCAAAAAAACCATCAACCAAACCAAGGAAATGCTTGATATATACTATGTTGACTCTGCACCATCGATTGGAATGATTCACAAGTGGTCTACTGAATTCTGATGCGTTCGTACAAGCACAAGTGACGCTGAACGTTCTGGGCGCCCAAATGAACCACACCACACTAGCAATGGTCACTAAAATTCACGATATTGTGTTTACCGATCGTAGAGTTAAAGTACGTGAGATTATTGATGCCATAGGTATCTCACACGAACGGGTCTGGAACATTTTGCAAATTCATTTGGATATGAAACTAGTAAGAACGGAGCTTTGGCAGGGTACCGAAGCTAAAATACCCCCCGCGGCCATATTGAAGTATATTCGAAGTCTTTAGCCACTACATATACGATGACATTCAGTTTTATATATTAACGAAAGTATTCCTATTTTGAGGGCGTCACTTTATATGGGAGGTAGGCGTGGTTTTGATCCGATTTTGCCATATATCATAGAGATGGTTCATATTATATTTCAAAGCTAATTTGCAAAATTTCAAGACATTTCATTAAGTTTTGTGGATTTTTAAGAGATTTTACGTTTAAAATAAAGTCAATTTGTATGGGAGGTAGGCGTGGTTTTCATTCGATTTTGCCAAATATCGTAGTGGTGGTCTATGTTATATATCAAAGCCTATATGCAAAATTTTAAGACATTTCTTTAATTTGCGCAGATTTTTAAGAGATTTTACTTTTAAAATAAAGCCACTTTGAATGGGAGAAATTTCATAGCCAGGATTAAGGCTGCAGAGCAAAGCTCACCTGCCAAATTTCAAGGCATTTCTTTAATTTTTGTGGATTTTAAATACTTTTTACAGTTAATATAAAGTCAGTTTGCTTGAGAGGTAGGCGTGGTTTTCATCCGATTTGGCCCATTTTCGAACTTGATCTTCCTTTTTTAAAAATAAATTTGTATTTTAAATTTCATCGTGATAGCTTTTTAAATCGTGTCGACAGGCGGACAGACGGACACACGGAAATCGACTCAGGAGATGATGCTGATCAAAAATATATATATTTTCTATACCTTCCACGCCTCCTTCTTTTTGTCATAACAAGCGGAATGACAAAGTTAATATACCCCTTACGCAGTACGCGTTGGGGTATAAAAATTATCCACAAAATGGATGCCGCGTTTGCTTATTATCGACTATAAACGCGATCGTGTGACTGAATAACGTGTTAGCGTGATTAGCGTGTTTGGCCATGTTGAACAAAGATAAGAAGGATTTCTTCAGGCGATTAGTAACTGTGGACGAAACATGGTTCCATCACTACACACCAGAGACAAAGAAACATTCGTAACAGTGGATTTCACCGACTAAACTTGCTTCGAAGAAGGCGAAGACAGTGCTATCGGCCGGAAAGGTTATGGCGACAGTATTTTGGGATGAACGCGTTATAATCTACATCGGTTATCTTCCACCGAAAAGAACGATCAATGGCGAATACTATGCAGCCGAATTGGACCGTTTCAACGACGTATTGAAAGAGCAACGTCCCCATTTGGCAAGGAAAAAAGTCAAGTCCTACATCAAGACAATGCGCGTGTTCACAAAATTCCATTAATTAAATTACGAATTGCTTCCTCATCCAGAATATTCTCCAAATTTAGCCCGCAGCGACTATTTTCTGTTCATTTTCTGTATTTTCCAAACCTGAAGAAATAGCTCGGTGTTTTTCGGAAAACGTATTTTTCGAATGAGATCAAAAAATTGGAGGAACGTGGGAACAAGTGTTTCGAGCTAAAAGGAGACTTTATTGAGAAATAAAATGGTTTTTTTGCCGTAAAAATCATTCCTTGTTTTACTCTTCACTAGATTATCAAACGGCCCTCGTATATTTCAATAATAAATGGCTTAAAACAAAGTATTTCTTATTAAAAAAGGTTTCATTAAACAAAGTTTTAAGAATAATTTGTTAATTTGTTTTTTCCGATTATAAAAAATAAATATAAGTTTATTTCGAATTCTTGCCCTATAACTATACTAGTTTTGCATAATTTTTATAGCTAAAATTAAATAGGTCATAAAATACAGGCTTAGAAGTTATGTAAAAATATTTTTAATGAATTTAAATAATTTTATTTATATTATAAATTTGGATCTGGAATAATTTTGTAAATTTTTGGGGAACATTTCCGACAGAAACTTTAGCTTAAAAACTTGAGGGTGGGTAGGTGGGGGCAGCCGATTTCTGAATTTAATTAATAGGAGTAAGGTAAGGTAAGGTAAGGTAAGGTAAGGTAAGGTAAGGTAAGGTAAGGTAAGGTAAGGTAAGGTAAGGTAAGGTAAGGTAAGGTAAGGTAAGGTAAGGTAAGGTAAGGTAAGGTAAGGTAAGGTAAGGTAAGGTAAGGTAAGGTAAGGTAAGGTAAGGTAAGGTAAGGTAAGGTAAGGTAAGGTAAGGTAAGGTAAAGTAAAGTAAGGTAAGGTAAGGTAAGGTAAGGTAAGGTAAGGTAAGGTAAGGTAAGGAAATATAATCTATGGTAAGGGAACGGAAGGTAAGGTAATGCAATGTATGATATTGGAAGCACAGGTAAGGCAAGGCATGCTATGGTAAGAGAAGAGAAGGGAAGTAAGGTTTGATTACGTATGGTGAGAGAAGGGACGGAAATGTAAAATAAGATCAGGAAAGGTTAGGTAAGCAAAAAAATATACCATTGTATATTCTATCAATCCAGGACAAATCGTCCTTGAACTCATGAAATATACTTAAATTTATAAAAATCTCGAGACTGACTAAAATAAATGTACAGAAATATTTATTATTTTTATTTGTTCTGGTATGGGCGGGACAAGATTCAAAAAGTTGACTATTTAACCGTTGTTACGTACATTATCTGCATTCCAGTGGCACTGAATCAGATCAATTCTCATTGGATCAGTTTTAGTTAAACTTTATTACAATTTGGCACTACTGGCAATGAAGTGTCAAAATACGAATGCGAGCTGAGGCGAAAACTCATCGAGGAGTAATTCAGATTTGCCAACTATGTTCGTTTTGAAAACAATGCTTCAAACTTGGCAGCATTTTAAGATTAGAAATAGAGAAAGGAACAGAGCTGGTTATAACTTTAATTTTTGAATAAAATAGAGCCGCGCTCTAGATCAACGACCGCGGGAATGCAGCTATTATTTCAAATTTTTTTTTCTTATCTAACAATCATTTATGAGATAAGGACATTTAAAAAAAAAGAATCAAAAAGATATTATATGTTTATTATTAGCTATTAAAAATTATTATTTTTTGGAAAACTATAGTTTGGAAAAAATTTTGAAAAAAAGCTGTGATGAGTCTTAAGTTTTTTCTAGTTGGAAATTGAAATTGGAAGCCTGGTGGACATTTATTTATACCAACACTTATATCAAGTCATTGGGAGACTTACTTGAACAAACGATTTTTCCAAACTTTTGTAAATATATGAGATGAGTATCCATTCTTTGTAAGCACATTATATGGAATAAAAAATTTCAATTTTGCAATAACAAAGGCAAAAAGCCGTAGAATCAAAGAATATTCGTATATTCTGTGATAGAATTCTTAAATTTGCGTTAAAAGCATCACTTTGTGTTGCCGAATGAGTTTAACTACACTCAAAAAAGAGCGCGTTTGTTATAAAAAATAAATGAAATTAACAATAATAAATGAAATAAATATTCAAACTGTTTAGAATAATCAGTGCTGATGACAACTAAAATCATTGTCGGATTATCAATTTAAAGTTTGTTGGGTCAATTTCGGGTGCAGACATAGTTTTTTTTTTATTCTCTTTTTTTACTTAAATAAAAGCTGAATGATAAGAAGTGATTTTATATAAGCCAGAAATTTCTAATGTTATTTTTATGGCAAATTGATAAATTAATCAATTGAAAAACTTTGCCCAAGCTCAAACTGTGGCTTCGAAAATTCCAGTCGTACGCTCTTTCACCAAGTCTATATGAATTGAACACAGTTTTGCTATTATTTAAACGTATCGATGAGTTTGCGTGACGTCATGAGCTCTTCTGTTAAATAATATAATTACTTACCACAATACATCAAAGTGTTCAAGAGCAGTACATTGAATTGATTTTCTTGAAGTACAATATTTTATGGAAAATTGGATACTTTAATTGAATGAATGTTTTTATTAATTATTAGCTTATGTATTGTGCTTACAGTTAGTTTAGTTATGCATTATTAAGCATTTATTTAAATTTTGTTTTGTTTTTCACAAATTGACATCAAACGATTATTTTTTTTAGTGCAAGTAATGCCAAAGTCTACTATAAAAAAATTTAAAAGGTGCAAAAAAACGTTATATTTTAGTAACCAACCGCTTTCTCAATATCTCATGGTTTTTCCTAAATTACATTTTTGTTTCCTAATTTACGGACAATTTGAATATAAATCAAATGCATCGAAGAACTTTAGAAGAGAATGGATATATGGTGCCTCATATATGCACCTATGGTATGATCTATCTACAGGAGCAATCTAAAGAAACTTATTTAAATTTTCATTAATTTAATTTGTTATCATATTCAATCCTTGGGTTTTTATTGTTTAAAAATGTGCTTAGGCTCAATCAGGAGTAGCGCTCAAAGAACCAAAAATCAAAACGTCAAATTTTAGTAAGAAAAAATAAAAATAACATAAAAAAAACTAAAATTCGTTTCAGAAAAACAAAAATTGTTTTGTTCAGAAATAACGCTCATTCAAAGAACAAACATTTCTGAAAAATATACATATATATATACATACAGTCTTTAAAACAAAACTTAATGATTTCTTATGGATTTTTTCAGTTTTTTTTTTCAAATTAAATAACTGTTATTCTGTGAGTAAGCAAATATCAAACCAAAATTTGTTCTTCAAATTTAGACAATATTTTTTTTTTAATTTGTTTGGTTCATTTTTGAGCCAATTTTTTCTTCAAATAACAATTTCAATAAAATTCAATAAAAAACATAATTTTTCTTTTTAAACACCGATCTTTTAGGGAATTCATCTTACAGAGCTTCTTCTCTACATGCCAAATGTAACAGATAATAAAATGGAAAAATAAAAACCTCGTTGCTTTTGAATTACCGCAGATTAAATGGCTTTGCATGTTTTTCCCCCTTGTGTGCGCCGTTGATCTTCAACAATTTCTTAATAGAATAATCTTAAAGTTCTTTATTAAACTTATCAAACAAGTTACAATTCGGGCTTAGCTCTAGCTACAATACAGCAGAAAATATCAAATATAATTCGGGCTTAGCTCTAACTTAAATACAGCAGAAAATATCGTTCAATTCATTTATCTCTATTAAACATAAATTTTCCTATTCTCCCAATTAATAGCTAAGTTTTAAAGAAATAATTTTTTTCAAGCAAAACTTCCCAGCACGTTTGTCGCTTAAGTCTTTTGTTTTATTAGTCACAGAAATAAATGAACTTCCGTTTGCTTTTTTCATTATTATATTTTTTCATTTTAATTTTTGTCATTCGCAAAATTTTTTTATTTAATTTCTTGGAATATTTTATAACAACAACAAACAATGGAAATAAAAGCAGGTTCTCAGAGCTGTCTCTATGACCCTCACCTATAAAGCAGTCGCGCACAAAAGCAACGCGTGTGACACTTAAACGAAAAGGTAGGCAAGAAAATAAAAAGCAAAGGAAGAAGAAAATAAGAGAAAAAAAACAAGCCCAATACAAGTGTAGAATAACAGCAATTGTAGTAGAGTTGAATGTCTGCAGAAAGTGGCTAAAGAGCGCGCACAAAACTCAAAAGAACAACTTCCTAGAATACAAATTAAAATAAATTTAGGAAAAAAAAACAGCGACTTAATTAAAAAGCAAATATTGCTTAAGTGAATGAATGAATGAATGAATTATTTAAGACATACGCTTAACGACTTCCGAGAGATTATTTATATTTTTATATATTTATTAAACTCAAATTAAAAATGGTTCCGTAAGCTGCTGCGGCTGCTGTTTTTGTGTAAGTCAGACAAAGTTGGGTATTTATTTTGTTCAGCTTTAAACTCAAGTGTAGGCTGTACAGAGCTATTAAAGGCTTTTCTTTTATTTTATTTTCTTAAGCAATACTTACAACGGCTGTCATCCACATGAATGAACGGTTGAATTAATGAATGAAAACATGAAAACTTGTTGTTTGATGCATCGAAACCTGCATTGAGCTAGCATTCAAAATATAACTCTACCAGCAGAAAATATAATTAAGGTTTTAAAATGCGGTACACAAAGAGTGCATTTTGTACTTTTGCGACAGGTTTTAGACCCTATAGCATAAAGTTGCTCTACATTTCAATCCACTTAAGAAAATTATATCTTTAATGTAGCTAAAAATTATGCAAGTAGAAAATACAACAAAATTGGAAAAATATGTTATTATGTGATGGGGGGAAAAATATGCCAAACATCAGTTTTCCAAAAGAATGTATTGAGGAAGAATTTATTAATATAAATGATTTTCTGCAAATATTCTCCAAAACATGGTTCATTAACTTTTTAGTCTGCTCCTTATTGTAGAGTATCAGTAGAATAGATTTGCTTTGTTGTGACTTTAAAGTAGAAAAACAAGCCTCACTTGCCTGGAATTTGCAACTGTCTGACGATAAAGTCTTACAAGCCAAGACAACCTACGCTGATTTCTTCTTTTCGTACAGTGTTTAAATTTAAATTTGTGTTGACTTAATAAGTCAGTCGTGTCAAGAGATCCAGTTTTTTCCATTAATGTGAAAATATTTTATTTGCATTGCAATGAATAGCTTCTTGATTAAAGCATTAAAAAAAGTAATAGCAGATTATTTCGAAAATAGATTGCGTATTTAACACGCGAAATTATTTCTTTATTTTTAAGTATACCTGAAATAAAATATGTGACTGAAAACTTTTCAAACTGTTTCTCCTATGCACCATATTCACAAAATAGTTGCATTCCATCGTTAGGATTAACACCATTAAAAAAATGTAGTAGACAAATTCATGTGAGTAGATATTTTGCCCACCAATATAAGCCTTTTTTGGGTTATGAATGTCTTTTGGACGCATGTTTAGCAAAAAGAAATGCAAATCATTTTAACGAAAATATAACGGTGATGATATTCTCATCTGCTTTGACTTCAACATACTTTTATAATAGTCAACTGCATCAATGTTCGTTCTCAAGACCTGTGCTATAACCGAGACTTTTTAAATAATTGCTTAATTGTTCATCAAAATATAAGAAGTATGCGTAAAAATTTCGATAACTTATTACTGCACTTGGAATCCTTTGTGAATAAGCCTGCTATAATATTCTTAACCGAAATTTGGATTTATGATGAAGAAAAATCACTTTTTAATATAAATGGTTACAATTTTATAGCTAACTGTAATAATAATTATGCGTCTGGCGGTGTTGCTGTTTTTGTTCATAGTGGTATTAATTTCGAGCATTGCTGTTTCAACCTTCGTGGTTGTGATGCTTTAAAGGTAATGTGTTCAATAAATAAAAAAAATTTACTTTCTTGTGCATTTATCGGTTTATTGACACTTCCATTTCTCTTGATATATTTCTGAATGACATAGCCACCCTTTTAGAAAATGAAAATCACACCAATTTGTGTTTTCTCGGCGATATAAATTTAAATATTCTTAAAAGCAATATTAATAACGATAGATATTTATTTCAACTTTCTTCTTTTGGCCTAGAATCTTGTATTAACCAGCCTACTCGTCTGAAACTTGTATAGATCACATATTTGTCCGTCTTGAAAATTGTAATTATTTCTCTCTTTTTAGTTCAGTGATAGACTTCCAGATTTCTGATCATTGTTTGACTGCTTTAAGTATTGCTAATTGTCAAGTGCCGAAAAATGGTTTGTCTATCTCTCCATCTATTTATATGTCAACTGATTTTGCGTTATTAAACAATTCTTTGCGTTTTGAAACTTGGGTTAAAGTTTATAATGAATTCGATGCTTCTAAATAAAGGAGAAAAATAAGCTATTCAAGCGTAAAAAGAAACATCCTAATGATAATGTTATAAGTGCTTCTTATAAAAATTTTTGTAAAGTATTGTCTAAGGAAGTAACCTTATGCAAGAATAGCTTCTATAGTAACGAATTCCAGAAGGCAAGAGGTGATATAAGAATGGAATGGAAATTGGTAAATCATATACTTAATAAAGGTAAAAGTAATGAAACCACTCAAAAATTGGTTATTAATACTGAACCTGTGTCCAATCCAAAAATTCTAGCGGATACCTTTAACAAATTTTTTGTTTCAATAGGCTCTAAAGTAGTTGATAATAGTGCCACTGACATGAGCTCGTGCTCTTGTTTATGCAGAGAACCTTGTTTGTCTAAGAGCTTTTTTTATGAATCAATTTCGTCGTTTGAAGTATATAAAATTATTATGTCACTAAAAAATTCGAATTCGCTTTCTTATGGTTATTTCTCCAATAATTTCATTAAGAAAATTTCATTCAACATTTGTGATGTTTTAAGCCATTTATTTAATTTAAGTGTTGAGTCAGGGTTATTTCCTAGTGATATGAAGTTGGCTGAGGTAATTCCTCTCTTCAAAACAGGCGATCGAACGAATATTAACAACTATAGACCCATTTCGCTCCTTCCGGTGCTTGCTAAAATTTTTGAAAAAGCCATGAAGAATCGTATTGTGAAGTTTTTGGAAAATAATAATCTTCTAAGTAAATGCCAGTATGGCTTCCGTTCTGGTCTTTCTACAGAAGATGCTCTTTTGAATTTTTGCTCTAATGTGTACTCCGGTTTAAACAATAAAAAGTTAACTGCTACTCTCTTTGTGGATATTACCAAAGCTTTTGACACAGTCAACCATGAAATTTTATTACGTAAATTGTACAATTTTGGTTTTAGAGGTTTTATATATAACTGGATTGGTTCTTATTTATCTAATAGGCAGCAAAAAGTCAAGTTTAAAGGTCATTTAAGTTCTTCTTTGCACGTAGAATTGGGCGTACCCCAGGGTTCGGTTCTTGGCCCTATTCTGTTTTTAATTTTCATTAATTCGCTTTTCTCTCAGAAATTCATTAGTAGTGCAAACGCTTTTGCAGATGACATGGCCTGCACGTTTACGAGTAACTCTCCCTTAAACCTCGCTGTAGATATAAACAATAATCTGTCAATTTTAAGTCACTGGTTTAAAGTTCATGGTTTGGTCTTTAGCAATAAAACTAGGATTATGTTTTTTAATGCTTTAGGTAGAGAAGTTGATTTTCCACATTTTTATTTTCATGATGGCAGATGTGAAAAGTTTCTGTACAATAAAAATATTTGCTTTTCATCTGAAAATGTTCATACCTACTCTGGTACTATTTTTTGCTCTTCTAAGTGTTTTAGTATTGAACGTGTCACATCTTTTAAATACCTTGGAATATTGTTGGATAATAAGATGAGTTGTTCGGTACATACAAGAGCCCTAAAAAAGTACCTAATGGCTGCAACTAGACATTTATATTTGTTGAAACCTTTTTGTTGCCACGAACTTCTCAAGTCCATTTACTATGGGATTTTTCAATCTAAATTAGACTATGGTATAGTTTGTTGGGGCGGCGCTTATGCTAACAATATTAATCCTCTTCTGATATCTCAAAAACATGCTATCCGTTTTATTTGTAATAGATCTCATCATGATAATAGTCTGAATGTCTTTATAAATTTAAACAAATTACCTTTAAGGCATTTATACTGTTTCAAGGTGTTAAAGATTTTTTTTATCAAGTCAGGCTATCTATTAAGCAGATACTCGATAAGCTACAACTTAATGATAAATGTTCAGAACCTTGTCTCTGTTCCACATCATTCACTGCAGTTATTTCTCCAGTCCTATATTTTAGTAGCTCCCAGACTATTTAACAACTTACCTAATAACATAGGAAGTATTCGTAATAAATCCATGTTTCTTCGGAATGTAAAAGCTTGGCTTTTTAATCTTAATTATAATGATGTGATTATTTGTTCAGTGTTGGTTACTAGTTAATACTTGAGTTTTTATTTTTTCTTTTTCTTTTTTGAGCTTTTGAGTTTCTTTAATACCACTTTTTACAGTTCATCCACTTTATTAGTTATTTTATTTTTTTTTTATTACTTATTGTTTATTATTTATTATTTATATTTTTTTTTTTGTTCTTGGGATTATTTTTATTTTTATATTTAGTTTCTGACCCCACTTCAATTCACATCATATTTAATTCCTGTGTTTTTAATTGTTTAATTATGTAACTGCAATCGCCTCTAGTTCCTTGAGAACTATAGAGTGCTGATCTTTTCATTTTCATCTTTTACCATAACAATTATTTGTTAAAAATGTATTAATGTAAATGATGTTAAAAATGTAATTATATATAAAGTAACTTAATGTTATGTTATAACTATAACTTAATTGATAAACTTAACTTAATAAACTAAAATAACTAAAACTAAAAGGTTGGTACTAAATAAAAAGCATATATAAAACTTAAAAAAGAACTTAAACAGATAGTAGAAGTTCCCTTAATGCACTTTTTGTGACTTCAATTTTGATATCTCTTAATTTGACAATCTTCGATCCAGCTTGTGAAACGTCCTCAATCTTTCAAAAATGAAAGTATAAATATTTCAAATCAATTTAATTTGTAATTGTTAATAAAAAAAAACTATGGAGACTTTTGACAAATTTCAAGAAAAAAAAGATACATGGTAAGCGATAAGTAAGATATCATCACTCAAAGAAATATTTTTGGTAAAATGATAAATGACATTTGCTATTTCTTAACAAAATCAAATTGTGGAATCATAATTGCTTTATTTTTTGTCAATTCGAAAGCATCTTTATACATTTGATTAAAAACATAATATTACAATAACAAATTGAACGTGTTATTTAAAAAAAAAATTTATTTTATACTTTTGTCAACTTGATATAAACTTTTTCACTCTAACAAAATCGTCAATCAGTCGAAATAAAAGTTTATCTCTTTTATAAGAGGCTGCTTATAAATTACGTAACATGTTTCAATCGACTATTTGTCGATTTTAAAGCTGCGTTCGATAGCCCGAGAAAGGATTGCCCATACGTACCAATGTCTTAGTTCGGTATACCTGCAAAGTTGATTAGACTTTGCAGAATGACGTTGAGTAACACACGCAGCTCCGCCAAGGTAGGAAATGACGTCTCCAAAACCTTCAATACCGAAACAGGTTTCAGACAAGAATCCACTGTCTTGCAATCTCTTCAACATCATCATGGAGGGGATCGTACGAAAGGAAGGTGTGCATCGTAATGCCACCATTTCCTACAAAGGTGTCCAGCTCCTTGCGAACGCTGATTATAGTGATATTGTCGGCAGAACCAAGAGAGATGTTACCGCTGCTTTCACCGCTATCGAAACGGAATCAGCCAAAGTGGGTTTGACGATAAATGAGGGTAAAACAAAGTATATGCTGTCTACAAACAAGGGAGCGCGGCATTTAGACTCCCACGTTTTATCCGGTAGCTCTAACTTTGAAGTAGTCAAGGAGCTCGTATACCTTGGCACCGCCATTAATAACAACAACGAAGTCAGCCTGGAGATAAAGCTAAGGACAATAATTGCTAATATGTGCTACTACGGGCTCAGTAAGCAACTTAGTTCCAGAGCCCTCTCTCGATTGACAAAACTAACACTCTACAAGATGCTCGTTCTATCTGTGCTTCTTTATGCCGCTGAGGCATGGGTAGTTTCGCAAATTGACGCAACTACTCGGGGGGTGTTCGAGAGAAAAGTTCTTCGCAAAATCTTCGGTCCTGTTCGAGTCGGCGATGACTATCGCATCCGAATGAACCATGAGCTGTATGAGCTCTACGAAGACATTGACGTAGTTCGGCGTATAACTGTCCAGCGACTACGCTGGCTGGGCCATGTCCATCGTATGGACGACGAAGCTCCAGCGAAAAAGGTGCTCGAGGCGAGGGTCGCACAGTGATGCGAAAGGGCATGCTAGACGGAAAAAAGTCGAAATCTTATTTCTGAATTTTGAATATGTAGAACTCTGAAGAACTGTCCACTGATATCAGGAAAAAAATTTTACTTACCTCCGCTTTCTACAAAAAATACTAAAATTGTTGAATGTTGACCCAAAAAGTGATATTTTTGAAATTTTAGTTCATGAGTTTTGTAGTTAAATTTAATTATATGTTTAAAATATTTATCAACATCCAAAAAAGTTGAAAATTGGCAGGCGTCATAACTAAGATATGATCTTTTGAAATAAAATAAATTTAATAACGTATCTTATAAAATGTAGGCGCTATAAAACAGTATTTATGGATAAATATGCATAAAAACGGAAAATTTGGTAAAATATTTTGGAAAATAAAAAAAAGGACTGCCTCAGAATTGCAAAATTTTTTTTTATTTAATAATTATTATGTCTTCTTTAAGCCCTGGGAGTGCCAAGGTGCGCAACTTTTTTTTGAATTTTTTGTTCGAATGTATATGATGGTCTTAAAAATGGCTGTAAAAACCGTGCTCTGCCCGTTTTGTATGAAAATAGTCGAATTTGAGGTCAATGAGAATGTATGATAAGCTGAAAATATTTTCAACACATCACAAAATATTTTTACTTAAAAAAAAATGTCAATACATACAAAATAAAAAAAAAAAATTTCTTATACGAAGGTTTTTTCTTAGTTAAAACAGAAAATTTGGTAAAACCTTTTTGAAAATAAAAAAAAGGACTGCCTCAGATTTCCAAAATTTTTTTTTTTTAATCAATATTATATGTACTTTAAGCTATAAGAGTGCCGAGGTGCGCAAATGTATGGTTGTCTTGTTATTTAACCTGTTTGATGGACCTAAAAATGCTATTTATTTTAATTGAAAAACCAGGTTCTGACCGTTTTTTTCAAATAACGGCTGTAATCGTGACGACAGATTGGCAGGCAGTCATTGCTAAATCTACTTAGGAGGTGATGCTGATCAAAAATATATATACTTTTCTACACCTGCCACGCCTATTTTTTGGCATTTCAGACAGAAAAAAATATATTTCCCTTACAAAGTAGACGTTTCGGTATTAAAATATGTATACATGAAATAAATAAAAATATATAATATATATCAATATAAAAATATATATATTACGAAAAGAAAACACTGCTCAAACTTAATGACAATGAATTAAAAAATATTAAAAAAATATGTCTTGCTAATATTATATGGGAGTAACATGCAATTTCTTTACATTATATTCTTTGCTGTTTGTTCTTCTTGTTTTTATTTAAATGTATTTTTCTTACTCGCTGATTTTTTATGCAATTCTTCAATTCAAAAAATGGGTAAAATCGAGAAAGTAAACGTGGTGGTATAAAAATATATATATTAAGAAAACTATACACTATGCTCAAACTGACATGAAAATCAATTAAAAATTATTAAAAAAATATATTTTGCAATAATTACATGAGGGAGCAACATGCAATATCTTTAAATTATATTCTTTGCTGTGGGCTCTTATTGTTTTTTTTTTTAAAATGCATTTTTCTAACTCGCTCATTTTATGTACAGTTATTTGCTTTGTGAGAAAAAAATAACAAAAACGAAAAAACAAAAAGTAAACAAAACAAGCAAGTGAAAACGAAGTCAAAGTTGATAAAAGTATTAACAAAAATAGTTAAATAATTAAAAGTTACTGAAGTGATTTGAAGATTAAGAAAATTAAAAATGACAGATTTTACTGGAGGTTTACTTAATAAAACATTCATTGCTTTAAAAAAGTGGCTTTAGAAATATTTTTCGTAGGAATAGTTATTTCAATATCCCGTGTGGAGTTTTTTGAGTTATGGTGCGATCAACAAAGTGATGACTTTTACGATACGGTCATAAATTTTGTTTCTTCAAATGAAATTTTATCTGATGAAATTGTTAATGAGATGAAGGTGAACATTCGTTTTTATGCAAATAAAATTCAACAAAAGTGGAAGTCAGCTGGTCGCCGTAAGGATAGGTATAAATGCAGCTATTGTGCTTACTACACTATGCGGCAAATTTTTAAGTTTCAAAATTTTGAAGTTCTACTACACAGCAAGACTGTTTTGAAATTTGTCATATAGTGTAAAGATAATATTTTTGTCTTCCTGTAAGAATAAATTGAAAATACTTTTCAGATTTTTGATGAAGAACTCAGATTGGTTACAAATGGAAGATATTGTATTAGTTCAACAGAAAAGTGATCAAGCCTCTGGTCAAAACGTCTTAGAAGAGCTCCCTACTACGTCTAAAGGCTCGCTCGGTAGGCCATCAAAACTTTTTGCAGATTGCGGAGAACGTTCAAAGCAAAATAAAGTACGTGATTTGTTGAAATCAAGAACTGTGAATGAGCTCTCATATGCTGCTCAAATGTCTAAACGGGCATGTGGACTCCGTACTGTTGCAGATATTATAAAATCTGTTTGTGAATCTCCCGAAGAGGCGAAAAAAATTAAAAAATTAAAATATAGTACAGAAGCACAACACACTTACACCAATGTGGAGGCGCTAGCCATTTACATTGACAGTAGGTTAACTTCCTATACCTACAAAAATCTTCGAAAAGAGCATTACGAGCGGGCCATAATTTATATCCTTCTCTTTATAAACTTGCAAAAGCAAAGAAAGACTGTTTTCCTTCAGAAAATTCAATCACTGTGACTGAAAGTAGTGCTTCCATAAATATGCAAGACATTGTCAATCACACTACGGAAAGGCTGTTAAATGTGATACAGTCGGTTATTGCTGGCAATATTGAAAATTTTAGTACATTGACTTTAATTTGTAAATGGGGTGGTGATGGTAGTTGTGGTCATAGTACTTATAAGCAAAGGTTTAACGAAGAGGATAGCACTGATGAGTATTTATTTGTAATGTCATTTGTTCCTATACAGTTGCGGCTAACTGAAAATTCAAATGAAGTGGTTTGGCAAAATAAACATCCATCGTCCACTCGGCTTTGTAGACCAATCAAATTTGTATTCGCTAAAGAAACCGAAAAAATAATAAAAGAAGAATGTGGAAATATTCGTCATCAAATTGAAAGTTTGAATGATGCTGACTTTAACATATCATCCAAATCACTAAAAATTAAATTCAAATTTGTTTGCACCATGATCGACGGTAAGATAGCCAATCATCTTTCGTCTCACAAGTCAACACAGTCGTGTTATATATGTGGTGCCAAGCCAACTGAAATGAATGAAATCCAAAACCTCAAAGAACCTCGACCAGAATTGTATTCTTATGGCTTATCATCTCCACATGCTTGGATCAAAACGCTTGACTGTATCTTACATATAGGGTACAGGCTAGATGTAAAAAAATGGGCAATCCGCGATATCAATGATAAGTTATCTGTCGAGAATAGAAAAAAGCAAATTCAACTTCGTTTTAAAAAAGAACTTGGTCTAGTTATAGATAAGCCCAAGCCAGGCTATGGCTCTTCAAACGATGGGAACACTGCTCGACGATTTTTTAAAAGCCATGAAAAAAGCTCTTCTATAACTGGAGTAGACGAGAAGCTTATAAAAAGATTTTATATAATTTTAAGCTGTATCTCCTCTGGTTATAATATAGATATTTCTTCATTTGAAATTTATATTAATGAGGCTAAGGCATTATATATTCAACTTTATAGCTGGGTTTTTATGCCGGTAACAGTTCATAAAATTCTCTGCCATGCTTAAGATATAGTGCAACAATGCATCGTTGGAATAGGGCAATTATCTGAAGAGGCACAAGAGGCTCGTAACAAAGACTGTAGACGTTTTCGTTTGACAAACACACGTAAAAGCTCAAGAGTCAATACAAATACGGATTTATTGAATATGCTTCTCATCAGTTCTGATCCTTTGGTTGATTCCTACCGAGAAAAGCCTCTAACTAATGTTAGAAAATTGCATCTGGACGTATTAGTTTTTCTTATTCCTGCTGGTGAATCAGAAATAACCGCCATACGACAATCTCGTTTTCCTCTTGTTAATGATGATTCAACTAGTGATGAATGGTCCGATCCTGAGGGCGATTCTTGGTCGTCGAATTAAAGATGAACATCCAATTCTTAATAATGTTAATATAAGAAAAAATAAATAAATTCTTCAATTTAATCGTACTTTTTCTTATTTTTTAGATATAGCGCTAAATATGTTTAAATTGTATGGCAGCTGCCACGCCCACTTGTCCAATCACACTGAAATTTTTTTTACTTTTTTGAAGTTATACATTAGACGTCTATGGGTAATTTTGTTATCATAGCTTATCTCATTCCTAAGATATAGTGCAAAATGTGTTTAAGTTGTATGGCAGCTGCCACGCCCACTTGTCCAATCGCGTTGAAATTTTTTTAACTTTTTTCAAATCTTATATTAGACGTCAATGGCTAATTTTGTTATCATAGCTTATCTCATTCCTAAGATATGGCGCAAAATGTGTTTAAGTTGCATGGCAGCTGCCACGCCCACTTGTCCAAAATTTCTGAAATACTTTTTTTTGTACTTTCTTGTACCATAAACATCGAAAACTACCAAAAAATAATATTTTCCATCTAACTTGTACCAATCGCATCACTGTGGGTCGCTGGTCAACGACGACGAGGGAGATCATGCCTCCGGTGGATGAACCAGGCTGAGGAAGCCCTAACCGCACTTGGTGTATCCGATTGGAGAGGCGCTCGCAAAGCAGAGGCGCCTAGCGAGATCTGATGAGGTCGGCTGAAACCCGAACACGGGTTGTTACGGCCACCTAAGTAAGTAAGTAACATGTTTTTGGCCAATTTTAGCTCTCCCCCTCCTATGATATACTTTGCCACAAAGTCTTGAACCCCCTCCCGCCGACTTAACACTTTCCTATCAATAAGTCATATATGCCCCACTCTACATTTTCTCAAGTAGATCTAAAACGGATTTTTTTTGGGAAAATAGTATCAATTTATGTCTATTTTGTAAAGTTTAATTAATTAATTTATACCTCTTTCAGTCTCGGGTTTTTAATTAAAAGTAAATATTAATTCTGGCAATTCCGTTTTCATATGAAGTAAAACAAACTCTTTCTCGCACTGAAATTTTCTACTGAAATGTATTGCCAGTAAAAAAACCCCAAATATCGTGATCGCTTGCGTTTTACAAAATACGGCCGTAAGTCTTTCAGTGCATAGTAATCAAACAAGTTTTTGTTTTTATTTTTGCTAGTGTTCTGTAATATTCTCAATCCCATATCCATGGTAGTAAGAAAATTATTATTATTTTAAATAAGAAAAAGCGCTTAAAAGTTGCTTAATATTATAAAAATTCAATGAAAAAGATTTAAGAATTCAGCATTAAAAAGAAAATAAAAAAAAAATTCCAAAACGCAGTCTGTTATATCAAAACAGAATGAATTCATCAAAAAATGGTACTTCTTTAGATGTTGACTCACTTATTATAGGGTGAGTTTTCCGCAAGCAAAAGTATTTCCTAAGTTTCATTCATCGTCATTTAACCAAAATGGAATCTATTAGATTCATCATAAAATCATAAACATTTTTTTTCGTCGTTTGGAAAAATCTATTTCCAGATAATCTATAGCCGAAATTATTTAAAAAAAAAATGTATTTTGATATTTTTAAAATTACCCAATTTTACTCATTAAAATAACTTTAAAAAACAGTAACTTCCAAGTTTCTCCTCCCTTAAGGTTTTTCTTTTTATTTTAATTTAAGTGTTTTTTCAATTTTGAAAAAAATTTGTCAGTTCTGCGAGCAATATTTCGCTAGATCCGCCGCTGAACAGAAGGACAAAACAACTTCTTCCGGCTAAATGCATGCATTCCGTATTGTGCAAGCATTAGATAAGAACAACATAAGCAATGGCAAAACAAAAATAATAAAAAAAAAAAATTAAACAGTAAGCAAGAAATAAATACGACTAACAACTCAACTCAGCATATAATATAATCAATTTATTTCCACTTTCGGAAAACATGTACATATTTTTTCAAATGTAAATACCTCGATTGTTAAGTTAATGAAGAAAAAAGGACAGCTGCGGATAGCCGCATATAACAAAACCCTTCTGATAACAACAAAATTTTTTATAAAAACTCACAAAAAAAGAAGCATTTTTAAAAATACTAGTACTTATTTTATATAAGCACAATATTATCCAAGCCACCATACTTTTCGCATATCCTCTTCAGTAGAATCCATAAATATTTTTTTTTTAAATCTGGAAAAAAAGATGAGTTGTTTAGTATGCACTTCTCTAACCCTGGATGGTTATGCTTCGTCTATTCGAAGCATTCGAATCATTCGAATAGCAATATATTTGTTGTATTATTGTTGTATCTAATTGTTGCACGTTTCCGTTTTTTCTTACAATGTTAGTTATTGTTAAGCTGTTTATTAAAACGCATTGTTGTCGCAAAAAAAAATATCTTTAAATAGGAGATTTGCGGATTTGTTTTAAAGTATGTAAGCAAAAGTTCAACTAAAAATGACCAACTTAAAGCCGGCGATACATTTAGAGGAGAGTAAAAAAGAATGATATTGAGGTGATGATTTTTATTAGAAGAAATTTGTTTAGAGTTTTAAAATTTTCAAATTTGGTAAAATATACATTTATGTTTAAAAAAAATATAAAAAAAATTTAATAAATAAGCTTTTATTTAAAACCAAAACGTTAACTAAAAAGAAAAAAATAAATTTCAGTGACATTTGTCATATATGTATATAGTAGGTATATTCTAGATTCAGAAATATATATACGAACGAAGCAAGTTAAATAAAAGCATATAATTATAAAAAGAGGGAATTTTAAAAAATATATAAATACTTTTCAACTGCCAATGGTCGGCAACGCTTTTCCAAATGAGGCAATCTAAATTTACACATACATTCACATTTTTACACATTTTTTGTTGAAAAATAAACATAAGAGAGTTTCAACTTTTGCACACCAGTAGTGAAAGTCGTTAAACAATTTTTGTGTATTATTCAACAAAAAATGTTTAAAAATGTGCATGTGTAAATTTAGGCACTTTCCATAGGAATTTTCGTCGTAAAATTCAATAGAAATCGTTTAGAGTGTATATAGAATATAGATTTGTTCTTAAAATGTTTGGCAAAAGCAAGTTTTGAGCGTGATCTCATATCGCCACTGCAACTGCGCCCACCTTACCTTGATCTGTTAGTTATCACCACCTTGTTTGCCATGGCATGTCAGGCATAGTCATGAATTATCTTCGATTAGTGGTCGACATAAGACTGAAAAGTGTTTGGGTACCCAAACTCGTCAGAGGGCCATGGTACACGCTACGTGAAGGTTCAAAGTAGAACCTTCGAGGTAAGACTAGATAAGACTAGATAAGACTAGGTAAGACAAGGTAAGACTAGAGAGATAACTAGAAAGTTTATTATATTGCGCTTCACTTAACATTAGTATTCCAACGATGACACGTGCTATGGCAAATTTAATGGTACGTGCCGTGAGCCGTAGCGTATGATAAGAACCGTACCAATAACTTGCTTCAATCCCATCTAATACAGAAAATTTTAAAATAAAAATAATTTTTCTGATCGGCCGTCACCTCTTGGCAGACAATGGCAAACCTCTGAAAAAAATCGGCATAAAACTTGTAGGTTCTGTTCTCGATGAATTATGAACAAACAAGTAATAACACGCACAACGAAAATTCATCAACAGAATATCAATCAAAGTCCTTTCAAAAGCTGAAATATTGAATTGGTTTTTTGTTTTTTAAGGTGGGTTCTATGACCTTATGGAAGCACTAGTGTACGTAAATAAATGGAGCTATTACATGGCACTATGATAAATGTTAATATATCCCAGTATAGGTTGGCTCTTCAGCCTAATGTAAAAAAGAATAACCACAGTCATGACCATAAACATAACCATAAATATAACTTATCTAAAGAGATAGAAAAGAAAGAAAAAATTTATTTATATAATTTATACAAATTATTGGAACTAAAGCGCAGTAGCTATTTGTTTAGCGCAAAAGTGCACAGAAGTTCATATCTGATTTATTTCAACTTTTTAATAGACTTTATCTGCTTTACTTCATCTTCTACTACTATAAAAAAGAAAAACTTTAAGCCATAAATATTGATTAAACAAAAAGCTTAAGTAACAAATTTCATTTTAAATCGAATCAAAATAGATTCCCATCGAAGAAAACTTTCTTATTATCAAGTAAAAGAAAACCGTAATGTTTATATTAGAAGAAAAACAACACATTTTCCATATAAACAAAACATTTCTCTATATTTCTATCCTAAATCTTTTTATCCAAATTATAAAACGATTGTCAATAAAAATGTTTTTTCTTTAGTTTAACACATTGCCAGATAATGGTATTTTAAATGGTTGACAATCTGAACAATCAGTAGTGAAACGAGACCGCTACCTCTTGAATGAAGAGCATTATTCGTATAAGATAAGCATTGGGTAATAAAACATGTATGACAAACTTTTATTTTTTCAAATTGATTTTTATATTGTTTTTAATTAAAAATCCATCCTACATATCAAGCAAATTTGTAAACAAGTTTTTAAACTTTACAAATTATAGCTTACAATAAAAAGAAAACGATAATAGAGACAGTAAACAATGAAAACTTAAACTTCAATATATCTCCAACTTATTTTTAAGACATGTGTTAAAAATAAAAACATAATTTTATAAACTATAGGTGGCCACTTTCAAAAAGATCTACCGCACCCAAAATATACAGAGACACAAAAAAGGGAGCACCAAATAATAATAATAACAACAGACACGTTAAAGCTTATCTAGCTTTATATTTGCTTAAATGGTCATAACTTTATATATGTCTCTGAAGTTTTAACTCTAAGCTGATCTATTTAATAACAATAAATTTCTAAGAGTTTAGTAAAAAAAAAAATATCATAAAATGTTAAAGCAAGAAAATCCATTTCTATCTATAAAATAGCTAACAGATACCAGCTTAGAGCTGTAAATTATTAAGTTAAGTTCTTTATTTGTTTTCCACAGTATTTTTATATGCATCATATAATATTTTTTATTGTTTCTCTAAGCCTTGTGCTTTGAGTTTAGGGACCACCAGACGATTATCTTAGTTAAGCACAATAAAAATCATTTTTATTATATGCTTTAATATTTTAATTGTTTTGAGCTTGGTACAATAAGCCATTCTGAGACAAACTGGCAACAGTTCGATCAGAAGCACTTTTTAAATAGCAACAGACAAAAACATGATGCTTTAATAATAGCTGTTATAAATAACAAATTTGAATGTTTAATGAAATAAATATTGCCATCTAGATTAAGGCTTAAGTGTGAATGGGAAACCTTCTGCTGCATAATAAACCTATAAAACTATACAAAATTTAAAAATTTTTATGCATCACTCAACATCAGGTTGATACTTTAGGAAGAGCAATGTTATAATTTAACATGGGTGGCAACCTTAAACCCTAAATGGTATACTTAAAACCACGAAACTCTATTGAAATACATAGATAAAAATCAATTTTAAATGATGAATTAAGTGTTTTTCTAAGCATGCAAAATTGTGACCACCTAATTTAAGTCTAGTTTTATATTTTTATGATCGAATGACTTGAAACCGTTCATTTTTAACACTTAAAATAAAGTGTTGAGGTAGCTTTCAATAGTGGCTATACTCATTAAGTCTTATTCGTAAAGAATAGGCGAAAAGCTTTTGAGATATAATGCAAATCCAGTTCGTTTCTTAAGTCTTTTGTTATAGCTAAATGCTTTATGACCAGAAATTACATTATTATTGAATAAGGGAATTACTTTCCAAAATTTGTTATTGAATTAAAAGAATTTAAAAATATTTTAAGCACTTATCTTAAGCTTATCTTGGCTCAACGACCTTCATTGTTTTTCTCCTTAATAGCTTCAATGTATACTTTACTACATACCCAAAAAATTTAATAACCAACATGTCATGAAAACATCAGTTGGTGCTTTCAATGCACACACACACACACACATACTTAGGCACATTTAAGACTTATTAACCTGTCGCTTTAGTTACTTAAGTTTTGCTACTTATGGAACAATTAAAAAGCAAAAAAAAAAAAACAACTAAATTAAAGTTCATCTTAATAGCTCTCAAAGTTGGCAAAAAAGGTTAGCACAAAGAATCTTTAGCTGTAAGAAAAAAAAGTGTTGTTGTTGTTATTGTCAACTACTTCGTAGCGCAATAATTTCTGCGTCTTACGGAAGCCGTTAGTTTTGGGTGCTTCTCTGAATTATAGCTTTATTACTCAACTATAACAAAAACATAAAAAAATATATCAACTAAAAAGCAAAGCAATTAAAATGTTTTTTAAATTTTTAAGAAAAATAGTATTATGAAATTGTTAACCATCGAGTCAGCGTTTAAAGTGAATGACTTCCTAGCAAGCTAGAATAGAGTGTTTTTAATTATGAGGTGAGAGTACAGAGGAAGGTGCCAAAATGTTCATATAGTGCTGTGTGATGTAAGGTCTACCTGTAATCCGTTTTAATACATAGTTTTTAACAAATTCAATGAGATGTTGCATATTGAACTTAAAGATCTTCCAACTGATTTATCACTATAAATGTTTGTAGTCCTAGATAATTCGATAAAATCAATAGATACCCAGAGAGGAAATGAGAAGTAATTATTGCCACAACAAGCTACCTTGTAAGCAAATATCATTATGCCTTCACTTACGGTTCAGAATAAATTATGCCAGAGGAAATGCCTCGTAACAACAATCATGAAGCTAGGCGAACGGCCACAACCAACTTAAAACCTTACGTCCTCGCTTACGGTTTGAAAATAAATAACCTAAGCTGTAATACCTAAAAATTGATGAACAATAATACATTTGTTTTTGTACCAACGACTAACAGAAAATAAAAAGGGTGTTGCTACGCGAATTATTTGAAATTATTTGAATTTGCATTGTTGCGGCATTTTGTCTACTCACATAACAACAAAAGAAGGAATGAACGGAGGAATAAATGAATGAAGGAATGGGACTATCACAAAAAAATTCAGAATTTTTGACATCATTTTTGAAGCGTAAAAAACTCACAGAGCAAAATGTCAGCGCAACATCATACCGAAAACGCCAAGCTGATTTTCAGAAATTTTATTCCGTTGACGAAGCAAAGACGTTCACTTACTGCCATGATATCCCACCCAGGTTTAGTGAAAAAATTGGGAATGGATTATATCGCTGGCGACTGGCGTTTATTCATCGATGGCTCAGTTTCAAGTTTGAAGGCTGTGCTGTTGCACAAAACAAACCAAAAACCGTCCATTCCATTGGGATTCAGCACAACTATGAAGGAAACGTATGAAACATTGGGCGAAATTTTGAAGAAAATCAAATACAATGTACACAAATGGAAGATTTGTTGTGATCTGACGGTTGTCAACATAATATAAGGCATTATATTAAAGGGCGGTTTTCCAAAATACTTCTGCTCCTTTGTAATTGAGATTCACGATACACAGGGAATCAATATGAATGTAAAGATTGGAAAGTAAGAACTCCCGAGCTGGAGAAACAATTAAAATTACGTAATAAACCTTTGATAAAGGATCTAGATGATATTTTGTTGCCATCGCTCCACATGAAATTAGGCTTAGCTGGAAAATTCGTTGAAGTGGTAGTCAAAGATACTGAGGACGCCTATGACTGTTTGAAATCCATCTTTCCAAAACTCAGTGAAGCTAAAATTAGAAACGGTACGTATCGTTGTCTGTATTTAAATATTGTCATATCTTAAATTGTTCACTTCGTTATATTAGCATTACCAATAATTTTTTCGCTTTTTTTTTATATTTAAAACAGGTATTCTCAATGGACCGGATATACGAAAATTAATGAAAGCGAATCTTTCACAAATGTGCTTTCGAACCACCTATGTGCATGGGACGCATTGAAACAAGTCATCGAAGGCGTTTTAGGAAAGAACCGTGTACAGCGAGATGACATACAGACACGAGTGGACGATTTGCTGTGTTATTTTGAAAAAATCAATGCATCCATGACGTTAAAATTACATTTCATGCATTTCCACCTTGATACCCTTTTGGGACAATGACCTCAGGAATCAGACGAACAAGGAGAGGGGTTCCACCAGGTGACCATGTCAATGGAAAAGCGATTCAAAGGCAAAAAATTAGATGCATTGCTTGTGGAGGTTTGTTGGTGGAGTTATAAAATTATGCAGTTTAAAGATGAAAACACTGAAGATTTTGGTGGACACACTGAACGAAACATGCCCTTGAATATTATGTCTATCTCGGATGATGATGCAGACTCAGAACATAAATATGAAAAACCTACGATCAAAAGAAGATCATCAGAACCACAAACGTCAACTTCAACGAGGATCGATATTGACAATAATTGAAAATGTTTTAAATTTCGTTTTTATGCATAGAAAACATATAAAAATGTCATATTTTCTGTGTAAGAATAGCTGTAATATGAATCGCAATTTTTATTGCATGCAAAATAAAGTTTATAAAGAAAAAAAACATATTTGTGGATTTGTAATCCAGTTATTGAGCAAAAAATTAAGCAAAATGAATGGGCGCATATTTTAAGGGTGGCTATTTACCTGATTCAGGTGTGCTTTATACATTTTTCGAAACGTTCGAAACTCATAAATGTGGGTGGATTTTTTTTTATACAGGGTGTCCCAGACTTAGAGTATTATAATGTGGGGGCTGATTCCTCGTGATGAGGCGAGCAAAAAATCGTATGGGTGGGGGTGGTCGCAAATGCCCCCCTAGGGGGCTAGGAGTGAAAAACAAAAAAAATAGGTGTCGTTACATTTTAATCCATAGCTAACATATCCCTGCAACGATTAAAAAACCATAACTTTTTGAAAAGAAAATTAAATTTGCTTTAAGTTAATAGTGCAAAGTTTTTCCATAAAGTCATAAACAAAAAATGTATAAGCATCTGAAGTCAAAAAATAGGTTTTTTTCTTTAAAAATTCAACTTTCAAGGCAATTTTCTCAGAAAAAACCCAAATGTTTTATTATTTTTTATGACGCAGTTTTTTTCCTTGGTCAATTCTCTAAAAACCCGTCATACATTGTTTATACTTCAGAGATAATATTGTTTGTATAAAATCGATTTTCCGATCTTACCACTTTTTCCTCCCACTGAGGTACTTAATGCAAGCAAACGACTTTGTTTTTTTGTTGCTAACAATAACTAGTAAAACAGTTAGATTTAACGGAATTAAGAAACGTTCACCGGGTGCTGCGTCGTGAGCGTATGCATCCATACCACTATTCGCTGGTCCAGGAGCTCCTTCTTGCTGACAAACCTCTTCGAATGCAGTTTTGTACTTGGCTTTTGGAGCAATCACAAACCGACGAACGCTTCCTTAGTCGAATTTTATGGACCGACGAGTCAACGTTCACGCGGGATGGAATTACAAATTTCCGAAATTCACATGTTTGGGCTACCGCGAATCCGCATTGCGTTCGAGATAAATCGTTTCAGAGGTAAAAAAAAATATCAGTTCAAAAAAGGTTTTATTAAAAATGGTGGTATTTTTAGGCGATTTAGCGTAAATGTGTGGGCAGGAATTATGGGCAACTTGCTTATTGGCCCCTTCTTTCTTCCGGCGCGTCTATGCTCCAAAAATTATCTGGAGTTTTTGCAACAGGATTTGCCTGAACTTCTTGAAGAAGTATGCTTAGAAGATCGTATTTCAATGTTTTTCCAACAAGACGGAGCTCCTGCACACAAAGGAAATATCGTAAAGCAACAGCTAGACAGAACCTTTCCTCGCAGGTGGATTGGTGAGCGAGGCCCTTTCCGTTGGCCGCCAAGATCACCTGATCTGACGCCTCTCGACTACTTTTTATGGGGAACATACAAATCAATTGTGTACAACAAAGAAATTTTTTCATTGGAGGAGCTGAAAAATAAAATTAATGCTGCAACAGGTGATATTCGTAGCGTACTCCGGAATATGAATCTGGAGCAAGAGTCAAAGAAAAGGGCACAAGCATGCCTCAACGTTAGGGGCGGAAACTTTGAGCAATTTCTTTAAATCACTTGTTTACGTTTAATTATGAAGAATAAATGAACTTTTTTTACTTAATTCCGTTAAATCTAACTGTTTTACTAGTTATTGTCAGCAACAAAAAAACAAAGTCGTTTGCTTGCATTAAGTACCTCAGTGGGAGGAAAAAGTGGTAAGATCGGAAAATCGATTTTATACAAACAACATTATCTCTGAGGTATAAACAATGTATGACGGATTTTTAGAGAATTGACCAAGGAAAAAAACTGCGTCATAAAAAATAATAAAACATTTGGATTTTTTCTGAGAAAATTGCCTTGAAAGTTGAATTTTTAAAGAAAAAAACCTATATTTTGATTTCAGATGCTTATACATTTTTTGTTTATGACTTTATGGAAAAACTTTGCACTATTAACTTACAGCAAATTTAATTTTCTTTTCTAAAAGTTATGGTTTTTTTTAATCGTTGCAGGGATATGTTAGCTATGGATTAAAACGTAACGACACCTATTTTTTTTTGTTTTTCACTCCTAGCCCCCTAGGGGGGCATTTGCGACCACCCCCACCCATACGATTTTTTGCTCGCCTCATCACGAGGAATCAGCCCCCACATTATAATACTCTAAGTCTGGGACACCCTGTATATATGATATACATCTACACATATGGAAAGTTCCAGGAAAAACAAAATTTTTGATACCCATAGTGTGGCCGTTATCTATAACAAAATATTTTACTTTTAAGAAAATTAGTGCATTTTCTAATAAAGAAAATTTTAATATGAAAAGGTAAAAGTTAAAAAAAAAAACCGAAAAAAAGGTAACTTTTAGAAGTAGCTGAAATTAAACATAAGTGAAAATGAAACAATTTCGAGTACGGGCTCTTCATGATATCGACAAAATACTGTTGAAAATTTCAACAGCAAAATAACATTAAAACTTCTTTCTAAAAATTACATGCCATCATGTGCGCCTTTTTAATACTTTTGGTTTGATACCAAATATGTGCATGTTCTTATGGAAAACAGTTAAATTATGGCGAAAAAACGATATATCCGCTGATTTTAAAACGCCATTTTGAAACCCTACACCATCGATTGAGCACATATAAAAAATACGTCAACCTTAGATTTTAGTCCTCTGTCACATATTCGAAAATCATTCAAATCGGCGAGTGACACTTGGGAACCTGTCCTTGTCAGTATGCCTTATTTTTCAAAGGTTGAAAGAATTTTAAAATTTTTTTTATCTACTATTTTATTTTTTTTTTTCGCTCAGTAGATACTCATTAATTGCAGCTCCAAACAGCTTTTTAATTAAACTTTTTGCGTGAAAAAATCTGAAACCATTTAAAATATCAATAAATTATGAAGTTTTGCCATTGCATCTGCTCACTTAATTTCGCATATTAAATGGAAACATTTTGTAACTTTATCATTGTCAGCAAGATAGCAGTAATTTTCATAAAATCACTCATTCGTTTGCATTCAGCACCGATTGAGGTGTTGCCACTTGATACGCTCTGACTGCTGCACAGCTGAATATTTACTTGTGATATATAATTTTTTTGCCTTTGACAGCAACATTACAGATGCTTTAATAAATAAAATCGAGTTACAGTTGTAGCAGAAATAGCAACATTTGTGCATTTTAGTGAGCAATAACTTCACATCTGAGCCAAAGCCAAGTATTGTGATTAAAATATTGCTACAAATGAAGTTTATTGAAATAGCGCTTTAGAATCCAGAAAATCTTGTTAGCAATTTATTTGCAGATGGGTTGGCAAATCGCGCTGTTGTTCGAAAGTCTGCCGCTTGTAAGACTGATGGCTGCGACTAACTATGTTTCAAATTAAAGATCTTACGATATTGAAACTGGCTAAAATAGCTGTTGCTGTTTTTTGGAGTGTGCATTATCAGTTGAATAGGATGGGACAAGTTGTGTACTGTTGGCTGGGGAGGTGCGAAGATGTGAACAAAATTGTTAAGTAGTAAACTGTAAAGAGATAAATGTTCGGCTTTAGCCAAGATGATGTTGATTATTATAAATGTGAATGCAGATAATCTGGCTTAAGAAAAAAAAAAAAAAAAAAATATGAAATCTAAATATTAAACATAAAATTGAATACATATTTTTGTGGCTAAGAAAACCTTCTTCTTAGCAACATGACGTTTCCAAGTTTTCTCTAATGTCGCGTTATTTTAACACTTCTTCTACAAGTTGTTTGAATTCGATTGTTGTTTTTTCTTTTTAGTTTTTTGTTAACATGCATCCATTCGATATCCAGCTAAATTTTCAGAATTTTTTAACCAAATAAGATACCAACATCTCGTGCTTGGCGCAAGCTACAAGGCTGTTGTTGCAGTTCCCGCAGCTGTTGCCGCTGCATAAGGTTCAATGATTTTTTCACTTCTGACTCAATCTCAGTGTTGCAAACAAGCAAACGTACGACACACCGGCCTAGTGACGACGTCAACTGATCTACTGTTGGAAAATGGAAATCTTTTAACGTCCGTCCTTGCGTTGCGCTCACCAGACTAGTTTATCTGTTCAAGATTAAGTGGCGGCATGCCGTGCAACACTGCGTCTCAGTTGGACCCTGTAAACAAATTGGTTTTGGTTCATTCGTTGAACCGCTCACATTAAAGCATGGTACACGCACGCGTTTAGGATTTGAAGTGTTGAACTGGTTTTGGCGGCATAAAGCAATTGATGGCATCGTTTTAGTCGTTGTTGTTGTCGTTGTTGCTGTTAAGTACTTTACTATTGATTAGTTGCATGTTTTCAACTGACAGACATTTGTTGGTCGGTGTTTTTAGTTGTTGTTTTGGTTTCCATTGTCTTTGTTTTTACTTGACACTCAATGACCACAACGAATTATTTGACAAACGTGGCGTTGAAATGCACCCAATTAGTTAAGCAATCAATCATTGTTGATTGTGAAGTTAAGTTGAGTGGTGATGAGCAAAGTTATAGAAAATTTATAAAACGTCTAGTTTGCACAGAATGACGATTATTTTGAGGATATTATTGTCGGTTAAGTAAAGCCAATACAAATGAGTAGAAAGAACAGTTGTTGAAATCGGTTGGAAAGTATATGTTCAAGATTTTGTTGATGTGAAAACATCTTTAGGCGCGGTGAGCACTTTTTGGTAGAGAGCAAAACTATAGATTCGCGTTATCATCAGTACGGCGGAGCAATTTTTTTTCGAAGGAAGTGAATGCCAAATTCGAGTTCTATGCTAAATTCTAAGCAAAAATGCTAAACAAAGTATATCTCAAATATGACGTTTGACCCCCCAATTTTTAAAAGAAAAATCAGTATATTAAAATTTTTGGAGCGAAGCTAATTTTCACATTTACAAAATATTGTGTTTTTATTTATATATTAGAAAAACTTTGCACAAATTTAGATAACAGAAAATCATGTGTACATTGCAGATGATGGATTTTTTTTTTCTTTCAACCGTCACTGCCATAATATCTTCTCTGTTCTTTTCAAAAACACGTCGCTCTTTGGGAAAAATATTGACAAAACCCTCGTATTCAGGGTTGTTTCGAAGTTAACGGGCTTACTTATTTTTGCTAGATTTTGTAACCTGAATATATCCAACATGTGAAAAACACCCTTTGCACGTAATATTATCCCAAAGATTGGTCTCTATGGTCATTCAAAGTTGAGCTTCTAAAACCTTTTTTTCTACAATATTGTTTACACTTCTGTGTACGAATGATTGTAGAATCTTCATTAAAAAAATAAAATTAACACATAGTTTTTTAAACCAAAGATGCCTTAGACGTGCTTTTTAAATATACATTTTTTTCCAATTAAACTTTACTGGTAAGATACGGGTTCCTTAAGTTGTGCCTTTTATCAAGTTTTTAATAAAATTGTTTTATTTTCATTGAGCTGTAACTTTTCAAATTCTATCTAATTTCTAGAAATACTTCGGATCTGATAACTTCAAACTTTCACCTTTTTATGTGAATAAAAAAACAATATCATAAGGAATTTCAGGTAAATTCTAATAAATGATTATACGGAATGTCACGTGTAAGCGGGAGCTCAAATAAAATTTGTTCGTCATTAAAATGTATCATATTCGTGTAATTGTTTGAGTTGATTGTAATTGATTTTTGGTTTTTTATAAACTATAAGGCTAGGGGAGGAGTCGCTAGAAGGTATCTCTAATATGCAATAATGTGCCGCTGTAGCCAGGTGTGTTCAGTGCATGGTACTTTTGTTAATCGAGAAATGCATTGAAATATTGAAATAAGTAAATAAGCGAAAAGCTAGACATTTACTTTGTGCTCTTTGGCATTGATAAAACCCGTTGTTTGGATTTTTCGAATATGAAACAACTTGAGATCGTATACATTAGTAATACTCGTATATGCACTTATTTTTAAATATAAAGAAATACACACAATTTTGTAGATGGAAAATTAATTTTAATATACTGCTTTCGTTTAAAAATTGGGGGGTGAAACGTCATATATTATCAACGTCATCGTTGATATATGGTTTGTTCAGCATTTTTGCTTAGAATTTAGCTTTTTTTTTATTCCGAATCAATTACCGAAGCGATTATCAAACGATTACCGAACCAATGACCGATTACAGAAGCAATTACCAACCCATTACAGATTATCGAAGTGATTACCAACCGATTGGCGAACCAATTACCGATTACCGAAACAATTTCCAACCGATTACCGAAGCATTTAAAGATTACAGAAGCGACTAACAACCCATTACAGGTTATCGAAGTGATTACCAACCGATTACCAATTACCGAAGCGGTTACCAACCGACTACCGAAGCTATCACTAACCGATTACCGAGCCAATTACCGATTACCCAACCCAAGTAATTGTGTTACAAATATATTATATATAAACATAAAAATTTGCAGTTCTACATTCAATAACGCATAAATTGAAAAAGAGTTCAAAAAGTAGAATGCGTCTGATTTGCCGACTATAGCTACATCGGAAATTCATAACAGCTATGTTATTTATTATCCCGAAATCCCGGGATTCCAAACCAAGTTCTAGTCCCGGAACCCCGGGATTCTGGACCCTAAATCCCGGAATTTTATTCACAAGGAAATATGAAAATTTTTCAGCAACTAAAAATGCCACTGCAATGTAAACAATGACAATTTAATCATCAAATCACCCTTTTTTTTATTTTTATGCACAAATGTTATCCAAACGCAATAATGTTTTTACATCATATTGATGAAACTTTAAAACCCTTGAAAATGACTGTAAAAGTTTTGTGGCGTAGAGATAAGCGACTTCAATTGTTCAGAAGCACATGAATTCTACAAAATATGCTGAACAATGCAATTATGGAACGTGATTCACCAAAAATTACACAGCAGACCTCAGCCATTCACAGCTACGACGAAATGCTGATGTAAAGGGTGGTTAAATTTTAGGGCCGAAGTTGATTTTGAATAAAGCACAAATTATTTAGGAAATTATTGTCATTTCTTTTTATTATGATAATATTGATATGGTTCAATTATGTATGGAATAAAATATCGGCCAAATGGCCACCGCGACCTTGGCGGCACACCTCCATCCGATGGTCCAAATTTTCGATGACGCTGAGGCATAAGTGAGGTTCTATGCCGTTAATTTGCCGAATTATCCCATCCTTTAGCTCTTGAATTGTTGCTGGCTTATCGACGTATACCTTTCCTTTCAAATAACCCCAAAAAAAGAAGTCCAACGGTGTCAAATCACATGATCTTGGCGGTCAATTGACATCGCCACCACGTGAGATAGCACGGCCATTGAATTTGTCGCGCAAAAGAGCCATTGTTTCGTTAGCTGTGTGGCAAGTGGCACCGTCCTATTGAAACCACATATTGTCCACATCTTCCATATCTTCCAATTCGGGCCATAAAAAGTTCGTTATCATAGCACGATAGCGATCACCATTCACAGTAACTGCCTGACGGCTCTTCAGCCACACTATCGCGAACAGCAGCAATATTTTCTGCAGTACGAGCTGTACGAGCATGCACTGGTGTTTTCACATCTCCTACAGCCCCGGTTTGCTCAAATTTTTGCGCGATTTTTCCGATTGTACGCACATTTGGACGATTAAATTGACTTAAGAAATCACGAAGTGCACGATATGCATTTTGATTTGAACGCCTATTTTCATAATAAGCCTGAATGACTTTAATGCGTTGCTCGATTGTGTATCTTTCCATGGTTCAAATTGAGTTAGTCTGAAATTGAGAAATGTCAAATGAAATGCAAAAAAAAACTTGACGTTTAGCTGTGGTTCACATTCAACATTGGCCCTTAAAATTTTACCACCCTTTAGAAGATACAGGGGTGTCCATATTCGAAGCGCCCATTTCAAAAAATCGATTGTAGTGCGACTTGTGTGTGGTGGCGCGCCGTCTTGTTGAAACCAGTAGTGCCAGATACGCTTTCGACGAGCGATTGGCATGAAAAAATTGTTTATCATATCGCGATAACGCTCCGGATTGACAGTAACTCTGTGTACATTATCATCTTCGAAAAAGAACGGCCCAATGAGCATTTTAGCACAAACGCCGCACCAAACAGTGACTTTTGCATCGTGAAGAGGTACCTCTTGTATCTCTTGTGGATTTTCAGTTTCATACAAACGATAAATTGTTTTCTTGGACGGCGCACTTTTCACTTTATTTATTTTTTTGAAAGCGCGTTGAGTTTTCACTATTGACTTGTTTTGTTGAATGTAAATTTCAACAATTTTAGAGCGTTTGCGTGGCGTGTACTGTTCCATTGTAAGCATTTGCTTGGAATGACGCTTCAAACGCGGTATGTCATTAGTCGATTTGGCATCATTGCGGAAAGTTACAGTGTTGCCAGATGGGCGCTTCGAATATTGACAGCCCTGTAGACTTCTTCATTTTTGGCTGTCAAAACTGCAAAACTTCTACGAATATTTGCTGACAGGATATATCTGTAGTCAAGTGCGATCTAGTTTATCGGATAAGATGATGGATGCCTTCTAAAATTTTTTTTTAAAAATTGTTAAGGATCGCTATTCATCTAAGTTCCTTAATTTTATTAATTAGATCATTTTATACTCTTTGGAAATCGATATTTTAGTTTGTTTTGGTGTTGATCTTCAAAGACTATGTTTACTAAGTTTTTTTTTTTTTTGTGAGCAGAAATAATTTTTTTTACTATAAAAAACAATTTTTTTCACATCATATTTTTAACTAACTGCAATTTATGTAAAAATATTTATATTGTTGTTTTGTTTAATTTATTCATGCTTACTTTTTTTTATTTTTATAATAAAGTGAAATATAAAATGATGTTTTTTAATATCTTTTGTTATTATTCTGAAATAAGTGTTAAACTTTTCTGAAATTTAAAAAATTATAACGTTTCTTATTAAATTATCAAACAATTTATGTTATTATTATTATTATATTATTTAAATATTTAAAAATTTGAGATATATTTTTAATTAAGGACCGTAAAGGTTACGATTTTTTGAAAAAATCATTATTTCATCATCGTTATTTTCTTATTCAATTTGGTTTCTTAGGTGATTTATATTTTTCAATCAAAACTGTTCACCTATTTCCCCTAAATAAACAAAATCGGATTTCAGAATTCGACATTATCTACCAATTATTGTAAAATAAACAGAAAGAGTTATTAAAGGTCTCTGATTTTAATACAGATAAATGATATTGTTCTACAGATTTGGCATTTTGGGATCCCGAAAAATTCTGGAATCACAAATTTCAAATACCGAAATCCCGGGATTTTCCAAAACTCTTTGGGATTGAAAGCCCTGGCTTTTACAATTTGGTTAACATTTAAACCGAGCTTAAGTCCCGTATTTTATTGGGAGTATGCATTAAAAACCAAGCATTTGTAGAATACAATATATTTATTACACCTCTAAGGTTTTTTGATAGTACAAGCTTTGCATCTTAAAATGTGCCAAAAAATACATTAAATTCGAGCTGTCAAACATAATATTTGGTCATACACACAAGTTTTTTATCTGGTTGGAAATGCCGAATTACGTGCCCACAAAAAATTATTTGAGGGAAGTTTTACTTTATTGGTTTGATTTAAGCAAAAATGCATTCGAAGTACATCGTTTGCTCCTCGAAAAATACCCTGAACACATTCCGTGGATTAAATTGGATCAAGAGTAGTTTGCGCATTTCAGAAGAGGTGATTTTGACATCGATAACAAAGAACGTCTAGGCCAGCTGAAAAAGATCGAAGATGAGGATTTGGAGGCATTACTCGATGAAGACCCGTATCAAACGCTACAAGAACTTTCGAATACGTTAGGAGCTGATCAAACAACTATTTGCAGGCATCTGAAAGCATTGGGAATGATCCGAAAGCAAGGAAACTGGTTGCCAATGCTCGACCACATGTTACAAGGCCAGTTAAAATATACTAAGATACGCTGAAATGAGATGACCGACCTCACCCGCCGTATTCACGAGACATTGCCCCTTCCGACTGCTACTTCCTTCGATCGATGACTCATCGACCTGGCGGAGCAGCACTTCCATTCTTATTAAGATGCCAAAAAATGGATCGATTCGTGGATAGCATCAAAAGACGTGTCAGTTTTTCGAAACGGAATCCATAAATTACTAGAGAGATGGGGAAAAACAGAACCTAGCAATGAACTTTACTTTGAATAAAATACATTGTACCAATTTTTCAAAATAAGGCCCCCGATTTTTAATGCATACTCCCAATATTTTTAAAAAAATCACTTAGAAATAGCAATTCTAACAATCCTTCGTTTTATCACTCTATTGATATCGTTAGATATCAAGATAGATGAAGTCTTTCACAACCTAAAAGAAGGTGTTGTCAACTGTGACATGGGTGCTAAGACGCTGGGACTGTTTGATTGTTGACACCAGATATTTCGTCTTATCTGGGTTCACTGCACTACCCATGCTATTCGACTCTTTTTCTAATTTGGAGAATGCTGCAATAGCATACGCTGCATCCGCATACGCCAGCAGCATAACACTCTTATAGAATATGGTGCCGCTTTGCCTCAGATCAGCAGCTCTAATGATATTCTCCATAATTTGATTAAAAAAGGCATACGATAAGGACTCGAACGAAATGGCCATCACAGCCTTTGAAAGGACTTTGGCCGAGCGCCTTTTGATCAATTGTGTTGTGTGTGATGTGAAATGTTTGCACACAAACGATCGAGAACTGGACCTACATGTTTTACGCCCACTCCGAACGGCTTATGTTCTCAAGAAGCTTTTCATGGCAGTTCTTACTCTCTGAGATTTGCCTATGTCTGCAGAGAGGTGACGGCCGAACAGAAAAATTAATTCAATTCAAAAAATTTTCTGTCAGATGAAGGATTCGAACCTGGGTTCTTTGGCGTAAGAGTCACACACTCTACCCACTACGCCACGACCGCCACACGGTAAGGAATCACCTTGTCTGAATCCTCGTTTGTTAACAAATGGGGGGGGGGGGGAGTCCTTCCGATTTAAATTGCGTTGCTGGTATTGCCCTGTGTCATCATTCATAGGCGGATTCATTTTGCAGGTATACCAAATTTAGACACGGTGGAGTATAGGTGATTCCTTATTGGATTGTCGTAGGCGGCTTTCTAATCGCCAAAAAGATGATGGGTGTCAATTTGTTCCTCTAGGGTATTTTCAAAGATTTCTCGTAGAGTAAATATCTGGTCGGCGGTAGATTTTTCAGGTCTGAAGCCTTACTGATAAGGTTCAATCAGTTGGTTTACGATGGGTTTCAGTCTTTCACAGAATACTCTCGACAGGAACTTATATGCGAAATTTTATATGCTTATCCCACGATAGATGGCATTAATGGTGGGATCATTTTTCTTGTGTATAAGGCAGAGTATACTGAGGTTCCAATCATTTGGAATGCATTTTTGCGATCATATTCTGCATTCACAAGCTTCTGAAACAGCTTAGTGGGTAGACCATCGGCTCCTGAAGCATTGTTCTTCTTAAGCCGAGCTATGGCTGTCAAGACTTCATTATAGTCGTGCAGCGGTACTTCAACGCTGTAATCTTTAATTGTGGGTTGCGTGATATCATCTCTATTGGCGGAATTCTTGTCATCATCGCCGTTCAAAAGACTCCTTCATAGCGTCAGTGTGCTCTGGATATCTGTCACTAGATTTCCGTTTTTATCCTTGCAGGAAGGGGCTCCTGTTTTAAAACCATCGACTAGGCGTCTTATCTTTTCGAAAATTTTTCATCATTCCTTTCGCCATACATCCAATCTTCTTGCACTCGGGCTTTCCGCCTCTCTTTTTTTCCGCCTGAAAATACGTCTCTCATTCCCCCTCTTCTCCCTGTATCGCTCCTAAGCAGCTTATTACAACCGACTGCAGGGTGACTTTGTAGGCTAGATTTCTTTCTGCAGTGGCGTTGCGATACTCTAAGTCATGCCACTGTTTTTGTCGAGGGTGGTGGTAGCCATTACCCTCTTTGGCAGCACCCACTGCGCGAGTTACGTCATACACTCAAACGACAACAACAACACCGCCACCCAAACCATCGAGGCTCAATACGTCGCTGCAACACTCACAGTAACAATAACAACAAACACAACAATATCACAAATACCAAACTACATTTACAACAACATCACAAGCACCACTTAAGTCAAGCACCCACAACAATAGCAGCAGAAACAACAACATGATAAGAACCACAGCACTATTTAAAGTGCAGCATAGTCAATAAGTAATTTTAAGTGTTCCAAAAATTTTATTACATTCTTTCTCTATTTTTCCTCATATATCGCAACTATTAAAAAAGCTGCATTCCAAATTATAACAACTTGCATTTCTAGACGATGTTGTAACCATAAAATTAGTCAACACTTTACGTTTATTTCTTTTACATATCAACCCTATTGCATTTCTTTCTTCTCCTATTTTTCTCCTATTTTTACAATTGTATTTCTTTCACTTATATTCTTTTTACATATTTCTATATTTCACATTTTACATTTTTCGAAAACAAATAGTTTAATTTTTAAGAAGGAATTGTAATAAAGTCAGTTCTAAGTTGATATAGACATTTTATATCTAAGTTGATATATTGATAGAAAAGTAAAGTTGTTTCATTAATCAGTGCTTCCTAACTAAGGAACCATAACTGCCGCATATATCGTCAATCGGAGGAGTGATTTTTTGAAGTAGGAGTCAGAGTCGAGTGGCAAAGGCTTCAGCTGTCCGTTTTCACACAGACGTTTACGGGTCTTAGCTGCGATAAGATATACACAGATCGAGCGTACATCCAATACACTGGAAGAGTGCCTGCCGTAAACCAAAACGTGATCAAATTGGTTGCGCGTTTTTTGGTTAGGGGACAGCCAGGTGGCCTTATAAATATTAAGATGCTTGAACCTTGTGCTACTTACGACCATGTTTCATGCTGCGGCGAAGTCATTGAGCCTCATCAGTCGTTATTGCATGTGTTGTCGTGGATGCCGAACTTTCCAAATGTTGGCCCAAAGATGTTTCCTTGCCCAGCTTAGCGTTAAAGTCACAAAGCACAATTTTTATGCCGTGACGGAGGCAGCGCTCGTTGGCGTTTTCAAGGTGCTCGTAGAACCTTTCTTTGGTCTCATCGTCCTTGTCCTCAGTCAGATCATGCGACAATAGGTAAAAGAAAAAAAAAAACGAGAAAAAAACATCAGGAACCTTAAACATTAAAAAATACCCAAAATAGTTTCAAAAAACTCGTATAGAATCCTTATGGGCAGACTGTGAATTATTTTGTGTAGAACGATATTATTGAGAAAAGGTCTAATAAATGAATCCAATGCATTTTGAAACATTTTCAGGGGAAGCCAAAAACCGGCCCACAAAATTAAAATTGTATTTTTGGTTTCCTCTCATTTACTCAACACAGGGTGAATAGGATAGTGAGGTCAATCCGAATGCTGGTGATTCCTTGGGTCAAGACAAGAAAAAAATCGTATGGGAGGGGGAGGGGAGTGGTCTATTCTCACCCTCTCCTAATTATAAATAAAAGTATGTAAAAAAGTCGAATTTTAAGGCAACATCAGTTTGTACGCAATCATTTCAAAAGAGCAAAGTAAGATTTAAGATCAGTTCTTGAAAATGAATTTAACAGTTTGAAGAATTCAACTCAAAAAACTCAAACTCAAAATTTATATTTTTTTTTTTACAAAAATGATTAATTTAAGTGCGGTTTTCTCGAAATTTAAACTAAAAAAATTGGATTTTTATTACGTTGTTTTATACTCCCAAGTGTTCTCTAAAATTTTCTGATAATAAATTTTTACCTCCGATCAACAGATTATCTGAATTTGGAGTTTTAAGTTGTTCTCAAAATACCTATGTAAAGCAAGAGAGCTCACATTGATATGTAAACAAAAGAAGCAAGATTTACTAGCACAGTGATGTTTTTGTTATACGATCGATATTACCGTTATAAATAGTAAATTCTTATTTTATTTTCGTATGACTCGTAATTTCTTTCTAGTACATTATAAAGGTAAAACACAATTCGAAATTTATGAATTCAAATAAATCACAAACAGAGCAATTACAAAATGATCTTGACAATTCCTGAATACGCAGACTTTATTTTTTGTGCATGGATACTGCAATGGAAATACTTCCATGCCGGAGTTGGAGAACTAAAGAAGATATCCTAATCGACGAACACCTTGCAGTGCAATGCAAAGGACAAACATGAATGAAATATTTATATGAAAAAATTTTAAAATGTAGACTTTAAATGTATTTATTGAGACCGGACTTCATTGTACGTCAAATCTAAGTCCGCAATCATATTCTTCAGCTAGTTTAACATAAAAGTAGGTACTTTTGTTGTTTTTGTAAATTTGAAATGCATTAGAAAAATTTCAATACAACTGGGTAATTTTTGACAATTCTTGGGCTTTCAATGGTTTTAATTACTTTACTCGCTCCTATCGTGTTTTTCAGTGGGGGGCATGGAGGATCCCATATACTTTAACAAAATCCATACAAATGTGACTTGCTCTAATGTATATAGATTGAATTTATTACACATAATTCTGATTAGAATAATGGAGCTTTTACAGGCTTAACGCGATAGTGTAATTTTATATTCTATTATCTCAATATTTTAAACATTGTAAAACTCAAGAGTCTTTAATTTTGAGTTCTGATAATGTTCCAAACGTGTCACTATCTGACGTGAAACTGAGTCACAATCTAGTTCAAAATATAGAAACTTCCAATAGGTAGCCGCCGGATAATTATGCGTGAATATATTTATAAAATTCAAAAATTCGGTCGATGTGAAAGTTCATAATTGATAAATATGTGAACAAAAATATATTTATTCACTGCGTAAACAATTCGTGTAATTCTAATTTATATATCATAAATTTTGCTTCTTAGAGTCATTGACATTGAGCTTTTAAATTAATATGGTTTAAACAACAACAACAACAACTATACCAAATGGAAAACATTTACACATATGTATAACATATGTTATGACTGCCGTTGAGATGCTAATTAAAAAATTAAACATAGGATTATGTATGCTCGATTCAAAACAAGCGATTGCAAGATTCTTGTTGAAAACAAGTGGCAGCTTAAGATATAAATTAATCAATTTAAACTATAACGAGCTATATATTGTTTTGAGATTTAAGAACTGGCAACAAAATATAAATGAATTCAGAAAAAAGTGATCATCATTTCAGGTGAGCGGTTGAAAAATATTCGATCCTACTTCTACCCATGCACACGCCAAGTCTATCGAAATGACACTCGTGGTGTTGTTGTATATGAACCTTCACTTAGTGCCACTCGACAAGTATTTCACCGAACAATGTAAGCTCGATGTGATTTATTAACTAATTCAATTAGCACACAAGTGGCAAAAGTTCTATATTTGTAACTTTTTATTCTTTATTTTTTTAAGATCACTTTTTTTTTCATTGAACTGAATACAGTGTTGCATTGAATGTTAGTCAATAAGTTCTAGCAGCTATTATAACATAGTGAGATACTCACATCACAGTTCGATATGGTTTATATACCTAACCTTACCTCACTGTTATCGTATTTACGGTACTATTTGTATTTCCGTGTGTTTCACATTTGTTTGTTTAGTTGTTATCATCTGCTGTTGAAGCTAGTAATGAACTTGACAAAGAGAGAAACTTAAAAATTTTGTATTAGAGTTATTTCATGATTTAATTTCGCAGATAGCACAATTCTACACAGAAAAATTATAATGAAGGCGCTTTATTGACATTGATTACCATTTTATCGTAAAGAAACTTTTTGTTCTAATAATAGTTTTATTTAACCAAAGAAGGCATCTTACAACTAAGACCAAGTCTTAACTAAAACATTTGACTTAGCCTACTATTTTTGACTTATTGCCTACTGAATTAATATATTATTTTAACGAAATGTAGAAAGAAGAGGGTCTGTTGAGGGTCTTTTAAGCCAGATTTAGTTATGATCAGTAAGAGACTTTGATATAATTCCCTTGAAAGATACTTTAGACATGGAAAATTAGTAGTTGACAGAGATATTATAAAAATTTCTGCAGCACCCATTTACAGGCCGAGTATGCCTGTACGCCTTAATATGTCGTTGAAGGTAATCTTGCCGGAGATAAATTCACTGTTAATAACAACCTTAATAATATCGAAAGTGAAGCATGAACCCAGTAACTGTCTTCTTGATGATAGCGGCATAAAATTTAAAAATCTAAGTCTAAGTCTATGTTTAGTTTAGTTTAGTTTAGTTTAGTTTAGTTTAGTTTAGTTTAGTTTAGCTTAGTTTAGTTTAGTTTATAATGTGGCAGGCTATAATAACTTACTTGCTTACTTACTTACTTAGGTGGCCGTAACAACCCGTGGGTTTCGACCGACCTCATCAGCTCCCGCCAGGCGCCTCTGCTTTGCGTGCGCCTACTCCAATCGGATACACCAAGTGCGGTTAGGGCTTCCTCAGCCTGGTCCATCCATCGGAGGCATGGTCTCCCTAGTCGTCTTTGACCAGCGACCCTCACCTCCAGCACTTTTTTCGCTGGAGCTTCGTCGTCCATACGATGGACATGACCCAGCCAGCGTAGTCGCTGCACAGTTATACGCCGAACTACATCAATGTCTTCGTAGAGCTCATACAGCTCGTGGTTCATTCGGATGCGATAGTCATCGCCGACTCGAACAGCACCGAAGATTTTGCGAAGAACTTTTCTCTCGAACACCCCCAGAGCGGCTGCGTCAGTTTGCGAAACTACACATGCGACAGAGCCATAAAGCAGCACAGGTAGAACGAGCGTCTTGTAGAGTGTAAGCTTTGTCGATCGGGAGAGAGCTCTGGAACTTAGTTGCTTACTGAGCCGGTAGTAGCACCTATTAGCAATTATTGTTCTTCGCCTTATTTCCAGGCTGATATCGTTGTTGGTATTAATGACGGTGACAAGGTATACGAACTCCTTGATTACTTCAAAGTTATAGCTGCCAGATGAAAGTGGGAGTCTAAGCCCCGCGCTCCCTTGCTTGTAGACAGCATATACTTTGTTTTACCCTCATTCATCGTCAAACCCACTTTGGCTGATTCCTTTTCGATAGCGGCGAAAGCAGCGGTAACATCTCTCTTGGTTCTGCCGACAATATCAATATCATCAGCGTACGCAAGGAGCTGGACACCTTTATAGAAAATGGTGCCATTACGATGCACACCGGCCTTTCGTACGATCCCCTCCATGATGATGTTGAAGAGATCGCAAGACAGTGGATCGCCTTGCCTGAAACCTCTTTCGGTATTGAAGGTTTCGGAGAGGTCATTTCCTACCTTGACGGAGCTGCTTGTGTTGCTCAACGTCATTCTGCAAAGTCTAATCAACTTTACAGGTATACCGAACTCAGACATTGTTGCGCATAGGCAATCCCTTCTCGAGCTATCGAACGCAGCTTTAAAATCGACAAAGAGATGGTGTGTGTCAATTTGATTTGTCGTAGCGTTAAAATCTGGTCTATGGTGGACTTACCAGGTCGAAAGCCAACTGATAAGGTCCAATCAGTGTTTTTGTAATCGGCTTTAATCTTTCACACAGTACGCTTGAGAGAACCTTATATGCGATGGAAATAAGACTGATACTTCTATAACTTGCGCAGATTGTTGAGCCTCCTTTCTTAAGTATAAGGCACAGTACGCTGAGGACGCTATAACAAGTGTTATAAGTATCTCTCAGTACATATGGTAGAGTTTTCTTTTGCGTATGGTGCATAAAAAGCACGAAAGCACGGGTAGTCGCGGCTGCAAGCTAGGTAAACATAAAAACCTATGGATATAAGTCCTTCACTACAATAATAAAAACAACAATTATTCTTTGGTCTTTGTTTTGATGTTCAACAGTGATGAAAAGGTTAGTTCACGTAGGTATGAAGTCGTACCATACTAGTACCATACTAGTACCATACTAGATATATTAAAGCTTCCTTCGTCAGCGCTGCATATTCTTCCTTTCTTTTAATACAGAAAACGTAATTTTTTCGTGAATGAAATTCCATTTTGAGCATTCCGTCAGCATCTAAATTCAGGAGATTTTCTTTTGTTTTCTAGTACAAATCTGACAGTGGTACTGACATGTTCAAAAAATTATTTTGTATTCATCTCCGTCCATTATCAGCACAGTCCAGCTCTGGAAAGTAGCTGGATAGCTTTTCTTGGAAACTATGCAAGCTATGTATCATGGATGAAATAATACAGCTACTGAAGTATTTTATGCATGTTTTTACATGGTTTTGGCCATGACACAGAAATGTGAATTTTTTCTATTTAGATTTTACTTTTTTGTGACTTTATTAAGCTATCAATTATTCGTTAAATAACTGATATTTTTGCATATATTTTATCTTTGTGGGATGAATTTTAAATGCTGTAGGTATTGATGGCTACATGTGCTTGAATATAAATACGAAAAAAAATAGAGCTGTAAAATTTAATTCTACTTCAAAAACAATAAAAACTAGTAAGGAATGGAGCTTCGGCAGGGTACCGAAGCTAAAATACCCCCCGCGGCCATATTGAACTATATTCAAAGTCTTTAGCGACGACAGACACGATGTCATTCAGTTTTATGTACTAACGAAAGTTTTCCTATATTGATGACGACACTTTGTATGGGAGGTAGGCGTGGTTTTGATCCGATTTTGCCAAATATCTACCATAGAGATAGTTCGTATTATATATCAAAACTAATGTGGAAAATTACAAGATTTACGCTTAAAATAAAGCCACTTTGTATGGGAAGTGGGTGTGGTTTTCATCCGATTTTGCCAAATATTATAGAGGTCGTTTATATTAAATACCAAAGCCTTGGTGCAATATTTCAAGACGTTTCTTTAATTTCAGCAGATTTTTAAGAGATTTTACTTTTAAAATGAAGGCATTAAAGCCGCAAGGCATTTCTTTAGTTTCTGTGGATGTAAAAGACATTTTACGGTTAAAACAAAGTCACTTTGTGTGGGAGGTAGGCGTGATTTTCATTTCCTTCTGCCCTTTTTAAAAATAAGCTTATATTTTGAATTTCCTCGTGATAGCTTAAAAATTACGGCTGTAATCGTGTCGACAGACGAACAGACAGATGGACACACAGAAATCGACTCAGGTGGTGATGCTGATCAAAAATATATATATTTTTTTATGCCTGGCACGCCTCCTTCTTGGCATTACAAACGGAATGACAAATTTAATATACCCCTTACGCAGTACGCTTATTAGTATAAATATTACATAACCATGAAAATAAAGATACTTGAGAGGTGTCGTATAAGTTTCAGAATATGGCCTAGCAGCGAGGCTCTGGAATAAAGGTCTGCAGAGAACCATCCATTCTACTTGTACAAACAGGTAAAACAAGTAAAAACTTGATATTATGGGTAACCAATGGAGAGGTTCTTCTGAAGCTAGAATATACCTACTATATACATATATGACAAATGTCACTGAAATTTATTTTTTCTTTTTAGTTCACGTTTTGGTTTTAAATAAAAGCTTATTTTTTAAAAAATTTTTTTTATATTTTTTCAATCCAATATATATATTATATCAAATCGAAATGGATAATCCATATAGTTCTCTTTTTGTTAAACTCTCTTGTGTTCTAAAAAAAAGTAATGGTATAATGGATATGGATTCCGTGAATCAGTATTTGGTACTTGTGCCACATTTATTAATTTTTAATTAATTCATTTTTATTTTCATTAAGGTATCGACAAAAATGCCTTTATTATGTTTATTATTTTTATGAAATAAATAAAAAACTTGTATGCATTGCACTGATACGAAGTGTTTCTTTTATTATTTTATTGAAATAATTCGCTCTTTATTCTTTATGCTTTTGACGTCACATATCCAGATGTTCCAAGTAAAGATAACAATATTACCGATATATCTGTTTGTTGCGTATGTTCTCAAACTAGTATTCTTGATGCTTGATAATTTCACTCTCTCATACATGTTCTATTGTTATGTAAAAGAGAAATATTCCATGCATACTCAATGCTTAGAGAGCGAAACCGATACAAGTTGATATAAGAAAAAATAACAGCACATAACAGTATGCTTGTATAGTTATTGGCAGAGCTTTATTCTAGAATACTTTTGAAATAAAAGTCATCTACACTAAGGGAAATAACGAATATTAAAACTATCCACGCCCGTGCAAAATTGTATTTCATAAATTTAAATATTTTCCTTACAACACGTTTTTTTGTGCGTATTTAAGGCCGGCAATACATTTAGATGAGAGTAAAAAAGAGTGATATTGAGGTGATGGTTTTTATTAGAAGAAATTTGTTTAGAGTTTTAAAATTTTCAAATTTGATGAAATATACATTGAAGTTTAAAAAAAATTTTGTTTTCAAAAACAAAGATGGCGCTGGCTACGACGATTGCTATCAAAAACCTCTTTTCACACTGCGGGCACTGTACTGGCTCCTAGATTGAACCGAAAAAAAATTTAAAAATTTTTAAACGTAATGAAAACTACGTTAATTACGTAATTAATATCTCTGAGTGAGATAGAATTTAGAAAAAGTCTTTTTTAAAAATTTATACTTGGAAAAAAAATTGAATTTTATACCAATGTTTTTTTTTAAATTTTGAATAAAACGATTTTAAAAGACTATTTTAGAAATCAGTTTCATTCAGATTAATTAAAATTTTATTAAAAAACATCCTCCCAAATATTGCAAGGATAGGTCCAGTAGTTTTTTAGCTAGGTTGCCCGCAGTTTTGAAAAACGTAGTTTTGAAAAAAATGACTGTAAAGTTATACGAAACAAATAATATAAAATAATTATTCTTAACATTCTTTGGAATGTTCCCCTTCTCTAATATACTGTTTTAAGCAGATAAAATAAATGATATAATGAAATATAAGCTGTACTAACTTGATTTTTATATTATATCGAACTCACGCTAGGGTATCTTTTTAGGCTTATAACTTTCTTAATATTCAAGATATCTTTATAAATTTTTTTACATATTTTTGAGATGTTTTTAAGTCACTTAAAATCATGCCTCTTAATGTACTGCCGGCCTTAAATTAGTTTCTTTTCAATTTTCAATTGAGTTGTGGCACCCTGGTTGACGGGTTTGCCTTGGAAGCAGAATACCCAAGTTCAAATCCGCATTGTTTTCGTTGTTTTTTTTTTTTGCTGTCATTAGTTTTCTGTTATTATAAATCAAATTTTACACCTAAATTCTGGTGGCCGTGGCATACTGGTTGGGGTGATTGCCTTGTGTGCGAGATGTCCAGGTTTAAACCCGCGGCCTTCGCATTGCTTTTCGTTTTTTTGTTTTTTTTTTTTAAATTTATATAGTATTTTATATTTGATTTATTCAAATGCTTCAATCGTTAAAAAAAAATCGTTCGTTTTTCGTTAAATTACAAACTTTTTGGATAAGCTTAATACATTTTTCCCTCAGTGTAATGAGTCTTCATGAGCATATCTAAAAAAAAAACCGCTTATGAGATCAAAAAAAAAAAGCAGCAATCTACTGATTGGGACATTACAAAGTGATCGATAAAAATTGTTCGCGTATGGAGCACATCCAAGCAAATGGTCGCTATTGTTTTAGAAAAACGGTCACGTCGCAATTTACCAAAATGGTACATAGCTATTAGTTTGCCGGAAGCTTTCGGGAAAATTGAGGAAACCAATCTCCGAAGTAAGATCCATACATCATGGCAATGCGAGCTCCCACACATCAGCGCAAAATAAGTGGCGAGCGTTTCTCTACGCCCTAACAGGCCGTTGAGGACTTCAAAGACCTGATCTCGGAGGTACTAAAACTGTTTTGAAAATTGGTTGAAACGAATGCAAAAGTGTATTGATCATCTTATTATAACAATATTTGGAAAACAATAAAACCATTTTCACTGATTTTTTCATTGTAATGCGCAAGACTTAAAAGACAGCCTATGTAATAGCTGATACCTCTTACTTTTCAAATCTTATTATCTTTTTTACTATCGCGTTCAAATGTATTTCGATATTGCAAAACTCCTCTTGAAAGATTATTTTTCTGCAAATGATGCATTGGTATCTATTTTCCACGTTTTACTTTGTCTGTTAAGTTCTTTGCTAAAAGGTGAGTGAAGGTGAATTTCATGCCATTTTTTTATGTTTATTACTTTTCTTGGTGGGGCCCACCGAAGTTGTTTGTTTGGCTACAGAAAATTTCATTACGTCAGGTTCAGCCAGGTCATGTGAGAGCCAAAGATTGGAAGTTTAAAGGCAGCTGCTGCCTAGCTATAGAAAAATATTTTTGTATAGCTTTGAGGAGGAGCCTTATAGTCACAAACAACAGGTTCCATTATAAAACACTTTAAATCAAAAATAAATAATATATACATAATGAGAAAAACTAAACGCAATTCTAAACTAAGCTTCTTCCAGTATAGCAAGATTCTTTAGTTGCTCTTAAAAGGGCTGAAGCAAGCTGTTTTGCCTTCCCTTCAAATCTTGCCTCAAAGTAAAAAAAAAGAACTTAATGGCAGCTTTGCCTTCCCTGCTCATGTCTATCGGATCTTCTTACATACACAGACAGCATAGCATAACTTTGACTCAAGACGGCGGACACAACCGGTAGATGGATGAACAGTAGATGCTGTAGCCAGAGATTCCTGGAAATCAACTGTATTTGAAAAGGGAAAACCGGTTGCAGGTTACCATAACACTAGCAGCAACCAATGCGACGTCTGCAGCAACTTTTACGTCAACAACTTCTTCTGCTATGTTTTCATCTTCTTTATCGCACTCGTATATCGTATATTTTAGGTACATAAATAATGCTCAGTTGTAGTGGAAGTAGAAGTAATAAATAATGATATCTAGAGAAGGGATTTGATGAGAACTGAGATTGACTACATAGACGAAGGAATTCACATAAGTAAACGTTCAATAAAATAAGAAGAAATGATTTCGCTTTAGAAGAATTCTATTAGAGCCGGACTTGGGTCGAACATTGATGGTTTTAACTGCGCTTCAACTCTTTTTATTTTCTTGACAAAATTCCAAAATATTCAAATAATATGCAAATTAAGCCAATTCAACTCTCGTTTTTCATACAAAAACCAATTCAAACTCCGAGCAACCCGCAACTTGCGACTCTTACTTATTAAAAAAGAAAAAGAAAACGAAGGTGCATCAAAAATGATAACAAAGCAACTGCACAAAACCAATTAAGACGCGACTGATTGCATGTTTTCAATGGCTGAGCACTAGATGTCCGTCCCATCAACTGACTTAATGCTTGCTGCCCAACATTTCGTTGGCCAAATGGCCTAAAGCCCTCAATTTGAGGTTTCATTTCATATCAACACCCAACAACAAACATGCGTTCATAACGCTTGTCATGCGGGCCAATGGACAGCGGCTGGCGGGATAGTGCCTGATGTTTGTAGACAAAACAAAGTAAGACAGCAAGTCATCAATTTTTGAGCCAAGTGGAATGCTGTTTAAAGCTACATGCGGCGTGCGGGAGTGAGGCAGTGATTGAATATCCTTTTTTTTCCTACCTTCCTTTGCCGTTGTGCATTTAAGGCTGGACTGGGCTGATAGCTTCAAGGCATAATTAACTGGACATTGGCTAAAATTAAGATTGGCTGAAGAAGTTGCAGAAAAAATAAGACAAGAAAAATAAAAACAAGATATTATTAAATATATGATGAGCACAAAAAAAAAATAACAATGTGCATTATTTATAAGTTAGACATGATGATAAAAGAAGAGATATAACTTCAAGAAGAAGATTTACAGGCTGCAGACCGTCAGTATTTAAGCCAGACAAACAGCAAGTGATTGGCTTTGAATGATGAACACAAGGAATGCACTAATATGACAATGTGGACCACAGTGATGCTTTTCTGAAATTTCTTTCGTTGCCAAGTAAATATCAAGAAACAATTTATCAATACTGCTTTTATCTATTTGAATTTCTTAAATAGACGGCTCTGTCTGGCTTGGCTTTTCCAATTGTTGGCAGTTCATTAGGCCATGTTAATGGGACAACACACGCAATTTCATGGGGCAAAATATCCTGTTGCTTGCTGCACAGTCATCTTCAGTGCAACCAACACCACCAACTCACGCATTATTACGGAATCGTGTCTCATAAATCATACCACATGCCGCTCGATTCAAGCAATTTCGAGGTGTTTTAATAACCATTGGTGTCTGCGTGACACCATGATTTATGAGCCGTGACACAAGTATACCTTAGGCTACAATTTATCAAGATCCCATATCAAAAAATTATATTAAAGATTAAAGGGGGAAAAAAAAATTTTGTTAAAGATTTTGGAAGTTGTTAAAATTAATTAAAAAAAAAAAATAAAAAATTAAAGATATAAGCTAATTTTTATTGAATGATCGTTTATGCAATAGGTTTGAACAGATTTCCTTGTGTACCTTCGAGATTAATGTAAAATTTTTCTAACATTCGGTTTTCAAGACATAATTGCTAACGTTTTCTATTTATTTTTATAGGATGTGGTACTCATATGTGCACTACCATATACCTACTACTTTTATCAATACATCAAAAATACCAAAATTAGTTACTAAGATTCATATAAACATTTTTTTCTTTTTTTAAAAATCAAAACGCTTTCAGCTTTTCTAATAAAACCAATCCTTTCGTAAAAGAGTGGACATTTTCTGTGGACATTTTCTGAATCCACAAATCAATGAAATAAAGCCCCAGCCAGCCATGAAATAATGCCCAAACTACAAATGAAATAAGGCCCCAAGCATTTCTTAACAAAACAAAACAACACGAACAATTGGGGTATTCCTATGTTGGGGCTTTGTTGCATTATTTAAAAATTTGACATTATTTCATAATGAAATAAAGCAAAAGTCGAATTGAGCAAGGCTACAAAAAATTTACATATGATACAATGGCTCGAATATTTGGGGTATTATTTCTTTTTTGGGGCTTTACTTAATTTTTTAAATTTTCAAAACTCATTGGAGGTCTAACTTAATACGGTTGTTATAGCAACGTTTCAATTTTTTTTTTATTTTATGAAAGTTATTATGTCTTCTATAATTGCAAATAGAGTAAAAATAAAGCTATTCAAAGCAAGATTCATTCTCTCATATTGCAGACAATTCATGTAAGCTTTGATTTTTGGTCAAGTTTAAGAGATTTTTATCATCACAAGATCTCTTAAGAGTAGTCAGAGGATTCAGTAAAAAATATTATTATTATTATGTCAGTGTGCCAGGGATTTATCAATATTACGCCTTTTTATCAAAAAAGAATTCATTAGCGATTCGGCCAAAAACAAGCAAACACAATGTTAGCAATGATTTAACGACTCAAGAAAAGGGACAACTTAAAAACATCTTAGAAACAAAAATGGTCGAAAAAGTATGAAAAACAAATTACCACGTGCAAAACCAGGCTACGTTAGCTGTACGAGTGTCTAGCGCAGTGGCACGGCTCAAACAACAATAAAGAGAGCTTTCCGAGTGCACAGCTTTACACTGAAACAAGAAGTTGTTAAAAGCTCTCACAACATTTGGTGCAAGAAAATATTATCGAGTGTTGTATTTTCAATATTAAGTTTTAATTTTCATTTTTATGTTTGCTTTTTGCATTTTTAACAAAGAAAAGATCAAAAAATGGTAGAGGTGATGAATGATTTTTTTTTTTAACCGACTTCAAAAAGGAGGAGGTTCTCAAATTTGTTGGTTTCTCTGTTTTACTGTAGTTACGGTACAAAATCAAACTATGCATTGTGATTCATAAATAAAAATTTCGAAAATAAAAATTTGTACACACCAACTTTCCTTAAACATTGAATTCATAAATAAAACAGCTGCCAACGCCTTCATTGCATGAACGCTGAAAGCATACTGACTTGAAATTTAAAGCACAGCAGAAAAAACAAATTTTTACGCAGTGTGCGAACACAGCTAGCTGATGGCTACTTCGTTCACAAAAGCACAAAAACACACGAAACCCGCGTGTTATGGGAAAACATGTAGTGATCACCACTGGTCTAGCGAAAGAAAAATTTAACTGCATTGTAATGGACATTGAGATGTATGTAAAAATGGACTCTATAGCAGTGATGACCAAACGCACACATCTTAAGCTGCTTGCGTGTATGTGTAACAATTAAAGCTTCACACTGAAATAAATAACTAGAACGTTAAAGCATTTTGAAAGCTTCCTGAAAGTACAAAAATAATAAAAAATAGACGCAGATAGAAAAATTATGAAATCACAACTTATTTTTTTATTATTTATTTTATATATTATTATTATATGTTTATTATATATTATTATATTATTATTAAAAATATTATTATATTTATTATTATCTATATTATGTATACATTTAAAACAGAGTAACGTTACATTAATAAACTACTAAATTACAAGTAAATCAATGTCACGTCAAAATCTATATTCCCTGTGCCATATATATTTTTGAATTGATTATAAGTTTTTTCATTAATATGGTGTTAAAAATTTATTATAAAAAATGTTGGCAGGTGATGGACTTATACGGCTTATACCATTTATAAGAGATTTGCCCATTTGCATGAAGCCTCTTAATATATATGTAACTTTATATGTTAAGAAATGCCCTAAACAGGCGACCATCATCTTCGGATTATAAAGTCATTCATACTTCTAGATGAATATCTACCTATGCGACGCTCTTCGGCAAGCAAGTATTTTCATTTAAAAAATAAATTTAGAAAGAGTACAAAACATAATATATTACATTTGTAAATTGTACTTACCTTATTATTTCTCCTAATTTTTCCATTTAACATCAACAAAATTTAAATAAGTACATATACCTAGTAAATATTTAGTATATATACCTAGTAACATTTTCGACATTTTTAATAAGGCCTTGTTTAGACAAAATTTACTGTAAAACAAAATAAATATAGAATAAAGTATTTTAAACATGCAAACTATAAAAACAATGATGGCTTACATGAATAAATATAAATAAAAAATAAAATATAAATAAATATAACAGAACTACGCATCGCTTCCTTATTTTATTCTTTTCGGTGAACAAACACAACGTATTAAGTTTAAAATCCAGCGAAGAAAGCGACGAGTCTGCCTGCAGACTGAAAGCTTTTCTGCATCGGAAGTATTTATATGCGAATACATTTTTGAAAAAGCTCTTGGCTCGCGAGCTGATTATGTTCCTAGCTGCCCTATAGCCTTGCCAGGTCCACAAATCTTTCCAAAACTTAGAGCGCGAAATGTCGATGACTCAGTCAGCAAAACTCAACTGGAGAAAATTGGCCAGAAAGTTGTGTTGCCAAAAGTTGTGGTTGAAAGTTACAGTTGCGGCCTTAAAACTTCAACTTTCTTGCAAAATCCACAATAAGTGCTGAAATTTACCAGAAGGAGTGCTTGCTCCAATTTAAAAGCACCATAAAAGTTCAAAAATATTTAGACCTGACTTGAGAACAGCCCATTACACGATACCAACTAAAGAGCTTTTGAATCAAAATGGAGTCAGATTTGTTTGTAAAGAAGATAATCCACCAAACTCTCTAAAGCTTCGCCTCATCGATCGTTATTGTGCTGAATCCAAGATCAGAAATTTAAAAAGACGGTCGGGGCATTCTTTATGCTGGGCTCTATTTCATCGAGTTGGGGCTTATTTCCTTGAGTGTTATTTCGTAAACCCCAAAATGAGGTTTTATTTCATTTTTGTTTTGGGATCTTATTTCCTGGGTCCTGAACGAAAATAAAACCAGTATTTTCACAAAAGTCAATTTTTTCATTAATTTGAATATAAATGAGTTTTCTTAAAACTTTGCGGCAGAGAATTGTAAAAGTGTCTGCAACTCTCTCGTATTCTGCTCTTGCTCGTGTATTAGAGCTCGAAAACTATTGATAGTCAGCACTATCGATAGTTGTTGATACTATCGGTACCAACCATCGATAATTTCCAATACTATCGATACCAAAATTATAAAATAAAAAGACGAAAGAATATGGTTTTCAGCACTAAACTTGGATATTTGACCTTGGCTTGGGTAACATAGACTCAAAATGTATTTAGCGGCAATGTGCTATTAGCGGTCAAATAAAATTTTTCACAAGATGTCCTAACTTTATTGTTGCATTTTATTATGTTGCTTTTTAAATACATAAACATACAACGAGTGACGGATCTACACACGGGCCGAAAGGGCATTATCCCCCTCCCCTTAGAGAATTTTTTGTATGGCCAAGGTATAAAAAAAAGCAGTTTTAGCCCCCCCTTCCCTTGTGCTACAAAACTGATAGATGTAGTCGCAGCAAAAATTTTCCAAAGTTCAATAAACTAATTTCAATGTCTATAGCAATCTGAACTAAAATAGTACGAAAGACACATAAGAAAATGTGTGGACGCTCTTTCAAAAGCTTTCTTACCGTTTACCATATCTATAAATTATATAAACAATATTCGCACATATTCACAACCACCTCAAAAATTCAGACATGTGCACAATATATCAGTTCGATAGTTCGATAGTCGCTGAACTATCGATGGGACCATCCACAGTATGAAGCCATCGAAAGTGAAGGCGATATTATCGATAGTTTTCGAGCTCTAATATAATAATTTAATAGAGCTGTGCCGCATGTATTTTGATGTTGCTTTCTCACTGTCTCATTGGGAAAAAAGGGCTTTTACATTTGCTTAGTTTTACCTATCTTATATTCGAATAAAATATATTACAATACAATTGACGATTGATTACAACAATTGACAATATATTCGAATAAAAAATATTGTGCACATCTTCTCGAAAATACCTTTCCATCAATATAAGTTTTATGTGAATATGTTGAAGTTAACACAGGTAAGAAAGGATCACAAACGCTTGTGGCCGAAATCCATCCATGTCAAAATAGGTTTTTATTTTGTTTTTTTACTGAACGCACCAACTATGGGTATGGCCTGAACTGAAATATTGAACAAACTAAACAATTATAAATGTCTTTCCATGTGTTATATGAAGCAAACAGCCGTTTAATAGTTTTTTTAACGCTGACGCGGTGGCAAATTCATTTTGTTGAGAGAGAAATTAAGAGAAAGCAGCAACAACAATAACGATGCACAGCTCTTTTGAAGTGCCTGTGACTCTCTCGCATTCTACTTTTGCTCGTGTATGCTACAGCTACGATGTTTAATAGTTGTTGACTTCATCCCATTACGAAAAAAGGGTTTTTACATTTGCTGAGTTTTACCTATCTTAACGACAATATATTCGAATAAAAATAATGTTGTGCACATCTACTCGAAAATACCTTTTCAGCGATATTAGTTTTATGTGAATATGTTTAAGTTAACACAGGAAGAAAGGGATCACAAACTTTTTTGTTTGCGTATTAATATATATGTAGATAAAGGCAATAATAAGTAGCTGTTTGCAAAGTTGAAGTCAAACATGATCTGCAAATAGGAAAAGATGTTAAATGTGCACTTTTAAATATGATAGCATACAATTTTTATCCGAAAATTTAAGCAGCCGTAGAAAACAATAATTTTAACCAATTTTAATAACTTTCTAGTGACTGCTGCATAATAAAGATAGACAGAATTGAGAAATATATTTTTTCCAAATAATTGGCTTGAAATGGTAAACTTATAAACATAATTTGAATGTCTTATTAGTTATTTTAAACATTTGTCACGGTCATTGAAACGAAAGTTATTAAAGCAATTTTATAAAAGACTATGGACCATAATTTTTAGTTTGGAACCAATTGAATTCGTTCTTATCATATATTTTTAATCCATTTCATGAATATTTAAGAAAATAGTCTATATTTTATTTGCATAACCTTTGCTTTTAGCCGAAAAAGCCTAAACAACTTAATATGTTCATAATAATTCTTAATAATAAGACTTTAATTTTTGCCCCCTTCAGTATGTAGAGTATATAAGCGGCTTATGTTTAAGCGTAACAAGAAATCATTAGGATTTGCTTATAATTACAACATAAGCCGGCACTTGAGTGCTGGATAATATTTCAATTATAACTAACTGTGATGGTTTAAAAATTTAAATTAATTCTTGTTTAAACAAGCATTTCACATCAGCAACGCTTTGTATCAAAGTCAACATCAATTCAAGTGCGTATGGATAAACATTAGAATAACAACTCGAAATTAAGCGAATTAATAAAGAATTAAAAAGAAAATAAAAATAATGAGTCGGCCATAAGCCGCATACCGGATTTTCCGGTAACTAATGCATTAACGCGGCAAATGAATGAGAATCAAAGCTGTAGCTATACGAAAAAGAAAAAGAAATAAAGTATCATATATTTCAAAATGCGCTGGCAGGTAAGGAGGAACAAATCCCAACATGGCAAAGTGGGTTTTAGTGAACCGTAGAATAAGTGGTAGGAAGGACTGGCTATTGCAAACATACGATGAAGATGCAGTCAGCTTATACTGTCAACGCGGCATTTGAAGTGGCTTACAACAGCAGAGTAGCCCAAGTCAGAAAATAAAAGGAATAGTTAGCACAAGAGTAGTCGTAGTCAGTTGTCTGCAAAAGGAGCCAAGGATCCGGATTTTCTGGTTTTGGTTCAGTGCTTTTGGGCTCTAATATGTTTTATAGTAGTGGAAACTCCTCGTGCCCCGCCCTGCGCCCAATGAAGGTTGAATTGATATGAAGAAGAATTTTGCGAGAATACTCGGTGACTGGGTTGCAAACAGGTTGTAGTTGTTATTACTTGCTGTGTTGGCTAAGATGTTAGGGTGGAAGATTCTTGGCTGATTCTTGCTGTCTTATGGCGTGGAGTAAGTAAAAGGTTTATGCAGCTGATGTCGTTGTCGACACTTTGATTGCAGCACAAGTTGTTGTGTCTATTTTTAAAATTTTTGCAACAACAAAACAACACAAGCTTGAATTAGAAGCAACTTGTATGCGCTGACTTGCAGGATACACAGGATTTAAAAAAAGACATTTTCTTGTTTTTGTTCATATTGGCTTCTTCTAACTAGTTTTCTAGGCAATACAGATTGTGCAGCAGTGCACAGATTTCAAACCAGCGATGAACCACGATTCAAGCAGCGTGTTGTGTGTGTTTGCGCTATATGTTCGGTTTGTTTATTGATTACTCTGGGTCTCTAGGCCTTGGTGCTAGTGCGCGCAAAGTATTTAGCATTAAGCCAAGATAGCATTTAACAGCTTTTAGCGGTTAGAGAAGAGCTAAATGTTGTTCTGCAGCTTCTTCAGCTTCATAAGTATGCATTTAAACATGTGTGTATTTTTCTAATTATTTTTTTTTTTTAACTCTTACTTAAGCTGTCTATTTGTTATTTATGACATCAGCTTCATATTCTTTTGAGCTTTTATAGCTGAAGTGCTGCAGCTCAATTTGCCTTTCAACTTCAGTAACTTAATCTTGAGATAAAAAAAACTCTAATCAGCCATGGCGTGTTTAAAAAACTTGCCAATTTAATGTTTCTACTTAATACTAAAGAGCTTATGCTAAGAGCTATTCAAAAGGTAAAATTTATTCCCTAAACATTCACTTTACTAGTAAATTTAAAAATTTTAATTTTCTTTTTATCTGCAAATGTAAAGTTTCCATACAGTTCGGTTCTAAAGGCTTTATTTTTAATACAAAAATTAACATATGCATCTCCTTAAAGATGTACATAAATGATTTTGACAAACACCTGCAACTAATATTGATTCTTTTTATTATTAGTCATTATTTTACGCTTGTTAATGAGCTCGTGTGTAAAGCTGAAATATCTTTTTGGAAACAGTTCTGCGAAGGAATTGAAGAAATTTCAGAAGCATCCAGGCTGCTCAAACAACTTGCAAGTATATCAAAGGTCGGATAGCTCATTCACAATGCCTAGCAAGGAATATCTTGAACTTCTTTTTTTAATTTATTTTTTTATTATTATTCTTTATTCACTCATACAAGTAACAATTAAAAGTAAATAAATTTATATTAAAAAAAAAACTGATTATATAATTCATAAATAAGTCCTTAGCAACGAAAAAGTCCAACCTATATTTCATAGACAGTTCATTAAATAAGGTCAAAGCCCTAGTTATAGAGTCATTTGTAGCATAAATAAGTTGTATGATGTTTTGTAAAAATAGTTTAAACGCCGAAAGAATATTAATTAAAATTATTTTTAGGAGGGATGGACAATAGACCTGGCGCAGCGTTGCAAGAAAATTTTTTTTTTTGGAATTTTTTTTTTGCGGGTATCGGCTAAAGTATGCCATTTGGTGCCTAAATTAACGTGTTTCAATTTCAGTACGATCGGAGTATGCCAAGCCGTGTCCCAAGGAGGATAAATGTATATAGTTTAATTAAAAAAATCGCAAACATCCAAATTTTAAAAAAATCAGTGAAATGACATGGAAATATTTTCTAAAACTATGCCTAATATAGATACAAAATATGGTGCGATTACGTTTAATAATTTGGTTGTTACAAAAATTTTTTGTTAGAGGCATGCATTTTTGGAAATTTCGAGTTTGATTATTTTAACGATAAAAATTCTCAAAAAGCCAAAAATTAAAAATTTTAAAAAAGTAATCAAGAAATAAATTAAGAACAGTTCTGAACCATTTTGTGCAAATAATTAGAAAAACCAAAAATCGGATCAAAAAGTTATAGCTGTTGAAACTTGACTTTTTTCCAAAAATCTTTGATAAAAGTCAATCGCAAAAAAAAATCTTTCGCAAAATTTTGGAATTTCAAAGTTCCTAAAATATATTTAGTAAAATTGGGTTGCTGGGCTGTGTTATAAGTACCTCAAAGTCAGTTTTGGTCATTTGACCAAAATAATTTTCTACTACTTTAAATGCTGTTTATATTATTTTTTAAGCGATCTTTTTGCGATTTTTTTATTTAATAATTGTCTCAGAATTGTGCCCGTTTTCACCGTAAATGTCCTCGAATTTGGGTTAATGCCCCCAAAAATTTTGTCGCATGACCAAAACTGACTTTGAGCTTTTTATAACTCAGCCCAGCAACCCAATTTTCCTAAATATATTTTGGGAGCCTTGAAATTCCCAAATTTTGCGAAAGAAAACCAAAAGTATTCATTTTTAAGAATTATTTAAGTCATAAGCTTCTCATCAAATGAGAAATCTTTGCTTTTTAATTGTTTATGATTTTATTCTGTGATCGATATGTCAGAAAAGGGCACTTTAAAGATTTTTGGAAAAAAAAGTCAAGTTTCAACAGCTATAACTTTTTGATCCAATTTTTGGTTTTCTAATTGTTTGCACAAAATGGCTCGGAATTGTTTTAAATTTATTTTTCGATTATTTTTTTAAAATTTTTAATTTTTTGATTTTTGAGAATTTTTATCGTTAAAATACTCAAATTCGAAATTTCCAAAAATGCATGCCTCTAACAAAAAATTTTGTAACAACCAAATTATTACACGTAATCACAGCATATTTTGTATCTGTATTAGGTATAGTCTTAGAAAATATTTCCATGTCACTTCACTGATTTTTTTAAAAATTTAGATTTTTTGCGATTTTTTTAATAAAACCTCAAATATCTTAATCGTTCTGAAATTAAAACACGTCAATTTTGACATCAAATGGCATACTGTAGCCGCACCCGCAATCAAAAATCTGAAAAAAAATTTGTACGCCAGGTCTAATGGACAATCAATATGACCTGATATGATATCAAATATGAAGGTCAAAGAACTTATCTTCCTTCTTGTTTTTAAGGTTTTAAGACCTAAGAGCATGCACCTTGCATTGTATGACGGCAAAAAGTCAGTCGAGTTCCACGACCGCAACGCAAATTTTGTGAAATGTTTTTAAATTCGCTTTAAGCGAAATCAATTGATGGTCTAAGAACGGTTTCCAGATAATAGCTGAATTTCTACGAATAAATGCAAGCAGAGTCAGCATTCGGTAGTATGAAAGTAAGATGGTCATTGCAGGTAAATTTTGAATCAAAAATAACCCCTAATCACGAATGGTGCCATGGTGTTTCCATAATTGACACCAGCAGCAAAAATTATTAAATAACAAATTAATTTTAAGATATCTATATATATAAAAATGAATGTATGTATGTGGGTATGTGGGTATGTGGGTATGTGGATATGTGTGTATATCACGTATAGACTCCAAAACCACCGAACCAAACTCTATGAAATTTTGAGGGATACTGAAGCAACATTCGGGAAGTGTTCCTGTGAAGTTTGGTGTTGATTGGGCAAGGGGGCGTGGTACCTCCCATACAACCCAAATTGGCTCTATCGCCCACAAACCAAAAAAATTGCTATATATCAGACGGTTTTAATCATATAAAACTTAAATTTGGTTATTTTGTTCAGATGGTTACTTTCGGTGACTGTACAAGAAATGGGCGTGGTCACACTATATCTACGCCCACTTTTCAGCAATTATTTTAATTCCTAAAATGTTCAAGTTTTGATAGTGAATCTTGATATGCAGGTGCTATGCATACAAGTGGCAGTCCCTATGTAAATATAAACATTGTCACGCCCACTTTTACCGCCCACAAATAAGTAAAAATGCTTTATATCAGACGGCTCTTGCCATAGAAGGCTAAGATTTGATAATTTAGTTTATATGATTACTTTCCGCCAATATACAAAAAATGGGCGTGGCCGAACTATATATACGCCCACTTTATCGGAATCATGCTTATTCTTGAATTGTACACGTTTTGATAGTGAATCTTAGTATGCAAGTGCTATGGATCTAAGTGGCAGTCACTATGTAAATATAAACGTTGTCACGCCCACTTTTACCGCCCACAAATCAGTAAAAATGCTTTATATCAGACGGATTTTGACGTAGAAGACTACGATTTGGTAATTTAGATCGTATGGTTACTGTCGGCCAATGTATAAAAAATGGGCATGGCCGCACTATATCTACGCCCACTTTATCGAAATCATGCTTATTCCTGAGTTGTACACGTTTTCATAGCCAATCTTGGTATGCAGGTGCTCTGGGTGCAACTGGCAGTCATTATGTAAATAAAAATGTTGTCACGCCCCCTTTTACCGCCCACAAATCAGTAAAAATGGTTTATATCAGACGGCTCTTGCCGTAGATGACTAAGATTTGGTAATTTAGTTCATATGGTTACTGTCGGTCAATGTATAAAAAATGGGCATGGCCGCACTATATCTACGCCCACTTTAGCCTGCATAGCCAATCTTCGTATGCAGGTGCTAAGGGTGCGAGTGGCAGTCACTTTGTAAATATAAACGTTGTCACGCCTACTTTTACCGCCCACAAATCAGTAAAAATGCTTTATATCAGACGGCTTTTGCCGTAGAAGACTAAGATTTGGTAATTTAGTTCATATGGTCACTGTCGGCAACTGTTTAAAAATGGGCGTAGTCGCACCATATCTACGCCAACTTTTTCGAAATCATGCTTATTCCTGAGTTGCACACGTTTGATAGTAACACTTGATATGCAGGTGCTCTAAGTGGCAGTCAATATATATATATAAAATTTGCCACGCCCACTTGTACCACCCACAAAAAAAACAAAACGAAATGGCCAATTTCAGTCCTTGAAAGTACTTTGACCGAGCTTCTTATGATCAATTGTGTTGTGAGTGTTGTGGAATGTTTGAACACAATTGATCGAGAACTGGACCTACATGTTTTATGCCGACTCCGAACGGCTTACGTTCTCAAGAAGCTTTTCATGGCAGTTTTTATTCTCTGAGGTTTGCCATTGTCTGCAGAGAGATGACGGCCGAACAGAAAAATTAATTCAATCGAAAAACTTTCCGTGTCAGGTGGGATTCGGACCAGGGTTCCCTCGCGTATGGGCCACACACTCTACCCGCTACGCCACGGCCGCCACTTGGTTTCTTTTTACCCACAAATTAATAGAACTTCTATAAATCAGACGATTCTCATCGTTAAATACTAAAATATGGTTATTAATTTCATACGCTTACTCTCGACAGCTTTGCAAAAATTGTGCATGGTAGGACTATATCTGTGCCCACTTTTCAGAAATAATTTTATTTAATTTATTTATTTACTTATGTTTTAATGTACTATAGTTCATTACAATTTAAAAATTATAACTAAGTTAGCTGCCTGTGCTATCGGTTAGAAATAATTTTAATTCCTGAGATGTGAACGTTTTGATAGACAAACTTGGTATGTAGGTGCTATGGGTCAAATTGGCGTTCACTTTATATATAAATGTTGCCACGCCTACTTTCAATGCCCACAAATCCATAAAAAGGATATATATCAGACTTTTTTTTACAGTAAAAGACTAAAACTTGGTAGATTAGTTCATATGGATACTGCCAGAACTCTTAAAAAATGGGCATGTCACACTTTATTTAAGACGACTTTTCAAAAATCATTGTAATTTCTGAGCTGTACGCGTTTTGATAGTGGAACTTGGTATATAGGTGCAATGGGACCAAGTGGCGGTCACTTTATATATAAATGTTGCCATACCTACTTTTTCTGCTCATCTATCTATCTGTAAAAAATGTATGTATGTATACTAAGGCTGCTCACAAAAAAAAGGTGTTCGGGTCGGTTCCTCAAAATAATGCTTTATGTTATGATGATTCCCCAAATATTTCGACTGTAGCGATAGTCATCCGTGAGCTGGAATGGTTTGAAATAATAAAAAAAAAAAAAAACAAAAAGGAAATGGCCATTTCAGACTTTGACCGAGCTTCTTATGCGTGCGTGTTGTGAAATGTTTGAACACAAATGATCGAGAACTGGATCTACAAGGCTTATGCCGACTCCGAACGGCTTATGTTCTCAAGAAGCTTTTCATGCCAGTTTTTACTCTCTGAGGTTTGCCATTGTCTGCATAGAGATGGCGGCCGAACAGAAAAATTAATTCAATTGAAAAAACTTTCTGTGTCAGATAGAATTCGAACCTGGGTTCTATGGTATACAAGCCTCGCACGTCAACCAGTATGCCACGGAATGGTTTGATATATTCTGTAAAAATCGAGTTTTGTATAAAAATATTTACTGGTGCGGTAGTTAAAAATAACAAACGGTCAGAAATAATAGTAATTAAAAAGTTCTTCCAATCTGCACTAATAAATTTTAAATTTTTACTGTACTCTATAAATTTAAATTTTTTAATTTTTTTTTTTGTATTATTTTCACTAAAATGCAAATTAAATTTTTTTTTTGTTTTGCCATTTTACTTTTAGTCAAATAAATTATCTATGGATGATAAAATAAAGTGTAAAGTGAATTGCTAAATTGAATGAAATTACATAAAAATGTACACATTTTTTACATTGTACAATTTATTTGACTAAAATTAGTTTAGGAAAAGATTCGTTTGAATTTTAGTGAAAATAATATGAAAAAAGTTAAAACAATCCAAAAAATCCGCATTATCTTTGGTCCAACGGAAATATAAGATTTTTTGATGCAAAATTTTTTCCATTACTCTTATTTCTGACCGTTTGTTTTTTTCTAACTGCCATACCAGCCAATATTTTTAGTCGCAATATTTTGTGGATCATCATAACATAAGCCATGGATTATTTTGAAGAACGAGACTGAACAAATTTTTTTCTAAAGAGCGTGAGGCGACTTAATGTATATACGTATGTGGGTATATGTGTATATCACGTAAAGGCTTCGAAATCGCTAAGCCAATTTTTATACCAAAGCGTTGAGAGGGTTCCTGTGAAGTCTGTTGCCGATCGTAAATACACCTAAAATTTTCGATTTCGAACAGTTTTGTAATTATAGGTCGCAAAGCCTCGGAATTCAGTATTCGACCTCAATTTACACATGCCGTTGCACAGGTAACATTTTATGGGTGTTGGACGAGGGGTGTGGTACTTTTTCCGCACCCAAAATTTTCGGTATAGCTTTCGAAATAAGTCACACATTAATAAAACTCGGTAAGAACTTACTATAAAAGCATGGCTTCACTAAAGCTACGCCCTCTTTTAGGGGATAAGCGCTGAGCGCAGCGAAGCGCGCCGGGTATAAGCTAGTTATTTTAATATATTAATAGCCTTATGCCACGCCAAAAAAGTATGTACTTATGTTCGTTGCCGACTGCGTTTTATATGATCAGGCGGTCTCTTCATATCACTCGCTCATATAGATACGCTTCAGCATATCATGTGCGCTCCCTTGAGAAAACACCGTTAGAATCCCTTTACGCAATATATCTATTCTCTCTTTCTGACATTGGAAGTCGTACAAGTCTGTTGGGCTCATACTACCATCGAGCGTCATGACTATTATACGCTCGTCTGGCAGATACTTGCAACAGCCAGAATAAGCTGACACATACTTGCAAACGCCCAAATAGGTTGTCAACTTTTTTTTTACACTTATGCTTGGTGTTAACTATGTCATTAACAATGGTGAGTTGCTGTCAAACGAATGAAAAATGACAATACGTTGTCATTTCTTCTACTTTTGACAATGTTGAACAATTATAAATAAGAGAATTATCGAATTGAGCTATACAGAAAATATACGAAGGCCATTTGATAATTCTGTGAAAAATTAAACATGAAATGATTTTTGCGGCAAAAAAAACGTTTTATTTCATAATATAGTCTCCTTTAAGCTTGATACACATAGTATTCGCCATTGATCATTCTTTTCGGTGGAAGGTAATCGATGTATATTATACCGCGTAATTTCCCAAAATACTGTCGTCATAACCTTACCGGCCGATAGCACCGTCTTCGCGTTATTCGAAGCACGTTCGGTCGGTAAAGTCCACAGGATGCATGTTTCGTTCACGGTTACTGATCGGCGAAAAAAATTCTTATCCTTGATCAACATCGCCATGCACGCCTTTGAATTAGTCACACGATCGCGTTATGGTTGAGAGTGAGCAAACGCAGCACCCATCTTGCAGATAATCTTTTCATATCCAAATCATTCCGCAAAATGTTCCAAGCCCGTCCACATACGTCTGAGATGCCTTCGGTCTCAACAATCTCGCGCGCTTTAATTCTGCGATCAGCCAACACGATATCGGGAATTTTAGTGACCATTTCTGGTGTAGTGACCTCATTTGGGCGTCCAGAACGTGCTTGTACGACCGCATCGGAATTCAGTAAGCCGCTTCTTAACCATTGAAATTGATGGTGCAGAGTCTCCAAAGTATTTATCGAGCCTTTTCTTGGATTGGCTGATGGTTTTTTTTGCGCAAAAAATTATGTTTGATGAGCACACGAGATTCATTTCTTCCATTTTCGCCAAAATTTACAATATCGTATGCTGTCATTGGCTGCCAAACACAAACTAAGCGTCGCAGCGAGATGAAATTTTGACTATTGAAAATTTTAACAATTTTGTCTAGTAACAGATGGTAGTTGACAGGATCCGTGTTGCATTTAAAGTAACTATGCGGGAAATTTAATTTTTCCCTGAATTATCAAACGGACCTCGTATAATTGTTTTATTTAGATGATACTCTGTGGGCAAAAAATACCTGAAAATTTGATTTAAATTTTTTTGGGGATTCTGATAGGGACAAATGCTTTTATTTTCAAGGTGGCACTACTGTCACTGACATCTGTGCCAAATTACACCACAAAATATTCATTAGTGCTTGAGTTACGCGTGCTTTTATAAATAGCTAAAAGTGAATTTTTCGTTTTTTATAATGTCTGAAACTATTCAACAACGCAGTTTTATTACAACGCATTAAACTTTGTGTGCGGAATCAAATTTCTGCTGCCGAAACAATGAAAATGTTGCAGAAGGCCTTCGCTGAACAAGCTCTATAGAAAACAAAAGTTAATGAGAGGTACAAAATGTTCAAAGAGGGTCGAGAAAGCGTTGAAGACGAGGCACGGCCAGGGCTAATATCAACATCAAGTGATGAGCTGCAAGTACTACAACAATATCAAAAAATTGGTGCTCTAAAATCCCTCAATTGACAATCCGAGACCTTATTGACCTTGTTGGAATATCAAAAGAATCGGTATAACTATTTTGAGTGACCGTTTGGGCATCAGAAAAGTGAAATTTCGATTGGTGCCAAAAACGTTTAATATCATGGAAAAACAGCGCCGCGTTGATGTGTGTGAAACAATGCTTTCTGACTATCAAGGCAAAATGAAACGCATCATAACTGGAGATGAGACTTAGGTGTACGCTTACGACCTGAAAATAGCCGATCAATCGGGTGAATACTGTGCCAAAGAAGAGCCGAGACTGAAAAAACCACGTCATAGCAAGTTAAAAATCAAGGTCATGTTGACAGATTCTTCGATTATCGTGGTGTGGTGTATTACGAATTCCTTCCAACCAGCCAAACTGTCAACAAAGAATACTATTTGGGTGTTCTGCACCAGTTGCGTAATGGTTTGCTTCAAAAAAGACCGGATTTGTGGAAAGACAATCCTTATCGATTCTTGCGAGGGACTTTGAGGGGGATGAAATGAATTTAGAAGAATAACTAAAAATTCTTTGATTTATAAACACATTCCCTATATGTTTTTCCCACAGTAGTATTTCTATTGATTAACTTTTAATTCTCATAAAACTGACGTAGTGAAAAGCAGGTTTTACTCGTAAGCTTATGTAAATTACAACATATTAAATTGTAGCCTTGTGGGAGAAGAAGAACAACAAATTTTTTAAATCTTCAAAAATGTTAGAAATGATGATGTAACCGCGAGACGCCTGCCAGAACGGTACTTTCTTAATTGACCAATAATAATGCGTTGTAAGCGAATAATTATGAGTTTTCAGGAACCGGAAAAAAATTCCTAATGTCGAACTTAGAGACATTTGATTTCGATTTCAAATTGTTTAGTGTAAGAGTTTTAAAGAAATTTGCCTGTATATAAAAACACAAAATATATCCTTTAAGAAGAAAGGGAAAAAGTACTTAGATACTTTCGTAATAGAAAAATGCTTTGTATCCAAAGCACAATGGATGATAATACGTTTTATTAGTTAGCATAGCATCTTCGCTGATGGCGCTTACGACGGTTTTCCACATTACCCTTTCTGGTGTAATTTTCTGGGCTTTAATTTTTTCTTTTCTTCCAGTATATGCTTCTTCGCTATTTCTTAGCCTTTAATTGTCTATGGCTTTCCAATTTTTAAAATTTATCTTCGGTTATTTCGAAGGCCGTATTGACCATTTTACGCACTTTTGCATCACGATATTTAATTCTACATTGGCCATGATGACGTGCACATGCAACGTTTTTCCACTCACTACTGGCATTGTAAAACATGTTAAAGCCCAAAAACTAATAAAATTTGAGAAATATGTCATCTTATAATACGCTAAAGCATTTTAAATGGTAGTAGGCAAAAAAAACATTCTTGATTAATTTGTCGCTTACAACGATATTCGCGTCGACGCTTCAATAAAACATCATTTAAAAACTTTTTTGTGGGAAACGAGTTAGTCGGATGGTTCGCTAGCTCTTAGTTAGTCTAGTTAGTCGGATGGTTCGTACTGACAGTACAGCTCTGAATTAAGAGTTTTACCGTAAGTTTTACCGCTCATAGTGGATGATTCCGTGACAATTCCATCAAACACACAGCAAAACCTTCCTGACCGTCAAGCCTGGCTTGGCCATAGTTTGCGCCGGCTTACCGGGATTCGACCATTAAAGTTTTCACTTGACATTCTCGTAAGTGACCCAATTTTTATCAGCACCCACTAAAGAAATGGGTCGATTTTGTAACGATTCACTGCCGACTCGTAGATTTTGGGTCCATTAAGGTTTTTGCATTAACTGGTATGGCATCCATACATCGAGCTTCTTTTTGTATCCACCCTAATTTAAGTGGTTCCAAATGGTTTTGTAGCTCCTGGTGCAATATTTAGCTCCTGATCAATCGACACAGTGTTTACGTGACGGTCGGACTTGATGATCTCCATGATTCTTGCAACATTTCCGACAATTGGACTTCTTCATAAAAATTATGCATCTTTGACATAAAAATTACGGGAACGGAATCGACGAAACCAAAATAGCCCGAGATTGACTGTTACAGTATCAGGATCATAAACACTATTCACATTGTCAGCTGACTGGTTTGCGTTTCCGTCTTCATCTAAAAATAGCTTTAAAATATTTCGTATTTTATCTCTGCTGGACTCCATCTTTGAAACACGCTCAAACAAACCTAAGTCCAAGATTTTGTTTAGAGCAAAATCCTATTTTTCTAATGCCATCCAGCATAACCGGATCAAACTTATACAACGTGAGATACAAATAGAGCTGTAAAATCAGAATTCATGTTCAGAATTTTAACCCTTTAAAGTGCAATAACTTATTTTCGGCAAAAATTATTCAAATAATTAACGAGCAAAATTTTCATGTTAAAAAACAAGTAAATAACATATTTTTTTCGTCAATTCGGGTCTTATTCGAAAAAAAAAAAAACGAGAGACTTAACAAAATTTCTGAAGTCTCTTTGGACTAAAACCCAGTTGTTTTTTCATAAAATATCAACATTTTTAGCAACTCAATCAATTTCCACATATTTAAAAATGTAACCTAGTATATTTAACTTATCAAAACTATTTTGTATTTATCCATCTTAATTTTTACTTTTTTGTACACTTTGTATCATTAACTTAAAAAAAAAAACTACTGCTATTTATCCCCTTGTGACTTAGAAATCATATTCTCTATTTTGTAACTATTATGTAAAAGTTGTTATTTGGTGTAATTGTACCATTATGTTGTTTAGTAAGAACTTATTCGGTTTGTTGCAGATCTGCGACACGCGCTGTAAAGGGTTAAGTACAACTGAATAATGACATTAGAATATCATTCATTGCTCGCAGAATTGATTCACAAATAAGATTTTTAATTCACATGCAATTTTTAAAAATTGATTAAATATTCCTTTTTTTTTATTTATTTTCGTTATTCAGAATAATGAGTAAGATTTTTTATTCATAGGAATGCTATTCCCAAGGAGTGCAATTTACAAAAAATTTCAGAATTTTCAATTACTCCTATTTTATTTTTTATTAATTTTTTTTATCCATTATTCATTTGTTGTTCATTATTAATTTTTTATTTATTATTCACAATTAATTTTTTATTCATTATTCATTTTTTATTCATTATTAATTTTTTTATTCTTGACAAGGATTGGGGCTACGCTCTTTTTTATTAGTTTGACGATATTGAAAATTGCAGAAAAAACTTTAAAAACAGTTTAAAAAGCCGAAAATAGAGCTTGATATGATACGCACCGTTCATTAATTTCAGGTACAGAAAGATTTCTGTATGTCTTAAGAACGATAAAAAGTAATCAGTTGAATTTACCATTTCTAAAAAATACAAGTAAAATATGAAATAAAAAATATTTTGAAGCAATTTTGTATTACAACACTGTATGAAGCGTAGCATTCAATTTACTTCAGAAAGGAACATTGCAATTTAAAAAATTTCCAAAGCATGCATTTGACATTATAGGGTGAAACAAAAAAAAATTGTCTCTTTAAAAACTATTTTTGGATTTTTTTAACTATTTTTTAAATTTTTTTGTTGCAATTTTTATTATCGTCAAACAAACAAAAAAAAAAAAAGAGCATATCCCAAACTAAGCCATGAATATAAAATGAATAATGAATTGCAAATGAATAATGAATAAAAAATTAATAATGAATAACACATAAATAATGAATAAAAAATTAATATCGAATAAAAAAAGAATAATTGAAAATTCTGAATATTTTGTGAATTGCATTCTTTGTGAATAGTATTCATATGAATAAAAAAATTAATTCATTATTCTGAATAGCGCAAATGAATAATTTAAATTAATAATTAATCAATTTTTTAATATTTAATGTGAATTAAAAATTTTATCTATGAATCCATTGTGCATTCATGCAATGATATTCTTATTTCGTTATTCGTTGATTCAAATTTATGTATTCATGCATATAATGCATGCATTCCTTTACAGAATACTTAAGCCATCTATTGGAAAAATAATGCATTTATTTTTAATGCAACTGTTAAGTATTTGGCTAACTAAAGTAAAACTTAGATAGCAATTGCCTAAGTTCCTATAAAAAATGCCGAGGTAAAGTTTTAAAGACAACTTAGGCAAATTGTTATTTGCATGAAAATTCAAAAAATCAAACTTATAAATTTATCTAAGCAAAAATAAAATTGAATAAAAGTTCTTATGATAAACTTACAATGATACTTATTCAGAAAATAAGCGTAAGTTTTTTGATATTCTACACATGTCTCTTAGATAATTTTTCATACGTTTTTTTAGAGTGAAAACTTGTGAAAATTTTATTCAAATCGACGAAATAAATCAAAGGCTACATGCGTGAATATGAGACATGGTGAATCTTTTTAAAAATTGTTAAAAATAAATTTGAAAATTTTTCAACAAAGACTTCGATAATTAATCATATTCACCATAAATATGATTGCCAAAAGATTGCCTTCTTATGGAAAAGTATTTGCGTGCGAATTATATCCGTGATTCCACAGAGATTCGTCAGAATATATTTCTACGAAAATTTCTTAGTGTCTGATTGATTGTCATCGAATGCAGAGCAATTAAAACCATGACATCAATCAAATCAATTAAACATTACGACTCTGAACAAACAAATGATGCAACATCATCGCACTTAATGTCAAAGGAATGTGATTCGATAACAAGAGTCTATTAGGAGTGACTAAAGTTCACAACAGATCGTAAGCAAAATGTGCAGAGAACAGACGCCAACCACAGTGTCATCATAGCAGTAACTTAATTGCAGCTCATCACACAAACGTCAGCTGAAAATAAATCTGATTCGAATTCTTAGTAAAACATATTCGATTTTTTTTTGTTTTTGTTTTTTTATTGTTATTGTGCTGAGCTAGGTCAAGGAACTTGCCAATCATAAAAAGCTTGTCAACAGTTGATGCTGTAATCATATAAGAGATATCAATGATGGTTCTACCGCCTGCCAAATGCAATTCAAGCTACTCAAGTAACTGACTGTGACAACTAACCGTGTGGCAAGTACGAAATGAAAATAAAAAAAGAAAAACATATAAAAATAAATGTTGCCACTAAATGATGATTACACAGAATGATTGTCATTAGAAGCTAAAGAAGCAATAGCTTACGAATAAGAATAAGAAGAAGAAGCAGCAGCAGCAGAGCTGAACATGTCACTGTTATGCTTTTGACTCGCATAATCAGATAAAAACCTGAATGAGTCGAGCGTGTGATCTGATTTGCAGCTCAGCAGAAACAGTTTGCTTGAGTTTGATTTTAAATACAAATGGCTTGATGTAAATATAAAGTAAATATAAAATTATACCGGATGTACTGCAAGTGAACGCAAAAGTTTAATATTTATTTCTTAATGAATACTACTAAGTAAAGTTGAAATAATGGTATAACAAAAAGTAAATTTTTTTTATCAACATTATTTACAAGTATTATGAATTTCCATTTTAACTGATATCTGGCTCTTTTTTATTCAACAGTGATTTGATTAAATGAGATTCATGAGCCACTCTCCATACAATACTGTGTGCTATATATGAGTTGTTTCTTTTAAAAACTCGTCTTATCCACTCTATAATACGAACTGCTTTGATAATGAGAAATCGTAGTAAATGGTACACTTCGTGAGCCCTTCAGATCTGATATATAAAAGCTTGCCTTATGTCGAAGTTATCAGACGGCAAAAAGTAGATTCCTTCTTAAAACTAGCGTTATCCTCTCATACTGTTAGTTCAAAACTTGGCTTATCCATAAAATCAAAACAAGGTTCTCATGAAGCTCGACCAAAAAACTCAATCCTTTGGTTTTCTATTTTTCGATAGTTTATGATATGTAGCATATGTTCCAAAAGCAGTTTGGCCGATAACGATTGCATAAAATAGTTATGGCATAAGAATTGAACCCATCTTTTTTACGAAAATTAAGAAAAATGGGTTTGCGTGGTAATGAGTACCTGACATCAATCTTTTTGAAATGCAGGCCTGTATTCCCTACCATACTGTGGTAAGAACTGTTACCTCAAGCACCACCAGATGGCACAGTCACAAAACTAAAAGCATCAGGGATTGAAGATCTGTAACATCAAGAATCTTCAAACCTACAACATTATGGCACTTCAAATTTAATGAAATGAAGAGATTCTTTCTGACTAGAGGTAATAACAGAACAATCAAAGTGAGAGGCGAATCACACTACAACAGTGACTGACTACAGGGAAAATTAATATTAAAGCGAGTAAAACACATTTGAATGCTTAGCAAATCGGAAGTCATCCCACCTATTAATGCAGCAAGTGCCTGCCAATACAGCAAGACTCAGAAATGTTAATTAGCTTTTCAAAAAGTATTTTGAGACAGATTGGACTGAGGACTCAGACTTAAGTTCTCTCAAAGATCTTTCAGAAAACCCGATTGTGGGCGGAGGCCAACCGGAAGAGCAATGTGAAACTCCTGCGGAAAATTAAGATATTTTAAGAATTTAATAAAGTCTAGACTTGAGGCTTCTTTAATAAAGGTTTTAAACTATACTTCCCTATTTTTTTTTTTTTTATAAACAGCTATAGTAAGAGTTTTCATAACTCGTCTTAAGCCTGAATTTACTATTCAAAACTTGTCTTATCCGTAGTGTCGTAACAAAACTTGCCTTATTTAAATTATATCATATTATATCTTTCTTAAGTATTTTTTTAATTTTGATTAATAGGTAATTAAAAACAATAGGCAACTTAGTAGTATAAATTTCAATAAATATCAACACTTAAAAAAGCAATATCTTAAAATTTAAATAGAGGGATAAGACAACTTTTGAAAAGAACCGAGTCATATGTTCTACAACTATTACATTTATTTTTTTTTTTTTTTGAAGCAAGGCTTCTTACGCCTCGTTCTGTGATTTGCTTGAGTAAAATCTCAAAAACGACACTTTTTTTAGACACCATTTTCTTAGAAATGTATGGTTTCTTTAGTGCTTGCGTTAATTACAACAAGAAAACTTTATAACAAAATTAAAAACATTTCTTGGCACGCCGTGGGGAATGAATTCGTACCCCACCGATTAAGAGTTCAACACACACTGTCCACCAATCCAGACACCTTTTTACGTAGAGTTGTTGATTCAGTATTAAGTATAATAGGAAATATAGTATATAGGAAATGAATTTTATTAATGTATTTAGTATAGAAACAATTAATTTTTTTTAAAACCGAACCAAATTTTGCTAATGAAGCTAATTTCATAATAATTTCATAGTTTGAAGCTAACTAAAACTATTTTTACAACAAAAGCAACGTATGCGCCATTTTTTTAAGAAAACATTTAATAGTATGGACCTTTCTTGAAAACAAATTCAAAAATTTTAAATGCTAACCTAATGATACTGCTGTTATTATTTTAATAAAAATCTTTCATTGACGTTTCAGAGAAAAAGAATTTTATTAAATTTATTTAAAAACAGCAGAGTAACTAGCACCGAAAGTCAAACCTTTGAAAATCTGTAATTTTTTCTTGCTTCAGATAAGTTCGTAAATTGTTTGAACAAAGAGTTTCTCTAGTTTTGAAGATAAATTAATGCTTTTAGTGATAAACTAACAACTGGAATCTGGATTATCGATTACACCTGCCGCATTGGCTTGATTACTCGGGTCTGTAGATAGTTCATGGAACGGACAACCAGCACATAAGTGTACACTCCATCATGGACCAGTTTATGCCTACAGCGCAAAAACATACGGACATCCGGCAGAGCTAACACGAACTGGAAGCCGTTCCACAAACACAAAGCACTACCCAATGCCCTACTAGTGCAAACATTACGACTGCAACATATCATACAATTAAATTATAATTGTATAACCATTCCTGCTCCCATTAGCCGTACCGGTTAGTACTGCTTGTACTTAGTAGTTAAAAAGTGCTTAGTAGTTAACTACCGGTAGTGACGAACCTTAATTTTCATCTACTGGTGAAGACGAGACCTATCCAATTTCTTGCATATTAAGACAGATATGCCAGCCCACACACCCACAGCCATGCATGCATTAAGTTTCTATAACTGGCCGTGTCCAGTTTGAGCACTAAATCGTGCTTGACCGGCAACTTCAATCCAAAGGCATGAATCTTAAATCCACTTACCTTGTAAGAAGTGCCTATTTGCCATGTTAATACAATATATACAACCCCAAATTCTCCATATCTACAACACCATATTCAACCCCATTTTATACAACCTTAATTTGTCTCCTTGTCGTGGATAGATAGGGTCGTCTTTTTTTGACGAGTATGACTATCCCAGTGTTAACAAGTTATATAGGTCAATTGCTATACCTTCGCAAGCTTTTTCCAAACTGGTGTACCAAATATGACCTGCTACCAAAATGGACGCCACTCCGAGCTCTTGGTGGGCCCTATCAGTTTTACATGAAAGCACGTATCCTATTCACAACCATCCTCCTTTATCCTGTCTTTGAACAGGCAGGTTTGCATCCGAAGACCCTTGGTGGAGTTGATAAGCTAACAGACAGAATCTGGTTTAACAAGTACGCCTGCCGTAAGGCTTAAGTACTTGGGTCTCCAGACCTAGGGTAATAGTTCATGAAACAGACAACCAGAACTTATGTGTTTACTAAAACACGCTTATACTCTAACCAGTAAAACGTACGGGGCATCCGGTGCAGCAACACGAACATGGAAGCCGTTTCACAAACACAAAGCATCACCCAGTGCCCGGCTGATTAGGAGCATTATGCAATAAATTACATACTGCCCGTAATAGCAGTACCAGTTTAGATTTCAGTAGCGACGTACTTACCATCCATCTACTGGTGAAGACGAGACCTACCCATTCTCTTGCATATTAAGACAGATATTCCAACCCGGTCGTACCATTGCGCGACCCCGCCGGTCAATCTATACCTGTGTAACATTCACACAACCACAACCAGTACGAGACTCCCCGAAGGGACAGTCAACGACAGTCATCTGGGCATCTCGATCCCGTCAAATGAGGATCCACAACATCCCCGCAGAAAGACCAAGAATACACAAATGCAATTATGAAAAAGTGCATTCTTATACATGACTGTGCTCAATGAGCACTTAAGGGCTAGGCTAACAACTTGCAGTTGCCGACTCAGCTGGAAGCTATTGCACATGACCGGTGCCTACTCTTGAAGACCTTTGCAATTGCGACTCTGACTCTGGCCGTTCGGATTTCACCATCCAGACATAGAGTATTGGCCATTGTTCTCAGGGACTGCCGTGCTCAGTATGAGAACCCTTAGTTTAAACAACCAAAAACAACACTTCCCTCGGAGACTGCCGTGCCAGTTTGAGGGTGCGAGTCAAACTCTTGACAAGCAACACTTCGGAAAGCCGAAGAGTTGACACTTTTATGCACGCATGCCAACACTTCACAATCATTGTATCCAGCCGAATTAAGGTCTCCATGCGGTGGATAGATAGGGTCTACCCTATCTGACGGGTAAAGACTGTCCCCGTACTAACAAGTTGTAAAGTCAATTGCTATACCTTCGCAGGCTTGTTTCATATCGATATACCGAATATGACCTGCTACCCAGATGGGCGCCACCCCGAGCTCTTGGTTGGCCCTATCAGTTTTTACGTTTGCAGGACGTATCCTACAAACAACCCTCCTCCTTTATCCTGGCTTGGGACAGGCAGGCACAACCCTGGCGGAGTTGGTAAGCTAACAGTAAAATTTCTAAATTAATTAACCTTAGGAACTTACTTGTGCCGGTGTTGATGCGTACGTCAAATACCACGTCAAATACCACAGTTCTGAAATACTAAAAAAAAAAAAATTAAGTTTAATTTGAATACACATAAAAAAGAAAAGAAGATAGATAAGTTTTATTGTATCTTGTACTACAGTGTCCTCTGGTATTCAAGATATATCAAACCAGGTGCTTTACCTCAAAACAGATCAAGAACAACAAACCACTCATAGAAATCATGCTTATAGGAGGAGTGGATCAGAGTTTTCGAGATAGAGCTATAGAGATAGCGGCAGAGCTATCAAGTTTTCACAAATTTTTAAAAGTTATATACTATGGTGCCATCTGGTGTACAGGATAGTGCAGAAAAGATAAGTTCAATAAAATCACCGTATTCGATAACTTATATTAACTAATATCCATACATATCGGGTGCACGGCTTAGGAGGTTTTCGGGATTTTTTTAAAATATTTGTAGTACAGTGCCTTTTGGTGTTTAAGATAGAACAGTATAGATATGTCAAAAAAACTAACCGAACCCTCAAACCCTAAAATATTACCCTAAAATTAAATTAAGATCTTCCTTGTTTGGTATTAATTCAATTCAACTCAAGTTGGTAATAGAAATCATTAAAATAAACATAATTTGAATAACAACTGCAATCAGATTCAATTAGTTAGGAGACGTAGAAGTCACATTAGGTGCTGGCTTGTCTGCAAGCAAGTGTCAATTTATTAAATTTGATAAATAAATTAGCGAAGGGCTGACGTTCATTAAGTTCCATTATTTTTTTTTTTTTTATTCCAAAGTAATTTCTTGGTGAAAAAACTTAAATGCAAGCAGTTTCAACATTCATTGATGTTTCTCAAAATTTTCTCAACACTGCAAACTCTTATAATATTGGTACAATTTTTGCACTAATCTGACCGAGCACTTCGTAAGTTGAAATTTACTACATAGTAAAAACAAAATTGTTTCTTACTGCATAAAATGATATAAAAATTTAGAAATAACTTTTTGAGCAAATCAGTGATAGCCAATAAAAGATGATGGTAAGTGTGCAAAAAAGCACGGCAGCTAAACTTGCAAGTGCCTGAACAGTTAAAACCAAAGATGCACCAACAAGTTAAGGAAGAGAAAAACATAACGTACAGTGTCGCGAATGTCAGCTGCAGCAAATGAATAGTCATCATTTTGCAGGCAATACATGACTGCAATTTTTACGCATTTCGCAGTCATAAAAAGTGAGACAAGAATATTTTTCCCAGACAAAAAAAAAAAAAAAACAAACAACAACATTTACACAACGTAATTGAAAATAATAATCCCAAATGACTGCACTTGACATTTATGTGCAACTGCGACTTTTTAGCAGTTTTATTACTTTTCTTTTTTGCAATAATTAAATTTTCAGATTTTTCAACATACCGTGAACAATCAAAGATTTTCTATTAATATTTGCATTTGGCTAAAATGATTTTCATGCATCTCCAATGAAATTGTCACGACTCGCTGTCGACCCATATCAAGTTGTTCTGCTTTATTGCATGTTCGCAGAACTGGATCTGCCAGGATTGAATCTTCATTTCGCCTGTCGCCGCCTGGCATGCAAATAAAATCAAGTTTTATGCTAATGAGCCAAACAGCACAATGATGATCATGATCATTGTGAGCAGGTAGTGACTACGGCTATTTTTGCTATAGCTACATTCCTGCAATCAAAACATTGAGCGTTCAGTTTATTCCTTAGAGTCAGAAATAAACTTGGCTTATTAAAGCATGCATGCATAGCTCGGGGAGTGCAGCATTATTTGATGCTGAGATGATCATGCAATTGATTCAAACACAGCCTAATAAAGCTGCTGTGTAGAGTAGTGTAGTCAAATCTAAGTTTGGCTAAGAGTCTAAAGTGCTATAAAGAGCCATAAACATAACTTAAATATATGCATGTTAGTGCAAATAGCTCGCGGTTTTGCCAACAGATAGACGCAATGTCGTTAAGTTTATCTACGTTGTTGTGATTGCGACTCCGATTTAATAAAACCTAGCAGCCTATGGCGCAGCGCGCATTACACATATGAATTGATTTTATTGTGTCGATATTAGCCAATTTAGTATAGCAAATTGTGGCAAATTTCATTTGAGTTCGCTTTTTTGTTGCTATTAGTTTCCGTACTGTTTACATTTTGTTTTTTGCTACTGGGCATCGTTTGTTCGGGCTCCGGAACAAGCAATTTCTTTATTGTAAAGTCGATAGTATAATACACATTTAAAAATTATTGTGATATGAGATGTTTTTGACTCCGTATATGACTCCAATGCAGTTTTTTATCGTTTTTCGAAGTAAGCTGTGCATTGATATGGAAATTTGCATTTATGTAGCAAACATTTTATATAATTCATAATTAGTTTATAGCTTACATGTATACCAATTTAAACAAAACTTCGCTTTTAGTGGTCCTAGAACCTACAACCTCGAATACCAGGTGTTTACGTTACCAACTAAGCTATCAGACTGCTGACATCAGCATAGTTAAAAGTGAAACACAACCGTCTGGTTGCTAAAATAATGTGCCGAAAATGTATAAATGAAAAGTTTAATTAAACTTTTTATTATATTGAAGTTTTTTCTCATTTAGCATTAAATATCGTCGCAAATACAACATAAAATCCGAACAATGCAAGGATTTTTTAAAATTGATTCAAGAAGTAATTCAACACAAGGCTTTTATCTTATTGAGGTAATTTTTCCAACGCATTTAATCCGATGTAAGCCTTATAACGAAAAATGCATCAACATTTTAAACTGTGTATGTGGATATAAATTGTTAACAACATATTACTGTTGTTAGCAACAACTACTCAAAGTGCATTTGCCAACATGTCCATAGTTGGCCAGCATTTATTTAATAATTAATAAATCAACAACATAATAAAGCAATAATGGATAAATACTTTTGTTCAAACGGTGAAGTTCATTTATGCAATCGTAGCCATTTTTGCATGCATTTTTTAATTATTATTGCTTTGACTTAGTACAGCATATATAATTTTTGTCTTCCTTTGAATGCGCCAGATTGTAATAAAATACATCGAGTTCGTGTCTTTAGTCTTTTGTTTTAATTCTACAGTATTAGAACATTTCTATTAAAAGCTTAATTAAATTAAAACATTATCGCAATTATTTATATGTCACCCATTTATGAATATCGCATAAATTCCCAGCACACATACATACACAACTAAGCCTAGGCGCACACATGCGCGCTACAATTAAAAAACACTTAAAGCATCTGTTACAGCGGTATTAATGATTTTTTTTTGCTTTGTACTTGAAAAACAATGGCAAATGTAAGCCAAACAGCTACAACAACAACAACAATAATTTCAATAAGAACAACAACTACATTAAGAAGCTCTCGCTAAGAGTTGTGAGAAAATAAATCACTCGCTTTAACTCACATTGTAAAATGCAAATTAAATTCTTTGTTAGTAAAGTCTTTGCTGCTGGTGTTAATATAGTTTTTGTTGTTGTATTGTTGTGATTTTTGTTCTGTTGTTGTATGTGGTTAATGTGTGGGTGGGTTGATGCTGAGTTGCTGATTTTTTAATGGTGTGAAAACATTATAAATATCAGAATTTGTCATTGACAGCACGTTGAGGGATAGCGGGCAGGCAGCCAGTCAGACAAATAATTTGTAACTCATTGAGACTTAAAAAGGAGTGTTTGAATTTGGGGATAAAATAAATTGCGCTGCTAAGTTAATTAAAACAAAACTTGATTTATACATATAAAGGTGCTTTACTTCAATTCGATGCTACAAAAATGGTTACTTTAATAAAAATTTTGTAAGAAAAGTAGTTTAAGCCTAATTTTTAAAATATTTTCAAGTTCAGTAGCATTTATATTAATAATATTTATTACAAATAAAACCACTGGTCAACACCATTTTGTTGATGGGGAACAGAGTTATAAGTTTTAAATTTTAAAACTTTGTCAACAACAACTGGAAACTGGAATATCGGATGGATAATATAGGCCTCTTACGGCTACAATTACTTGTCGTAATTTCGAAGGCATATCACAACCATCATATCGGAATAAACTGCAACATCATCAAAGTAACGCTTACTTTTAAATCTATTTTCATTTACAATTTTATAATTACTTTAGAAATTATTCTTTTTTAGTTGGTCAACTAGACACTTAACGTTTGTCTTATATAAAAAATGGGGAAAGACAAAATATTTTCTTTAATTTTAAAAGATCTTCAGCATGGCTTATAATATCTATGTTATGATACCCATGAGAGTTAACTTTATAAATGGAGAAAACTGTTTTCTAAATTTATATAAAGATTAAGCAAAACTAGAGCATTATTTCAGCTACTTCAAAATTTTACTTTTTTCTGCAAAAATCAATCCGAATTGGCTATTTCAATCCTAATATATAAAAAGCAAGCATATTTTTCTGCACCCAATATCAACTCCGCCAGGTCTAGCTTGCGCCTGCCTGTCCCAAGCCAGGATAAAGGAGGAGGGTTGTTTGTAGGATACGTCCTGCAAACTTAAAAACTGGTAGGGCCAACCAAGAGCTCGGGGTGACGCCCATCTTGGTAGCAGGACATATTCGGTATATCGATATGAAACAAGCCTGCGAAGGTATAGCAATTGACCTTAAAACTTGTTAGTACGGGGACAGTCTTTACCTGTAAATGGTAAATGGCTATCTATCCACCGCACTGAGACCTTAATTCGGCTGGTTAAAACAGATGTGAAGTGTTGGCATGCGTGCATCAAAATGTCGGCTCTTCGGCTTTCCGAAGTGTTGCTTGTCAAGAGTTTGACTCGCACCCTCAAACTGGCACGGCAGTCACTGAGGGTAGTGTTGAAAGGGTTGTTGTAACTAAGGGTTCTCATACTGAACACGGCAGTCCCTGAGAACAATGGCCAATACTCTATGTCTGGATGGTGAAATCCGAACGGCCAGAGTAAGAGTGGCAATTGCAAAGGTCCTCCAGAGTAGGTACCGGTCATGCGCAATAATTTTCCAGTTGAGTCGGCAACTGCAAGGTGTTAGACTAAGTGCTCATTGAGCACAGTCATGTATAAGAATGCACTTTTTCATAATTGCATTTGTGTATTCTTGGTCTTTTTTCGGGGATGTTGTGGATCCTCATCTGACGGGATCGAGTTGCCCAGATGACTGTCGTGGGCTGGCCCTTCGGGGAGACTCGTACTGGTTGTGGTTGTGTGAATGCTACACAGGTCTAGATTGACCGGCGGGGTCGCGCAATGGTACGACCGGGCTGGCATATCTGTCTTAATATGCAAGAGATTGGGTAGGTCTCGTCTCCACCAGTAGATGGATGGAAGTACGTCGCTACGGAAGTCTAAGCTGGTACTGCTATTACGGGCAGTATGTAATTTCCTACATAATGCTCCTAATCAGCAGGGCACTGGGTGATGCTTTGTGTTTCTGAAACAGCTTCCATGTTCGTGTTGCCACACCGGATGCCCCGTATGTTTTACTTGTTTAAAACATAAACGGGTCAGTGTTGTGGTACAACACAAAGTTCTGGTTGTCTGTTTCATGAACTATTACCCTAGGTTTTAGATAACCCAAGTTGCTTAAGCCTTACGGCAGGTGCAGCTTGATGATCTTAAAATTCGTCTGCACCCAATATCGCTCAAACTGTAATTATTCAAAACGATCAGCCTGAAAGTATGCACAGAAATTTTTTGTTGATTATTATCGGTGACAAACTTGACTTTTATGTATGGGTATACTTTCAGGCTGATCATTTTTCAGAACAGTATGTTGTAAAAGCACTGTAAAATGGCAAAAAATAATTACAGCTTAGTTTTAATGCTTTCAATCCGTAGTAGGACGGGCATTTATACTAGTTTATAATAACTAAGCATACGTTTTCTTGAATCAAATCAAAATTTGCTAAATCAATTTATAATACCTAAGCTAATTATTGCTAAAATTTTTTCCAATTCTGCTATTTCAGTATATAATAATAATAAAAAAAACAATAACACAACAACGAAAAAACTTTCTGTCAGAAAGGCTTCGAACCTGTGTTCCTTTACATGGCAGCCATGCCACGCAGTATGCCACGGCCGCCACAACTGTGTTCATAAATTCGGTTTATAATAACTAAAATTTTCTATTTAAATTTATAATTACTAAGCAAATTTATGCTTGAATCAAATCATATTTTGTTTATTGAGTTAATAAACTAAGCAAAGCTTTGCTTGAATCAAATCAAATTTGGTTTTTCAATTTATAACAACTAAGCAAACTACTGCTCACATTTTATTTAATTTTAATTTTTCTTAAATATATGAGCACTCGCTGAAAAATAATAGGCCTTCCTAAACATAATTTGCAGGAATTATAATATGTTTCTGCATGTTTCTTGGAAACAAGTAATCAGAATTGATTCCACATATAATATGATTAATTAATACAATTTTTCTTTATATATATATTTGCATCTTAACATTATTTTATTGTACTTTAGCACTTGTTGTTTGAATTTAAAAACAATATAATTTGTAATTATAATTATATATAATTAATTATATATAATTATAATTATAATTATAAAATATATTGTAATTATAAATGACCTGAGAACACTTTTAGTCTATTACTATTTGTTTGCTTGGAAATATAATTTTATCAAGAATAACATTAAATATTCACGGACAAATATATATTAATTGGAGAATACATAATTTAATTGCAATCAAGGAATTATTTTCAAAACGATAATTAAGAACAACATAATATATTTACCGATGATTACACTATAATTACTTGGAACCATATTTTAGCAAAAGAAATGCCAAAAGTTTTTCACTGTGATTACAAAATATATGCTTAGAAGTAATTGTTGGTTTGAAGCAAACTAAATATGCTTCGAAAACAGTAAATAAGTTTTTCTCGGATTTAATTATGTTGAGAAGTAACCATATTATCTTTATCCCACATTACAATAACTTTTATAAGCACACTTAAGCACACATAAGTTGCTTCAAAACTCTTCTATTTTTAATGCTGAACCGACTTATTTTTCTTGTATTTTGTTTTTTATTTTATTAATTTGAAAACACAAACACTTTTAATTTAAACAAGCATTTTCAGAAATACTTTTCACAAGAGCTAAACTTTTCAACACGTTTGGCGCGGCTGATTGAAACTTAAAATGTTGCCAAGACTTGGTAACTGTTAAAAGCAAGCGCATAAAGCAACTAGGTTTCCGCTATTTTTCGTGCAAGTGCAAAAGAAACAGATATATGTATGTCTAGGCGAAACACATAAAAGAAAGGAATTCTGTTTGTTTTAAATTTGTAGAGTTCTGTTCTCTTTGAGTTTAACAGCGATGCAAATATATTTTTATTGGGTAGAAACACACTATTCTATTTTGTCACAAGCATATTAATGTAGACGTTTTTTAGCAAATAATATTTTCTTATATCGAAAAATAATGCTATTGAAGGAATGTTCTTAATCATTAGGAATATTAATATCTTAATCATTAGGAATAGATAAAACGGTATGGTAGCAACCCTGGAATTCGAAAATTTTGTTCCGACTAAAAATAAAAATATTTTCTAAGAAGTATTGAAAGTGCTCCAAGTTTTTTATGATTTTTTTTGTGATCGAAATACTAGAACTGGGCACTTTAAGTATTTTTTTAAAAAAAGTCAAGTTTCAACAGGTATAACTTCTTTTCCCAAATGTCGGGTTTTTCAATTTCTAGCAGAAAATTGCTCAATACTATGCCAAAATCATTCGTGCTGTTTTTTTTCCAAATTTTGTTTTTTTGGATTTTTGGAATATTTTTTTTTTTTTTTTGTACAAATACTCAAACTTGAAATTTTCAAAAAGTTACACTTCTAGCAAAAAAATTCATAACGGTCAGATTATTCAACATAGTTATACAATTTTTTGAATCTGGATTGAGTATAGTTTAAGAAAAGATTTTATATACAGTGAAAGCTCCAATAAACGGACGCTCTAATAAGCGGACATTTCCTATAAGCGGACACATTCTTGGGAACGAACAATTTTTGGTTGTGGCCACGACATTCCCACAAGCGGACATCTCTCATATGCGGACAGAAAGTAGGTTACCATCGGTGTCCGCTTATGGGAGCTTTCACTGTATATATATATTTTTCGATCATTTGTGTGCAAACATTTCACATCACACACAACACAACACAATTGATCATTAGAAGCTCGGTCTAAGTCCTTTCAAGGGCTGAAATGGCCATTCCTTTTTTTTTTTTATATATATATTTTAATTTTATATTATATATTATATACAATATTTCATTGAAATATTTTTAAATTTGGATTTTTTTTTTTAATGCAACAAGAACAAAAAAGAGTTTTTCGAAAACTAAAAAATCACAACTCTAAAGATTTTCGTCCAATTTTCATATTTGATAGCTTATTTTATAGATAAATTAAATAACAAATGAACTGCGAACCAGCATTTTGAAAATTTATAATTATACAAGAGTTATTTGGATTTTTTTCCAAATTAGCACTGTTTTTCCCATATAAACAAGTACTGACATGTACCGATGCTTGACGGGTTCCCGTATTCCTAGGTAAACCAATTTTTTTTTTACATTTTTCTTAACATCATACAAATAAATTAAGGGGTAAACCACAAAAAAAAACAACTTAAATTTCTAAGGGACACTCTTATAAACATATTGTAATATTTTTGCGTCGACACTGAAACATCATTGCATTGTCTACGAAATTAGAAGATTTTATATAAAATATACGAATTCCAGGTTTTTTCAGGGAATTTTTAATAAAATAGATTTTGCAGAAAATACTGCAGAGAGTTACATTTTCGAAAGCTTGGGGAACTTCACGGAACTTTTGAATCAAAATAGTAATTTATCTAAAAAACTAAAAAGTTTTTTATGCATTTATTTTTTCATCACAAAAACAAAATATTTTCACAGCTTTAATTTTTTTTTGAGCTTGCATATATCTAAGGATATATGAAAAAAAACTAAGAAGGATTGGAAATGTTCCTTCATATTTACAATATATTTAATTTATGTTAAAGATATGTGCTATTTTTATTAATATTTTCGATAATTTTATTGGTGCCAACCAAGCTGTACTTAATCAATTTACTTAAGATTTTCAGTAAAGATAGCTTGAGTATTTGCAATCCAAATGCCATAACTAATTTTTCCAATTTCAAAAGTTTTTTCTTCTGACTTATGGCCACCAAATGGCGTTGCTGGCCCACTGTGCACTGATGGATCAAAAATAGATGGCATAGTTGGTGGAGGAGTCTACTCAGACACACTAAACAAGTTACTTGCCTTCAGATGAACAAGATATCATCTATTGATATCTACATACCGCCTGATAGTAAAGCCGCTCTGAAAGCCCTGAAAGCTGTTGAGACAAAATCTAAAAGCAGATAAATTCGCTCGCACTGATATCAACAAACAATGGTGGATAAGAAAAGTATTGATATGCCTCCCACTACATATAAATTACTCACAAATGAAAGCTATCCCTATGGCACATGCCATACATCGCATCAGTTTTGGCCAACACTTATCTTAAACTTACCGCAAAAGAAGTGATTTCTCTGGGAAGGGATTAAATCGATACTATGATAGGTATCTTAACAGGACACTGTTTAATATATAATCACGCCCGAAGATTGAACATCGTTCACAACGACTTTTGCAGAAGTTGTAGAGACAAAGAGGAGGCTGAATCATAGCACATCTTCTCTGCACTTGCCCAGCACTGCCTAAAAATAGGCACCTTCATTTAAGTAATTGATTCTACATTGACCTAGACTGCCTCTCAGACCCATTTGTTTACTGAATCCTTGGATTTTTTAACATCCCAAACTGGTTCAAATAGTAAGAGAAAATTAACACCGGTATTACAAAGGTTATTTGCCCGAATATGTCTGATATGAGACAGCCGCTTCAATCTTACCTAATTTTTAATGTGGAACTGTCGATTATATCAAATTGATATAATTGATTGATCTCTTGTGTCGCTTATATTTCACTAGCTGGTAGCTATCGGTTATATTGAAAGCCTGCCCCGTAGCTTTTCTTTGGAAATTCTTGATTCCTTGTAGTCGGCATTAGAATTTTGATGTTCTTCTGGTAGAGGCTGCTATGAAAGCTCTTCCAGATTGAATAAATCGCTCTTATCTGACGGATCATCTTTTGATCTGACCTCTGCTCCCGAAAAACTTTGGTAATCCGCCGTGTTCCTAATTGGTATTCCAATAAATTTTTTTATATAGCTTTTGAACGTCTCAAAGAAATCACCTGTATTTACTAACTATTTGAAGTATCTTTTTGTCTAGACTTTCAATTTATTTAAATTAAATGAAGAAATTTATAAAAAAATAGGCGTATCCAAAAATAACTGATTAAACAATTGATCGGAAAACTTTTATTAAAAAATTGCAATTAAAAGAACAAAATTACCTAAGAAATTATTAAAGATATATAGAAATCATTTTTTATTGCCTGCACAAATGCAAGCGCACCCCGAGCTTCCTGATGAATGAATGGCGCCGAATATCTTGCGCTTCGTTAATTTTTAACTCATTGGCTTTCTTTCAGCGTCTAGTTGCTAGTAGCTAGATGTTCAACAATAACTTGCTTAATTATTTTCGAAATTAAGCTTAAAATGAAACAACCAAAACAACAATTACGCCAACAACAACAACATCACTGGCCAAAACAAAAAAACCTTAGAACTCAAGTGTAATTACATGGAAATGGTAATAAAGCCAAGTAGTTGAAGCGACAGCAGTGCAGGTGAAGCAGCGGTAGCCGTTTGCTGCTGCCTTTTCAAGATTCTTTGAATTGCTTCTCGCCTCACAGAATCGCGTTCATTAATCGTGATAGCAAAGTTAGTCAAGTGCTCGGCAAGGGTAACTATTAGAGGCACACACACCCTCTTCCCCTCCCCCTAAGCTTCACACGAGTGGCTTGCTAACAAATATTTTGTACTATGCAGTTGTTGCTATTGTTGTTGCCTTGTACATAAACTGCTCTTAAAGCAGATTCTTTTAAAAAAGTGAGCTTGAAATGACGCAAGCTTGACTTGATTTTTGCGCGTTATTGTGTAATTTTGCAGTTAGTTTTAGTTAGTTAAGAATACAGCAACTAAAACACAACATAAAAATAAAAATAAATCAAGAACAAAAGAAAAATATATAACAGTGCAAACAACAACAAAAACTTCAAACAAATTTTGTAGCCCTTGAAGCGTTTTGAAGTTTTAGCAGATGATGCCATGATTTATGATAGCTGCGCTAAAAATTAAAAGAGTCAACAGCAGCAACTTCAAAATCGAGCTGTCAATACAATTTTTTCTTTGTTTTTATTGAGTTTTGTTGTACACCACAAATGTATTTTTATTGTATAAATGTCAATGCTCTATAGCGGTTTTAATTTCAAATTATTAAATGACTTTATACCAATCATCAACTATATTGATCGCTTTCAAACACTTTGCAACTGATTTGAGAATCGATAACTTAAAAACTAATAAGATTGAATGTTAGTCAAATTATTAATTTAATTATACCCATATGATACTTAATTTTTTTTTGTCCAAAATCTGAAAACAAGTGGCGCCTGGGCAGGACAGACATATTTTGTATGAAAAGGATAAACGTTGTTACTTTTTTATATCTGATGGTTTTAAGAGCAGCTGCATTAAATAAATTAATATTAGCTACTCTCATTACTTCCAATTCAGCATACATTAATATTAAATAGTTTTGTTTACTCTAAAAATGTCAAATTAATTATTTACAGCACAGTAAATATTTGATCGAAACTTAACGAAGAACGAATTGAAAGAAACGGCAAAAAAAAATGCAAGGAAAATATAGTCCGTCCTAAAAATTTTTCTCCAATTCGTACCATATGCGTACTCACTCACACCAATTGAATCCGTGCATTCGTGCTATTTGAACTGCCCTAGTTATAATTTTCAATGATCAATTTAATTAAGTATCATACAGGCTTTAGGAGCGCAAAATAATTAAAAAAAAAACGAAATGGCCATTTCAGCCCTTGAAAGGACTTTGACCGAGCTTCTTATGATAAATTGTGTTATGTGTGTTGTAAAATGTTTGAACACAAATTAGAACTGCACCAACATGTTTTATGCCGACTCCGAACGGCTTATGTTCTCAAGAAGCTTTTCATGACAGTTTTTACTCTCTGAGGTTTGCCATTGTCTGCAGAAAAATTAATTTTATTGACAAAACTTTCTGTGTCAGGTGGGTTTCGAACCAGGGTTCTCTAGCGTATGGGCCACACACTCGACTCACTGCGCCACGGACGCCACTATCAATTGCAAAGTAATTGCAATGAGTTAAACTTTCCTTATTTTTCGACTTTTGAATTATCATCGCGGTATATCATTATTCGATTATATACGTCTAAATATGAAAGAGATTTTTTTAAAATTTTTTTATACGATTTAAAGGTCGCTACCAGTTGTCAAAGTTTAGCCCTCTCACAAGGAAACTTCCCTTGGTGTCATTCGCCGATTTGAATGTGCTTCGGATATGTGATAGAGGACAAAAATCTAAGGTACACGTATTTTTTATAGATGCGAAAACTAAGGCTTATGCCCGTATGATACTTAATTTTTTTTGTCCAATTTTAAAATCTGAAAACAAGTGTCGCGTGGGCAGGACAGACATATTTTGTAAGAAAAGGATAAACGTTGATACTTTCTAACTTCTGCATTAAATAATTTAATATTAGCTACACACATCACTTCCCATTCAGTATACATTTATATTAAATAGTTTTAATAAGCAAAAAAAAGTTTCAGTAAACACTCTAAAAATGTAAAATTTATTAGTAAGAGCACAGTAAATGTTTGATCGAAACTTAACGAAGAACGAATTGAAAGAAACTGCAAAAAAAAAATGCAGAGAAAATACAGTCCGTCCTACAAATTTTTCTCCAATTCGTACTATATGCGTACTCACTCACACCAATTGAATCCATGCATTCGAACTATTTGAACTGCTCTAGTTTTAATTTTCAATGATAAAAGTTGTAAAAAAAAATTAAGTATCATACGGGCATTAATGGTTCAAAATTAAGAATTAAAAAAAAAAAAAGATTTACTATTTTCTTATGGTATATATTCAAATAATGTGTTGCCCCGTGAAATAAAATAAAAAAAAAAAAATAATTTTTCTTAGGAAGAAGGACCACCCTAATGCATACACTTTTAAGTTTATATTTTTTTTTTTCAAGTTTAGTAATGAAATTGATAACAAAAAAATTGGTGCCGGACAGTGATTTTCAAAACTCTACATACAGCAAAGCTTATAAACCTTAATGAAAAGTTAAGCATGCATTAGATCATATTGTCGTTGAGCGTGCAATACCGCGTATCCGCCACTTGCATAAACAAAATACAGCTAATTCTTAGTTCAGCAAATTTTATTTAATTGAATGCGGTTGAAAATTTGTCGAGTTATTCAATTTGAAATATTTTTGCTTCACTACAAAATCACCAAAATAACATTGTTTTGTTTGTTATTACTAGCGAAAAACTCGGTTCAGACAAAGAAGTATGAAAATAAGCGATTTTATACTGTTTTTACTCGTATTAGAAGTATTAATGCTTTAAATTGAAAATTAAATAAAGCGACGAATTTTTAACAGATTTCAATGAAATAAAACTAAATAATTAACCAAGCTTTTATATTTGATTAAAATATCACTTTAATACAAGCAATGAGCAACGACTAAGATGCGAATACGCACACAATGCAAACACACAAAAACAAAAAACAACAAAATTTTTTGTTGTGCTGCGCTAGCTGAGCATAAAAAGAGAAGAGTAGAGAGCAACATGGAGTCTATTGAAACTCTCGCAACGCAAACGTGTGAAAAAAAACGATCAATCAATGCTTGACATCGGGGATGATTTTATTCAAATATTTACATATTAATAAAATATACTTACTATTGAAATTTTGAAAGGAAAATACCCCTTTACAATGCTGTAGCATAAATATGATATTTAACATTTTAAAACTTACTTCATAAAAATCTTTATTAACGAAAAAATACTTTTGAAGTTTTACAAAAATTTGCACTTCAATTTTATGTTATGCTATAAATTGCTGCTGTGTGTATTTTGTTGGTATTTTTTCGTTGTTGGTATTTTGCTGCTCATAGGGAAACTATGGTGGTAAGTCGCTAGACAAGTGACAGAAAACGTAACGCTTGATTTCACTCGCTATACACTTGATTCTGTTTTTACGCGGTATACTGGGGTCCAGGCGTGGATTCAGGGGGAATTTTGGGGGTTCAAGCCTCCCGAAAATCTCGGAGAACCTGTATTTAAATGTGATGTACTAGTGTTTATTATGTGGTCTAAGGGTACTAAAGAGAAAAGCATCGAATTTTTAATAATTTATTTTAAATATTCACACCTGAGTTCTGTTCCTGTTTTTTTATTTTCTTTGCGATATCGCGCCCTTAGCTGTAAACAGTCATACATCGGTGATTCCATGTAGGCTTGTGCTTAATCATTCCGGAGCCGGAATGAACATGGAATGATTCTTTCGTACAGCGGAACTAGTTCCCGGAAACATGTCCGCTCAGCCATTTAGTTCCTTTGATCTGTAGAAGGGAAAAATGTGTTTGGGTACTTAATTTATAATATAATCAATGTGATAAGGATATGATAATATAATGAACCTAATATGCACTCATATGCATAATATAATGAACAATATTCTACCTTTTTTATATTAAATTTTGTCCTATATATTTTAATTGTTTAAGCATGTTCATACATAGCAGCTCTCTCGGAGCCAAAATATGTCCCGGAGTTATCTAGTTTCACCAGTCCGCATGTTCAACCAAATGAATGAAACAATGCACATGACAAGAACACTAGCAGTTCTCTCGGAGCCAAAACATGTCCGGAGCTATCTAGTTCCGCCAGTTTGCTTTTGCAACCAAATGAACGAAACAATGAAAATGAGAAGAACGGCGATATATCTTGTAATAGTTTTATTTATCATTTCTTTCATTACTTTTACTAAAGAAGGAGAGATATTTATTTTATTTCTATCAGTTTTACAATCAACTTGGCCAAGCAGTAACAAGTTCGAAAGCGATGTCGGCTTATATAACTTAAGTAAAAAACTTAGTAAAAAATCATTGCAACCGGAACTGTTTGGATATGTTAAGAATGGATTTAAGGAATAATTGGAACCATGTCCGACTGTGAACATGGCCCCATGAACTATACATATTCGGAGCGGCTCATCTCTAATTCCATGTCAAATCGTACGTTTTTGTCCAAAACGTGATTTTGACGATACCGATTTTTTTTCAAATTTTTCACGTCAATAGCACTTAAAAAATAGAAATATTATCATATTAACTAATCTTTTTTTTAATTTTTACACAGTGGGAAATTAAAATATAAAATCAAAATTTGTCATTCGGACATGTAGGAAAACTACTATATCATCAAAACCTTAAGTCTTACAAAAAAATATTCAGGCTTTTTTTAAGAGATCTTTTTTCTATTTCACATTTTATAAATGTGCAGTTTCTTACCAACACATTAATGAAAATTTTAAATTTTTTTGACCACTTAAAATTTTATTCACATTTTTCAAGTTCAACACGACTATTTTTTTGGAGTTTTTAAAGCTTCGTCGTATTGAGGCATTCATTCTTAATGCATTCTGAAAATTGTTCGTGGAAGAATTAATGCATACTAATTTAAACGAATTTAAAAAATACTTTCATCTTAAATCAAAAATGTTTGTTTTAAGATAGTATTTTTTGTACTCTTATAGTATTTTATAATTTTTTTACTTGTGCTTCAAGTTTATATAATTTTTTATTTATTTTTTTATTTATTTCTTTTATTCCTTGATTAAAGAAAAGCCATAGGTAGTGTACAATCTGAAAAAATTAAAAAATACAGTAAGAAGTACAAAAAAATACTAAAAATACCACTTTTAGTTTGAAAGTGTTTGTATGAAAAAATTGTGTATGGAGTTTTTGATAAATTCGTTTAAAACAGTAAGCATTATTTTTTTTTAATGTTAAATTTTAAGAATGCATTGAATATGAATGCCTCAATAAGACCATGCTTTCAAAAAGCCAAAAAAATAGTAGTGGTGACCTTGAAAAATGTGAATTATTTTCTAAAAAATGTAAATTAATAAAGAAGATCAACTCAAGATCTCTTAAATATCTCATAAGCTTTTACTACTTTCCAAATATATACCGTGTATACTGGATATACATGTATACCGTGTACAACTTGCAAAAAAAAAACACAGGTACATCGTTTGACACACGAGAGAAGCGAAGCTTTTTCACAGTTTCATAGACTCTACGCAGAATAAAAACTAAAAAACTAGTGAGAAGCGAAGCAAAACTAGTGAGGAACAATTGAACGGGTTGGCGTTGTTGAACATGCATCGTGACATTGAAGTAACGTGTGAAAATGTAATCGACATTATATCGAAAAGCCAAAAAAATTAATATCATTTTACAATCTAAAAAACAGTTTATTTGATTTACTGATTACATATTTTATAAATATACTATGCATATCGTCGTTGGGCGTGCAATACCGCGTATCAGCCACTTGCAATACGCCGTATATTGCAAAAAGGCTAAAACTTAAATTTGGATTTTAACTCAATTTGATTTAATTAATAAATGGAACAAAGCAAGTATATAATAAATGTTTTTAGTTTTTTAGTTAAAAGAAAGCAGTTTTTCTGCACTCCTGTAGAAATTTACTAATACCGTGTGTGTGTGCATGTGCAAGTAGCTGATACGCGGTATTGCACGCCCAACGACGATACATATATAGAGTTCATTAATATTTTTAAAACTCCCCCCGATATTTTTATATCAGATTATTAAATATATAATACGGATACCGAATATTATATATTTTCCTGGATCCGCCCAGTCAATAAAAAACTAAATTTTCATAAGAAACTGCTTATGTGCGTTCTTTTTTTGGAAAACACCGCGCAAAATCGATATCCGCCTTGAAAAAACCGAAATTTGTCAATTGTCTAATTCGTGCCAACTCAATTTGAAAACATACTTATTTTGTTCAAAATTTTGATTTTTTCGTGCGAACTAAATTTTTTGTGAGCCATCGCGATCTTCAAATTACGGGGACTTATATATATTTTTATTTTAATTATTTAAACATTATTTAAATAAATATGAAATTAAATATAAAATTTACGCGTATAAAAATCCGTGTAAAAAAGAGCCGCGTCAAAGCAGGATCAAGTGTGTAATTTCATACCGCGGGCTATATATGAAATCGATTCTAAAGGTGAACTCCAATAATTGTTTTGGCCTCTTATCTGAGGCAAAGCGGCACCATATTCTATAGGAGTGTTATGCTATTAGCGAATGCTGATGATATGCTGGCAAGGTCATGTTGAGTTTATGGAAGACGACGCTCCATAAATATTCGATTCGGTACTTAGCGGTGGTCAACGCAGAAGAGCACAGCCGCATCTCTGTTGGAAGGACCAAGTAGAGGACAACTTGACGAAACTTGGAGCTTCCAAATGGCGCCAGCAAGTGCAAAATAGAAATAGAAATAGAAAATACAACAGGCCAAAATCTACTTACGGTTGTAAGCGACACCTAAGTAAGTAATTAAGTACTAAAAAATAATTTAAAAATAATTTCGACAGTGTTATCTGGCATAAGATCTTTCCGTTTTGACTAAGAAATGGCGTCAGCGAAAAGTACGCAGCGTATTAATTTGACACATACATACGTCGCATGACATTGAACTACAAGCACAGCCAAGCTGAGTCTGCCAGAAACTAGCGTCTTTTCTTTATTGTTAAGGGACCATGTCGAGTTTTGTGCATGAAAAAGAACATTTGCGATATGAATTGCTTTCCTTATTTAATCAAAAGAAAAGGCTCTTCAAAGTCATTGTTTGCTGGTAGAAACATATGGTGAACACGCTCCATCGATTAGAACATGTGAGACATGGTTTAAACCATTTAAAGGTGGCGATTTCAATGTGAAAGACAGTAGGTGCTCTGGTAGACCACAAAATGCGCAGACAAGCAATGGAAGGAATTATTGGATGATGACCCAACTCCAACTCAACGTAAATTGGCAGAAGCATTACATGTGTCACAAGAAACAATCAGCAGACGCTTACAAGCAATGGGGAAGATCACTAAACGCGGTAAAAGGGACCCACACGATTTGCATAAACGTCAAATGAAAAATCGCAAACTCACTTGTGAAATGCTGCTTCAAAGCCAAGAAATGTAATAATTTTTGCATCGAATTGTGACGGATGACAAAAAATTAATTTATTTTCAAAACCCGAAGTGGAAAAAATCGTGGCTTTCATCTGGCGAAGCCGGTTCTTCCCTGGCGAAGAAGACAATGATCAGTGACTGGAGGAACCAGAGCGGTTTTGTGTATAATGAACTTTTCAAGCCCGATGAAACCGTTAATACACAGTGCTATCGCCAACAAACTAGTAATTTAAGCCACGTATTAATCGAAAAATTAACGGAATGGGCCAGAAGACTTGCTAAAGTGGTTTTGTTACACGTCAACGCATCGTCTGACACAGCAAAACTAGTTTAAGCTACCTTGAGGTCGCTTGGATGGGACATCCTTCTGCACCCGCCATATTCCCCAGACTTGGCTTCATCTGACTATCACCTCTTCACATCAATGGGGCACGCGCACGCAAAGTAGCACTTTAGCGATTTCGAGGAAGTTGGCAAATGGCTCAACGAATCGATTATTCTGGCATGCTATTCTTGAACAGCTGTGTAAGATTGCAGTCATTTGGAGCTGCATTCTTTGAAGTCACAATCGATGAGTAAAATTTTTGATTGCTGTATTTATTTAATTTCGTGAATAAGACTTGAAAAAAAAAATCAAGTCAACAACTATTTTGAATGAATTTGATTTAATAATCATTTTGAGTAATCAAAACTGGATCCAATCAATTATGATTTGACGATGCATTCAAGTGACACAAAAGTGAATGCATTCAAGTAACACAAAATTAAGAGTTTTTACGCAATATACTTAAGTAAAATGTTGTGCTGACTCCGAATCCGGTTTTCGCTTTATTCCACCACGCCCAGCTTCTCAGATATTAACCTAAATATGGGAGGGAGTAAAATAGCTTCTCTTGTGTGGCCAACGACGCCACTCGAGATGTATTTTTTTTCATTTTCGTCTTTTTGGATGGGAATTATCAATAACAATAATTTCGATATTCACTGTGCGTTTCACGAGGCCTGTCAAATACATGGCTGTAATTTTTTCGCACTTTTCTTTCAATAGATTGAAATAATGAATTAAAAAAAGATTTCAATCGACGGATTTGAAGTCCCAGCTGACTTGAAGTGACTTGAATGCAATCAATTGCCACATAAATAAATGCGAGACTGCAATCAAGTTATGAAAAATGATTGCGAATTTCACATGTTCAAGTCAGAAGTACCGACAAAGAATTATGTATTGCAATCAATTTGAACAAAATCAAAAGACTTGAAACTATTCATGAATTACCTGAAATATGGGCAATATGTGTAGAAGCCGATGACCAATATTTGAATAAAAAACAAAATTCATTTCCCTAGGAAATTACGTATTTTTTTCACCAAAAAAAAACTTATGCATAAACCTGGTATATTTATATCGCAAAAAAACATTAGCCGCCTTTAAATAAAATAGTTGTGTTTTGACATTTGGTATGATAAACTTTTGTTCACGGCGGCATAACAAAGTCTCTTCAAACTTAAACTTAAATTTTATTACTTTTTTATAAAATACTTCTACAATACCAATACGAAACCAAAACACCCAACACCACTAAGGAGAACATACTGTTTATATAGTATACTCCCTTATTTTCCATATAACCCATCATATCAAAGTTCACATGTGCGTAACGAACATTCCTTGTATAGTGCAGGACAACAAAAGTGTTCTTTGGTACATTCATGGCTGTACCCGTAAGGGTACAGTGTTGTAGCAAATCGTCGACCAGCTGAAGGTTTGTGGTAAAACAATGGACTTTGTTGTAATCCAGCATTACTTTCTTATCATTCGTTAAGCATCGAAAATCTCCGTTGGCTAAATATTTCATCCTATCGCAGGCAATAAATTCTTTGTCAGTATGTGTGACAAATACTTGATCCGGATTATTGTTAATTATATAAATAGCGAACGGTTCCCCTGGTGAAGTCCATTGGTCTTTATATTTGAGATGCATTTCCAAAGGATACTTTCCCTTGCAGTACTGTTTGAGGACTGCTTCTGCAAGAACGTCACACCTTGATGAATGTTGAGCCAAAAGAGTTGACGCCAAGGCAAATATGACGATGATGACCGTCTCCAGAGCAAGATATCTCATAATTTCTTGTTATATTGGGGAAGCTTGCTGCAGAAACATTTTGACTTAAAAATTTTGAATTTTCTTACAAACATTTTTGTTTACATAAATTTTGTTATTATTTATTTTTTTTCCAATTTGTTTTGCTTATTTTGTTTTATACCTATGTTTTGATAAGAAACACAACCCATCAGACAATAAGTTTTTCTTACTGTTGCTGCTTATTGTGAATTCAGCATAAAATCTTGAAAGGAATGATCTTAACAGCGATTGGAAGAACTGTATACCTTTGAATCGTTTAATGTTTGAAATTGTAATTAGAACAGTGTTAGAATCTTTAAAAGAAAAGATTACTTGAGCCTCTCGACACTTTCTAAATAAGCGCTTTTTTAAGTTTTTTAAATGATTAGAGGATACCGCAAACTTCTCTTGCAAGAAAAAGTTTTCGTACCCATTAAACTGTTTACAATGTCTGTTGTGAGGTTAAGTCTGACTTTTCCGTAGTCAACTTGCGACATTTTTTGAATTCGAAATTTTTTAATCGGGCATTCCCACATTCCCTTTGGTGATATCGATGAAACCTCTAAGCTTACAAGGTTTGAATTTATATGCGGAACCCTAGAGGTTAGTAAGCGGTTTCAGTATTTAATCTCATTTTTGGACTTAACCTCCAGATTTGGCGGCACGTAGTATTAATTTCATTTCCATGTATGCATGTATACATAAAAAAGGCTAAAATTTTCTTCTTAGTTTTAGGTGGTCTCTTTTAAATCTTAAGTGAGATCAGTGAGTGAGATGACAATAGTATTGAAAACATTCCCTTATCATTTCATTCAATAGCGAATCTTATTACGCAATGTTTGATAATACACAATAAGATTTTTCTGTATAGAAATAAAAAGATTTCTCTATGGAAAATTCTTCTTATTTGATACTACTAAGAAGAAAACCTCATAAAATAACCTCATTCAGGGACGTATTAAATCTAGTCGACAGCAGGTATTAGTTGCTGACAAATACGGTGACTAAGGTGACCTGTTCCAAACTGATTTCGTGCAATTTTGCTAAGGCAACTAACGAGCATTGTAGTGACGATTGAGGATTTTTTTTTTTTAAAGCGGCTGTTTTTCTGTGATTTCAATTCTCAAACGTCTTAATAATGATAAATAATATGCGCCATATGTGGTTTAACTTTTCCAAGATAATCGATGAATATTATTTTATGCGTATCCTTATATACGGAGACCATTACCTTTCCGATCTATTGTTGCTTCGGAGCACTTTCATCCACAGAAACCCATGCTTTTAACTATTGCATGGGCTGTGGTGTGTAGAAATGGATCCACGTTTCATCCATGGCTATAAATCTGCTCAAAAACTTTGTTGGATTTCTTGTAAGCATTGTCAAATACTGTTGGGAAGTCGTGTCACGACTTGGTTTTTAGTCCACTGTGAACAAACTCTTCTTCATACCCAAAAAATCACTTATAATATTGAACACTGCTATACGCTTGAGCATCTTTGTGATCTTAGCTGTCTGCTTCAATTTCTTTTTGGGGTCGTTGAATATAATATCACGGATTTATAAAAAAAATCACTTATAATATTGAACACTGCTATACGCTTGAGCATCTTTGTGATCTTAGCTGTCTGCTTCAATTTCTTTTTGGGGTCGTTGAATATAATATCACGGATTTTTTCAATGTTTTCTGGTGTACTGGCGTCTTTTGGTCATCCAGATCGCTTGGCATCATCGATACTTGTATAACCACAACGATAGTCAGAAAACCACTTTTAAAACATCTTTATCGATGGTCCAGAGTACAGATAAAACTTATCTACTTTAGCTTTCACCTCTATTATGAATTCATACGATACACGATAAACGCTTGCATTCTGTTATGTGGTATTATGAACTTACGTTTACTAAATCCGTCAGCGTTTCTCGCTTATCGAAAAAAATGGTATTGCGAAACGATACGTATCGGATCAGCGGTTAAATTGCATGTGCTTGCAAGCGGCTGAATATGGTATATTATCGAAAAGCTATCTATTTGTTTAATAAGAAAAAACATAACTTTTATGCAACTTAAGTTTATAACAATATTTTTTTTTTAAACATGCGTTCGGACGTTTCACGAAACGGAAGTCCTTTTGGGACTAAGTTCATTCTATGCCTAGATGTGCGAATTTGTCAGCCGTATAGAAAAAGTTGGAAGATAATATATTTTATAAATTTAACAAGCTTTTAGAAAAGCCATGCGTCGTCTTTATTAAAGGCGTAGTGAGGTCATAGTAAAGTATTTTATTTGTTCGGAGGTTTCGTGTCGGACGTTTCAGATTTTTTCATTGTGACTATATTGGGTAATTAAGTAATTAACTAATTAAGTAATTAAAAAAAAAAAAAAAAACGAAATGGCAATTTCAGCCCTTGAAAGGGCTTTGACCGAGCTTCTTATGATCAATTGTGTTGTGTGTGTTATGAAATGTTTGAACACAAATGATCGAGAACTGGACCTACATGTTTTATGCCGACTCCGAACGGCTTATGTTCTCAAGAAGCTTTTCATGGCAGTTTTAACTCTCTGAGGTTTGCCATTGTCTGCAGAGAGGTGACAGCCGAACAGAAAAATTAGTTTAATTGGAAAAACTTTCTATGTCAGGTGAGATTTGAATAAGGGTTCTCTGGCGTATGGGTCACACACTCTACTCACTGCGCCACGGCCGCCACAAGTAATTTGGTTTATTAAGTAATTTGGTAATTTAAAAATTAATTCAATATATTGTTCTTTCCTGCCTCAATCATTTGATCCTCATGGTTAATGAACTAATGTATAAATTGCTTAAATAAATAAATTTAAATGATTCTTCAAGCTAAAATCCTAAAAGTTTTTAATAACTTCTCATTTATCACCTGCCACTGATCATTTTCTGGACAAGCCCGTATTTATCTAATCAAAAAGTGTTCACTTAATAATAATATTTATTTTCTTTTTGTTTTAACCAATTTTTTCAAAATAACAACGCTAAAATTTTATTTCTGGAACTTTGTTTGAGTTGCTCATAATTAGAGTATGTGCGTTTGGGGCATCTGATACTATATGATGTCAAATTTGTAAATTGTAATTCTACTTATTAAGGGAAAGCAAAATCCCGGGATTACATTTTTAAATCCCGAAACTTCCGGGATTGGTAAAATCCAGATTTTTTCATGCTTAATTATAAATCACAAAAATGTTAAAATGCTGGTCTCTGGTATACATCTAGGGTACACAGACCATTAAACAGCTTCGGGGAAGGAAGAAATTCAAAATTTCATCATCATTGAAATAATTTGCTATTGTTCGCAAGTATGCCAAAACCTCATCGAAAAATTCATCAAGAATGCGAACTTCTGCCTAGAGGGTTGAGGCTTTCATCTGTCGGAAATAATGTTAGATGATGTTGTTTTTACTTGAGATATACTTTCGAACTTTATACCTAAGTATTCAGAGAAAACTTGATAAACTTTCTACAAAAAAAAAAAAAAATAAAAATAAAATATATTGATAAAGCTAATTAAGCTTACATCATATTATTATAGAAAATTTGATCAAGAACAATTATGAAAGTATAGACATAAAATAAATTGACATAGATAATTTGCTATAATTTTTCTGAGCTAAATTGTATCGATTGATTTTCTTTTTTTAAGTAGAAAAAGCCTCTGAAGTTCAATGTACGCACCTCTGAGCTTTCGATGTATCCGGGCTAAGTTATATAATTTATTATTTTATTGACTTAATTAATATCTGCAAAGAAGAATCTTAAAAAATATTAAACTAAAAAAATTTAACAAAACTATCTCAAAATGTCCCTAAGGCCAGCGTTTAATAGCTTGATTTACTAATTTTTCTAGAACGTTTTTATTATGATTTATTCATTTGCCTAAAGTCTTTGATAAGCAAACTTTAATTAATTAAACGATTTCAGCAAATTTATGAAATTTGCTTAGAGTGCAGCTCTAAGCCAAAATTCACTGTTAATGTGTCAAAAAATTTCAAAATTTCTGTCATTAATAACAGCTTTTGTGCTAAAGTGTTAATTATAACCAAATTTGCTTGGGAATAATTAATTGCTTTTGTTCTTCTAGTGTACAGCGATTAAGACTTTAAACTTGTAATTAAACAAAGATTGATTTCATCGAAATTGGTGCTCAAAATACTAAGGTGCTTATCAAAACTATACGACACCAAATAAATTGTATAATGCACTCTCGACAAATCTATGTTGATAACAGTCAGAAGAAAGCTCAATCACAGAATCAGAGAGCAAACTCAGTGATTGTTGTGTTATTGCCTCCTTTTTACAAAAACCGAAAATTAACGGCAAAAATTACAAAACAGATCGTAAAGCTAAACTCTCAGAGCGTGATAAGCGAATTATTATTAAGGAACCCAGAAATTCTACCATATCTTATGCCCAACTTGTAAGCAATGAGTTCCAAAAATTTCGGTTAGTCGAGTCTTAAACAGTTCCAAAGCAATTGTTAGATCCATAATGTAGAAATTTCATAAGGCGGCGCGGCTTACAATTTGGATAAGAACTGGGACTCGGTACATAATAATACTTATCATCCTCAAACGTCCTGTGAATGGTAGCCCACACCATGACGGAACAACCACCAAAATTTCTTTCGGAAAATATAATCGGATCCTCTCATAAACCACTCCAGTAGTAGCGGTATCCATCTGAATCATCCAAGTTGAACTATTTTAGTCTTAAAAGATGACTTTTTACGAAAAGCATTGTAACAATGGTAAGTGCTTAGAGGATAACTATTATCATATACCGAGACCCAGTTGGTATCCAAATTATTTGATGCAAATTGAAGCCGTACCGTCTTATGGTGGGCAAGTAAAGTAGGAGCTTTCTTCATTATGGATCTAACAATTGTTTGGGAACTGTTTAAGACTCGCCAAACACCGTCATTTCCGAAACTGATTGCTCGCAAGTTGGGCACAAGATAAGTTTAAATTTCTGGGTTTCTTAATAATCATTCGCTTATCACGCTCCGAGAGTTTAGCTTTACGACTTATTTTGTATTTTATGACGTACATTTTCGGGATTTTTAAAAAAGAGGCAATAACACGACCAATATGTACTACCAATTTTATCTTAAATTTGTGAAAAATTTAGCTAATGGTCATTATATGCAAAAATTTTGCTCCTTTCCACTTTGGATAGCAAAGTTCCGCACGATATTTTAATCAGCAAGTTCTGGAGACACAATTGATGTTTACCTTCAGACTGACAATGACACGACCTCTTTATTGATGCACTTTTAAATGACTGTCGTATAGTTTTGATACGATTGCAGTTAAGCAGAAATTAGTGCTTTTCAACGCTAACCTTCAAATCATTGATTAGAGCTGATAAAGATACTTTGCTTGAAGCATGGTATAATAATGTACAAGGAAGGAGTGACAGTTCTAAACTAAGATAAAACTAAGAAGCAGCAAAACAAAGGACAGTAAAACTTTGTATTGATTTGACAACTTCCGATAGCCGCTCGTGAGAATAAAGGTAGTTGTCAAGGCTACCTTGTAAATTATTGTATCATGGTTTGAAGTATTGCAGTTTGTTCTCTCATTCTGTGTTGGAACTTTCTTTTAACTGTAATCAACATAGATTTGCCGAGAATGTTAAATAAATGTTGTTTGGTGTCGTATAGTTTTGATAAGCACCTTAGTAGTGAAGGCTTTAACAGAACGAATTAAAAAACTTAGGCATTTAGCTTAGATATCATATATAATTAAAGTTGACATTAATGTTAAAGCAAGTGTCAAAATGGCAGCTATACATCGATAATGACTTTATAAAATATTGTTAGATTTGCATAATTATTAAGATTTTATCAATGTAAAAATATCGGTAAATTGTTGACTTTTAAGATGAGTGAAGATAAATAATTTATCATGTCTAAGATAGCCTATAAAATCAGGAAAATGACGCTGGCAAGTACAACTTTCATTTAAAGGCTATTATTATTAATTAATATTAATAATGTTTTGTTGTGCTTACTAAAAAACTTTTTGCGAAAATTATAAGATAATAACTAAAAGGCAGCTACCAAATTTTAGTCATTTTCAACCTTAAACATTTTAGTAACTGTGTCACGGAAAACTGTTTGTCCACCATTTTAATATCATGTCGCTAATGTGCACCACGTCTATTCACTAGCATTACGTTCACACCAATTGAGTTTTCATCGTCTAATCAGCGGATGATCAGCACTGTTCTTGGCTTGCCTCTTGCTCTTAGTGTTCGGCTTTTTTTTTAATTTTTTCCTCCTATTCGATCTCACAACTTCACAGCCGATCTCACACAGCTTGATCAGCAAAGATATTCCCATGACAACTAATTTAGTTTCTTCTTCCCATTCGTTGAAGTTTTATTTTATTGAGTGTGACACCGACTTTGATGTGGATTCTGATGCGTTGTGGCATGGCTTGGCATGGTCCAGCTGAGTAAAAACGTCAATGAACCACCACCGTTTGGATGTGTTTGCAATAATTTTATTTTATGTATTTTGTTTTTGGTCTCTGTGCGTTGTTTGCCTTCTCATAAGTGGCTTTAATTTTTATCTTAGCTTATATCAGGCAAACATTTAATGATCAACTTTGGCCAATTTTGGTACGGTACGGCATTGAGTTACAAGGAAGCACCATACCCAGAGAGTATCTCTATTAAATATTTCTATCTTTGCCATCTAACCAACCAGCCATATTGGTTTCTCCCCCAAGAATGAACACTTGAAGAAAGAAAATCGTTTATAACCTCTTTTAATTCATATTGAATTTTTATTTTATGATTTCAATATCTTTTTCACAAGTGGGTGAAAAGAACACAAGAACTCTTGTGACTTTCTAGTGAAAACTGTTTCATTAATAAAGTTTTTGTAAAAAGTACGTTTCTTAATATGTATTATATTGTTTATTGAAGTACTATAAATGAGGTAAGTGCTTAAAATTTTAAATTTATTTCGCTGTTTTTAAAAAAATTCCGCCCCTAGGATCACCATATTTGGGTGACATCATTTCTACAGCGAAATCTCAGAAAAGCATCAAGTTGTTGAAATTTTAAGGCGTTACCACGCGGCATTAATAAATTGTGGTCTAATACCAAACTCCGATGCTGTGTGACCAATAACTCCAAAGCTATACGATATCGCAAATTTGGTGGTATACGATTATACCTGACATACTTGGATGTGTATGTCATACATACTCATAGATCTATTTTTATATATATTGATAGATTATATCGGTTGATATCATGGATCATCCTTTAATTGAAAGGAAAGCCTCACAGAAATCTTCCTTTGAAAAATTCTGGAAACTTTTCTGGGGAAGACCAAGGAAAGCATTCCACCCAATGACATGCATATGTTAAAATAATGCCTTCTGGAGATAAAAGCGGAAGACATGGAATTCTATACTTTCCCTTCCACTTTACTTTCTTTTGGAAGCACTTTTTTGATGTGATGTTGACCGCAATGAAACACAGACTTAATTGATTTTGTTTTTGCTGAAATCGGCTCAGCTGTTCTCGTATTTGGTTTTTTTTTTTTTTTTTTTTAATAAGGTGAGCGGGGCAGATAGATCTGGCAAAATGTGTGTAGTTATTTTATTTTAAATGATATACAGAAATAGTTGATACCTTTTTTGTTGAAATCGATTTAGCCGTTCTCGTCTTGTTATATCAATATTGTGAGCGTTGCAGATAGGAGTGGCAAATTTCTTATAGTTCATCTAAATGCATTCAAAATTGATTGATTCGTATTCTGTTCAAATTGATTCAGTCGTTCACAACTTATTTCGTTTTTTAATATAGTAGGCGTGTCAGGTTGGCGTGAAAACATTCATAAAAATTAATTTTTACTCATCTAAATCTAATTAAGAACAATTTGACTACTTTTTCATTCAAATTGGCTGAGTCAGTCTCGCGTTATTATGTTTTCTCAATATAGGGGCAGTAGCAGGTAGGCGTGCTCAAGTTCGCATAAAAAGAAAAAAGAAATGGACATTTCAGCCCTTGAAAGGACTTTGACCTAGCTTCTTATGATCAATTGTGTTGTGTGTGTTGTGAAATGTTTGAACACAAATGATCGAGAACTGGACCTGCCAGTTTAATGCCGACTCCACACTAGGCATGGGTAACGCAGCAAAAATCGCTGCGTTGATACACCAACTCAAACGCAGTTTGCTGTATCAGCGGAATGCGTTAACGTAATTACGTATTGCGTAGTTTGAAATGCCATGATTCCTGTATCAACAAGAATTTAATCCACGCAGTGAGGACCAACGCGCTGCGTTATGTGGTTAATTTTCATTTACTTCTCAAATTTCAAATTAACTTCTGCTTCGAACACGAACACATCCAACAGTCAAACGCACTCCAAGCATATTCCCTGCAACCCCTTGTCCTTATTTATACAGAATAATAACGTTCGCTTTCAACTTTATGTTTCTATCCTCGATGCGCCATACAATATGTGCAATTTTTGCTCGCTGTATAAATATTTTTTACTTTTGCTTTGAGCGCGTCATTTGCATTACTGCATTACTGCGCTATTGCGTTAGTTTTATTAAAACAAGTGTATCAACTTTGAAGTGCTTCAACTCATTAACGCAACGCAGCGCTGCGTTACCCATGTCTACTCCGCACGGCTTATGTTCTCAAGAAGCTTTTCATGGCAGTTTTTACTCTCTGAGGATTGCCATTGCATGCAGAGATGTAACGGCCGAACAGAAAAATTAATTCAATTGAAAAAACTTTTCTTTGTCAGATGGGGGATTCGAACCTGTGTTCTCTAGCGTATGAGCCACACACTCTACCCACTACGCCATGGCCGCCATAATTTCGCATATTTTTTAATATTTTTAATTTTTTTAAAAAATAGCATCGATTGGTACTTTTTCGTCCAAATCTCTTGAGTATTTGTTGCTATTTTAGCGTGGCAAATATATCTACAAGAAAAATAATTATTGAAATAGCGCCTGCTGTTCTAAAGCCTTGCGGTCCTTAACATACGTGATTGCCTTATTATATAACGGGTGATGACAAAAAAATGAGACTTTTTTTAAAAACATCACTAAAAAGTTTGTTTTATTCTCATACAAAATGTTTATTACAAAAATATGTGTAAGCTACACAAGATTAATAAAAATTTAATGTAATGTTGAAAAAGGTCCTTGATCAGCCGTACGGCGCAGTTTTGTTGGGATACCTCTGGAGGACTGTTGGACAGCATTTTGTCTATTTTACGAATACTTGCACGAATTCTTTTTCGAGTTCTTGACAGGTTTTTGCTCTCCAATTGTTTTTGTATACCATCGAGCTTAAATTTTCAAAAAAATCTTCGATTGGACGGCATTGAGGCAAGTTTGTGGGATTTCGCTCTTTTGGTACAAAATTTACATTTTGCTTATTTAAGAAATTCTGCGTCTTTACGGCGTAATGTGATGATGCTTTGTCAGGCCAGAAGACATAATTGCCATCAGAGTGAGGCTCTTTCAGAAAAGGAATCAAAATTTTGGCCAAACATTCCGTTTGGTATACTTCTTGGTTAACTGCAAGTCCACTTGGTTTGAACCACGGCTTTAAATTCCTTTTTTGGATATGGCAATGTGGAGCATAACCTTTGGTTCAAATTTATGCTTGAACTTTAATTTCACATTGGAATTACATTCAGAAACGTCATTTGAGTAAAATCGATCATTTCCAGGCACTTGAGATTTACTGAGCGGGAAATAACTTTCATCGTCCAAGACGTAAGATTTTTTGCTGTAATTTCGAAGCATCCATCGGCATTGTGATTTTATGGTGGATATTTGCTCAATGGTGTACTCTGGTGATCTGATTTTTGTTCGACACTTTATTTGAAGTTTTTTCAATATTTTGCAGATATAAATTTGATCACATTTCATTTCAGCAGCTGCATCACGCTGACTTATGTTATCCGCATTGTTGAACTTACGTTTAAGCTTAGAAAGAGCCTTTTTATTCATTATTGTTGGAATTCCTCCACTTCCACATTTTCTTTTCACTTCCATATTCTTCAGAATTCTATATAAAGTAGATTTTGGAAAACCTTCGCTTTTAAAATGGTTTACCGTAAATATTTTGCCAAGCTTTTCATTGGTTTTATAAAATTGTACAACGCGCTCGCGTAGGATATGTTGCTTCGACGACATTTTAATGAAAACTGTACCTAGTTCTCAAAAACAAAAATTAAGCACATAACTTAGGTATCCATGGTAACAACAAAAACCAGCGCATACTAATTCGATGTGATAGATTTCAAGTTATAGTAGTTTAAAAAAAGTCTCATTTTTTTGTCATCACCCGTTAATAGTATAGTTATAGATTTACAGTAATAGTAGGCGTTGCAGCATTTATCTAGCGACCGTCATATGTTCCCGTCTATCTCGTGGTATGTCATAGGCTGGTCTGGTTCCAACAGTTTATGCAAAACATCGATATTTTCTGGCACAGCAGCTGTTCTTCAACGACCTTTACGAAATTTATCTTGGAGCGAGCGAAGACCTCGCTGGAACTCTTGCGTGGGAATGGTGATGTGGTGCTTTATCACCAAAAGTCGAACTAAGTTGATCATTTTTTTTTTGTTGTCAATCCACGTCGAAAATCGTCAAAATCATCCCACGAAAACTTTTTTTTTGCTGAAATACAATGTTTAAACTACTGTAAATAAGGAAATAAGAGCACGAAGAAGAAGACGTTGTGAGTACATTTATGCTATAAAGTGTCAAATTTACGAATTGAGCTGTTAAAGTTCATGTGACAATGTTTAGTGTTGTGTCGGTGCAAGACTTAAACGTATTACCTACTTGCACGTGTGGTTGAAGCGTTAATTTTGAACTTAATATCTACTACATAACAAACAAAAAGCTAATTCCTTTCTAAAAACACCTTGAGCATAATTCAATCTTAGGCAAATTCGCTGTCGTATTCTAAACAGAGGCATTTTATTTTTATTACCGTTGCTAGTCAATTTATCTGTCGAATTCGCTTAGCAAATTAAATACTGCCAAAACAAAGCCATTAACATTCGCAACAATAAACAACTACGTCAATTTGTCTAATAAGCCACGTACAAATTATGCCCAATCCATGCGACCATCCAACCAAACCAAGTACCAAGCGATCAGGCATCAAATGAACCGCCATTCCTTAAAATCTTGTTGACAACAAACAATATTTGATTAACCCGATTCCCAAACAATCAAATTCCATAAATATTATAGCACTTTACATTAAGTATCCAAGCTATCGAAGCTGTCGAAGCCACCGCAGTAAATCGACTTAAACGTTACCCGATACAAGATTCATTTACAATTCAACAATTCCATGAAGTTGAAATCGCTTCCGTCTTCGCATAATTCTTACGCCCAAAGGAAAGTCTTTCTTCATTCCTACAAAGTTCAGTGAGCTTGTGCATCGATTTGACGAATTTAATTTAATGTTTGTACGTCCGTCTGTTCGTATATTACACAAACTGCCTGTCTGTCCGTTCATTCGTGCATCTATTAAAACTTTTAAATTGATTTATATATTTTTACTACTAGTTGTTGTTGTTGTCATCAAAGACAAACGCCGCCAAGGATGACTCGAGTATGTCCACCAAAACCAAGCAGCTTCGATAAAGAAAATAAATACAACAATATAATAGTAAAAAAACTTATGCTGGATGGATGCATCATCAATTGGTGCGATTGTCACGGTGGTCATGTTGCAGCAACGACCGTTCACAAGTTGTTGATTGTGTCCGCAGGGCGCGTCATGCATTTGGCTACTGAACACACAAACACATATACACACATACACACACCGATTCAAGCCAAAATAATATACACACAGCTGTTGTGCAACATTAGATCTCTGCTTGACTATCCACCTAATGATATGTAATGATCAAGGCATAAATAATTATTTAAAACAAAAACAAAAAAATTCTAGCTCAGAGAAAAACATAAAGAAAATGCTTTAATTATTTATAAATAACGTGTTCTAACGTCACGTGCAGCGGTTGAGTTTCAAAAACTTAATTCAACGGATTTTCAACGGTAGTGAAAAGAGCTGTTCATAATTGAACTTCCAATATTCTGTAGGTAGGGACATCCTTCTGCAAGAACTCTAAATAAACTGTGAATACTCTTGAATTATTTTTAATATTTGAAAACACTAAAAAAAAATGTCACCTTAGCTAAATTAAAACCGTTAATCTCAAGTTAATTCATAAAGTAGAGGTGTAGTGAGGCACAAAATTTTGGGTACACTAAAGGAAAATAACAGGCGCGGATTCAGGGGAGAATTTTGGGGGTTCAAATCCCTCCCTCCACCGAAATTCTCGGATAACCTGTATTTAAATGTGATGTACAAGTGTTTATTATGTGGTCTAAAGGAAAAACATCGAATTTTGAATAATTTATTTTAAATATTCACACCTGAGTTATGTTCATGTTTATTGTTGTTATTAATTTATTTGTTTGATTTGCATTGAGAATAATCTTGTAAAGGTGATGGTATAATATAATGATCTTCAATGAGGAAACCTTTTGATTTATATAAATTTATTTTTGAAGATTTTATTTTTTTAAATATAATTTTCAATGTAGAATTAGATTCTCAAAATGTATATAAACAAGTACAAACAAGTATAAAAAGTAACAACAAGTATTTATAACAAGTAAAAGGATCAAATACTACAATGTTATTTGCGATATAGCGCCCTTAGCTTTAAACAGTCATACATCGGTGATTCCATGTCAAATCGGACGTTTTTGTCCAAAAAGTGATTTTGACGATACCGATTTTTTGAAGTTTTGCACGTTAATCGTACTTAAAAAATAGAAATATTATCATATTCATTTAAAATTTTTTTTAAAATTTTTACACAATGCAAAATTAAAAAAAAAAAATCAAAATTTGTCATTCGGGCATGTAGGAAAATAACTATGTCATCAAAACTTTAAGTCTTACAAAAAAATGTTCAGGATTTTTTTAAGAGATCTTTTTTATATTTCACATTTTATAAATGTGCAGTTTTTTACCAACACATTAATGAAAAATTTAAATTTTTTTCGAAGAATTAATGCTTACTAATTTAAAACAAATTTTTCAAAAACTGCCTACACAATTTTTATATAAAAAATACTTTCATCTTAAATCAAAAATGTTAGTTTTAGTATTTTTTGTACTCTTATAGTATTTTATAATTTTTTTCTTATGCTTCAAAATTATATAATTTTTTATTATTTTTTTTATTTATTTCTTTTATTCCTTGATAAAAGAAAAGCCGTAGGTAGTGTACAATCTGAAAAAATTAAAAAATGCATTAAGAAGTACAAAAAATACTAAAAATACCACTTTTAGTTTGAAAGTGTTTGCATGAAAAAATTGTGTATGGAGTTTTTGAAAAATTCGTTTAAAATAGTAAACATTATTTTTTCAATGTAAAATTTTAAGAATGCATTGAAAATGAATGCCTCAATACGACCATGTTTTCAAAACGCCAAAAAAAATAGTAGTTGTGACCTTGAATTTTTCAAGTTTTCAATTTTTTTCCAAAAAAATTTTCCTTTCCAAAAAAATTTCAATTAATAAATAACATCAACTCAAGATCTCTTAAATATCTCTTAAACATTTTTTTTTTTGTAGGACTAACGGTTTGAAGATATAGTGGTTTTACTACTGTCCAAATGTATACCGCATATACCAGGTAAGCTAGTGAGGACCGATTGAACGGGTTGGCGTTGTTGAACATGCATCGTGACATGGAAGTAACGTGTGAAAATGTAATCGGCATTATATCGAAAAATCCAAGAAAAATGGATATCATTTTACAATCTAAAAAACAGATTAACTGATTACATATTTTATAAATATACTATGCATATCGTCGTTGGGCGTGCAATACCGCGTATCAGTCACTTGCAATAACGCGAATATTGCAAAAAGGCAAAAATTTAAATTTGGATTTTAACTCAATTTGATTTAATTAATATAGTGCGGATTTTCCATTAAATGCTGATTTCAGAACAAAGCAAGTATATAATTTCAATAAATGTTTTTAGTTCAGTTGAAAACCCATTTAATAGCTTAAAAGAAAGCAGTTTTTCTGCACTCCTATAGAATTTTACTAATACCGTGTGTGTGTGTATGTGCAAGTGGCTGATACGCGGTATAGCACGCCCAACGACGATGCATATATAGCGTACATTAATATTTTTAAAACTTCCCCCGAAATATTTTCCTGGATCCGCCCCTGGAAAATAAAATTAAATTTAACCAAAAACTTTTTAAATTTATCCAAAAACATGGTAGTTTTTTTTAACCATTAATGCATTTGCATAAAACAAATACGTAATTATTTGAAATTTTTTAAACAAAAAAGCGAAAAAAATACGCCAGCCGCGGACTTGAACCTGGGATTCCTCGTTTACTGGGCAACCACCTTATCCAGTTTGCCACAACTCAGTTGAAAAATAAAAATACCTAAAATCAAATCAAATTTTGCATACACAAATTTAAATACGCCAAAAAAACATGTAAGGAAAATTTTTGATTTATTCAAGTTAATATTGTAGGGTCATTCTTAATTTTCGTTTCAAACGCCAAAACATTTTTTTTTTTTTTTTTATATATATAATTTTTTTTCAATTATTTATTTGAATATTAATAATTGCAATTAAGTTGGGGGTATGGGACAGATCAAACTCTTTTACTTTATGAATTATATCTTTTTTATTTAAACTATTTCCATGGAGGTGATTTTATGACCTACGGAGGATTTTATGCTCTACGGATTGTATGTTCATAGAGGTAACTTCGAGTTCCACATTGTTTCATATAAGTGGGAACGCTTAAGGGCATTTTGACATTCGAGTTTGGTGTGATAAATCTCCTTAACCTACCTTATTATTGTATCATGCTCCGTGTATATAAAGATCACCTCCGTGATTGCAATCTCACCTCCATGGTGCCATTCACCTCCATCTTATCATGGAGGCGAACAACATTGAAGTGAATTATTCTTACAAATTATCTTATAAAAACCACACAATGATAGCTACGAAAACAACATTCTAGATTTAAACTAATGATCCATAACATATTTAATCACTGAAAATATTATAGAGCAATATTGTTTAAAAAACAGTTTATGAGGTACCTCGGAGATGAGCAAACCAAATCGTACTCACCAGTTATACTCCACAAAAATGCTAAAAAACAAAAGAAAGGGCCCTTCAACTGATCACTTTCACATGTAATGTGGAACTATTTTTATGTCAACGTCCTTTTCACATTGAAGTGTGATATCAGTTGCACTTACCATCACCGATTTGGCTCAAATTTTGTTCTTGGATTGGTAGAAAACCAAATCCGAAGTTATACATTTTTATAATAACTTTTCGCGACGAAAATAGGGCCTATTTTGAGACAATGTAACAGTAAATTTATATCCGATTTTCGTAAATAAAGTATCATCGGAACAATAATTTTCTCTATTTAAAGGAAAAAGTATAAAACTTTGCATAAAATTGCAGTGAAATGACCCATTCTTAATTTCAAAGTTTAGTACTATGCCAGCAACAGGTGCTTTATTTTTTTATTTCTTTTTAATTATTTTAATTTTTTTACGTTCCATTACCTTTCCAACGATGCCCTTGAATGGTTCAGAAGTTATGTTGTAAAACGTGTAGTAGTAATGAATTTTCAATGCAAATTCAAAAAAAATAAGTCGATAGTATTTTTTTCGACGACAACAAAACAAAAATAAAAAAAATCGAAAGCTATGCTTATCCCTTGAAGAAGAACTAATTCGAAGTGAGTGTTTTCATGTCTGTTAAATATTTTGAGTAACAGATGAAATAGGACAAAAATTTTAAATATAGTTTTTTTGCCTTTTTCAAAATCAACGGAGTGATGTGTAACACAAAAAAATTGGTTTAAAGGCCAAGAATTTTAATTTTTTAATGTTTATTTTGAATTTTTATATTTAGTAAAAGTAATATGATAAGAACTTATTGATATCTCCTGCACCTGTAACTGTAAGCTTTTCTGTGGCGTCGTTGTTAGAACACCGCTTTTCAATAACTTCGTACCACGATTGGATTTTGGTTTGGGCTGAATAGTACGAACTGGGCCGATCTCTTTTAATGCCGTTCATGTGATTGCATTTCAGAGTTTGACGTTGTTGTCTCTTTAATGTCAATCATACAATGCATCATTTTGTCCTAAATGCCCCCTAAACCAAAATTCTTCATTTTCATAATTTTCTACAATTTACAAATTTATATAAGAGTTGTCTTCCTTTTTTTTTGGCCTGTTGTTAGATTTGATGTATTGAATATTTTAACTGTATCTCAAGAAAATAATTTTTGTTTTTTAAGATTTTCAATATAAGATCTTTAAAAAAAGGTCTTTTTCTATGCGCTAAAAAGACCTTTTTCCCAAAATATTTTCATATGTTTGTCATTATTACTTTATAACGTTTGGGGGTAGAGTTTGAACTCCAAAAAGTCCATCCTTGCAGCAAAGGTTTTTAACAAGTCAATTATTTAAAGTGATCGAAATTATACAAAGTTAAAATTTTATAAACACGGAAAAATGGCTCATTACCATATTCTACACTACCTTTATTCAAGCTTCCTGCATTCTTAAACATTTGTTCATATTTATTCCAATTAAAATTAATTTGATCTAGTTTCTACGCCAAGCAGTGTCGCTAGAAGCGGGGGACAGGGCGCAGTGGGGAGCCCCCAATAAAATTGCCAAAATAAAATTTTTTGCATATTTCAATTATTTTATTGAATTCCTTGAAAAATTTATCTCAAAATGATCACTCTTCATTTGAGTTGCGGTTACAAGCAACAACATATAATGTGTTAGAAAACGACTGGCTCTTATTTTGCTTTTTTGTGTCCAACTGAATCTGTTGACCTCCAGTTGGACAAGTCTGTTGACATTTGACTTAACGACTCTTCTCGAGATAACACAATTTTCTAAGGTTCTTATATTATACTAGCTGAATACCCGGCTTAACTCGGGAGTTGATATAAATAATTTTCGATTTCATTCGTCGATTTGAAAAAACTTTTCACAAACTTTAGAAGGAATTTTGTGTGCATCTTTCAAATCAGTAACTTCGGCGAAATGAGCAAAATGTAGCTTCAACATCTGAAAATTATGAGAAAAACTTAGGGAAATCGTGATTTATATGTGCTTGTCACCGATCGCTTGCAAAAATATATTTTCAAGTTTTTCACATTTTTGAAAAAAATCAGAGCAAAAACGAATTTTTGGCAATTTTCGAGGAAAGTGGACAAAAATTAAATATGCTTTGGAAATAAAAATTAAAATGTCAAGACAACGCCAACTTACGACGGAACTGACTTGCGCATGTGTTGATGCGTACTCAAATACCACAGAATTCGGCATCAGCTGTCCTGATTTGCGAAAATAGAAAGTGGAATATAAATAGACATAAAAAAGAAAAGAAGATATTTATCAGCCTTCGTGCTTTGCTACCTACGTCTTACTTTATTTTGTAGTACAGCGCCCTCTGGGGTTCAAGATATAGCAAAATACATAGCGCCAAAAGACTCACCGCACCTGAAAATCACTTATAAAAATCATACTTATCGGATGAGTTGTTTCGAGTTTTTTGCAGTATTTGTACAACAGCGCCCTCTGGTTTTCGAGATAGAATAAAAAAATAACGCTAAAGCCCTTTCCATACTCGATAATCAAATCCTGTATATCCGATACACAAATTTCTAAATCTAAATCTATCTAAATCGGATGAGCGGTTTTTGAGTGCTTCACGATTTCTTAAGTGATGTGAACTACGGCACCATCTGGTGTTTAAGATAGCGCAGAAAAAAAGTCCAATATAGCCACCGTATCCGAAAACTCCTATGTAGAAATGTTCACGCAAATCGGATGTACAGCTAGGAGTTTTTCAAGATTTTCAAAACATTTGTACTGCAGTGCTATCTGATGTTCAATATAGAACAAAATAGATAAGTCATAAAAAATACCGTACCCGAAACCCCTAAATACAAATTTTCATGTAAATCGGATAAATGGTTTAGGAAACAAACAATAATAACAAAATTCATGGAACCTGATGGCAGCGTCACCTACCGGGTCCGATTTCGAATCTGAACCATCCAGGGATCCACTTAGACACACAAAAATTTTCATCAAAATCGGTTCAGCCGTTTAGGAACAGTTTAATAACACACACACGTTCAAATTATACAATAGCGCCCACTACTTTTCGAGACAGAGCAAAAGAGATAACGCCAAAATAGTTGCCGTACACGAAAATCCTTTAATAAAATTTTTCATCCAAACCGGATGGGCGGCTTTCTACTTTTTTCACGATTTCTTAAGAGATTTGTACTACAGCATCCTCTGGTGTTCGATATAGTACAAAAAAGATAAGTCCAAAACAGTCACCATATTAAAAAACCCCTATATACCCATTTTCATGAATACGGATAAACAGGTTACAAGTTTTTTAAAATATTTTTAAACAGCGTCCTCTGGTGTTCAAGATAGAACAGAGTAGATAAGTCATAAAACTCACCATATCCGAAAACCTCTATATACAAATTTTCATGCAAATCGGATGAACGGTTTCGGAGATAAACTATACAGCCGTTAAGGAACAGTTTAACAACATACACACGCACAAATTGGACAACAGCGCCCTCTAGTTTCAAGAAAGAGCAAAAAAGATAGCACCAGAACCCTTGCTGTACTCGTGTACTTGCTGTACTTTAAAAACGCTATTTATAAATTTTCATCCAAACCGGATGAGCAGTTTTGGACTTCTTCACGATTTCCTAACATTTGTTCTAAAGCGCCCTCTGGATTTCAAGATATCACAAAAAAGATAAGTCAAACACACACCCCATCAGAAAAAACCCCTATTTTCCAATTTTCATGCAATTCGGATGCATGGCTTAGGAGTTTTTCGAGGTTTTTCAAAAAATTTGTACTACAGCGCTCTCTGGTGTTCTAGAGAGAAAAGAGTAGATAAGCCAAAAAAACTCAGCGTATCCGAGAACTTTTTCGACTTTTTTAAAATATTTGTACTATAGCGCCCTCTGGTGTTCAAGATAGAACATAGAATATAAGCCATAAAAACTCATCGTTTCCGAAAACCTCTACATACCAACTTTCAAGCAAATCGGATTAAAGGCCTAGGAGTTTTTTTACGATTTTTAAAATATTTGTACTACACCGCCATCTAGTGTTCAAGATAGCATAAAAAAGTTAAGTCCAAAACACTCACCGTATCAGAAAACCCATAGATTCCAATTTTCATGCAAATCGGATGCACGGTGTAAGAGTTTTTCGAGGTTTTTCAAAATATTTGTACTACAGCGCCCTCTGGTGTTCGAAATAGAACAGAGTAGATAAGTCATAAGAACTCACCGTATCCGAAAACTCTACGCACAAATTTTCATGCAAATCGGATGAACGGAACCCAATCGCAGCGCCCCCTACCGCGTCCAACCTTTTTTACTGGATAAAAAGTAGCCTATATGTCGACCGGGGATATAAAGAACCTGGATGTCAAATGTCATTTAAATCCATCCAGTGGTTTTCGCGTGATGCTTTAACGGACAGACAGACAGACAGACAATAATTTTAAAAATGCGATTTTCGGAATCAGTGTCATTCAAAACGCCCATCGCAAAAGAAATTTCAAAAAAATATTTCATGCACAGATTTCTTTTCTTACAATTTTATATATATATAGATTACCAACAAATTTTGACAAAAATATTGGCGAAAAGATCATATTAAAACTATAGAGCTGATTTAAAAACTTTTGTTATACAGGGTGTACTGCTTTAACTTTGAATGCAAATTTCTCAGAATTTCGCGTAATAAATGAATTTTTTTTATAATTAACTTTGTAATTTATTCAATTTTCTTTTCAATGACACCAATAGCATAAATGAATCTTAAAAAACAAAAAAGTTGGCTGTACTAAAAAATTATACTTATTATGAAATTTGCACTCAAAGTTGAAATTTGGTAGTTTCAACCGATTGATTTCATCTTTGAACGAGCACAGCTTGGTAACGGTTATGTCCGTACTGTTTGTTGATATACCGTTGAAAAGGTGATTTTATTGCCTTTTATCAAAAAAGTTTTCCGTAAATTAGTTATTGTGCTAGAAACAATAACGTGAATCAAAGTCGTGAAATATGAATTAACCCTGTAGCTCTTAAGAATGTGTAGATGTGGAAGAGACCCCCCCCTCCCATACGATTTTTTCTCAGCTCGACATAACCTTTCACCTCAGTAAATAGTTGCACTCAATTGCGGGACACCCTGTATTTAATACGGTCTTAAGACTCTTCAAAGTTATAAGTTTTTAAAAAGTATTGAGCATACAAAGCTCGTACGTTTTAATTTTTTTATAATTTTATCCAAAATTAGAACAAACAATGATGTTATGATAAGGTTTATTATCGTCAGCGTTTTAAAATGCATACAAAACTGTAGATAATTTTTAAAAATTTTTCATATAGCATTTATTCAGATAAAACCAAGAGAGATAACAATGTTGCTGCAACTAAGTATTTCCGGATTGAAGCCAACAATTTTTGAACAGACAAGATGCAACTTACTCGTAATTAATTTAGCCAGCTTATTTTTGATTCGCCAGTAATATGACAACATGTACATATATAGAAGTAAACATGCAAAAACTTGTTGAAATATGAAACTTGCCAAAAACAAAACAACCAAAAACAAATAATGTTAACAACATGGTTTATCCTCTTATATATGAGGTTCTACACAAAGTCTCCTACTTTCTTTCTCAACATTTTCCTAATATTTTCATTCGGAATTAGTTTTTATTCATGCCTTTCAAACAAGTTATGGCTGTTAGGCCATAAAACGGCCAAAAGCAGTAGACAATCTTTTATAAACTACCTCGATAAAACTATCTTAGACAAATTTAAATAAAGGCAGATATTTTAAAGAATAACACAAATGTATATTTGGCTATTGTTTCGACCAGATGTCAATGTACAAATATAATAGATGGCTAAGAGCTGCAGAACGAAATCTCGGCTTAGTGTCATGCTTTATTTAAACTTGTCACCGATAATATTGCTGTTATTAATGATCACTACGGTACCCAAAGCATTCACGATGATGATGATGACAACAAGCAGAAGCTACGCGCTTGAACAACATTTCATAGACTCAACTGATCGAAACAACTTAATATTAGTCAGCGTTGAATGGAAACCTCGAGGCAGTAGTTGGTATTTTTGTCGTCAGAGAAGTCGTAGAAATTAAAATGAAATTTGTTAAATGATAGCATAATTTTCGAACGCAAACAATGAATGGAATCTGCATACAAATGAAAGAGTTTAGTATATGATAAGAATTGAATAGTATGGAATTGATACTACAACGTCGAGTAGTTCTAAAAACACAATCTAACTGCACAATCTTAGGAAAAATACAAAATAAAAATCAAATAATTATTTCGTTGTCAAAAAGAGGACTTTACTAATGAATCCGATGCGATATTGTTACGGCAACAAAAGCTAGATTGATTTTCCAAATTTTGGACTTGGAGTCTTTTTTTCAAAATATTTAACAATTTAGATAAAATCAGTTAATCTTTGGTCAATATAAATATTTCAATTCTATTTAGACCGTTGTTACTGTACAAATTTGGTAAATCAATGAATTTTGTTTAATTTTATGGCAAGTTTGCGCATTGGTCAGATCTTGGAAATAAGTAAGAACAGACTTATTTATGCTTGGTGCATCCCAAATAAAATCTGCTGAAGCTTGTTTAACTAAAAAGTTGTTGCCAATCCAATTGAAAATCTGCCATGCTGCTGAATTTATTTGAATTGAAGATGTAGTTAGCAGCGGCATGATTTGGAATGCTACAGCGTAGGTCATTAAAGTTAAATTAACAAAATTTAACTCTGATGTCAGGCTGTTAAATAAGTAAATAGAAATCTTCAACTTGCTCATCTTACTAACATGTTCTCACCATCGTTGAAATGATTCAACTTGCGTTAGAGTGCATTTCTAAAACAGTTAAAATTTTCTATGGCACTTTTTTTCCTGCCATGACTGTTTAGCACAAGCTGCTGCCACTTTTGCCAGACAAAGCAAACAATTGACAAATTTGTGCATTACTTCTTGTTGCAACTGTATTTTGGAATCTCTGCATCTTAGTGTTAGTTAAGCAGATCCCATTATCTGGCCAGGCTTGTGTGTTTAAGTATCTGCAATGGTTTAACTGCTGCGAACAGGTGTTTCACCAATTTTAAGCATCAAATAGTGATGATGTTCTTGTTTGTTTTTTTCAATTACTTTTTGTTTTTTTTTTTTATTCTATAGAGATTTTATAGCACTAGTTTTTATTCGGCAACCGATCAAACTGCTGTGCAGCTCTTCTTTGTGGTTTCTTTATTGTTTTTGGATGTTATTTACTTGATTTTTGTTGTTTTTCACTCCGATGAACTTAATGACTTTTGCTACAGCGAGTGATAATTACCCTATAGGAACAAACTAACTTGTTTTTAAAAACAACTAATTAAAAAACTAATTTAAAATAAACTTGTATATGAACTACTTTGAATTATATTAAGGCGGCAACTACTCTGATTTTGACATATTTTAATTTAAAATTTTTATTAGATTACAGGTTTATATATATTTAACCATGTTATTTCATCAAATATTATTAACTTTAGACCATCAGTAATAGTTTTCAATTGGTAATTTTAAAGTAATTAAAAAAATAATTTAAATATAACTAACTTAACAAGTAGTTGAAAATATATGCAGACGAGAGTCAATTGACTTATTTAGTGGACATCACCATACAAAATATGTTAGTTCGTTCTATGGAAAAAAGTAAGAATTTCAACTAGTTGTGGTTGACAAAAAACTACTTTATCAACTACTTTTTAATTAGTTGATTTTCCTACAGGGTATTTCTACTTGTAGATACTTTTTTAAGCTATGTATTTCTCTAATGTTTTTTATGTGTGCGTGTTTTTTTTTTTTAGTATTTAATGTTTTCAGTTCTTAGTGAATTCCCTGATTTGTGAATGAACCGAGTCATAAACTTAATGGATTTGGCTTCTTTAAGTGGTTGCTTGATTAATGTGCAAAATTCTATTAGTTTTTTAATAGTGTTAGTTGAAAACTTAAATGGAGCACCATCGAGTATTGACTTGAATTAAAAAGAACATGTTTTTACTTTTGCAAGTGAATTTTATAAGTTTAGCTTATCATAAAAATAAAATGGTTGATGATACTTTTATATCGCTAATGACATCTTCTTTTAGCATTCGTTCTATTATTATTATTTGTTTTTTTTTTTTTTTTGCTTAGCACATAATGCATATCCGTTCCTTTATAACTAATTTTTGAAGCGAAGCTTTTTACTCCTCGTTCTGTGATTTGCTTAGAGTAAAATCAGAAAAATTTTCGACAGATTTTTTCTTGGAAATTTGATGGTTTCTTTGTTGCTAATGCTTATTACAACAACAAAATTTTATCTTTAATATAAATACTAAAAATATTTCTTGGCCCGCCCGTGGGGATCAAGCCCACGTCCTCTTAAATTAGAGTCAAATACACTATCCACCAGGCCACAAAGGCTTGTTGGAAATTGTAGTTAATTCAATATTAATTATAACAGAAGCTATGCTGCAGTAGATCGGCACCGTCTATCAATAGATAGAGGATTGTGTATTTGCTATGCTACACAATTTGCTTTTATTTGCCACAAGGTGTCTCCAGCATCGGTGTGTTTGTATTAAGAATGCGTTTGTGGTGTTGTTGTTACGAAGAAAATTATCAATGCCCACAAGTGCGTTTTTAAGTGTCAAAAAAATAGATGATATCAATAAATATGGAATTAACAAACGCACGCAAGACATCGGCAAGGTATCTAAAATGTTTGTTAAATTTTGTTTCGTGTGCGTTCTTTAGTATATATTTTTGGAGCGAAACTTCTTACTCCTCGTTCTGTGATTTGCTTGGAGTGAAATCTGAAAAATTTTAGAGAGATTTTTTCGCTAGGCAGTACGCTGTTGAAGGAAAAAATTTGTCCAGTGCAGCCAAGTTCACAACCATGTGTGGAGAGTTAAAATGGAAAGTCGCTGGCATTATATGCCCGTATATGTAATTGGCGTGGAATTTTGACATTCAACAATAAAAAAATAAGCAGTAAATATGTTTTCTGTACATATGTTATTTATTTAATGTTATTTAAAAGTTTTGAAATTAAAAGTTAATTTATTAAAAAGAAGAAATTATTAAGCTATCAAATCTATGTAACTGCGAAAAAGCTTCGCTTCTCTCGTGTGTCCAACGACGCACCTGTGTTTTTTTTTTATATTTGAGTTTTGCTTAAAAGTTGTTTGTTGTAGTATTTTGTTGCAGGTGTTTAAGGAAACTGCTTCAACCATTGCTATAAATAAGGCCAATTTAATGTCCCTTAAGTAAATGGGTGAATTTAAAAAAAATGGATATGGACAGAAAAGTTTTAAAATTTTTTCAACTTTAATATCATTAATCAAAATAAATGTAGGTTTTAAAACCACTGTTATGCTCTTTAAAAAATTCTGCTAAATTCATTATTTAAGTTTTGCAGAAGTGCATAAGATTTTTGTTTTGAGTGTTGTATCTCTAAAAAGTGCTTAAGTGTACACTAAAAAGAAACACGTACTAAAACTAAGTAAGTCCTTAATTTAAGTCATAAAATGTCCTTAGTCGAAATAAAATTTTCTCAATGCAGTGAGTTTTTACTCAATATAAGGTTACCCAACCTAAAATTTTAGATGGTGGTCCTAAAAGTTAGGATGCTAATTTCCTTCTTTTTTCCTTAACTTGACTAATAAATTTCATACTGCAGTAAACTCCTTTGATTTTAGAAAAATTTTCGTTAAACTTAGGAAAATAATATTCTTTAACATGACGACTAGTAAAATATTGCTCAGACTTAAACAATAATTGCTATTTTAGGAAATATCCTAAAATATATATCAGTAACTTTTTCCTATATTTAAGTAATAACATAAGTAGTCAGAATTCAAGAAGATTTTGACTCAAGCTTAGAGTTTTTTTAGATAAGCAAAGTTTCAGTTTGTGAAAACAATTACATTAGAAATTCCTGAATTAAATAAAAAAACAATCTCTATCATAAAAAAAAACTAAAAAGAAAACTATTTCAATAATAAAAAAAAATTATTTGTTGTCTGAGCCCTGGATTGAAAACCGTGAATCTATTTGTTGCTAAGCTGTCTCCATAAAGCTCTGGGCTAAGTATACAAAGATATTTAGAATATACAAGTTTTCTGTTCTAAATAAAATTAAATGATGAAACGAAGAAGAAAATTATAAACATTAAGCATTAAATCAACGAAATATTTCCAAGTATGTAATTATCCTTGAATTTAGGATTTTTCTTCTTTAAATAGGTATGCAGTACTTTAACCGAAGTAAATATTTCCTAGCCGCATGTAAAGATTTTCTTTGCATGTAGGAAATCAATGCTTCAAATAAATGTACCTAATATTTGCTACAATCAAGTAGACAACTATCCTTAAATTATGGACTTATTTTCTTAAATAAAGTATGAAACTCCTCTTTAAAATAAGTTTAATTCTCTACATTTAAGTAAGTATATCCATCATATCCTATATAAAGGAAGAACCTGTCTTCCTTTGATAATGAAAATATCCTCAGTTTTAGGAGACAATCTTACTTAAACTAAGGAGAGTGCCATCTTTTAATATAGGATATGATGACTTTAGTGCAATATTGTTCCCATATTTTCTTGAAATAAAGAAATTTTTCTAGATTTTAGTAAATTTTTTTTAGTGTACTAAAAATTTCTGAGTTTTAGCATATGATTGTTTTTCATTGTTTTAAGCTGAATTTAAAGAACTTAGTATTTCGTTGGTATAGACGTTGGTGTTGAAAAAACACTCAGGACTTTTAACGATTTTTCAATAGTTTTAATATAACTTAACAAACTTTGAGCTTTAGTAAAAACTCAAAAACCCAAAAAAAAAAACTTGATTGCTTAGTTTTTTTTTTTAGTTTTTAAAAACAAACACGTTTTTTATTATTTTCCATTCTAAATCCTCAATATCATAAACAACACTTTTGACATATTAATCTATACTAACCATAATTTTCCGATTAAATTTTAATAAACACTTTAAAATGCCAATGTTTAAGTAAAACTGAAATCGATAAATCGTGTTTTTTCTTGCAGCTATGCACTTTAACCTTTAATTAATTAATTAACCTTTAGTCTGTACTATGGGCGCTCAATGCCCCAGACAACCTGTAAATGTAAAAGGAAATTACTAAAAAATTTAACCAACTCATTATGACCAATGCCATTTGAAAGATCGAACCTTCATCTACACACTAGTGAGCTTTCATATTAATATGCATATGAATATGTGAAATATTGACTTGGAGGACACATGTGCACCATTCGTACTATGGGGCGTACAGCGCCCCTCTCTATTCATCATACATTTGAGAACCCGTTTCTTTTTCTTCCTCTTTTTTTTGCTTCAACACTTATTTTCTGAGCTTATTTTTTCTTAGCTTTTACTCAGCGCTTATCCCCTAAAAAGTGCTTGTAGCTATAGTTAGGCCACGCCTTGACAGTAACTTCACATCGATTTTAATTGATATGTGACTTACTTCGAAAGCTATACCAAAAATTTGGGGTGCTGAACAAGTACCACGTCCCTCGTCCAGCGCCCGTAAAATGTTACCATATTTAAATTGAGGTCGAATACCGAATTCCGAGGCTGTGCGACCTATAACTCTAAAGCAGTTCGATATCGAAAATATGGGGTGTATTTGAGGTGCCACGCCTCCCTTTCACAATCGCCACCAGGCCTTACAGGAATACTCTTAGAGGTTTGGAATCTTTTCGTGATATACCCACATCGTATATACTATATAATGACCGCCAATTGGTCCATTGCACCAACATACCAAGTTTCACTATCAAAATGTATACAACTCAGAAATTTTAATGATTACTGATAAGTGGGCGTATAATTTTTACTGATTTGTGTGCGGTAAAAGTGATAGTAGCAGCGTTAATATATGAAATGACCGCCTTTTTGACTCATAGCACCTGCATACCAAATTTGACTTTCAAAACGTGCACATCTAAAGAATTGAAATGGTTTTTGAAAAGTGGCAGCAGATATAGTGCGACCACTCCCATTTTGAGTAAAGATATTGAGAGTAAACATACAAACCTAATTATAGAATTTTAGTTTTATACTATCAAAATCGTCTGCTATATAGAAGTTCTATTGATGTATGGGCAGTAAAAGTGGGAGTGTGAACATTTATATATATAGTGACCGCCGCTTGTAGCACCGCATACCAACTTTCACTATCAAATCTTGTGCAACACTGGAATTAAATTTTTTACATTTGGTTTCGTTTCATTTATAGAAAATTAAAATTTATAAAAATTAGCAAAAACATTACATGTAACATGTTAATCAATTGAAAACATAAAAAAAAAAAATCGAGGAGTTATACACTTTTTTTGTTGAAGTTAATTTAAAAATTACGATTTCGCATACAAAATACATAAGGGGCGCTGAACACCCCACAGTACAGAGATATGGTGGCGGAACATAGTACAGACTAAAGGTTAAAACAAAGATTAGAGCAAATAAAGTAAAACATAACACTCCTGACACGAGGTGGTGACAACACAAATTCTGCAAAAAAAAAAAACTATTGTGATATCAACTTTTTAAATTAAAAACACCAAAAACTCCTTGGAATTTATAATGGCACTGCAAATCAATGATACTCTTTGTATTTTTCTTTCTTTTAATTTTTTTCGGTACTGAATTTTCTATATAACTGCAGGTAAGAGTGAGGACAAATGCTTTTCTATGAATTAGGTTAGAGAGGGGAAAAATTCTTTACTATCGAAATAAAATTATCGAACCAATAGCATCAAAACAACAGTATTGTACGTGTATCATGCGTGTCGAATAAAAAATATTGAATAAGAAGTATCACGGTTGGCTGAAATACTTTCTAAACCTAAAGTTGCTTCCCTCAAAAAATGCATGTTGATACCTACTCCTGGCACTACACTGATTATTTTTTTGTAAAAATATTAAAAATCCGACGGGCACTTTTTTACAGTATTTATTTAAATATTTTTCCGTTCGGAAAAGCTGGAAGATTTGTTCTTTTCTTTTTTTAAAATTAAAAAATTAAATTCCACAAAGAGAAAGTGTTCGCTTGAAGAAAATTTGACAAAAATGTATTCATTGTATGTAAAAAAAGGTAAAAAATACATTCAATATCTGAATATTAATGTAAGTAAACGTTACTGAAAGAACTCAGCAATTTATATATAGCTTTCGAGCACCGTGAAAAATATACCCAAAATACAATTGACTGATCACATTCTGACCCTAATAGAATCTAAAACATTGCGGATGAGTATAAACTTGGAAGATGGTTGCAAGACATCGCAAAAGCCTCTGTCAATAAAAATTAGCTTGTTGGCAATGTGTCTGAAAATGTATTGGAAAAAATAAAAGAAAAAAGTAGAAAAGAATTTCCTCATATAACGTCACTCTTGTGGGAAAACGCCTTAATACAACAAAATATATTGTGTGAAAATTTTCTCCTACAGAACAAAAAATGATTATGATTAAAGTAATCAAGAATAACATTATCGCACAAAAGCTAAATTTAAACGTTAAAAACAGACAACTACTTCTGAAGCAAGATGACATGCAAATTCTTGGCATTTTACACCACCAGAACTTCATTTAGAACTTATTGTAGCTGTCAATAAAATGTATATAGTCCAAGGAACTCCCAAAAATTAGTCAACTCTATTCTGAATTGTGTTACGGCTATGATTTCAAGGGATATACTACATGTATTTCGCTGTTAGATAATTTGGACCAATTGAGATTTCAATGTAAAAGTGAAACAGAAGTGCCTAAAATACGTGGAAGCCTTTCAGAAATTTGTGGAAATGTAGTGGATTCGTGTTCTCGACAAGAACTCCAACTCGAATATGTTGAAAACTAAACAGATGAAAGGAAAGAGTATTATGCATAAATATTCCTGCAGTCTATATCTCATTGCAACAGTTAACACGTGTAAAGATTTTAATGTATGATTCTGTACCTTTAAGCATTGGATATATAAAAACAGAACAATTTTTTAGAAATACAGTAAGTAATGTTTATAACTACATCGCTTATTGCAATCTATAGGTTATAACGAATAAAAGGTTGGCCAGACAAATAAAAATTCGACGAGATTTTTTTGGCATCCATAAAGAAATTCAACAAACAATTGAAAATTAATTTATGTATCAGAAAATCAAATAACAAAAAATTACAGATTTTTCAAATAAATACAATAATTTGTGTAAATATTAACGCGTTTTGTTTAGTTTTTAATAAAACTACGATAGAATGTTAATAAATTAAAAATAAAACAATATCGCTTATAACGGTCTATCGCTTATAACGAACAAAACTACGGTGCCTTGAAGTTCGTTATAAACATTACTTACTGTATTCTTTTCTGTTAAATTTAAGGCTTTAAGCACAATAATTAAAAAAAGCGTGCGACGGATTTTTGTTTTGTTTACAGAAAAATTATCAGTGTGGTTCCTCGAGTAAGTATCAACATGAATTTTTTGGAGGGAAGCAACTTAAGGGTTAAAAAATATTCCAGCCAACCGTGGTATCCAATAATAAAGAGCATAAATAAAGAATTAAATAAATAAGTGCAACAAATATTCATTTAAAAGGAGGTGGGAAAAGTCCCTATTTCATACCACCCCATTGTTGAGGATGGGTAAAGTTCTTTTCGTGTTTATATAAATATATGAATAGTTTCACAAGTTCATTATTTAAAATGACATTTTCGATAGTGTGGGACAGGGTTGCTAATGTCTGTTGCTTCTGAAAAAGATTCGTTTTTGTTGCTCCGAAGATTCAAAACAGGAGGAGAGCGGCTCAGTAGTCTAGCTTTCCTAAATGTTCACAGGGATGTGGAAGCGAAGACAGAAAACATTTGAAACTCAACGTCCGAAACAAGTAAAATAGACATTATCTTCTAAAGTTTATTTATGGTAAAGGGTGGTTAAATTTTAAGAGCCGATGTTGATTTTGAATAAAACACAAAATATTTAGGAAATTATTGACATTTCTTTTTATTATGATAATATTGGTATGGTTCAATTATGTATGAAACAAAATATCGGCCAAATGGCCGCCGTGACCTCGCCGTGAGGCATAAGTGAGGTTCTATGCCGTTAATGTGCCGAATTATCTCATCCTTTAGCTCTTGAATTGTTGCTGGCTTATCGACGAACACCTTTTCTTTCAAATAACCCCAAAGAAAGAAGTCCAACGGTGTCAAATCACATGATTTTGGCGGCCAAGACATCGCCACCACGTGAGATAATACGGCCATTGAATTTGTCGCTCAAAAGAGCCATTGTTTCGTTAGTTGTGTGGCAAGTGCCACCGTCCTGTTGAAACCACATATCGTCCACATTCATATCTTCCAATCCGGGCCGTAAAAAGTCTATCTCACAATAGCGAACACCATTCACAGTAACTGCCTGACGACTCTTCAGCCACACTATCGCGAACAGCAGCAATATCTGCAGTACGAGCTGTACAAGTATGCACTGGTGTTTTCACATCTCCTACAGACACAATTGGACGATTAAATTAACCGAATAAAACACGGAGTGCACGATATGCATTTTGATTGGAACGCCCATCTTCATAATAAGCCTGAATAACTTTAACGCATTGCTCGATTGTGTATCTTTACATGGTTCAAATTGAGTTAGTCCGAAATTGAGAAATGTCAAGTGAAATGCAGAAAAAAACTTGACGTTTTGGTGTGGTTCACATTCAACATCGGCCCTTAAAATTTAACTACCCTTTATAAAAAAATTTGAAGAAGTCGTTAAATAAAAAACTTAAACACGACTCCAAATTTTTTCTGTGTGAGCCCTTGACAGCTAATATGTTCCTTGCTTTTTATTTAAATTTTTTACACTTTCCGTGATGTCAACTTCGGATGATTATTACGAACAGTACATGCAAATGGAGCCCCTTTCTTCTTCATTTGTCTACCATATATCTTACTCGTAATGTATGTCGGGAATTTACTATAACTCGTTTTTATGCACCTCAACCTGATTAGTTTAAGTTTTTATTATTTTTCTTGTAATATAAGCCAAATATCTTTTTGAGGTGGCAATTTAAAAAAAAAGCAAGCATTACTTCAGATCTGCATTCAAAGGTGCTTTTAAAAAATCGTTATATATTCGAATTTCTGAAGTCTATTTGGGTCGCAATATTGGATCAGCCATTTAAATTCTTAAAATCTGACCCAAAAAATCGAAAAATCGTAGCTTCGATCTAAGAATAGCAAACCTCGGAGTAACAAGATTTACAATGAATATTTAAGGTACATTTTATGTATGCAACTCAACTTAAGTTGACTCGATTGAAGTGAATTTTTTTCGTATTACGTATTACATACAATTCGATTGAACCATGTAGCTTGTCTTAATCTTTTAAGAATTTTCAAACTATATGGTTCAATTGAAATTTTTGTAATACGTAATCAACTTAAGTAGAGTTGATATACAAAATAGGCGCCAAAGATTTTTGCAATTCTACGTCCGCCAAATTGAATCCGAAATCTTACATTTGAGAATCACCAAACATTGATTTTGATGACAGTTCATGAAAAGTTCATGACAAAAAGGTTAACCTTTAATTGCCCTAAAATATTGCCAACGAAACACACATCTACCCCTAATTAGAAGAAAGCAATTTTGTAAGGAATTTTCAGAACAGTTCAGGACAAAAATTTACGATATTTGATGTAAATCAAAAACTAAAATATATTTTAGTAGGAATGTTTCCTGTTGTCCTTATTTTTCTAATAGCTATGGAGTTTTGTGGGGTCAATTATTTTGTTTCAGAAAAAAGCGTTATATTTTGTTGTAGATATTATTCGATATTTATTCCTCATTATTGTTCCTTAACCATCTTTAGAGAATTTCTTCCTGTGTATCTTCTAGCGTTCTATTGATGGTGAATATTACCCTGAAGATATACTTACATGCGGCTTGGTTCACAAAAACGTTCCCGTTATTGTTAAATAATTTCAATATTTAAGAGATTTATAGACACTAATATCATTGCTTAAACCAATTTCCACTTGGTTGGACAGGGTATGAAATAATTTCTACCAAATATTGCTTGCATGTACAAATTGCACGCCGAATAACAATTATGTTGCTTTTCATTGATGTTATAAACACAAAAATATTTTCCTCGTGCTTTTCCTCTGTCGAAGAGGAGTGTCGACAAATATTTTCACAAAAATCCAGTGTCGCCTTTCTAATAACCAAACATGAATAGTTTTCCAGAATCAATAGAAATACTCGTAACTTATCACTTAGATTAATAAAAATAAAATGCAAGTTATCGTTATTAGCACTGAGCTGAATTGGCCAAGCTTACTTTATTCAATGCTAAGCAATAAATTAATCCCAACAGGATACAATATTATACAGCTGGTTAGGCTATAAAATACAGAGCATTTTAAGTTGATGTTGCATGTTTGGACTGTGCGGCTTTTTGACATAACAAATTATCAGAGAGCCAACTCGGCTAGCTGGACCAGATTTTTGATGTTTTATGGCCTGGTTGGTGGGGCTACTTTAATTAATGATTACAAGTTTTATTACGAGTGTTGAATGTTTGACAGCCATAAAAACACGCGAAAACATAAGCTACAATAGGCACGTTCATATGAAAAAAAATGTGGATTCTTGCGTGTGGGGTCTGAAAGAAATTTAATGCAGGATTGGAAATAAAAAAAAAATGTAGTTGTCGGCCTTGTCTACATGTCAATTAACATACTTAAACTTACTTGAAGGCAACTTACATTGCCAAGTTTTGGTTCAAAAGCAAATGTGGAGAAGTAGAAAATTCATACATTATTTCTTCAATTAAAGCACCAGGCAATAACCAGATAACTCTCCTTTTTTTTAAATGTTGAGAAAACTACCTTACACACAGAAGTAATATATATTTTAATACCAGGGATAAGTTCAAAATTGAGCAGCTTTACATTAGCATTTTATGGACATTAGACAAAATGGAGTTATCTGATTATTGCACTGTGTGCTTCAATTGAAGAATACTGATTTTCATGCAAAGAAGCTGCGGATAATCTTGCCTGTAATAAGATGAGGGAACATTCAAAATTATCCTTGAAAGATCTTTCTCTTTGGGGGAAAAAATATGATTTTTGTTTAAAAATATATTTTTAAATAAGTGTGTAGAAAGTTCACTTCATTTTTTTTTTTAAATAATGTATAAATTACCAAATACTTGGTTAATTTATCACCCAAATAAAAATTGGTAAGTTAAAATGTAAAACTTAGGTATTCTGATAAATTACTTGGGAGGCTGAAAGCTGCCAAAACCATCTTATAAATTATACTAGGTTTTTTTTCAATTCAACATAAGCTTTTTTCTCGGTGCATGTGTCAGCAAAAATACGTCAAATACAGTATCAAATACAAGCACCTAGAACAACTGTAAAGAAACCGTACCCAAAAGTATAGTCACGCTGGATCTTGGATATGGACCAAACATAATTTTTCTATAAATTATTATTTTTATTTTAAGTGATGAGCTGTATTGTTGGATTCAAGTTTATTTATGGTAAAATCCATAGGTCTTAATCACAAAATGGTAAGCTTTTATTTGTTAATGTTTAATTTATGATAGAATAAACAACAACATCTATTGCCTACTTTTGCCAAATTAATATGTTAATCTCTATCAATGCTGCTTTTATGCTATCGATTAAATTAACAATGTTGCATATTTATTATTTGCGATTTATGCAAAATCGGATATATGTTGAAAATAATTAAAATGCACATAAGCTTATAGCTTTATTGATATCTGGCCTAATTGTGGATGGCACTGAAAACAAACGGTAAGATAATTGCGGGTCAAGCAAGCTAAAGCTAGAGGAAAGAAAAAAATCGATTTCCAGATTGCACTTTATGGTAGAGAATGACAAATGGTCCAGCATAACTAGGAGCAGGATAGAGTTAAGTAAAGGTTAAATTGTTTAAATGTACCTAGAAGCTACATGCAAGAAACTTTGTAAGTATCAATTAACTCGAAATCACTCACTTAATTTCAAGCAAAGATTTGGCGAATAGTAAAGAGGGCCTTGCAAACGTTTCTATGTTTAAATTTTTCTTTTATTAATTTTTGTTACTTTAGTTTTGTCAATAAGATAAGATTAAGCAAGAAAACATTTTAAATATATACATAAGATAAATTTTTGTGTCGAAAAATAAACCATTTTCATCATAAACGAGTTCGCAAAGGAGTCCTAATTAGGGCTTGAATGATAATATTCGAACATGGTACATGCTTTTGCATCTTTGTACTATTTTTAGTCAAAAGAATAATATTTCGACTTCCAAAACATGGAACTTGTACTTATTTTAAAAAATTTTATTTTATCAAATTTGATATGTTTCTTTTTATACGCAAAAATTGTTGAAAACATGCTTTGTTCACGGATTGCATTGTAAAGCAGTATATATTTATTGGCCAAAATACGTAATACAAAATTCATTTATTTCCAAATAAATATTCAAATTTTTTAACCTAATAAAAGAAAAAAATGATAAATAAAAACTTTCTTATGGTTTCCTAAAGTTTATTCAAGAAAAAAATAAAATTAACAAAGAAAAATTAAAAAGTTTTTTAATCAGTTAACGAAATTTGTAAAGATATTTTTTTCAACTGAAAAATATGCTTAAAAAAAATCATACTTAAGACTTAGGAGATATTTTGAAGCTCGAGATTCGGAAACTAGACTAAACAAAGGAGCAAATTTTTGTGCACAGAAATTCAAAAGGCTAATTTTTCATACTTTCACGGTCATTAAAGGGGTGGGAGGGGGTGTTGAGGGTTGTAAATGCCAAAAGCCCTTTGTACCTACGGACCAGTCAGGGCACGGACTTTTCAACTATTGTAGTAGATCGTAGAAGATTTTTCTAAATTTTAATATCTACCACTTTTACCACCGAAGGCTTAAAATCTAACACTATTTTCACCCTCATAAAATTTTTTGATGAATTTGTTCGCTATGAAATAATTGTATTGTAATAAGCATATCACTTGAAAGCTAAATTGTGAATATCATTAGATTTTGACATATGCTTGTTATTGTAAATGACATTGATATTTTGACGTAGACTGACGATGGTTTTTATTAGAAGAAATTTGTTTAGAGTTTGAAAATTTAAAATCAAAGTTTGTAAAATATACATTTATGTATGTTTAAGTAAAAATTTTTTTCAAAAACAAAGATGGCGCTGGCTACAACGATTGCTGTAAAAGACCTCTTTTCGCACTGTGGGCACTCCGTGGCTCCTAGCCTGACCCGAAAAAAATATTTTAGACATTAAAACGTAATGAAAATACCTTCTATTTGATTGAGACAGAATTGTAGAAATTTTTTTTTTAAAGTTTATACACAATTGAAAAAAAAAAATAATTTTTTAATTACTTTTCGTTTTAAATTTTCAATAAAATGCTTTAAGAGACTATTTTAGGAATCAGTTCCATTCAGACTGGCTAAAATGTTATTAAAAAATGTCCTTCTTTAAAGTTTTGAAAAAGGTAGTTTTTAGAAAGATTATCTTAGTTTAAAGTTATACGAAACAAATAATACGAAGACGTTAGCGTTCAAAACTTAATTAAATCACTATATATACATACGAAATAGTTATTCTGAACATTCTTTGGAATGTTCCCCTTCTCAAATATACCGGTTTGAGCAAATAAAATAAATGATATAAAAAAATAGCAGCTGTAGTAACTTCACGCGCGAGTCTCTTTTCAAGCTTATACTATCTTAATATTCAAGCTATCTTTATAAAATTTTTTTTACTTAGTTTTGAGATGTTTTTAAGTTACTTAACTGTAGGATTACTAATGCTCACTAGGGTGACCATAAATAAATGCACTTCATAATTATTCAGTAACGTTTGCTTCAACCATCTCAACACCATCTCTGTGTCGATTTTAAAGCTGCGTTCGATCTCTGTGTCGATTTTAAAGCTGAGTTTGATAGCCCGAGAAGGGATTGCCTATTCGCAACAACGTCTGAGTTCGGTATACCTGCAAAGTTGATTAGACTTTGCAGAATGACGTTGAGCTACACACGCAGCTCCGTCAAGGTAGGAAATCACCTCTCCGAAATCTTCAATACTGAAAGAGGTTTCAGACAAGGCGCTGTCTTGCAAGCTCTTCAACATCATCATGGAGGGGATAGTACAAAAGGCCGGTGTGCATCGTAATGGCACCATTTTCTACAAAGGTGTCCAGCTCCTTGCGTACGCTGATGATATAGATATTGTCGGCAGAACAAAGAGAGATGTTACCGCTACTTTCGTCGCTATCGAAAAAGAATCAGCCAAAGTGGGTTTAACGATAAATGAGGGTAAAACAAAATATATGCTGTCTACAAGCAAGGAAGCGCAGCGTTTAGACTCCCACGTTTCATCCGGCAGCTATAACTTTGAAGTAGTCAAGGAGTTTTTATACCTTGGCACCGCCATTAATACCAACAACGAAACTAGCCTGGAGATAAAGCGAAGAACAATAATTGCTAATAGGTGCTACTACGGGCTCAGTAAGCAACTAAGTTCCAGAGCCCTCTCTCGATCGACAAAACTAACACTCTTCAAGACGCTCGTTCTACCTGTGAAAAACTGACGCAGCAAACTGACGCAGCCGCTCTGGGGGTGTTTGAGAAAAAAGTTCTTCGCAAAACTTCGGTCCTGTTCGAGTCGGCGATGACTATCGCATCCGAATGAACCACGAGCTGTATGAGCTCTACGAAGACATTGACGTAGTTCGACGTTTAACTGTGCAGCGACTACGCTGGCTGGGTCATGTCCATCGTATGGACGACGAAGCTCCAGCCAAAAAGGTGCTCGAGGCGAGGGTCGCTGGTCAACGACGACGAGGGAGACCATGCCTCCGATGGATGGACCAGGCTGAGGAAGCCCTAACCGCGCTTGGTGTATCCGATTGGAGAAGGCGCGCGCAAAGCAGAGGTGCCCGGTGAGAGCTGATGAAGTTGGCCGAAACCCGAACACGGTTTGTTACGGCCACCTAAGTAAGTATGTAAGTTTGCTTCAACCAAAAAATTATTCATACTCACTGGTTATATACACTGTTTATCGATAGCCACCCGGGTGACCACAATATTTTCCCCATATACATTTAATCAAAAAGTATTACTTTTTTATAATAAACGTGTAAAATCGCATACGCTTTTATTTTTGTTTGTTGGAATTAAAAACATTCAATTAAAAATCTATCATTTATTCCTGAAGAGTGATGTTCAAGGAACCATATGGCAGTTTTCGCACTTAATCTTGCTTACACTATGTTTTACGCAAATGGTTTTTTTTTGCATTTTATGCACACCTGGCGAGTGTTTTTTTTTTGTTTCATACCGCAGCACATGTAGTAATTGCCATTGATCTTTATTCGTCCAGGTTCATCTCATTCCTGAACTTTATTTGATTAAAATTCTTCATCGTCGTGAGGTTCGCAGACCTACAAAAATAAATTCGATAAAAATCATAAAGAAATACCTAAAATGCATTCTATTGAACGTTTCTATGTGGAATCTTCCAATAACATTAGAGTTTGTAGACCTTAATAATACTTGGGGATGACAAAGCTTCTCACCAAGGTTCACGAGGAAGAGCCTTCTTTGAGGTTTGTTCAGTGAATATTCACACCATCAGGCTTATTTTCTCCAAATATTAAAAATGCAGCAAGGACTGCGGCATCTATAGTATTAAAAAAATTACCGAAGGTCAACGAAATGTTCCCCTTTTAGTGGAATACTGCTATAACATTCTGACCATCGTGTTCAATCCTCCCTTGATTTTATTATAAAACATAATTATTTCCGGTTTATTTCCTGATCCGGATATAATTGCATCTCTGTGCATAATTGACAGCAAGTAGTATGAAATAGTGCAAAATGAAACCAAAAAAGTATACTCACCCGGGTGGGTATTAGTAAACTTCGTACAAAAAAATCTTGAGTAATCCAAAGGTTAAAATGAAAAAAAAATCTCGACTCTGTGATGCCCTTTAAATGTTCGCCGGAATTAATATTAAATCTGCAAAACGAAACGGTTTGCAAATTGTTGGTGTTGCCTTAAGGACATGACATTGGCAGTTTTTTGAAATCGATAATTTTTTAATAATTTTGTATTTTAGTAAATATTCTTAAGATTCTAAGAAATTCCATGGACAAATTCCTACGGGTTCAAAAGTTGCCTCCGGATTAGTGGGAGCGCATTTTTAATTTTTGCGCTACCTACGTACGGCAGCTGGTATATACTTGTTTTACTTGCTACCTGACTTTTGGTGGTTGTTATTTCGTACCTACTTGAAGGGTGAAGGGTGAAGCCCGAATCGCTAACGATTCCAAAAAACTATAAGAAACAGCACAACACAAGATAACGAAGGCATACAGTACGAAGCAGGCATGGCAGATTGAAGGTAACCTTTTTTTCTTTGTTCACAAACTTTGAACGCGTTTATCTCGAAACTATGTTTTTCGTACTGGTTGCGGCACTAGCGGGTTTATTTTTTGAGGAATTTTTTTTATTTTTTTAAACTTGATTCGCTATCGTATGACACGAGTTTTTTTTAAATTTTATTTCGATTTTTTTTGAATTTTTAAAGTTAATATTTTTTTCGAAAAAACACATCTTCAAGTTTGGAACATCACCAAAAATTAAAAAAAAATTTAAAAAAAAGCTCGTTATCATACGATAACCAATTTTGTTAAGATTTAAAAAAGTCATTTTTTTCAAGTCGGACAATTTTTGCAACTCCCAACGCAGCAACCACGAGGCCCCGTTTTTTTCTCTGCCGCCAGTTTGGAGCTCTATAAAACCATGTTGGAGTGAAGAATATATTTTTTGAATTTTTTTTTTCTTGTAATTTGTTCAATTCTCTAAAATAATAAAAAAAAAATTTGGGAAAATGTTTGCTTTTGACTGAGTTATGAATTTTTAAAAAAGGGTCTGTTTTCTCTGCCGCGAATGTCTTGTCCCACCTTAAGGACCTTAAGGGGGTATAAACACATATTTAAAATAAAATAAGGTTCCTTTTCCATTTCCAGATATTATATCATAATAAAATATGTAATTAGCAAAATTGTACAAAATTTCAAATTAATTTATTAAAGGGCTTATTGCAGAAACATGATAAGTCACAAAATAAAAATGTTGAAATAATCTCATTTTAATCTTAAAAAATGTATAAAATAGACGTTCCATGTAATAGTACTTTTAATACTTACAGTTATTGCCTTTAAAAGCTTTCTGGCCAAACATAGCCAAAAATTGCCGTAGAAAGGATAGTGGAAACCAATCATTTTAAAAAAGCCTGTGGCTTATCATGTTTTTGCATAAAATGTATTTTCCAAAATTTATTTAAACACAAACGGAACAATAAATACTAATTTTTATAATTAATTCAACAATTTCTGCAGTTTCTTTCTCGTTTCCTTTGTTTGTTGATTTTACTTGTTAAAAACTATTTCTTTTTAAATAAGATAAACAATTAAAAACTATCTGACTGGTTCCTGGTAGCACTTCAGAATCTTCGCAATGCAATTCATTGTTGCATTCTCCCGAACCATTTTCCTATAATTTAAATGCATAAAGGGAAGAAATTTTAATTTGACTACCTTTTTATTGCAATAATGTAATAAGCCACTATATGAAAATAAATATACCTCACTGGTTTCTCAAATTCCTTCATCATTGGATGGTATTACCTGATTTACACTTATCAAGAATTGACGTCAATTCTTTGCTTTTCCCTTTTAAATCTACCCTCTCTCACGTTGATGTCCGCGTCGCTCATTCACAAATGAAAGATTTGATCGTCAATCTTTGACGAGTGTAAGCCGGGACTATGAAATCTTCGTCTAATATACTATCATTGCTGTTTTCATATAGTCTTCATTATTGGTGGTAATTATTTTTGGGCTTTTATTTTTGCTCGAAGCTAACGTTGGTTTTTATAGAAAAAATTTAAATATAAAAATTAACTAAAACGGCAAAAAAACATGCAAAAACGCTATAGTGTTTTTATCAAGTGTTACAATAGTATTATATATGTTATACTACAATATAGATGGGACACAAATATCGGTGTTTCTGGTATAACCTGATATGCAACAGAATTTAAACACCGAAATAATCATCTGATTTAGGATAATTCGCGAAGGTGTTGATTTTAGATGCCACTACAGAATTCTTCTGAACTGCAAGACCCTGATAAGCTACTACAAATTTAAAAGTATAAATTATTTCTGCAAAAACATGATAAGCTATCCAAATTTTAAAACACGTCTTCTTAGAAACAACATGATTATCAACAGAAATAAAAAAAAAAAATATGCCTCGTTGGTTTCTTTCTTCATCAGTAGTTATGGGTTATTTATGGTTACAAGGTTCCAACCCGTTTTCCTAAATGGAAAAACATGATAAGCCACTACAAATTTTATAGTAAAAATTATTTGCGTAAAAACATGATAGGTCAGTCACATACATTTTTAATATATTTCCATTAGTGGTTAATAGGAAATCTTCGTCTATCATACCGTCATCGCTTTAAACAATAAAATCTTGAATTTTGATATAACTCGCAGTTAAGTTCCTCGTTTCTATTTGAAGGGTAGCTTTTTTATGTGGCTTATCGAGTTTTTGAGTAGAAAATTTAATGAAATATTTAATTGTAGAAAAATACTAATACATATATGTAAGTTCGCAATTGAAGGAGAATAAGCCCCAATCTTTTCATCAGGTGTTACTGTGGTACAATGTAGTAGAAATAATACAAAATACCAGTGTTTGATGTTATGTGGCTTATCATGTTTCTGCAATAAGCCCTTCAATTATAACTGTGTTAATAATATTTCTAACGTACTGCTTGAATCAGGTCAAAATACCATAGAGATCATAAAAATTTTATTTTGGTTATGAATTTACGTAAAATCGTAAAAGGGTGAACTGTCAAGAGTGCATAATATGTAAAGTGTTATTATATCTTTAACTTTGTAGTGGATGACATTTAAAATTGCAGCATCCATCTAAAAAGTTATTGAACGAATAGGAAAAACTTTGCGAACTACGATTTGAATTGCTTCACCCTCCTGATATGGACTTCAACGTTTATTTTCTTGTCCCAAACCTCAAAAGTTGGCTCACAGGAAGAAGATTTGTATCAAATGAAAACGTTGAATTGGAATTCAATACGTATTTTGCAAAATTGGACAAACCGCACTATACAAAAGTGTATCGAACTAAAGGGAGAGTTTGTTGAATAAAAAACATGAATTTTTACAAAAGCAAAACCTTATTGAACACCCTAGTAAACAAACCACAAAATAACTATTCCAATATTAATCTTCAATAAAACTAGCTGCAACAACAACAATAGCAATAGCAACAATACTCGTAATGATACACATAATAATTGTGCCGCTTAAAAAAAGCCATATCAACCAAGCAGCTATCCACCTACTCACTTCAGGTAATTTTAAAGCTTTCATGAAAAGCTTCCTAAATGAAAATAACTATCATTAGATTTTAATCGGAAATCTCAAAAACAACAGCAACAAAAGTAAGCAACAAGTTAAGTTTGTTTTTTTTTTTTCTTCTAAGTACGCGATCTCAAACTGTCTGTCTGTCTTTCGGTCTGTCTTAGGTACCAAACAAGGAGGCTGCAATTTTACACCCACACAAATTGATTAAAATGCCTGAAAGTTGATTGTGATGGAAGCTACGGCGAACAGTAAGAAAGACAGCAAAAACTTCATTATTACAATTACCATCAACGACATAAACAACAACAACTGAAGCAAAAACATCAGCTTCTACAACCTGTCTAAAATCAGTCTTGTCTTAACTTTTCTATTTGTGTGTGTGTTTTTGTTTGTGCAAAAACCTGGATGATGCCCGATGTCTAAACCAGTGCAATTCTTGGTGAGCCTCTACAGTGAATCGCAGTTTTAGATGTTGTTGTTACTTTTGTTGTTGCTACCCATGCACGTTTCTTCGCGAAATATTCTATTATAGATTTATGTATATCTAATATTAATTTTTCTATTGTTTTTTTTTAATTCAGTTAAGGTGTTGTAGAATGTTTCTTGTTGTTGTTGTTTTTTATTTTTTAATTTATTTACTTAGAACGCTGGAAAAGAAACTCTTGCTATATGTGTATCAAACGTTTCTAATGTATATTGTCGTATTACCCTATAGGAACAAACTAACTTGTTTTTAAAAACAACTAATTAAAAAACTAATTTAAAATAAACTAGTATATGAACTACTTTGAATTATATTAAGGCGGCATCCACTTCAATTCTAAATAGATTTTATTGCATTATATATGAAGTTATTGAAATACTACTCAAAAACAAGTGGTTGATAAACTACTTTGAATTATATTAAGGCGGCAACTACTCTGATTATGACATATTTTAATCTACCATCGCAACGTACTTCTGTTGCGCTCCTTGAATGTAATTACTAGTCCTTTTTTGAATTAACTGGCAATGAAGTTTGGCATGAATCACTTTTGAATTATTTTAAAATCAAATAAAACACCGCAAAGAACGACATTTCACAATTTTCCATTAAAAAACTCTGATCACTTTCAACTTTGTTTACATTTTGCTTTCAGATTTTATATCTCAGAATTTATTTGTGTCGACCAGAAAATTTAAAATTTTTATGCTTTTAAATTCATCTTCAGAAGTGGAATATTAAATAGTTTTCAATTGGTTATTTTAAAGTAATTAAAAAAATATTTGAAATTTAACTAATTTAACAAGTAGTTGAAAGTATATCCAGACGAAAGTCAATTGACTTATTTAGCGGACATCACCATACAAAATATGTTAGTTCGTTCTATGGAAAAAAGTCAGAATTTCAACTAGTTATGGTTGACAAAAAACTACTTTTTCAACTACTTTTAAATTAGTTGATTTTCCTACAGGGTAGTTAAAGTAAAATTTAAGTTATAGAATTTTGCTATTGAAATTTAACTTTTACATTCTGCAAACTTATAAATTTGCAAGCAACTCAAAGGCTTTTCACTATTATGTTCCCATCAATTCAACCCATCATTTCAATGAACCGAAAATTTTTTTTGCATTTTTGTATAGATATATGCACATATATATTTAAATACATAAAAATATTATATAAATATAATATTATATTAAATATATAATAAATATATAAAAAATTAAATATATAAAATATTAAATATACTTTAAAATATATATTTAAAAAAAAAACATTTTATAAAATGTACTTCTATAGTTTTTTGCACACTTTAAAATCTAAAATTTATGATCACTAACTTCTGGAATATTATAAACTATATTATTTTTTGAATTATTATTTATTTGAATGCTAAGCACATATGGCTTTATAGCAATTAATATTAGACAAAATTAATACAATTTATTAAAATTGTCAGGCTTTCAGGTATATACAGTTGCAATCCGGTTAGCTTCTTAGAAGTAAATAGAACGATTGATTAGAGCGGTGCTCCCATATACCAGGCTAGACGGACGAGTTCGAGCTCATACATGTGCTAGGCAAGACATACGAGGTCTTGTTCTGGATAATCAAAATATATCTATAGCGTGTATATCTACATATATAAATATGGATTAGAGCACAGCTCACACATACAAAGCAAGTCTTACGGCGTCAAACCGGCATATACCAGGCGAGACGGGCGTGGTATCGCTCTGGATACTCATATTAAACTACACAGCTAGATTGTATAAGTTGTTACTAAACATCACAGGAAAATATTAAGTATCCTTGGAAAGCATGGTCCATATTAGTGGCGGTACTGCACCCAAAAAAGAATTTGTTAAAATCAAGGATATTTTGCTCTAAGTCATCATATCCTATATTTAAAGATGCACTATCTATAGTTTAAGTAAGTTTTATCCTAAATCTGAGGATATTTCCTTTGATTAAAGAAACTTACTTAAACTAAGGAAAGTGCCATCTTTAAATAAAGGATTTGATGACTTTAGCGCAAAATTCCCTTGATTTTAGTAAATTATTTTTTGGGTTGGTAGATAATCTGAAATATTAAATTTAATTGAGTTAACGGATTCATTTAAAGAAATTTCATCGGAAACAAAATTAAAGTTTACACTTTTAGACCACTCTAAGGCCTTTGACTCAGTCGATCACAATATTTTGATAACAAAACTTAGAAAATTATTTTGCTTTTCAACAACCTCCGCTCAACTTATTGCTTCATATTTGGATGGAAGATCGCAGGCAGTTTTCTCTGGTGACTCAAATTCTAGCTTTCTAACTGTTTCAAGAGGTGTACCCCAAGGATCCGTCTCAATCTACATTAATTACCTTCCAGAGCATCTATCTGGTTGTGAAATTCATATGTATGCAGATGATGATAACATTCTGTGATATGAAATCAATAATTACCTGCATCTCTGCTTTGAACACCAACCTATCTGCATTAAATAACTGGGATGAAGGAAATGATCTGCAACTCTAACCGAAAAAATCCCAATGTGTCGTAACGCACAAAAAATCTTTGACACATCAATACTGCCAAAGGTTCATGTGAATGGTGCAACAATCGAATTTGCTGAATATACCAAAAACCTAGGGATCACTTTTTACAGAACATTATCCTGGGACACACACATCAATAATACTGTCGGCAAGGTGTATGGTATGCTCTGTGCACTTTGGGCTACCCAATTTTTTACTCCATTCAATATCAGATTATTACTGTTAAAAACATATCTCATACCAACCCTGCTTTACGGATGCGAAATTTTTTCAAATTGTGACTATATAAGCAAACAAAGGCTTAATATAGCCTTTAATAGCATTGCTCGTTACGTATATGGATTACGACGTTCCGATCATGTATCAAGATGCCTTTTAATAATTTATTAGATTTTCGAACTCTCTTGATGCTTCACAAAGTAATCTTTAATTAAGAACCATTTCAACTATATGCAAAACTTAAATTTACTCGATCTAATCGCAATAATGCCTTAATTCCACTAAAGCAATCGATGCTTTTGTCTGAACGCCAGTTTTTTGTCAATTTAATACGGCTTTGGAATCAATTACCATATAACTTACAGATCATAAGCAGCGCACAGCAATTCAAAGCACAATTGTTAAAACATTTATCAACCTAACTGTTCTATGTCTTCTTTATTCTTTTTTTTCGTTTCTCTTCTTCTTTTCTTTCTTAAATTTATTTTAATTGATAATTTGTATTTCATATTAATAAGTTTTGTGTTATAAATTTTTTTGATGTATATACATTGTGACTAACATTTTAAATGTATAAGGGATGCCCCTTTTCAATGTTGGGATATTCTGAATTAAATAAATAAATAAAATAAAAAGAAAATAAAATAAATAAAAATAAATAAACATATTTATTTCATAGTTAAATTTAATTTTTGAAAATTGTAAAATATTTCTCACAGAACTTTCAGTGCCTTCCTCGGAGCACTGGCCTGTGATTCAATGACAATTAAGCCTTAAAATGATTACTTATAAATATTGATAAAGTTTAAAAAACAACACCGAACATTGATTAAAAGAATTAATAACTTTGCATAAACGCAACAATGAAAACTAATCAGAAAATATAAGACCAACTTTCAGAACTCGATTCACAACAATGAACGGATTTGATTTACAAATATTTTGTCTATATAAGATTAATAGTTGAATTTTTGATTTTTGACAAAAGTTGGAGATAAAAAAAAAGCATTTTTAAACAATTAAGATTTTATTTGTCTGAAATTAGAAAAAAAAAAATATTTAATCTAGCTAAGACCCATATAAAAGAGAACAGGAAAAGAAAAGAATTATCGTCATCAATAATATATAAAGATATGGTAAATTTAAAATCATTGGAAAGAAATTTTTTCCGCAATCTTTTGACTTCTCTTTATGAAATTCTTAAAATATCTAACAACATATACTTATAAGAATCCCATTTGCTATAAGCTTAATATCAAAATATGCTCATAAAACAACAGAGTTCTTTATAGAAAACACCACCATCCTACTAGACAACAACTCATCACTAATCTTTTGTAACTTTTGCAGTCGTTATATTTTGAAACCTAATAAGCACATCTTCTGCAAAACAAAACAGGAATTGCAATTATGTGCTTTTGCTTCAAAGCCATATTTTACTACCATTTTGCACAAAGTAAAAGTTCGAAAAGATAAAAGATGTAAAAATTTATTGTTGCACTTACATCGATATATCGATGTTTTTAAAAACAAACATCTCTAGTACATTTAACATCACTTTTAGTTTTTCAATTGTGCAAAAATAAAGAAGTGAGTTAAACAAAAAATAGAAATGGCTCCAAAAAGTGTGGCTTGGAGGTTTTTTGAGAAACGCATCGAAAACAACGCCAATTGTAATTTGTGCAAAAAGACTATAAGTATGAAATGGAAAACAAAATGCAAACAGAATCAAGAGTTTTTCTAAAAAACTCTAAATATTAAGGAACAATATTTGATGACTTAAAAATTAAAATTTTTATGATTTCTATAGTTTTACGAAAAATTTTTTGATCCGATTTAACAGTCCGTTAGAAACATAATTAGCTCAGTTATGGTAATGAATTAAAAATTTTTTTTTTTTTTACTAATAACATATTTTGTTCTGAAATAATATTTCAAAATTCCAATGCAAATGGATGCATCGATGCAATATCAAAGAAATATATCGATGTATTTCTGCTACTGAAATCCCTAAAATAAGAACAATTAAAAACAAAAAAAATTCTAAAATAATCTTCACATACACTCCGAAAATAAATTATATTATTCCAATTTCAGTATTACTTTGGACAGACAAATAAAATTAATTTCACTGGCTTGCATGACTTTTTTTTTATATTTTGTTACACAGGAATAGGTGATTTCTCAAAGCAATTGATGATTATAATGTGGCTCGTGTCATAAATTGAAAATTTTGGAAATTATATCCTTTATTTCATTGTTGAAAAATGATCTATGATCCTCTTCAACTGCTTTGGCTTGAAGGCTTTCAAAAGTATCTGCGATATATTTTAATGTCCCTTAAAATTCCTAACATCCCTAAAAATTATTTTTACAATTGCTGCAATATGTTAAAATCCATAAAAATTACTCCAAAAATTGTCTAAAACTATGAAAACTGATCATAAAATGCATTTTTAGCCAAAAAAAAAGCCCTACAAACATTAGGCTGCGGTACTTGAAGATAATGAACGGTATTTTTTAATCATTAGGAAATGACAATGTTATAGCAGAAAAAACTTGACATGTCAACATAATCTGAGTTACATAGTATGTGCCTAGAAAGATAATAAGAGTTCAAGTCAAAATTAAATAGTCGATATGAAGAAAATTAGACTTAAACATATCAAATAATATACTTCATCAAAAGGGAAGGAGTCAAAGGGAAAAAATATTTGTTATACTTGTAAAAATTTTGGTTAAAAATAGATAAAAAAAAAACGGGTGCAGTCGTCAGGACTGCCGAAGGAAGCGTTAGCCTCTTAGCATTTGATGTAATATTAAATATTAATTGAAAGAATAAGCATCTTCTAAGTTGATATAAGTTTTTTTCAAATTCATTAAGGAAATTGATAACAAAAATTGTATGATTTTATGAACAGTACATAGACAGTGAAGTACAAAAGTGAAGTACAGGATCAAATTTTTGATTTCCGCTAAACTTACCAATCTTATTGACTTCTGAAAGCTTTTTGTCCGGCTTTTTATTCATTTTCATTTCATTAAGATTATTAAATATTCCAGAAGCCAAGAACTAAATGTTGTATATGAACTTTTGCTCTTCACTGTACTTACATTAAATTTTTCAGTAATTTTTGAAACTAAAGCGGGGTACACATAAATTATCATATCGCCGCTGAATGTCACTCATTTTGTCACAATTTTGTGGTTGAATGTTAACTGACGAAAAAGAGTGACTACACACGCAAACCTGCGTAAACAGAGAGAAATTGGGGATGAGTGCAACTCATGATCGCTAATGTGCACGCCGCTGAACAAATCATTGAATTGCAGAAATTATGGGCTTATGATAACTAAGATATGAGACATATTGTTGCGATTCAATGATTATAATTTGCCTTAGTAGTCCCCCTTGTTTTCGAATTCATCATTCGTAACAATAATTTTTCTTCAAAACAATGGCTGACATGAGCAAGGCTTTGTAATAATAAGGTTGCGAACATAGTAAAGGCTTATTGTTGAGCCGAGCCGAAAAACATATTGGAGCAACAAAGAAACCAAGTCATGCATCTCTTTTGATCAAATGTGCTGTTCGGCTCGGCTCAGCAATAAACGTTCTCTATGGCCGCAACCTAACACGTCCACGGACGCTAAACATTTCAGTGAGCTGCAAAAATAGACAGGCAATTTTGACGTAGAATTACGTCTTACAGCGTGGTTTGTATGGGGGAATTTTAACAAATTTTTTCAAGGCCATGCAACGTTTTTTGGGGGACACTTTAGGGCCTTATACAGACTTTAATATTCATCGTATTAAGATAAAATTTATGCCAAAATATCAGTTATTTTGTGCATTAAAGGAATAGCTAACTTCGGATTTTGTCACTTCTTTAATAAACCCACAAAAGATAGCAAAAGAAAAGAAGAAAAATTCACATTTTTGTATCAGAAAAATGCATTGATGATTCAGTTGCTGCTGACGCTCATAAGCTTGTTGCTTTAAGCGTGGAACAGAATGCGATGTAGTTGTAGCGATTCCATGTCAACTCATCAGCTGTTCAGTGTGTAGCACGCTACGTCAAAAAATATGTCCAGAATGCCAGAACGTCAAAATTTTACAAATCTACTCGATCTGATCTACTACGATTTGATCTACTCGATCCTTAAAAAAAGCAACATTAATACATTTTTCAGAGCAGTTTTCAATAGTTAAAGTTAGCTCAACTTGCGATACAACTGCAGCAACGAGCCACAGACGTACTGCGCATTCTGTGTGATTCCGTGCATTTTAGCTTTTAAAAGGTCATACTACGTACTACATGCTACACCATTCTGGTTCCCACTTTAGTTCGTGCCGAAATCTCGAACGCAGCATCGTGTTGTTTGTTGAATAGAATCGTTTTATAAATTTCTCAGAGCTTTACAAACAATGCATACATACATACGTATGTTATATAAATGCTTGCGCCGATAAGAAGCTTTCAGTCTTCTGGCAGACTGTTGTTATTAATACGTATGTATGAAATATTCGCATACATTATTTCTTCCGTTTTTGTAGTTTTTTTATTGTTTTAGTTAATCTTCAGCAAGCTTAATACATACAATAAATAATACAAAAAATTATATTACTGGAGGCTGGCATTGTATTAATGCTATTAAAAACTTAATTTATTTTTCAAATATAATAAACTCGAATTATTTATTAAACTAATTTTATATATATTACATATTAAAAATATATTTTGTTTGTTAAAATTTAAATTTTCAACTACATTTAATATATATATAAGTTCTTTACTGCAGGAAAAGTAATAAACTCACATTATTCCGAAATATTTATTTGAATTTTTTAAACAAAAGATTGCATTTATTTATTTTTAACCAACATAAACATGAACAAGAACAACAAATTTATCAACAAATTCCATATATCAAACAAAAATTCGTCCACATTTACGATACTATCGAAACTGTCGACTGTCTTTCTTTTGAAATGCAGAAATTGACAGGTGGAGGAGAATAAATGGAGAAAAGATATAATAATTGATATTGTCTAATGATTTCGTTTTTCATTACTTTGAAATGTTTATTAATTACAAAATCTTAAGATTGTATAAAAATTTATGAAAAAAAATTTGGCTATTAAATTTGTATGCTATAGCTTCACGTCATTTTGCATCACTCTGTAAATGAATGCTCTAGCATCTGCGTCCACAAATGTGTTAAGTTGCAGACTAGAACTAGAACTAGAACTAGAACTAGAACTAGAACTAGAACTAGAACTAGAACTAGAACAAAATACACATACAAAAACAATTCTTACCGACCGCACACAGTGAGTGAGGGTGGTTTTTTATCGCATTTGCGTGCATTTGTTGTTGTTTAAGCGAACTGACGCTTTTGTAAAGTTTGAAATTCACTCCCGGTAATACCTGGGCTAAGGAAGCTAACGCTTCAAAAAAGCATTCTATTGCTTTTTGTTAAAAGATTGGCAAGAGTTTTGTCAGGTTTCTGGCCAACATTAAACTCAAAATACAAACCAGAAAGCCCTCAAAAACTCACTTACTTCGGAATCAAAGAAAAATATTGTAACTAAGGCACCGGCTGAGCATTTGAAACGAATAATTGTACTTGTACTTGGACTTGGTCTTGGCATTGGAATCGGAACGTCAACTAAAAATATTAAATTTGTGTTCATGGCAATGACTGGGAAATCGACCGTGTGAGGTTAAGTCACAACGCTCAAAAGTAGCACAAGTCTTGAATACTGAATACATACCTACGCCAAAGTGTGACAGGCGTGACACAATTAAAAAAAAAAACAAAGACATACACAAACAAACAAAAACACTAATAAGCGGTGCCAACAAACTCGCTGACAAACTTGAAATAGGTACTGAAAGGGAAGTCAACAACTGCTGACAACTACTACTGGCTGTGTAGAACAAACAGACAGCCCGCGCGTCTGTGACAAACATGGCCAAAACGGAAGTACATGTAGTCAATGATGGCAATTAAGAATTGTGCGAATCCATAAAAGTTTGCTGGAAGTTCCGAATATGGCGCGTCGCTCAAAATACTAAATATTAATATTCCACAGATCGAAATAGCAGTGATATATATAAAAAAAGTACTTTGAAAGAATAATAATCGAACAGCACTTGAAAGTCAAGAAGAAGCTCTGCACTGTTGACTGGCTCAAAGTTTATCCAACTTTGGAACTTTTCAAATATTTTCCCAAACTATTAATTAGTAATGACAAAATAATAGTGTCCACAAACAAAAAAAAAAAAAAAAACAAATAAAAATCATTTAAGGAACAGCTTAAAATTCCGTTATTCGTGGATAATATTAACAGCTGAAAAAAGAAACTGCTAAAGGCCAGCTTAACAACTTTGGTACAAATGAGGGTTTTACTAGCAGTTGACAAGATCAATAATCAATCTAATTGGTTGTTGGTCAACAACAAAAGTTTTTTTACAAGCTGTTTTTTATGTTGCTTCTGCAACTCTTTAAGAAGTTCGTTTAACCTGGTAAGATCAACGACGCGTCTTATAGGCGCATTGTTGTTGCTTTGTTTCGTGTTCGTCAATGTCCACAGAAGTCATCATAGCTCATTTTTATTACGCATAAATTAATCAAAAGTTGAATAAAAAGTCTTCTTTTTTTTCTTGTATTAAGATTTAAACAGTGCGTTGGAAATGTTTTTAAATTTGAATGTTTACAGCTTTCATCTCATTCTCAGCTATGGAAGATTTATTACCTCAGCTTCAAGCTGCTTTAGATATATGAACTTTAAGTTCACTTTGCTACGCAGTACCTACTTTTGTGCTTTAGACTTAAAATAAAGGTTATTGCTTTTTCTACAATAAACATTGTAGTTTAACTATAGTGAATTTAAAATTTTGGCTTTTTATTGATAAGGTTTTATTTTGGAAAATGCTTTTGTTACAACTTGCTTTAGAAAGTTGTTTTGAGAACATTTTATAGAAATAATGTCCAGGTGTTTGAACTGAGTATTTATTTATATGGAATTTATATGGGTTTTATTTATATGGAAGAATGTTATTTTAATTTCTTTGATATCATTATTTTTAACGGTTGAAGCATCCATATGTGGAGCATTGCTTTTGAAATGAGTACGTTAGAGGATAGTTAATTTTCATAAAACCAAAGTTCTGCAAAGATTTATCAAAGAGTGATCAGCTAGATAATGAAGTAGTAGCCTTATTAAAAGTGTTTTATATTCTCAGAAATGGCTGGCGCAAATTCTTGGACAAGGCCGAAACCGACTTACGCTTGTTGTGCCACCTAAGTGAGTATATTCGCAAATCTAATCTAACTGCTTGACTCAAACAGCATTTTTCTTAAAGATTTATTTCGATAAAGGGAATATTGATTGACTCTTAAGCAATTAACGAAGCGTTAAAACATAAATTGCTTTAATGAAACAGTTTTTTGCTTGAAAACAAAACTGTAAACACCGATTTCTATCAAATTTTGCACATACACCCCGTGCCAAAATTATAAACGCACTACATTTTTACCAATATCTTTTGTTGTGTGCATGTGGACATTTTTCTACTTTTACCATTAGACAAATGTGTTAAGTCCAATTGTTTTGTATAACGAACAACAAACAGCATTAAAAGAGAAAATATACTTACTTACTTAGGTGGCCGTGACAACCCGTGTCCGGATTTCGACCGACCTCATCAGCTCTCGCCAGGCGCCTCTGCTTTGCGCGCGCCTTCTCCAATCGGATACACCAAGTGCGGTTAGGGCTTCCTCAGCCTGGTCCATCCATCGGAGGCATGGTCTCCCTCGTCGTCGTTGACCAGCGACCCTCGCCTCGAGCACCTTTTTCGCTGGAGCTTCGTCGTCCATACGATGGACATGACCCAGCCAGCGTAGTCGCTGCACAGTTATACGCCGAACTACGTCAATGTCATCGTAGAGCTCATACAGCTCGTGGTTCATTCGGATGCGATAGTCATCGCCGACTCGAACAGGACCGAAAATTTTGCGAAGAACTTTTCTCTCGAACACCCCCAGAGCGGCTGCGTCAGTTTGCGAAACTACCCATGCCTCAGCGCCATAAAGCAGCACAGGTAGAACGAGCGTCTTGCAGAGTGTTAGTTTTGTCGATCGAGAGAGGGCTCTGGCACTTAGTTGCTTACTGAGCCCGTGGTAGCACCTATTAGCAATTATTGTTCTTCGCTTTATCTCCAGGCTGATTTCGTTGTTAGTATTAATGGCGGTGCCAAGGTATACAAACTCCTTGACTACTTCAAAGTTATAGCTGCCGGATGAAACGTGGGAGTCTAAACGCCGCGCTCCCTTGCTTGTAGACAGCATATATTTTGTTTTACCCTCATTTATCGTCAAACCCACTTTGGCTGATTCCTTTTCGATAGCGGCGAAAGCAGCGGTAACATCTCTCTTGGTTCTGCCAACAATATCAATATCATCAGCGTACGCAAGGAGCTGGACACCTTTATAGAAAATGGTGCCATTACGATGCACACCGGCCTTTTGTACGATCCCCTCCATGATGATGTTGAAGAGATCGCAAGACAGTGGATCGCCTTGCCTGAAACCTCTTTCGGTATTGAAGGTTTCGGAGAGGTCATTTCCTACCTTGACGGAGCTGCGTGTGTTGCTCAACGTCATTCTGCAAAGTCTAATCAACTTTGCAGGTATACCGAACTCAGACATTGTTGCGTATAGGCAATCCCTTCTCGGGCTATCGAACGCAGCTTTAAAGTCGACAAAGAGATGGTGTGTGTCAATTTGATTTTCGTGGGTTTTCTCCAGGATTTGTCGTAGCGTGAAAATCTGGTCTATGGTGGACTTACCAGGTCGAAAGCCACACTGATAAGGTCCAATCAGTGTTTTTGTAATTGGCTTTAATCTTTCACACAGTACGCTTGAGAGAACCTTATATGCGATGGAAATAAGACTGATACCTCTATAACTTGCGCAGATTGTAGGGTCTCCTTTCTTAAGTATAGGGCACAGTACACTGAGGTTCCAATCGTCGGGCATGCTTTCTGCTAGCCATATTTTGCTGATGAGCTGATGAATGCGCCTTATCAATTCATCGCCGCCGGTTTTAAACAATTCAGCTGACAGGCCGTCAGCACCCGCTGCTTTATTGTTTTTGAGTCGTTGGATAGCAACTCGAACCTCTTCATGGCTAGGTGGTGATACTTCCACTCCGTCATCGTCGATTGGTGTCACTGCACTGTGCTCTCGATGGGCGGCATTGGTGGAATCGTCGCCATTAAGTAAATTGGAGAAATGCTGTCTCCACAATCTAAGCACACACTGTGTATCCGTATTCAGATCTCCATTTTCGTCTCTACAAGTGGATGCTCCGGGCTTGAAACCTTGGGTTAGACGCTTAACCTTTTGATAGAATTTTCGTGCATCCTTCTTGCCCTGGTATACCTCTAGTTCCTCACGCTCACGCTTTTCCTGTTCTCTTTTCTTGCGTCTGAGAATGCGCCTCTCTTCCTTCCTCTTTTCGCGGTAGTTTTCTCGCACGGCTCGCATTGCAGCTGAATGCAGCGTTTTCCTGTATGCGGCGTTTTTTACTGCTGTCGCGATGCGACACTCCTGATCGTACCATTGGTTCCGAGGTTGCGGGCGCTGGAAACCAATGACTTCTTCAGCGGCAGCGCGCATGGAGTGGGATATATGCGCCCAAAGTCCGCCGGCGTCGTCGAGTCCAGAGGTTGGTTGGTTGAGCTTAACCGAGAGTTGAGCGGAGTAGGCTTCGGCAGTCCGTTGTAATTGCAGCTTAGCGATATCTAGCTTTCGTTGCATTCCTATGCGTATGTTCTTGGCATTGCATAATCGCATGCGGATCTTGGCTGCAACAAGATAATGGTCGGAGTCAATGTTGACCCCCCGAAATGTACGCACATCTAGAACACTAGAGGCATGCCATCCGTCGATTACAACATGATCAATTTGGTTTCGCGTTTTTTGATTCTGCTGCCAGATTCTGCTGATTCGGGGCAGCCAGGTGGCCTTGTGGATGTCGAGGTGCTTAAATCTGGTGCTACTAACTACCATGTTTCGCGCCGCGGCGAAGTCAATCAGTCTTAGACCGTTGTTCGTGGAGGTCTCATGAAGACTGAACTGACCGACAGTGGGGCCAAAGATGCCTTCCCTTCCGACTTTCGCATTAAAATCGCCGAGGACTATTTTCACGTCATGGACCGGAAGGTGGTCATATACGTCCTCAAGACTAGCGTAGAAGCGTCCTTGACGGATTCGTCCTTTTCCTCCGTCGAGGCGTGCGCGCAAATAAGGCTTATGTAGAAAAATTTTGCCTTGATGCGGATCGTAGAGAAGAGAATATACCTACGAAAAATATCGCTGTGCCGAAATTATAAACGCACTTCAAAAAAGTGTTTTTTCTTTTTTTTGCATACTTAGTTTTATTGCTAATTTTAGTAATGGGCTATGTTTCCGTTGTTTTCTATAACCTCAAAAAACCGTTTTGGCATTGAGTAAAATAAATTCTAAAATTGTTGCTTGCTGAAGTCGTTCCAGCCTTGTTGAATAGCTTGTTGCAGCTCTTCTTTCGTAGAGTATTAGATATTTCCTCCAAAAAAAAAAAAAAACGTGAGCTAAAGCACCTCACACGTTTTCCATGATATTAAGATCAACAAAAAGTGGTGGCCATTCAAGAACGAGAATGTTATGGCTTCGAAAATAACGTCAAGTGGCGCGCGATGCGTAGCATGCTGCATTGTATTGTTAAAATTCAAATATTTGGTCTGCAATTTCGTTCAAAAAGAACAATAATTTCTTAGTTAGCACTCCAATGTTTTCTTCTGAGCTTATCCAAGTGGTTGGAAAATAAAGATTTACCTTTCCAAAGGCACGGAGTGCACCCCACACCATCAGTGACCCGCCACCAAAAGTTATCTTTGAAAAATATCGGGATTCAAGTCGTATATCCCGCCAGTATCCATTGTAGCCAACTGGTCCATCCAAGTTAAGCTTCTTTTCATCAGAAAATAGTATCTTAAAATAGTTTCAAAATGCTATACTTTTTACGAAAAGATTGCCTGGTTTTAATTACGTCCCATTATGCTACGAGCAACTTGCTTACGCTTCTCTTTATGCTCGTCGCTTAGGCAAGGAGCTGGCTTCATTTCGGAAAACCATATGTTCCCGGAATTCTTTAAAACATTGCGAATTGTACTTCCAGAAGCATCCAAGTCGCATTCTGTCTTTTTTCCTCGCATACTTTTTGTGCTATTACTAACTGTTTCTAAAACACGATGGATTTCATAATTGCTGTAAAAAACTCTGTAAACTTTTGAAGTTAAGTTGGGTCACTCAAGTGTGCACTTCAGTATATATATTTCTGTGAAAATAAAAAACAACGGTTTTCTTTAATACATGTATTTGAGTGCTTACCAGCTTAGGATTTGCAGGTTTGGATGGTAGAGAAAGGAATGAACAAAACTAGATTTTACCAATCGTGCCAAAGTCGTTGTGCTTAAGCCGACATCGATAGATACCGCAAGCGGTTATAAAAAAGAAAAAGAATATAATGCAAAAATGGTGATGAGAGCAAAAGTTATCGATAATATTCAAAGTTAAATTTAAGTTATTGATGAAAACAAAAGAGATATTAAATGTGATTGTAAAACAATAATATTTCAAATGCAACTCTAAGTTCTTGTAAAAACCAACGAGATATACAATATGCATTTAAAGCAGCTTCAGCTGCATCGACATGACGTCGACATCGCCTGTGCAAGTTTTTAGCGTTCTCTCCAACTGCTTAAGAGCCCTGATGACCTTGCCTATCTGTTCTAGAGGGTTGTTGCTGGTGCTTCGCTCTTGGGAAGCATGTTCCATGGTGCGCTCTCGGGGACATGAACGCCGCTTGTGCTGCTGAGACGCATGCTTGTTCATTTTGACTCTTGTTGGTAGCTGGAGTCTCTTCGCAATTCCCATGCGTTTTGGTGTGGCATCAGATGAAGGCGATTGATTGAGCGGTGTTTTCCTTTGGACAGTTATTCTTGCGTGCTTGTACCAGGTAACAGTGAGTGATGTAAGTCTCCACATACTTTACACACGGCCTTTGAGGTGCATTTGCCAACAGTATGGGAACGGGCGAGACAGTTCGAGCAGTACCCATTCTTGCGTTTAGTTTGTCGGCGATGTAAGGTGTCCATGTTTAAGAACCGTTGGCAGAAGCGGAGAGAGTGGTATCGCTTGCACAGCCGACACTGGTACAAATGGCTAGAAAACAAAACAACGTTATAAGTATTTAGCATAATCTGTTGAATATATGAGCTATTTGGATATATGATATTGTGTGCATGGGCTAGTAACTAGTAAGAATTAGTGATGTGACAAATGTTAACTTAAAACTAGTAAGGATGGAGCTTCGGCAGGGCACCGAAGCTAAGATACCCGCCCCCCCCCGCGGGCCATATTGAATTATATTCGAAGTCTTTAGCCACGACATACACGATGATATTCAGTTTTATATATTAACGACAGTTTTCCTATTGTGCGAAATTCCAAGACATTTCATTAGTTTTTGTGGATTTTTAAGAGATTTTACGTTTAAAATAAAGCCACTTTGTATGGGCAGTGGGAGTGGTTTTCATCCGCTTTTACCATATATCATACAGATGGTCTATATTATATATCGAAGCCTATATGCAAAATTTCAAGACAATTATTTAATTTGAGAGATTTTACTTTTAAAATAAAGCCACTTTGTATGGGCGGTAGGCAGGGTTTCCATCCGATTTTATGGCCAGGATTAAAACTAAGGAGCTAAGCGTACATGCCAAATTTCGAGGCATTTCTTTAATTTTTGTGGATTTTAAAGACATTTTACGGTTAATAAAAATAAAGTCACTTTGTATGGGAGGTAGGCGTGGTTTTCATTCGATTTGGCCCATTCTCGAACTTGATCTTCCTTTTTTAAAAATAAACTTATATTTTGAATTTCAGCGCGATAGCTTTAAAATTGCGGCTGCAACCGTGTCGACAGACGGACAGACAGACGGACACACGGAAATCGACTCAGGAGATGATGCTGATCAAAAATATATATATTGTTCTATACCTGCCACACCTCCTTCTTGGCGTTACAAACGGAATGACAAAGTTAATATACCCCTTACGCAGTACGCGTTGGGGTATAAAAATCAATGGCAGGGTAAAATACAAAGCTTAACTATTGGCCCAATGACGACACTATTTTGGGTTCGAATGTCTGCCACTCGTACCCGCTTATCAGTTCCGAAATATAATTTGACAATTCGGCCCAGTCGCCATTCGGTGGAGGGAAGCAATTCATCTCGAATAACAACGAAGTCCTCCTCGGAAATGTTCCTTTCAGGGTATTTCTATTTATAGCGTTTGTGCGGTTCGCACGAATACTCTTCCTTCCAACGTCTGCTAAACTGGTGATGAATAATCTTTAATTTCTCCCATCCGCTAATCAGGGACAAGTTTTCTTTATTGTGCTCGGGGAGGGAAATAAGTGGTGCCCCACGGAGAAAATGTCCAGGGGTCAAGGGCAGTAACTGTTATGGATCGTCACTCATGGCAGAAAGTGGTCGGGAGTTAAGGACAGCTTCGATTCGGACTAACAGAGTAGAGAATTCTTCAAAATTGAATTTGTGACATTGAGCTACCTTCTTAAAATGTGTTTTGAAGCTTTTAACGCCCGCTTCCCATAAACCGCCCATATGAGGGGCACTAGGAGGTATGAAGGACCATTCAAAGCCTTGCGCAACATATTTTTGGGCAATATCTGCAGAAGATTTCACATTTCAAGAATTTTTTTGCGTCCATGTTGATTGTATTTCGAACAATAATTTTCCTTATCTTTTACAAAATTTCGCTCTATTCGATCACTTTTCACGATCAAGCTACTTTTTTCTCGAAAACACTTTTTTCTGAAAAAAATACTTTGATTTGACCTTTTTCAGGCTCTGTCAACTCTCTACCACGTAGCATTTTGCAAACGATTAAAGAAAATAATCTGCTTTTTCTGATTTATTAAAAAATTCCATTTGCGCTTATAATTTTGGCAGAGCGATATTTTTCGTAAGCATATATTTTCTCTCTTAGTGTTGTTGTTATTGTTGTTCGTTATATACAACAATTGGTCTTCACACATTTGTCTAACGGTTAAAGTAGCAAAATGTTCTCATGTACACAACGAAAGGTATTGGGAAAAATCTAGTGCCTTTATAATTTTGGCACGAGGTGTATATTCTTTGGTACAATGAGCAGTCCGTAATCTAGAGAATTGGTATTGATATTTAAAGAAATAGCATAACGAGGCATAGGCAATCTTATTTCTTCTTTATCTGCACAATGGAGGATATTAAGAGCATAGAGGTAAAATTCGCAGACATATTTTAGGATTATGCTATCAAGTACTCTGGTGAGATTACGTTTTTTTATTATAGCATTTCTAGACTTAATGCAGAATAGCAAATGTTAATGCAAGAAATAAATTTTTTTCCATTTTCAAAAAACATTGTTTGGAATGTCATTTCAAAACGTTTTAACTCTTATTCATTTTGAAATCATTTTGTCTCGGCTGATTATTTATGTAAACCTTTTAACCTCTTCAAATTATTATTGTTTTTTTTTTTGTGTGGAAAATCTTAGACGTACTGTTCGAGAAAATATGCATTCGAGCAGGTAATGGAAAACATTTTAATTGGTGATTTTTTTTTTCTTAAGTAACTTCCTTTAACGACAGACAAATTAAAATATTTTCTTAAATATCATAACTGTATCTTCTCACGTTCCCAGCCACTGCTTAAAAGAAATCTTCCGGTGCTATAAGATCATACATAAACAGTTGTTTGAGCACAAATAACTTTCACATAATTCGTCAATGCTGAAATTATAATATCTGAAAGTAAAAAAGATTCATAAACAACACATTAGATATTAAGTTATACTTTGCATAAAAAAAAAAACATGACTGATGCGACAAGTAAGTCCGGAGAAAATTATTGAAAAGTTTTGCTTAACAATAGCACTAATATTAAAGGAGATTCAATGGTATTGATCAAAAACTTACATAAGCAGATTTATAGAAATAAAAGGTTACACACACAAACTTTTATATATGTCAGTATAAAAAGTTGACAGCTGTAGTAAAAGTGTGATTTACACTGCGTCTTCATGAGCAATGTTTCAGGCAACATTGTGAACAAGAAAATATTGATTGAGATGATCTGAAAATATTTCGATGGCGGGCAAGACATTGCCGCAATGTTTCATACTTTTAAGTTAGTTGAGGCAACTGAAATTAAGTTTTTACTTAGCCTAATGTGGTTAAATTGATTTTAAAATCCTCCCATTAAATATATACAATAACAAAACGAGTCCGAAACTTTCATTTCATCTTAAAAAAATCATTAATTTGCAATTTAAACTTTTTTACTACAATTTTTTAGAAACTTTTTTAAGATTTATTAAAGCAGCTTAGAAGTTATGGCATATAAAATATATAAGAATGCTCTGAGTTATAATAAAGTCAATAACTTTTGAGGTAGTTAAAAAGTGTTTTAAATGTGATTTCAAAAAATAAAATGCCTACGTTCTTGTAAAACTAAAATTAATCATGAAGAATTTCTAATCGCCTTATTTATTAAGAAAAAAATGATTGCGTGGTTGTATATAAATAATCACATAAGTAATTAACGGATATTTATTCAAGCAAAGCTTAGCAAAATATTATGAGACGTACAGAAAAAAGTTGCAGAACATACTATAATTAATTCTAAATAGATTTCGGCCATTTATAAGAAGACACATTTTACTATTTTTAGTGTCCAGGTCATCAAAAAATGGACTTATAATATTGTATGCCAAATATGTAATACACACTTGAAGCTAAAGATCGTTGCAAATACTTAAACCAGATTGCTAGTTGAATGTAAGGCAGACGAAATATCAGGATATCTGCTTTGGTCTCGTTGAAATAAATAATATCAACAAAGATAATCGGAGCTTGTTGATGTATTCTAGTAAAGAACCAGCACGTAGACCAATTCAACTCACAAATTGTGTTTCAAAATATTTTTCTGAGTTCTCACAAAAAACTAACTATAATTTATTTAGTCTTAAATGCAAGAATTTTCTATCTGATATTTACCTCAAGCTCAACTTCTCAAAGAAGTATTTCGAATAGCTAGTTCGAATAGGTTTAGGTGCGTGACTTCTATGCGATAGAACCCAGGCTCAAATGCCATCTGACACAGACTGTTTTTTTTCAATTGAATTAATTCGGCTGTTCGGCCGTCACCTCTCTGCAGAGAATTGCAAGCCTCAGAGAGTAAAAAATGTCATGAAAAGCTTCTTGAGAACATAAGCCGTTCGGAGTCGGCATAAAGCTTATAGGCCCAGTTCTCGATCATTTGTGTTCAAACATTTCACAACACGCACAACATAATTGATCACAAAAAGCTCGGTCAAAGTCCTTTCAAACGCTGAAATGGCCAATTCGTTTTTTTTTAGTATCCAGGCTTAAAGAATAGTGTGTAATTGTTTTTCGAACTGCCTCCCAGCAGAATGGAGTAATTTTATTTACATTTCAAAGCAAAGTTCAGAATGATTTAATAATGGATATAATATTGGGTCGATTGTAAATAGTTACAATCATCAATAAGCCCTTAGTTGGCACCAAAAAATTTTCCAACATTGCATAATATTATTAATTGACATACAAGGGGTGAATTTTTTATATTAACATTTGGCTTTTAATATGGAGTGTATAGATTCTTGCTCACCCACCAAAAGAAAGTCTCAACTTTTTACCAAATTATATTTGGATTTACCAAATATATTTCTTAGATTAAATACACAGTGCGACGGCCAAAATGTGAGAAAGAAACCGACAACTGTTCTCAATTATCCCCCAAGCTCCTTATCACGAATCTAGCACAGAAAATTTCTCCATCATGTTAGGATTCTGAGAAAACCGTGATTCAAAGTCAAAAAATTGTCCATAGAGAAATCAACTTGAAGCGTCGAAACTAAAAGTGGTACGCGATAAAAAATGTTCTTCCATACTTTTATCTCCCCACTTATCAATCAGATGTTGATAAATTATATTATGAAGTTGGTATGAAATTGAATTTGGTTTTAAATTGAATTGAAGTTGGTTTTAAAACAAATTTTAACCGTAAAATCAGCTGCAGCTAAAATATTTAAAAAGTCGACGTTTTTGAAAAAGCTTACTTTTTTTTTGTTTATTGGTTTCACATTAATAAAGTAGTCAGCTTTTTCTATAAATATCGATTTGATTTATTAGTAAGGCTGATAGTCAACCTAATTGAGCTGTAAACGGGAAAAGAAAAAAACATTCCATAAATGTTTAAAACAAAGTTCATAGGATTTGTTAAACTTCTAAAAAAAAATATTGTCAACTTGCTTATTAACATACGAGTATCTCTCTGGTTAGTATGGTAAATTGTTATTTTTTTTTTGGTGTTTTTAAGCATTTTTTTCTCAAGAAAAAGCTATAATCTTGAAATTTTTTATGAACTTACTTTTATAGATCTTTTAAAAAATGTAAAAAGACAATTTTACAGGTATATGTATTTTAAAAGAACATAAAATTATAATGATTGCCATGATTTCGAACGACTAGACCAACTAAAAAGAAATTACAAATAATTTATAGCCTTATTCTGGTGATTGACAATTTTAAATTTATTGACAGATGTAAAGATTTCTTATTCTAAAATGTAATCAAAACTTTTAACATGACAAAACTGTCAACACCATAAAAAAATATTCAGAAGAAATAAATTTGCGAAATATTTTGAAAATATTTTCTCAACTCCTTGGACCAAAAAATAGCACATAAAAGACTTGTCACTGAATTTACAGTTCTCAATCACCAGAATAAGGCTAAAGTATTAAAGTGACTGTAGTGCAGAAGTGCAGATCTTGTTTATTCCCAAAAATAAAAAAAAACGTTTATTGAAAAAAACCGTTTTTAAGCTAAGAAAATATATCTAAATATATACAGTTTTTTGCTCTTTGGTGACATTTTCTGTATAACTCCTTCCGGAGAGTCAGAATATGCAGAATTTTGTTTTTACATCTTGATAACATAAATAGTGAAGGTCAGAGTGTGAACATTTTTTTTTTAAATATATCAACAAAAACCTATAATTAATAACAATTAAAGAAATACACAAAACATTGCAATGTTCTCACACATGTTTAAACATACGTTTAACAGTTTGATTAAAAGCAACAACTAACAACCAACATGTTATGATGGACAGTATAATGAAACACCAAGATTGGAATAGAAGAAATCTTGTTGGGCGTATGAGAAAAATTACGGACAGTCATTAGAAAACTATTCATGGCTTATTTAAAATCGCAAATCGAGCAGTTATTATAGTTTAAACATCTGCACCGCAGCAAAATAAACTGTAAGTTTGTATACAGAACAAAGCAAATGCTAGATAATTAAAATAATTTTGCATAATTAAACCATTAAACGTGAAACATTTAACGTTTGTTATGGTAAAAAGCTGAGAAAAAAAAATGCCAACAACGAATTGAATTAAGTTTTCACGTTTGAGTAGATTTTTTTTAGTCTCATCGCTGTGCATGCTCTACGATTGTCACCTCCACCGAAGTCATTTGGTGCGCCAGCATTGCGCTGACAACCCTAACTGGCGCTTTTCACCACCAACCTAGCTTGTCCTGAAAATTATGAATGCACCCGCGCACAGTACAGCTCATATTACATGTCACGATTTGCTCTGAGACTCTAACTAATGACTCGACATTGCGTGAGTGAGTTCATTGTGGAATCGATTACATGTTTTTGTTATTCTGGTCAAATGAATCATTTCAGTATATGTATCATTCGCGATATAAAAATGACAAATGTCGGTTCAAATAGTTAACTAAAGTAGCTATCTGACAGACTGTTTTTGCTACCGCCTTTAAGCGGCTTACTATTTTGTTCGCAAAGCTTGCGTCGATTAACTTTCTGATTATCGCGGAAGACACGATTTCCGTGTTGATTATGAACAATCATTTAAATGAAGTGGAATGATTTTTTTTTTCTTATATAAACAATTTTATGACAACATTTTTGTTTGTGAAATTTTGTCATCTCTAACTTTAATATGTCGACTAATATTAAAACGTTTTAAAGAAAGAAGTTAATTGAACAGCCTTTATGACGAAGATCATTTAATTTACATTTGACACTCCTTTTTCTTTTATGCTTTCACACTTATATATTATTAAGAGATAGTCATTTGCTATAAGTAGGTCATAATTTATAAGATTTGTTGGGTCCAATAAATCGCATGGCTGAAATTATAAAATCATGAGTTAAAAAATACACTTCATTTCACCCTTACAGCTATCAATTACTGCAAAGTCAGGCATTCACAATAAAACCAATAAACCAAATGAATTTATGATCAAAATGCTACAATGAACAAATCAGAAGATTTGAGAAGACAAAAACTCCTGAGTCCGCCACTGTGCAAACACAACACAAACACATGAAATGTCACACATTTTTCAAATTCCTGGGTGCAGCTTGAGGTTTGACCTCATCGACAAGGAATGAACTAAGCTGGGATGAGCCGCGCAAAAAAAAAACGGAAAAAAAATTGAAAAATAAACATATTCTGAGCGCGCCTGTGCAATCGAAAACTTTGCAAATTTATTGTCAAATTTCAAAAGTCATCGGAATGAGTGTAATTTAGCGTGTAATTTAGAGTTCAGTTCAGTTTTAGTTCTTTCCCGATTGAATGTAAGATCGGCCATGAAGAATTTTTTTACGCCACAGTTTGCTGTTCTCACCAAAGAGCTTTCTTTCTTATATCCATTTGTTTTATTCTTTTAAAAAAATAGCTTTCAATTGAACATCTAATTTAATTTTCGACTATTCCTTAGATATCAATATGCTTGGGATTGACCTCAAATTCAGCCTTTTTTATTTAAAATTCAACTTTAAATAACACAGTACAACACATGATTTTGGGACTCTTTTCTGAGAACTGCACGTGAAAGTAGCCCCGGAAAGAAGAAGTTCTGCATCATTCGTTTTGTCAAGTTGTGAATAAAATCGAAACGCGTACATCGATTTTCATGATCTATGTCTCATTTTGTTCATAGGTTATGTGACTTTACGTGACAATAATAGGACTTGACACTTTTTTCCGTTTTGGATTTTTTATGAATTTAAAAAAAAACATATTTTTTTTCTTCATACATTTATTTATAACTGCGAAACTGTTTCTTATGTAGGGAATAGTTATATGAACAGATTAAAGGAATTGTAATTCTTAATTTTTTTAAATTTGTTTCAGCTAAATCGGACTAGTGACAAATTCCCCTATACGATACTTACTAACTTGAAATCGATATTAAATTATCATGGCATGTAACTTGACAAAACGAATGATGCAGAACTTCTTCTTTTTGGGGCTACTTTCACATGCAGTTCTCAGAATTGAGTCCCAAATCAATGCGCTGAAAAATGTTGTACTATGTAAATCAATAAATTCGATATTTTACGAGTATATTCGGATTTTTGTTGTTTGTAGCTATAACTAAGCTGCCGCGTTGTTTCAAAGCGAGGTATTTAGCATGAGGCGATGAAAACACTAACGGTAAATTTTATTTTGATCTTGCGAACATACATTAAGAAGCCACATGACTGCAGCATTATTACAACGCGAAGAATTCGTGCCGTGAGATGAATGCAGCATTCATACCGTGAGATGCATGCAGCAATGCTGCTACGGCAGTCCATTTAGCAGATATGCACAGGGGCGGATTTAGGTGGGAGTTTGGGGGCTGCATCCCCCGTCCCCGAGCAGGCAGGGGCCCCGCAGGAGCTTCTGTCAAAATGTCTAATTTGAATTTATTTAATGCATTTCGATCCAGGAACAAAATTAGCATTTTCTTTAAATTTTGGTCCTTATTTTGTATGTTCCTTTTTGCTTGCGTGTGTTATAGGAAAAGGATGCAATATTAAAAAAAAATGTTTTGCCCTTTATGGGTATGAAAATCATACCCCACCGCGTGAATGTTTTATACACTAACCACAAATCTAAAACCCTTCGATAAGCAAAGTTGATTACATTAGCAGCTATCCAAACCAAAAAAAAAATAGCAAAAAACAATGTTTTTCCTACTTACTACACATTGTCATAAGCATGGTTAAGTATGTGTTTTTGTTTTTGTTGATATGAAAGCTTTGTTGTTTGTTTTTGCATAACGAAAATAAAAATTAACATTAATGACATTATGCGACATGAATGCATAAAAATTAATACATTGATTATCCGAGATCAGAGCTAAATGCTCTGTCCTTAAGTAGGCCCCGTGTTGATTTCAGCCCCAGGCCCCGCTATGTGTTAATCCGGCGCTGGACATTCCTATAGAAAAAAAAAGATATAAGCGGGTATTATGGTGGCGAGCATGTCTGCTGAATTTGAAAGGAATGTTGCCTGCAGGCATACAGCAGCGCTGCTCTTACAACTCGGATTATACTATTTTTGAGAAGCTATGTTCGCCGAACAAACTGTCACCACTACCTTGACAATTGTATGATAGCTAACGCTTCTATAGAAACCCAAACAACATTAATTTCGTACGAATTTCTAGTCCACTTACAAATTACACATGCAAAAACAATTCTTAGCGAACGCAAACAATAACGATGCTTTTAACATCAGCATCGATAAGTGAGGGTTGTTTTTATTGCATTTGCATGTGAGCTGACCGTCGTGAGCGGCTTGTGTTGTTGCTGTTTGTACATGGTTTTGTTTTTGCGATAAGTGTAAATGCAAAGTTCAAATAAAAAAAAATCGCAACTGACGCTTTTGTAAAGTTTGAATTAAACTCCCGTTAATGGTTTCGCTAAAGAAGTTAACGCTCAAAAATTTGGCTTTGAAATTCGAGTGGAACGTCGTACTGGTTAGCGCTATTAATGGGTTACCCTTACTTATAACTTTAAATTTTCAACGATTTTTTTTTTTGCATATTTTTGAAGTATCCGTATTTGAATTAAAGAACTTGCTTTATAAGTATCTACAAATTTATATAAATACGTTTTTTTTTAATCTCTATTTTCGTTACTTTACTTAAATAAATGCTTGTCCTGCTTAATATCGAGCGATTAAAGAAAAAGCAAGCAATTTATAAATTTTATAGCTTGGGCCCTTTATTAGATATTATTATACACTTTTTAAAAAAAAAAATTTATACATCCTTGAAGATTGAATAAATAAATGGCGCCAAAGTTAAAAATCCGGTGTCAAAGTAAAAAATCCGATATGACGGACAGTTAATCTCAGGATTGGGTGGGCCGATTTTGAAGAACCTTGTTTTCTTTTCTTTATTAATATATTCTCTAAGACAATACACCAAAAAATCCTAAAATAATTTAAAAAAAAATAAATTAGCAAAGCTAAAATGTCCAAAAATTTGTTAGATTTTTTTTTCTTAAATATTGCCAATTTTTTTCTTTCTTCAATTTTTCAAATTTTATGGTAGATTGCCGGGCGTCCCAATCCAGAGATTAACTGTCCGCCATATGGACACCGGATTTTTGAGTACTTCACTTTGGCGCCATCTATAACTCACACAAATTATGGAAATAATTTTTTTTATTTTTTTTTTTTCAATCTTCAAAGATGCTCAAATTTAAAAAATAAAATATATGTTAATATCTAATAAACGGTCCAAGTTATTAAACCGAATATTGCATTTAATTTCTAATAAAAATTTGTATTATAATTTAATGATCAGTTCGTATTTTATTTTAATACTCTTTTCGTTGAAGTTTTAATGTAAAAGTAAAAAGGTTTTGAATTATCTGCTCTTGTAGATTTCGAACTCACGTCATCATTCAAATGAAAGTAGTAAACTTTAAATGAAATAAAAAATAAGCATTTTACAAAGATTGTGTTATAAAGCTTGTTTAACCGAGAAAGTAATTCTGAATCATGACTTTGAATATTACCAAACTGATTTTTAAAACGGAAGGTATTGAAATTTATTACAGCACGGCTTTATTTCAAATATAATATTCACCATAGAATCAAAAATATTCCAAAGGGAATAAAATATCGTTGTAATTTGAATTGTATTAAGATATAATACAAAATTTATTTAAGAATTTGGAAAGTTATTTAAAAAAAGTTGGAATGTATTTAAATATTTTGTAATCTATTGAATAGTAGTAATTAAATTTAATTCTTTTTGAATTAAAAATCGTTGCAATTCCTTGCGTGTATTAAAATATATTCCAGAATTTTTTACCGTGTACGACTACAATGCACAGACTGTACTTCTGAGAAAAAATAATTTTGTTCTGAAATCTAGGGGGCCAAATGTCCCTCCTTTTTATCCTTCCGGACAGCCTTGGCCGTATGTCTGTGTCCATAAGCAATAACAGCTTAAGTGTGATTTCTGTGTTTGGAGAAATCTTGCTTCAACGTTTTTTATATCCATATAAGTTGTCTGAAAGCTTTTTTGGTTTTTGATCATTACTTTGGCTAGGATCACGCTAGAAGCTTCAAATTTTGTGAGTACATTGATATATTTTCAGAGAATACAGTAATACAGTCAATAAAATCAAGGACCGAGATCTGTCTTAAGTCGACTTAAGCCATTATTACTTATTGCTACAGGTTTATTCTTTTAATCAACACGATAATTTAACTATGTGCTACCTGAACAAGTTACCGATTCACTGTTTAATTAATGATAACGTAAAAAACTAAGAGCAACCCATTTGTTATGTTAAAATAAAACTGCTTTCCTCGTTGTTAGTTCAGTTTTGCAACTAAATTGAATTTTTTCACATTTGAATTGATTTACTGCTAATTGAAAAATGCAACACATGTGTTGATACTATGAATCTTTTCAGAAACTAAAACTCATCATTCATTGAGACGAACAAAGAGTAGATCTTCTTACTATGGCAGTAGTTGCTAGGAAGCAGCCAAAACTGGATAAGCTTTAATGCACTTTTAATTGATTGCTGATTAATATTTTTTGTCATTAAGCGATTGTTATTGTTTTTTAGTTAATTGAAATACGAAGTGCATTAACAGCACCAACTAAAAATTAATACTATTAATTGATTAGTTTAAAAGGAGGTTTCTGGGCTAATGGGAAATAGTGCACTTAAGAATTATCCACGAAAGTCAAACTTAATCTAGGCTTTCGTAGAAAAGAATCTATTATTAGCAGAAGCTATTAATGGATTAAAAATACGTTTCGTTCGAACAAATTTTTAGCCGTTTCAGTGCAGGATATAGTTGAAGAAAAGCTCAAGATAGAAATTTAAGTCAAGAGCAGTGGTAGTGAACCTTTTAAATGAGAGTATCGTGAAACCAAATAACATACTACACTTAAACATCGCCCAGATGTAGCCGTGTAGATACGGGGAGGCTCTGCCCTATTTCGGTACTATTTTGAGAGCGGTACCGAGGCTACAGTATGGAAAAATTGGTTTATGATATCACTCGCTTTCTTCAATAATGTCACAACTAAATAAACGCATTTTTCAGGAAAAGCGTTTTTAGTTATTTAAACATGTATAAGAAATTGCGCCTTATCTTTCAAAATACCATCTCAACATTATCGAACTTAACAAATATACAAATTATAAATTTTATTAAATAACAAATTATATAGTTGATCTTGGAGTGGTCATGGACAAAAAACTGCGCTTTAATCTACACTATGATAAAATGGTATCCAGGGCCAGAATTCAAGAATGTATGAGTCACTACATCACTGTACTGTGCACTAGGGCGCCCAATGCTCGAATAAGACTGCATTATTTGGAATCCAGCTTTTGAATCCCATTGTGTTGGAATCGAATTCATTCAAAAGCAATTCTTGCTATACGCTCTGAGAGAAACTTAAAACCCCTGTGATTATTGTAGCCTTGCACCATACGGACACAGACTCAGCCTATTAAATTTGATGCCGCTATCAATAAGAGAACGGTATTGGATTCATGTTTACTTTCGATGTTCTGAACGGTCTGTTCTGAATGAACGTATAAGACGTACAAAGCATATTCGGCTGTTAACGAAATATCAGCATCGTACTGCATATGCAAGTAATAAACCCATCAGCCATTGCTGTAGACAATTTAATAATATATCCAACCCTTACTCACCTTCCATGTCCAAATCCTCATTCAAGTGGTCTCTATCCAAGTCTCTCTCTTTTCCTAACTTACCCAGCCTTTGATATTCTTTCTTTTCTTCTCCTCTTTTTAGTATGTAGGTACCTTTTACTCTTACTTCTAATTATCTTTTTGTCTGTCCTTTTTGACGAATTACGCCCACTTCAATTCGCACATCTTCGAACACCAAAACAAGGAAAGAGGAGAAGAAATAACATAAAAATAATTTAAACTAAGTTAGAACTTCCAGGAAAATGCACCACCATCAGAACTTGCATAGACTCCTCTAAGTTCTCTGCCATGGTTGCATCCATCTTTCGGATTAGTCCCACTTTGGAGAATGGATATTTTGAAACCATTTTCTGAAGCATACATGCTTCTGGAATAGTTTCCATCCGAGAGCAGAAGTCTCTCCACGACTGCCTTTTACGGTGTCGTATAAGGTTCTTCATTTCCCTTTTCCTTGCCTTGTACTCTGACCATGTTTCTGGGGTTCCCCCTCTCATGTGCAGATTGAAGGCCTTCCTAACCTTCTTCTTCAGACATTTGAGTTCCGTGCACCACCATGGCACCGGATCACCCTCGTCTTCTGAAGATGTAGGACACACCTCGTAAGCTTCAAACATGGCCGAACTAAGATGTTTGACATGGCTTTCCACTTCTGCTGTATTCCCTGGTATTTTTATAGCTTTCTGGGTCAGTGTTTCTCTCAACTTCGCCTTATATTTCACAGGATCTGTATTCTTGGGAATCCTGACTTTCTTGTTATTCCGTTGGCGTCGGAATTCAAATTGAATGGATCTGTGGTCAGACATCGTTAGCCTATTCACGACCCTCCAGTTTTCTATTCTACTCAGAATCCTTCTGCAAATGAGGGTTACATCAATGACTTCCGCTCGCCTCGCATCAACGAAGTTCGGCTGTGCTCCTCTATTTGCTACCAACAGAATATGCCTTTTCACAACTTCAAGCAATTGTTCTCCTCTGTCATTGTTGTTGGTGCTTCCCCACACAGTATTGGTCCGGAGAGCCGTAAGAAAGATGCGCTGAAGCTACCATACAAGCACCTGCACCATCCCCGATAGGTGTGGCATATGTACCGCTAGTATACCATGCCTCACCAAGATACAAGTCCTCCGCCTGCCATCTGTTACCGGTTGGTACAGCTTGGTCTTTCGCTCTGAGAGGCCTTTTATTCTTTTGTGAAGAGTCCAAGGTTCTTGGAGCATTGCAATGTCAATTTCATCCTCCTCCATGCAACACATCATCAATGCTGATGCTGCCCTACTATGGTGTAGATTGAGATGGCACACCACGAAGGTTTCCTGGTACGGGCCCACCACCCTCCCTAGTGGGTCCTTCCCTGCAGAATTCTTCTCTAGCCCCGTTCCAGGGGTTTCATCGCACACACCTTGTATCATTTTGGTATTCGATGAGAGCTTGATCAAGACCGCAGTTGAGTCTCCCCCCTGCTAGCCTGATTGCTTTCCACCTCATCCGTCCGGCACCGCACGGTGAACTTGATGCCTCCTTCCTTTGCGTCTCCGAACTTCGTTGCGTTACTAACTCTCCATTTAGAAGTGCCTGCAACGCACCGGTTCTGGGTCTGCAACCTCCTAACGATGACCTCTTTGCTTTCGGAAGTACAGTCAACAAAGATGAACATCCTTCAATGCGTATAGCCGGTCGACCCGCAACTCAGCCCCTTCCAGAGGTTCGTGAGCCTTGGCACGGTTCGGCACAGCCATATCTTGGATGATGGGTCCTTGCACTTAAGTAAAATAATTCCATCCTCCAAGTTTGCATTGCCAACAAATCCTACATCGCCATCACTTTCACCCATGGTGTCGAGAGACTCCAGGAGGGAGGATTTAAGAACCGCCGACTGAAATTCTCCCAGCTGAGCATCGATGGAGCAATCAACGATGCCCATTAAGAGGTCCTTTTCCTGAATATTGGAACGATAAGAATTAAGGTAGTTTTTGTGAAAAATATCTTTTTTAATCTTTAACATAAAAGTTATCGACCAAAAAGTTTTATTTAAGGGCAATTGTAAATTATGTAAAAACAAAGTTTGATAAGTTTTAGATTTCAAGAGCGAAAACCAACAAAAAACTAGTAAAAACAGGTCTGAAAATGAGACATTGAGAATGTGAAATGTCATACGCCAGAGAACCCAGGTTTGAATCCACCATCTGACACAGAAAGATTTTACAATTGAATTTTTTTTTGAAAACTGCCACAAGCAATAATGCATTCCGTCCATATGCAATTGGCTAATGTGCAATCGATTACGCAAAACCGTGATAATATCAGCTGATTTCGTGGCCAATTTTATTTTGTGTAAATTTTTCATATCAATCAACTATCTCAAGCTTAGAGGAGATAAAAACTGAAAAATATAAAAGAAAACCAAAATAAAAAATACATATTTCTATGTAATTTCCTAAAGTCCTTTCTAGGGGTGAAATGACCAATTCTTTCGTTCGACGAATATTTTTATTTAGATATTAAGACTTTTGTGGCGGCAGTGGTGCATTGGGTAGAGTGTGTGCCCCATACGCCAGAGAACTCTGGTTCGAATCCCACCTGACACTGAAAGTTTTTTCAATTGAATTAATGTTTTTGTTCGGCCGTCCCCTCTCTACAGACATTGACAAGCCTCAGAGAGTAAAAACTGCCATGAAAAGCTTCTTGAGAATATAAACCGTTCGGAGTCGGCATTAAAACTTGTAAGTCAAGTTCGCGATCATTTGTGTTCAAACATTTCACAACACGCAAAACACAGTTGATCATAAGAGCTCGATCAAAGTCCTCTCAAGGGTAAAAATGGCAATTTCGTTTTTTATTAAGACTTTTAATGAATTTAAATTTCAATTTATTAAACAAAAATGTTGGTATATAAGAAGGGTTTGTTTTGTGTGCTGCAATTTAAGTAAATATGTTAACTGCCCATAAATCACCCCTTGCAGCTTAAAAGTATTTTTAAAAGTATCTAGTCCATTTTTGTGCAGAGTGAATGGTGAAAGAGAAATATGAATTGTTTTTCATCAAATGTATTGTTTTTTGTATTCAATATTTATTTGTCCCTATTTTTTATCTTATAATTCTAATTCTAATCACCTTACATATGAACTTTACCTTATACAAAAGTATGCTTTAACATGAGCTCGGTTTTCACAACTGATAAGCTATCGATAATATCACCAGAGTTTTGAGTGTCAGGTTAAAAGAGGCCCATTGAAATTGAGCATTTCACGATAATATATAACTATTAACTATAAGACAACTATTAGAAACTAAAAAGTTTACCACTATAGTAATATTAGTAATATTCCTCAGAAAAATTTTAAATAAATTGAAATTCTTTGTGAATTGTTATTTTAACTCATAACTTGATCGTTGAGAATTTAACAATCCGTGCATTCCGTAATATTTGTGGTTTTTTAATGATATAAACACAATAAAGCTCAGTAGATTGTGCCCATAAATAGCTGAAAAGACAGACAAATAAAGATTTATTATAACAATTTTGTGACGTCCTTTTTATAGTACCAACACCAAAGAAAAGAAAGAAAAGAACCAATAAAAACGGCAATGAAAAAAACATGCACACACAATTTATCGAGTGAGATAAACATAACGTTGGCTAAAACTGCAACAGGTTCAAATAGGTTCGGTTCTTCAATAACTGCATCAACGGGAACGATATCGCGTCAGCAACAGAAGCAATCTGATGGAAAATGCTGCAAGCTGAAGACTTTTGAACTGACTGGGAGAATTGAATGGCAACGCGTTGCACAGTGGAACAAAATGTTGTATTTTTAATCATTACACTTGTAGGCATGAAGAGAATTTCTAACGGAGATCAAGATAAAACTAATACAAATCAAAATTAAAAACAATGAAATGCTATGAATTACAACTTTAAAGAATTATTTTAGTCAAAATGGAATACATAAACAAGCTAAAATTATATCAGAGTTCCTTCGACTTGCAGTACAAATTGAATGATTTAGAATAAATGATATATTAAAATAATTAATTCACATTCATAACAGGAATAATTGTAGCTCTCAAATTGTTTTATCATTTCCTGGTCCAATTCGTTAGGAGGCTTGATATGTTGATTTGATGATTTGAGTAACGCATGTTTGATCCTTACTTTGAACACTGCTTTGTTTTTAATCGTTTATTAATTTTTATTTTGCCATATATCATAATATAGATAGTCACAGTAATGTCGGAAATTAACTTTCCTTTTTCAATGATCCGTACTGTAGTCGAACAGCGGACCCACCAACTGCTAGTCAGAAGCGCTACCATTGCATCATTGTCTTGTATGTAAGCGGACAAAATACGAATTGAATGCTTAATTACGAATTATATCATAATGCAAGATAGAATTGTTTTGTTTATTATCCCCTTAGAAAAGTTAGGAATTTCTATCGTTCACCACATAAATTTTTGCAATTTTTTGTAACAATTATAATTTTAGTTTGTAACTTTAGATCTAGTATTAGTATTTTGCAGTTTGATAAGTTTTGCAAATTTTTTGGATTGAATCAACACATAGTTGTCTTAAATAAGAACTATGTTTTCATAAATTAAGCTCAATCCGTTTTAATATAATCTATAAAACGTAGTCCAAAGAAGTCCAAGTAATTGACCTAGGCAGCCAATTGACTGGACCATTTCTTCAGTTGAATTGATCACCAAATGTTTACCCAATAACGTGATGGTTTGACCCACCCTACGGTATGTTGCGTCGTCCTTCTGGGAAAATTTGTCTTCAAAACGATTGGTACTCATTTTCCAAAGTGTCTTGCACTTTGGATATCATTATTGAAAGCTCTATACCTCTAAAAAGACACTCTTTATTTGAACGGAAAGCCATATCGAATTCTCTTTACTTCTTTGCTATTATTACGAAATACTCAATAAAGTCATATATGCAATAATAAAATTGTCAAAAATTTCTTTTTCTACAAGCTGAAATCAAAAAATTTTCAGTTGAGTAAGAAAGTGATGTAACATCCAAATATTTTATATGGTGTCTACTTTTGCAGACAACTGGCGATGGACATTTTGACAAGTAGTGTGATTTTTTTTTTCTCATAAAAAAAGAAAAAATATTTGTAAACTATTATCTAAGTATTTCTTGTCATTATTCCACTGTACATTCCATTTTGTCGCTGTTGCTATTGCTGCGCCTACAGATTTTTTATCTGACTATCTGTCTGTACCGTCTTGATGTCTCGCATTTTATTTCTTGCTGCACATCGTTCGGTATATGTTGTGCATGAGCTCAACATTCGATTACAAGCGGATCAAGCGCAACGCATTGTGTTTCAACAAAATATTGTAATTTTCTTTTTTGTATAAAAATATGAAAAAAAAAATAAATCGTCTTACTTCAATGAAATTTAACGTACATCGCATTGGCTTTGATGCATTATCCACCAAGGCCTCGGGTGTCCTTAATAAAGGTTAAATCATGCTTACACACTGATAACTCCAAGAAATACATTATTTTCAAAAAAAAAAAAAAAAAAAATACATAATGGTAAGGCTCACTGTAATGCTTTTTCTTTTGTGCACTACTTTAAGTCCTAGAACTGGATTCAACGTAGAACTCCGTTTTTGTAGCATATTTGATGCGCTCTATATAGTTTAGGCCACTAGGCTAAAGTATTGGCTGTAGCTGAAAACAAAGAGTGATTATTTTTAGTTATGAGCCGTTTTAATCGATTGTTGATATCAGCTAAAAAAATGTTTATAGTTACGAGTTTACCACAGCTTGCATTCGCTGTCATGTTTTAAAATTTAAAATATATCTGGTAAGACCTTGTTTCTGAAATGTTACACGCGGAGAAAAAATATTTTTATATATGTTTGGTTTCAAGAAAAAAATATTTAAAGGTAACCACTTAATAATTAAGAACTTTTCTACAAATGCTTTATTTTTCGATAGTCAACAAAATATAATTTTCCTAGCTAAAAAAATTACGTCTACTAAAAAATATGCTCGTGGCAAAATAGAATTATTTGCTTAAGCCCGTATGATACTTCATTTTTTTGTCCAATTTTTAAATATGAAAACAAGTGGCGCGTGGGCAGGACAGACACATTTTGTAAGAAAAGGATCAGCGTTGTTACTTTTTTATTTCTGGTGTTTTTAAGAGCAGCTGCATTTAATAAATTAATTTTAGCTACACACATCACTTCTAATTCAGCATACATTTATCTAAAATTGTTTTGTTTACTCTTAAAAATATGAAACTAATTATAAACAGCACAGTAAATATTTGATCGAAACTTAACGAAGACCGAATTGAAAGAAATGGCAAAAAAATAATGCAAAGAAAATACAGTCCGTCCTACAAATTTTTCTTCAATTCGTACTATATGCGTACTCACTCACACCAATTGAATTCATGCATTCGTGACAAAAATTGAGCAAAAAAAATAAAGTGTCATACAGGCTTAATACATTTAATGCCGTATCAAAAGTGGTCAAAAATGCAATATTATATTTATGTTATTTTTACAGTACAAAATTTTGTGTCAACATTCATTATTATTATTAAAAAAAAAAAAAAAATATTGAAAATATATATGCTTAAGCCCCTATGATACTTCATTTTTTTTGCTCAATTTTTGTCATTGAAAATGAAAACTAGAGCAGTATGCATAAAGTACCAATTGGAGAAAAATTTGTAGGACGGACTGTATTTGTTTTTTGCATATTTTTGCCGTTTCTTTCAATTCGTTCTTCGTTAAGTTTCAATCAAATAATTACTGTGCTGTTAATAATTAATTTGAAATATTTAGAGTAAGCAAAACTATTTAAGATAAACGTAAGTTGAATTGGAGGTGATGTGTGGAGCTAATATTAATTTATTAAATGCAGCTGCTCTTAAAAACACCAAAAATAAAAAGTAACAACGTTTATCCATTTCTTGCAAAATATGTCTGTCATGCACACGCTCCACTTGATTTCAGATTTTAACATTGGACAAAAAAAATGAAGTATCATACCGGCTTTAGCTTATGGTTCTGCTGAAATCATTTTTATTAAGTAGTTTTATATAACTCTTTGATAAAAGAATTGAGTGAAGTGGATTCAAAAGCAGCGGAGATTTTTGCATCAAAAGTCAATCCTTTGAAATTCTGATGGTTTTTTTTTATTTTTTCAGATAAATAAGTAAAAAACACAGTGTTTGTGGAAGCCCTATAATATATAAGTTTTTCAAATCAAAAAAGTTAAAAAAAACAATATATTTAACATCCATATTCTTCCTACCTATCACCTATACTGAAAATTTTATTTTAAAAAAAATAAACGAATTTTTTATGTAAAAGATTTCTAATATAAAATGAAACAGTTGTCAAAATAAAGCAATTGCGGTTACGAGTTACAACAAAATATTACAATAAAATTAATCTTTTATTTTAATTTTTTGTGCACAAAATTGAGGTCGTATAAGGTTATAAATCAAAAAGTTTGGTAGATATCCAAAAATAAAAATCGAAAGATTGAACTCCCAAGAACTCTTTAATACACCGAATATTTTTTTCAGATGAACCAGTCTCCAAATATCTTGCTCACCGCAAAATTTAAGGTCTTTCGCGCGCATTGTTCTTTTCTATTATACCTTATCGACGAATATTTGTGGACCCAAAATATCAGGCATAAATCTTTAATAGTTATACTTTAATAATGAAAAAAAAAAATGTTGGTCTAAAATGAAGCACAGCTACAAAAAAAAATGTTAAAAAGGTGTTGTTTTTTCTTCGAAAAACTCCCGGAGGCCCTTAACCTTTATGCACAAAAATGCACTACATTTACCTACTTCAAACTGCATTAAAACATTTTGTTTGCTTTTCCAAATGCTGAAACACAGATATTTTAGATTGTTAATTGCTTCAAAAATCCATTACAGGAACTTAAAAATTTTTATTTGATTTTACTCAACACAGTTCTTCAAAAGTCATAATTTCCAGCTGTAGAATATCAGACTCTTAATCAGAAAAGCAAAAACCATTTTTGCCAGTTTATTCCTTAAAGAATTTTGTAAATAATATCCAAAATTCCAGCTTCTAGCTCTAATAATATATTTAGATGCTAGCATCCTCTCGGGGTCATACTAGGAAAATTTTTTGAGATTTAGTAGGAGGACCCCTAGAATGATGACAGATATGGATCAATATTACTATTAAACGTCCTATTATTTTTTCACCCCCAAAATTCTTTCCCTCCACCACCATTCTGGGAGTTCCCTTTTTTGTTTTTATCACCAACATCTCTCCCGAACATACCCACTTCCTATCTGCCATTCTTCTGGGGATTCCCCTCCGTCATTCGTATACAAAAAAAACTATTAAAAAAAAAAATCAAGCGGCATAGTTCCGATTTGCAGAGCATGGAATTTTAATATGAACGATCGGAATGAAGGATTTCTGGAGGAAGGATACCGTGTACAATATGACTTCCCGAAACTAACCTTGCCACTTTAGAGTACCCGTTTTGATTGGATTGGAATCATAAAAAAAATGCAAGAAGTGAGCTGAAGTAACGGCAAATATCAGGTGCTGTTGCTTGATTGAGCTCATAAGCACGGGCCTTTTAGATTAATTACAAGCACTCGGTGCTTTTTCGACAGAATGTATGTCGGACTTAAAAATAAATTATATCGGAAGTTGGACATAATATATCAGTTAAAGTTTCATCCTGGATTTTAATTATTTTCATTCGTATTAATTTGCTCGCCATTGAACTCACTTACATACATATATATTTATTCAGCTATTAAATACTAACAAAACACTTCAATTTTGTTTTACCTAAAATTTTTTGTCATCATACTCTATATTACAAGACCAAAAGGCTGAATAACAAAAAGTAACACAACATTTGTGTGAAGCTGACCTCTTTGGCTCCACTAGATTTGGGGTTTATTTCTCTCGTATAGTGGAGGGAACAGAATGTGTTTTTCAGATGGTTGTTCTTCGGACTACATGACTGCAACAGTTCGTCAACCAATTGAATGTTTGTAGTAAAACAATGGATTTTGCTAAAATCTAGGGATATAGTCTTATTGTCCTTTAAGCATCGAAAGTCACCATCGCCAAGAAACTTCAGACTTGCACAATCAATTAAATTTGAATCGGTAAATGTAACAAAAATACGCTCTGGGTCATCATTGACAAAATACACGCCATACGATTCGCCTACTTCAACCCATTGATCTTGATATTTTATCTTGATATCTATGGGGTACGAACCGGAGCATTGCTTCGTGAGTGTTGCCTGTAGAAGTGGGTTGCATCTATATGAAAAAGTTGTTTTTGCTGCAACCAGATGTTGTGACGTTATGATTATCGTGATGATGAAAAGATTCGGTAATGACAAAAATACCATTGTTATTTATTATTAAAAACAATTGCACCATAAAATTTTTGAATTTAAAATAAATTTTTATAAAAATTTATATTAATAATAATATATTTCTTTTTTGATTTTTTTCTCTATTGTTTTTTGTTTATTTTGTTTTTTTTTTTTTTGTGGGCTGAACTTCAAACTTTTGGTATTTCATTTATTTCAAAATGATTTTATTTTCTGAGTCAGCTTGTAGCACACATACCGCATTGCCAGGTTAAAGGAAATTCTTTTCGAATTTAGGCTCTACTCGAGGTTGGGGTCAAAATACAATTTTTAAGGGAGCATACAAAGTATGTGCAATTATGCTACGAAGCATACATTTCTGTACTTTATTTTTCATAAAGGCAGTGCCAATTCTTACTTACTTAGCTTTTTTTTTTTTTTTTATACTTAACCAGCACTCAGGGGATGCCCCCTATAAATGCGAAAGCATTGTGTTGATTCGGAAGACGGGTGATAGTTAGTTGGAGGGTGGAAAAATGGAGTAGTGCCGGTGAGGATTTGATTTAAACCTACACAAACTGCCGGGAAACACGCTCGCAGGGAGATTGTTCCACAATTTTACTGAGCGACCGAAGAACGAATTATCTCGGTAATGCGATGTTCTATTGGACAAAGTTGCAATGGTAAAGGGATGAGCTTGGAGAGCTGCCCGAGTGGACCTAGGAAACAGACGAGCTGGTGGCGTCAGGCCATGTATCTCCCTTGAACACTTCCCATGGTAGTACCTGTACAGAATGCTTAGGCAACCAACATTGCGACGATGCCCAAGAGAGTTGAGAAAAGATGAAATATTTCCATCACCTATCAAATATATCGCACGTCTTTGAATCCAGTCCAGAAGCTCCAAATATGATCTTGAAGCCCCTGCCCAAATGTGCGAATTGTTCTCCATTTTCGGCCTAATATATGAGGTATAGATCAAACGAAGATCAGATGGAGTGAAGATTTCTTACACCGTTTTAAAAAACCAAGACACTTGGCTACTTCTTTTGATACATCAAAAATGTGATCATTCCACCGAAGATCTGCTTGTATTGAAATGCCTAGAACGTCAAGAGCATCTGACTTCGTAAGATCTACACCGTTCATATTGAGGGGAGCTAAGGGACAATTGATTCGCTTGTGGGTTAACAGACAATACTGAGTTGCATTAAACTAGCTAGCTGAGCTAGCATTAAACTCTACTCTATTAGCAAGACCCCACTTGGAGATTTTTCGCAAGTCATTATTAAGTGTGTCATTCATATGTTGCCTCTTCCTCTCTATCTCCAAAGAGCTCGGGCGTTTTTAAATGAATATGAATGGCAAATGCCGCTGTCATTCGCAAACGAATGAATTCGGTTGTGAGTCAACGACATAAGGTTGTTGATAAAAACCAGGAACAACGTTGGCGATAGAAATGAGCCCTGCGGTTAACCTGCGTTGATGGCGTGCTCTCTGGACGATATACCATCGACTACAAAATGGATCGTTCGATTCATAAGAAAGCACGTGATCCACCGAGCAAAGTTACCATCGACACCATACCATATGCAATTAGCTTAGACACGATAGCTTTATGCCACACTCGGTCAAATGCCTTGGAAATATTCAGAGCAACAACTCTGCTCTCACCGAATAAGTGAACGCATTGGTTCTATTTTTCAGTTAAGAACGCCATAAGGTCACCAGTAGGGCGGGCCGTACGAAAACCATATTGACGTTCACTAAGCAATTCATTGTGCTCTAGATAGTTCATAAGGTTGAAATTAATTACGCTCTCCATAACTTTGACGAGCGTAGAGCATATCGATATGGGTCGGTAGATTGCAGGGTTCGTGGCATCACCCTTTTTTGGTACCGGCTGGACCCTTACGAGCTTCCAACAAGATGGAAATACTCCTGTCCTGTAGGAGATGTTGAACAGGTTACGCAAAGGCCGAGTCAGACTAGAAGCACACGCTTTCAGCACAAGGACTTTGCAAGGACTTTTTTAACTGCTCTCGTACGAAAATATATCTTCTGCATTACAGAAGACGTTCTTTCAACGAAAGGTAGTGGCTGATTGCTTGCTGGGATTGTGGAGTTATGTGCAAAGAATCCTGCCAACAGGTTTGCTTTATCAGCCGAGTCCGTGAAGATTTGATCATCTTTTGAAAGAGTTGGAATAGTCGATGACGTCTGATTCCTTACTTTTTTAAGAAATGACCAAAAGATTTTGCTCCCATTGGGGCAGAGAAGAACCTGTTTTCTGATGCGAAACTTTTCGCGTTTTAAAATTGCATTGCAGCGATTCCTAGCCTCAATGCGAAGTCTTTTCGTATCGGCATTCTTATCAGAGCGCCAATTCTGAAAGGCTTCCTCTTTGGACCTGACTGCAATCCTGTAAGTCTCATTAAACCATGAGTGGTCTTTTGGCTTGATGCTTCTCATCTTATTGGGGATGAAAGACCACATACCCAATAAGACAATTTCTTGCACCATGACAGCCGCGGCATTCACATTTCTGTCAGCGAAACATAATTTGCAATTGAAGTTGCGATAAAAATTATTTAGCACAGTCCAATTTGCTCTTCCATAAAACCATGCAGTCCTTTTCCGGGCTTCAGGCGTAGAGGTGCGAAGGTTAGAATATGGAAAAAAAAGGTGAGATGGTGCAATGGTCCGAATTACCACGAGGTGCGTTGACACTCACATCATATTTTTCATGATGCGAAGTCAGAAAGAGGTCTAAGATATTATGGCTATGCAGATCACTTTTTGGAAAAAAAGTTGGTTCCTTTACTAGTTGAATCAATTGGTTCGATTCAGCAAAAAGCTCAACATCTTGCCCTTCAAGTGTTGTTTGGCCCGAGTGATATAACTGAACTATTAGAACCAAATTCAGACATGATGAAGTACAATTCGATGGTGAATTCTTCAGGTCTGAAGCCACACTAAAAGGGACTATCAGCTAGTTGAACTTGGATTTGTGTTTGAAATCTATTCAGTTTTTTGTGACGCTCTCCTTTCAACTTTCGCATATGTGCTGCCCTTTATCGATGTAAAAGGCATAGGCTACTTCTGGTTACACTTATTTTAAGCGAGATGATAGGAACTAACCTAATGTACTTTACTGCTGTGCCAAATTGCATCATTGTTGTATGAATGTGTTTAATGTGAATGTGTAAAATTTCTGTTGAGAAACCCTAAATTTGTCCAAATTGGATAAATGAATCATATGGAAATTTGTGTTTGAAATTTATGCAGTTTTTTTGACGGACTGCTTTCAACTTTTCTAAAAATGCCCGCCTATAATACGTGTGCACCCGTAAAAAAAGTATTATTTATGATACTTTTCAGTAGTACGTACTAATAAAAGGTGGTTAAATTTTAAGGGCCGATGTTGATTTTGAATAAAACACAAATTATTAAGGAAATTATTGTCATTTCCTTTTATTATGATAATATTGGTATGGTTTAATTATGTATGGAACAAAATATCGGCCAAATGGTCTCCGCGACCTCGGCGGCACACCTCCATCCGATGGTCCAAATTTTTGATGACGCTGAGGCATAAGTGAGGTTCTATGCCGTTAATGTGCCGAATTATCTCTGGCTTATCGACGTATACCTTTTCTTTTAAATAACCCCAAAGAAAGAAGTCCAACGGTGTCAAATCACTAATCTTGGTGGCCAATTGACATCGCCCCCACGTCAGATAACACGGCCATTGAATTTGTCGCGCAAAAAAGCCATTGTTTCGTTAGCTGTGTGGCAAGTCCTGTTGAAACCACATATCGTCCACATTCATATCTTCCAATTCGTGCCATAAAAAGTTCGTTATCATCTCACGATAGCGAACACCATTCACAGTAACTGCCTGACCGGCCTCATTTTGAAAAAAATACTGCCCGATGATGCCGCCAGCCCATAACCCGCACCAAACAGTCACTCTTTGTGGGTGCATTGGTTTTTCGACAATCACTCTTGGATTATCATTCGCCCAAATGCGGCAATTCTGCTTATTGACGAATCCACTGAGGTGAAAATGTGCCTCATCACTGAAGATGAATTTCTTCGAAAATTGATCATCCAATGTTGCCATTTCTTGCCACCATTCTGACCATTGACTAAGCGTGTAAATGCAAGTCTTTATGCATAATGTTCATCAACGACGAGCGTGAGAGATGCAATTGTTGGGCACGATGACGAGTTGAGGTGAACGGCTCTTCAACCACACTATCGCGAACAGCAGCAATATTTTCTGCAGTACGAGCTGTGCGAGCATGCACTGGTATTTTCACATCTCCTACAGACCCGGTTTGGACATTTGGACACATTTGGACGATTAAATTGACCGAAAAAATTACGAAGTGTACGATATGCATTTTGATTTGAACGCCCATTTTCATAATAAGCCTGAATATCTTTAACGCGTTGCTCGATTGTGTATCTTTCCATGGTTCAAATTGAGTTAGTCTGAAATTCAGAAATGTCAAATGAAATGCAGAAAAAACTTGGCGTTTAGGTGTGGTTCACATTTAACATCGGCCCTTAAAATTTAACCACCCTTTATAAAACAAAATGTTCTCTTGTTTTTTCGTTTTTTTTTTTTTTTTTTTGTTATTTTGTGAACTAATTTACAAACAAAAATAACAATTTATAGTTATTTTTTTAACTCATGTCCTTACAAAAAAAGGTCGTTTTTGGAAAACATTTTAATCTGACTAATGATTCAAAAAGTGTCTATTTCTTAAAAAAGGTTTTGGTTCACTGGGTCGTTTGAAAAGATCGCAAAAAACTATTTTTTAAAAGAAAATTTACGTGATATCCATATAGGTAGCTATACTGCGTATTTATTATATAAGCGTAATAAATTCTTTTACGATGTTTTAACAAAAAAGTAGAAAAAAGTTAAGAACCAAAAAACAAGTAGCACGTCTGGCGACAACGTTGGCACAAACACACAAATCCACTAAAAAAAAACTGACAGTGCGTAAGTGTGTCCAGCTAGAAACAGACAGACATACAGCCAGCTAGCCAGTTAAGACAATGGGTTCGACTACCAATTAGTATGCAGCGGATGGTCCGAGGGCCAACGAAGTTGTTGTCGAGTATAGAACTTAAAGTTGTTGCCATATTTGCATTTGTTGTTTTTGTTGTTGTTGTTGTTGATCACTTGCTGCTGTTGTCTTTCCAGCAATCCTCAGGAATGTTGGCATTTCTTATATTGTTGTTTTATTTTGTTTTGTTTTCATCCCTGCTTACTTTGTTTTGCTTTGACCTACTTTAAAGACGCCTTTGGACGGTATGCGTTGTTTGCCAAAAGTAGAGAATCAATGCGTAGAAGCTTGTTGTTGACAAATTAAAATGTTATTAAAATAAACAATAAATTAAATAATCATCTTGGGAAAGGAGTGTATTTAAGGTTGTTGTTGTTGTTGTTGTTGGTGGTTGTTGACATGACAGTGTTTGAATTGACTGCAGCACTGATTGATTTATAGTTGGATTGAAGAACAGAAGGACTTAAATTAAAATTAACAGTTAAAAAGTTCCATAGAGGGAGTTAGGCATGTTAAATGCTTTTATCTAGAAAACTCGATCACACCTTTCACTATAAGTAACTGCATTATTAAAAATAACTATTTAATTGGCAAAATAATCAAAACTCTTAAGATAACAACAATAAGAATAGCACCAGCAAATGCAGCTCAATCAACATTCCAAACACTGAAACTTCTATCAATCAATCCGATCTCGACAGCTGAACGACAGATGAAGACATCACGAAATTTACAGCAGAATTCAAGTTAGAACAACCGGAATTGTAATATTCTCTGCTGTTAGGCTGTTTTGTCAATTAAACATAAAATTGCTTGCGCAAAAAAAAAACAACTCACTTGGCAACAACAGCTTCAGAAAATAGCGATACGTTAAGGAAAATAATAATTTTAAAGAACTGAAAATGTAGGCGATGCTGATTTAACCGCTGAAGTTTGTGCAAGTCGAAAAAAATAACCGTAACAAAGCAAGAACCACAACAATAAAAGCAACAATAAGAACACAACCAATATCAATAACATTGACTGTAATATCTCAAAAAAAAAAAAAATAAAATAATTATTAAGAGCATTCACGATCGCGTGCCAAAGTAATTGTTTAAGACTAATGCATAAAATTATTATAATGTTTTTTGCTAAGAAAAAGAAGAAGCTGCAAAGTGCTTGCAGCAACAGCAATAGAGTGGATCCGATAGACAACTACTGCATGTAACAACATCAAACATTTCTATTCTGTCGTCATAGTCTTTGGCATCTGGTATGAAATATGGTAAGATAAAAAACAACAACAAAGTTAGAGCAGCAACAGTTGCTGTTGATAGTAAAAGCTGCCGTTTATTTAACCAAGCCGAAAATGGACAGACAGAAGATAGAATCACACCAAGTGTAGCAACAACAACAACTTCCTACGATTTGAATTGATGATACTCATTTTTTTGAATGACAAAAAGCAAGAAGCAAGAAGTTGTTGCTGCAGTTCTTGTTTTTGCTGCTGGAGCTGCTGCTGTCACAACCCACTGTTTCTTAAGTCATCCTACCGTGCCAATGTTCTTTAGACTAATTAGCAGCATGACAAAATAACAACAACATTACAAACAACAACAACAACCTCAGACTGACTGACTCTCTATCTGTGTGTCTGTTTGTCTGACTATCTACAACTTGTTCATATAGTGCAGCGTAGAAAAACAAGATTGCTGCAGATTGCGTAACAGCGACATGTACACCAGGCATGTCCTGTAGAATAGTAGTAAGGTAATTCCGTTCTATATAGTAATTCCGTGCTATCTTTTGTAAAGCTAGAAAATTAGAAAATTGGAGCATAGTTTGTTTAAAAAATATCATCTCGACGTACTATTCAAGAATTTTGGAGGAGAAGTGACTTAAAAGTCATGAAAATGTTAACATAAATTGAATTATAACTTGACGAAAAAAATGTTTGGCTCTTTTAAAAACAAGTCGAAATCTATATTATTTTTAAAAAGTATTAAAAAATCTGTAAATCTGTTTGCCTCCTTGCAACTTTAAAAGTATATATTCGGATCAAATTTATATAAAACTGTTAAGGAATGGAGCTTCGGCAGGGTACCGAAGCTAAAATACCCCCCCGCGGCCGAATTAAAGTGTATTCGAAGTCTTTAGACGTCTGTAAAATTTTAATGTATAATCTGCAAAAATGTATATATATGTATAATCTGCTGCCACATAGAATAATTTGTAAACAAAGTAAAATACCGCACCCACGAAGAATATATGTATGGGTTGGATAACCGACGTGGGCGGAACTTGGGTACATACAGACACGATGCCATTTAGTTATATATATTAACGAAAGTTTTTAAATGTTGATGACGTCACTTTGTATTGAAGGTAGGCGTGGTTTTCATCCGATTTTGAAAAATATCAAAGAACTTTTGTTAAATATCAAAGTTTGTATGCAAAATTTCAAGACATTTCTGTAATTTTTGCAGATTTTTAAGCGATTTAACGTTTTCAATAAAGCCACTTTGTACGGGAGGTGGGCGTGGTTTTCATCCGATTTGGCCAAATATCAAAGTGAGGATTTATATTGAATATCAAAGCATACGTGGTAAATTTCAAGCCAATTCATTAATGTTTGCGGGTTTTGAAGAGATTTTACGGTTAAAATAAAGTCACTTTGTATGGGAGGTAGGCGTGGTTTTGATCCGATTTTACCAAATATCATAGAGATGGTTTATATTATATATCAAAGCGAATGTACAAAATTTCAAGACATATCTTTCATTTTTGTGGATTTCCAAGAGATTTACGTTTAAAATAAAGCCACTTTGTGTGGGAAGTGGGCGTGGCTTTCATCGGATTTTTCCATATATTAAAGAGATGGCTTATATTAAATATTTAAGTTTATGTGCAAAATTTCAAGACATTTCTTTGATTTTTGTAGATTTTTAAGAGATTTTACATTTAAAATAAAGACACTTTCTATGGGAGGTGGGCGTGGCATTTCATAGCCAGAATTTAGATTGGAGATCAAAGCTTACGTGTCAAATTTCAAGAAATTTCTTTAATTTTTGTGGATTTTAAAAATATTTTACGGTTAAAATAAAGTCACTTTGTAAGGGAGGTAGGCGTGGTTTTCATCCGATTTGGCATATTTTCAAACTTGATCTTCGCTTTTTAAAAATGAACTTATATTTTAAATTTCATCGCGATGGCTTCAAAATTACGGCTGTAATCGTATCGAAAGACGGACAGGCGGACAGACAGACGGACAGACGATTTTAAGATTATCAAGCTGCACCTGCCGTAAGGCTTAAGCAACTTGGGTTATCTAAAACCTAGGGTAATAGTTCATGAAACAGACAACCAGAACTTTGTGTTGTACCACAACACGGACCCGTTTATGTTTTAAAGAAGTAAAACATACGGGGCATCCGGTGTGGCAACACGAACATGGAAGCTGTTTCACAAACACAAAGCTTCACCCAGTGCCCTGCTGATTAGGAGCATTATGTAATAAATAACATACTGCCCGTAATAGCAGTACCAGTTTAGACTTCCGTAGCGACGTACTTCCATCCATCTACTGGTGGAGACGAGACCTACCCAATCTCTTGCATATTAAGACAGATATGCCAGCCCGGTCGTACCATTGCGCGACCCCGCCGTTCAATCTAGACCTGTGTAGCATTCACACAACCACAACCAGTACGAGTCTCCCCGAAGGGCCAGCCCACGACAATCATCTGGGCAACTCGATCCCGTCAAATGAGGATCCACAACATCCCCGCAAAAAGACCAAGAACACACAAATGCAATTACGAAAAAGTGCATTCTTACTCATGACCGTGCTCAATGAGCACTTAAGGCTAGGCTAACAATTTGCAGTTGCCGACTCAGCTATAAACTATTGCACATGACTGGTGCCTGCTCTGGAGGACCTTTGCAATTGCCACTCTTACTCTGGCCGATCGGATTTCACCATCCAGACATAGAGTATTGGCCATTATTCTCAGGGACTGCCGTGCTCAGTATGAGAACCCTTAGTTACAACAACCATTTCAACACTTCCCTCAATGACTGCCGTGCCAGTTTGAGGGTGCGAGTCAAACTCTTGACAAGCAACACTTCGGAAAGCCGAAGAGCCGACATTTTTACGCACGCATGCCAACACTTCACATCTGTTTTAAGCAGCCGAATTAAGGTCTCAGAGCGGTGGATAGATAGGGTCTACCCCATTTGACAGGTAAATACTGTCCCCGTACTAACAAGTTTTAAGGTCAATTGCTATACCTTCGCAGGCTTGTTTCGTATCGATATACCGAATATGACCTGCTACCAACATGGGCGCCACCCCAAGCTCTTGGTTGGCCCTATCAATTATTACGATTGCAGGACGTATCCTACAAACAACCCTCCTCCTTTATCCTGGCTTAGGACAGGCAGGCGCAAGCTAAACCTGGCGGAGTTAGACAGACGGACACACGTAAATCGCCTCAGGAGATGATGCTGATCGAAAATATGTATATTTCTCTATACCTGCCACGCCTCTTTCTTGGCGTTACAAGCGGAATGCCTAAGTTGATATACCCCTTAAGCAGTACGCGTTGGGGTATAAATATGAAAAAGATAGTAATGGGATTCAAGTCAATACGTATGGGCAGTCAATGTCAATTTTTTTATATGAACTTTACGAAACGATTTGTATAATATACGAGTATAATAAGACTGCGTAAAAAGTAGGGATGTGACGGATGTCATTTTGTGGATACGGATACCAAAAAATGAAAAATTCGAATGCGAATGTAGATGCGGATAAAGGAAATTAGTATTCGCGGATGCGGATTTCAAATCTTTTTATATTAGTTAAAGATATCGAGCAAAATAAAAACGTGGCAAAATAAATGTTTAGTTTTTAAAGAGATTCGCTTGATTAGATAAACTAAAATTAGGATTTAAATGATCAAAATCATGTTGAAAACTTTTTTAATAGTCCAAATCAATCAACTGTAAATTGTATTTTATAAACAGTAATGTTGATGCGTCATTGCTTCTTAACCAATTTTGAAGCTCATAATGAAAATGTCTTTTCTAATCACGTTTTTGTGTCGATTATAAACAATTTTAAGAATGCGGATTTTAGTTGCAGATGCGGATGTGAATGCGGATATCAAAAAATGAAAATTGAGGGAGCGGATGTGGATGTGGATGCGGATGTGGATGTCAATTTTTTGCGGATGCTGATTCGGAGCTCTGTGACATCCCTAGTAAAAAGCAAACCTTCTTTTCAAACCAACATTTCTTTCGACATCGATTTTAGGCTGCTATTTGGCATTTTTTAATTGACAAATGAGGTAATAATTTAAGACTGAGAACAATGAATTAAATAGAGACACTTATTATGTTCAAGAATTTTTAAGCTACACAGGTAGTTTTATGCAAAATTTGATGGCGTGCTTGTGTCAATTCAATATACGCAAAGTACGCAATACTCAAACCTACGCAGTGACTTGAATCCATTTGTTTTCAGATGCGGATTGAAATTTTAAATCTTTTGGCATATTTATCTTAATTTCGAAAATATGTTACATCGATCTGTTTATTGCCAGTGTGTGGCGGATCTACATACGGTCTGAAAAAGATTTAGCCTCCCGTTTCACCCTTAAAGAATTTTGTGTATGGATAAATAATAAAAATAAGCCCCAAAAACCTTTTCACCCCCCCCCCCTTCACCCTTTGAACAACAAAACTGATTAGTAATGACTTTCACCTAGAAAGATGACCTACTAAAGTGAAAAGAAGAATTAAAATGCAAAGCTCAGTTTTAGTTAACTTTTAAATTGTTCTTGTAATGTTTGAAAAATTTTACAAAAAAAAATGAATTAAATTCAAATTTTTAAAATCTTTCAGTCAAAAAAAAATATTAGGATAAAAATACGAATAAAATATTTGTAGAAATACGAACGTAGACTATTTGTAGAATGTACAAATGCTTCGTACATAGTAAAAACATTTGTAGTGTTTTAAAATAAAAACAAAAATTTTTGAATTCGTAGACTTTGAACATTCTACGAAAACACATTTGTATATATAATATATATAAATATGTGATATATACGAATGTTATTTGAAAATTTTTAAAGTTTCGGTAAAAGTGTTTGTATATTCATACAATATGCAAACGTCATTCTTACATTAAAATACATTTTTTTTTTTTTGTAAAATATACAATTTTTTCTTTCGAGCAATGTACAAAGGCTGATATGTAGTATGTACAAAACCCTTCGTAGGCTGAAAAGAACAAACAATTTTTGAAATATTATAAATATTTCATGCATAATACGAAGTTTTTTTTTGAGTGTAACAAGAACATTATAATATAATCATATTCTAACAATCTTTCAGCAGCAATCCAAAATCTACCTGAGCATTACATTTGACCTTAGCTTTTAAACTATATAGGACTTCCCTCTGGGTAAAAAATATGAATTATTTATATATTGTAGCATTATAAAAAATATTCAATATGCAATTCCAAATAAACCAGGAGTAGCATGAATTAACAGATTGCACCAAAATGCTTAATCTAACCTCCACTTTCAAACGATATATATCACAGTAGAACATTTTTCAGCTCATTGATTTGGGACTCAATTCTGAGAACTGCACGTAAAAGTAGCCCCAAAAAGAAGAAGTTCTGCATCATTCGTTTTGTCAATTGACATGCCATAATAATTTAATAACGATTTCAAGTTAGTAAGTATCGTATAGGGGAATTTGTCACGTTTTAGGCTCTTTTGTTTGACATAACTCGAGAACACTAGTCCGATTTAGCTGAAACAAATTTAAAAAAATTAAGAATTACAATTCCTTATACAAAGCAGTTAAAAATAAATGTATGAAGTAAAAAATTTTTTTTTAATTAGAAATTAGCTTTGCGGGCTCTAGGTCCAAAATTTATATTAAACTCCAAGCTTTAATTATAAAATTTATTATCAATATTTCGACTGCCGTCGGCAATCATCTTCAGGATAACTGAAAACATTTTTAAAATTATATTAACAATACATTAACTTATGTTACATATCACTCACATATTACAAATTAAAACAGTTTGAAATTAACATACATCTTTTTAGTCAAACACAAACTTTACAAATTTTACACAAACCTTACGACAGTTGAACAAAACTTATTTAACATCTAACTTTCTTGACACTTAGCTTAACCCTTAAATGCATGACCTCAGCGATTGCCTTCAAATAAGTCACCTATATGTATGTCGCGATTCTAAAAACGAATATGTTATTTCTTTCTCAATCAAACTTGTAACTTCGGTGTTAACTGCATTTTCCTGGTTGTGCCACATATGGCACACTATGCAGCATAGGTAATTCAAAGTTTCATATATTGAATTCAAAGAAAAGTTTTGAAAGTGTATGAATTATTTAAATTATATGATAAAATACTATTTAATTATTATGAAAATCATAAAAACAATTGGTGGTTGCGTTCAGGCATAGGTGCGTGCTACATTTTGAGCAATATATAAATGATTTTTTCTCGCAAGATGGCAATTTGCATCGTTGACGCTTCGAATCGTACATTGGCCAATGACCGACAGCGTCCTTACGGATTTCTTTAGGTGGTGTGCGTATTGCATTCGGTTTTTTTGACCTTTGGTGCAGTTCTGTTTTCAAAGTAGTTGATGGACGACCTTTTTTAGCTAAAAAATTTTTAATCATAGCAAAAAAAGTTTTACCTACGTACTATTTATGTAAGTAAAGTATTTCAATTACCTGGTGGCTCACGCGCATTTTGAAAATCTCCACAAAGTACCTCTGCAACCTCTCTTCGAAACTCGCTAAGCTTTGAATAATTTAAATGGATCTTTCCTATTGTTATTCACTCGATTATAAAATACCCATGCATTTATTACGGCCATATCGAGAAGGTGGTAAAATATTCGGCTAGTCCATTTGCGACTTTTCATGTGGATTTTATTACGGCCCATGAACGAATCCTGCAAGCCAATACCGCCCATATCCTTGTTATATTCCTATGGGCCAAAGTTTAAACAGACGATCTGATCCTGGTGCCAAATGATGAGCCTCAAGATTGTTGTTGAAATGGAGCAATGATTGAATTTTTTCGAAACGGTTGGTCATCATTGTTTCTTTTATGATCTGAGAACCATCAGCTCCCTAGTAATCACGAACGTTATTCATTTGATACAGTCAAAATATCACAGATTTTTTAAGGTCTGTGAGATCAAATGAAAAATTTGGTTTATTTTTTTGATTCGCGTACAAAAGTGTGTGACGGACAATGTGGTTCAAAATATCATCACTAAGCATAAAATTTGAAGACTGGTATGGTGTAGATAATTCATCAGAAAAGTTAGATACATCGTCATTGTAGCATTATTTGGAAGTTGTCCAGTATTAAATTTTTCTTTCGCCATTTTACATTTTTAAAATCCTTGGCATTCTTGTTTACTTTAACATCATTGAATAAGGAAGGAAATTTGGCCCAAGGATTGTTTATTCCAGTGCTCATTGATGCAATTGGATCAATACTTGTAGATGCGACTGTATCAATGCTTGTTGATAAAACTACACCAATATTTGTTGATGCGACTACATCAATACTTGTTGGTTCCAGATCAGTTGCCAAAGTATTGTTGCATATTGCAACATGAGCCGCTCCGTCAACATCATCATCACCATCACTTGAATCTGTCTCGTTGTCACCAAACACTAACTGTGTACGCTTATTTTCGTCTAAGTTCCAAGTAATATCATCAGCAGAATCATCATCATAAAAATTACCATCCTCGCTGTGCTCTAAATTTATAAGTTCCAAGATGTACTCCTCTATATCGGATGCCTTTCTGAATCTACGACCTCTACTCATATTTCAGTGTCTGTTAAAAATCGTAGTACGAAAAAAAACAAAGAAGTATTGCAAATAAAACAATAAAGCAAAGAAAAAGAAACAAGGCTGGAAAAACAAAGAAAACGATTTTAAATAAAACAAACAAAAAAATCTCATCCAAATGCCTTTTAGTACGAAGTGCGCCTAGTGCATAGGGTGCCATATAAGGCACAACCATACATTTGTTGATAAGAGGCACTAAAAAACATGAAACGTCGATCTAACAATAAATATGTGTAAATTATAGACTATGTTACTTGCGTTTTTTTTTAGGCGTAATGTACACTTAACTATTTTATGTTATTTATTGAAATACTCTTCTGCTTTTTTTTTTTAGTCAGCATTTATTCACTTTGGCGCTAAATAACTCAGTCAGCTGAGTTCTGTAAGTGTGGCCGTTGGAAAAAATGAAAGCTTTAAGCCAGTGTGACACAAAAAGTTTATTATTTTTCCCAAAATTACTCTCGTTCAGACAGGGAGAGAAATTCTTTGGTTGTGCCATATATGGCACACTATGCATTTAAGGGTTAATAATAATTTTTTATTTGTCACGAATTTTCTATATATGTGTGCGCAGTTATATATGTGCGCGCAGGTGGCGGCCGTGGCGTAGTGGGTAGAGTGTGTGACTCTTACGCCAGAGAACCCAGGTTCGAATCCTCCATCCGGCACAGAAAGTTTTTTCAATTGAATTAATTTTTCTGTTCGGCCGTCACCTCTCTGCAGACAATGGCAAACCTCAGAGAGTACAAACTGCCATGAAAAGCTTCTTGAGAACATAAGCCGTTCGGAGTCGGCGTAAAACATGTAGGTCCAGTTCTCGATCATTTGTGTGCAAACATTTCACATCACACACAACACAATTGATCATAAGAAGCTCGGTCAAAGTCCTTTCAAGGGCTGAAATGGCCATTTCGTTTTCGTTTCGTTTTCGTTGTCTGTTTTGTAGTTAATTCTTTTCTCTTTTGGTAGACTAATAATGTGTAACATTTCTAATGTGTAGCGTTGAAAGTAGTTGTCCTCTTTTTGTAAAATTTCAATACTGTCAAAGTCAGGTGTATGTCCATGTTCTGCACAGTGGGCTGCAAGTGCTGTTTTTTGTTCCAACGGTCTACGTATTTTATGATCTGATCTATGTGAAGAAATTCTTGTCCGTAATTTATTTTTTGTAGTAATTTTGTAAATTACATTCGATTTGTCGAGTTTGTCAATTTTTGTTTTAGTGTTGCTGTATGGTTGTTTTACTGTATTATTCGTTTTTAAAGCTATCTGTATTTTTTTCTTTGTTATACGTATTTGAATTAGTGAATCTATCGGAATGACCGGGAATGTACGTCATTGATTTATATATTTTGGTGCTTGCATTTTCTTTATCTTTTTTATATTGTATGTTATTGTATTTGTGAATTAAGTCTTCTATTGTCTTTTTTGGAAATTCATTTTTGCGTAGTATTGTCCTTATTTTGTTTAAATTTTCTCTATGAAACCCTTTGTCACTGATGTCAAGAACCGTCTTAATAAAATTTGTTGCAGTATTTATTATTACTCGCTTTGGGTGTTTGGAGTAAAAGTTGATTAATCGTCCTTCGTTATCCTGAAGATGATTGCCGACGGCAGTCGAAATATTTATAATGAATTTTATAATTAAAGCTTGGCGTTTAATATAAATTTTGGACCTAGAGCCCGCAAAGCTTATTTCTAAATTGTAACAACAGGTCGGTAAAATAACATATAATTTTTTTTTAATTCATAAAAAATCCAAAACGGAAAAAAGTGTCAAGTCCTATTACTTTCACGTAAAGTCGCATAACCTATGAACAAAATGAGGCATAGATCATGAAAATCGATGTACGCAATTAAGTAAAGGTATGAATTACAAAAATTTGTTCGAGATATGTACAAAATTCTTTGGAAAAAAGTTGATATTTTCTGTGTACTTTTCAATATTTTACTGACAGGTACTTATGAATGGACGCATCCAGGTATCCAACGGAAAAATACACATCATTAAAAAAGTGCACGTCCCTTTTTTCCCTTTAGTTGACTAAAAAACAAGAGACAGGAATTCAGCGTCCACGCACATTTATAATCGTCATAAAGAATCATAAAAAAAGTCATCAATGTTTTTTCCAAAGAACTTTGAGCAAATTTTTGAAATTCATACCTTTACTTAATTGTGAATAAGAGCGAAACGAGTACATTGATTTTCATGATCTATGTCTCATTTTGTTCATAGGCTATGTGAGCTTACGTGAAATAATAGGATTTTTTACGAAGGATTTTTTCGAATTTAAAAAAAAATTTTATTTTTAGGCAAAAAATATTTTTTTCTTCATACATTTATTCATAACTGCGAAACTGCTGCTTATGTAGGGAAACGTTATATAAACAGATAAAAGGAATTGTAATTCCGAATATTTTTTAAAACAATTTGTTTCAGCTAAATCGGATTAGCGGTTCTCGAGTTATATCAAACAAAAGAGCCTAAAACGTGACGAATTCCCTTATACAATACTTACTAACTTGAAATCGATATTAAATTATTATGGCATGTAACTTGACAAGACGATTGATGCAGAACTTCTTCTTTTCGGGGCTACTTTCACGTGCAGTTCTCAGAATTGAGTCCCAAAATCATGTGTTGTACTGTGTATTTAACATTATTAGTAATGCTATTAACATTATGCAATATATAATTTAAGTTGCGCAGATGTGCGTTGAAGTATAGGACGTAATTATTTTTGTATAAGTAATTTTTGTTTACCTTTTCGTATTTTTGTTTAGTCCTTTTCGTAAAATAGTATGCATTTTTTGATTTATTTTTATTTTGGTTTTTTTTAAGTGAAAACTTCTTTAGGCGTGTTGAGCACTTTTTGGTAGAGAGCAAATCTACAGATTCGCGTTTTCATCACGCTGTTAGTAATATTATCAAGCTTTTAAGTGTTAATTTCTGTCGATTACCGGAGCAATTATCAACCGATTACCGAGCCAATTACCGATTACCCAACCAAAGTAATTGTCTTACAAATATATTATATATAAACATTAAAAAATATCAGTTTATACATTCAATAACGCATAAATTGATAAAAAGTGTTAAGCAAGTAGAACGCGTCAGATTTGCCGACTCTAGCTACTTCGGACATTCATAGCAGTCTTGTTACTTCAAAGCTTTAAGTTTTCACTTCGGTCGGCAGTCCCCTTACTGCCTACTTTTTTTTGCTAACTGTCCTATCCTAAATCCGCCGCTGTTGTCAATTGTTCGCAAAAACGCGGTTGAAACGCACGTTTATACTGTGATGTCTTAAATGTTTTTACACCGAGTATTTCTAGTTATACTCGGTGCGTTGCTACACCCGGCAACTTAATTGAAAAATAATAAATACCACCTTGTTCAAAAAAAAGACCGCAGTTGTGGCCAAACAAATCATGGATTTTGCACCACGATAATGCACCATCGCACAATGCTCATCTTATTCGTAACCTTTTGGCCAAAAACAACACGATAACCATCCAGCAGCCGGCAAATTCACCAGACCTGGCTCCGTGAGTTTTTTCCCTGTTCGATCGAGTCAAAAAACCGCTTCGAGGAACGCGTTTCATCAGCAAAGAAGAGGTCATGGGAAAAATCAGTGAACGCTCTGAAGGCCATACTAAGAACCGTGTTCCAGAAAGGTTTCCGTGACTGGATCCCGACGGGGACTACTTTGAAGGCGACAATATTAATTTGGATGAATAAACTTGTACTTTAATTTTTTCCAATAAATTAACCTCTCTTTTTGAACAAAGTGGTATATTTAAAACCAATATCAAAGTTGAGCTAGATTCTATTCTGGGGGAGTCTGCTACTTTGTTTACAACAATAAAATATTGGGTGGCAGAGTTTAAACGAGGCCGTACGAGCAGCCAAGACGAACATCGCATTGGCCGACCAAATGAGGTGACCACTCCAGAAATGGTAAAAAAAATCCACAAAATGGCATTGGATGACCGTCGATTGAAAGTGCGGGAGCTAGCAGACATGGTAGGCATTTCAAAATTGACTGAAAACTTGGACATGAGAAAGCTGTGCGCAAGATGGGTGCCGCGTTTCCCGCAGAAAAAAGAGCGTGGAATTGTTTTATTTCCTTATGCATTAATTATTTATGCATTCTGTGTAAAAAGAAGAGTCAATATTACTTAAATATTTCTAGTGGATTTATATATGTCAATAAAAATAATCTTTTTGTACTCCCATACAAACTTTTTCATGGAACAGCCTTGGGCAGTTTAGTGCTGAACAAGGAGAAAGGTTCCACCAGGATATGGAAGCTATACTGCCGTCATAAGGAAGAGTGCGGTATCTAGCATGATAATCAAAATGCATTTTATTGTATTTTCCTTATAAGTCGTCCATCCTCTATAAGATTATAAAATAAAAATTCCGAATTTTTGGTCCCATGCCTAAATATTTTTACCTAAATTGCCGTATCTACACAAAATTTAGAAATTATTCCAGAATAAAACACAGCATCTACACAAACAGAGACAAAAATGCCGTATCTACACATAGATGTCGCATTTTGCCTTTGTTTTTTTATTTTTTTCATAGACACAATTTTTTTCCAGTCATACAAAATAGAATTTGAGTCATATGAAATTTTTTCAATTAATGACTTTTATACTATCTTTTTATACTATCTGATACTTTTTTTTATATCTGCGCTTTAACTCTAATAATACCGACCCTTTATATTGGTAAAATGGTTTTAATGATATTTTAAATTATAATAAGCAAAATTATTTTTATTATAGATGCGAAAATGATGTAGATACGGACGTTTTTTCAATGTTTTCAACTGAATGAAATCGGAGAGCAAACAAGTAAAAAGCGGCAACTACAGTGTTTTATGCCACAGTTTTTGCATTATTGGTAAATTCCTTAAAATAACTTTATGATTTATATTGTACTGCGCTTCTCTTTTCTGACGAATTAAATTTTTATAATTAGTTCCATCGCTTTTCATAAAATTTTATCTTTTTATTCTGCAGCGTTTTGCTCAGATTTCTGGAAAATGTAGATGCCGCACTCTCCCTTATGACGGCAGTATAGTTCAATAAATATGTTGGCAGACTATTGCTGGTCATTAAAACGTGAACCTTATAATTAGATATATAAACGAAAACGGTAAAATAAACATTTTTAGAAACATAAAAATAGTACAAAATTTTTGCGCTTTAATGCGATTACTACATATTCGATAGTGCATTTGTATTTCAGCCGATTGAATTACATAAAAGCTTGTTGAACGCAAAATTAAACAGACTTTTAGAATCTTTCCAAAATACAAAACAAAATTTGGGAAGAAAACATTGTTAAAGTTGAAAAAATCAATTAAAACCGAGAAATTTTCAAATGATTTTGCCTGTAACTTTGTCAATTCACTCGGAAATAACGATCTCTTAACTGGTTTAAACGTCAATTTTTCTTCTCTTTAACAAAGTTTAAAATGTTAAAACTGAGCAAGCTATAGCGAAGTTACATAACAAACTATACATGCACCTACTTAAAATCAGTTTTCTGACCACAAATGCCGATGTTGAGGGTATATAAGAATACTAAATAAGCAGTTATCTTACGTTCAACCATACCTACTACCTCTACTATGTCTCGAGCTAAATTTTTTTAGTTTTTCTCATTTTGTAACACCGACTTATCAGTTAAGATTTTTTTACTTTTGGAAAAATCTAATTTTTTTTTTCTTGATGTATTAAAAAAATCGCTAAAAACTATATTAAAAAAAAATTTAAAATAAAGAAGTGAAATGTCATGGAATTATTATCTAAAACTACACCTACAAAAATTTATACAAAATACATGTGTGATACAATATATATATACAATTTACATACAATACAATACATTACATTTGTATACAAAAAATTGTGTGATTACGTTCAATAATTCGATCGCAACGAAATTTTTAGATCTAGATCTATGCCTTTTTAGAAATTTCAAGTTTGAATATTTTTACAAAAACAAATTTCTAAAAACCCAAAAATATGAAAAAAGCAAATCAAGAAATGAACTAAAAAATAAGTTTGAGCTATCTTGTGCAGAAAATTAGAAAACCAAAAATCGGATAAAAAAGTTATAGGTGCTGAAACTTGACTTTTTTGCAAAAATCGTTAAAGTGCCTTTTTCTGACATATCGAACACAGAAAAAAAATCATAAAACATAGATTTTTCATTTGAAATTACTTCCATAATTCTTCAAAAAATATATCTGAGTTTCTTTCGAAAAATTCCAAGGATTTCCAGAGTTGCCAAAATTTTAAAACAAAAGATTTAATTTAACTTTATTCTACTTATGACTATTTCCACTTAAGGGGAAATCTCTCTTACGTCGGGGTCAAAATATGGACATTTTACGTTATTGAAAAGTCCTGACTGATCTAATAAATCTGAATAACTTTTGAAGAATAATAAAGAATAATAAAGCAAAATCTTGAAGCATACATTTTAATTCAATTATAAGTTGTTCTTGTTAAAATTTATTTAAGTTATTATTATTAAAATTGCAAGATTGTTTAAACCAAATCAATTAAGAATTACAACCAAAAAGTGAGAGCGAGCGTGCATGAAATGGATTTCTTTGTAACCGTTGATAAATAAAGTTAATGACTTCAAATTAATAATTCATCTATTTTTTATATGTCCTGCAGTGAACGTCTGCCTACTCTTGCACATGCAACAATATGATTCTATTGCCAATTTTAAGATTGATAACTTTTCTAACACAACAGGTTAAACATAAATGAACCGTTAGAATCACGAAAGCAAAGAAGTTGTGGCAACAACAACGAGCAAAACGACACACAACTTTTAACAATATGTAGAAAATTCAAAACTTGAAGGCGAACCACTTTTGTACCATCACATTGAGGGATGCAGCCAGTAGCTAGAATTCAGTAGACAGCTTTCAGTACTCGGTTATTTTCATATCACATGTCCGCTGCGTCATCCGCCACCCAACGGCCAGAAACTACATTTACAATATACTGATTAAGTTTTTCTATTTGAAGTCTGACATCAGCATAAAATAGTTAAGGAAAGAATATAAGTCGGCGAAGTAGCGAAAGAATGAGTTCGAATTGAGGTAGTAGTCGAGCAACTTTATTCAAGTTAGCAACCAGGGGAAAAACCTTATGTAGAACTAGAGTTGTTATGGAGGATGTGTTCTTCGAACGTCTAAGATTGGCAGTGATGCGTAGTGACTTGGTGCCAGCGTTGCCAACAACAAATTAACGCTCTATTAAAAAAATATTAAAAACGTGTTAAAATTATTAAAAGCTCATGCGAATATTTTATGGATAAAATCAAAATAATGTTTCTAAATTGTTGGTCTGGTGAGTTGCATGTGTGTTTGTGTGTGTGTATATGTGTAGCGTGTGTTCGGAGGATAGCGCATGCTTGTTGCGCCGAGTTATGTTCAAATTATGATAAATGTTTGTATTTAAAAGCGTAAATTGCACTTATTTAAAAAACATTTCTTTTAATAGTCAATTGCTAATGTAATAAGTTCCTTTAGTAACTTGGCTGTAATTGAAATGACTCATAATATTGTTGTATAATAGTTGCTGCAAGTGTGTCAATAAATTTAATTAAGCCATTTAAGTATTCCATGAGAACTTTTGAGGTAAAGTAAGACAAAGAATTTTAAGCCTTTGCATGAGGAAGTATTAATTGTGTTAATTCGTATATCCGTTTCTGGATTAGGATCAAAGGTAAAAATTTATTTCAACCATATATGAGTTCGCTACTCAAAACGGATTTTATGATTGAATTATATTAAAAAATTAAGGTTTTTGCAAGTGTCAAATAAAAATCTATTGCTTTGTTAAAGATTAAACTCGAAGAAACGTGTACCATCATATTCTAGGATGGCTGTTCTGCAATAAAAATGCTTACGCAGAACAAAAGAAATTTTTTTCTGAACCGAGTCAATGTCGTTAATTTAACAACTTTATAGTGGACACCATATAGTTGAAGCATATTCCAAGATAAGCCACACTAAGGAAGTGAAAAAAGTATTCGTTATAAAGGGATCGTTAAACTCTTTTGCCCATCGTTTAATAAATCCTAGGCTTGTATTTACTTTATTTATTATTTTATTAAAATGATTATGAGAGCTTAGCTTAGTATCCCTAAGATCATGGAAACTCTCGACAGATTCTAGTGTGTAATCACAATTTTTGTAAGTACGTCTAAGCAATAGTTTTCACGAGAAGGTCATGTGCTTACATTTTTTCATATTGAGACTCAAGTGATTTATTTTACACCAGCTATGAAGATTTTTGAATACAGAGTCATATTCATTTTTGTAACAAAGAAATAGGTTGACGTCATCGGCATACATCAAGATGTTAGAATTACTTATTACAGACAGCAAATCATTTATGAAAAATAGAAAGAGAGAGGCCCAAGGTACCGACCGGTAAGAGGCCCACATGGAACAGATTGTGTCTTTAATACTTAGATACGATTCAATCCACCACACCAGCTGTATGGGAAACCCAACAAGAGATAATTTTGAAAATCAAAAGTTTATGATTTACAACACCAGAAGCTTTGCTAAATTCCGTGTAGATAACAACATTCTGAAAATTTCTTTTACGAAATCCTCGATAGTTTTAGATGTAAATTCAAGTAGGTAGGTAAATCAAAACTTTCATACAAAATCAAATTCAGTGAGCCATATGATATACCCACGGCCTTTTCTATCTCAAGAACTTTCATCTTATGATCTGCCAAAACAATATCATGGACTTTATCGATCATTTCTGGAGCATTATATATGAAGTAATTGAAATACTTCTTAAAAACAAGTGATTGATAAACTACTTTGAATTATATTATGGTGGCATCCACTTCAATTCTAAATAGTTTTTATTGCATTATATATGAAGTAATTGAAATACTACTTAAAAACAAGTGATTGATAAACTACTTTGAATGCAAATTGCAAATTGCAAATTTTTATTAGATTACAAGTTTATATATATTTAACCATGTTATTTCATCAAATATTATTAACTTTAGGCCATCAGTAATAGTTTTCAATTGGTTATTTTAAAGTAATTAAAAAAATAGTTCAAATATAACTAATTTAACAAGTAGTTGAAAATATATGCAGACGAAAGTCAATTGACTTATTCAGCGGACATCACCATACAAAATATGTTAGTTCGTTCTATGGAAAAAAGTCAGAATTACAACTAGTTGTGGTTGACAAAAAACTACTTTTTCAACTACTTTTAAATTAGTTGATTTTCCTACAGGGTAATGTTGAACCACCTTCCGACATTCCGAATTAAGGAGATGAAGTCTGTACATTTTCAAGTAGGGAAGTCAGAGAGGAGTCTAATATAAATACAATTGCTAGAAATATTAAAAAAGAAATAAAAAACAGTATGCTTACATAATATGTAATTAGCCACTATGACCTGCTAGTATGATATAAAATAAAAACAGCTTACAAGCTTAAATCAATTCATAATGTTATTTTATTAATTTTAAATTCTTTGGCTAATTCATTAATTTAGTTTTGATACAAAATAAAAAAAATTATGTTGTTTTGGTATAAAACAAACAAAAGTATTAATTCAATGCATCCACAAAATACAGGAAGTACGAAAACTTAATAATAATAGTAAAATAAGGAACATTTTAAGGAACTTGTAATTGTATCACATTTTACTCTTTTCGATTGCATTGGAAGTCATGCATTTCCTTTTTAAGCTCTAACTTCATTCGTTTTAATTTTAATTTTTCCTGGGATTTTTTTTTAAAATCAAACTTTTCTTAAGAGAGTTTGTATTTCTTCTTCTCTATTTTCAAATGCTTCTTTTTGAAGATTTTCATATATTGTATTGTAATTTCCTTAAACAATTGAATGCTGTTTTGGTGGTATTGCATTTGATTTTCTACCTGCGTGCGTAAAAGCTTCTCCATGCCTCTAGTGCTACGAATGGTAGTAGATTGTACTAGATCGTAGGCCTTGCATATACTGGCTCTGCATTTCCACAAATATTAGTAACAGTTTCATCTGTAAACTGAGCGCTACTACCTTGTTCTGCACCAAACGCATCAGTATGCAATTTGGAGGTACTGATTTGATTTGAAACAAACGAAGCAACGTTTATTCCATCGATTGATTTATTCATTGAGAACAATTGCACGTCTTGCTCCTCCAATGCAGTAAGTGGACAGTTTTTGGAAGGGCCACCACCAGTACCTGACAATGAAGTTTTGTTTTTCTATGATTTTTATATTTTTAATACAGGTGAATTACAGCTTTTAGAAGTACGCCTGCCTTGTAGGACTAAGTACTTGGGTGTATGGACCGAGGGTAAAGTTTATGGAACGGACGACCAGCACTTATGTATACACTCCATCAGCGGACCCGTTTGTGCATTACAAAATAAAAATACATGGTCATCCGGCAGAGCTAACACGTACTGAAAGCCGTTCTACAAACATAAAGCACACCCAATGCCCTACTACCAGGGATGATATTTGGGGGCTTTTAGGGCTTTTTTGGGCCTTTTTTCATTTCAAAAGCCCCGAGGCCCTTCTTATTCATTTTAAGCCCTTTTGGAAAATTCTACCGAAAAAAATTGGAATTCTTTAAAAGAAAAGTTTAACTGGTTAATGTATATGATTTCAATATGCCAAAGAAAAATCGCCGAAAAAATAAAATGAAATATTTTTTTGGAAAAATATTTCAAAATGCAATTCAGCGGCGTTGTAGTGCTTGACAAAAATAAAATGACACAACCAATATCCGCCGTCACAAATTGTTTTGCTTCTAAATTGAAAATATTGTTGCTGGTATAGACGACGACGAACAAGTATTATAAGGCTTCTAGAACTTACGCCCGAAAAAAATGGAAAAAAAGCCCGAAATTTTGGAAGCATTAAATTTCGGAAAAAACGCCCGAATTTGAAATGGCAATTGAGCCCGAATGAAAGAAATAATACTCGAATGGTTTGGAAATAAGACTCGAAAAAAAATGGAAATTACGACCGAAGTTTTCAGCAGTTTTTCGGTCTTTATTTCCAAATAAGATTATCAAAGTATAAAAGAACAGATTTGAGTAGTAAATTAATATTCCCCTGTAAAAATATCTGCAAAGATTTTATTAATTTTATTTGTTTTTTGATGTAATTCATGAACAAGGGGTCCATGGACATTATGTAGGGATAAGGTTCATATGGTGTTTTTTTTATGATAAAATGATTTGCTCTTTTACGGAACAATATTCTTTTACCTTCCGTAAAAGGGCGAACCATTTTATCGTAATGAATTTGAAATTTCTTAACTCTTCGGTAAACAAAAATTCGGGCGTTTTTTTATTTTTAATTTGGCGAAAATGCCCGATTTTTTTTCGGCCCTAAATTACAAGCTTATTTTTCTGGCCTTTCTTCCTTTTCAAGTATTTGCAAAAAAGATCCTAATTTTATTGATACAAACACCCGAAAAAATTACATAATCGGTAGAAATTTCGATAATTGTTTTCCGACGAATTAAGCCCGATTTTGTGTGGAAAATTTCGGGTTTTTTGTAATTTTTTTCGATCGTAATTTCTGGAAGCCAATTATAAGCGATCTTTGATTTATTTCGTAAATAGAAATAGCTGGAGAAAGAAAAAAAGCTATCTTTTTGTGATCATGTAAAGGTAAAACAACGGGGGAAGGGGGGGAGGGAGTGGACGGATAGCCCTCGATCGATTTAAGTTAATTATTTAAAATTTGAAAAAAAAAACATAAGGATCAAGTGATAAAAATAAAAAAGAGTTATAATTACCATTTCACTAGTAGTCAATGTGAACTATCAGTTAAAAACAGAAAGCGAAACTGCATCCAAAAGAGTAGGTGATTTTTGTATAAAAAGAAACCCTCAGCAAAAACCGAAATTTCGTTAAAAAATGTGCAAAATTGTCCATTTTTTTCGGTGATTTTTCCTTTGAATTTCCCATTCATTTTTTATTTCATTCACCCCAATTTCGTATGAAAAATGTTGGGTGATTTTTCATTTCATTTCTTATGTTATTTTTTATTGTTTGTATTTTATGTAAAGGCGAGATTTCGTACGCCTTTGAAATTGTTCTCAGTAAAACAAGTTTTGTTAAATACAGTCATTGTCCCATTAAGAGCATACTTTTTAGTAATTTCAACAAGCTTAGTTTATTTCCCAAGTTGAGTTTAGATGAAAAGAGTGAACCCAAGTCCCGCTTCATTAATTACACTTCTTGCAAAACTTGACGGAGAGTCATCATTAAATTGCTTATTCATTTCTGACATTCTACGACTATTTCAAGATGGAAATATCTGGTGTGTGGTTTTTGCGGAAAAGCTTTACAATTTTTATTTTTATTTATCAAATTTAGGATTGACTTATCAGAAAAATGATTTTGTTAAAAATTTTCTTTTAGAAACACTTTATCTATAGATTAATTTTGGCGTCCTTTTAACTTTTACAAACAAAGCGTGAAATAAAATATTTTGAAAGAATAACCTGAAACTATATCACTTTCACCCAAATTTTTTGATTTATGATGGAAGTGATTTCATTTAATCATTTAAATTACACTTCTAAATGAGTCATCATCATCATCGTCATCATGCGTGGAGCGTGAATTTCCTGCCTTAAAATTAGTAAAACTTTGGTTCAACCGTAACCTTATATACACATTTTGCTTTTTATTTTTGCCTTAAAAAATAAAAATCTAAACTTACCAGTTATTTAGTGCTTAACAAAATATCGGTCAGATTTTGCTTTTCATTTTTGTCTTAAAAAATAAAAATCAATACTTAACAGTTATTTAGTGCTCAAAAAATTATCGGTTAGATTTTGCTATTTATTTTTGCCCTAACAAATGAATACTAGAAATAATTATTACTTTTTGCTCAAAATTTTAAAAGTAAAAATATAATTATTATTTTTAGCATTTTACGTATATTATAAAATGCATAATTGCTACGGCCTCTGATATTGAGTTACAATTTTTAAATCTTAAAGCCCTATTAATGTCAAATTGGCCCTATTTTTATATGAATTTTGGCCCTTTTACAGTAAAGCCAATATCATCCCTGCCTACTACTGAAAACATTACGAATCCAACATGAAGCCGCACTGCTCCCAATAGCAGTACCACTTTAACTACCAGTAGTGACGTACATGATACAATTATAAGTTAGGTGCATTAGAATCACGCTCTCTACGGCTACAAAACAATAACAATGGCGTAGTTATAATGCCAAAATCAGCTGTTTTGAAAATATTAATTTGAGGACAGACAAACTTTATTGAACTATAATTCATTTGTGATTTGTTGAAGTGCGTTAAAGTGTGTTTTATTGAAAACATAAAAATAGTGATTTATTTTAACAACAACAAGTGAACTAGTCAAATGGGCAAAAGATCGTGCGCGATTTGCAAACATAGTATAAGTAATTGCAACCTTTTTAATGCTTCAAAATATGAAAGAAAGCAGCGTATTTCGAACGACGTATGCGGTGTCTTTTTTAACATTTTAATCCAAGTGATTTTTTTTAATCCGCCAGACGCTGCGAAACGAGCGCGTCTGATGCCAGATGCAGTTCCCAAGCCCAAAGAGAAGTCTTTGGGGATGCAGCCGGCTGTATCAACGCAGCAGCTAAGATTCCTCTTGGCGCTACTTATCCCAGCGGGCAAAGCAGAGTCGATGCTTACTGTAGACTCCAAGTGCATGGAAATGTGCCTGCAGGGCCCAGCAACACATCAGCCGATGTATGTAGATTCTGCCAGCTGCCATCAGCTTGACAGTTCACAGCAGCCGTACAAAGCGACGCAAATAAATCGGTTACAGGTAGTCGGATATAAGTAATCAAGTTAAAATTATATTAAAAGTTAACTTGTATTTGCTTCGTTCAAAGCCAAAATACAATTAATTTTGTATTGTATCTAAAATAACACGGCTAGTTTTATTAATTTTTTATGGTTTTTACTCAATTTTCTTACATTATCTCACATCAAATCTGGGTACTCAATTGGGATATATGGTTACAAGCAAGCTACACATTTCTATGGCTTATCGAGTAAACGTCAAATGTCAAAAGTGACATTATACCTTCGCCAATGTTTTTTTTCTTTCGTCATTTGCTCTCCGAACTGCATCAACCTTATAATTCTACCATGGTGACGTACCTTCATTGTCATTTACTGGTGAAGACGAGACCTACCCAATCTCTTGCATACTAAGCAGGTATGCCAACCCGGTCGTACCACTGGTTAATCTAGACCTGTGTAGCATAAACACAACCACAGCCAGCACGAGTTTCCCTGAAGGGCCAACCCATGATAGTTACCTGGGCAACTCGGTCCCGCCAAAAAAGCTCCACAACATCACAGCAACGAGACAAAAAATACATGCATGCATGCATGGCCCTGTCAGTTTTTACGTTTGCAGGACGTATCCTACAAACAACCATTCTCCTTTATCCTGGCTTTGGACAGGCAGGTTTGCACCTGAAGATACCTCCCCTGGCGGAGTTATTTTTAATACAGTTGCAATTCATCAGAATGTAAAAATTTTTACTTTCTTCCAACCAACTACATCACGCGAAGGTGGCCCTGCGCTATTGAGTTCAGCCACAAGCCAAATGGTCTTTTGCCAAGTCTGTATGATCTTTAAAAATATCTATTGAAATTTGGAATTGCCGGGGTTTTGCAAAGCTATTGGTGCTGGACTTCGCCTTCCTGTAATTGAAACTAGTGTTAAAATACTATTAAAGAACCAAATTATTTGAAATAAAAACTTACATTTTAATTTGCTTCTTATGCGCAAGCCAATAAGCTATCGAATAGAATTTGCGTGAATTGAATGACTTTGACATTCGCATTCGCGTTGCCAAGTGCTAAAAATTCGATTTACGAAAAGGGATAGAATTAAATGTGAATGTCAAAATGCAAAGTAATGCTAAAGAGTACATTTGTCCGAATTCGAACAATTTCACTTTCGTATCGCGTTACAGAGTAAGGCCCCGAAACTTTTTGGCGAAATTTCTTCAGTTGAATTTTTTGCTGACTGAGTCATCGTCATTGTGCCCCTTAAGTTTTTCATAGAATTGTGGACTTGGCGAGGACTTCACAAGTATAGTTAATTTTTACATATGAACATAAAGTTTGATATGAACATATAGTATATGAACGTATAGTTCATTTTTACATATGTCTCGTCGTCCATTATAAAGTATACACTTACGTAGCCTGGTTTTATACGTGGTAATTTGTTTTTCAGACTTCCGATCATTTTTGTTTTTTGCAAGTCTTAAAGTTGTTTGTTTTATTGACTCGTTGAATCATTGCAAAACTTGTTGTATCTTTTTTTTTTTTTGCCAAATCCCGAACGGATAAGCATGGATTTTTTTTTTATCAAGCTTAGAATTTTTTTTAGTTGTCTGTTTCTTGTATCCGACCCGATTTTGTTAAATACCTGACAGTACACTCAATCCCAAAATTAAAAATAATACTTTTTCTGAATTTACAGCGACAAAACAACGGTTTGTGAATTTTTTCTAAAAAAAAATCCTGTTTCGGAGTTGTGCACAGTTTTTCAGTTTTGACAGTTTAGGAAATCGAATCGTACCTCCAAATATGTAAACAAATATATATACAATGATAAATAATTGTTAAAAATTGTGCATTTTTGTTCTTTACACTCTTTATTAAGTGTTGCATGAACTGAGGCTCGTTATAAAAATACATTCAAGGTTCATATTTAAAGCAATAATTCCATTAGACTCCATTAAATGCACGCAGATAAAAACCAAAATCTTCTAAAATGCACTGCATAAATATCAGTCTGCTTATCTTGGCTGGTTAAAAATTTCTAATTAAAAAAAAAGAACAATCTTGAGTCGCACTCAGTGACATAAAATTACCTTCTGCAGGTAGCAATTATTTTAGGGATTACAATGACCTTAAGTAGAAAAGCGTGGGACACATGCTGATCGATCGATTTTGACACTTGCGATAATGATAAACAACAAAATCCACTCAAGGCTAATTTCTGAACAATCTGCAAAATATGTCAAACTCTAATTAGATTAAAATAAGCTGCAAAATAAACACAACAAAGCCACAACTGGACTAAAGTGCGTCACTCTCACTTTTTGACACTTTTACTTTTGTTTTTTTGTAATCTACTTAAAGAATTGCAAAAAATAAAACAAAAAAACTGATAACGAGAAATTTAAGGGCCTCGGAACCAACAGCATAATCAGGATAATATGTTTAAAAACTATTTCAATGCTAACCTTTAGGAATTTACCTGAATTGAATATTTTGACAAAGATGTCTTTGTGTACAGAGGAGGGTGTGATTTTTTTTATATTCCTAAGATTTAAGACCTGTGCGAACTGCGTGCAAAAAAGGGCAGCATATTAATTCAATAGAAAAATGCTCATTTCTTTGGGTCCCGAGTATAGTTTTTGGCGAGGGTGTTCTTGTCCTTGCTATTGTTGCTGCTGTTCAACAGGACCTGCGATATTTGTTGTAAAACGTGCAGGATGATGCGTTGGCAACGATGTGAACAGCAGCAGTTATATTTTGCTTTGTGTCTATTTTTATAAAGAATATATTTATTTAATTCGAAAGATGCAGATTCAGTAGATGCGAGGGTATGCTTGAGATTCCTTGTATACATTTATAGCACAGGATGTTGATCGTGGGAAACAACATTAAGAAATTTAAACTGATGTTTGGCAAAAAATGTGCGTTAGCCATGAAAAAGGTCCGTCCTTTACTTACGCATTTTGTTGTCTAGAACGGAAATTAGCCACCTGCAAAGGGAAGTATTCAGATTTTGGGTAGCTATTGTTTACCTAAGTGGAGCACATTTTTTTTTTTATTTGTAAAATTGTATGGTAAACAAATTCATTTTTAATAAGCGTTAGTCAAACACACAAAAAAGCTAATGCGTGAACTTTTCTTCAGTGAAAATGGCTTAAACATGCGTCACATGCGTCTGTAAAATTGTTAAGTAGGCAAATTAGTTATGGAAAAAAATGTGTAGTTAAGCAATGTTGCTTTTTTAAGTAATTTTTATATAATTTCTGCTAAGCCGGAAGTATTTATTATGCATTTTAATCAGATGATTGTTCTAACCGACGCGCATGCGCGTGTGTGGCATGTCAATAATGTACTTGTTGTTGCTGTCGTTGACACTTGACAATCCGTTCTTAAGTTGTTATCAATCAGTTGTTGCTGTAGGAAGCTTGTTGCTTAGTTTTCCACATGCAAATATTTAGCTTCCTTCGGATAATAAGTTAAATTGTTGCATCCTGTGTTAGTGTGAGTGTGCATTAGTATCGAGTGCATCGGAAGTCGGAAGTATAATTGCCAGAGATTGCATAAATAATAATTTTAATGTTGACAGTATAGATTATTAGTATTATTCCATAATTTTATATAATAGAACTAAATGTGTACAGACGTTTTTTATGTATATCAATATTACATGAAGTCTTTTTTAACAGTAGCGGCCGTGGCGCAGTGGGTAGAGTGTGTGGCCCATACTTCAGAGAACCCTGGTTCGAATACCACCTGACACAGAAAGTTTTTCAATTGAATTAATTTTTCTGTTCGGCCGTCACCTCTCTGCAGACAATGGCAAACTTCAGAGAGTAAAAAAACTGCCATGAAAAGCTTCTTGAGAACATAAGCCGTTCGGAGGCGGCATAAAGTTTTGTTGTGTTCAAACATTTCACAATACACACAACACACAACACAATTGAACATACGAAGCTCTGTCAAAGTCCTTTCAAGGGCTGAAATGGCCATTTCGTTATTTTTTTTTTTTTTTTTTTTATCAATACTAAATTTTCTAAAATTTACGTGAAAATAACGTATTTATAGTGCTTTTTGTGAAAAATACCCAATATTTTGACCGAATTCTGTACACTATTGAACTAAAAAAATTCTCATATCTAACAATCTTTCTTTTCAGAACTTTGGAGTTCTAGATACCTTTCATTTGCACCCTACTTTTGTGTAGTTACTTCAGATTAAGGGAGTATTCCTGGTTGGCAAAAATTTTTGTTCGATTTTTTTTTTTGCATATTTTTAAAGCTTTGATATTTGAGAATATCGTCTTAAAAGGCTTTTGTCATACAGTTTTGAAAGTACAGTTTTGATAAAAATTTTTGTTTGTGCTAAAGACAATGGATAAAAAAAGTAATAGAAGTAAAAATTAGAGAAACACTGGGAGCAATCGAAAAACTCGTCACTTGAAACGCCAGTTTCGTGGTGACCAACACGAAAGAGATGAGGACACGCACTATTGAGATTGCCAATTATATTGCAACTGTCATATTTAACGAAGGTTTTTTGCCAATACTTCAAATAATGAACCTAATGGGCATCCCGATTGGCAACGTCACATATGATTTCGCCATGTCTCGGAACGAAGAACGTTTTTAAAGGTCCGAAGCCAGAGCTCTGGCCGCGTCAAAAGAAGGTAGAACTGCCCGAAGGGCACAAAGAGCCGCTGAGTCCTCATTTTTTGAAGAAGAGGAAGGAGTTCTTTACGGGGCTGGCATTGCAAAAAAAATGTTTTATTGCCTAAAATTTTATTTGAGTTTTTTCAAAATCACGTTTTTGTAATTCGAAGTCACTTTTCTCCGATTCTACTGAACCGATTTTGATGAAACCAAGTGCAATAGACGCAGAATTGTTGAATTGTTGAATGTCTAAAACTGCATGCTCAAATTTTTCATTTAGCTAATAACTTCAAACTTAAAAGCGTTTATCTCGAAACCACGTTTTTCGAGCTTGCGGCCCAGATTGTGCCCGTAGTTCTGAACCGATTTTGATGAAACGAAGTGCAATCAACGCAGAACTATCATTATTTTGGTTCCTATGTCAATAACAATTTTAAGCAATTTTTTACTATATTTTTTACACTAAACTACAAAAAAAAAACCCAAAATCGTTTTCCATTTTTCAATGACCGCTATTTTGTAAAAAATTATCGCAAAAATATGATTGAGATAGGAACCAGAATTATATCTATACTAAATCTATCGCCGTTCATTTTTTCCATTTCAGATGATCCGAAGTCGAGTTATCCGGGCCGCAAGCAGCATACCTTTTTTTTCTACGCCCAACTTTGAAAGCCGACAACTTTCTGAACAGCCCTCTTACAAAGGGTAAAATTTTTTTATTTAATTTAATATATTCTCGATACAATAATTCATTAATACAATTAATACAATAATTGTTAATTAATACAATAAATTTATTTATTAAAAATAATTAATGCAATAAAAAAACAATAGAAAACTGGAATTTAAATAACTCTTTGCCTTTTCAAATGAGAAGTTTTTCAAAAAAGGTCCAAAAACAGCCTTCCAACCAGGAATACTCCCTGAATAAAAACTTACGTTAAAAAAAAACCGTTGATTTTTGGCGAAAAAGTTATTTTTTTAAATCAAAACCGCTGGCAGACGGTTCCACCGATTTCGATATCCGTTTTGGACTTAAGATCATCTTGAATCCAAAATTCAGAAATTGAGTGTCGAAAAAGTTTTGTTTTTCCCCTTAAACAAAACGATCCACCTTAATGCCCGTGTTGAAAAGTTGCACGAAATATGAAACTTTATGTTTTATAGACATTTAGCTGATTGACTATATATGTGTATGTGTGCCTGCGAAGATCTACTGTTCACATTATTTTAATTTGAAACAAAAATTAATATTCTGTTCTTTCCCTTTCGATACAAGACCAAACATTGGTTGCATAAGGTGCACGCCTTGGTTCATGAATCTATGTATGAATATTAATGATTTACTCCTTCTTTTGCAGGACAGTGAATTTTCGTTGATTTTTTTAACTTTTTGGTCTAGTATAGGTCTACGACGTACATGTAGGAAAGCTAAATGTAGATTTAGAAACTCTTATTCTATATCCGCACAAAAGAAACCTAAATGCCGCGTATAGATCTACGCTTTCTAAACGTACGTGCAGAAAAGCTACACAAACGTGATGGGTGCAAAATTCCGGTCAAAACGTGCACAAAAGCAGCATATTAGTGCGTGAAGCTTTTCCTGATTTTTCTGTTTCAGATAATCAGATAATGACAAACAGAAGAAAATATTTCAATGTTTTATTTCCAATTTATTTCAGCATATTTTTTTTTTTTGTATTTCATCCTCATTTTCTTTAATCGGTTTCCAAAATTGAACAAGTTAACTTTATTTTGTACAGATGACAATGACTTTAAGAGTCTCTTTTCTTGTCTACTTATTTTAGATTTTAGAGGTAAGAATTAAACATTTTGAATAAAAGAAAAAAACTTCTCTTATTTTTTACCATGATCTAGGATATAAATCGCTTACATATTTTTTTAAAACTTATTAACTGACTCTTTTAATTAATTACAATCGTAATTGAAGGTTACTGCAATCCAATTACAATTACAGTACCCTCCAATCAGAATTCCTGTAATGGAATTGAAAGTTTCAATTCCTGAGGAATTGAGATGTTCAATTACCAATTGCAATTCCTGTAGTGTAATTGACCATTTTTTTCAATTGCATTCCTGAGGAATTGAAACGTTGAATTACCAATTACAATTCCTGTAATGGAATGGACCATTTTTCAATTCCATTCCAATCGAGAAGCCCAATCCTAATTCCAAGGAATTGGAATTGAGGCGAAATTAATTCCAAAAGGAATCATTACTTCTTCTTCTTCTAAATTCATCAATATTTAGAAGTTTTCTAACTCTTTATGTTAGGAAATTGGAAAATTCAGTGTAAATTTAAAGCCTTTGTCAAATATTACTCGGACGCCAAATTTCAAAACGCCGATACACGCATATTTTTTTTTTCTTAGTTCTCTACCGGAATTCGTCTATAGAACTATTATTTTTGAATTAAAAACTTCTTTAGCTGCGCTAAGCACTTTTTGGTAAACGTAAAATCTATAAATTCACGTCAACACTGTTAACGACAGCAATGTAAACGTTAGCAATGTTAACGTCAGCAGATGTTAAAGGATGACAGATAGGGGGTAGTTTAAATGTGTGTTTAGAATAAATATTGGAAGACAAAAAATAATAAGATCAGTTCCTATATTTTGGTCCTCAAGGGAGAGATTCGACAGATTTTGTGTTTTTGTAAGATCCCTAGGGTCCTTTTGTAAGGACCCTAGAAGGTTGTAAGATAGGTGGTAGGTATGCTCAGAAGAATTGTTGAAAGGCAAAAAGAAATAGGATAAGCTCATAAGCTTGCCTCTTCTAGAGGTCGACTCAGGAGAGATATTGACTTCAACATTAAGTACATAATACAAGAGGAAAAAACGTAAAAGAAAATGTTTAAAAAATCTGCAAATTCAAAAAATTTGTCCACAAAAATTAATGAATTTACTTAAAATATTTTACTAGTGAATTTTGAATTCAAATCACTTCAAAGATATAATTTAAATAATGGCCACTTAACCCATTCTAAATTAAAAACGTTTTACATATTAAGACGCCCAACTCATCTCATGGGTAAAGAAAATATTATTTATATTATAGCTAATATTTATTGCTAGCAACATTATTGAAATGATAAACAGAAGTCAGAAATAACAAAGATACGTTTAAATTTATAGTTACGAGTATTTATGAGCGTCGAATAATTAAAAATATGATATATTGTTTAAGAATGAGAAAATGATTGGCCAGAATAGATTTTATAGAACCGCAGACACCGACCAATGCTCTACATTCAAAAAGATTATTTTTAACCATCGTTATCAATACAATCGGGTCAATAACCAACTTAAATGCCTTTGTAACAAAAACAATAATTATCATATTAAGAAACAGAATTGTAGCGTCAAATGTTAATGTCGATCACATGCCAATACAAAAAAAATAAAAATAAAACGTGTCTAAAAGAAACGACTTAATCACATTATTCTATAGAACAAACATTTTGAAATGAGTTTTTAAACAAAATCCCCGTTAAGAATGCCTAATATCCTTACTTATATATAAAAATGATTAGCTGCCTGTTTGTTTGCTTGTCTGTCTTTCACACTTAAACATCTGAATAGATTGAGCTAAAATTTGATATTGAGGCTTAAAGCGTACTGCAATAGATATTTTGTAACTTTGAAAAATGTTCATATTGCATTTTTTACAATATTTTTGGTATCCGACACTGATTTAATAAAACTACTATCGCCTGTGACCGAAATTCGACCATACCAAAATCAATTTTTCTTTTATTTTTACTGAACGTAGCAACCCATAGCCTGAATAGTACAAAATCTTTTATATAAGTTAATAAAAATAAAAAAATTTAATTAGATTACAATTATAACAACCAGGCTTAAGATTTAATTATCGACAATTAATAATACTTTAGATTGAAACAGAGGACTATTATTATATAAATGTCATACGTATATATGTATTATAATAAAAAAAGGAGAAAATCTATTATATATATAAAAATGGATGTGGGTATGTGGGTATGTAGGTATGTGGATATGTGGGTAGGTGGGTATGTGTGTATATCACGTATGGACTCCAAAACCTCCGAACCAATCTTTATGAAATTTTTAGGGATACTGAAGCAACATTCTCAGAGTGTTCCTGTAAAGTTTGGTGTTATTAAGCAAGCGGACGTGGTACCTCTAATACAACCCAAATTGGCTCTATCGCCAACAAACCAAAAAAAAATGCTATATATCGGACGGTTTTAATCGTATAAAACTAAAATTTGGTAATTTTGGTCAGAAGATTACTTTCGGTGATTGTACAAAAAATGGGCGTGTTCGCACTATATCTACGCCCACTTTTAAGAAATCATTGTAATTCCTGGGATGTTCAAGTATTGACAGTGAATCTTAGTATGCAAGCGCTATGGATCCAAGTGGCAGTCACTATGTATATATAAAAATCTTGTCACGCCCACTTTTACCTCCCACAATTCAGTGAAAATGCTTTATATCAGACGGCTTTTACCGTAGAAGATTAAGATTTGGTAATTTAGAACATATGGTCACTGTTGGCAACTGTTAAGTAATGGGCGTGTTCGCACCATATCTACGCCCACTTTTTCGAAATCATGCTTATTCCTGAGTTGTGCACGTTTTGATAGTAACACTTGATATGCAGGTGCTCTAAGTGGCAGTCAATATTTATATTTATAAAATTTGCCACGCCCACTTGTACCACCCGCAAATAAAAAAATTCAAAAACGGAATGGCCATATCAGCCCTTGAAAAGACTTTGACCGAGATTCTTATGATCAATTGTTTTGTGCGTGATGTGAAATATTTGAACACAAATGATCAAAAACTGGACCTACAGGTTTATGCCGACTCCAAACGGCTTATGTTCTCAAGAAGCTTTTCATGGCAGTTTTTACTCTCTGAGGTTTGCCATTGTCTGCATAGAGATGACGGCCGAACAGAAAAATGAATTCAATTGAAAAAACTTTCTGTCTCGAGCACCTCAACCAGTATGTCACGGAATGGTTTGAAATATGCTCTAAAAATCGAGTTTTTTGTAAAAACATTTACTGGTATGGTCTAATGGAAATAATAGTAATGAAAAAGTTCTTTCAATCTGCACCAATAAAATTTTAATTTTTACAGTCGGACCAGAGGTAATGCGGATTTTCATTAATTTTTTTACTTTTATTATATTATTTTCGCTAAAATTCAAATTACATTTTTTTTTATCAAATAAATTTTCTATTGATGATAGTGTAAAGTGAAGACTTAAATTGAATGAAATTACAAAAAAATTTACAAATTTTTTACATTTTACAATTTATGTGACTAAAAGTAGTATGGGAAAAAATTAATTTGAATTTTACTGAAAATAATATGAAAAAATTTAAAGCAATCCATAAAAATCCGCATTATCTTTGGTCCACGGAAAAAATTTAAGATTTTTTGATGCAAAAGAACTTTTTCATTGCTCTTATTTCTGACCGTTTGGTTTTGTTTTTTTTTAACTACCATATCAGCCAATATTTTTAGTCGAAATAATTTGGAGATCATCGTGACATAAGCCGTGGGAAGACCCGGACTGAACAACTTTTTTTTTCTAAGGAGCGTGAGACGACTTAATGTATATACGTATGTGGGTATATGTGTATATCACGTAAAGACTCCGAAACCGCTAAGCTAATTTTTATACCAAAGCCTTGAGACGGTTCCTGTGAAGTCTGGTGCCGATTGTAAAAGGCACCTTAAATACACCTAAAATCTTCGATATCGAACAGTTTTGGAATTGTAAATCGCACAACCTCGGTTTTCAGTATTCAACCTCAATTTACAGATGCCATTCCACTGGTAACATTTTATGGGCCTTGGACGAGGGGCTTGGTACTTTTTCAGCACCCAAAATTTTCGGTATAGCTTTCGAAATAAGTCACACATCAATGAAACTCGGTACGAACTTACTATAAAAGCATGGCTTCACTTAAGCTATGCCCTCTTTTAGGGGATAAGGGCTGAGCGCCGGGTATAAGCTAGTAACTGATATATTTTAACCGTGTCGTTCTCGTTATTGTTCGCCTAGTTCAACTGAAAATATCGCAGCTGTAGCTGAGAAAGTGGTGAGTCAGCGGCCCCCGGTGTATGTCTGGCTTCTGCTGGCATATACTGGGCTGACTGGATTGGGCTGGCCCTTCGGGGAGTCTTCGTGGTGGCTGTGGTTTACTACCCATATCGCGGGCAGAGCTATCTAGCTCGGTGTGGTTTGCACTCTCAAACCGGGCGCCATACCCATTAGTATGGAAGAGGTTTTAGATAGGCCTCCACCCTCACCAAGGGTTGCGAAGTGTCATCACAACATGGAGCTAATTTGGTACCTTTGAATCCTCAAAGGGGCGCTGACCGACGCTTTGTATCGGTCCCAATTGTTATGGAACAACGTTGAATTAAGCCTTCACGGCAGGTGTCAACGTAAAACACAACAAATCTATTTGCCTTTGGAGCAGTTCACGAGTGAAAAAATGGAGTTCGACGTCTCTTGAATTGAGTTGATGCGAAACCCAATTCCCATATTTTTTTCACTGTACCCATGGACTTGAGACGCTTTGAAATCACTTGTTGAATCACTGCCAAGGTTTCTGCAAGCTTCTCTTTTAGCGACGAAAAGAAGAAGTTTGCAATGAAAAATTTAGAATCCTTTAAGAAGCTGAGCTGAAAGTTTCAAATAATGTTCATTCCAGTTCTATTAATTTTAGAATTTATACAGTTATGGTATAAATACCAATATTCTTGTGTTTTGAGAAAAAAATTTTTTATTTTTGTACGTATATATGAAACAACACGTATATTCTCTGACATACATAGTAATTTGGTGCACCAACTCCAATGGCCTTTGCATATAAAATAAACACTCCATTTAGTTTTTCTGCCGGCAGCCTTAACCCCTTATAATTCATGATCATAAATTTTAAAATAAATAACATTTATGAACTTGTTTGTAAGTTTAATAAAACACTTTTTTTTTGGAAAATCAATATTTTTATTATATATCTATTTATTACAAAATAAAGGTTCCGTGACAGATCTGTGTCATTGAGCTAATATTAAATATTTTTCTATGTTGTGTGTGTAAATCTAATATATATTTTAGGTACTCACCCAGTAGTGTTACAGAAAACTGTGTCAATTTAGGACAACTCAAAATTGTTTCACGAATTTCCAATTTCTTGCATGCAACGAATTGTCGTAGTATTCGAAGTCTCAAAACAAACATGTAATAACATACTAGTAGCGCCATCTCTGGGTACGATGGTGTACTATTTTGTTAGTGCGGTATGTAGCAGTGATTTAACAATGGGAATCCATACGGTCCGTTTAGACTTTGTAGGATATCTTTTAGTTTGTTACAGAAATGTCACAAGGGAATATAAGGGGTTAAGATAAAGCTTAAGACAAACTCTCATTTTTTTGAGAAAATTATATATAAAAATTTGATGAATTGAGTTTCAACATTTATACGCAGGTTAAGTGTAGGTAACATAAAATATATTCCCGAGTAAAACCGGGACACAGTTAAGCTAGTGATAACTAAATATAATCAAAATAAAAACACAGAAATAGTGTTTTTTAAGTCACAAATATTTTAAATTAATGCAAAAATTAAAACAAAAAATTTTGAAATAGACAAAAAATGCCACAAATTTTTTGCATTCATATTTAAATTTAAATATATAAATATGTATATCGAGTATTGCTAAAAACAAAAATGTGGACACACACAGACACCATGAGATTAACATAAGTCAATATTTATCATCACAAAGAGTGACTAAAAGAAATATTTAAGATATGCTAGTTTTTGTTGGATGCTAAATTTCAAACAACCAAGCTTTGGCCCGGTAAAAAAAAAAAACTTGGCAAAAACAATAAATTCCAATTAGTTTCGAATATATTTGTAACTGCTTTAAAGTGACTTCAGAGTTTGCTAAATTTTTCCGAGAGTTGCCATCAGCAAGCAAGTTGTATCTATGTATATCAAAAGTGTACAGATTGATCGACAACTAAAATAGTGTTGCTAGATATCCCGTATTTAATGCGACGCTTCCTAATTTACGCTAAATGTTAGATGTTCTGCCGTAACAATATGGTTATGAACCAATATTTAAAAAAAGGCAGTGGCCGACCGAAGTAAGAACTTAATGAAAAACTTACAGCTTTGAAATAATAAAGCTTTTCAATATTCAAATAAATTAATTATTTAATTAATTGTAGTACTAAATCATAAATATATCTTTTATTTCATTACGTTCCGTATATTTTACATTCCGTATATTTTATTGTTTCTTACAAGCTAAAGTAAGAAACAGTAATGTTTGGTTGGAATTTCTGTAAGTATCGTGTGAGACATATAGCACCTCATCTACAAAAGCGACACAAGTAAAAATTATAAAAATTTCAGTAGAAGCAAAAAATATTTTTTTAAAAGACTCCATACAAAACAAAGAAACTAAATGCTTTTTTTTTAATTAAAGAGAAAGAACATGAGTGAACAATTTTGATAGTTGATGGAGGCAATCACTACGAATAGTTAACATTATGGAGTACAAATTTATAAATTTTGAGTTGTGGCTCTTTTGTAGATAGAGTGCGATATGAGGTCAAATCTATGCTTCATTCAAGTATTCAATAAGATTTAGATTTCAATCACCTGCAAAGTTAATATTGTAGACAACATCTATCTATCTATATTATTATTATTACGCAAGCGCATTTATCAAATCTATACTTCAGACGTGATTTTCGTAAATAGGGTAGCAATTGAAGGTCTTGCTGTGTTGGTTCGATTGGGACTCCATAAATGCAATAATTTTTTTTTTAAATCGTTGATTGTGATTTGAAATTTTAATTCCAATGCAATGATTGCATTCATTTTTTCAAATCATTGATTGGGATTTAAATGACTTAAAAAAACGTACACTAAACAAAAAAAAACAACGATATGATGAATATTAAAGGAGCAATAGAATTTACTACAGAATTTTTTTTTAAGTAGCAAATATTGTCCATTAAAGGCTCAACAATGCGATTAGGTGCTGACGAAGCCGGGTTGAACATGGAAAAACACATTCTTCGTTATTGCCTTAAAGTGTAACTACAAAAAAAGCAGATTTTTTAAAAAATTTTTAATAGATACAAAAGTTATTATTTTTTTCCAATTTATACAGCTTATTGTACATAAAGAAAATAATTTTGAGCTTTTTGTATAGAGGGCGCTGAAAATTACTTTGAAAAAAGACATCCGAAACGGTTCAATGGATATAGCCTTTCCCATATATTTGAAACAAAAAACCAAATTTCGTTTTAAAGTACAGACCATTACTTCAGCATCCCCCTTACACACGACCCCGAGGGTTTTTTTTTAAATTATGGCGAAGTTAGATTAAAAAGTTAAAAAAAGGGAAAGGCCTTCGTGCGCTTTTTTGTGTATAAAAAACAGTTTGAGATAAATAGCCGCTGAACTTTCTCTGGGGAACAGGCGGCGAACCTTGACATGGCAACGTGTCTGACCGCCTCAACCTGGCGAGGCCAGCATTATCCATGTCGAAATCGTCTCAAGTCGACTCAAACCTCCACGTGGTGTTCCCTGGGCAACGGCAAACTGGCATCCGTCAGTTTGACGGCTAATTTGAGCGGCGGGTCACTCCATAGACCTTAAACATGGAATGTGCGCAGGGTTTGGGTCCCGCCACATTACTACTGCCCAATGAAAACTAAACCAGCCTCGGATAGGAACCCCAATTACGTTGACGACCACCGCAAACGAAAAACGGACAATGATTTACGGATATGCACCTGGAATGTCCGAACCCTTTATAGGGAAGGTGCCATTATCCAACTGGCGGAAGCCCTCAAAACGATAAAGGCTGACATCACCGCCATCCAGGAAATGCGATGGAAAGGGCAAGGCTGCTCTAAACAAGCACACTGTGATATCTACTACAGCTGCCATGCGGAGAGGCGCGAATTTGGATGTGGATTCGTTGTTAGCCGGAAACTACGCCACCTTGTTTTCCGGTTCACACCTGTCAACGAAAGATTGGCCACGATCCACATCAAGGCAAAATTATCCTCCATCAGCCTTATTTGCGCGCACGCCCCGACGGAGGAAAAGGACGAAGCCGTCAAAGACAATTTCTACGCTAGACTTGAGGACGTATGCGACCACCTTCCGGTCCATGACGTGAAAATAGTCCTCGGCGATTTTAATGCGAAAGTCGGAAGGGAAGGCATCTTTGGCCCCACTGTCGGTCAGTTCAGTCTTCATGAGACCTCCACGAACAACGGTCTAAGACTGATCGACTTCGCCGCGGCGCGAAACATGGTAGTTAGTAGCACCAGATTTAAGCACCTCGACATCCACAAGGCCACCTGGCTGTCCCCGGATCAAAAAACGCGAAACCAAATTGTTCATGTTGTAATCGACGGAAGGCATGCCACTAGTGTTCTAGATGTGCGTACATTTCGGGGGGTCAACATTGACTCCGACCATTATCTTGTTGCAGCCAAGATCTCCGCATGCGATTATGCAATGCGAAGAACATACGCACAGGAATGCAACGAAAGCTAGATGTCGCTAAGCTGCAATTACAACGGACTGCCGAAGCCTACTCCACTCAACTCTCGATTAAGCTCAACCAACCAACCTCTGGACTCGACGACGCCGGCGGACTTTGGGCGCATATATCCCACTCCATGCGTGCTGCCGCTGAAGAAGTCATTGGTTTCCGGCGCCCGCAACCTCGGAACCAATGGTATGATCAGGAGTGTCGCATTGCGACTGCAGTAAAAAACGCCGCTTATAGAAAAACGCTGCAGTCAGCTGCAACGCGAGCCGTGCGAGAAAACTACCGCGAAAAGAGGAAGGAAGAGAGGCGCTTTTTCAGACGCAAGAAAAGAGAGCAGGAAAAGCGTGAGCGTGAGGAACTAGAGGTGTACCAGGGCAAGAAGGATGCACGAAAATTCTATCAACAGGTTAAGCGTCTAACCCAAGGTTTCAAGCCCGGAGCATCCACTTGTAGAGACGAAAATGGAGATCTGAATACGGATACGCAGTGTGTGCTGGGATTGTGGAGACGGCACTTCTCCAATTTACTTACTGGCGATGATTTCACCAATGCCGCCCATGGAGAGCACAGTGCAGAGCTACCAATCAACAATGACGGAGTGGAAGTACCACCACCTAGCCATGATGAGGTTCGAGTTGCTATCCAACGACTCAAAAACAACAAAGCAGCGGGTGCTGACGGCCTGTCAGCTGAATTGTTTAAAACCGGCGGCGATGAATTGATAAGGCGCATGCATCAGCTCATCAGCAAAATATGGCTAGAGGAAAGCATGCCCGACGATTGGAACCTCAGCGTACTGTGCCCTATACTTAAGAAAGGAGACCCAACAATCTGCGCAAGTTATAGAGGTATCAGTCTTATTTCCATCGCATATAAGGTTCTCTCAAGCGTACTGTGTGAAAGATTAAAGCCGATTACAAAAACACTGATTGGACCTTATCAGTGTGGCTTTCGACCTGGTAAGTCCACCATAGACCAGATTTTCACGCTACGACAAATCCTGGAGAAAACCCACGAAAACCAAATTGACACACACCATCTCTTTGTCGATTTTAAAGCTGCGTTCGATAGCCCGAGAAGGGATTGCCTATACGCAACAATGTCTGAGTTCGGTATACCTGCAAAGTTGATCAGACTTTGCAGAATGACGTTGAGCAACACACGCAGCTCCGTCAAGGTAGGAAATGACCTCTCCGAAACCTTCAATACCGAAAGAGGTTTCAGGCAAGGCGATCCACTGTCTTGCGATCTCTTTAACATCATCATGGAGGGGATCGTACGAAAGGCCGGTGTGCATCGTAATGGCACCATTTTCTACAAAGGCGTCCAGCTCCTTGCGTACGCTGATGATATTGATATTGTCGGCAGAACCAAGAGAGATGTTACCGCTGCTTTCGCCGCTATCGAAAAGGAATCAGCCAAAGTGGGTTTGACGATAAATGAGGGCAAAACAAAATATATGCTGTCTACAAACAAGGGAGCTCGGCGTTTAGACTCCCACGTTTCATCCGGCAGCTATAACTTTGAAGTAGTCAAGGACTTCGTTTACCTTGGCACCGCCATTAATACCAAAAACGAAATCAGCCTGGAGATAAAGCGAAGAACAATAATTGCTAATAGGTGCTACTACGGGCTCAGTAAGCAACTAAGTTCCAGAGCCCTCTCTCGATCGACAAAACTAACACTCTACAAGACGCTCGTTCTACCTGTGCTGCTTTATGGCGCTGAGGCATGGGTAGTTTCGCAAACTGACGCAGCCGCTCTGGGGGTGTTCGAGAGAAAAGTTCTTCGCAAAATCTTCGGTCCTGTTCGAGTCGGCGATGACTATCGCATCCGAATGCACCACGAGCTGTATGAGCTCTACGATGACATTGACGTAGTTCGGCGTATAACTGTGCAGCGACTACGCTGGCTGGGTCATGTCCATCGTATGAACGACAAAGCTCCAGCGAAAAAGGTGCTCGAGGCGAGGGTCGCTGGTCAACGACGACGAGGGAGACCATGCCTCCGATGGATGGACCAGGCTGAGGAAGCCCTAACCGCACTTGGTGTATCCGATTGGAGAAGGCGCGCGCAAAGCAGAGACGCCTGGCGAGAGCTGATGAGGTCGGTTGAAACCCGGACACGGGTTGTTACGACCAACTAAGTAAGTAAGTAAGAACTTTCTCTGTCTTCCTTCTTCTGTCATTCGTACGCAATTGCTTGGATAGGAAACGCTCTGCCGCTCGACTATTTCCGAAAGACCTGAATATTAGTCTCACAAGGCTTTCGTCGTGAAAGAATTTCTGGCCAAAAACTCAACAACTATCATCAAACAACCACCGTATTCACCTGATAAAGCTCCGGCTGACTTTTTTTCTCTTTCCAATACTCAAATTACGTAGATTGGCATAAAAAATGTTTATTGAAAGCAGAACATCGAAAGCTAAGCAATACGCTGTTAGAAAACGGCAGGGAAGTACGAGAACAAAAAAAATTCATGCAGCAACACACACTCGAGCTTTAAGCGAATCATCTTAATGTCTGCATCGTCTGGAAAGTGCCTTTGTATAGATTCGCAATCTGATTCGCAATTCACAAGCTGTGCTTAGCAGCAATCGTTGATTACGGACTCGAGCGGCATGCATACCAACTTTTGAATTCTAAAATCTTAGCTTTTCCTCAAAAAAGCACCAGATTTTAAGACTTTCAAAAATGTTACAACACCAATTATACTACACCAAGCAATATATTGCAAAATATTATTTACATTTGTGTAAAGTTACAAACACCGAATTATATTAAAAAATTATACTTTATTATGATTGCCAATTATTTTTAAAATAATTCATTTCACAAGATTCACTTAAAATACTTCAATAAAATTTATTAAACGAATCTTAAGCCTCAAATGACTTATGCTTTTGTATATTTATTAACTAAATTATATTCTAAATTGGTTATTGTTTAAATATTTGAAAAGTAAGTTCCTTCACAGGTTTGTTCAAGCCTTAAACCTCAAACTGGCAATAAGGTACAATAAATTGAAGCGAATACAATAAATTTGAATAAATACTAAATATTTTGTATTCTTTTCCGGTACTCTTTCTCGGTACTCTTTTAACAAAATGTATTAATTAAACATAAAAATTCATAATTTTATCCTTAGCTGCCATAAAAAAAAATTTGTAGACTGCTCATTATGCTAAATAATATGTGTGCAAAATTTGGTTGGTATGTGCAAATTCATACCATCGGTTTAAAATAATGTTTTTTAGACTACTGACTGCTCATTATTTCGTAGAATATGAGTGGAAAATTTGGAAGAAGTCGGACCATAGAAGGAGTTCGATTAAAATGAAAGTGGCACGCTTCTGTCTTATTCCGACCAATTTTTTACACAAATCACTGCTCATTATTCCAAAGAATACATTTGCAAAATTTGGTTACAGTCAGAAAAACGGTGAAGAAGGAGTTTCAATAAAATTAAAGTATCACGCCCCCGTCTATTTCCGCCCACTTTTATAAACTACGGACTGCTCCATATGGTAAAGAATATATTTGCAAAATTTAGTTAAAATTGGACAAATGCTATAGAAGAAGTTTGATTAGAATTAAACTGACACGCCCTTGCTCAATCTCACCCACTTTTGAAAACTTAAAAGTTCTCATTATACTAAAGAATATTTGTACGAAATTTGGTTGAAATCGGACAAACTGTGTAGATGGAGCTAGCTTAAAAATTAAATGCCACGCCGCCTGTCTAGTACCGCCCACTTTTATAAACTACGGACTGGTTCTTATGTCGAATAATATGTGTGCCAAATTTGGTTTAAGTCAGAGAAACGGTGCAGAGGGAGTTCGATTGGAATTAAATTGACATGCCCCTTGTCTAATTCTACCTACTTTTGTGGGCTTAAAACTTCTCATTATACTAAAGAATATTTGTACGATATTTGGTTTAAATAGGATAAACGGTGTAGATGAAGCTATTTAAAAAAAGTGTCACGCCCCCTGTCTAGTACCGCCCAATTTTATAAACTTAAGAATGATCAAATTACCAAGGGTTATGTGTGCAAAATTTGTTTGAATTCAAACACACGGAGAAAAAGAAGTTGGATTAAAAGTAAAATGCCACACCCACTGTTCTAGTCTAAGGACTCCACAATATACCAAAGAATTTATGTATGGATTGGATAAACGATGTGGGAAGAACTTGGGTACATACATACAAGATGTCATTCAGTTTTGTATATTTACGAAAGTTTCTGTTTTGATGATGTCACTTTGTATGGGAGGTAGGCTCGATTTTCATTCAATTTTTTCAATTATATACGTAATAGAAATGGTTCATATTATATATCAAAGCTTATGTGCAAAATTTCAAGATATTTCTTTAATTTTTGTGGATTTTAAAGAGATTTTAAGTTTAAAATAAAGCCACTTTGTATGGTAAGTAGGCGTGGTTTCCATCCGATTTTGCCAAATATCATAGGGATGATTTATATTAAATATCAAAACTTATATTTAAAGAGCCATATTTATTTAAGAGATAACGTTAACATATAAGACAGTGTCTTTTAAATGCAATACGAATTATATAATAACAACAGGTAATAAGCAACAATGAATAAAGTTAACTTAAAACTAACATTAAGTGAATTAACTTGATATCAAAAAACAGGAATTAATCTTAATCTAAAAGAAAAGAAGAACGAAAACAGCTTAAGAAGGAAGAGAAAGTATTAAGAAAAGTATTGAAAAATTGCATGCTTAAAGTTGCGTTTATTTTTAATTGATTTTATTCTAACGGGCAACGAATTCCAGATTCTGATTGCGTTAACAAAGAAAAGTCTGTTGGAGTTCAGAAAATTGTAAAAAGGTATTATGAGGTTCAGATTTCTGATCGATCTACAAAATTGTATCTTTTCAAATAAATATTTAGGTATTTTTGTGTTAATTAAGTTATGCAAAAATATGCAGTTTCTGGCATCAAGATAACTGAAAATATCGCAACCTAGTATTTGACTACTCAAATGACTGATGCGGTCGATCTTTTTAAGGCCATAAACGTACCTAACAGCGCTATTAAAAACATGTTGTAATTTCAGTTGGGACCTGGAATCAAGTTTACTATATACAACATCTGAGTATGAAATGATTGGCATTATGAGTTGGAGTACTAACTTTTTCCTAGTATCGACAGGTACAAATGATGCCGTCCACCTCAGGTTCCGAAGGGTATAGTAAACTTTACCAGCAACAGTATTTATATGATCTTCGCAAGAAAGTGTAGAATTGATATAATATCCAAGATTTTTAGCTTTTCCAACAAACTTCAGCCCTTCGCCATTTAGATAAATTGTTGGTAACTCAGACGTATTCAGACAAGTTTTGAAAATTGGTAAGACAAATGACTTAAGAGGATTTAGATTAAGCTTATTAGATCCAGCCCATTCAGTTATTTCACGTAAGTCTTCATTCATTCTAAAACATAAACTATCAACTAGGTTAAACGGGCTGGACAAGTACAGTTGAAGGTCATCAGCATAAGCATGCATGGTAACATGACGACATTTGCTAAAGATATCATTTATGAACATTGAAAATAAAAGCGGACCAAGGGCTGAGCCTTGCGGCACCCCACAAGATAAGTAACAGAATGCGGACAGACTATTTCCAACCCTGACTCTTTGAGACCTCCCGACAAGGTAGATATATAACAGACAGACCGCCGTGCTTGAAAAACCAAAGTTTACATATAATTTTTGACACAGCATTGAATGGTCAACGGAGTCAAAAGCTTTCGAGAAGTCTAAAAGACATAACAAACTTATGTGCCCAAAATCGAATGGCACTCTGATGTCATCTAAGAGTTTTAATATGGCAGTGGAGCAGCTGGGACTAGGTCGAAAACCGGACTGAAACGGAGACAAAAGTTGAAATCTTCTTATGTGTTCTGAGATTTGAACGGCCATGAGAGACTCAAAAGCTTTAGATAAGGATGATAGCAAGCTTACAGGACTATAGTCAGACGGAACACAAGCATTAGATTTCTTTGCAATGGGGATGATTGTGGCTGCTTTCCAGACATCAGGAAAGTAAGAACTTGTAAAACAGTGGTTAAATATATGAGTAAGTGGGCTAAGGACGTGCGGTAAAATCAGTTTAATAAATTTGATGGATACATTATCCTCACCCATTGCATTGGATTTAATCTGGTTTACACTTCTGGCAACATCATACTCGCTTACAGCAACAAACTCAAAACGTAAAAGAGAGTCAGGTGGGAACGATCTTGTGTCAAAGGCTAACACATTACTAGAAGACGTAGAATTGGAAATGAAATATTCATTAAGAATATTGACATCAAGCTCACAGTCTTCAGATTTCGCTTTGCAAACTCCCGCTTGCTTTAAATTATTCCATAGATTTTTCTTCTTAGTCTTAGTTTCTTAGTCTTTTGTGCTGTTCCCAATTTGATGCAGTTGGACTTCTTTTCCATCGATTGTATGCTCTATTACGATTTTTAAGGGCTAATTTGACATAATTTGTAAGCCAGGGACAACTTATGTGCAAAATTTCAAGACATTTCTTTAATTTTTGCAGATTCTTAAGAGATTTTACATTTAAAATAAATCCAATTTGTATCTTATTTTGCCAAATATCATAGTGAGGATTTATATTGAAGATCAAAGGTTACTTGCAAAATTTCAAAGCTTTTCTTAAATTTTTGTGGATTTCTAAGAGATTTTCAAGTTAAAATAAAGCCACTTTGTATGGGAGGTAGGCGTGGTTTTCATTCGATGTGGCTTATTCACGAACTTGATGACCATTTTTTAGAAAGAAGCTTATATTTTTAATTTCATCGCGATAACTTTAAAATTACGGCTGTAATCGTGATCACAGATAAACAGACGGACAGACGGACAGACGGACAGATAGATGAACATAGGGAAATCGAGTCAGGTGATGATGCTGCTAAAAAATATATATACTTTTTATACCTCCCACCCCTCCTTATTGGCGTTACAAAAGGAATGACAATGTTACTATACCCCTTACGTGGTACGCGTTAGGGTATAAAAATTGTTAAATTTTGACTGTTTCATGTTGCTACTTAACCCCTTATAGCCCCTTGTAACATTTCTGTAACAAACTAAAAAATATCCATAAAGTTCATACGGACCGTATTGATTCCCTTTTAACTCAATGTTGAATCACTGCTACATACCGCACTAACAAAATAATGCATCATCGTACCAAGAGATGGCGCTACTAATATGTTATTGAACTTTTATTTTGAAAGTTCGAATAGCACGACAAGTCAGTGCATACAAAAAATTGGAAATTCGTGAAAAAATTTTAAGTTGTCCTAAATTGACACGGTTTTCTGTTACACTACTAGGTAAGTACCTAAAATACATATTCGATTTCCACACACAACATAGAAAAATATATAAGTGATATTTGCTCAATGTCACAGATCTGTCACGCTCCCTTTATTCTGTCATAAATAGATATATATTAAAAATATTGATTTTCTTAGTTTACATATGTTATTTATTTTAAAATGTATGATCATAAGTTATAAGGGGTTAATCCATATAATTTTTCCTGAATAAAACTTTTTAATAAAAATTGCATCAAATTTTGGTTTTGAAACTAACCAGTTAGCTGAACTGATCATTTAAGATTTCTGTTGGTTGCAAAAGGATATTCCGTTTAAAAGTTAATATCCGAGAAATTTCTTGAAATTTGTTTATAAAATATGAAAAAAAAATGTAAAAACTAACTTCTCAAACAGTTCAAAACGAAAACTTTACGAATAAATTCAGAAAAGGTGCAACCAAAACTTACACAGTTAACTTTTTTATGCCACTGCCTAATATATTACTGATCTTTGTCTAAAATGGTTTTCTCTTATGAAATCAAAATAAAACAATGTTTTTTTAGGCACTATACACTCTTTTTCAATTGTGTGTTATTTTTGAAAAAATCTACATTTTTCCCCGTTTTGTTTTAAATAAAAATCTGGCAATTCTAAATAAGAAGCCAGGAAGAAGCATTGAAATTTTAACACCTGCTTTGTTAACAATATAATTTATTTGAATAAGTCACAAATGAGTGTCAGACAAGACGGCTAAAAGTAATAATTTATCTCAGACATACGCACTCTATTGAGATACAACTAGATAGGAGTCGAAGACAAAACATTCTGTGTCGCATGCCTGAATATATAAGCATAAGCTTTTGTTTGGAAGTTCAAACAACAATAACTGCTTTATGAAGATGCCAAAGACAAGATATAGTATCTTATATTTTTCCTATGTAAAAGATACTTTTCCTAGATTAGATGCACATTAAGCCAGGCGGCCTATGACCCCAGACAGCAGGCATACGTCAATAGCAAAAGCTCTCTTTGACTTTAATAGTAAGGCTATTGCTTTTCTCTTTGTTGCCGAAATTCCATCTTTGTATCTTTTAAATGCGATATATTCCGTCACTAACGATTAACATTTATTGTTTCTACCCACCAAATATCGAAGATTTTTCGAATTTTCTAAAGGTTTTCATTGAGAAATATTTTATTTATTCTATCAACTGAATTTTATATAAAACTCATTGGCTCACTCACAATAGCATCATTTTATTGTATAAATTAATGTTTGGTCTTTTAGTTATCAAAGAATTTCAACAAATTTTTTCGATCAATTCATTCATTCATGATTTACAACAACCTCTGAATGATCTATTATATGAGGTGTTAAATTCTTAATGCTGCTTTCGGTGACTTTGTTCACTGATTCAATATCTGTAGGCGTGCTAATGCTTCTGTTGTAAAATCCTAACGGATTGAGTTATTAATCAAATATTCATTGATAAGTTTTCTTATCAACATCAGTTTTACAGGTTTCAGCATTCTTCACCTGTGAGTTTATGCGTTTTAAACGTTTGTTATTATAGCTTATATGATCTATTTGTTTCGATAGATTTATGTCTTGTCTTCATAACTATTCATTTAAAAATAGAGTTTTTGGTAAGTTGATTTCAAAGAAAGCAAATTTGATCCATCTGTTGAATGGGTTTGGAAATTTGAGAGGAAAACTAAGCAAAAAAAAAAGCAGAATCATTAGTTTTTTCAATAAAGCAATCAAAATATATTGTCATTCTGTTAGTTGTTGATTTCTACACAAAAAAAATCAGTTAAGGAATTTTGTTTAGATATTTGACTGATTTATGAGCTATCTACATATCAACTCTATTATATAACAATATAAGATGTTTTTCAAAAGTTCCCGATTTTCTTAAAAATAAAGACAAATAATATTTATTTTGACAAGCATCATTATTATCTTCAAAATAATCTCCTTCCAGTTAAAAACACAAATTTGCGAGATCTAAAAGCATGTCGAATGCTTTTTTTATCTCGTTTTTCGGAGAATGTTCAAGATGGTCGTCGAGTTTTGAATGTCCCTGACGTCTTTATACCGCTTTCTTTTCATAACCAAATGCAATTTGCTGAGTAGGTATTAAGTCCCCAAGAGCCAAGCTCGACGAGTACTGCCAATGATTGATGATTAAAATGCAATGTTTGGTTAAAAAATCCATGATTAGTGTTGAACGATGAGACGGCGCTTTATCGTGGAACAAACGCCAACTTCCACTTGCTCGATATTCCGTCCGCTTAGGACGAATACGAATCAACAAATGCTTTGTAATGCAAGTTAAAACACAGTGGAACGAATTCTTCGTGAATTATTAACCTTGAATCGTAAAAATAAATCATCAGTATCTTTACTTTTGTGCTTTTCAAGTAAGATTTTTGCAGATTTCGTTTACCTGGAGCCTTCCATTCAGCACTTAGTTACAGAATAATACACCCCGTCTCTCTATTTTATTTAAACTTAGGTTTGCGTAAATGCATGTAAAAAAATAAGTGCAATATTAAGGAGATGTAAGCAATTGAAAACTTTTCAGCAAGAATCTAGCTTGCCATCCGTATTTAAATTTAAACAATTTAAACATCGTTTGTAAATGTAATAAAATTCAAATCCTAGACAATTTGGCTCGGGAAATTGAATGGGCAATATTAATATCAAAGTGGCAAGTGGCTTATAAGGTATTAACTCCATTAAGAGCCACTTTTTTACTAGGACTGAAGCTTAAGTCCTTAAATTGGAAATTTTATAACTAGAAATAAAGACAAAAATATTTGGTTAAGATTGGACCTCTAGATTGTTGTGCATTGTGTGTAGTGATGGCAAAATAAATAAAAAATCGATTTAGGCATCAAATGATAAATCAAAACAAAATAATTGTATATTAATAATTGTAATTAAATTGAAAGAAAAAAAGATTAAACGATTTTAATAATAAAATATAAAAATCCGAAAAAAAACCATTTACCTCCTTCTTTGAAATTTCTGATGCATGTTTCAATTTCAAGTGCTGCATTAGATTTGTTCTGTTGTTGCATGTTATTATTATTTTTTTTTTGCAATACATGCACTTGGCCAAGCATTTTAATTGCCTTGCAAAATGCTTCGAGGCAGTGCTTCTTGTTAGTGCCATAATAAAACAAAAAATATTTTTAACTAATCGTTTTTTACGTATTTTTAACATATTCCCATCAGAAAATTAGTTTTTTCAGGGTTGCATTTAAAATGGTATAACAAATAGTAGTGGAAAAGCATTAAGCACTGAACACAATGATGACGATAGCAACGAAAACTGTCTTACAAAAAAATACACGCTGTTTGCGATTATTTTAAAAAAATCGATTATCGTCGACTTGCCAAAACAAAAAAAAAATCATTTGATTCGATTATTTTCAAGGTAAATAATCGATTTATGCAATTAAATGATTAATCGTTGCCATCACTAATTGTGTGTTGTATTACATTCCACACCTAATACACACCCTGAATGCTACACCACTCCCGGGCGGCGTCGGGTTGTATTATGTATAAATTCTTTCATTCGGGTAATTAATAAACGAAAACATTGTAATTAAGTGAATTTACACCAAAAATTATGTTTTGCAAACAGGAAAGGTAATGCGGTATACAATTTTACTGTCTAATAAAGTACAATGAAAGACGTTCTTCAAGTCTAGTGAATAGTATACAATTTAGTTTCAATCAAAACATCGTTCTTCTAGCCGTAATATTGCGGCGCTCAAAAAATTTAATATATGAGGCTGTGACAACCTCACACAAAGTTGTTCAACATTCATTGGTAAGAGAGAATTCGGTTTTGATAGCCAAATTGTAGAGGCTGGACAATCTCAGGCGAAGTTGTTGAATCTTTTAATTGTGAGAGAAATTCGGTTTTGATACCCGAATTGTGGAGACTGTGACAACCCTTTTTGTGGCTGCCATATCCTGATGTTCACTTCTTGTTCTCTGATGTTCAGAACTTCTTTTATTAAGACTATTGAGCTTCCAACTTTGAGGTTATAATAGATTTTTTATTTTGTTGTTTAATAAAAATATAAATTTCCTAATTTTAAAATTACCTACTGAGACCAAAGTAGCACCTGTTGGCAATAGTTATCCTATGTTTTATCTCACTGCTTATATCATTGGTGGAGCTTATACTCGATAATAAGTAGATGAAGTCCTTCACAACCCCGAAGAAGATGCTGTCAACAGTGGCATGAGTGCCAAGACGCTGGAACTTTTTGTTTGTTGACACCAGGTAGAATACAAGACGAAAATCTGCGTTCACTGCAAGACCCATGCGACTTGACTCTTTCTCTAATTTGGAGAATGCTGCACTAACTTCGCGTGCATTATGGCTTATGATATCAATATCATCAGCATAACAATCTTGTAGAATATGGTGCCGCTTTACCTCAGACGGATAGACGGATTAATTTTGCAGGCATATCAAATTTTGACATGGTGGAGAATAGATGATTCCTGATTGGACTGTTGAAGGCGGATTTGGTATCAACTAAAAGTTGGTGGGTGTCGATTTGCTTCTCAAGGGTATTTTCCAAGATTTGTCATAGCATAAATATCTGATCGATGGTAGATTTTCAAGATCTGAAGCCACACTGACAAGGTTCAATCAGTTGGATTATAATGGGTTTCAGTCTATCACATAATACGCTCAACAGGACCTTATATGCGATATTCAAGAGGCTTATCCCACGGTAGTTTGCACAAATAGTTTGCACAGTGCATACGTTTGGAATGCATTTAAACAGAGCTTCGCCTCCGTTCTTAAACAGCTCAGTGGGTAAGCCATCAGCTTCATCGCTCCTTATCAGCACGCATTACAACCAATTGCAGGGTGGCTTTGTAGACGGCGTCTTTCTCTGCAATGGCGTTGCGACACTCCTGGTCTTGCCTTTGGTTTTGACGAGGAGAGTGCTTCCTTGAAGCAGGAGTAAGAGTCGAGTGGCGAAAGATTCGGCTGTCCGTTTTGATTGCAGCTTGTCGACGTCTAGCTTTCTTTGTGTAGGGTTACGCGCACTCTTTGCAGCGCACAGAGGTGTAAGGATCTTAACTATGACAAGATAATGATCCAAGTCTATGTTAGCAAGTCTATGTTAATACACTGTAAAAGTGCCTTCCGTCAATCAAAACGTGATCATTTTGGTTTTTTTATTTTTGGTCAGGGGGTAGCCCCAGGTTGCCTTATGAATATTGAGATGCTTTAATCTAGTGCAACTTACGACCACGTTCGTGCTGCGACGAAGTCAATCAGCGTCATTCCGTTGTCGGATATGTTGTCGTGGAGGCTGAACTTTTCGCCTGTTGGACCAAAGATGTTTTTCTTGCTCACCTTTGCGTTGACCAAGCACAATGTTTGTGTCGTGACGGGAGCAGCACTCGTGAGCGTCTTCAAGACTCTCGCAGAAAGTTTCTTTGGTCTCATCTTCATTATTTTCTGTCGGAGCATGAAAAAATTTAGTCTTGATGCAGAAATACATCAAAAAACTTCAATTTCCAGGGCTGGAAGTGTCATAAATGTCGATATATAATAACTTCCTTCAGACGAAATATCTCGGAATTAGACTCAAGGGAGTAAATTATTACAATTATTTTTTGTGGAGATATTATAATGGTATTTTGGAGATTTAAGTTGTCCTATAACATGTATGCGATAGAACCCAGGTTCAAATTCCATCTGACACATAATGTTTTTTCAATTGAATTAAATTTTCTGTTTAGCCGTCACCACTCTGCAGACAATACCTCAGGGAGAGTAACAACTGCCATAAAAAGTTTCTTCAGAAAATAAGATCCAGTCCAGTAGGTCCAGTTCTCGACCATTTGTGCTCAAATATTTCACAACACATACAACAGGATTGATCATAAGAAGCTCGGTCAAAGCCTTTTCAAGGGCAAAAATAGATATTTCGTTGTTTTTATAACTACTTAATTTCTGTCATAACTTAGTACGTTAGTTGACCAATTTATAAGTTGTATCATTTATCTTATTAGCTCTGTAAATTTTTAACCCATTTCATATTGTCTTTTCATATTGTCATAGTGGTCTTTTTTATAATTCTGGAGAATACACGTAAAATAGTTATAAGTAGCAGCAGTTATGAGACTCTATTTGTTGCCTTTCTTCCACTTACTGAAATTTGGTACTTGCCTTACTAGTTAATAGTAGCCTAATTAAAGTTTACCTAATTAAACATTAATGGCACACAAGTTATTTGCTGTTGCAGCTCAAAAATATATGGGGCGTACTTGTCTAATTGTAGCTGGCAAACAGCCAGCTAGTCGTATTTTATTATGAACTTTCAAAAATATAAAGCAGAAATGTGTAAAATTATATATTTAGATACAAAAATCAGTCAGACGTTGAGCAGTAATTCGTAAAACCAAGAATCATAAATATAGTGAGTTATGAGCAGCAAGTTTTTTTGGCAGCATCTTGAAAACATTCAATTGGCTTGAGTGGCTTAGGTACACATATCGCAAATAGTGCTGCTGATAGCTGAAGCAGAACAAAATGTCTAACCGAAAAAAAGCTAAGAATAAACTTAGACTTAGAATCATACATACAAAAACTTAAACAAAAAATGGAGTCTGCTTAATTAATATATTTAAACTTAATAAGTTGTTTATATTCCATGTGTGGTAAGTAGAGCACGTGCTGCCACTACCAACAAGCATAAGCTTGGTAGTAGTCATGAAATAAAATATAGCAAAGAAGCTTCTTAAAAATAAAGTCTAAATAGCGTAGCTCCGAGTACGGATGAGTCGGTACTTTGGTATAATCAATGAAAGCAGCTGGCCGTTAAGTACGTGTTTTGTTTTTTTTTTCTTTTTGCTTGCTGCTTTTTGGACCTTGCCTCGAACAAGTTGGGGGTGGTGACGGGCAAGCAAACTGAACCATGTGTGGCATGTTAGGGTTCAATAACTTTGTCATAACAAAAACAGTGAAGGGGAATGGAAATTGCTACTCTATTGACGTTGTTAACGTATTACCAATTTGTAGTTGCCAACGTTAACAAAGTAATCGTGCCATGTTATGGTGCGGGATGTTGTTGTTTCCTGCAATTGGTAAATTGTGGAGCTAAGCATAAAAAAGCTATGTAAAGCTTAAAAATTTGTAGATCTTTGAAAGAAAAAGAGTCTTATAGCCATTTCAAGAATTCAGCTAAATTAAAATCATTGATCTTGTCGATACTGAAAATCACAAAAAACTGCAACACGGAAACTTGAAGTCCAGTTATTGAAAAGGAAAGATGAAGTTTTTTAAAAAAAATACGAAAAATTTGTTATGAAGGTATTTACTTTACAAAATTGGGGGGATTTGGAGACACCAATTTGTATTTTTATGTGCGCACAAATATATCTGCAATCATAATAAATACACTGGTTGTGCAAAAAGTGGCAACATTTGTACTTATTGCAGAAGACGTTGCAGGCAAAACAAAAACGTTAGATTCTATATTCAATTACCAGTGAACTTTTGACTTCACTTCACCGTAAATACTAAAAAGCAATCAATAAATATGTATAATATATTAAAATAGAAATAAAAATATTGAAGCACTGTTGTGAGTAGAGAAGCATCTCATGCTCATAAAGATTGGAAAAAAAGTAATGAAGTAGCCATAATTACCTTCTCAAAATGAATTTTTTTAATTAAGAAAATTTTATCAATAATCTCAAAATTGTCATTTCTTTGCCAAAGACTCTATTTGAAGTAGCGATATAAAATACCTCCAAAGAAGCTCTACCATTCTGACCGCAACTAATGTCTTTCGCAATAGCTTCTTACGCACTTCGCTAGACAACCTAACGTAAAGTGAGAAAATAATTTGCTTAAAATAGCTTAGAATAGTAAGAGGTAGAAAGTTTAAAATCGTAGTAGATTTGCGCCGCTTAGGCATAACGTCGCATTCACTGACCGTTATTTAATAAGGAAATTTCTGCGCAACGCGTCTCGAATGCGTGCAGCAAATGCACAAGAAGGTAAAAGGCGCCAGAAAACAACGTTTAAGCTTAGAAAAAAAAAAAAATAATAATTCCACCACAGTTGCATACAAATACGCAGCAAGAGCTATACAGATCGAAGAAATTATTAGTAAAAATATGCAATTCTTTTTTTTTTAATCAAATTTTGTATTCGTGTTTTGCAGATTGGGACTTAGAGTAGCCACTGAATTCAATGAATAACACTATTCTAAGAAAATTAAATACCTCCTTATTTGTTTGAGCGATTCTTTTCTTACAAAACTATATTAATATTGGAAACTTCAAAAAGAACTTTTCGGGAAAGAATCCGGTTTTTTAAAAATTTATGGCTTAAACTGAATTTTTGTCTTTAAGCTTTTTTTAAGAAACTCAAGAACGGTTGGGCTTAATCAGGAAGTTGAAAAAACAAACCAGTTTAAATAATGCTAGAGTACGCCAGTGGTCAAAATTCTACCTTTTCGCCATACCACCCCGAGCGACCGGGTATTCCAGCAAGCATTTTTCTTTAAAAATTATTTTGGTGCACTTCTTCTCCCTAATCTGATTCATTTAAAAAAAATCATAAATATCAATTGAGAAACACAGGATAAAATGGTTCTTAACTGTTTTGATTACGCCTATTTATATATAGATTATCATAAATATATAGCAGGTTAGATTAGGTTAAACTGGTTAAGACGATAAACGACTCGACACTTAGGCCAGTGCAGGCCCGTTGTGATACCACATAATCTCTTTTAAGCCCTAGGGATTTCCCTCCTCAAAACAGTTCGTACGGGTAATGAAATTGAGGATATGCCTAATTTCCAGACATGAGACTTCGGCAAGTTGAGACTTCGGCGTTTAGAAAGGGATGACCCAGAGTTGCCATACTCCTTTTAGCAAGGGCCGGACATTCGCAGAGGAGGTGTTGAACATTTTCTACTTCCTCCTCACATCTCCAGCTTCTGCCAAAATCATTTGCTATAAGTCCTTACTGAAGAGCATGCGTTCCGATTAGGCAGTGACCCGTGAGGATTCCTGCTATTTTTGACTGGTTTAGCCTGCTTAATCAGGCAGTGAGTTGGTGCGTTTTAAGTCGTAGGAAGGCCACGTCAGCTTAGCAGTCCTAAATGTATCAAGGTGCTCCCAGTGTTGTTGTGCAAGACTTAAAGATTTGTTCCTGCACTGAAGTTTATAGGAAGATGTGGGTATACCAATAAGGTCCTCATTTAAGAGGGTGTTTAAGGTCGTACCCTTCTTACCCAATTCGTCTGCCAAGTTATTGCCCTCGATATCCCTGTGTCCAGGTATCCATATGAGGTAGATCCTGAATATCCTTGCCATTTCATTAAGAGATCTGCGGCACTCAGTGAGAGTTTTAGAGTTATCAGTATATGAGTTCAGCGTTTTGAGCGCTGCTTGGCTATCTGAGAAGATGAAAATACTTTTTCCTTCAAGGTATTTTTGACCCAGAATCTTAACGGTTTCATGAATTGCCACCATCTCCGCTTGATAGACACTACAATAATTTGGGAGTCTAAAGGATACTACGATTTCAAGGTCTTGGGAGTAAATACCTCCCCCTACTTGTTCTCGAAGTTTTGATCCATCTGTAAAGATTTTTATGCTGCTTGTTTTAGGGGGGGTTTTTTTAGCCCAGTCTAGGCGCAAAGGGATGAGCACTTTGTAGTTATTTTCAAGATTTATTTTCTGGGACAGAGGAGTTCAGAATAATTGCGGGACAGAGGAGTTCAGAATAATTGCGTGACTGCAACCATTACCTATCCAATTTCCTGATTCTCTCAGCCTGAGAGCTGCTGTGTTAGCACATTCCATGGCAAAGATATCAAGAGGAGGAAGGTGAAGCATGACATTCAAAGCGTTAGTTGGTGTTGTGGATAATGCCCCAGTAATACATAGGCTTGCACTTCTTTGCACCTTTGCAAAATTTCTGAAGTGCAGTTGTCTTATCAAGGACCCTCCATCACACCAGTGAGCCATAGGTAAGTATGGGCGGACAATTGCTGTATAAATCCAGCGCGAGAAACCCCATTTTTTACCTATCGATTTTTTAAAAGCAAAAAGAGCTATGTTTGCCTTCCTAACACGTTAGTTTATATTATCATTCCAGATAAGCTTCTTATCCAGAATAACTCCTAGGTAACATATAATATATAATACATAATATAATAACTATTGATATAAAATGTGAAACATCTATATGGAACATTTCAACGCAAGGTCCAGTACTTTCAATATTGTATTTCAATCTGACTTTTCTTAAGCCTGGTTTTTACTATGCCAGTTTTATAACGACATAAAAGTTAATCAATTGAAATATCACCTAAATACAACTTTTCCATATTTTCTGTATAGCTCAAGTAAACCGAAATTCGGAAAAAAAGTTACATCTGTTGAAACTCGACTTTTTTGAAAAATACTTAGAGTGCCCATTTAGCATTTCGATCACAAAAAAATCATAAAAAATTTCGATTTATATATACTTCTCACTTGGAGCACCTTCAATAATTCTAAGAAAATATTTCTAATTTTTAGTCGAAAAAATTTTCGAAATCTAGGGTTGCCAACATACCGTTTTTTTACATATCGTTTTTTATTTGGTTGGATCTAGGTCAGGTTGGATCTAAGTCACTAATTTCACTCATTTATCTTTAAAACATACGAAAAGTAAATTTCTGCTCATTTGGTGCCGACATTCATCGAAACATGTTCATACAAGTTACGAAGAAGCCACGTTCCAAAATGGGCAGAAATTTAATTTTCGCATATTTTAGAGATAAGTGGTGTTCAAAAATAAGAGAATTTTTCGAGTTTTGGGGACTTTTTCCCTTAAATATCTAAACTCAATCTAATAGAAAACGGAGTGGAAAAACGAATAAAAATCAGAAATATTTTTCTAGAAATACAAAAGTTGCTCCGAGTGAGATATATATGTTTTTCGATTTTATATAATTTTTTTTTTTTTTTTAACTCAAGTTTCAACAGGTATAACTCTTTTCCCGAATTTCGGATTTTTTAACTTCTTGCAGAAAATAACTCAAGACTAGGTTTAAATTATCCGTGCTGTCTTTTTCCAAATTTTGTATTTTGTAAAAATACTCAAACTCAAAATTTTCAAAAAGATACACTTCTAGCAAAAAAACCATAACAACCAGGTTACTCAACATAATTACTTAATTTTTTGTATCTCGATTTGGTATAGTTAAAGAAACTATTTCCACAAGATTTCATTGAGTTTTTTTTTAAATTTGAATTTTTTAGATTTTCTTTAATACAGCAAGAACAAAAAGGAGTTTTTTTTTTTGAAAAGTAAAAAATCACAATTTTTTCAATTTCCAATTTTCATGTTTGATAGCTTATTTTAAAGAATAATTAAATAAAAAACGAACTGCGAACCAGTTTTTTCAAAATTTAGACTTGTACAAAAGTTACTTAAGTATTTTGAAAAAATTAGCATTTTTTCCCCCATTTAACCAAGTACTGACATGTACCGATACAAGTCGGCACGAGTCCCCGTGATCCTAGGCACACCAAATTTTTTTTACATTTATTTCAACATCATATGAAAAAATTGAGGGTGTACCACATAAAAAAAAGGCAATTTCGACTTTTTTGGGACACCCTAATATACATATGTGGCGACCGTGGCGTAGTGGGTAGAGTGTGTGACTCTTACGCCAGAGAACCCTGGTTCGAATCCTCCATATAACACAGAAAATTTTTTCAATTGAACTAATTTTTCTGTTTGGCCGTCACCTCTCTGAAGACAATGGCAAGCCCCAGAGAGTAAAAACTGCCATGAAAAGCTTCTTGAGAACAAAAGCCGTTCGGAGTCGGCATAAAACATGTAGGTCCAGTTCTCGATCATTTGTGTGCAAGCATTTCACAACACAATTGATCATAAGAAGCTCGTTCAAGTCCTTTCAAGGGCTGAGATGCCCATTACATTTTTTTTTTTTTTTGTTTTAGTTTACATATGTATATAAATAACTATAAAATTCTCATCTTAAACATTTACAATACAATAGTTTCTTTTTTGTTTTCAATTTTTTTTTTAATTCTATTTAATTGCGGTTATTTCTAACCATATTAATTCCTTAATACGATCATATTTTTTCTTTGACTGTACAGAACAATCAGTTCTTGGCAACTTATATTGTTCGCACGCTTTTTTCGTGTCTTATCGCTGCACATGCGCAGATTTTCTTTTTCAATTAAATTTCAGTACATGTGTTAAGAATCGAAACGCAACGCTTGTTTTTCCCAGGTATGAAATTTGTTAAATAATTTATTGCTGCATTGCATGTGCGAGTTTTTGTTGTTTGCTAGTTGCATATGTGTGGCATTCGAATGCATTTGTATGCGTGCGACGCACCTGTTGGGCTAAAAGACTGCGATGTGAAAATTTCCATAAAACTAGAGTGGAGAGGATTCATTTAACTAAATTAAATATTATTTAAATATTCTGCCAATCTATAATTTTCTATCATATAAGAAGAAGTTGTTGTACAACTTTTACCATTGAATTATTGCAAATTTTATTGTTTTGACAGTTGAACTTTTGAAATACTCAACTGTCACAACAACATATTCTTAAACACCGAGAGCATAAATCTAAAAAACATATTACAACCTGATGATAAGCCTCTCAATGCTTTCATAAGTAGAAAGCCGGGATTAAATTTAATAACTAACTAGATTTTATTTTTGTGGAGTGAAGCCAAGTTAGGCTAGATGACAAGTTTTTCATGTAAATACTGCTGATGTTTTTATCTATTTAAGCTTCATTCCTATCTAAATCCTTTTTCTTGCGGAACACTTTCCAGAATTGGGTTAAAACTACAACTATAATTATTTAAACACCATTTTCAAAATCATTTCTGCTCTACTTAAACTATCTGGTAATAATTGATACAATTACATTAAAAAAATGTTTATCTCAACCACGCATCGATCAAAAATTAATGCAACTGCGACGCATTCAGCGTCATGCCAACACATTCATAATCAATGCGGAATAATTTCTAATATTAATGCCACAATTAATGATCACTGCACAGTCAGTCATTGATAAATTGCAGTTTATTCTGCACAGCAAAAGCAACAACAACAACAAAGACCATAACTTAAAAAGTCTTAGAATTATTTCCAGACTGAAGATGAGGAAAATGTTCGATAAGATTATATAAGAGAATAAACGACAAATTAATAGCAGGCAATTATAGCACCAAACACACACTTCAACGCAGCGCACAAACCGTTAAGAAGCAAACAAATACCAACAACAAGAACAATAACCACACAATACTACACAAAACAATAACTACTGACACAAAAACAATAGAATTGAAATACCTTGGCATTAAAATGCCAGCCGTAGACATCGAATAGTCTATTAGTTACAATTACGTAAATAGTAGACGCAACAACAAAAACAGCTACAACAAATTCAGCGACAGTGAATAGTGGTAGTAGTTCACCGTAGTAGTAATGGTTGAGAGCAAACCCATTGGGAAAAAAACACTCCAAAAGCCTTTTTGAGTGCTTGCAAGTCAGCTGAAAGCTCTGACTCTACGTATGACCATTATAATTCTAGCATTACATGTCATTAGAAAAAGCACTTTAATTTAGCTTACTTTGAATTGCTTCAAAAGACCTCTTTTGGAAAGCTTTGGGTCAGCAGTTCGTTGCATTATTTTTGGTTGTGTCTGTCTCAAAAAGAAGGGCAGAGAAAGAGACAGAAAAATTATTGATTCCGTCCAATATAAAGGTTAGAATTTGCAACCATCGATAGTGTTTCAAAAGAACTCCCTTGGAAAGCTTTGGGTCAGCAGTTCTGTTGAATATATCAGTGAAAATCTAAATTTTACCTGTAATAATAACTAACCACAAATACTTAATTATTATGCTTCTTGAGATGCGCACTAATATTAAACATCTGATTATTTGCATGCGTCGCTTTCTTTTCCTTGGTTCTATTTTTCCTTTATTCTTTTTTCCTTTGTTCGATTTTTCTCGTGGCCGTTGCTGAGTGCTAACGTTTTGCTCCTGGAGGAACCTGATGGCATTCCGGCCCGATAGGAAGTACTTCTCATAAATACACTTAAATAGTCACTGGTAATAAGTCGAAAGATATGCAATGGGATTAATCGTTCTTATCTTATATCTAATGCTTAGAAGCAATAACAATAAGAACCAAAATCATCAACTCGTAAAATACTGTGTTGCTTATCCATTCATCAATAGTTCAGACTGAAGATCATAAAAACATTATCAAAAAGTAATTACAACAACAGTTCTGAGCTTCAAGAATTGCTTGTTTATTTTTCTGAAATTCTTATACAATTTTTCTATCTTCAAAAAACCAGAATGATAAAAAATATTCATGAAGAAAATATCACATGAGTTTTCGCAAATATATCTGCTTATATCAACCATCACCCATTCTATATATAGCCACCCATTCTATCTGGAAAACAATTTTGCATACTTAACCACCAAATATCATCACCAACATAATCATTAGTGTCGATTCAAAAAAAAAATATTTGACAAAATGGAAAGGTTGAAAGCAGAAATATTGACTTCGGAACTTTGTTTGTACTAGTTAGGTGGCAAATATACTAAAAGGTTCCGCTCCTCGGAGGTGAGCTGGGGGAGAGGGGGGCACAAGGAAGTTCCCGTTTTTTTGGCTTTTTTTTTTTTGAAGCGAAGCTTCTTACGCCTCGATTTGTGATTTGCTTGAGTGAAATCTGAAAAACTTTGAACAAATTTTTTCTGAGAATTTATGGTTTCTTGCGTTTTTTTCAACAAGAGAATTTAATATTTAATATCAAATATTGGAAAAAATTTCTTTACCAGCCGTGGACATTGAACCCACTACCCATCGATTAGAAGTTCTATACACTATCCACCAGGCCACAAAGCTATGTTAGACAGAGCTGGTGATTCAATATTAAGTGTAATAGATGCTATCAGTATTAGATCTTCACAATCTATCAGTAGATGGAGGATTGTGTATTGGCTATACTACAACAACTAACAAACATTTGCTTCTACTTGCCCCAAGTGTCACCAGCATCGGTGTGTTTTGTTTTTTGTTGATGTAAATGCGCGAAGGAAAACACCGTTGCTGGTGACATCTTCTATCAAGTAGAAGAGAATTATTGTTAGTTTTTGTAGGATTGCCATTACAATCCTTCATCTATTAATAGAATAGCATATTCTCAAGTCAAACTTTCTGCTTTCAACCTTTCAATTCACAATCATTTGTTGTCCGGACTAATTTTGTTTTTAAAGGAACTCTGAAGCTTGTAACATTCGGTGCCGAGATTAAAGTTCGTTTGTATTTCCATATGTATGTTGTTGTTGTTGTTATAGTATGTCTGTTTACTTTCTACCACGCAACACCGTTTTGAATGCTGATCTTTGTTGTGTACAGCTTTCCAAAATGAATAAATTTTGAAGGCTCTAGAATGTGTTCATCCGCTCTCGCTCTCACTGTTTTTTGACAGTTTTCCATTGAAAACAACAACAAAACCATTTGAACTGTGTTCAAACCATGGTATAATGATTTACAAGGTAGGAGGTGATTTACATTGCTGTTGGCGATTTGGAGTTGTCAAAAACACATTGAAAAGAGAAAACGAAGAAGCAGCAAAACAGATGAAAAGTTTAACTTTGTATTGATTTGACAACTCCCGATCGCTGCTCGTGAGAAAGAAGGCAGTTGACAAGGCTACCTTGTAAATAATTGTATCATGATTCAAACAATCCTTGTGTCACCCTTTAGCATTTGCGATCAAGCAAACCGTTATTCAACTGAGTATAGGAAGAGTTGGATGTTGTTTCAACATTATACATTCAAGCACAGGATGTTGTTTGTTATTTCGCTAAATCATATGCGTTGACATAGTACGTTCAAAAAGTCCATAGGATGACACATAGATGGCGTTACTAGATTTTTTTCCATATGATTTTTATTTAGTACCAACCTTCAAACGATACGTATAAAAATTTGATTCGTGACTTATAGCATTTTGTGTTCAAGTATTGTAACTGAAAAAAAAAAATAATAGAAAAAAATGAGTTTCGAGTTTCGATAAAGCATTGTTTTTTGATGAAAAAAATACAGTGGAAGCCAAACAATGGCTTGATAAACATTACACAGACTCTGCTCCATCGAGACAAATGGTAGAAAAGTGGATAGCTGAATTTAAACGTGGTCGTACCAGCACAAATGCTGCAGAGCACAGTGGATGCCCAAATGACTGTTATTCCACAAAACATCAAAAAAAAATCCACAAATTGGTTATGAACGATCGCAAATTGAAGGTGCACGAGCTAGCTGACATTGTAAAGATATCAGATGGTAGTGCTTTTACCATTCTACACGAACATTTGGGTATGCGAAAGCTCTGTGCAAAGTGAGTGGCGCGTGAGCTCACAGTCGACCAATAACAACAAAGAATTGATGCTTCAGAGGAGTGTTTGGACTGCAATAAAATCGAATTCTATCATCGATATGTGACAATAGATGAAACATGGATTCACTATTACACACCAGATTCTAAAAGAGAGTCAGCTGAGTGGACAGCAGTCGACGAACCGAATCCAAAGCGAGCAAAGACCCAACAGTCGGCTTGTAAGGTGATGGCGTCTGTATTTTTGGAATCCGAATGGAATAATATTCATCGACTATCTCCAAAAAGAAACCACCATCAACAGCGACTATTACTGTGCACTTTTGGATCGATTTAAGGCTGAAATCGCCAAGGAACGGCCACATTTGCAAAAGACAAAAAATTTTGTTTCACCAAGACAATCTACCGTGTCACAAATCGATGAAAACGATGACAAAATTGAATGAATTTGGCTTCGAATTGCTTACCCACCAACCGTATTCTCCAGATTTAACCCCCAGCGCCTTTTTGCTGTTTTCAGATCTCAAGAGAATGCTTGCTGGAAAGAAATTCAAGTCCAATGATGAAGTAATCGCTGAAACTGAGACCTATTTTGACGAGAAAGAGAAATCGTACTATAAAAGTGGTATCGAAAAGTTGACTTTAATGAAATTAATAGTAAAAATCTTGTTATGTTCTCCCTATCCTCCCGTTGTTGTATCTTAAAAAAAGAATCAAACAATTTCAAGATCTTTGGACTTTAAGAACATAGCTGCAGGTTCAAAAATAAATCTGACAATTATAATAGCTTTGCCACTCGTTTTAAAAAAAGTGCTTTTTTAGAACCTTTTTTAAGCCCCTTTAGAACCTTTTTTTGGATTTGATAAGTCTACAAAAAAAAAACATATAAATTAGTTGTATATTAAAAAATTCTAAATATCCTTAAAACTAAAAACTCTGCTAATTAGTATTTTTATACCATTATTTGAGTCGCTTATACTTAAAGTAACAGCCCGAATGGTTTAGGAGCATTTTGAAAATTTATGATATTTTTCTCCCCAAATATTTGTTTGCAAAATCTCAGGAATTATCTTATTAAACATTTATAGATTTTTATTGATTTTAAATGTTAAGTATATATTAAATGTAGAGAGTTTCTCATAAAATTTTTAGTAGTTTTAAAACTTCATCTACATTCGCTACAAGAAACCACAAAAATCGCCACTAGCTCCTTCAGACTAAATTACATAAAATTCTTAAACAAAATTGAATGGCATTCTAAAGTTTCAGGTATTGAACCACACTGGTGTTGAACGTTAAAATCTAGCTTTATATGAAGTTACACCTATTTCTTTTAAAAAAAAAAATATTTAGTATTGAGTAGTAGTTGAGTACACAAAAACGTATGAGCCATTTCGTATCCAGAACAAACATTAGTTTCGGAAACACGCCGGCCTCAACTACAATCACTGAAACTTAACAGCATCAGCAGGTCACACAACGTCAGTCAGGATAGGCAAAGAATGATTAAATCAAAAACAATGAACAGATAACAAAAGCATATTCTAAACCAACAATGAAAATAAATATTTTGTACCTAAGCCAATAAAACAAGAAATTCCACAACAAATAGCTATTCAATCTTATTGTTTTTACTTTAAAATATATTTGTTTTGGAATGAAATTTTTTAATGTTTGTAGGTTTGTTTATTTGTCACATGACGCCACACCTAGAACAACAACACAATAGCATTCAAGCCACAACAAAGATGTGTAAACTAATGACGCAGGATGATGTAGTCAGTCTGTGTCTGTTGAGTGCCAGAAATTGTTTCTACTATGGTTTTATCTTATTCCAACTTGAAGCACAATATTGACTAACACTTAATACTCGGACAACCAGGCGTCATGGCTATTAATGTTGAAGAAGGTAGAATATTTTCGATTCTGAAGACAAAAATCTAAGGTTCTTTTCATCATCAATAGAACACTCAAAATAGAATTTCGCAATTAAAGTTTAAAGAAATTTACACAATGTTGATAGAGATCAAGATTCAATCTGGTACTGATCAAATGACAATAACAACAGTTAACAGTTTTTTTTTTCCTTATAAGAATCTGCTGACATGAGATTGTCAGTGCAAAAATGAATATAAAGGAACCATATTTATTATATGGTATACATAAAATATTTAAGAACTACTCCAATAAACATATGTTTGTTTTTGTGTACGGTGACTGATTAAGTATGGCTCCTTACAAGTACAATCTTTGGGAAGTTTTGGGCTTCTCCTGGCACTGAGAAGTTTCCCACTTTGAGAAATTTTATGACTGCGAACAAAAAACTTCATAAATTCCATAAAATCGATATATTGAGTTGGTAATTCAGACATCTTAATCTCTTAATCTTCATAACAGGCTCACAATTTGAAATTTTGATAACATCCGCCAAACAAAGTGACGTCAACAAAATATTAAAACTTTCATATATCTCACAAACAACAGAAATAATTAAAAATAGTTATTTACTTAATTTCTGACCAATATTTGGCCAGATAAATTTTAATCATATTTCTTTACAAAATACAGATTGTTCTCTTTTATTTGTTACCCCATTTTTTCGTATTTTAGCGATTCTTTGAATGTGAAAAATATTTTTTTAAATCAAGATCCATGTAAAAAAATCCTGATATTCTGGAAAAAAACTGGTCATACAGTCTTTTTTTTTTTTTTGGATTCGCACTGGGGGTAAGATACATATGGCCCGTGCTTAATACATGCACGATTCACATTCTAGATCCCGCCCGGATCAGTCGGGAGAGACAGAATGTGCCTACGTACTAAAAGAACTGAATAAAATAAATCTTATTTGAAGAGACACAGGCAAGGCGTCTTTAGCAAAATCGGAACGCATCATAGCGACAATTTATGCCAGCAGACAATTTTCCTCTTTATATAAGCTTTCCCACTCAAAACTCTATTTAAATACCTCTTTGTTCAAAAACTACCTATTAGAAAGAAAACTTTATTTTTGTCATTTTGAAAAAAGTGAGCAATAAATTCCTTAGTTTAAGCGAAGGGAACACCGCCAAACCGCAATCGCGCGGATATCCTATGCTTGTGTCCAATCGTTTCTGTGATATGAAATCGTTTTAATGAGTTCCTCTTACTTTTGAGACCATGAACGGCGGAGTCTCGATCCGGTCTATTGAATATATGCCAAAAAAATATATAAAGGTATATGATATAATTTCAAATTATTTAAATAGTGTGAATACGATATAAGCTTGCTCCAAAAAAAAACACACAATTTTAGTTAAAATAATTGAATTTTAAATTAGCAAACATTTTAAGATTTCTATCGTAAGAGCAAAACGTTCTGCATAGTCCCATAAAATTATTAGGTAGATCCATTAATTTCAATTACAAATCGAAAATAAAGTTTTTAAACAACGTTTCAGACGTACTTATAAAATCTTAGTATTTTATTGAGGAATATCAAAACAAAAGAAACTAGCTGTTACTTTATGGGGCAAAACACGTCAAGTGTACCAGCCTAAAAATTCGATTGCTTCAATTTTGCTAAAAATTGGAGAAGGTGTTGTATTAAGGACTGTATCGAATGATATTGCGCATTACATTTTTTGTTACAACTTCATTCTGAAAGATCCAAAATCCAAAATATTTTTTCATTAGCTTCTGAATTAATGTCATTTAGTTAACGCGAAAAATGGCAAGCGCATTGGAACTACGAGAAAACATAATTAAAATTTATCAGAATCAGCCGTTTAGGCGTATAAAAAAAATGTTAAAAGGTGGTAATTGTAATTTTATGTGGTCGATTCTATTGGAAATTTTGAGATATTTTAATTTAGAGTGCATAAGGTAACAAAGTTCCCGAACAATTTCTTAGTTTGGCAGGCAATTTGCAGTTGTTGTAATAAGAGCAGACCTTTCGTGACATCTGGCTCAATTAACGGTAAGATTTATGAAAAAGAATGCCTTCAAAGACGATTCATGTCACTATGGCAAAGTGGCCTTGGATTGGTATGAGAGGAATAATAGCTGCATTCTTCCCGTAGTCATTAATCTTCACAGTACAAAAACAAATATTAGAACCAGGAGCCCTACTCTGCATTGCGATGCGCCAATCAATGCGATGCGAAAATGAAATTTGATGCGAACGCAAATCCGTACAGTAAAATAATTCTTTTTTTTTTTGTCGCATCGCAATAGACAGTAGGGTCCTCTCTTTTCTTGGCCTTATTTCTGAACTTAAAATAATGCCAAGTTCAAGACACTTTTTTCAAAACGAACATTGTTGGAAATCTGAATTAATCATATTCAAGTTTTCGTCTCACTGCTCACATTCGTATTTTGGCACTTCATCGCTAGTGATGCCAAATTGTAATAAAGTTGAACTAAGACTGTTCCACTGAGATTTGATCTGTCCACGGGGCACTGCAGCTAATGTGGTTTTGGTACCCAGAGAGGCAAATTCACCAAACTGCCCAGAGCTAAGTCAATTTGAGAGATACTGTGCATTAGTTAAACGGAACATGAAGGAATCGAGAAAGGTGACCAAGGTGAACTTTAAAGGGGGTAGAAGAAGAGGGTGCGAGGGGTTAGGGTTTCAATGTAAAAGACACATTCTTTTTTGTGAATTTTTTTTAAGAGTATGGATTAAGCAAATTTATTCAAACCTTTCGTGCATTATTAAGGTTATTATTCAAAAAAACAGCTTTTTTCAAAATTTTTTATCGATACAAGGAGTTATTATTTTTTTTTTCAAATTTATACAGCTTATTGTACATAAAAAATACTTTTTAAAAATATATTTTTTTTGTCTTTTTTGGAAAATAATTTTCAGGCTTCTATACAGAGGACGCTGAAAATGACATTAAAGAAAAGACATCTAAAACGGTTCGATGGATATCTAATTTCCCATGTATCTGAAATAAAAAAATCACATGTCATTTCAAATTACACACCACTAATCCGGCATCCTCCTACGCACGACCCCTGGAGGTTTTTTTAAAATTATTTTTTAATAATTAAGTAAAAAAGAGATAGATTTTCGCGAGCTATATTTTTGTCTATAAAAAAAAAAACAAAAAATAGTAGGTACTTGAATTTAGAGGGGATGCTTAAAGGACAAAATTACTTACAAAATGCCATAAGATTCATTGGAATTGAGACAATAGATTTCGAGTTATCAATCAAACCGTATTAAAAAAAACTAGTTTCTAGGAAATCGCTTTTAAAGCTTTCGTTTCTCGAAATTTTGCATGTATTTTCAAAATTATCAGTTCCTATTATTTAATCTGCAATGCCAGGTATCCTTTTAAAAACATGTATGTATGTTCTAGAAACTATAAAGAACACATTAAGCAAACAAAAAAGAAATATTTTTTTTGCCTTAACCTTAAGTACACTTTTAACAATATTCTGTAATATTTTCAGAAAAATTTTTTTAACAAAAATATTGAAAACAAGCCGGTGACAGAGTTTGTCTTAGAAAAATAACAATTTGCGATGTTCACTATATATCGGTCGGAAATCATCTAAAATCAAAAATCATTACAAATAAGTCAAAGTATCCTCCCCCCAACGTTCTATGATTATGTTTTTTTTCACTTAAAAATTTTTGGTGGCCATCTAAAGTATAAACTGCTATTTTCCACGAAAAATTCCGCCATTTTGTGGGTGGGAAACCCCCTTAATATAAAAAAATTAATAAAACGTTGTGGGGACGTGTTTTATATGCAGAAAATGTGTACCAAGTTGGAAATGAATCGGTCGAGTTCTTTTTAAATGGCAGTGAGCACTGACTTTGAAAAAGTTGTTTGAGAAAAACGCGTTTAAAAGTTTATGAGCTTGTGAATCGACGTTCGCGGTACATTTACTTAAAAATTCATATCTCCGTTAGTTTCACTCGCAACGACTTCAAATTTGGACACAATATTATTAAAATGTTTTGCATTTAAAGAATACAAATAAATGATAAAAAGAAAAGTTCAAAAACCTTAGCCACCCACCCCCCCCTTAAGGATTTTCAGGCAAAGTGGGCCTTTGCAGCTGGGAAGATACCACACAGGACTATAAAAACGCTAATAAAGGAGATTCCAGAAATACTTGAAATTTTTATAAAAAACTAAATTTATTTTTTTCGTCTATTATATTTTTATCTGAAAAGAATACTTTTTGTTTACAATATTCGGGTTATTTCTTCAAAAGATATTGCAATTTCTGTTATGAACATTTTATTCGACGCAGTTCATATTTATCTACATTAAGGGGATGGTACTGTTTTTGGAACATTTTTTTAATATTTTTTTTCTGAATGTACAACATTTCAAAAGTATTTTGTAAAAATTTCAAGTAAATCGTGCTTAAACTAACGGAGATACAGCGTTTCAAGTGAGCGGACCTTACTTAAAATCGGCTTAAAATCGAGTCTTTTAATCGATTTTCTGGAAAACAACATTTTTGAAGTCGGTGAACACGATCCCGCAAAATCTACTTGACCCATCGTTTTAAAATTTTTTACATTATTTCTACACATAACTCAACAGTTAATGCAGAAGCGTTTTTTTCTTATTTTTCCTATTTTAAAATAATAAAATAACCTCAATTTAGCCAAACTCGCGGTTTTGACTTCAGAACGCTACCAAAAAAAAAAATTAAAAAACAATTTTTTTAAAATACTCTATAGTTTTACCTCAGGAAACATATTACCTTTTTTACTAATTTTGAATTTTTTTTTCAGATGATCCGCTAAGCTCTACACGTGTTCACCTCAAAACAACTTTTTTTCGAGGTGTCTCCGGAGAATCGCTGCCACAGATTTATTTATCGATAATTTTTAATTTTTTTTTTCAAATATACTAATATAATTATATATATTTATATTTATATATAATTAAGAAGTCAAACTATAACATGTATATGAAATAAATACACCAACATTGTTCATGCATCCAAAAAAATACATTGAAAAACATGAATTTTTTTAGGCTTTAAAACAGTGCCATGTCCTTTAATGTTTAAAAGGGAGAAGAAAATATGTATGGGTTGCTTAGATACAGGGGCTAAAAGTTTTGGACATTTTTTCGACACTACTATTTTAATTCAATAATATAATACTGAAAATTTTTGGTTTTTGAGAACATACATCAGATTATTTCCGTAAAGTTTCTTCCGCTCTTATCGAAGAATATAATGGTCATGGATTAAAAAAAAAAAGACATTTCTCTTAACAAAACTGGATTCAAATCAGCATTACCATATGGGCAGTTAATCCTGTTTTGGGCAGTATTTTGAGCAGGTAGACGGGATCATATTTCTCCCAGGATTTGATCAGGTTTTTTTTCTAATCCAGTTTTTTAATTTTCGTTGAATAAAAAAAATAGAAGTTTTATGTTTATAAATTATATGTAAGTACTTATATAAAAGTAGCAAATAAAGTTGCTACAACTTTTTAAATCCTTTCAAAAATTTGATCATGTGGCAGCGCTTTTCCTGTCATTGTTGCTGTCATCGTTTTTGCTAATTTCTTTTCGCTAGTCTTTAGCAAATTACAAATGGATAAATACTTAACAAAACCTGGTAAGATAAGGAATATTAAAAATGTTATAATAAAAAAATTTTAAAATATTTGTTTTTAGTCCTTTTATAAGAGCAGTATTTTCTCTAAAAATACACGATTTTTTTTTGAAAATTACAGGATTTTCATAAAAACATATGGCAACGCTGATTCAAATACACCTCCCGATTTTCCACGCGTTTTGGCGTATTTAATATATTTTTATTATAATCAAAACGAAGCTAACTTCTTTCCCTTTGAAATTATATATAATATAATATATCATGATGGGATTTCTGATGACGCTAAAATAATCTATCTGTAATTTATCATACTTGAAAACTGAATGCGTATCGAAAAAAAAACATTCTAAAATTCAGAAAATTATGAGCATGTTGAAAAAATGTTCGACTAGTCTCCAGTTTTCAAGGCCAAACAATCACAGAAAAGTTATCAAGGTCTTCATAGACCAATAAAATATTAGAATACTATCTGTATATACATACAATTTTAAAGTGGAAGAAATAAGCTTTCGTCTGATGATAAATAAAATATTATTAAAAACGCCAAAATGTACGAAAGATCGGGTAGTTAATTTGAATTCATTATTTTTTCGAAAAGTGGGGAAAAATGCATATTTAAAAATTCTGATTTGTGTTCTTGAAAAACCAAAAATTATCAGACTTATAATGCAACTTTAACCGAGCTTCTAATGATCAATTTGTGTTGTGCATGTTTTTAAATTTTTGTACACAAATGATCAAAAACTGGACCTACAAGTTTTATGCCGACACCGAATGGTGTACCTTTGCAAGAAGATTTACATAGGATTTTTTTCAATCAAGCCCCGAGGTTTGCCATTGTCTGCAGAGAAGTAACGGCCGACAGAAAAATTAGTTGTAATCAAAAAAAAACATTCATTACATTACGGACCACGCACTTATCCGCTATAACAAAAAAAAAATCGTATACCTCCATCAAGTTTTATCTCAAAAAACTGTTGCTTTTAGGCTAGTACCTTTGCTATGTTTTGCCTTCATATACCAAATTTTTGAATATTTGCATTTATCATTGCAATCTTTAAAATGAAGTTAATCTGATTAATCTCAAAATATTTATATCCACCTTGTGATTGTAACAATTACACAAATCCAATAAAAAATGTACGCTCCCAAAAACTGATGAGAAAAACAAAGAAGCTGAAATCAACTGAACAGAAAAACGGAAGCGTCCTCTTGAAAAATAAATTTTTACCTATGATGAAAAACCAAACAGAACTGGCAAATATGCGGTGATTTTAAAACTACGCAGGAGGTGCTACAAAAGTATTGAATTTCATAGACTTTGGCACCGTTTAAGGAAACAGTGTGCGCGAAATAAACTAACAACATCAAAAATAACCGTGATCAGCACCTGTGAGTGATTCCCACGATCGCGATGACGACGACTACGGGAAGGGCGTGCCGATATCAAGGCGAAAATTCACAAGAAGCAAAGCAAAGACAAAGGACAAAGGAACTGCATTCGCAGTGCAATTTAAGCGTGCATATGTCACAAGAAAAGAGCATGCACACACGTATTAGTTGGGGATCAATAAATGCATCACACATTAAAATTGATCGTGATCGATTTAAAAGGAAGGTAGATAGAAAATTGCACACCTTTCGTTGTTGGTATCATAGAATGCAGAATTTGTGCTGACAGATTTTTGATAGACGTGAGAAAGGGTTTTACTACAGAAATGCCAGAAAAACACACAATTTACCGCTTTATATAAATTAAGGTTTTCGAAATAAAAACACTTGATTTAATTGGCACTATGTGCCAGTGTAATAACTTTATTGGATGCTCTTCTTAGACTAACTTAAACAACTCCAAATAAACTTATTATATCTTCCTATACTTGTCGCTTCAGCTGCGCTTTTGTCGTTGATATTGTTGTTGGACTTTTAGCTGCACCTTAGTGGTTGTTGCTATTGTTCTTGTATTGCCTGCACTGCTATTGTTGTTGTTGTTGTTGTACCGGTTGAATCTGCTGTTGCAGCGCTGCCGTTATTTTTGGCTTGCTGCTGTTATATTTTGTTGGCTCAGCATTTGGCTTATGTGGGAATGGAATATGCGGCAAAATTGACAAATTGTCACGTACCATCCTCGTATTACAACTGGAGCGGATACGTGTGTTAACTTCTCCCCCCGTTAAGAGGAGCCGTCCCCGGTTTCTTTTAAAACTCTTTCTAAGGCTATGACGTTGTTAATCTTCTTGCGACGTTTTGTGATTAACAAAACTATAACAATGATTACGACTGTTACTATCGAAGAAATGAAAATTAGTAGCCATTGCGTAGATTGTTGATGGATTAGTTCTTTCAGGCTGGCAATATGGCCAATGTTTTTTATATTAACTTCATGCAAGTACGGAAGTGATAACAGCGTAACATGTTCCGTGATATTGACAAATTTAACTGATGCGGGTTGAGGGTGTGAATGACTGATTTTCTTCCAATTCGTAAAAGTTGTACCGTTTATGGTTATTTCACTTTCGAAAGTTACAAGAAGGGTTCCATGCATCAAGATTGCTGAGTTATTTCCTTCCTGTATCTCAGCTGTCTGATCATTCACAATTACTAGTCCATCATCGATCTCTTCAACTGGTGTTATATGGTACGCCGAAGTGGTCTTGCAGGTTGCGAAATTATTGTTCAGTAATTGTCGCACGCAGGAGTTTCCTTTTAGAGGTTGGCAGAATGTGATTGTGGCTGCATCTCTGCAATTTCCGAGAGGTTCATGTAATATTTTGCAGTTGGCAACGGTATTTGTCTCTAACATTAGGATCTTATGTTTACTTATTACAGGCAATATCTTAATTTTACTACATATTTCTTCAATTTTTGGATACTTGATTACGAAATGGATACTATTGCTATCTTGGAATATTTTCTGTTTTGAAATACTTAAAATATCACTTATACTAATATTTGCAAAGTGTTCCGCGATTAACAAATTTTGTATTTCAGTACTATCTAGTATAATAGGATTTATTACATTAACTTTTCCAAGAATGACCGAATAGATGGTATCCTCAATACTCGTTATTATGGCCTTGTTTCTGGCTATAGCTAGTTCGAATAGGTGTCCGGTATCTATTTCTTTTTTTATTGTAACATTGAGAAGCTTGTTTACCGTCTTTGTTAATTGGTTAATTCTAATCTGCATTTCGGTATTTATAAGGACCTGTCTTTCATTAGCCTCTATTAAAGCTTCCTCCTTAGTGGCCACCTGATTAAAATCATCGAAATCTGGGGTGCCAGCAATGTATTTTAGTGCCGTTCCCAAAAAATTGATGCTTCGCGATTGTCGATGGTGGATTCTGAGCGCGCTAAGTAGGTTAAAGATCTGATCCACATCTGCTTTAAGTAATTTTCTCATGTGCGACTGTGGGAAGTGGTCGAGTAAGTTTTCGGTATCATGGGCTATGGTTTCATAATCGGTCAGGTTTGTTCTATGCAGTAGGAACCCGTAGCTATTGTAAACAGCCACTGCTCCATCGGTTATCGGAATGTAGTGTGAATCGGTGTAATTCAAAAATTTGGCTCGTTTCGCTTGAGCGATTGCCAGTATAAAAAACCTGAAAATACAAGAATATTACCTTATATTACTTTTATGGACCTCTTTACCCTCAATCAATAAAGTAGTTCCTAAGTCTTTTTCAACTACTTTTTCGATATAGAGCTTTGTAAATTTGTTCCCTATTCTTCTATTCGTTTTAACATAAACCTTTTCCCCTGGTTCGAACTGTCTAGTTTTTTTCCCAGAATTGAGTCTCTGCAATTCTGCGTGTTGCGCTTTAGCTATTCTTGATTCGATTTCTTTTCGCAGAGCTTCGGGCATAGAATGGACAATATCTATCGGTCGTTTATTTGTGGTAGAATGAATTGTCCTGTTGTATTTCGCAGTGGCGAGTAGAATTAAGTCAATCGTGTCGTTTATACCTTGTGTTAATTTTGTACATCTGGCTATTTCTGAAAGCGTACTGTGGAATCGCTCAACCTGTCCGTTCGTAGTGCTATGATGTGGAGGTGTTGTAAATATGTTTATCCCAAAATGGTCTCTTACTAGCGAGCTAATTGTATGTGAATGGAAAGATTTTTCATTATCACAGACAATTGTCTTGGTGTCCTTGAAAAAATTTAAAATTTGTAGTATGGGTTCTTTAATGTCAACTATTGATCTGGAATTTATTGCCGAAACTATGGCAAATTTTGAGAATTTATCAACACAAGTTAGAAAGTGTTGATTGTCAGTAGAGTAGATGTCGATGTGCAAAATTTCACCAGGCCTTTGAGGTAAGGGTGTTTTGCCAATCTCCGGGTTCGGAGGGTGACGCTGATACTTTGCCTCCCTACAGATTCTACAATTTGAAGTTATTTCTTTTAGGCTCTTACGCATGTCAGGGAAATAGTAATCGTCCAGAACTTGTTTAAGGTTTTCTTGCACCGAACGATGGGCTCTATTGTGCTCCGCTTGCAAGATTTCCCTTTGGTCATTTTTATTAAAGATGTCTGTCACCTGCTTTGCTGCACGTAGGAATTTAACAGCAGGGAACATTGAGATAACTTTATCCTGAATCTTGGCCAAGGTAGGTAGGTCACACAATACTCCGTTGACTACGTTGGGATTGACGCATGACCTAAAAGTCTTCAGAAGATTATCTATATTGGAAAAAACAATACGATGTCTAACTTGGGATTTGAAAAGTATTTTTGACGTAGTTGTTTCAGTATTTCCTTCTTCTAGGATAAGCTGATTTCTGAAACAGTTTATGGGATTCTCAACAGTGGGAATTGTTTTTGTCAGTGACTCCTCACTGTGGACCGTGTTTGATGAATTGCTAGAGTTTCCTAAAGCATTGATATGTTGCCTCGACAAGGCGTCGGCTACAACGTTCGCCCTACCAGGTTTATAAAAGAATTTGGGTGAAAATTCCTCAACAAACGCTCTCCACCTTTTCAACTTTGAGTTAGGATTTTTATCTGATATAGCGAACGTGAGAGGCTGATGGTCAGTAAAAATACTCAACTGCTTAACACCATAAAGATAATTTCTGAGCTTTTGTAAAGCCCAAACTATTGCGAGCAGTTCACGTTCATTAGTTGCGTAATTCTCTTCAGTCGAAGAGAGAGTCCTGGAAATCATGGTTATAGGCCGTCCCTCTTGAGAGAGAACTGCTCCTAAAGCATGTGACGATGCATCTGTGGTTAGTTCGAATGGCTTTTCGTAATCAGGATAAAGTAGAAGTACGTCCTCTGACGCCAGTATTTCCTTTATTTTGCTAAAGGCTTTTTGTGCTTCTTGATCGAAATCTATCCGAACGTTTTTTGATTGGTTAGCACCAATATTTCCATTTTCGCCTCGCAAGTATCTTGTTAGCGGTTTAGCAATTAACGCATAGTCCCTGATAAATCGTCTGTAGTAACCAGACAATCCAAGAAATGATCTTAAGCCTCGGAGTGTCTTAGGAACCTCGTAATTAATGATATCCTTTACTTTGTCCGGACAGGTTTTCAGCCCGTTCTTGGAAACAACGAAGCCAAGGAATTCCACCTCTTCTTTGAAGAATTTTGTTTTTTCTAGTGAAATCCTCATGTTAGCTTCAAAAAGTTTCTTCAAGACACGCCTTATATCCTTCGTATGTTGTTCATAGCTAGAGGAGAATATAATTACGTCATCTATGTAAACGTGACAACTTTTGCCTATCTCGTCCCTAAGAATGTCGTCAATTGCTCGCTGAAAAATGCTTGGAGCATTTTTCAATCCAAATGGAAGTCTACAGAACTCGTACTTGCCGTTATTGACAGAAAAAGCTGTCTTTTCTCTGTCACGCTCAGCGAGATTTATCTGGTGGAAGCCAGACTTGAGATCTAGAGTAGTAAAGTAGGAAGATTTCCCTAAATTTGAGAGAATAACCGAGGTGTCCGGAATCGGGTACCTGTCGCTTGTTGTTTTTTCATTGAGTTTCCTAAAGTCAATGACCAAACGCATTTTACGCTCTCCTGTCTCAGTGGTTCCTTTCTTGCCTACGACCCATATTGGATTGTTATACGGAGAGCGAGAAGGCCTAATGATACCGTCTCGTAGTAGTTCGGAAATTTCCTTATTCACAAACTCGGATGCGGCTATTGGGTAAGGATAGGACTTGGAGTAAACTGGTTGGTCATCGTTTGTTCGGATTGTCGCTACGATATTGGTATTATAGGGCAAGGCTTCATTTGGATCTGCAAAAACTCCTGCCTGTTCTTTGATAATGAGAGAGACTTGTTTTTTGTGATTTGGGTTTGATAAAATATTGTTCACCTCGCGGCAAAAAAAATACAAGAGGGCTTCCCGTTTATTATTGTAGCAAATCATTCCTTTTTTCATATCAAGAGTCGCACCAATTTCCTTGAGAAAATCGAAACCGATAATGCCATCGAATGTTTGGAGTGACGGAAGAATAAAAAACTGAGCGTTTGTGTCGAAAATATTCATGGTGCACTTTCTTTGGATTTTTTCGGTACCGTGAATTGATTTAACTAGGAATGGATTTTCAATATGCTTGACACCTTTGAGGGTTTCTAAATTTGTAATGTAATTCTTTGCGGCACCCGTATCTATTAAGAATTTTAATTTCCTCCCTGCCAGTGTTCTGGTGACGTAGGGCAGGAGGGATCCTGTTCTAAAAAATTAATCTCGTCCGTTGCCTCAATCTCCTCGTCCTCTGGGATATCGCCGTCGTCGTCTCCATCTTCGTCCTCGTAATCCCCGGGGAAGTAGAGGTTTTTGGCAACATAAAACCCGGGTGTGTCCCGGTCATCGCGTCCGCGCTGCCTCAAATGGTTCACACGTTGTAGCTTATTGGCTGGCAATCTATCGCTCTCAATAGGTCTTTTCGCTGGTCGGATAGCTTGAGGATTAGGGCTTAGGAAGGGATTTCTGTTGAAGTTTGGCGCAGTGTTGCGGAACAGTCCCTCTGGCTTATTGTGCCTAAAGCGGGATGACGTTGGGTCTGTGTCCATAGGCACTGGTCGAGGATACGCGTTCGTTACTCTTCGATAGTGGGGTGAATTATGAGGGCCATAATTATTAAGTTTTGTGAAAGTACCCACTTGGTTTCGATTTGGGCTTATAAATGCCTGTGCGAAAAGGGATCGTGCATGGTTTGATTCAAGCTCTTGGGCAAGAGCTAGAGCTGTTGGCATGTCTGTCGGTCTGGAGGAGAAAAGAATGTCACAGAGGGGTTTGTTAAGTCCCGAGATGAACACTCGAAGGGCGTCTTGTCGGTACTTATTATTAAGGGAGTTTATTAGTTCCGTATTACCGTAATGTGTCATAATATTTTTGTTTACTATTAATGACAGTTTCCGTTCCACGTCGTCGTAGAACTGGGAGATTGTGCGTTGCCCTTGCCTTAAGGTAGACATTTCCTGCTCTACCAGGTAGATGGGCCTCTTGTCGGCGTAAGTGAAGTCTAGACGAGCGATTATGGCGTGAAAATTTAAAATGGTATTGAAGGATGACAAAACCATATTTGCCGAGCCCACCACCTTATTTCTCAAAATGGCAACCGCCTGGTAGTGCTTGGAACTACCGTCAAATTCCTCAAAAAGTTTATACGCAGCATGGGCAGCCTGCCTCCATGATACGTAGGTGGCTCTATCGCCACCGAACTCCGGTAGTGATTTTATAAGATCGAGTGATTCCTCACATCTGACGGTCGGGTCAATTGTTACTGGTTCGTATTGCGTAACGGTGGTCGGTGTTTCTAGGGTTTTTAATCTAGCGGTCAACTCGTCGACGGAACCCTGGAATTCTCGTCTTGTTTGTTCCGTTGCAGCCCTTATTGCGGCATTAACGATGGCTTGAAGAGCTTGAGGATCCATCTCAATCGTTACAACTTTCTTTATTACTAACTATTTGTTATCTTTATTTTCAGATTCTAGGTTTTCTTCAACAGTTAATTGACTGAGATTTAGTAAAAGTACAAGGGTTTTTTCTTCAAAAAAAACTTTTTAATTAATTTAAAATTTTTCTAATTAATTCAAAGACATACAAAACATCTGGAAGAACTCAATTCTTAAGTAAACATTCACTTACATATAAAATATTCTACTCATCATTTCTTAAAATCTCGATTGCTTCGGTGGGTGCAACAAATACGGGATATTCTCTGCAGCTGCGGCAGTAATTGACTCCTTCGTGAATTAACGAACGTTTTTCCTTTCTCGTTTCAGGTAGGTACTGGAAGGTTTTTTCCAATTCAGTTCTTTTCAGAAAAATTTTAGATATTTTTCACTTGTTTTTTCCAGTATTGAAAAATTAAGATTTTTTCACTTCAGTTTTATTTTTCAGAAGATTTTAAATTTTTTTACTTCAGTTTTTTAGTATAGAAAAATTTAGATTTTTTCACTTCAGTTTTATTTTTCATTAGATTTTAGAATTTTTTACTTCAATTTTTTCAGTATAGAAAAATTTAGATTTTTTCACTTCAGTTTTTTCATTAGATTTTAGAATTTTTTACTTCAATTTTTTCAGTATAGAAAAATTTAGATTTTTTCACTTCAGTTTTTTCAAAAAAGAAAAATTTAGATTTTTCCACTTCAGTTCGTTTTTCAGGAGATTTTGGATTTTTTCCACTTCAGTTTTTTCAATATAAAAAATTTTACGTTGTTTTTTTCCAATTTAGAAAATTTTTACGCTGTTTTTTTCAATATAGAAAATTTTTAACGCTGTTTTTTTTTCAATATAGAAAATTTTTAACGCGAGTTCGAGCTCACTGGCCACTTTCAATTTTCCTTTTTATAAAGAATTTTTTAGTGGCCCCACGTTGGGCGCCAATTAAGGTTTTCGAAATAAAAACACTTGATTTAATTGGCACTATGTGCCAGTGTAATAACTTTATTGGATGCTCTTCTTAGACTAACTTAAACAACTCCAAATAAACTTATTATATCTTCCTATACTTGTCGCTTCAGCTGCGCTTTTGTCGTTGATATTGTTGTTGGACTTTTAGCTGCACCTTAGTGGTTGTTGCTATTGTTCTTGTATTGCCTGCACTGCTATTGTTGTTGTTGTTGTTGTACCGGTTGAATCTGCTGTTGCAGCGCTGCCGTTATTTTTGGCTTGCTGCTGTTATATTTTGTTGGCTCAGCATTTGGCTTATGTGGGAATGGAATATGCGGCAAAATTGACAAATTGTCACGTACCATCCTCGTATTACAACTGGAGCGGATACGTGTGTTAACTTATATCTAAGTAAGGCGGATAACAAGTGTCAAGGATGTGCTGAGAAATGCGTGTGAATTAATTTGCGGTTAGCCTTTTATTGTACTAGGACTCGCTAGGATACGCCTTTGAACAATAAATTAAACGATTTAAACATTTGTGTACAGGTTGATGTTGTATCCGTTATGGTTATTGTTGTTGTAATCTATAGAAGTTATGTTTGAAGGGGTGTTTCGCGTAAGAGAGTTGTTTAGTGGTGGTTTGGAGTTTTTTCTGTGGGAAATTTTTGAAATTTTGATGTGAATCTAATTTAGCAAAAGACGGGTGAGGAACTAAATTTTAACGCTTATTATTAATGAAAACTTAAAAAAAATTTTCCCTTCATTATGTTTCACGAAAAAGCATACCAACGTTAGACAAGACAAAAAAATCTATTGCTTCTTGGCACAAAATATAAAGTGGTTAATAAAGAGTCCTTTAGATAATACTAAAATTTTTTTCATAATACCCGCACGTGTATAGAAAATACTTGAAATATTTCAGCCTAGATATTTAAATTACTAAAAACAAATAATAAAAAAAATATGTTCAACAGGCCTTGCCATCATAAAATCAAGAAAATTCTATGGCAACTCTTGCTGCAGCTCACACCCAAACAAAAAACCAATAAATCACTCCAGTCAGCAAGTACTCGTACAGGCGAATATTTCAAAAATAGCAACAACGTAGTTAGCTAGAAATAAAAATGCACATTAGGAAGCAGTCGAAAGCAAGCCATCAAGCTTTACTGTGCTACCTCATAGAAGCGGGAGTTATCAGCAGCACGAAATTCAGCTAGAAAACGCGGGCGATCAAAAGCGGCAACGAGCGAAGAAGCTGCTGTTAAGCCCCACAGACTGCAGCAACTCGAAGTGCTGCTTGTTTGTTGTTATTGTTGTTAATGATGTGGGTGCTCATGCGCACAATTTGCGCTGTCTTGGCTAAGCATAAATTGTCTGCATGCAGCAAGAGCAGCACTTTGCTGCCAACAATTATCTCTGTGTTGTTTATTTTTTTTTTTGCTTTTTTTTACATTTCATTCACTTGCAGGCCTTAACATTGCCATGAAGTGCAGTCAAATTGCTGCTGGTGGGGCTAAGTACCACAACAACAAAAACAGCAACAAAAACAACTATCTAATAATAGTTGCTTTTTTATTTTCAGCTGCATCAACTTGTGGCAAAATATCAACGCATCGCTCAGTTTGTGGCAAATTGCAGCGCGTTGCGCTTCAATGTCGCGATGGCCCACTTATTGTCCGTCCGCATGCATGTCTGTCTGACTATCTGCTGCTAGTCTCTCTATCTATCTGTTTGTCGCGTTGTTGTTCAATCTACTTGTCTTGCAACAACTTGCAATGTTTTTTCCAGCAATTGTTGCTGGTTTAAAATTGTCTGCCTATCGGCGGCTTATTGCTGGTTGTTGCCTCGCTGCCCTAGTGCTCCATACACACGCACATACACATGCGAATGGTGTCTAAATTTAACTACATCAAGTTGACTAGCATTGTCGACGTTGTCGCTGTTCGTGTTAACCACTTGTTGCAAGTTTCTATAAAAAGCTTAAAAAAATGTTTTTGTTGTTGCTGTGTGTTGCTTACAGGGGTGCTCATAAGAAATAATATAGAAATTTTATTGATGAAATTAACAATTTATACAAAGTTTCAGAGTACTGCGTACTGCGTAAGGGGTATATTAACTTTGTCATTCCGTTTGTAACGCCAAGAAGAAGGCGTGGCAGGTATAGAAAAATTATATATTTTTGATCAGCATCATCTCCTGAGTCGATTTCCGTGTGTCCACTGTCCGTCTGTCGACACGATTACAAAGCTATCGCGATGAAATTCAAAATATAAGTTTATTTTTAAAAAAGGAAGATCTAGTTCGAAAATAGGCCAAATCAGATGAAAACCACGCCTACCTCCCATACAAAGTGACATTATATTAACCGTAAAATGTCTTTAAAATACACAAAAATTAAAGAAATGCCTTGAAATTTGGCAGGTGAGCTTTGATCTGGTGAGTCTTACTCCTAGCTATGAAATTTTGGAAAAACACGCCTACCTCCCATACAAAGTGGCTTTATTTTAAAAGTAAAATCTCTTAAAAATCTGCTCAAATTAAAGAAATGTCTTAAAATTTTGCATATAGGATTTGATTTTGTGTACTTATGGCCAAATCGGATCAAAACCACGCCTACTTCCCATACAAAGTCATAAAAATAGGAAAACTTTCATTAATATATAAAACTGAAAGTCATCGAGTATGTCGTGGCTAAGGACTTCAAATATACTTCAATATGGCCGCGGGGGGGGAGCCGAAGCTCCATCCTTACTAGTTTTAATTCTTATGAATTATTAGACTCACTAATCATGCTCAAACCTGGACGTTGAGCAGCTCTGATAAAAAGATTTTAGGAGCGTTCGAGAGAAAGATCCTTCGTAGAATCTGCGGACCAATCTGCGTCAATGGCGAGTACCGAATACGATGAGCTGTATGAGCTATACGCCGACATCGACGCATAAAAATCGAGATGGAAGACGACGCTCCAGCGAAGAAAATATTCGATTCGGTACCCATCGGCGGACAACGCAGAAGAGGACGACCGCATCTCTGTTGGAGGGACCAAGTGGAGGATAACCTGACGAAACTTGGAGCTTCCAACTGGCTCCAGCAAGCGCAAAACAGAAATGGCTGGCGCAATTTCTTACGACAGGCGGAAACCGACTTACGGTTGTAGGCGCCATCTAAGTAAGTAAGTAGAATTATTAGACCTTTTATCGCTTTACATTATATTGTGGTTTTTAAGTTTCTTTAACTTGAAAAAGTTAAATTTGAAGTGAAAATGTATGAATTTCAAGTAACATGTATAGTAAGTTTTTAATGAATATTTTATTGCCAAACACATTATTTTTAAATCCCAACACTTTAAGAATTTTTCACAATATCATTTTTTTCTAATTTTTCCGATGTCTAGGGGAGGCAACCACCATTTCTTCCTCCAGTCGCTATGCCCAGGAACACAAGAAAGACGCGTTGAAAAATGTTCGACCAATTTTCAATAAACGAACACAAACCAGACTCGTTCAAATATGTGCGACAAGTCTAGCGAAATCAACAACACAAATTCGTCAATGACTACTCGGCCTGCAGGTAGTGTCGGCATAATATCGATAATTTTTCCCACTGATACATATCTTATTTTCGATGTTCAGTTCTAACTTTGTAAGTTTTAATGTATACACTATAGAATTAAGTTATTAATTAATATTTATATTTCTATAAAAATGCATTAATTAAACGATAAGCATAAATAAATTGACGTCACGGTTATTGGCTGGTTATTGTCTGGATTTATTAATGCTGCTCTATCCCTCGCGTATAATAGAATTTCTGAAATGAAATCTTTGAAAACAATGCTGCTTTCAGTGTTTATATTAATACGCTAAAAATGTCAAAATGATAAATATAAATATTATTTTAAACTAGTCACTTAATTACTGGTGCGTTGACTCTTCATTTTGTGAATTAGTTTAATTTGTATAACAATAGAAATAAATCCAAAATGCTTTAATAAGCTTAAACATGACAACACAATCGGGCAATTAAGTATTTTTTTTTTTTTAATTTACGTTAATATAAATAAAAGTTAATGACAAAATTTATTATTAAATTTAACAAAAGCAAAACTTATTGAAATGCTTGAGCTTTTTGGACTATAGTTTCATTTTACATGGTTGAACATATAGATAAATATTCATTTAATTCATAATTCCTTCATTATATCTTTATTAATAACTTTAAAAATACACTAGTAACCGATGTTGTGTACTTTTTTTTATTTATTTCATTAAGTTTTTGAACAAAGTTTTTACAGACTACAAGTAAAACAAAAATATCAAATACAACAAACTGTTTATAGCTTCCCTAGAAATCGATATTGACTTTGAAGCATAATTTAACATTTTTTATGAATGGGTAAAGAAATAGAATGAATAAAAATAATATTTACTCACAAGAAAATTAGAATAATCTATGAACCATAAAAATTATGATCCAACACAGGCAACGATAAAGTTACAAGCTAATTATACAATTATGCTGAATTATTGATCGATATTGACGGTGACACTTTTGATATTATAGTATTGTGAAAATGTCACATTTTATTTTCTCCTTACGAAGTCTTTACGTAGATCATGGATAAAATTTTCATAGATGCAGTCGACCAAATTATATACACATGGTTTTTAAGAATGTACACGCAGAGAAAAAATATGTTTACATATGTTTGGTTTCAAAAACAAAATATTCAGAGGGAACCACCTAATGATTAAGAACTTTCCTTCAATAGCATTATTTTTCAATATAAGAAGATATTAGTTGTGTCCAGCATTAATATAATTGCCTTAGCTAAAAAACGAACGTCTACATTAGTATGCTTGTGACAAAATAGAATTGTGTGTTTCTACCCAACAAAAATATATTAAACTGCATCACTGTTAAACTCAAAGAGAACAGAACTCTACAAATTTAAAACAAACAGAACTCCTTTCTTTTATGTGTTTCGCCTAGACATACATATATCTGTTTCTATTGCACGAAAAATAGCGGAAACCTAGTTGCTTTATGCGCTTGCTTTTAACAGTTACCAAGTCTTGGAGTCATTTTAAGTTTCAAGCAGCCGCACCAAACGTGTTTCTGAAAATGTTTGTTTATATGAAAAGTGTTTGTGTTTTCAAATTAATAAAATAAAAATCAAAATAAAAGAAAAATAAGGCGGTTCAGCAGTAAAAATAGGTGAGTTTTGAAGCATCTTATGTGTGCTTATGTATGCTTATAAAAATTATTGTAATGTCGAATAAACATGTCGACTTCTCAACATAATTAAATCCGAGAAAAACTTATTTACTGTTTTCGAAACATATTTTGTTTGCTTCAAACCAACAATTACTTCTAAGCAAATATTTTGTAATCACAGTGAAAAAGTTTTGGCATTTCTTTTGCTAAAATATGTTTCCAGGTAAATATAGTGTAATCATCGGTAAATATATTATATTGTTCTTAATTATCGTTTTGAAAATAATTGCTTGGCTGCAATTAAATTATATATTCTCCAATTAGTAAATATGTGTCCGTGAATGTGTAATGTTATTCTTGACTAAATTATATTTCCAAGCAAACAAATAGTAATAGACTAAAAGTGTTCTCAGTTCATTTATAATTACAATATATTTATATGAAAACATATTTTCTTTAAAACAAATTAACAACAATCAAATAATGTTGAGATGCAAATATATATATAAAGAAAATTGCATTAATTAATTATAGTATATGTGGATCCAATTATGATAACTCGTTTCCAAGAAATATATTATACTTCATGCAAATTATGTTTGGGAAGGCCTATTATTTTTCAGCGTGTAGGTAAAAATTTCCGTGTCGATTTGAAAAGTTAGGGTGACAAGTAAGTAGCTGTGTTTTTACTACTTTTTACAAAAATGTGTAGTTCATTTTTTGTGGAATTGGAGGCTTAGGGTATATTTATAAATAAATATATCTGTGACGCCTGTGCATAGTGGGATATGTGCAAAAAATGCGTTTAAAAAAATTCCAATTTGTGTGGCTTAAACTCTTGATGGTACATTTCTATTTATGTTGGTAAGGTATGTTTCAATTCAATATTTAATACTAATCGTTCCCAAAAATTGATCTCTTTGTTCGTTCTTTAGTCGCACAGAAAAAGGTAAAACGTTAAGTATTTCTTTCATTTTCGAAAGTTATAAATGCCATTTAATACGTAAATTTTGTAAAAATAGTTTGTTCAATTGATTTAATAACAAATAGGTTTGCAACACTTGTAATTGTAATATAGCATAATGCAAATTTGCACAGTACTTTTTCATACAGATGTATACCAAACACACACAAAAGCTGGTTAGATGTTTAAAAACTGAGGGAGTCGGGCGGGAGCCATTACAGGCAGTAGCCATGAGTCGTTTGTCACAACTTCAACCTTCCAGAAAACCATACAACCATAAAAACATGACTCACAAATAGACCGTCACTAATTATCACTAAATTTTATAAAGCAAACACATGTATTTGGTTTTTTTTTTTTGTGGCGCTGACGACAACGGAGTAACAATGCTGATGTTTTACTGGACATGTCACTATTAAGTCAGTAACAACACAAGACTCAGGAAATTTGTAGCAGAGAACACGAACGAGAAAAATCGCACAAAAAAAACAGCAACTTGAAACGAGTGCGGACACTTAGCAAGACATGTATCAGAGCCGTCCTCAAAGTTAGATTCTTTGTCGCACCTGCGATACAAATCGATGGATTTTTAAATATTTAAATATATTGGGATATGGATAACGCTCCATCAATATTGCGTGCTAAACGTTTAATTAATATAGCGATAATGAATTGCTTTTAATATATATTGTGCAACCAATAAAATAGCAACTCTGAAGTTAGATAAGTATACTTTAATTATATAACTTGATTAGATCCAGGCCCGTAGCGAGGATTTACCTTAGGGGGGAGGGGGTTTTGATAAAAAATCTATAAGTAGATACCAGTAATAACTGAAAGAAGGGATATGAAAATTTTTAAGCAAATCCGTTTTCTTTTAAGACTATTTGTGAATATGCCTGTTTGTAAATGACCATAAGATAGATGAGAAGAGTTTATTTAACTTTTTTTTTTTACAAATCAATTTTGAGTACTAAGTGTTTTGCCTATAGTTTGTTGAAAAATGGTCCAAATTGAGAATTTTTAATTTGTTTTAAAAAGTATTATTCCGAAAATTAGCACAAACAGTAAAAATGTCTGTGACAAAATTTTACTAATTCAACAATATTAATGTAAACGGTAAAAATAAGTTAGATTCCTTGCAGTTTATTAAAATCAAAATTAAAATCAGCTATGAAAAATGCAAACATTTTTTAATAAGTTCAGCTGGTGAAGCTGTATTCAAAACTTTTATGGACATTCCATATAAACGGGAGAAAAAAAAAATTTAGTCTTTAGATTTGGTTTCTTTTAGGCTCTTCGCTTTTGTTGATCCCCGAACACACCCTGTGTGTTCGAGTTATCGTTAAGGGCTAAAATATTACTGTTCTCGAAAATGATTTCGACAATTTAAACAAATTCAAAGAAAATATTTGAAGATCTTTAAAAATTTTACAGTTTCATTTTCTCATGATTAAATACCAATAACAATTACTATATTAATTTTTTTATATAGTATTATATATTTTTTTGATTAGAGGAATCAACTCCAATAAAGTCACATTTAAATTTCAGACTATTTTTCAAAAACCGTAATTCGAATACTGGTTTTTGCACAGCACCAGTATCTTATACCCAATTTATTATATAACATATCACATGAAAATAATTTCATGTTAATATTAAAAAAATTACTCTGCTAGATAAATTTTTATAAAAAGAAACAGTAACTTTTTTTGAATATTAAAGAATTTAATCGGTTGTGGATTTATATTTAAATTATTTGCATATTAAAAACACTAAAAACAAAATTTTTTGAACTTCTAAATTGTTTTTTAATTTTTTAATTTAATAAAAATAAATATTTTTAAAATGCTGAAGCTTAAAAAACTGTAATTGTTTAACAAATGATTAAAAAATCATCAAATCACTATAAAATTGGACTGTATAAAATGTTTTACAAAAATTTTTTCATATTTAGATTTAAGGTGATTTTCCGAAACCTCTTGTTTGGAAAAGGCTTCGCCCAGGGCTAAATTTTTGTGCCAAGTTGGAAATTTTAGATGTCAAAATTTTTAGTCATTCGCTTTACGTGGAATACCGCATAATGTGTTAAATTTCGTGGTTCATATATTTTTTACACTTTTAAAAATGAAAAAAAAAACCCACTCAAATTAATGCTTTTTCAAAAGTTTTGGGTCTAATAAGCTTATCCAGCAAACCATATTTGACGACTTTGTCGAAATTCCGACGAATTCATAACTATTTTGAGCTGTCTTAAAGAAATCGTTACAATTTCGTTACGCAAATATCTGAACAGTTTCACTTCTTATACGAATTTATAAAGAGTTTCGTGATGCGACTGTTTGTAAAACATATTGAAATGCAAACAGAGTAAACTTTCCTTTCTTTCGCACTGGCTGAACGAAATCGTAACTTTTTCGTCACATTTTCGTTAAGACTCGTTACGAAATCGTTACGAAGCCGTGTCAACCGCTTCATACGATATTCCTTACGATTTCGTAATAAAATCGGATTCCGAAATCGGAAAGATTGTGAAATGTTTGTTACGATTTCGTTCGCGAAATCGTAAGGAAAATCGTATGAAGGGTTTGACACGACTTCGTAACGAAGTATCGTAATGGTTTCGTAACGAGTCCTAACGAAAGTGTTACGATAAAGTTACGATTTCATTCAGACAGTTCGAAAGAAAGGAAATTTTACTATGTTGGCATTTTAATATTTCGTACAAGCTGTCGCATAACAAAATTTTATATAAATTCGTATAAAAAGTGATACTGTTCCGATATTTGAGTAACGAAATTGTAATGATTTCTTTAAGACAGCTCAAAATAGTGACGAATTAGTCGGAATTTCGACATAGTCGTCAACTATGGTTTGCTGGGTAGATATGGCATAAAAAATTTCAACATAATTTTCCTCAATTTACAATATTATATTCGTTCTAGGTATAACTTACATATATATTTTACTGGATATCAGGGACTTTTTGATCATTGAAACTGATTTTTAATATACCAACTCCTTGGAGATAAATTCCAATGTAATTATTATTACTCTTATAAGCAAAATTAATCTTTCACTTGGCCAAAAAAAATTGCTCTATAATTAAGTGAAGTTTTCAAGAAAATTAACATCAATATCATAGATTATCTAAAAAAAAATTACAATTTGAATTAAATAGTCTCATTTGTGTTAATTCTTTATACTTTCTGGACCCTAAGGGGCGGGGGGGGGTTTGAACACCTAAAATCCCCCTTGTCTACGGGCCTGATTAGATCTATTAATAGGTGTAGTCGATCATGCAAATATTTTAGTTCCTTGAAAACAATTACTTTTTATAAAAACAAGTGATCTCAATTTTAAGAAATTGTCTAATTCCAAATTGATAATTTGTCTAGAAAATATGCATACACTAAAGGGAATAACGAATATTAAAATTATCAGCGCCCGTGCACAAATTTTATTTAAATATTAACAGGATAAATCAAATGTTTTACCTACAACACGTTTTTTTTTTTGCGCATCTAAATTTGCGTAAGCAAAATTTAATTTGATTTTAGCCAAACTTGCTGTTATTAGTTATTAAAAATCAAATTTTTCTATTGGATTGTGGCATACTGGTTGAGGTGCTTGCCTTGTAAGCTAGGAAGCCTAGGTTTAAGTTCGCGGCTGGCGCATTGTTTCTCGTTTATTTATTTTGTTTTATAAAATTTAAATATTTACGTATTTATTTTATGCGAATGCGATAATGGTTTAAAAACTACCTTGTTTTTGGATAAATTAAAAACGTTTTTGGATAAATATAATATTTTTTCCCCTTAGTACATGAATAATATTCATTTAAAATATAAATGAACACACACTTACTAAAAAGGGTGTCCCCCGACCCGGTCACTGATATAATATTCTTCTCTTGATTTGATTTGATTTGATTTGATTTGATTTGATTTGATTTGATTTGATTTGATTTGATTTGATTTGATTTGATTTGATTTGATTTGATTTGATTTGATTTGATTTGATTTGATTTGATTTGATTTGATTTGATTTGATTTGATTTGATTTGATTTGATTTGATTTGATTTGATTTGATTTGATTTGATTTGATTTGATTTGATTTGATTTGATTTGATTTGATTTGATTTGATTTGATTTGATTTGATTTGATTTGATTTGATTTGATTTGATTTGATTTGATTTGATTTGATTTGATTTGATTTGATTTGATTTGATTTGATTTGATTTGATTTGATTTGATTTGATTTGATTTGATTTGATTTGATTTGATTTGATTTGATTTGATTTGATTTGATTTGATTTGATTTGATTTGATTTGATTTGATTTGATTTGATTTGATTTGATTTGATTTGATTTGATTTGATTTGATTTGATTTGATTTGATTTGATTTGATTTGATTTGATTTGATTTGATTTGATTTGATTTGATTTGATTTGATTTGATTTGATTTGATTTGATTTGATTTGATTTGATTTGATTTGATTTGATTTGATTTGATTTGATTTGATTTGATTTGATTTGATTTGATTTGATTTGATTTGATTTGATTTGATTTGATTTGATTTGATTTGATTTGATTTGATTTGATTTGATTTGATTTGATTTGATTTGATTTGATTTGATTTGATTTGATTTGATTTGATTTGATTTGATTTGATTTGATTTGATTTGATTTGATTTGATTTGATTTGATTTGATTTGATTTGATTTGATTTGATTTGATTTGATTTGATTTGATTTGATTTGATTTGATTTGATTTGATTTGATTTGATTTGATTTGATTTGATTTGATTTGATTTGATTTGATTTGATTTGATTTGATTTGATTTGATTTGATTTGATTTGATTTGATTTGATTTGATTTGATTTGATTTGATTTGATTTGATTTGATTTGATTTGATTTGATTTGATTTGATTTGATTTGATTTGATTTGATTTGATTTGATTTGATTTGATTTGATTTGATTTGATTTGATTTCATTTCATTTCATTTCATTTGATTTGATAGTTATAAAAAACCAGTAAAATAATTTGTGCAGCAGACTCCTTTTAGGCGATATACTACGTAGCATTGCAAATTTTCAATATTCACAGTTGCTTCAACTAAACAAACAATAAATGAGTTAAATGTTAAAATCTATCGCTAATCGTCTCCATTTTTCCTCTGAAATACCACGTTAGTAATTATCTAAGAATTTTTGCTATTGAAATAAAAATCCTGCAACAGATATTTCCGACAAGATTTTTAATTAAAAATTAAATACACTCTCTGTTCAATTTAAAGAAGGGATAAATATACATTAAAATAACCTTTACTTTTTTTACTATGCATTAAAATATTTATATTTACTCTGGAGATATTTTTCGCAATGAAGATGATATTTTTATTTCAGAAACATGCGCATATTTAAAAAACCAATTTCGTGCTAATGAGTGCTTTAAGCTTACTAGCACTAAGAGAACAACCGAAACATAACTTTTCATTTACCATAAATTAAGTCAAGTTAAATTGTGGCTTCCAATCAATTTAGTTAGTTACAGCAAGAAAAAACTAAAGGAAATTAACAATAAACTTTTGCTAGCCTATCCAATGGCTTCGACCATTTTGAGCTTTTTTGTGGAAAGCAGCAAAGTTTTAATAGTTAATCCATCGCATTTTATGTGGAAAATGAAAAAGTAATATATTTGCAGGTTCATAAAAGTGACTTGTATAATCACATCAAAATAAAAAACTCTATTTGAATGTTAAAGCGTTCATTTCATTTAACCTATATTTTAATAACAAATAATACCTTCTCACTTAAGGGGGAGGGAGGGATAAGGTTTTTTAAGTTTTGTTTTTACCATTTCTCAAGAATATTGTGTCAAAATTTAAAGTCGATCCGAGTAAGACTAAGGGAGATATGAATTTTTAAGTAAGTGTACCACGGCACGATGTTCAATTTCGCATTCCTGCGCAGCGCACTTGTCTGGCTGCCGTTTCGTGCTCTTTTTTTTGTCCCCAAATTCCTTTCTTTGTCGAGCGATACCTGGCGATACCTGGCTATACCTAGCCATCTGTACATTCGTTTTTGTTTCGAGAATATTTTTTTTTTATAAAGATATAAACCGAGAAATAGTTTAACAGAATATTGTTGAAAGTATAATTTATAATGTACAAAAGATTTGAATAAATTTGCTTTATCCGTACTCTTAAAAAAAATTCACAAAAAAATTTTTTTAAGCTAAGACCCTTACACTTCTCCCCCCATCCCGTCACCTCCCTCTTCCCCACTCACCTCACCTTCTCCCCGGACCTCCCCTTCTCCCCTCACCTCTCCCTTCCCCCTCACCATCCCCCCGTTAAAAACATTCTCAACACAGGACACGAACACACTTTTCGTGATTCAAAGGAGGGCGATCTTTCCATTGCACCAAAGTAGTTGCTTATATTACCTAATATTTAATAATTTGTTATATATTGAAATTTTTATATCTTTTTAAATTTAAATATTTTCTTTTTTGGTATAAATATCGATATTTTCATATTAAAACTAACTTTAGCTGGCACACAAGCTTTTCTGATATCACACAAATTCCTCAACTCAGTACATTTTCCTTTACAAAAGTCAACTTGTATGATCTCACTACGGTTTTTTTTCTCGGTGTAGTTGCGGTAATATTATTTTCGAAGCCAATTTGAAAAAGTTGTTAGCTCATAAAAAGGCAACAGCAAAAAGAACAAGAGCAAACACTGCAAACTCAGCGGTAGCAACAACATGACGACAACTTCAACCCTTTAATAGGAAAATGTGGCTATCCGACTGACAATGTAGCTGTAGGTGTATGGTAGAGTTTTTCTCTATATGAACAAAACTTGACTATGACCGAGACTACCTTGGAACCGTTCTAATTAGTTCCTATTCGCATAGCCATAACTTACAAGGCTTGTAGCTATATAGCTGCCTAGCTAGCTGTTGCGTGCTGGTCAAGCAATAAGCAACAAGTCCGTTGTTTATAGTAGCAACAACAACCACAACAGCAATAGCAATTATAATAGATGTAACAACAACAATAACAATAACAAAAACCTATCTTGCCAAACTGTCCAACTGTCTGTCTATCCTAGTGTCTGTTAGTTAAGTGCACAGTTGAATGACTTGTGTTGTTTTTGTTGTTGTTGCTTGCTGATTATTTCTACGTTGCCAATGAAATCCATGCAGCAGAACGTAATACGATCATCTTTAGTTTCGATTTGATGTGATGCGCTGCACTGTTTCAAGATGTGACGTGATGTGATGTGCTGTGATGCAATGCAATGATGTACTGATATTATAGGAAGCCAACAGTTGTTGCTTTAATAAAGAAATGTCCAAAGTTGCGAAGGCTAATTGCAAAAATAGCATAACACCGATAGAATTATTAAGCGAAAAGATTAAAATTAAAAAAAAAAAACAAACCAGAACCCAGAACTGTAGCGCATAAGGAAGAAAACCTGCACCAGAGACACAAGCATTAAAAGAACATGTGTAAGCAATCAAAAGAATATCAAAATAATTATAAAGCGTAGCTGCTGCTATTGAGGAAGAGAAAAAGAACAATCCATTTATTATGGCCAAAACGATTGGGTCAGTCGAAGTTCAAGCGGTGCTAAGAGTTCCTTAAGAACTCGGTTTTTTTTCAAACGGAGCAACTTTAAGGAAATGAGATGCTAGCTTAATAGAAGCTATTTAAACCACATTAGCTGTAGTTTCAGAAAAAAAAAACTAAGCTTTGAAAAATCTTTGCTCACTCGGAATAGTGAAATGAATTAATTTTCATGTATTTGGCGATTCTGTCATGTTTTAAAAGCTTATCATGTAGATATGGGTAACGTTTTGTGATGCAGATGCAGACTCAAAATAATAATAAGGTTATTTAGGATATTTAGATAAAAAATGGAGTGATGTACCATAAGCGAATCCAGGATATCAGCCAGAGGATAAGAAAGTTTTTTTACATACGTGGTATATAAATATACATATTTTTATCTAGTGATGGGTTTTAGAACTACACCCAAAAAAAAATTTATTAAAATCAAGAAAAATTTGCGTTAAATCATCATATCCTATATTTAAAGATGGACTTTCCTGAGTTTAAATAAGTTTTATCCTAAAACTGAGGATATTTCCATTGATTAAGGAAAACACTCTTAAACTAAGGAAAGTGCCATCTTTAAATATAGGATATGATGACTTTAGCACAAATTTTACTTGATTTTTGTAAATTTTTTTTGAGTGTAGAAGATGAAGTAGATGCATACATCAACATTGATGAAAGAAGGCATCAATGGCTATTTTTGGTGGCATCAATGGCTTGTGTTCGAAATTTTATAGAATTTGCTAAAGAACAGTATAGCTTTATAATTGCAATAAGGGGGTCTTATATCCATTTTTTGTGAACAATTTAAGTGTGTTTTATGACAGGGTTGCGGTATAATTGATAAAGATATCGTTTAATAAATTTTTGAATGTTTTAAAAAAAGGAGTTAATTTAAAAAAAAGTGGCGTCATGCCTTAGTAATACAAAAATCCCTGAGACACCATGAAAAAACTCGGAGGACGAAATTACTAAAAAATTAGAAGACCAAAATTACTAAATAAGGGAGTTAAAAAAATAGAATTAATAGAAATTTGGTTGTGCCTTAAGCAATTTATTATTGTAAGCAACTTATTGTTCAGAGGTTTATATCGAGTTTTTTTTTAAAGTCTACAAAATCGTATTATGAGGGTAGATTTTAGGCACTTTTTAAATGTTTACTTCCGCAACCCCCATTTTTTATATTTATAATTTTGAAAAAACTCAACGTCAATCCATGGTCTTAAGAAAATGCTTTGAACGATTTTTGTTTTCTTACCAGATTTTCTAAGTCCAAATTATTCTGCCCTATAAAAGGGACTTTTTTTTGTGTCTCAGGGATTATATTATTACGAAGAAATATCGTCACAAAAAAATTTTGATTTTTATTTATTTCTTTAAAAATATAAAAACATTTTTAAATCAATATCTTTAACCATTATTTCGTAATCCTCTCACAAAATACAGCTACATTTACACAAAAATGGACATAAGTCGCTTTTAAAAAAAATAATTGCCTATATTAACCCAAAAATTAAAAATGTTTCTTTCAAAATTTTACGAGTACTTATTGAGTTTAAGGGAGTATTCCTGGTTGGCAAACATTTTTTTTTTATTTTTTTTTTTTTTTTTCGTATTTTTAGCTTGGATATTTCAGAATATCGTCCTAAAAGGGTTTTTTGAAATTCGAAATACTTTAGGAAATATAGCCTTTTTTGTCCATCAATGTTTTCGCCAAAATGTGATTTGCTTAATTTGGCTACTTTTTGACCGAATTTCGATTTCAACCAGCGAATTTCGTTCAACACGTTCTTTAGTAGGTAATAACTTGTTTGTATACGCATTTTAAAAATAAATGAATACACATTCTAGAACTTAGGTATTCGAATGGTGGCAGCGTTTAGTTCACTTTGAATTGAGTTATAAACCGAACGCGCGCGCGCATACAGTTTTGAAATTAACAGTTTCGAAAAAAATGTTTGTTTGTGCTAAAGACAATGGATAGAAAAAGTAATAGAAATAAAAATAAAATAAACACTGGTAGCAATCGAAAAACTAGTCCCTTGAAACGCCAGTTTCGTGGTAACCAACACGAAAGAGATGAGGACACGCACTATTGAGATTGCCTATTATATTGCAACTGTCATATTTAACGAAGGTTTTTTGCCAATACTTCAATTAATGAACCTAATGGGCATCCCGATTGGCAACGTCACATATGATTTCGCCATGTCTCGGAACGAAGAACGTTTGAAAAGGTCCGAAGCCAGAGCTCTGGCCGCATCAAAAGAAGGTATAATTGCTCAAAGAGCACAAAGATCCGCTGAGTCCTAATTTTTTGAAGAAGAGGAAGGAGTTCTTTATGGGGCTGGCATTGCAGATTGATATTTATAAGTATTTCACAAGAAAAAAAAAAATGTTTTATTGCCTAAAATTTTCTTTGAGTTTTTTCAAAATCACGTTTTTGAACTTCGAAGTCACTTTTCTCCGGTTCTACTAAACCGATTGAAATCGACGCAAAATTGTCGAATTTCTAAAACTGTTTGCCCAAATTTTTCATTTAAATTTTTTTTGTTTTTTTTTTGAGGGCAAAAAATAACTTCAAACTTAAACGCGTTTATCACGAAACCACGTTTTTCGAGCTTGCGGCCCAGATTGCGCCCGTAGTTCTAAACCAATTTTGATGAAACAAAATGCCATCGACGCAGAATTGTCATCATTCTAGTTCCTATCTCAATCAAAATTTTAAACAATTTTAAAAATTTTTTTTGTACTAAACTACAAAAAAAAAAGACCCAAAATCGGTTTTTCATTTTCAATGACCGCTATTTTATAAAAAATTATCGCAAAGTTATGATTGAGGTAGGAACTAGAGTTATATCTGTACTGAATCTAAAGCCGTTTACTTTTTCCATTTCAGATGATCCGAAGTCGAGTTATCCGGGCCGCAAGCAGCATACCTTTTTTTTCGACGCCCAACTTTGAAGGCCGACAACTTTTTGAACAGTCCTCGTACAGAGGAAAGAAATTTTTTTATTTAATTTAATATGTTCTTAATACAATAAAAAAAAGAATTTAAATAGCTCTTTGCGTTTTCAAATGGGAAGTTTATCAAAAAGGGTCCAAAAACAGCCTTCCAACCAGGAATACTCCCTTAAACCAAAAATAAATTAAAAGAAAAAAGTAATACTTGTACTAAATGTAAAATAAAAGTAATGTATTCCTAAATAATTATTTAAATATTTTAACCTAATAAAAAAACAAGTAATAAAAACTTCATAATAGTTTTTATGCAGTTTTTTTAAATCAAAATTAAAATTAACAATGAAAAACAAAACTTTGTTGAGCCCATCGGTTAAAATTATGAATCAATAATATATGGGGCAATTCACATGAAGAGAGCAAACTGAAAAAAGGGCACACTTTCAAAAGTTTCATAAGTGTAAACGTAAAATTGTTCCATATATTTGGTTATGTATTTGTAACCATGTAATTCAAATTTGTTAAATGTAATTCAATGTTATGTTAATTAAATGAAAATAAATGTTTCGGGAAAATATAAACTTACTTTTCCCGCAGTTAAGAACTTATACTTATGTAAATGTTTTAAATTTAATTAAAAAATAATAATCAAATAAATATTTGGAATTAATTGTGATATTTGAAAAATAAATTAAGTTTTCATTACACAACGATCATGCGCAGTCTCTGCATATATGAACCTGCGTTATAGTAATACAATTTTGTGTAGCTACATAATGGTTGGGTAGATGCATAGATCTGTATTATTTATTGTAATAATCTTGCTGAAGATTAACAGAAGAGTACACTGAAAAAAAATCTTAAAAAAATTTAAATGTTCAGTTTGAATGCCTGTGTCTCTGAAACTAGATACGAAAACCAAATATGAAAGAAGGCGATGCTGCGTTTTTAATGTTAAACTGAGTCGAAAGTTAAGGATTTTGTAGATAAAAAAGTTTTGAAAAATATGCCTGATTGGATCTAAACTAAGGGTTGAACTCATAAAGAAATTTTTGTTTAATAATTGTTCTAATGCAAAAATTATCCGCCGTTAAGATATTATAGGCTGTCTGAATATGAAACACTGTCAGCTCCCTAATGAACTACAGTTCTCTATGGATATCAGATGGAGAAACGTATTTTGTTGAAAAATATTATGTGTTTAAATAACGTTTAGGTCTAAGCGGAACCCAATTCATATATTTTTTTAAGGACCGAGCTTCTTATGATCAATTGTATTGTGCGTGTTGTGAAATGTTTGAAAACAAATGATCGAGAGCTGAACCTTCAAGCTTTATGCCGAACTCCGAACGCCTTATGTTCTCAAGAAGCTTTATAAGGCAGGTTTAACTCTCTGAGGTTTGCCATTGTCTGCAGAGAGGTGACGGCCAAAAAGAAAAATTAGTTCAATTGAAAAACACTCTCTGTCAAATGGGATTCGAACCTAAGTTCTTTTGCATACCAACCACGAGCCTTAACCAGTATGCTACGGATACCGCTCGCTTTATCTTTAACTTTCAATCTGTTTATCTAGTGTTATTATTTCGTGGAATACTTGAAATGTCTTCACAGAGCATTGGTATTTTGCGGAACACGTATTAAGAACCATGGATCTACAGCAACAACATTTTCTTCACTTCATTATCTAAACTCAGTGATTTATAGCTTAAGAAAAATTATCTGCACGCCTGTTTGAACCACCCAGTTTTAGTATAGATCTTCTTGCCTTACTCCTCCTCCTTCTCTTTCACCATTCCTCCAAAGCAAGCACAGATAACCGCTGATGCAAAAAACCCACTCCACTGCATAATGAATTAATTAATCAAAAAATTCAGATTCACACGAAAATCCACAAGAAATTCCGTGCTGCGCATGCGCAACAGTACCGCCACACACTATTTGCGGTTTGGCATTATTTGCACTTATTGACGATGAGCATTTGTCAAGTGTGCATTGCAAGCGCTGCGCCATGTCCACTTATGTGGTGTCCAAAGTATGAGAGTACAATGCTTGAGTGGCAGCAACTCGTTGGCTACCACTTGCTGCGCCTTTGGATTCAAACGTAGCAATAAGAACAACAACAACAACAACAAGAACTCAACCAACAACTTTGCGCATATGCACAACATATAAAATTACAAATTTTAACGCGCCAAACACGAATTCTAGCACCAACTTTACACTCACACACACAAGAACATGGATAGATTAGATGCGCCAACATTAGCAAAAAAAAAAGGCTGAAAGACACCACCACAGATAAAGATGACGATGATGTTGATGACGCTGAGAAACCTTGAGGCTCCCTTGAAATAACAGCAACAAAGATGCGCCTGCCTGATTTTGCCGCTTATCGTCTAGTTCAACTAATAGAATCATGGAATAAGATGAAAGAAGACGCAGGCAGCGCTACACGTAAAAGTCGAGTCAATGCACTGCGCTGCACATGCATTTAATGCTTGTTCTAGTCTTCATCGTCATCATTAACATTGTCATCATCATAAAAATCTTCATTATCATCGTTACGATCATCGTCATTATTGACGATGCGCATGCGCGGTAGCTCTGGTTGCAGCCAAGCTTGCTGCTATACAAGCGTTGCAGGGCAATCATTTGTAATGACGTACAGACACGCTAGATGAAAACAACAACAAGAACCAGTACAACTTGCAGTATTGTTGCATTGTTGCTAGTAATGTTGAAATTTGCCAAACATTTGCATTTACTGTTTGGCCAAATATTTACTAGCTAGCGATTGAGCACCAGCCAAGACATGAAAGCTCAGATTGAAATTGTTTACATTTCAACGTCCAGGTAGTGTGAAGTCTTTAAAATCTAAATTGAGGCATTTTGGTTAATTCAACTCTGTGAAGATCGTCTCTAGTACTAACACGTCCTCCTATTGCTTTTAAATCTAAAGCAATGAATCAGCGGGTCTTGAAGGCTCTACGACAAAACGCCAAAAACGCAATAACCCAAATTTTGGGTGTTTTTTCACAATGAATAAAAGCCAAAAAAAATAAAAAAGCATCCAAAAATTAAACATAATGGCCTAAAAGTAAAACTGAAGAATTTATCAACTTTTTTGCTTGTGTCATTATGAAAAATTGCCCAAAAAAATTGACTATCACCCAAAAAACTCAAAATTTCAGTCACTTTATTTTCAAAATGCATATTTTTAAGAATATTTTTAAGAGTTCATTAATTAAATCAAGATCTTGAATTAAATATTTCCCTTGAACGAAGTATATATTAATATCTATACTATTATATAAAATTGAAGTGCAAATTTTTGTTTCCAGGTTTTAAAATAGAATTAGTTTTAAAATGTCACATTTTTGCTACAGCACAGTATAAGGCTATTTTCATTTAGAAATGTTTAGTAATTCGTATTTATTAAGTCTTTGGAAGTATTCTTTCCAGACTAAAACAATATTTCTTAAAGCATATGGACTTAAATAAACTTAAAGTAATATAATTAACAAAGAATTTATTGCAAAAGTCTTAGCAAAGCTCTGTCTTAAAATCAGCTTTATACATACAAAAATTAATGGAAATATCTTTGTAAATCTGATTGAGCATTAAAAGAGTCTTATTAATCAGTTCATTGATGGCTTAGTTTGATCTGTGAAATTTACAAAACATTTTTTTGTGCGCTAAAAGACTGAAAATTTGTACACAAGCTAATTTGGGATCTCTGATTCTAGGAAAAATATTTTTTTTACATGGAAATTTGTCGATTTGGTGCTACGATTTGTCAAAAATATTCGACAAAGCATCTCAATGGATGTACAAATTTGTATTGTTACCATATAAAGCATGCAAAGAAAATGCAGATATATTCAAATTTTGGATTTATTTTCAATTGTTTTTGATGAAAAAAATGAAAAATAAACATAGCTTCTAATAAAATTATTGAGACTCAGTATGAAATTGCTCAAAACAATTACTTCCTCGGCTTACACAGAGGTTTACTTTGCATTTTTTACAAATTACAAATGAACTTTTGTTGCATCCCTCCATTTTGCATCGACCAGCACTTTTATAATCTAAAAAACATGGTAAGTGCATTTTTGATCCTGTCGAACTTCTTTTGGTGGCGGTTTTTGATACACCTTCTTTCTTGAGCATTGTGGTTTTAGATCGTCGTAGTCTGAGTCATCGGAAGAGTCGTGTTCGCTAATACCAGACACCGTAGACGGCTTGCCAATGCCAACATGAAGTTTACTCGGTCTTCCTCGTTTGCGTTTAGTTGGTTTTGCAGCTTCGTATTGCGGGACAGCGAGCAGAGATCGAGCAACGCTAATGCGGAAATTCATCGAATCAGTAGTTTTATTTTTTGCTATTCCTTTAGCGATGCAATCTTTTCGATACTCCATCCAAGCTGCTGTTAAGGCCAAATCAACAAAATGCATGAATGTCCTCTTTACGGTGCAAATATTTATTCTATAATATTTAATGACTTGGTCCAACAAGTCAACACCACCCATGCTTTCATTGTACATTCGAACAACCTGAGGCCGGTTTATTAAAACATAGTCAGCTTTATCCTTATCCCAACATTTGGCTTGGTCTTCGACGGCAACCCCAACAAAATTGGAACCAAGATTAATGACTTTATTGTCATACCAGCGAGTTACTATAACATTTCCATCGGAGCTGATACATTCTGCAGATGATCCTCTAACTTGCTTTTTCATTTCTTTTTTGTCTGGCAATCGGGGTTTGGCGAATCGGTTAACTCTTATTGTTCCAGCCGCACATATTTTTCTTTGCTTTAGCACTTCAAATAGCTGGTATGATGGAAAGTAATTGTCAAAAAACAATTTGTGCTTGCTTAAACTAACCATAACTTAATAACTGGTTTAAAAATGATTTCATCCGGAATATCTCCCGATCGAAGTCTTCTCCAACTAATGCTTTTCTTCGGAGTGCAACTCATTGGGTCAGTCCCTAGAAAATTACTTGAAGACGGTATATCATCGGCGTCCGGAACTAATAAATCCATAACCTCAAGATCAGGGGGCACTTGATGTTCACCAGCTGCAGTATCCTTACACTGGACCTGTGGCACTTCATACAGGGTTGTCAATATTCGAAGCGCCCATCTGGCAATACTGTAACTTTCTGCAGTGATGCCAAATCGACCAATGACATACCGCGTTTGAAGCGTCATTCCAAGCAAATGCTTACAGTGGAACAGTACACGCCACGCAAACGCTCTAAATTTGTTAAAATTTACATTCAACAAAACAAGTCAATAGTGAAAACTCAACGTGCTTAAAAAAAAATAAATAAAGTGAAAAGTGCGCCTTCCAAGAAAACAATTTATCGTTTGTATGAAACTGAAAATCCACAAGAGATTCAAGAGGTACCTCTTCACGATGCAAAAGTCACTGTTTGGTGCGGCGTTTGTGCTAAAATGCTCATTGGGCCGTTCTTTTTCGAAGATGATAATGGCCACAGAGTTACTGTCAATCAGGAGCGTTATCGCGATATGATAAACAATTTTTTCATGCCAATCGTTCGTCGAAAGCGTATCAGGCACTACTGGTTTCGACAAGACGGCGCGCCACCACACACAAGCCGCACTACAATCGATTTTTTGAAATGGGCGCTTCGAATATGGACAGCCCTGTATTCGATTTGTAATTCATCTAATATGTCCTCGTCAATGTCGGAATCAGCATCCAAAATCCCTAAGATCTCATCTTCTGTTAAAAGTTTTGCCCTCGACATTTTTCGCGAAAATTAGTTATCAATAGCTGCAATGTAAAATAAATTTGATCTTCCTCTGCGTGTCAACGTCGAATATATTCGACAACTATAAATGAGTCATCAAATCTAACCATTTTATATTCAAACTTCTTTTTTTTCATAGAACGACTTATTACATGTGTATTAATACTCACTGTTTTTTCCAAGTGATTTCAATGCTATAAATTAAAATGAAGAATCTAAAAGTTGAGAGTTTTTAGCTTCTTTAAGTCAACTGCACTAACTCTTGCAAAAACAATACTAAGCTTTAACTCCAACTAACTGCGCTTTCAATTTTATAAACAACAATTTTTGGAAATGAGTATGAAAGAAACAGAAAACATAAAGATCAAATAAACCGTTAAGTCAGTGATGTTTAAAGAATACATTATTGAATTGTCAAATATATTCGACAAATCCACGGAAAGGGTTAAAGGAGATAAACTCAAGAAGCAAAGAACAGTCAATATTGCTATTAATGACATCATAAATAAACATTATATTTTGAATCGACCGCCTCTTTTCAAGACTTTCGAGACTTATTGGCATACATCGAGAAGTATAAGAGGGAAAAGGCTCAGTGAAAACATTCGTGCGTAGGCCTACTTAAGAAATTTCTTTTGTGTACGCTCCAAACGGTTTTTGTGAACACTACAATAAGGGTTCCAAATAAGTGATGCATAATCTAAGTTAGATCTTACATATGAAATATAGAGCTATTTTATAATAAAGGGTCCGCCAAATAACTTTTTTTTTTTGAAAATGCAAAAAAAAACTACTGAATATTTTCTCAAATTTCTTTTTTTATTTGAATGTACAATCCTTCCGGTTAATAATGGAAAATAATTTCATTCAAATGGCTGCCTCGGCTGGCCATGCAGTAGCCTACACGATCGGTCAATTTTTAAGCACATTATCGATTGTGTGCAGCTGTATTTCACCAATGGCTTCACGAATATTGTCCTTTAAAGCGTCAATTGTCTCTGGCTTGTCGCCGTAACACTTATCTTTGAAGGCACCCCCCAAATAATAGTCCAACGGTGTCAAATCGCAGCTCCGAGGTGGCCAAACGACATCAGCTCTGCGGCTGATAATGCGATCTTCAAAAGCAGGGCGCAAAACATCGAGTGTAGCTTCGGCTGTGTGGCACGTAGCGCCGTCCTGTTGAAACCAAATGTTGTCAATATCCTCCTTTCAATTTTTGTGAACAAAAATTCGTTCAACATGGCGCGATAACGATGGCCATTGACTGTAACGGCCACTCCTTGCTCATTTTCGAAGAAAAATGGCCCAATTATGCCTCTGGACCAAAATCCGCACCAAACAGTGACTCGTTTTGAGTGCATCGGCTTTTCAATGTATGCGTGCGGGTTTTCTGTGCCCCAAATGCGACAATTTTTCTTGTTTACATACCCGCCAAGATCAAAATGAGCTTCACCTGAAAAGATGATTTTTTTGGCAAAATCGGCATCTTCTGTAAGTCGATCGCAGGCCCACTCAGCGAAGCGAAAACGCATTGGATGGTCAGTTGGCTTCAACTCCTGAACCAATTGGACTTTGTATGGCTTCATACCAAGGTCTTTATGCAAAATTCGTCTCAATGATGTCTCCGAAATGTTCAATTATTGAGAACGACGGTGAATTGATGTTGATGCCGCTTCACGCACAATTTCTGCCACAGCAGCAATATTCTCGGGTGTACGCACTGTTTTTGGCTTTTCACGCTTTGGTTTATCGATGAGGATGCCAGTTTCTTTCACTTTTTTCACAAGATAACGAACATACGGAGCTGACTGTGCTTCTGTTCTTCAAAAATCCGTACGCAATTTTCGCACACATTCTGCAACATTACCATGATTTTCAAAGTAATGTCGCAATATTTCCCGGCGTTGTTCAAGCGTATACACAACCATATTCGTTCAGCGGAAGGATAAAACTAATTATCTGTCAAATCAGACATGTGCTAAGTGTTACCATTCACGAAATAAACACTAGTTGAAAAAAAAAGTTAGATGGCGGACCCTTTATAAGGGTCAAGAAAAGCGAAACTATTTCGTTTAATAAAAGACAGAAAAGTATAAGCCTTCGGAATTGTACGATTATTATGGCCAATAAAGCTGAAACGAGAGTCAAGGAAAACACTGAGATCACGGATTTCATTAGGATTTCATACTTAAGGTACAACCACATCATTAAAATGGTACGAAAACATTATAGGTGTGTTACTCTTCGAGACATTCATACTACAGCATTTGTTCAAATTCAAAGTAAGATGATTATTTTTAAACCAAGTTAAGCAGTTATTCAATTCAGTTTGAAGAACTTGACAATCTGAATAATGGTTTATTTCGTAATAGATTTTCAAAGCGTACAAAAAAAAGCAGGCTGAAGGAAAACAATTTGAGATATCATTTATAAATAAAATTAAAAGTAACGGACCAAGGACGCTGCCCTGCGGAACTCCAGATGTTACCAAAAAAGGTTCAGAATTCATATTTTCGATTGAAACACAGGAAACCCTATTAAACAAATATGACCTAAGCTACGAAAGAAACGCTGAATGAAAACCATACATGGACAATTACAAAATTAAAAGATTATGTGGAACTTTGTCAAAAACTTTAGAAATATCTGAATAAATTATGTCAACTTGGCTTCTATCCTCAAAAGAATTAATGCAATATTTTGTAAAAATGCTTAAGTTAGTTGTAGTTGGCCTCCCAGTGACAAATCCATGCTGGTAAGGACAAATAAAATTTTTTACCGCGAAGAAAACTTTATCTTTAACAATTTTTTCAAAAATGTTAGGAATATTAGTAAGCTTTAATATTGCCCTATAATTTTCGATATTGTTCTTATTTCCAGATTTAGAAATAGGAGAAATAACAGAAATTTTCTATTTATTAATAAATGTGCCCGAGGCTAAAGATTTATTGAAAATCAATAAAAGCGGAGAAGAGATTGATTTTACACATTTTAATAGTGAGAACTAAGTCCATCAAGATCACTTTTAAAGGAATCACTTCACTTTTAAAGGAATCACTTTTAAAGAAATCTTTTAAGAATACCATTTTCAATATCCATTTAGGATAGACAGAGGCTAACAAAATTCAAGAAAGAATCGACATTTTCTAGTTGACTATTATTAAAATTTTGTTTGCAAAAGTTCGAGACGAAAAATTGGGCAAATAAATTAACAGTATCATTCAAAGAGTTTGATAACGTATCATTATAAAACATAGACGACGGGATATAAGATTAACTTTTTTTCGATGGAACATATCTCCAGAAGGATTTCGAATCAGATTTCATACGGCTCTCAAGATTCAAGATATACTGCTTGTATGGGAATTTGTTTAAAAAATCAAACTCCCGTTTATAATGAATAAATTGTTCATTAAATTTTATTAAACTTGTAGATTTAAATTTTACACTATATTTATTCCGAAGATACTTAAGCTTTTTTAAACCCTTAGTATACCATGGAAGTTCATAACACTTCTTTTTCAGATGAATATTAATAAGAACACTATTATTGTAGAGAATTGAACAAATTACAAGAAAAAAAATTCAAAAAAATATATATTTCACTCCAACATGGTTTTATAGAGCTCCAAACTGGCGGCAGAGAAAAAAACGAGGCCTCGTGGTTGCAGCGCTGGGAGTTTCAAAAATTGTCCGATCTGGAAAAAAAATGAATTTTTTAAATCTTAACAAAATTGGTTATCGTATGACACGAGCTTTTTTTTAATTTTTTTTCAATTTTTGGTGATGTTCCAAATTTGAAAAAATGTTTTTTCCGAAAAAAATATTGACTTTAAAAATTCATAAAAAATCGAAAAAAAAATTTAAAAAAAAGCTCGTGTCATACGATAGCGAATCAAGTTTAAAAAAATACAAAAAAAAATTCGTCAAAAAATGAACCCGCTAGTGCCGCAACCAGTACGAAAAACATGTTTTCGAGATAAACGCGTTCAAAGTTTGTGAACAAAGAAAAAAGAAGTTTACCTTCAATCTGCCATGCCTGCTTCGTACTGTATGCCTTCGTTATCTTGTGTTATGCTGTTTCTTATAGTTTTTTGCAATCGTTTAGCAATTCGGGCTTCTTTTGAAGCTTCATATGCCTTCACTCTGGCGCATTTCAAACGATTTGCATCATTTCCTTTGGAAGAATTCAATGCTATAGCTCCTATGGTGATACCAAGTAGTTTAAACATTTGAAAATAACTAAAACCCACCCTTCAAGTAGGTACGAAATAACAGCCACCAAAAGTCAGGTAGCAATTAAAACAAGTATATACCAGCTGCCGTACGTAGGTAGCGCAAAAATTAAAAATGCGCTCTCACTAATCCGGCTGTAACTTTTGAACCCGTAGGAATTTTTCCGTGAAATATTTTTTTTTTCTTAAGAATATTTACTAAAATACAAAATTATTAAAAAAGAGTCGATTTCAAAAACTGTCAATGTCATGTCCCCCCTTAAAGTGTTAAGTTTTTTTGAGATATCATCCCAGGTGGCACGAATTGCTTGATCGTTTTTGCGAGAGTTTCAATAAACTCCATGTTGCTCTCTGCAAAGGGGATAACAGATTTTTCCTATTTAGATGTTCAGAGATTTGGTTGGCCATTATACGTTCGAAGATCTTTCCTAATACAGGTAAAATACTTATAGGTCTGTAGTCTCTTGGGTATAGAAGCAAAAACAGTTTTAGCTATAGGCTAAACAATGTCAGTCTTCCATAATTCTGGAAGCCGGGAACAAGTTAGGCAATGGTTCATTATATAAGTTAACGGTGAGAGTACAAAAGGTAAAACTAATTTAATGAACCTTATGGGTAAACCATGAATTCCAACAGCATGAGATTTAATCATCATTATACATTTCGCTACATATTCTACACTTGCATAAGTATACTCAAACGAGGCACAAGGTAAGTTTCCAGTCAGCACAGGCAACTCAACACGGCTTATATTGCTAGAATGGCTAAGGTTTCCATTTTCCAAGAAAAATTGATTTAGGTCATCAGGTTCAAGTAGCATTCTGTTGAATTTTTGCTGAAAACTCTGCATCTTTTGATGTTTTGCCATAGTTGCTCCAAGCTTAGGTTTGGCTTGAGCTTAGAGTAAAAAAAATTACTTTTGGCTTTTTTACATAAAACATTAGCGACATAACGAGCTCTTCTAAATAAACTTTCCATTTCGAGTGAAGTTTATTTCTGAACCTAATTACAATTTGTATACGATTCGTAAACCATGGGCAACAATTATTCGATTATTATTGCGAGCAAACAATCGATCTAATTTATCAATCAAAACCTTTAGTTTGACATCAACCGAGTCATGATACCAACAGTCATTCCACCTTACATCGGATAAATCTTCAAGTAAAGCAGTAAGGTTAATTGACTTAAAGTTATAATAGGAAAAACTTACAGGAGTATTTCTACTAGAACTCCATCTCAAGCACGTATTTCGAACTACACGTTTACACGGAAGTTGGAACTTCGAGTTAAAACACGTACTCGAACTACACGTGAATCCTAAACACGTACTACACGTGTAGTTGCAAAAGTACGTGTTCGCGTATTCACGTGTACACGGTTTCATTCACGTTTTCACGATTTAGACGCATCCAAGACAGTTCCCAAAGGTTGTTATTGTCACTGGACAAGAGATTTTATTACAATGAGTGTGGCCAGCTTCATATTGCAACTTTGCCGAATAGAACATCGCATTACCGAGATAATTCGTTCTTCGGTCGCTCAGTAAAATTGTGGAACAATCTCCCTGCGAGCGTGTTTCACGACAGTTTCAATCTGTGTAAATTTAAATCAAATCTTCATCGACACTACTCCATCTTTCCACCCTCCAACTAACTATCACCCGTCTTTCGAATCAACACAATGCATTCGCATTTATAGGGGCATCCCCTGAGTGCTGGTTAAGTCTAAAAAAAAAAAAAAAAAAAAAATAAAATATAGATTTATTGGATCTTGTTGGTGTTTCATAGACTTCAATAGTTGGCTTTAAGCTGAATTTATCCTAGTTACTGGTAATATGGTATTTTGTGGTATTGTGTGAAAAATTTTATATTGTATTCACATATTGATAATATTATGACCAATGGGATGTACTGGGACTACTCAGGTCATGGTATCACTTATGGCTTAAATGGAGCTCTTGGATAAGAAATAGGTACTTTTATGGCCTTAGTCCTTGTTATTGTTATAGTGCCGGGATATCTGCAGTGGATACGATTATCTATCGAATGAAATATTTTTGACGAAGGCGTCCACGAAACCCATAAAAAGCCCAATGACATGCGATAATTCCAATGCATCTGTTTGGTCATTGAAGCATTCAATTATTGATTTTGTCATTGGATCTGGTTTTGGATCCTATTGGATCCTTAAGATAGAATAGCTCAAAACTTTTTGGACAGCACAAGATTGCCTCATTGATATACCGTCAGCACTTAAGTGAGCCAATGGAACTTTTAAGTGTTAAGAAGATTCCTTGTACATAATTGGATGATTCTATAGATGCACTGGAATTATCTCAAGTCTTAGGCGGTCATTGGGTTAACTTTGGATCCAATGGGTCCTCTGGACTGAATGGATGATTCTATGGCCAATTGGATATACTGAGGTTATCTTTGTCACATGTGATTCGCAAGTCACATTACAACTCTAATGGATTTCATGGACACCTTGGTTAGAATAGTATGATGTACTGGAACTATTCTGACTATAAAGAAGATTACTGTTTAGTCTAGTCTTAAGACTTAAACTAAGACTTAAGCTGTGGCTAAGGCATAAGCTGTGACGAAGGATGTTATAAGAAAATTATTATTATCTTCTTCTACTCGCCGACGTGTACTCTGACGTGTACTCGCCATCGTGTACATTTTCTGGAAAGGTACCTTAGCTCTGCTCAACTTCCTCCAACTATTGTCTCTACTTCTCGACTGTTCTGTCCCATGTTCTCCTCAAACCATCAGGTAATCTGCTATCCTAAGTTAAAGAGCTCTATAGAATAGCATGTTTTGCTATGAAACTGTCACCTTTTGGGAATGTGTGACCAATACACTGCCACTTCCTTCGTTGGATGATTGTGCTTAATTGTTTCCGATCCGTTTTTTGGTAGAGCTGTTTATTAGAGATACGGTCTAGCAAAAACAAATCTCAAATGTTTAATTGATTGCAAAAAAATGACTCCGATACAAAAAAAATACCATCCATCTTATTCAAATCCACGAAATCTTGTTAACGTCCACAGAGCCTGTTCAAGTCCCAATGGCATTCAAGTGACTTCAGATAATCATCTATTTATGCCAAAGCAGGCCACTAAACCCTTTGAAGTTCCAATGAACTTCCTTGAAGCAGACATAATTAAACTGAATCTGATTTGCCATAGAATTATAAATTTGAATCTTGATTCCTTGATCTTGGTCCTTGGATTCCAAGCTCAAAAGAAGTCTCAATGAAGTAAACTGGATCCATGCAAACCAATCGAATTTTTAGGTCGAAAAGTTTCTTTATTTATGCTTTTGGAGTTCATACCTCAAAAACAGTTCCAATGGCACTAAAAATCTTAGTGCTATCTTAGAGTTATCTTAGTTGAGTAGAAGTTGTAAAAATGTGTGTATGTAGTACGTGTTTAACATTCTACTTACTTACTTAGGTGGCCGTGACAACCCGTGTCCGGATTTCGACCGACCTCATCAGCTCTCGCCAGGCGCCTCTGCTTTGCGCGCGCCTTCTCCAATCGGATACACCAAGTGCGGTTAGGGCTTCCTCAGCCTGGTCCATCCATCGGAGGCATGGTCTCCCTCGCCGTCGTTGACCAGCGACCCTCGCTTCGAGCACCTTTTTCGCTGGAGCTTCGTCGTCCATACGATGGACATGACCCAGCCAGCGTAGTCGCTGCACAGTTATACGCCGAACTACGTCAATGTCTCCGTAGAGCTCATACAGCTCGTGGTTCATTCGGATGCGATAGTCATCGCCGACTCGAACAGGACCGAAGATTTTGCGAAGAACTTTTCTCTCGAACACCCCCAGAGCGGCTGCGTCAGTTTGCGAAACTACCCATGCCTCAGCGCCATAAAGCAGCACAGGTAGAACGAGCGTCTTGTAGAGTGTTAGTTTTGTCGATCGAGAGAGGGCTCTGGAACTTAGTTGCTTACTGAGCCCGTAGTAGCACCTATTAGCAATTATTGTTCTTCGCTTTATCTCCAGGCTGATTTCGTTGTTAGTATTAATGGCGGTGCCAAGGTAGACAAACTCCTTGACTACTTCAAAGTTATAGCTGCCAGATGAAACGTGGGAGTCTAAACGCCGAGCTCCCTTGTTTGTAGACAGCATATACTTTGTTTTACCCTCATTTATCGTCAAACCCACTTTGGCTGATTCCTTTTCGATAGCGGCGAAAGCAGCGGTAACATCTCTCTTGGTTCTGCCAACAATATCAATGTCATCAGCGTAAGCAAGGAGCTGGACACCTTTATAGAAAATGGTGCCATTACGATGCACACCGGCCTTTCGTACGATCCCCTCCATGATGATGTTGAAGAGATCGCAAGACAGTGGATCGCCTTGCCTGAAACCTCTTTCGGTATTGAAGGTTTCGGAGAGGTCATTTCCTACCTTGACGGAGCTGCGTGTGTTGCTCAACGTCATTCTGCAAAGTCTAATCAACTTTGCAGGTATACCGAACTCAGACATTGTTGCGTATAGGCAATCCCTTCTCGGGCTATCGAACGCAGCTTTAAAGTCGACAAAGAGATGGTGTGTGTCAATTTGATTTTCGTGGGTTTTCTCCAGGATTTGTCGTAGCGTGAAAATCTGGTCTATGGTAGACTTACCAGGTCGAAAGCCACACTGATAAGGTCCAATCAGTGTTTTTGTAATTGGCTTTAATCTTTCACACAGTACGCTTGAGAGAACCTTATATGCGATGGAAATAAGACTGATACCTCTATAACTTGCGCAGATTGTAGGGTCTCCTTTCTTAAGTATAGGGCACAGTACACTGAGGTTCCAATCGTCGGGCATGCTTTCTGCTAGCCATATTTTGCTGATGAGCTGATGCATGCGCCTTATCAATTCATCGCCGCCGGTTTTAAACAATTCAGCTGACAGGCCGTCAGCACCCGCTGCTTTATTGTTTTTGAGTCGTTGGATAGCAACTCGAACCTCTTCATGGCTAGGTGGTGATACTTCCACTCCGTCATCGTCGATTGGTGCCATTGCACTGTGCTCTCGATGGGCGGCATTGGTGGAATCGTCGCCATTAAGTAAATTGGAGAAGTGCTGTCTCCACAATCTAAGCACACACTGTGTATCCGTATTCAGATCTTCATTTTCGTCTCTACAAGTGGATGCTCCGGGCTTGAAACCTTGGGTTAGACGCTTAACCTGTTGATAGAATTTTCGTGCATCCTTCTTGCCCTGGTATACCTCTAGTTCCTCACGCTCACGCTTTTCCTGCTCTCTTTTCTTGCGCCTGAAAAGGCGCCTCTCTTCCTTCCTCTTTTCGCGGTAGTTTTCTCGCACGGCTCGCGTTGCAGCTGACTGCAGCGTTTTTCTATAAGCGGCGTTTTTTACTGCAGTCGCAATGCGACACTCCTGATCATACCATTGGTTCCGAGGTTGCGGGCGCCGGAAACCAATGACTTCTTCAGCGGCAGCGCGCATGGAGTGGGATATATGCACCCAAAGTCCGCCGGCGTCGTCGAGTCCAGAGGTTGGTCGGTTGAGCTTAACCGAGAGTTGAGCGGAGTAGGCTTCGGCAGTCCGTTGTAATTGCAGCTTAGCGACATCTAGCTTTCGTTGCATTCCTGTGCAACTTGGCTGCAACAAGATAATGGTCGGAGTCAATGTTGACCCCCCGAAATGTACGCACATCTAGAACACTACAGGCATGCCTTCCGTCGATTACAACATGATCAATTTGGTTTCGCGTTTTTTGATCCGGGGACAGCCAGGTGGCCTTGTGGATGTCGAGGTGCTTAAATCTGGTGCTACTAACTACCATGTTTCGTGCCGCGGCGAAGTCGATCAGTCTTAGACCGTTGTTTGTGGAGGTCTCGTGAAGACTGAACTGACCGACAGTGGGGCCAAAGATGCCTTCCCTTCCGACTTTCGCATTAAAATCGCCGAGGACTATTTTTACGTCATGGACCGGAAAGTGGTCATATACGTCCTCAAGACTAGCGTAGAAAGCGTCCTTGACGGCTTCGTCCTTTTCCTCCGTCGGGGCGTGCGCGCAAATAAGGCTTATGTAGAAAAATTTTGCCTTGATGCGGATCGTGGCCAATCTTTCGTTCACAGGTGTGAACCGGGAAACAAGGTGGCGTAGTTTCCGGCTAACGACGAATCCACATCCGAATTCGCGCTTCTCCGCATGGCAGCTGTAGTAGATATCGCAGTGTGCTTGTTTAGAGCAGCCTTGCCCTTTCCATCGCATTTCCTGGATGGCGGTGATGTCAGATTGTATTATTTTGAGGGCTTCCGCCAGTTGGATAATGGCACCTTCCCTATAAAGGGTCCGGACATTCCAGGTGCATATCCGTAAATCATTGTCCGTTTTTCGTTTGCGGTGGTCGTCAACGTAATTGGGGTTCTTATCCGAGGCTGGTTTAGTTTTCATTGGGCAGTAGTAATGTGGCGGGACCCAAACCCTGCGCACATTCCATGTTTAAGGTCTATGGATCGACCCGCCGCTCAAATTAGCCGTCAAACTGACGGATGCCAGTTTGCCGTTGCCCAGGGAACACCACTTGGAGGTTTGAGTCGACTTGAGACGATTTCGACATGGATAATGCTGGCCTCGCCAGGTTGAGGCGGTCTGACACGTTGCCATGTGAAGGTTCGCCCCCTGTTCCCGTTGTGTTTAACATTCACGTGTAGTTTAAGAATCTGATTTTTGAAAATATTCTTTGAGACACTTGTATTCGTACTACACGTGTTCACGTGAATATGGGAGCTCTAATTTCTAACAAAGCTAACATTTCAGGAACTACAAAGTAAGTCATGATCTGACTTAAAAGTTATTTAATCAAACTTAAGGAGTAAAGCGATATCAGACGCTAAACAAACATCAAGTAATCTAGGTTCACAGTTATGCATATATTGAGTTGGAATGCAATCAAAAACAATATGTAATCCACACAAATATAATAGGAGTCATTATATAGCAGATTTAAGTTAACATCGCAATTATTTTACTAGATGAATCACTGAAATATGATTCAAGTCTAAGAGATCGATGAGGTTTATATACGCACGATGCAAGGATTAAAATTACATTAAGTTTACTTTAAGTAACTGATTCAACTTCAAAACGACAGCTTTTTTTAAAGTTGAATTAATAAAGCTTATCAACTGACTTTGAATTAACTTTATTTTCTCTGTCGGATTTGTACCAAATACTCAATGGTGGATGGTATTCATCAACAGTAGTAAGAGCATGAAAAGCCCTCTTAACAACAACATTGTTGTAGTCTGTAGTTAAGACCAGGTCAAAAGTCCTTCAAGACTATTATAAACTAACATTAACTTATTTTGGGATACTGGAATCCATAATATTGATATTTTTCAGTAATTTGTGGATCGTGGCTTCTGTGGGTTACTGCTGTGAAAGTGCGAAAAAGATGTAGTAGCTGAACTCTATTGTTATTGCATGTATTATGTCTCAAGACGTATTTCAAGGTTCTAAAAAAATACGACTCTTGTGAGCACCCCTTAATCTTTCCCTGTAGGAAAATCAACTAATTTAAAAGTAGTTGATAAAGTAGTTTTTTGTCAACCACAACTAGTTGAAATTCTGACTTTTTTCCATAGAACGAACTAACTTATTTTGTATGGTGATGTGTGCTAAATAAGTCAATTGACTTTCGTCTACATATATTTTCAACTACTTGTTAAATTAGTAATATTTAAATTATTTTTTTAATTACTTTAAAATAACCAATTGAAAACAATTACTGATGGCCTAAGATTAATAATATTTGATGAAATAACATGGTTAAATATATATAAACTTGTAATCTAATAAAAATTTGCAATTAAAACATGTCAACATCAGAGTAGTTGCCGCCTTAATATAATTAAAAGTAGTTCATATACTGGTTTATTTTAAATAAGTTTTTTAATTAGTTGTTTTTAAAAACAAGTAAGTTTGTTCCTATAGGGTTGTATCATAGAACTGCATGGGTGGCTTCACTAATACATATGAGCACTCATTGAAAATGAGAGAAGTGAGCGTGAATCGTATCCTCTATCAGCGAATAAATAAAATGCGCACTCGCTCAAGAAGTAAATTTCGCTAAGGAGGTGTTCATACGTCCGTCAAATGATTGAATCAATCAAAATTTGTTGTTGCTTTCCTATTTAAAAAAAAAATGAACTTTATCTCAGAGCGAAAATGAGCTCCACAATCTTCTCTCGTCAGTCAAAATTTTAATTGAGCTCCAGACCTGCATCAATCAGTCAAAGGGTTGCATTATTTTGCTTGTCTGCTTTTTAGTAGGCAATTATATCAAGAAAAGTAGTTAACGGGAAACAAAGGTAGTTTTTTGAAGAGAAAAAGAGGTGTAGTGTCTTCAGTTGCTGCCATAATTTCATTAATTCTATTAATTTTTTTTATGACTTGCATCCGATGGTCATTTAAATAGGTATAGTTTCCGGCATATTGATTTCCTAATGTGGTTAATTTTAATCCTAAAAGATCAACTATATTTCCGCTATTGTTTTAAATTTTGTAAAATTTTTATGCACACAAAACAACTTAATAAAAGAAACACCCAAATACGGTGATGCACACAGCACGATATGAATTCACAAAAAAATAGGTAGCAGAAAAGTAACAAATGCCTGCGTCGGAGCTTCAATTAAAAAATCGTGTGTGAGCAAGCGTCAATCAAAATTTTTAAAGAGAGTTAAAGGGAGTAAAAAATCGCGATATACTTCAATCATTTGACTGATGTGTGACACCTACTACTCGTTTGTTTATGCTTTCAACATAAATCTGTCAAAAGCACTGAGAGCGAGAGCGGATGAACACGGATTGCAGCAATCAAATTTGTTTATTTTTGGATTGCTGTACATGGCAGCAATTAGCAATCTGAACAGTGTTGCTGGGTGGCGAAATAAAATTTTTGCTGAGCTTAAGTATGTACCTAAAAAGTACTTTCTGCTGATGAAACGTATTACTTTTTACAATAACAATGAAAACATCGTTGCATGAGACCCTTATTCTTAACAAGTGAATTAATGAAATAAAAAAAGAAAAAAGCGGACAAGAAAGAATGTTTTTGAAACAAGAAATAGGTAAACATTAATGAGAAGTTGTAATACTAATAATTTGAAATTTAAATGTATTTATATCTCTCATACATTTTCTTTCAGATAGGATAATTATGGCGGCTTACTCAAAAGTGGAAGTGAAGTTGCTAATTTCTTTGATGGAAAAAAAGTGCTACCAGAATATAAGCAAGAAGCTAGTGCGCTAAATTCAATTTCAACACTTATATGCATGTTTACAAGGTACCTGAGTTTTTCGTATATAAAGGCAGATTTAGATGACGATATGCAGTGACGAAATCAATTCCACAGCTAGATGGCGTTGTGAACATATGCAAATCCTAATAAAAATTCAATATGCATTACGATGTTAAATTAATTTTTTCACTGTAAATCGATGTCTAAATGGCATTTGGATGTTGGAATTAACGTAGGTCCTATGAAAATAAGCGTAAATATTTTTTTTAATGTCAGTTTTGAAGTGTTTAGAAAAGACTTAAAACTTTTTTATGAATTGAAAGAAATCATTTAAGACTGAAAATGTTACACAGCATTGAAAAATAATTTTTGTTTTACTTTTGTTGTTTACTGTATATATTTTTAAAATGCTTTAAAATTAGTATTAAGTTTGTTTTTCTCGTCATTGAAGAAAAATTTAATTAAATCAAACATAATAAATGCGTCAATAACAAAATAACAAGGTAAAATTCAAGCACTTTCAGATAAGCAATCATGTTAAATTAATAACAAATGTTTTTATTAAGTGGAGGGGAAAAAGTATTGTAATTCGAAGAAATGACAAACGCAGATTGGCGTGTCGTGTGAGCTACCAACAATCAAAGTTTAAAAGAGCGTAAGAAAAGTTCATTGATTGCCAATCAAACAATCTCGTGTGAGTTGGCCATTGCAGATCTTTGCTTTGTATGTCATATTTCTATACAAAATCAACTGATTGTGCAAAATAAAGAAGAACAAACTGCCAAGCGAAAGTGGGAAAAATAAAATTCAGCTGAATATCGTAATTTGCTTGCATGCTGCCGGTGTTTGTTGCAGAAACTTCAATGCAAATTATAAAGAAGAAAGGAAATAACTTTTTTCCGTAGAACATATGTATTAAAGGCTTCTAAGCCCAAATCTGGGAATTTAAATGTCCGCTCTTATCTGGCTTAGAAGTTAAAGGGGGCCAAAATATGAAAAATGGGCTCGAAAACCTTGCTTTTTTCTTTTATTTGTATACAATTCTAAGTAAAATGATAACTCTTATTAAAGGAACAGCTATGCTATAACCTATTCAATAAGCTATTAACCATAAAGTTACTTGCATTACTATCGAAGATATAACATTTTACATATTATGCACACTTCACGGTTCACCCTTTTATGAAATAATCAAAACAAAAAAAAAATTCGCTTGCGGCGCTCTTTCTCATTCACATTTATAAGGGAACAACAAACATTTCAAAGGGACCTACAAAATTGGTAATACCTCAAATGTTCTGAGTACAAAACTAGTTATATCTTCAAAAGTAATGCATGGATATTTATGCACAACCTTTATTTTGATATTTATAACACTTATTTTTATAGGAAAACTAAAAAATAAATCACAAGTTTTCAGGCTCATTTTACTAAACATAACCATATATAACTACTTAAATACATGAGAGCGGCCTCAAATATTTTTTCACCATTAGCTTTTTTAGCTCCAAGTACACATTTTGATAAACATTTTAAAAAAGGTAATTTTTGCTAAAAGTTAATTGCTCCGTGAATTATAATCGTGTCTTTATTTATGCCCAACCCACGCGGAAAAAAAATATACTAAATTTATCTCTCTACATTTTGATGGATTTGAGATAAAATTTGTCTACCTATAAAGTTCTGTTTAAATCATACTCTTTTTTAATCAGTGTTGAAATGAGAAAACAAAAGACTTAAGAAAAAAACCTACATTGAAAAATATTTATTTATACACTCGCGCCATCTGCAGCTCTTGCTAGGAATGAATATGATTACATATCACAGACGCAAGCCACCAATACGTATAACATCTAAATGCATTAAAAAAAGGTACGGCAACCTTAGTGGTGCTGCTTCTTACATTTCCTAGATGGCGCTGTACGCTTAGTTTTTTAGGACACACACAGTGGTTGGTGTATTTAATTCACTATAAGTATGGTTCGAATATGAACTAAGACAAACTCTGCTTAGCCTTGTCAGCAGAGGGAGCGCACTAGGGTGGGCTACTTTTTTATATTAAAATTTTTCTGCAGTTCTCTTCGCTCTTATATCAAACATCTTCTCGATATAATCAACAGCACAGCATTTGCGTGAGGCGAATGTTTGTGTGTGTATGCTTATATCATATACATATACAACAGTGCTTATCAACGAGTTTTTTTATCCAACTCCAGCCATTCATCCAAACATCGCTCGCATCCGTCGGCCGGTTGTGCAGCCACAACGAGCGACTCTTTCTTTCATTCGAGTGAAAACCGTGCGTGCGTCCGGACGAGCTACGTTTTTTGTGTGCTCACAACTACTTTTCGGAAGAGTTGCCGTGTTCGTGCGTCTGCATTTGTTGCTGTTACTTGTGTTTGTTTTTATTTTTGGTGCGTTCGTGTTGTAGAAAAAGTGCCCAAAAAAAGAAAAAAAATTAATTAATATGTACTTATAAGCAACGCACTGAAATAACGTCAGATGCAACAGTGAGTGAAAACTTGTTGGGCACAAAATTATTCTTCCCCACTCTCACTCTCTCTTTGTCAAAAGAGTTGTCTATGCGTTTTATTGTTTTTATGTGTTCGGGGTTGCCGTAGTAGTCGTCGTTGTACTTATAGTGCAAAGAAAAGAAAAAAAGTAAATAAATAAATAAAGTGCCGAATGCCAGCGCATTGTTGTTGATCGCAGCGTATCATTAATAGTTGTTGGCGTCGCATAAACAAGGCGACAATACGTCGGTCGTTTGGTCGCTCAGTTGCCCGACGGTCGTGAAATTTCACCAAAATTATTTTCCTTTTTTTTTTTGTTTACATTTTTGTATGCTTTCTGCGTATTCTTCGTAAAGCTGCGACGTGTTTTTTTTTTTTTCTTTCCACTCTCTCATAAATAGTGAATGTGAAATTTTTTCAAAGAAAATCGAAAAATAAATAAATTAAATTAAAAACATTTCGCTAATGTTAAATAAAAAAAGATATAAAAAAACACATATAAACACATTCAAATTAACAAAAACAAAAATGAATATGTTTGAAATTCAAATGCAAAAATTTGCCACTTGGCAGAGTTTGAAACGTTTTGGCTGATACTCGTTTACAGCGCCATCATTGTCACCATCATTGGATAAACAGCTTGAGAACAGTCAAGACAACAGTCAACAATAACAACAACAACAGCAACAAAACAAGAAATTAACAACATTTTTGGATTACAACTACAACTTTTCTGGATTATTTGTTGGATTATTTGAAAAATTTCCATAACACGTAGAAGAATAACAAAAAGCAGAAGAACCAAATTAATAAAAATTCCATTAAAGTAATAATAAAATATTTAAATTTAATTGAGAATTAACAAAAAATCTTGTCCCAAATTCAAGCTAAACTTGTTTTAAGATTTTTTTTTTTCGACCATTTTTAGTTGTGTGCAGTTGCTGATTTTCCTGTTTATTTGACTGTCGCACATCTTGTTCCCCCGCCAGCCAGGCAGGCAGTATGTTTAACTCTTTGGCTTAACTACTCTCAGACATTGCTGCTATTTTGGCCAATCAAGCATAAATCGACTTCAAGTTAAAGTCGCGGCAATTCAACCTTTTAGCTCAGTTACGACCTAAAGACTGGCTTGCGCATTTAATGTGTTTTTTTTTTGTGCTTTGTTTATGTTTTAGTTTTGCAAAATAGTAATAATAAAATTTGATACGCTTGTTTTTTTCATATTGCCATGATATATTGACCAGGCAAAGTGGTTTTTGTGGTTACAAAACTTGTCTGACTTGATTTCTGCAGTTAGTAGTTTTAATCACTGTACTTTTTAAATAGTAGTTTGTACTTCGTAGCTCTAGCGTCGCACATATTCGTCGTTGTTTGGTTTTGGTACATTTGTACTCGAAGGTATGAAGGTAGTGACCGATTTGTATTTTAAGAATTTTCTATACCGATTAAAAATTGTCTTTATGCAACATAGTGTAGTTAAATGTTTATCGGAATCAGTTATGGAGAAGATTTTCTCTTAGTTATGTCAGCTTTGAAGTCTGTTTAATCCACCGGGAATTAACTTATCTTTGTTAGCTTTAAACTAAGCTCTAAGAACGAAACTTCTGATCACAAAACCTACTGATTCATATTTGTTTTTTTTTTCATATTTCCCAATTTTCAAAATTCTCAAAAATTAACCATAAAAACCATTACAATGTAAGCGGCACAGATTAAAAAATGGCCAAGTCCGAATAGATAAATATCAGAGATACTTTGGAAAAACATTTTTTGACGTTTCTATATGTCTAAGAAATTGTAAATCAAATTGAAATAATTTCCTTAATTATTCCTTAAAAACAATTAAATTATTTACACCACATCGACTCAAAAGTGTTCAAGTCAAACAGGCCTATTTTCAAAAGTGGCAAAAGTCCAATTATGTATTTAAAGTTGGCCGTTTTAAAATTACCTAAACCTTTTGCTTCCAACAAACTTTGTTTCCAACAAATAAGAAACACAAAAATTACAAACTTTTCCATAAAGTTTCAATTCTCGAGTGCGAATTATCTCGCTTCGTTCCCTTCTGAATATCTATATATATATATATATAATAGGCGAAGGCAAGACAGTTCAGTAACATTTTCTCCTGTTCATCCCCATTTCAACCGTTCAACCATTTTCAAGCGATTTTGATGATTTTTTTTTTTTTTAATGAATCAGAGTATGGAGAAATACCGACGAATTTTTAAAGAAAAAGGCTTACTGGAATACTTGGTGTTGCTCGGGGGTAGTATGGCGAAAAGGTCGAATTTCGACTACTGGCGTACTCCAGTTCAAATAAATTCTTGTATTAAATTAAAGTATTGTGAGTTTCAAAATCATTCATGGATATTACTATACAACTTTTCATAGATTCTTCAAGTTTTAAATTTAGTTCTTGGTAATAAGCAGGCTTAACTACAATCATCCATTTTAAAAATTAGTCATGAAAAAATAACTATTCAATTTCAAAATTGATCAAGTCCATTTTTATTTGCTCAAAACTAACCAAATTCAACTAGTTTAGTTTCAAAATCAGTAGATAATGAGTTTCAAAACTGTCCAAGTCTAAATTTTTTTTTTTACAGGAAGTCCGTTATGCACCAAAGAATTTAACTAATTAAATTGTATTTCTTTGCAAATTTACAATCCTTTAACAATTATTACAATGCTTTTTTTTATATTTTGTTATTGTTTCTTATCGTCACATTGGAGAAAAAAGTTTAACCATTCACTTAGTTTTACCTATCTTAATGAGGGGTGTCCCAATAAGAGGGCACGATTTAAATTTTTGGGCATTTTTGAGAAATGTTCTGAAATTTGAGAACTTTGAAATTCGATATATACTTAATAAGAACATGACATCACATAAAGGATATTTTTATGACATTTAGTGTTTGAACACAATTTCGGGCATATGGCCACCGCGACTGCGTCTCATGAAGAACATCCTGTCGGCCCAATTTTGCACCACTTTTTCCAACATAGCCGGCCTTATCTCGCCAATAACGCTCCGAATGTTAGTTTCCAACTGATCAGTCGTAGCTACTTTATCAGCATAGATCAGTGGCTTGTCGAACTTCCACAAAAAGTAGTCTAACGGAGTCAAATCACATAACCAAGGTGTTCAATTTACAGGCCCATTTTTTGATATAATTCGGCCAACAAAACTTCGTCCCGATAAAGTGATGGGTTCACTCGCTGTATGGCTTGTTGCACCTTCCTGATGGAAACATTTAGCACTTTGGTTAATGATATTGACGTGGGGAACCAAAAAGTCGCAACTTATTTGCCTGTAGCGCTCACCATTGACGGTAACATTGGCTTCATCTTCAGTGTTGAAAAAGTATGGAACAATGATGCCTTTGGCATGCAAACCTCTCTAGACACTTTTTCTGGATGTAAGAGATCCTAAAGAGACTCTTGAGAATGGATTTCACTCCAAATACAGCAATATTGCTTATTTATGTACCCGTTAAGCCAGAAATGTACCTCATCGCTGACGATGGTTTCACGTTAAAAATGCAGTTCAACTTCCAATTGATTTTCAGCCCATTCGACGAAGGTACGACGCAAGCGATGGTATGATGGCTTCAAATCCTGCACCTGTTCAATTTTATACGGGTGTAAGACAAAGTCTTTTCTCAAAATCTTCCACAAAGGAGGAGCTATTGAGAACGGCGTTGAATCATTAAATTTGGGTCCTCGGTCACACTTACCTCTATAGCAGCGATAACTTCTCCGGTACTCACAGTATGAGCTCGTAATGTTTAATATTGTCCATAAGAGGTCGTTCTCAAACTACGTTACCAATTTTGGGGGGAGATTTTGAAAATTACTACGATAAGTAACGGAGGGAGTGGGGGCCTCCAGATATTGTAATGTTGCCAAAAATTTAAAATAAGTCGAAAAAATCATATAAAAAATACCCCTTCATTTGAACAAATTTTCATCCATACATCTTCATGTTTGACTGTCTAAACTGACGGTTAACTATTGCCGATTGTAAATGAGTTCTTTTCCAGAACTTACGTTACATTATAGGGATGGGGGAGGGAGGGGGGGGAGTGGTAGTGAGGTTTGAAATGTACTACGAAAAGTAAAATGAACGAGCCCAAGAACACGACCAGAACGCGTTAATGAATATTTTATTTCAACAAAGAAATAGGTTGTTGTAAAATCGCAGCACTTTAGAATTTTTTGCATTATTTTCATCCAATACGATCCGAAAAGGTGCGGAAAGAAAAAAGATAAACTTGACGAAACTTTGACTTGGGTTGATCATGGTTGATGATGATCAGGAGTCGGAGCAGCTTGTCATGAAAAACCATATTCGTAAATCTACTCTTATTATCCTTAGGATATTATTAAATACATTAGAATATTGAATTCTTATTATTTTCTCCTATTTAAAAGTTAAATTCTAAAGAATGTATTTCGGAACTATTTTTGTCACGATTTTTCATGAAACAATAAAAGTATGTTGCGCTTATGTACTTTTATGACAAGTAAATACAAGTTCATAATTAAAAAAAAAAAAACATTTCAGCCCTTGATAGGACTTTGGCCGAGCTGCTTATGATCAATTGTGTTGTGTGTATTGTGAAATGTTTGACCACAACTTATCGAGAACAAGTTTTATGCCAAACTCCAAACGGTTTATGTTCTCAAGAAGCTTTTCATGACAGTTTTTACTCTCTGAGGTTTGCCCTTGTCTGCAGAGAGGTAAAAAATTAATTCAATTGAAAAAACTTTCTGTTTCAGGTGGGATTCGAACCAGGGTTCTCTGGCGTATGGGCCACACACTCTACCCACTGCGCCACGGCCGGCACAGTTCATAATTATCAGAAAAACTAAAATCATAATTCAGTAGAGTCAAGAATAACCAGTCTCTATTCTTCTCTGCTCATACTAGGGAGTTTTCATACTACCGAAAGGTTTTCGCAATACCGGGATTATCGGGATCAAAAAACCAAATCTCGGAATCCCAGGACAGTTTCCGAATTGAGAAAATTGTATGAACTAGAAAATTCAGTAATACTTTGATATATTTATAATTTTTATGATAGTTTACTAATGAAATATACTAATGAGATTTCGTACATAGCAAAGTTGTTTTAAGCGATTTTCGATGCATGTATGTGATACATGAAGTTTATTTGTAATTTCACGTGCGGTACTGTGACGATCCAAATCGATTATTGCTTTGATTTGGTCGTCATCAACTTCAACTGGACGACCAGAGCGTTTTTCATCTTTGAGTGAAAAATCAGCAGAACGAAATTTGGCAAACCAATTTTGACACTGCCGTTCTTTTAAAACTTCGTCACCATAAACAGCACAAAACTTTTTGTGAGCTTGCGATGCGTTTTTTCCTTTCCGGAAATAGAAAAGCAAAATATGACGAAAATGTTCGTTTTGATTTTCCATTTTTCAACAGACGCCAAACAAAAACTACATAACCGATCACAAAAATTTTTTTACGGATTGACAGTTGAAGTACCAACTATCATATAAGAAAGTGTGTTTGATATTTCGATTACGTCAACAAACCTAAAAATTCAACTAAGCCCATCTATGAGTGAAATCCGCAATTACTTAGTTGCCAACCTGATATTAGCAAAAATAGTTAAAAAAATTTTTAAATATTACACTCTGAACTGAAGTGCTTTTTTCCCCATTCGTTTTGGGAAAATACCTTACTTTCTTACTTAGATGGCGCCTACTAAGCATGAATATCTGGTCGGTGGTAGATTTTCCAGGTCTGAAGCCACACTGATAAAGCCCAATCAGTTGGTTTACGATGGGCTTCAGTCTTTCACATAATACACTCGACAGGACTTTATAGGCATTATTTAGGAGGCTTATCCCACGGTAGTTGGCGCAACTTTGTAAAAATAGCTATATTCAATCTTTTATTCCTACAATAAATGCCCCAAACGGAACAAAAAAATTTCTTGAGTTAGAATACCTGAAATATTGAAAAAAAGTGAACCAACACTTTAAAAACGGAGACAAGCGATAAAACTAATAAATTCCTGATGTAATTTTTTCTGAAGCTTTTTCAATATTTTGGTAATCAACATCCCTTAACATATATGATTATATTTTTCTCTTCTGATGTTAATTAAAAAAAACACTTTGAGCTGTTTAAAATAAAATGTATATATTAAATTTATAAATTAATATATAAAATTAAAAGACACTGGCACTAAAATTTTTTAATACGCATTGCTTTGTTCAAACATGGAGGTTACTGATAGAACATAATATCGCTGAAATGACTGCCTCGACCTTGATTGCACACACGAGCACTTTTCATGACATTTTGGCACAATTCTGAATCAATTGCTGCAATAGCCAGTTGAATTTCTTGTTTGAGCTCCGGAATCGTTCGGGTCCGAACGGGCGGATCGAGGATGATTACTCCTCCTTTTTGCGTTCATAACAGAGCCACTGGCTCAACAGACTCAAATGCATTGATTAAATTGACCACAGTGTTGCGAGACGGTGCGCGTTTTGATGATCGAGAAATGTGTGGGTCCTGAATTCACTACCCGCATGAGAATTCATGAAAAGTGCCCGAATTTGGGACACCCATCATCAATACAATAAAAATAGTGTAAATATTAAATTAATATTAATATAGCATTAACTGAATTTATGCAGATATTGAAAAGAATTTTCAATGTTGTCAATTTGAGTGTAGTTGTTTCATTTTTAATCCTTTAAAAAATTTTCTTATTCCATTGAATACGAAAAGAAACTATGGTAAAATACAAAATGTAATGCATTTTTAATAATATTTCTGGGAACCCGGGAATCCAAATTCCAATTTCCGAATTGAATTTCCTAGCGCCTCAAACCTATCTGGCTTTATAATAACTAGACCCTTTTTTCTTTAAAGTACATGCTAAAATTCTTTAAATTTAGAATCTTTGACCACATCAAATGTTTCGATAGCTTTTGATTTGTTGAAATATCCACTTGAAGACACTTGTTTCAACCTAACGAACGGTGAAACGAACGGTGAACGTTGTGAAAGTAAAGACCAACAATAATTTTTGCTATAAAAAAAATGTATTGCTTACCGTGTCTAGCACGACGTCCAACGTTCGTTTCGTTATACATAAAGATGCAGTAAGAATAGGTATTCATTTGAGATCTACTACCTATTTTCAATTGCTTCTTGAAAATAGTAGTAGCTATAGTTGCACAAGTGAAACGCAATGAAATACGCAGCATATGTCAAACAACGCACACAACTACGTTTTTGTTTTCCCTTTGTATATGCAACGCTTCCCTTTACTCGCTCTCTTCTACGTGCTCTTATTAAATAAGTACTATTTTTTTCAATCATTTTCAGCTCATTACTCAATGCTCAAGATGCAGAGTACTTTTTACTACTTTAACTGAAAATAAAACAAAATTTTAAACATATCATCAAGCCAAGCCGCACAAATGACCAAATTTTAGATTGTTTTTTTTTTAACTCATAAAGTAAAATTTCTATATTATAATAATTATAACAATTTAATAAAAAAAATTGAAATCAACAAGTAAATAATGGCAAGATCAAACAGCTTGACAGCCGCTGCGAATAGCAGTAAAATGACAGCAACAACAACAAAAACCACCAGAAGAACACGATTTTGTTTAAAATTACAACAAAAACAGCTACTTAAAAATCTACTCTTTGGATTAATAACAATCATTTTGAGCGCACAGGTGAGTGTTTTCTGTCTCTCTCTCTCTTCTTTTTTTCTCTTGACTTTAACTCTGTTTTAAGGTTTAGTTTTTACCTGTTTTACTTCTACCATTCATACATCAATTAATTTTTGTATACCTATATATGTGTGTGAATGCCTGTGTGTAAACTCGTAGATGTATGCTTGAATGAGTACTGCATTTGTGTTAGTGTTAAATCAAAGAAGTTATGAGAGAGCCAAGTTTTTTATGTATAGATTTTTTTTGTAATATTTTTAGCTACCATAATCTTGTAGATACTTGTTTTTTGTTTTTGTTTTGCTTTATGAACTATGCATTAATTTTTGCCATCAAGGTTTTTTGCTTATTTAAGCATAATTATTTTGTTTAATCGATGTAGATACATAATTTTTGTTGAAGCTAAATTTTTATTATTGAGTGGAGTAGTTGTAGGAAATTTTCCTCTTACAACTTTGGTTCAAAGATTGTGCACATTTGCTTACTACCAACAACAACAACAAATAGATACGAGTAAGATTGTAATAAATAATTCCAGTTGAAGGGTGAAGGTTAAACGCAGTTTAGTTTTACAACGCAATAAATAGTTGTTTTTACACACCGTGCATTAAGCTTGTTGCTCATCCAAATTTTGAATCCACAGATATAAACAACAATGTCAGGGTTGAAAGAATGATAAAAAAAGATTGTGTAAATTTTGAGTTTAATTGTTCATATAAAGTGAATAAGTGAATTCATATGTTCATATGTGAAAATTATTTTAACCCTCCACCTACCCGTTGAGAAGAAATTGCTATTATCTAAATTTCTCTGATGAACAAAATCTTAAATGTAATTTTTCCATCAAAAGTTTTGTATAGATACTATATTATAACGAATATTTATTGTTGTGCAACTTATACATTCCCCAAAAACATAGAATACATAAACTCATTCTATTTGCCGATGGAATAAAGATGTAAGATTAATTCAGAGTGAATTATTGTCTTTAACTGCATTTACTGACCTTACACGTTGAGTGCCACAATTTTTTTTACAGAATACGATAGAATATTGTTCAACAATTCGTAATATCTGATTTTTGTCGAAATATACGTAAAACTCGATAAATATCGTTATATTTTGCTTATGGTGACAGATTGGTCTCACGAGGCCAAAAGATGGATCACAAGTACTTTTGTGCCATATGAGACCAACGTGTCACCACACATTTTTGTATGCACTTAGATCGTTTTGATCATGTTTTTGCTTGAAAAACTCGCGTTATACCCGTGACTTCAAGGTATATGTACTGTGGAAATTCCGATGATGAAAACGTGAGTTTATCATATAAAGTTGTCATAGGCCTTATGGAAAAACTACTTGATCATAGTCGAGCATTCTGTTCAAGCAATTACACTGTCCAACAATTTTCCAAAAAAAAAAAAAACCTCGTGGGGTTTCATGACTTTTTTTATGTCTTTGAGGTCGCTGAAACCGAATATGAATTCAGTTTTTTCGGGTCACGTAAGCTTCTCCCTGGAGGTGGGCCCAGGATAAACCCTAAACCCTTACAATTAATGAGATCAATATATCCTCTTTTGGGTACGGCTGGAGAGGGTTAAAATGTACGATCGACCTCCATTATTTTTCCAAGAGGAACATTTTTCCTTAGAATCTATCGTCTTTGACCCCTCCTGAGAGGGGCTGCCATACAATGCACCCTAACCCCCTACAGTTAAAGAAATCGATATTTACCTCTTTGGGGAGGGGAAGAGAGGGTTAATATGTATGGCTGACATCCATTCTTTTTCAAAGAGAAACGCTTTTCTTTTGAAACTAATCCCCTCCGACCACTACTTAGGGGACTCCCATCCAATACACCCTTACCCCCTGCAGTTAAATAAATTGATATTTACCCTTTTCGGAAGAGGAGGAGAGCGTTAATGTGCAGAACCTACCCCAATTACTTTTCAAAGTGGAACATTTTTCTCCTTGCGGCTTATTCCCTCCGACCTCTCCTAAGGGGGGGATCCCATACAATGCACTCTACTGTTAATGAAATCAATATTTTCACTCTTGGAATGGGTGGGAGAAGCTCAATATGTACGACCGACTTGCATTACTTTTTCAAGTGTAACATTTTTTCCTTTGGAACCTATCCCTTCCGACCATCATATTAACCCCTTTGATAAAATAAGGCCTAACTTTTTAAAATATAACGAAAACTATAACGTCTTTGCGATCAGCTCGGAGGGAAAAATAAGTAAGAAGGGGCTGGAGGGATAAGCCTTAAGGAGAAAAATGTTCTTCTTTGAAAAGTAATTGAAGTCGGTCCCTCCTTTCCTTCCGAAAAAGATAAATATCGATTTAATTAACTGTAGGGTGTTAGGGTACATTGTATGGACGTCCCTCTAAGGAGGGGTCTGAAGGAATTAGTCCCAAAACAAAAGTGATAGTCATTGAAAAATAATGGATGTCAGTCACACTTATTAACCCTCTCTTGCCCTCCCCAAAGAGGTAAATATCGATTTCATTAACTGGGGGTTAGGCTGCATTGTATGAAAGCCCCCCTCAGGAGGTGTCAAAGGGAATAGGTCCTAAGGAAAAAATTTTCCTCTTGGAAAAATAATGGAGGCTCATTCATTCATTTTAGGGGTTTAGGGGTTTCCCTGGACCCACCTCCAGGGAGAACCTTACGTGACCCGAAAAAACTGAATTCATATTCGGTTTCACTCACCTCGAAAACATAAAAAAAGTCATGAAAACCCGCGGGTTTTTTTTCGTGTTATACAGTGTTATTACACGTCAGTTAGCTTGACAAATATTTTGCAGCAACATTAAACGTATTTAAATAGTACACTGCGATCAAACCGAAAATTTAGCCCAAAAGAAGTAACTCGAAAAAACTGAAGGTAAGAGAATGTATATCGATGGAATGTTTAGAAAGGATTGTAGCTCAAAAGTGGGAAGACAAAAAAGAGACGTTATAGTTCTAAGTACGAAGTACGGGGAAGAAATGGTAAAGGAAAAACAAACACAACGAGATGTATTGAAACTGAGAAACGTATCACATATAAGAAATATAGATCCTACATAGATATATTTGACCAAATGAAATCCTATAATACGTTCCCGTTCCCGTTCCCTGAAGTGATACAGGAAACTTGCTATTGAACTAATAACAGGAACGGCTTAAGTAAATACTTTTATCGCTTACAAAATAAAAACTAAATGAAAAAATAACAGTCACGGAATTCAAGGAAAAATTGTTGAAAGCTTACTAAAAATGTAAAATAAGGACGACCAATTGATTGGAAGATCTTGGCCAATCAAAACACCGTCGCTGTATAATATGCTACAAAAGAATAACCGAAGAATCCGGTAGAGAATTGGCTTAAACAAAAACAAGAAAAAGCGTGTGAAAACACACTTGTCCTCAATGTTTCTTTGATTGCCATAAAATAGATGAAAATCCAATGAATTGATGAAAAAATGTATATGTATTTGAAGTGAACTTAAAACTTGTTCTTCGTTTTGTTTTATTTTTTTGGAAATTTATTGATTTAAGAATATATTTATTAGACATGATAAATATATTTGATTTGCTGCATCAATACATTTGTTTTGCCTGCAGCAAAATGAACACTTTCGTACTGTACCACATTTTATAGTATCTTTCAAGCTTGTGTACACTACTCTCAAATCTAACACAGGCAACAACATCGTACAACATCCGGTTGGATCTTAACAGAGTGTGTACACAACTTTGGGTTAGTTGCATAGCTATTTTCCTGCAGACTATTTTATTGACTTTTCAAAACATAGCAAGTACACCAAGTAGATTTTGCTGTACCGCTCAAAATAGATATGAAGATCAAGTTAAAAAATCATGTCTAAAAAAGTCTACTTTATTTTTAGTTTATTTTATTCACTTCCTTTTAAAAGTATTAAAGCTTAAAAAATTTAATTTTCTTACATAAACTTTCTTACATTCTTTTATTTAACCTAACTTATATACATGTACTTGGAATACGAGCACAAGTACGCGAGGAAATTTCATATTGAAAACATTTCGGTTTTGAATACAGTATTTGAATGTTTTACTTTGGTTTTGTAATGTACTCACTCGTTGTTGGTTGTTGAGAATGATAGAGTGTAAGTATACGTGTTTCAAGCAAATGTTTTGAAGAGGCGTTTGAATGTATTCGTGCAGATGTCTAATATGTATGTATATTAGTAGTATTTGTTGTGTTATAAAAAACTGAGTCCAAGAGTCATTATTTCTTTTTATAAAGAAAGAAAATGTCCAGACAAGTAAAAATATCCGTTAACTTTTAAACTTTTGAAGAGGCCATATAGTGCTACAGTTGTACCATACCTACAGAGCAAGTAATATGAATGATGTTATGAATATACACTATTATATGGCCTATATTGCAGTAGCAAAAAGCGAAATCTCAAACATTATCCTGCGAGACCAGGAGGCACCACAAGGCCTGAAAGTCCCTTTAAGATGTGAAACCAGCCTGGTCTCACATGGCGCTTAACGTGTTAACTGACAGACAATCAGATCAGGTGTTGTAAAAATAAATGCATTATTTACCCAAAAGATGGCTTAAGTAATATGTATCTCACGATGAGTCACAGTGAAGACTTAAGGCTAAAAACACTTCTTAGGCAGTTTTATGATTGCTTGACTCATCCCATCTGTGACGGGCACTCAAACAAAACAGAAAATACGCCATATTTCACAGTTTTTCTTCGATAAAGAAGAAACGTAAGCCAGGCTACCGAAAATGTGACTAGTGCTTATGGTTCTGATACAGTTGCAGCCAATACCCCGAAATTTTGGTTTTGTCGACTCCGTTCTGTAAAGCCAATTGTCAAAAATGTTGATCAAATTAAAGAAATTGTTGAGCAATCATGTCAGCACTATTTCGATTGCCCAGTAGCTAAACATTGCACATAAATCCGTTTGGAACCACTTGAACAAGGCTTAATATAAAAATACGCTCCATGTATGGTGGCCATGCGAGTTTACGCTAGAAAACCTCATTGAGCAAATTTCCATCTGCGACTCATTGCTGAATCGCAGTGGCTGGTAATCAAAAGTAGGTGATTAACGACAACGTCAAGCAAAAACTCTCATGGTCGAGTCTCGGTAAGCAGATGGAAACGGTGGCCAAGCCAGGGTTAACAGTCAAGAAAATTTTTATGTGTGTTTGGTGGGACTGCCATGGAATCATCTACCATGAGCTGCTTCCTACAGCCAAACTCTTAATTCGGACGTTTAGTGATTATCACCTGTTCCTGTCTACTGCGAATGATTTTGTTGGCAAAACATTCTCCTCAAGAGAAGCTTGTGAAAATCGACTGTCCTAGTTTTTTCCTAATAGAAACGAAAGTTTCTATAAAAGGGGAATAAGTTATCGTACAAATCGAGAAAAAGCAAGAATTCTTACGGTACAAATTCATTATGATAGTGAAAAAAAGGTCAAAACACAATTTTTCACTAGTATTTTAACCTAGCTTACAGTGGAACAACAAATCACTCATATAAATATTTACCCAACTCATTGGGCCAGCCCCGAATCTAGAATCTTCCATCGCGGGCTTTCGAGAAAATAATTTAGAAGTGACGATGCTGATTTTGTTTTCATTGGTGCTGTAGCTATGTAGTGGGACCCAAAACCTGCACACATTCCCTGTTTAAGGTCCACGGAGCTTAACGTCAAGACAGTGCCAAGGCTTATCAGGCTATGTGAGTTTATCAACCAAGACATAACACTTGTTCGACGTAATGCCTTTCCACTACTTCGGTGGTCACCTGCTGTATTATCCGGGACCGCTTATTTGTTAAACTTATTCGCGGCTAACCTTCATATCTGGAGGTAGTCCACTATCCGCAACCTATGACGCACGGAACGGGTATAAGTTCGTATATAAGGTTCTCTTAAGCATACTGTGTGAAAGATCTGCTTACAAAAACACTGATTAAACCCTATCAGCGTGGTTTTCGACCTGAAAAATCCACCATAGACCAGGTTTTCACACTACGAAAAATCCTGAAAAAAACACTCGAAACCAAATTGACACCCATAGTCACCTTGTCGATTTTTAAACTGCGTTTGATAGCCCGAGAAGGGATTGCCTATACGCAACAATGTCAGTTCGATATACTTACAAAGTTGGTAAAACTTTGCTGAATGACGTTGAGCAACACATGCAAGCTCCGTCAAGGTAGGAAATTACCTCCCCGAAACCTCTTTAATATCGAAAGAGGTTTCAGACAAGGCGATCCGCTATCTTGCCATCTCTTCAACATCATCATGGAGGGGATCGTACGAAAGACCGGTGTGCATCGCAATGGCAGCATTTTCTACAAAGGTGTCCAGCTCCTCGCGTTCGCTGGTAATATTGTCGGCAGAACCAAGAGAGATGTTGCCATTTCTCTCACCGCTATCGAAAAGGAATCAGCCGAAGTGGGTTTGACAAGGGCAAAACAAAGTATATGTTGAATACAAGCAGGGGAGCGCGGCGTCTAGACTCCCACATTTCATCCGGCAACTATAACTTTGAAGTAGTCAAGGAGTTTATATACCTTGGCACTGCCATTAAAAACAACAATGATGTCAGCCTGGAGATAAAGCCAAGAACAACAATTGCTAATAGGTGCTACTGCGGGCTTAATAAGCAACTAAGTTCCCTCTCTCGACTCACAAAACAAGCACTCTACAAGACACTCGTTCTGCCTGTGCTTATATATCAGCATAAGCATGGGTAGTTTCGCAAACTGACGCAGCTGCTCTGGGGATGTTCAAGAGAAAAGTTCTTCGCAAAATTTTTGGTCCTGTTCAAGTCGGCGATGACTATCGCATCCGAATGAACCATGAGCTGTGTGAGCTCTACGAAGACATTGACGTTGTACAGCGTATAACTGTGCAGCGACTACGCTGGCTGGGTCATGACCATTGTATGGAGGATGTAGCTCCAGAGAAAAAAATATTTGAGGTGAGGATCGTTGGTCGACGAGGAAGAGAGAGACCATGCCACCGATGGATGGACCAGGCCGAGAAGCCCTAACCACGCCTGGTGTGTCTGACTGAAGCAGGCGCGCGCAAAGCAGAGGCGCTTGACGAGAGCTGATGAGGTCGACTGAAACCTGAACACAGGTTGTTATGGCCACCTAAGTATGTAAGTAATTTATAAGTACCAGTAAAAAAATTACAAATAAGGTATAAGTATTTCTTCCAAAACAAAATTGTGATTCAATCACAATTACAAAGTTATTAGTAAAATATGGTTATTAAATTCAAGTGATGCGCTGTGTTTGCATTGCGATCAATCAACGTGATTTACAAAATAATGCCATACATTTTATTGAGTTTTTTTATACAGTATTCAATACACAGTATTCTTTAATACATAATTCCAAAATTAGAAACAAATTTTGTGTGAAACGCTCAAACTGTCATCTTATCACGTAAATGACACACTCCATCCGAGTTACCTTAAATGACACACTATTGTTTATAACTCAATAACTCAGTAACAACAAAAAGCAAAATCAACTTTTGTTGGGTATGGACTAGGAAATTTTATGAGGAATCGAGGTGAATTTAATTTTTTTAAAGAAAATAATTTTAATTTTGAAAATTTGCTTTCAGCCCTTTTAAAAAAAATCTAAATAGGAAATTTCGATAATTACGAAAAAATTATTTTTAATGTTTCGGTTAACTATTTTAGTATTTATGCCTTAGCCTTGAATTAGACTTTTAGAGAAAATAGAAACAAAATGCTAGCAGATAAAATATTTTGGCAATACGCATTTGCACAAGTGTGTCATTTAAGGGTTAATTGTCATGGATAAACGCTAAAAACAATCAACAGATAATGTATTCTGAAGACCTCTAAAATTGGATGATAATGAATTGTTTATGTTTCACAAATACTGTCAACTCTTTGTTAACAACAGATAACTACTTTTGTTCACCTCTCCCCCGTTTTAGATATAAAAACATACTTTCTTCATATAACCATTCAAACAATGTCTTTGCTTATCTTAATCTAAATTCTTATTTTCCCATCATAACTACATAAGCCAGTAAACATTGACATTTTTCAGAATGGTGTCACTGACTTGATAACTAAAAAAAAAAATTGAGGTTATGTCTCATATCTTATACCGATGATGTTCCACGCTTTGTCATTCATTCTATTCAACTGCAATTCATTGTATTCAGTTAATGTTTTCTTGTTAGATACATAACTACCAACTATAAGCAGTAGAAAAACAAACAAGAAAGAAGTTCCACTTTGACCTCCACCCACATCGCATCGAATGTTGTCTCTTAGTTCAGAAGTACCCTCATATTTTCTGCACAACTATGAGAACAATACAAAAATTACAATAAAACATGCTTAATAAATATAAACTCAAATTCGTATTTCTAATTCGAATGCTTTAACAACAAGTAGCTACTCATGACTGAAGATTTATTCAAAGTTTGGCAAATATTTGCATAGATATACTTAAAAACGAACAGTGAGAGTGAACGCACCATAAAAGAATTAATAAATAACACGAAACCATGAAAATACGAGTATCTCTGTGCAAATATGGCAACATATCTGGGTAAATATGTCGATGCATATTTATGTACAGAAATGATTCAGTGCTTAACATATTTTAATGGCTAAAGTTGCCAGTTTCATGGTTTACTTAAAAATAAAGTAGCAAATATTTGCAATGTGTTAGCAAAATCGCGCAAATATATTGCTTGCCTAATATTTGATAAAAGTAGGTACTCTTTTTAAGTGGAAATTTCTTAATAATACTGTCATCTTAACAGGTTTTCAGATTTGCTTTCCAAGCTGAGTAATTAAAAAAAAAATTATTAATATAAACAAAATGTTTTTAAGATTTCAAATTTAGAGCAAGGAAATAAAACTTCAAAAACCAGATTTTAAGCTTATTCAAAAAGCTTATTCAAAAAGCTTATTCAAAAAGAAAAAAAATGTACATAATTTCACGCATTTTTTCACGTACAGCTATAAAAATTAAATACATACATACTGGTATGATTTGATAATTGCTGAAACACTTCTTAATTGCCGAATAAAATGTGATAACATTGCGTCAAAATATTTGTCAGCTTAACTCACAACCCAATTCACTCATTTGTGGGCGACATTTCCATTCATATTCTTTCAAATAACGCCCGTGCTCTTTGCAGATGCATAGGAGGAGGAGGTCAAATATGTATGAATGACACACTTCATAATGTCTTCAAAAAAATCTCCGATTGGGGTCTTGCTAATAGAGTAGAGTTTAATGCCAACAAGACCCAGTGTTGCCTGTTAATTCTGTTGTTATCAAGCGAAAATTGCCTCATAGCTCCACTCAATATGAACAATGTGTGAATCTTGTGGAGTCAGATGCTCTTGACGTTCTGGGCATATCGATACAATCAGATCTACGTTGGAATGATCACATTTTGGATGTGTCAAAAGAAGCACCCAAGTGCCTTGGTTTTTTAAAACGGTTTAAGAAATACTTCGCTCCATCTGATCCTCGTATGAGATATTCCTAACCATCCCATCTATCTTCATTTTGGGAGGATCATCCTCCTTTTTAAGCCAAAAACTTCGAATAACTCTGAACCTCCTTTTTCGCCTTGACTCCACCTTTTATCCTCCAATCATCCTCCTTCAATATCCAAAGTATAACACAAATATTTCAAAGATTATAGCTCGAACAAATTGAACGCAACAAGCGACAATTGTCACTTTTAATGTACATGTATTTCTTATGTGACGCATTTTTGGAGACTTTCGTGCCTACAATTCTATTCGTTCATCAAATCGCAACCGGATATGCTTCGCCAAATCTCACCAAAATTGAACTATAATGTGGCCAATGACGAACAAACAGTTGACGAAGATGAATTTGAGAAAATGCACTTGGAATAAGATATTGACAATATATTTCGTATTCAGTTCTCTAACTGAAATAACATGTAAAAATGTTTTTCATCGTTAAATATTGATCCTTCTTTAATCGCCATTTTTAAATAAAAAGCCTCCCTTTTTTACAAAATTGAGAAGGGATGATATACCTCATACCTCATATATTAAGCCGAAAATGGCGTGAAATTCGCGCCATTTGGGAAGGGGGCTTCAAGATCACATTTGGATAAGGATCAAAATATTTTCTCTTCTCTCTACTCTCTTGGGCATAGACACAATATTGCTTGCCTAAGCCTTCTGTACAGGTACTAACATGAGAAGTGTTCAAGGAAGATACATAGCCTGACGCCACCAGCTCGTGTATTTCCTGGGTCCACTCGGGCAGCTCTCCAAGCCCATCTCTTTATCACCATTGCCTTTTTTTCCCCAATACAAAATCGCTTTAGCGAGATAATTCTTTCTTCAATCGCTCAGAAAAATTGTGGAACAATCTCCCTGTGAGCGTGTTCCCCAGCAGGATTCAGCTGTGTAATTTTTAATCAAATCTTCACCGACACTACTCCATCTTTCCACCCTTTAACTAACTATCGGCTCTTCCGAGGTCTCTCATATTTATAGGGAACATCCCCTGAGTGTTAAACAGATATGGTTTGCGATGAGACCTAATATCGCTGCATCAGTTTTTTCGCCCCTGAAAAAATTTAAATTTAAAAATATGTATTTCTTTTTGGAAAAGTTGTTTCTTTTTGAAACTAGATTTTTCTTTGCGAACTCTTCTCTGTTGACTAGTATAAAATGATTTATTTTTTTATCTTTTTTAGTCAAGTATAATTTTTTTAAGTTTTTAAGTTTTTTCAGGGCAATACAGTTGCATCAACACAGTTTTCCCGGGATCACAGGGAAATCTCGTAAAAAGAAACAAATCTTCCGCTCTCCTCTAATACAAAATTCCCCCAAAATTCAGAAACACTTGTTATGACTTTGGGATTAATAACCATAACTCAGTTCAGGTACCTTCACACAATTTGCATCACTTTTTTAACTTCGATTTAGCATAAATACGACTCACAGTGGAGTGAGAGACCCAAAAAAATGGAGATCATTTCACAGGAGCTACGTATCGATACAAAAATGGTACCATGTGGGGTTATAGGGTCGATGATCATGAATCTGAAGTGAAAATTTGTAAGTTCAAAATGGCGGTTAAGTTCATAGCTTAATGGAGATAAAATTTTGTACCTAGGGGGCTTTAACTCATTACTGCCTAATGGGTAAATACCCAAGAAATTGTGGACACGTAAACAATTCTAGCGCGGTATAGATGAGAGATATGCGCTATTTTTTTTTTTTTATAATAAAGAATAAAAATGGGCCTAAACAAAAACAAAATGGAACAGTCTAATTTTCCACGGCTTACCTTGATTTTTGTGCAGGTCGAAATCGAGGTTTTTTTGTGTCGGAAATTGCTGAGGAAAAGTTCTGCCAAAAATACGAAAATGTAAAAAACGGAAAACGCGCACCTTTTCCAGATAGCCTAAGTTGTCTTCTATGCAACTAAAAAAACCGACAGCGATATTTTAACATAACTGGCAATCACACCTGGTGTAAATTTCAGTTGAAATTTTTTTTTTTTTTTTATCAACTTCTATGCTCCCCCGGGCACGCATTTTAAAACTGAATCAAAATCGTACGAGCTGGTCAATGGACAAGCTTTAATGGGTAAGGTCTCTGATCACGAATCTAAAGTCAAAATTAATAAATCCAAAATGGCGGCTTCAAAATGATGACCATGAAAAAGTGAAATTCTATTTAAACGGCTTAAATAAGTCTAATTTTAGTACACTAGTGGTTTTTAGGATTGGAAATCACAATCAGAATTAACAAATTCAAAATGGTGGCTTTATAATAGTATGTAGTAGTTATAATAGTATGTGGATTTGTACGTACTTACAAAGTAAGAAAGTTCATTTATATAATACCAACCTTTTTTAAACAAATAAAATTGACAAATGAGGGGATTTTGAGTTCAACAACACGTATCTGGGGAATATTCTCCAGTATTCTCCAGGATAACTGAAAACAACTGAACAAATTGGTTGATGAGCTTATATGGAAAAAATTTTTAAAAAAATAATATTCCTAATTTCAACTTTAAATATCTCGCTTATTATTTTAGTTCTTATTTTATTTTGATACTGAGTCGATTCAGAATTTATGCTTTCAAATTCATCCACATATATATAGAATGAACGGATTTTGAGATATTTTCGGAAAATTAACGCAATTCAATTAAATTTATTAAATAAATTAAATGTTTACGAATTGCTTCCCATCATAATTCGGTTATTATTAGAGTAATTTTTAAGCTCTTATCGTCTTCGACTAAGCTAACTCAAAAGCCCGAAAACCGAAAAATTTAATTATATTTAATAAATTATATTTTGGCGTGGCACCAAAGCTCAAGATGTAGAATGGAAAATAACTTTAAATGCCTTCATTTAAGTGCCAATGTAGCAATTAAAACGATTTCCAGCTTTTCGCCAATTATTTCCGAGCACGACCCTTTATTTAACTCATTTTACTGGCCTATATTTCCAGCTAAATAAATTCTTTGGTAAAAATATGAATTTGAAATATATTTCTATTGAACAAAACATTTAACATAAAAATAAACATAAACAATCATCAGCAAAAGTAACAATAACAACAACTTTGGCAATTAAAATGAGTGTTGAACCTGGCTTTATTTTCTAAAACAAAGCTAAGTTCAAGTCGCAAGGAATCGCAATATTTTACTTAGTGTTTCTTAAAGTACACATTCTATATATCACGAATTACAAAAAAAAAATCCATGCGGGTACACACGGGTCACAACTATATGTCTGTCTCTAAGTCGAAATAATTAACTTTTTGGCTATTTTTAAAATAATTATAATAAATATTTGCACGCATTTTTTCCACAGCTTACATTTAATTATAACAAGCAATATCGTATGTTGAAAGTTTCATCACAAAAGTATGAAGTTTTTTAATGAAATAAATAAAAAAAAATACTTCAAACTACCACAAAAAATTTATTTTTATACTATATGCTAAGATAGCAAAAATTGGCTTATTGTGACAGTCCGCCGCCAGAAAACTAATCAACACAAAAAAAAAATTAGCTCAGCTAAAAATTTAAAACAATTTTTTAATTAATACCAATGTTTGGTCCCTATGTGCGACTGGGAGACTTTTTAGTATATTACCACATAATTCCCGTTGTATTCGTAATAAAATTATATTCCGTAGAGAAGTGAAATCACGGCTTTTTTATTTCGATTTTAATATTGTTGACTCCCTTATCTCTGTTCAATCTTAACTTTATCAGTAGATTATTTTAATTAGTTTTAGTATTTTGTGATTCTACACACCAGTACATTACACATATGTTAATCTTGGTCTATCTTAAAGTTTATTATTTTACAAACTAGACCCCATTACAATACATCAAAATACTGTGTTATCATGCTAAGTTCAATTGCCTTCGCCACTTGTGCACATTTGTACAACTGAAAGTAGTATTTATTAATCTATCTATTAAAATTGTCTTAAGAATTATTGTAAATATTATACTTGTAAGACTAGAAAGTAATAATACTAATTAAGAAATTAATAATATCTGGTCGCAGGTAGATTTTCTAGTTTTGAAGCCACATTTATAAGGTAAAATTTTCGAGTTTACGATAGGCTATAATCTATTTACCACTTAACATGCTCGTCAGGAACTTGTATGCAATATTAAGAATGCTTATTCTAAGATGGGACGTAAAGGTTAAAGAGTGTCGCCCGTGTGTCAAGGAATCACGGTAAGCCCTAGTTTAAATCAAGGATTCATTCAATTGAAATAATATTTTTCTTTTTTATACCACGATAGTCAGTGGTATGCCTTTCTTGTGAATTGGGCAGAGCATATTGAATTGGACTTCGCCTCTATTCTGAAACAGCTCAAATCAGGTCATCAGCTTCCGCGGTTTTATTTTTCTTAAACGGAAATAGAGTTGTCAAGACTTCATTATAGTCAGGCAGCGGAACCCCAACGATTTCATTCGTATTTGGGAGGCTTCTGGGGTATCAAATCTATTGATAATGCTGTTATTAGCGTTGCCATTCAGAAGCATACCTTCGCTAGAGTCAGTGTACTCAGGATATCTGTCACTAGAATTCCCTTTTTTAAAACCATCGGCCAGGAGTCTTGTTTTTTAAAAAATATTCGTGCCTGTCTGCTAAACTGTATACCTAACTGAAAACTGGATTGAATGTTTTGAAGAAAAATATGATATGATAAGAAGTGATTATTAATCCCAAAAAGAGTAACAGTTAAAAAAAATCAGATCGCTTTAAAGAAATAATGTCAGTTTGCATAAACAATATTTTAAAGTTTAGGCTTAGTACGAGTACCAAATTTTTTTTTTTTTTAAGAAAATTAAAAATAAAAAAAGGCAGCTAAGTGAAAATCAAACTTCCAACTCTGTAACTAAACAATACAGACAAGAAAAGACATTACTTTTTATGAACCAAGACAAACCTATAGCTACAAAGTACGTGTTGCTTCAGCTCAGATACACAGCTTGGGCTTAAGATAAGAAATAAAACAACAGCAACAACAACAACAACAAGCACATAACACGTGCAACACGTATTCGAAAACTCAAAACTATTCAAAGTAAACTCAAGACAGCAGAAAACCAATAAAAAAATATACTGATGTGATAAACGTGTAAAATTGACAGTTAAAAATAAAGTCACGTTCGAAACGGGATAAAAACCGGGATAGATGCATAAAGAAAAAGCCGGTTAGCATAAAATTTCATCAAAATTAATAAAAATTTAAAACATAGGCATGAGACGAAAATTCTCAGTATGTAATTCCTACTAGTTTGGTACTGAACAAGTAAACAATGCAAATAAATTACTCGAACAAAATTCCCACAAACAAACCCTCGTTTATTAATTTTCAAATGTGCTGAACTATTTTAACGCTCACAATGCTCAAAATCAATTTAATTAACACAATGTCGACGCCATCTTTTCCCATCAGCAGCAAAAAAAACGGTCCACTTTTTGGCTATGTAAAGCATACATAAATTAAATAGTTTGTTGTCATTGCTGTCGCTTTCGCCTGCTGCTGTTGCGCTGATCAGTGTTGATCACCCGCGTTAATATTGGCCACAAAGGCAATAAAATTGAAAAACAAGCAATAAAACAATTCCAGCCCGAATGAGTAGCGGCAATAAAAAAACAAAAATGTGGACCATTTGTTGGGAACTTAATTTAAATACTATCGCATAGATCACAAGCTGGTAGATTGGATGAACGGATGCTTGTCGATCGTGACAGGGAGAGCCAGCTAGGGCTGGCCAACAATATGTATGGCATTCATTCACTAATAAAACACACAGCTCATTCGAAAAACTTGAAAACAATAAAACAATACAAGAAAAACGAAAAATATTGGGGGCTCACTTTTATGTTTGTTTTGCTTTTCATTGTCAAACAAACGTCATGGCCGGTGAGATCATCATTGAGTTGAAGACTTTTTAATGCCAAAGGAAAAACTTTTAAAATATTAAAAAATTATGAATTCGAAAAAATTTTAAAAGCTTTAAAATGGTGGTTAAATATTTAACAAAAGTAAAAAATATAAGTCTTAATAGCTAAATTTTAAATTTAAGATTAGTTTTCATACTCAATGCTGCAAAATATTAGTGTATTGTTCGCAATTTTATCAGTCGCCACACAAATCAGTTAAATATTTCATCTATATTTTTGGACTAACTTAAGATACACTGCTTATTTCCGCCTGCTTATTTACTTATTCCTCTATATTTTTGGACTAACTACACTTTCAGCCAAAGCAAAATGTTGTTGAACCTATGTATTGAATTATAGCAGAAAAACACATAACTGCAAAAAAACTGTCTGAAATAATATATTTTGATTTTATTTTTATTTTCAAATTTAAAGCATTCGGTTTCACTTTTTCTCTGTTTCTGTTGTTCATGTCTCTTTAGTTGACACTGCATGTGAACTTGTATTTTTATTTCTGCTGAAAATAGCATCATTAAATAATTCATTGAAAATTTTATTTTCGAAAATTAGACGCCAGCTGCTGATCTAGCAAAAGTGACAGCATCTCACAGTGGGATGAACTATATATTTTTAATTGTTTTATATGATAATAATTCTAAATTCCAGCAGATAAAATTCCACATAAATTTCCGAAAGAAAATATATCTCTTTATGTTTTGCACTCATAGTTAAATTATAAGAGATTCGTTTGATCTCCTAGACATGAAGCAAAAACCTTGAAGAATTAATCACAATATATCGCTTCATTTGTTCCACTGTGCAACTGCATCAGTAGCAGCAACGATTGATCTTCTTGAATGGGGCACTAAAGAGGCGACAAATTCTTATTTTTCTCTTTTTTTTTAACATGTGCCATGATTTTTTTTTTTTTTCTGTTCGAATCAACTTGACGGCAACCAAATTGAACAAGTTCAAGTTTTTTTTTTATTTATAATACTTAAATGAGCTACATTCAGTTAATTTTGTACTAATGTAATTCTAATAAAATTTTATTATGACAAAAGTTACTGAAATGAATTTGGATTTTGACAGCTGAATTTATAAGAAATTATTTAGGGTTGGGACTTTGCTTTTAAGTTGATTAAGCGTTTCTCGACAAAAATGTAGCGAATCGAGTTGCTACTATGTATCAAACTACCACTAGATTGTTAGGTTATAGTGGTTTTAATTCATAAGTTTTTAAATGAACTAAAGATCATTTAAAGTAGTAAAAATATCCCACCGCGTTTGTATTTAAGTGTATGTACAAAGTCTCTAGCCATCTTAAATAATTTATGTATAATCTACAAAAACATTTTCGTCATAATTTTAAATTATCATAGAAGAAGATTAAGCAGAGTATTGAAGCGTTCACTTAGAGAACAGTACGCTAACGTTGTGTAATATTGGTGACTTCACTCATTGTTCTTAGTGTTATAGTTGTGTTATTGCATAAAAATTAGCATAGTTATTATCATTTTGTTGCGTAGCTACACCAAAAGAACCGTAAGTATTTCGGTTTTTGAGAGACAAAGGAAGCAGAGAGCGAAAACAATTTAATTATGGTTGCGAATAATTCGTTTAATGTTTCTCACCTACCTCCTATCTGCCATCGTTCTTTGGGTTCCCATGCAAAAAACGCAAAAACTGTAGAAAATACTTTATATATCCCGCAATTCGACTCCTAGAGGGGTCAAATATATGAGCTGGTCCAAATTTTTATTCTCCTCAACATTTCTTCTGAACATACCTACCCTCTATATGCCACCCTTTTGGGATCTCCATACAAAAAACACAAAAACTGCAAAAACTGGACTCCAACTGGACTCCAACTGGACTCCTAGAGGGGTCAAGTATATGAGCTGGTACTATTATTTTTTGAACCCGAACATTTCTTCTGAACACACCTACCCCGTATCTGGCACACCAAAAGTTATCGTATGCCGTTTGTGTTAAGTACTTACCACGCAAACCCTACTAACAGTACTGTATGTTTTCCTTTCGAACGGTAACGTATGCGGAATGAAATATGGACAAATTTAAAAACTGTATTAAAAAAAACTAAACTATATAGTTTGGTAAATTTTATTTTAAATCAAACTTATAAATTTATAGTTAATGCAGTAAAAAATTGCATCCAATGCGTGCGGCCTTTGGGGCAATTTAGAGACACTTTTGCCATTGGATCTGTAAATACCGATGCTAGCTCCGTTTTTATTTTGGCTATCAAATTTTTCGTAGTTTTAGGTCGAAATTTATTGGCATATATTCTCCAATTAAGATTAGGCCAAAAGTCTTCGATCGGCCGAAGTTGCGGCAAGTTGGGAGGGTTGTTCTTCTTATGTACATAAGGTATCTGAGCCTATCCATAGCTTCTAAGCTCTGTTGACAGTAATGGCTTGATGTAAGGTCAGGCCAAAACACAATATTTTTATTGTTGTGCTTGCTTCTTATAAAGTCAGCTACTTTTAGCAAACAGAAGTTGACATACCGTTCACCATTGACGGCTAAGCCCGACTCAAAAAAAAACTGGCTCAAATATAACCGGACATTCAATAAGTCCGTAGGATAAGTAAGAAAAAAACAAAATTTTGATAAAACTCGATTATATTATTCAACATAGTTGCCTTTGAGAGCGATACAACGAGTATAGCGATTTTCCAACTTTACGTTATCACTTTTATAGTACGACTTCTCTTTCTCGTCAAAATAGTTCTCAGATTACTTCATAGTTGGACTTGATTCTCTTGAGATCTGAAAACAGGAAAAAGTCGCTGGGGGCTAAGTCTGGAGAATACGGTGGGTGGGTAAGCAATTCGAAGACAAATTCATTCAATTTTGCCATTTTTTGCCAATTTTTTCATCGATTTGTGACACGGTGCATTGTCTTGGTGAAACAACACTATTTTCTTTTGCAAATGTGGCCGTTTCTTGGCGATTTCAGCCTTCAATGGATGTAAAAGTGCACAGTAATAGTCAGTGTTGATGGTGGTTCCTTTTTGGAGATAGTCGATGAATATTATTCCTTTCGCATCCCAAAATACAGACGCCTTCACCTTATAAGCCGACTGTTGGGTCTTTGCTCGCTTTGGATTCGGTTCGTCGACTGCTGTCCACTCAGCTGACTTATTGCGAGTCAAAATAAGACTTTTTTTGGTAACTTACAATGTTCCAAATAATTTACATTGTCTTCTACTTACTTGTTGCGGTCAAAAAAGTGCTGTCCTTGCCACTCATTACCATCGAATGTGAAATATGACTCGTCATCCATAATGCAAAAAATATTTTTATCCAACTTTGTCAAACGTACTTTTTGGACACATTTTTGAGATTCCGTCACCATTGGATTACTTTTTTTTTCGTGAACTTTTTTGGATTCCCATTGATAGAAGATACTTCTTCACTGCTTTGCAATCACATTGAAATTTTTTTTCTCCAACTCTCTGGACGATTTTGCCACTCGTCCATCAGTTATTCGCCTTAGCTTAGACCTTGTCGCAGAGTCATTTAATGTGAATCTTTTACCAGAGCCAGCTTTTTTCCATGTGGTCTTTCTGAAAGCATACGTTGCCAAGATGTTGTAGATGGTTCGGCGATTAATTCTTTCTTCAACAATATGAGAAAAATATCCGCTTCTGTCCAGTCAGAATAAGATTAAAAAAAATTACAAATTCTCTCACGACGTTGCTTTAAAAGCATAGAATTTTAACTGCTTGTCAATATCAAATTGGTCTCTCATATAGTTTTCAATAAATACGCATCATTTCAGTTATTGATGTTTTTACAAGGTTCAAAAAGTTGTCCAAATTTCATTCCGCATACGTTATTGAAGTCTTAAGGCAGCATAGTTTTCAGGCAGTATCCTAGCCTATTGGGAAAAATTTTGAGCATCTTTTAAAATTCAATAAAAAAAACTAAAAATATTTATGCTTTTCATTTGTTTATTATATATTTTTTATTTTTTCAATAATACACAAAACAATCAAAAAAAAAAATTAAAAATTGAAAAAATTAGAGTGGTAGAGTAGAGGGTGTTAAATAAAATGGTGTCACCATCTTAACACAATATCAACCCTTCTTGTCATCTGCAAAAAACAAAATTCTTAATTACTAAGAATGTCGCTATATCAAGGACTAGGGAAAGAAAATTTAATTTTTCACGAAATGGACATTGTTTGAAAAGAAGAAGTAATTTTTTGGCTTTTTTCAAAGCTTTGATTCTTTTAAAAATATTAAAAAGTGAAAATCTGGAAAAAAGGGAATATTGAATAGTCCAGGCCATAGAGGGATATATAAAAAAGGTCCACACAACATTTTATGTTAATCGCTTCATTACAACTTAAAATATCATGTCAAACGTGTTGGAAAAAGTAGTTTCGAGACAAACGCGTGTAAAAATATGAGCTAAGTTACAGTCAGTCGAAGTTACAAGTTTCACTTAAATATCTATAACTCCGTGAAATTAAATTAAAAATCTGATCTTCGAAATTATGCAAAAAAAAAGTCGATTTTTTCAAAATTCTACACTAGAATGCCGCCTTAATTGATTTTTTTTTTTTTATGTGTCTATTCTCATCTAATGACATTCAAAGCACCTCTGTGTGAAACTATTTGTTTTTGAGAGTGGATTTGAATTTCATAGTTGAAGTAAATAAAACCACAACCATACTTATTTCACTTCTATACTAGTTTTGTTTCCGAAAAAATTCATTTTTGTAATAATAAAACCATAATTTGCAAAATGATTATAATACCGTTGACGATGATAAATAACTACGTATATATGATCCCATTATAATTTGCTGCAAAAATGCTCTGGTTATGGCAATCATACGGTGACGATCCCACACGATTATTGTCAAATATTTGTAGCAAAATGATGGTATTGTATGAACATTTTTGTTCAAACAATATAAGCAAAATGAAAAAATCACTAGACACGTTTCTTTTCAAGAATTTTAACGCTCTCGATTGCTTAAGGGAAGTACACTGAACTTGCATTGCAGGGGACTGATTTCGAATCATGGTTTGGGTAAATGTCAAGTAAATCCTTTATTTATCAATTCAATGTAACAACAAATTTAAAAATATATCTCAGTTGGATCACTTTTAGTCATAAAAAACTTTTTAAAAAAAAAAAAAACCGACTACAAAAAATCTCTACAAAGTAAAAAATAATTTTAAAATTTTCCTTTTAATTTCTTGGACATATTTGACAATTTATTTAAACATATTATTCATTGGAAAACTTATTTGAATTTATTTCTAATATGTTTTATTATCAGAAATATATGTATTAACTTTTTTATGAATACTAAAGCTTTTAAGGTCGGCGCTAATATAATCAGACTTTTAATCAGAAGCGCCAACTTCAAAGCTTTTGTATTCATAAAGAAATTAATATTTTTATGATAATAAAACAAACTAGAAAAAAATTCAAATAAGTTTTCCACTGTAATAATATGTTTAAATAAATTGTCAAATATGTTCAAGAAATTAAAAGGAACATTTTAAAATTATTTTTTACTTTGTAGTGATTTTTTTGTTTCTTCCTTTTTAGAGAATATGATAAATTTTCGAAAAAAGTGTATAAACTGCATAAATACAATTGTTCTTAAAAAATTTGTTTTAATACATTCTGAAAGTTTGTTGGTTATATGAAATATCTGTCCCTTAAATTTAAATTAGATGTCACGTGTTTTGAAATAATTATACCCATTCTTGTAACGAGTTTTATTACCCTAGTGTCAATATTATTTGAGATATAGTGTTTTTCTAATATGGACACGCCCTTTTGATAAATAAGCGCCCACATTCTTGAGCGTTATTTGTAATAATTGTGCCTACCCCTGTACTTCATTGCAGTACCCCAGCGTCAATATTAACTGAGATAGTGTTTATCTAGTGTTGCCACGCCCATTTGTCAAATAACGCCTACTTTATTGAACGTAATTTTTAATAATTCTGCCTACCCCTGTACTATAATAAATTTCAGTGCCCTAGTGTCAATATTATTCAAGATACACTGTTTTTCTAATATTGCCACGCCCAGTAGTCGAATACCGCCCACTTTAGTGACCGTAATTTGTACTTATAATGCCTACTCCTATACCAAATTGCAGTACCATAGTATCAATATTATGAGAGATATACTTTTTTTCTAATATTGCCACGCCCATTTGTCAAATAACGCCCATTTTCTTAACCGTAATTTGTATGAACTGTTTCTACCGCTACACTAAATTGCAGTATCTATTATTATTGCGAGATCTAGTATTGCCACGCCCACTTCTCGAATACCGCCCAATATTTTACGGGCACCTCCATGCTTATCATATCTAGCTGTTCCCCAAAAATTATGGCAATCAGGCATATGGTTTAGGAGTTATCGATGTACATACATTTAAAAAAAAAAAAAAAACAGAGAAACCGCCGAACTTGAGAACCTCATCCTTTTTGAAGTCGGTTAAAAAATGTATCTTAATGAATTTTTTATATTTTATATTAAAAAACCAGCAACAAATTGTTGCCTTTACCAGGAATTGATGCTTAACATTCTATAATCCTCTCTAAGCATATTTTTTCTCTGCATGTATCAGCATAACCAGCAGTAAAGTTTGTGTCAACCCTTTATTAGTCAATGAGTTTCATTTTTTTTTTATAAACTGAGCACTTTAATTTTTCGTATATAAAATATACTTCATGTATGAAAAGTTATTGAAATAATTATACAAAATGCCTACTTTCCCAACTCTGCTCTGGATTTTTTCACAATTTTAGGTAAAATTTATTTGTTTTTTTTTTGCGGACACAAAATGACTGTATTTTTTAAGTGGATGATTTTAAAAAAAACTGCCCAACACACACATGTTTTAGACAAATGTTTAACTCTATTTCTGTAAAATTAAAAACCAGAATTTAAATAAGCCAACAAGTATCAGCAATCATTTTAGCAAATGTGCTTATTAAAGATTTATGCCCGACTGTTTTTCTAAACCAGACGAAACCAACGCATCCACACAAACACTCACTTATGAATTCAATATCAACACATATGAAATCCGGCTGTTATGCTTCACTTGCTTACGTAAAAATTAAATAAGCCAGACATAAATGAAACTAAAAATAAATCCGATCAAAGACCCTGAAGTTGGGAAAAAAAAAAAATTAATATATCTGTAGATAGATAAATAATTATAAAGCTTATGCATAAAAAGCGAAAAGCTAGCAAAACCATAACAACAATAAAAACTGAGCTCATTTATTGCGTGCGGAATTTCTATGCATGCTTTACATACGGATAGACTTATATATGATTGTACATTAAATACAACAAAATAAAAATCTTAATGCACTCTCACTTTTTTTATTGTAATTTTTTATTATTGTTGTTACTTGTTTCTTTATTGTTGTTAAAGCAATAAAAGTGATGCTGGCAATGCCAACAAAAGTTATACACTGCACCACGCCCCATTCTGGCTCCTAGCGATAGCTTGCTTTGTGGTTTTCATTAAATAAGCGCTTCGAATTCAGGCTCTTTAACATTAGCTTTGTTTTGTTCATAATTGTTGGAAAAACTCTGTTACCACAATGTAAGAGTTGATTTTTCATATGCAATCTATAACAACAACAACAACAAAATTGTCAACACAAGCTTATAAAAGTCAACAATAAATCGAATAATTGAATTATATATATATATATATATTTAATTAAATGCACTTTAAATTGCAGTAACAGCAATAACAACAACAACAATAAAAAAACATTATAAATAAATAAAAATAAATATATAGTGTTAAACAAGTACTGAGAATTTGTAAAAGAATCTACAAATATTATTGATCACTCAATTAAATGCATTATAAGCCGATAGGTTTTCATTTTAAAGCTCATTTAATTGATTCAATGAAAAGTTTTTCGTCGTTGTGTGTAAATTTCGTTTGTTGACTAAAACAAATAGATTTTGAAAACTATGCGCGTAATTATAGCAATAACTAGGCGGTCAATTGCTTAATATATCAAAAGGTCATGCATTCATTCAATCATTTAAAGTCGCATGAGTGAATTCTAATGACAATCAACCAAACAGACAACGAATCACTTTTATGCAGTAGTAAAAATTTTGTTTATCTGAGTCTATATATCTAAAGTAGAGCTTACAGTTTCACGTGAACACGTGCTACACGTGATCACGTGTCTTTTAAAAAAATGACGTGAAAACACGAACGTGAACTACACGTGTATTTTATTCACGAACTACACGTGTAGTTCGTATTCACGTGATTTTTGCATTCACGTGAGTAGTATTCACGTGTTTAAGGCATGAGCCGAACTTTCAAAGGTTCTTTTGTGTTTCTGAGAACAAAAAATGAATATGTTATTAAAAAGACTTCTAGCTGCATCTCTATAATTTTTATGGCTTCCGTGGATTCTAAGTACAGTCAAAACCAGTTTTTGGGTGTGGCACTCGAACTTTACAGGGTTCTGTGGGTTCCTAGGACAGAACGAAGGTTCCTGTGGACAAGGGATTCAACTGGGATTTGGCCAGTTCCTGGGTGCGCCATTTGGACTTTTTAGGGTTTTGTGGGTTCTAGGAGAGGAATAAAGGCTTATGTGGACAAGGGATTCAACTGGGATTTGGACAGTTCCTGGGTGCGTCATTTGGATTTTTTAGGGTTTTGTGGGTTCCCAGGACAGGAACTCATAATACGGATGATAGACTTTGCAATTTGTATTTTTATACGAAAGGCTGGTTATTGTGCGTATTTGAGAGCATAAGCCAGAACTAGATAATGTTTTCACAGAATAGTTATTCTTCAAAAAACTGTCTATTCGAATGGCTGTAGTGATGGTTAGAGTCTGTGATAATTTGATGTATGGTATATGACATAAATTCGGAAAGTTCTATGTTATTGTAAAGAAGTATGTGTAGTGGAGTCTATATCAAGTGTATGGATCGTTAAATAACATTTATGTAGATATCATTCAAGTTATGCAATGATACCTAATAAAGCAATAAAGGCTCCTTAACTGCTAATAAATGAGTTTATCATACCCATTTTCGTTCAACATTGGTTAGGTTAGCTTAGGACTCATGTTATGATCTAGAAACGACGCAGCTTACCTAGCGGTGACAGAAAGTGGTTCGTGAGGATCTCCTAAGTAGAATTTTCTTTTCAAGTGACTTGTTATAGTAGTTTTAAATTCCATCACTAATCCCGAGTCGTCTTCACTGCATTGAAAATAGTTAGTTATCATCTGATTTAATAACGGCTGCACCATGGAAACTTGGAACCCACGGAACCCAAAAAAAGTTCACATGACTGCTCAATTTCCAGTTGAATCCTTTGTCCTTAGAAACCTTAATTTCTGTCCTAGAAACCCACAGAACCCAAAAAAGTACAAATGACGCAAACAGGAACTGGCCAAGTCCCAGCTGAATCCCTTGTCCACAGAAACCTTCAGTCCTCTCCTAGGAACCCACAGAACCCAAAAAAGTCCAAACGACGCACCCAGGAACTGGCCAAATCCCAGCTGAATCCCTTGTGCACACAAACCTTCATTCCTGTCCTAGAAACCCACAGAATCCAAAAAAGTACAAATGACGCACCCAGAAACTGGCCAAATCCAAGTTGAATCCCTTGTCCACAGAAACTTTCATTCCTCTCCTAGGAACCCACAGAACCCAAAAAAGTCCAAATGACGCACCCAGGAACTGGCCAAATCCCAGTTGAATCCCTTATCCACAGAAATCTTCATTCCTCTCCTAGGAACCCACAGAACCCAAAAAAGTCCTAATGACGCACCCAGGAACTGTCCAAGTCCCAGCTGAGTCCCTTGTGCACACAAACCTTCATTCCTGTCCTAGAAACCCACAGAATTCAAAAAAGTACAAATGACGCACCCAGAAACTGGCCAAATCCCAGTTGAATCCCTTGTCCACAGAAACTTTCATTCCTCTCCTAGGAACCCACAGAACCCAAAAAAGTCCAAATGACGCACCCAGGAACTGGCCAAATCTCAGCTGAATCCCTTGTCCACAGAAACCTTCATTCCTGTCCTAGGAACCCAGAAACTGGCCAAATCCTGTACTTAGGATCCATAAAAATCATAGAGAAGCAGCAGGAATTCTTCTTAATAACATAGTCATTTTTTGTTCCCAGAAACACAAAAGAACTTTTGAAAGTTCGGGTCATGCCTAGGACACGTGAATCCTATTCACGTGAATGCAAAAATCACGTGAATACGAACTACACGTGTAGTTCTTGAATAAAATACACGTGTAGTTCAGGTTCGTGTTTCAAAAAGTGAACTACACGGAGTTCGAACTTTCGTGAACACGTGTAGTTCGCAACACGTTTTTGAGCTAAAGCTCTAATTTAAAGTGGTTTTTTAATTAAATAAACAAAACCTTTTTTCCCAAAATAGAAAGTTTCCTATACTTATATCTGATTAGTCAATTTTGTTCCATTTCTATGGCCAACACTGAAAATGGCAGTTTCATCCAATAAAGTGGTTTTTTAGTTTAATGGGAAATATTCACATTCATATCAGGCCCGTAGCCAGGATTTTTCATGGAGAAAGTTTCGATTAAACATAAGTTTGCAAGTACCATTAAAAAACAAAAAAACAAGGATATTGAAGATTTTTCAAGCAAAATCGTTTACATTTTTAATTATTATTGAATATGCCTTTTTTGAATAACCAAAAGTCAATTAAAATAATTTCCACTGTTCACTTAGTTTTTTTTTTATCGAAATAATTTTTAGATAAAAATTCGTAATTCGCCGAATTTAGGGTCCTTTATTATTTTTATTCGCAATAGATTCCAGCAAACGCAATATTGTTTTTAGTTTAAATGAAACTTCTTAAAATAATGTTTCACTTCTTAAAATAATGTTTCACTTAAAATAAAAAAATTGTCACGCCCCCTAGATGGGACAATTTTTATTAAGGGAAAAATTTAAAAAAACACGTTTACATTTTTAGTAACATGTAACAAAAAAGTGAAACTTAATAAACGCTGCCTAATAGAGGCACAGTGGTTGGAAGTTTAGGTTTCAAATCTGATGTCAGGATTTTAAAATTCAATATGGCGGATAGGATTGCCACCTCCATCATTTTTTTTTTCGGCACAGCTCTAATCAACCGTTTTATTTATTACCAAAGAAGATATCCTCAACACGACCACGTGCATATTAGCTGAAAAGTTTTAAAACTATGTTAAAAGATTAACAAAATGAAAACCATTACTGTTTTTGTTTTAAATTAGCATACTATATTACATTACCAATAAATAATAATAAAAGTTAAAAAAAGAGAGTAAAATTTTTCTACCTAGTCGTGCCATAAGTTCTGTTACAACCTAAATATGATGTAAAAGTTTAAGAAACGAGTTCCTAAATTATTTTGCAATTTTTATTTGTTTATCTTAAAGATAATCTTTCTAAGAATTCAAACACATTATTCAAAACGATTGCCTTTTGCTTTGGTGCAGGCTCATAAACGGTCTGGCCATAGGGCTATAGCGGCACGTATGGTTTCCATTGGTATTAATGACGCTGCTGCAATTAGCGTTTGCTTAAGACTTTCAAAATTTCGGTGGCAAACTTTACAAGCTATACCCCTTAATTCCGACCATAATTTGTATTCAAGAGGATTTAAGTCTGGGCTTCCTGTGGGCCAATTTTCAGCAGAGATAAAAGCTGGAATATTCTGGCACAACCACTCTTGTGTAGTTTTAGCTTTATGAGCTGGTACAGAGTCTTGTTGGAAGACCCAGTGTTCTCCATTGAAAAGTTCAGTAGTTAAATTTTTCACAACGCCTTCCAAGACATCGTGTTGGAACACTTTCGCTCCAGTTTTTACCTTTTTCACAAAAATGCAAGTATGTGACGCTTTTGCGCGATACTCCCCACCAAACCATGACGTATGCAGGATGATGGCCTCTCTGAACCGTAGAAGCTGTATTTTTTGCTTTCTGGGATGTTCTTGCATAGACTTTGTCATTTTGTTTATTAAAAACTTCCTCCACCTCAAACATTATTTCATCAGTAAAAAGGATATTTTCATGGCCACTGCTTGCGTGCCACTGCAACAACTTCTTGCTTCATTCCAATCTTAATTGCCTTAACCGTTGAGTTAAAAGATGACCAGTGCTCCTTCGAAAAGCTTTCATATGGAGCTCATCACGGATTAGTCGGGACATGGATCTGGTAGACATGTTCATCTCTCAAGCCATAATTTTCTGCATAAATTTCGGCGAATTTGCTCACGTCATACGAATAACATTTGTTCCAGTCGTACGAATAACACGTGGACGTCCACTTCTGGCCCTGTCCTCTACTTGAGATGATTCTAAAAACCGATTTATGGTACGATACACAAACATTCTGGATATGTCGAGTTTTTCTAACAACGTGAATATCTGACTCGTACGATTTCCACACTTGTGTAACGCAATCACAGCAATACGATTTTCTTTTTCAACCCACTCCATATTAACACGGTGAGATTCTAAACCAAACTGACATAAATTTAACTTGCAATGAAGAAATTTAATAACAAATTAAATTATTATAACATTAAAACAAATAATTTAATAAAAAACTATAAGGGGTTTTTTCTAATTTGAAATTTCAATGTCTACTGCTTTAAAAGTCTTGTAACAGAACTTATGGCAGTACTAGGTACACAAGTAGGAGATTTAAGAGGATTTAAGAGGTCTTTATCTTTTGCTACAGCTACTGATGCAAAGCATAAAATTTTCAGCAATAAAAATTTTTAAATTAAAGCTAAGATTATGTTTCATCACAATTTTTTAATGTACTATACCTCCCTTTCTTCAATATCCCTTTGTTATTTTGAATTTTTTATTTATTTTGTGTATCTTTTTGCTTATGTGTCTTTTATTTATATTTATTTTTGCTTAAAACCAAAGAATGATTTTTAAATATCATAGTTGTTCTTCCCTCGCCTCCCTCTGCCCCAATACAAAATACTTCCGGCGCCACTGATTGTTATTTGTTATCTTTTCCTTACCCTAAAACGGTAATCAGGAATAATACAAAAACAAAAAGCAATTTTTTGATTTAGAGGTATATTCAGAAACGTTTTTGCCAAAAGAGAAATTTATCTTTTCGTAGCCTTTAAGACAAAACTCCAAGGTTATAATTGAAAACAAAGAAAAAGCTAATAATTTTCGTGTTATTAGTAAATGTATACCCAAATTTGGAAAATTTGCCGTTTATGGTAGTTAGTTTTTTGTATTTTTTTTTTTTTTTTGAAAGCTAACCAAAATTATTATTTGTATTTTTTTCAAAAATTCTTAAAAGCGAAAGTGGTACAGAGCGTTTTCTTTAAAAGCTTTTATTACTTCCATTTTTTATTCAAAATGTATTTTTAGAAGAATTTTTCCTGTGAACATCAAGAACACATTGGACACTACCTTGTAAATGACTAAAAAATTAGACAAATTTTGCATAATGCCGCGCCTACATTTCTAATTTTTAAGCAAAAATCTTTTGGATTTACCTTAATGAATGTATTATTTTTCAAATGTTATCAAATATGTACAATTCCGAGAGCAAACATTTTTTTATTTATTTCCACTACGCAAAGCACTGTGCGGCGTGATACAAATATTTAAAAATGTCTTTTTCCTAGTTGTACTATATAATCAAATATTTTGTGAACTACTTAAGGATGGCCAGTCAATTCACCCTGGCATCTCGTGAGGCATAGAAAATACGACAGGGGAGAGATATTTTTACCAAAAAACGAACACAGTCAGAAAAGTATGTATTGTTAAGGACTTAAAGTTAGTACACATTACAAACAAAGTTATACTTTGAATAACAAAAGAATTAAACTTTCCAGTGGAGATACTGCATTCACCGACACTGTCAGCCAATGAGAGCACGCGATTGGCTTGCGCTTCGTTTGTTATTAACTTCACATCAAAGTCAATGCTCTGAGATTTTAAATTGTAATGACAAGTACTTTATCGACATTTTTCAACGGACTTAAACTAAATTAGACTTAAAATACGAGGAAGAAAAATTGTGGATATTTTTTAATTGAAACTAAAAGTAAATTGATTTCTTTATATATTTTTACCTTTATTACTTATACTTCTTTATGAAATAAATAATGCTTAAATATCTAATCAATTAGAAATGTATTAAATTACGCTGACTGCTTTGCAAAATAGTAAAGGGAGAGGCCAGGGTAGATACTTTTTTCAAAGTTAATATGCAGTTTTTACAAAATTATGTTAATTTAGGTATTGCGATTTACTAGTAACAAAGTAAACGTTGTTTATTATTATGTATGTTTGTCGTTTTCCGCAAATTTTCAACTAATGTATAGTTTTTTGATTTAGCCACCGCTAGAACGTAGAATAACCCTTACAAATTCTTTTTTCGGATATCAGAGACTTTTCAACCATTGAATTCCATAGTTGATAATAGTACTTTAATACAAAAACTTATTTTTAATTCAAAGATAATGATTGTGACCTTTATAAGCCAAGTTAAACTTTCCTTTGGCCTAAAAGTTTTTAATATCTCAAGGGAATTTTTTTTTATTTATATTGAAAAGTACATTTTTTTTCTTCTTCAAGTATATTTACATCATTTTTTAAATTTTTCTTAATAATTAAAATCTAATAAAAACTTAAACTTATTAATCGATAACCATTTTAGTTCAAAGACTGGGAAGTCATTTCTTCTTAAATTTTCTTTGCTGGTTACTTACTAGTGAGTAACTGCATGTATAACGAAAAGAAGACATGTATGAAAAAATGTAGTGCTTACCGTTATACAGCAAGTTGCAGTAAGATACTGGACTCGCACAAAGAAAACTAGATATATAGAAAGACGATAGATAAGCCCTGTTTAAGTTAAACGATAACAAAATTCACACAAAAAACTGTCATTTATAGCTCTTAAATCTTTTAAAGTCAAATTATTTAGAAAAATTTTGTAAGCTAAAAACAAAAGTAAAAGAATCGTTTTATATCCAGTTCGGTTTGTAAAATGGAAGTGCATGTTTTGGTACATTTAATAGCTCTTTAACGCTATAGTAGGATAAAAACAAAAATGATGTTTATGAAAAAGAAAACACGAAAAACTATCCAAATGCTCTTTGCTATTGTTTTTGTTGTTGAAACTTAATTTTATACAGACATAAACTAGTACATGTGACGAGCGTGCTGTTTGAAGCTTGTGTGATGCAATACAAGTGCATTCGAAGCAGTCACAAAGCAGCAATAAACAAAACAGAACCCGAGAGAGTTTAACACATAAATTATATAAGTATAAGCTATATATACCCAGCAGTCTTGGACATCATGGATGAATTCATCTTAGGTGATTTCTTTAAGAAACTTGCTGCACAAGTCAGGCTTAAAGAATATTCCTAAACGCGTCTGTCTTGTATTCGTCAATAACAGACTTGCAGAATATTCTTTAACTCATCTGCATTGGATTCGTCAACAATAAAAAAAAAAAACAAAAAGAAGAAAGCAACAACAAAAACAATAAAACACGCTATAACTCTTCTCTCTTTTATTTCTTGTCGAAAACTCTAAAACTCTTTGTTTTTGTTGATTAAAAAATTTGTCGAAAATTCTTCAACTTTCTGCCTTGTTTTCGTTCATAACTTCTATAAAGCTTAATTTTTGCTTATATTTCGGGGTAATTTTTTCGTCAAATGTTGAAATATATATCATTTTGTAATGTGGTAGAATAATGGCCTGAACGACTGTATATCAAAGTATGCACATTCAGATAATGTGATCCAAAGAAAACGTGTGCAATAAAATAAAATAAAATCAAGGAATAAATAAAAAAGAAAAGAGATAAATATGTTTTTCTTCACATTTCTGTCTTTTGATTGTTAACGAAACTTTCCCAACGATTCGGTGTTATATTCGTGCACGAAAAATCTGCATGTTTCTGTATTCCGTTCTTTCACGAATTTGGAACATTTATATGAGATTTTCGTCAATGAAATGTATGGCCGAATCAGCATGTTTCGTCAATGAATCGGAAAATAGACACATGATTCTCTTACGATTTCTTTAAGAACGAAACTACTGGGATATTAGCCAGATACTTCCAACATTTTTACGCTTGGGTACATTTCCAGTGCTTATGTGTGTGAGTTTTTTGTGTGTATGTATATGTGGGTGCTACTCAACGTGCTGCCAGACTTGGTTGCTCATTGGTGATAAAAATTAAAAACAACACTCTAATGAAAACAAAAAGCATCAAAAAAATACTCGTATATACAACTCATGACTACCAAACATGTGTTTGAAATGTGTTTTGTTTTGTTGTGATTTTCAAGTGTTGTGTCTATTCAACCTGCTTTAACTATGACGAATAATTCAATCTCACTAAAGAATCTTGCTGTTTGACCCTTCAAATTATTTTAGCGATAATGCAAAGAAAATACAAAATATATGTCACAATCGATAGGTACACAAAATAAAATAAATTTTGTGCGACATGGCAACACTGACCTGAATAGACTAATCATAAATTATTTTGGCAAACATTTAAACATTGTTGCAAAAGTAAAAACGTCCCCCACACATGTTGAGGAAAACTTTTATTCTCTTCACTACACTTCAAAAGAAATTGTACAACAATATTTGTGGGAATCATATTAATTTTTCTTACGAGTAAAACTTAGAGTTCAACACATATTTACGAGGGTTGTTTTTGCACTGACGAGTTGCTCCATTATTTTTCCCCTAAATAGAACTAACCTTAGAACAGCTGAATGAGTCTTTTATATAATAAAAGATTTGACAATTATACTTATTGACTGACAGCTTCGATTGTCCAACATTCATGCCCCATATCTATGGGAGAGTCGTGGTGGTTGCGACACTTCACTTGACATTTGATCAGAATTTGCAGATAATTATAATGAAATCCTGTAACGTATACTTAGGTAGGCATTCAATTAAGGGTGGGTCTATACACATAAAATCTAAGTTACCCAGAGTAACAGAATAAGTGCGATTACGTGTGCTTGCAACAATGTTTAAAGACATCTACCTTGTAATGATAGAGATATGATGCGTGGGGAAAATGAAGAAAATGAAGGTGTAAGCTGATGATGTCGGCCGAAACCCGGACACGGGTTGTTATGGCCACCTAAGTAAGTAAGTAAGTAAGGTGTAAGCTAGTCCCAGAGAGTCTTCTGTATCATACGCATTTATAATTTTTAATCCAGTCCTTAGCTTTACATATGGTACTCGTATCTAAAAAAAATTTCGATATCCAAAAAGGCTTGCTTAAATCGACTTTAGGCAGAACGAAGTTCTTGATTAAGGTATGTTTTATGAATATGTATTTTTAAAGGTACATTTAAATCTGGAGCTTATAGCATAAGCCTAGCCTAAGTTATGCCATTAAATCAAGGAAGCTTTCATTGAAAATGCATATTCGTTAAGAACTTTGATGCAATACTTCTAAAACTGTATTTATCGAAAACAAAATTATTATGGAAACATTTTACTTCCCAGTAGGAAAAGCGATCATCCCAAGATGGCTTCTTGACACATCCTTTAAGACTCGGCGATCATACCCTTCACTTCCAAATGCCTTATCTTTTTTTGTATGGAGCTGCTACGTAAGGGGTATTAATCCCTTTGTCACATCTTCAAGAACGTAAGAAGTGATTATTCAAGAATCCAAGTACCTTCTTTCGGCAATGAAGGAAAGATACGGATGTCGATATGAAAATAGGCCTTTTCAATTTTGTTTTGTTTTTACTTTAGCATTTTTCTCATGTTCTTTCCAACACATCGCTTTGCAACTGCCGTGTTCAACTCCTAAGCAATTAGTACCTTTTTTCAATACTTGAGGCAATAAGAAAAGATAGATCGCTTTAGAGAGGTGTTCACCTACTTTCTGACTGGGTTGGCTAGTGTGGACAAGCGCAAATTTTTTTCCAGTTGGTATTTGCACACTGCCTCATCAAAAAAAAATTTACTTGTTGAAAGTTCAGTGCTACGTGGTAACGGGACCGGACGTGTTTTCGGCAGCAAAAAGTAATTTTTTTTGGTTTTTTCTTTATTTTAGTGATTCTACTAAATTAAGTTATCTTTTGGTGAAATATTTGTATATCTATATTTTACTTAAAAACTATAAATAAATAAGTACTTGAAATTTTTTTTTTTGATAAACTTTACCGTAAGATTAGAAAAGAATATTTTTGTTTAAAAAAGTAGTAAGGGGCTAGTGTGGACAATTGAAATGGCGTTAGTGTGGACATGTCTTGAGTTTATTTTGATGAGAAGTTATGTAATATTAATCGAGATCCAATTTATTTTAGGAAGGTGCATACATACAAACCAACAAAAGATGGTCCAGGAAAGTATCAATATTGACGAAAACGGGGAAAGTAATCAATTCTTACCGAATAAACTGTGAAGATAATTTGAGAAACACTTAAAAGAAAAAAAATCCATCTTCAAATCCAAAAAAAAAAAATATTAAATTCATCAATTAATGAATTAAATTAAATTCAAAATATTAAGTTCATCGTTACATTTAAGAAGCAAAATTAATTTTATATTGGCACTTGTAAGGGATGTAGCTTCGGCAAGGTACCGAAGCTAAAATACCCTGCCGCGGCCGTACTGAAGTATATCCGAAGTCTTTAGACATCTATAAAGTTTTTATGTATAATCTGCAAAAAATATTTGTGTCACTTAGTACGCTAATTTAATTTAATTTTACTATTAGCTGCCACATAGAGTAATATGTAAACAAAGTAAAATGCTACACCCACTTTTCTAGTATGAAGACTCCACATTTTACCGAATAATATATGTATGGGTTGGATGAACAACGTGGGCGGAACTTGGGTACATACAGACACGATGTCATTCAGTTATATATATTTTCGAATACTAACTTTGTATTGAAGGTAGGCGTGGTTTTCCGATCTTGCCAAATCCGATTTTGCCAAATATCAAAGAGTGGCTTGTGTAAATGTATGCAAAATTACAAGGTATTTCTGTAATTTTTGCAGATTTTTAAGCTATTTTACGTATTGAATAAAGCTACTTTTGTATGAGAGGCAGACGTGGTTTTCATCCAATTTTGCCAAATATCATAGTGATAGTCTATATTATATATAAAAGCCTATGTGCAAAATTCCAAGACATTTCTGCAATTTGAGCAGATTTTTAAGGGATTTTACGGTTAATATAAAGCTACTTTGTATGGGGGGTAGGCGTGGTTTTTATCCGATTTGGCTCAATCTCGATCTTGATCTTCCTTTTTAAAAAAGAAGCTTATACAGGGTGTCCCGCAATTGAGTGCAACTATTTACGGAGCGGAAAGGTTATGTCGAGCTGAGCAAAAAATCATATGGGAGGGGGGGTCTATTTTCACATTCTTAAGAGCTACAGGGTTAATTAATATTTCACGACTTTAATTCACGTTATTGTTTCTACCAAGAAAACTAACTTACATAAAACTTACTTTGATAGCCCATTTTAAAGGTAATAAAATCACCTTTCCAACGATATATCAACAAACTCCACCAACTTAGCCTTTACCGAGCTGTGGTCGTGTGAAGATGAAATCAATTGGTTGAAACTACCAAATTTCAATTTTGAGTGCAAATTTCTCAGAATTTTGCATAATACATGAAAACTTTTGTTTAGATCGATTTTGTAACTTATTCAATTTTCTTTTCAATGACACCATAAACATTAACATATCTTTAAAAACAAAAAAGTTAACTGCACTAAAAAATTATACATGACAATTAGTTATGCAGTAGATAATATCATTCTTTTGTAATAAGTATAATTTTTTTAGTGCTGCCAACTTTTTATTTTTTAAGATATGTTTGTTTTTGGTGTCACTGAAAAGAAAATTGAATAAACTACAAAATTTATCTTAAAAAAGATTTCATTTATTACGCAAGTCTCATTTATTATTCCACATCTCGATCTGCAACTTATATTTTGATATAAATTTCTCCAAATACAAAATGGGATAGAAGGTGATTTTTATATAAGTTAGTTTATCTGCTAGAAACAATAACGTAAACCAAAGTCGTGAAATATTAATTAACCCTGTAGCTCCTAAGAATGTGACAATAGACCCCCCCCCCTTCCCATAAGATGTTTTGCTCGGCTCGACATAACCTTTCACCTCCGTAAGTATTTGCACTCAATTGCGGGACACCCTGTATTTTGAATTTCAGCGCGATAGCTTTAAAATTACGGCTGTAATCGTGTCGACAGACGGGCAGATAGACGCAACACGGAAATCGACTCAGAAGGTGATGCTGATCAAAAATATATATACTCTTCTATACCTGACTTGCCTCCTTATTGGCGTTACAAACGGAATGACAAAGTTAATATACCCCCTTACGCAGTACGCGTTGGGGTATAAAAATTGTTACACTGGCCATTGGTTCTCAAGATTTCAACATTATGCTTTAAAAAAAAAAGAACGATAGAGTCACGTATTCCGATTTACTTGATATCAGTCAAATTCACCGAAATGAAAAAGTTACAAAGATTCCACATCTCGATCTGCAACTTATATTTTGATATAAATTTCTCCAAATACAAAATGGGATAGAAGTTAATTTTGCTAATTGTATTGAAATTGTATTCTATTATTTTAAAAAAATATACACTTGAACTATTTATTAACATTTTCTGTATGAACTAACAGGTTTCTAATGGTTTCCACACTAGCCCCAGGTAAAATCAGTGGTTGTCCACACTAACTAGCTTGAGTTTCGAAACTGATGAGTTTTGCTAATGCTTGGTTTTCACTATGTCATTTTCAATGGTCAGTTGCTGTCAATCAAACTCAAAATGACAACACGTTGGCATTTTTTCTACCTTTGACTATGTTGAAAAAATAAAATCAACCGAATTAGCGAAATCATCTTTTCAGATATATACAAATTTTATTTATGTGATCTTTCAATTGATTAACTATTACGTCGTCATTAAACTGACACAGTGAAAACAAGTCTTAATGTGTTATTTCAAATTTGACATTAAAAACAGTAAACGAAAATAAACGCTAACGTAGCGTATGTTAAGATACTGAAGCATATATTTGAAAGAAAAATACATTAACTTTGTATATCGTTAAAGTTTTTGTACTTGAACGCTCACACAAACAATACACTACGATATACTGTGTGCCAGCTGACTTGAAAAACTGGCCATTACTCAAGATATCATCGTGTGTGATGAAATTTAGTAAATTTGTTGCATTTCCAATATATCTTCCTAAAATTCAAAATTATGGGTTCGGTGATTCCGAATCTAGCATCAAATTTAAAATGTTTCCATATTTAATAAAAAAACCGATAAAAACGATATTTTAGGACCACCAATTTTCAATTTGATTTATAAAAAATAAATACAAAATGGCGAATCCAATATCAAGTGGGAACTGAAAATCCAAAATGTTACTGTTTTTGTATCTACATATAAAATTGTATAAAAGTCTGCGACAAACCTACATATCATAATTAAATTATGAATTCCATCATACTTAGGACACTTTGAAGTAGTTTCAATGTCATTTTGAAAAAGATCTATAGACTAGTGTTCTATTTGTAGCTATTAAACTTTGAAAATGTCTTTTCTTTTTTTTCTGATAGCTATATTCATATAATATGGTGGCCTTGGCATACTGGCTAAGGTGCGTAGCTGGTATGCGAAGGAACCCAGGTTCAAATACCATCTGAAACAGAATGTTTTTTCAATTGAATTAATTTATTTTTTCGGCCGTCACCTCTCTGCAGACAATGCCAAACCTCAGAGAGTAAGAACTGTCACATAAAGCTTTTTGAGAACATAAGCCGTTCGGAGTCGGTTTAAAGCATGTAGGTCCAGTTCTCAATTATTTGTGTTCAAATATTTCACAACACGCACAACACAATTAATCATAATAAGCTCGGTCAAAATTCTTTCAAGGGCTAAAATGGCCAGATTGTTGAATTTTGTATACTTAAAGAATTTGAACAAAATCACTTTCTCAGAATATGTGCTTAACTCTTACAAATGTCGGAAGATTTCATTTCTCTATTACTTACTTGATTTCCTTCATAAACACATATTTGAGAACATGTCTTTTTGAGTATAAAATTTTATAATTTTTTTTTTTAATTTTTCTTTGAGTGTTTTTATCGCTTACAAATTCCCTTCAATCTCTTACACTCATGTCCAGTGGCTGTTAAGCCAACTCTACTCCAAATACTAATATATCTAGTTATTGAATGGGCCCCAAGGTGTTTGTGCTCTTGAAGCTATTTACGATGACCGGTTGGTTGTGTACTTTGAACATTGCTTGACCTAAGCTTATTTCAGGGATGGTTGCGCACGCTGCCAAAGATATCTTCGGTTCACGATACACAAATGCCATGAAAAAAAATACATACATATAAAAGTTTTCGGTGTTTACTATGATACCGTTGGGAAATCAAAGAACTTCAAGAAACTTGTTAGAGTTGAAGCTATGTAACACTAAATACCCCCATCAGCCCCACACATTACATAGTCCACCCCGTTATATCGCCCATTTACTTGACTCCTTGTATGTTAAATACACCATATGCGTGACGTGAGTTCATTTCGATCTGAGTAAATAGAAGACTAAGTTCAAGCTTATTTTTTATTTTTATGCAATTCTTTCAATAGTATTTTTAGAAACTGACTCATATTAGTCACTAATATTAAAATATAAAACCACATACAGCTAATTATCGTTTGTGAACTTGACCTCCATGCGGTTAATACCTTAACACCATCGTATAATTATATAATTTAACCCTTTCCTATAATTAATACGACACCCCCTCGCAAAATGAATCTATTTAAATTGGTCAAATGATTTTTTTTTCCTTATAGCGGCAGTACGTCAAACGCAAACGCACTCTCGCCATGCATACAAGGTGTCAATTAGTTAAAAACAAATAAAATTGGTTGAAAACTTCATCGCTTCACCATACCTCAACATATAAGATCCAGAACTCACTCTAAACAGTCGCATTGAAGAAGGTATTAAGGGTTGCTTCAGGGTATAAAATTAAATTCTGACGCACGTGCCTTGCAATAAAGGGTTACAATTTCCGGTATTGTGATTTAAATCTGCCGAATTTTAACTCTTGGCCGAAGTATGCCGACTTGTTTATTTATTCTAAGCTATTGCACACGTGACTCACAATGTGCATTTTACATGCCATATACTGAGTTGAACAGAAGGGATCAAATCGCTTTCTCAGAATATGTGTTTAACTCTTGGAAATATCGGATAAAGTGTTAGTTTTTATTATAAAGGCTTTAATAGATGGAAAATCTAAGAAAAGGTATTCATTTTCAAAATAAAAACGAAATAATCGTGTTGAATAGCATATTGGCAATATTTTTGACGATTTTGTTACTATTTTGATTTTGTTTTGCTAATATTATCAAGTTATTGGTAGAATTGATAGTCAAGGTAGACCATTGAAAATTCTAAAATTTAAATTTTAAGAAAAGTCATTTCAATGGCAAGCAAGGCATACTGGTAAAGTGCGTTCATTTTACTTTAAAAAATTTTCTAAATCAGGTATTTTTACTTGAGTTTTTTTATGTTTTCTGCAATTTTTCAAACATGCTTGTATGTACAAGCAAAAATTTGAAATAGTCAATTTCACTTGTTGAAAAAATTTGGATTTTTCACGAGTACTTAACTAGAAGAACGTTTTTCGTACTAATTTGAAGTCAAAGAAACGTTTTCGAGATATCAGCAGAAAACCAGTAGTTTAGCTCTTTTTCCAGTTTTTGCAAAGATTCTTAAGAATTACGGGCTGTAATTTCACGCAGTTGATGGCAATTGAAAGGCGAGATCTTTTTCTTAAAAACGATATGCTATGTGTGCCAACTGAACCAGTATTGTTTGAGTAACAGGCCTTCAAAGTAGAAAAAATTTCATTTTTTTCCCCTTTTCTTTAAACTTAATAATTTTATTTGCCTTATTTGGCTTTAAAAAACTTTTGTGATTTTTTTTTTGTTTGATTAAAATATAAAGACAATTCGATTGGTAAAATATTTATCTCCATTTTGTTTAAATCGAACTGAAAATGTAAAAGTTATGACGTATTAAGTAAGGGCATCAATTTTCTATATACTACCTAAAAAAAATACCGTTAAATTTGAATTTAAATTTTTTGGGAATTCCGATAGGCACAAATGTTCTCATTTTCAAGGTGGCACTACTGTCACTGACATTTGTGCCAAATAACACGTCAAAATATTTATTATTGTTTGCCCACTTACGGCACGTAACGAAACTACAAAATATAACTACACTGTGTTCTTATGTATTCATGCACACTAACCGACGACGAAACGGCAACGACCGACGAAAAAGCCGGTGGCTATAAAACCAAAGAATTCTGACCGGCTTGTCGTTTCGTTTCGTTACGTGCCGTAAGTGGGCAGCTTTTGTAAATAACTAAAAGTGAAGTTTTCGTTTTATATAATATCTAAAACTAAATGTCTTAAACAACGCAGTTTCATTAAATTTTGTGGGCGAAATGAAATTTCTGCTGCCGAAACGTTTGAAATCTTGCGGAAGGTCTTCGGTGAGCAAGCTCTATCGAAAACAAGAGTTTATGTATGGTATAAAATGTTCAAAGAGCGTCGAGTAAGCGTTGAAGACGAGGCACGGCCAAGACGACCACCAACATGAACACGTCAACAAAATCAAAGAACTGGTGCTCCAAAATCGTCGATTGACAGTCCGAGACCTTACTGACCTTGTTGGAAAGGATCAGTGAAAACTAATTTGAGTGACAGTTTGAGCCTCAGAAAAGTGAAATCTCTATTGGTGTCAACAATGCTCAATTTCATGGAAAAATCATCACAACTGGACATGAGACGTGTGTGTACGCTTACGACCCGGAAACAGCCGATCGATCAATCGAGTGAATAATGTGCCAAAGATGAGCCGAAACCAAAAAAACTACGAGCACAGTCGAAGCACAGTTTTCTTCGATTATCGTGGTGTGATGCATTACGAATTCCTTCCAACTGGCCAAATTGTCAACAAAGAATACTACTTGGGTGGTATGCGTCGTTTGCATATTGGTGTGCGTCAGAAAAGACTGGACTTGTGGATAGAGAATTCTTGGTTTTTGCATCACGATAATGATGCATATCGTTACTCAACCACTGTATTCGCCTGAATTAGCACCATGTTACTTCTGGCAATTCGCTAAACTCAAGAAATCGCTCCGTGGACACCGTTTTGAATCGATAGAAGAGATAGAAACCGAAACGAAGAAGGAATTGAAACCAGATGATGACTTTGCAGCATGTTTTGAAAATTGGAAAAAACGTTGGCATAAGTGTATTACATCCGGTTGACTACTTTGAGGGGTATGAAATAAATTTAGAAGAATTAATAAAGATTTTTTTTTTGATTTAAAAATAAATTTCCGATATTTTTTGCCCACAGTGGCATGTATGTGCTCAAACATTTGGTCGGAAATATTCCTTTTCCTCTTTACTGTTGCGGTTATATTGCGTCGCATTTTCTCGGAGCTGCATCCAACAATAATCGCTTAGCATACTTTGATCCCAAAAGCCCTCATACCGCTTTCCAAGTGTTGCCAAACCATTGGTCAAACCATTCACCCTGCTCATCGCTCTCAGCTCCCAAATTTGGAAGAAAGGAATCCAAATAACAGTGGAAAAAGTAATTTTGGGTGTCTGCTTCCGAATAAGTGCCAGTACTGCAATTCAAGTCAGAATCTGTTTCTCCTGGACTAATTGTTACTAATTTAGGGGCTGGAGACATCGGACAGAACGTGGTGCATTTTTTGTTACTGATATTACGTGAGGATACACAGATTTCCGAAATTTTCTACCCTGAGTTTTGGTTAAACAGAAGTAGCAATCAGTGACATGGTTGATTGGATTTTCCCACTCAACTAGTTTTACAAATGGTAAATAGTTCTTTTCGCTTTTTCTAGACGCATTAAATCGTGCAAAACACATTCCACAGACTGAGTTTGGAGTCCAGGGTCTATCCACAAATCAGGACCGAAATCCGAACTAGAGCTCGTAAGCAGCTAAAATGGGTATGGTTAGATTGCTATGGGCCCTTTGGTTGAAGATATATCAATTACAAACAAAGCAAACGCAAGAGTAAAAATGAAAAGGAATATTTCCGACCAAAAGTTTGAGCACATATGTAGAAGATTGATATGTATGCCTTTGCTTAATACGTCTACTCTTTAACATTTTCCCTCCGATTTAAATAAACTTAGGCATAATATTTTTTTGTAAAATAATTTTCTTCAACTTTTAATCAAGAAGACTTTTCAAAGAAAATCAAAGAAAAAAATTATAAATTTTTCTTACAGTCAAATAGGGCAAATAAAGATATGAAATTAAAAAAAAAAAAAAGGAAAAATATAAAATTTTTTCTAATTTGAAGGTCTGTAACTCAAAAAATACTAATTCAATTTACACACATAGCATATCGTTTTAAAGAAAAATATCTCATATATCTCAATATCTCATCTTTCTTGCGAATCTTTGCAAAAACTAAAAAAAGGGCTGAAAACCGGTCTCAAAAATGCTTCTTTGGAAAAATTAATGAGTATCATTATCGGGATCAGCAACTCCTGTAACTGTAGTGCTTGTTCTCCAGTGATTATAGCCAGCAGGCATTTAATATTGTGTTCAAAATAAATTATAAATTTTAAGTCAATTATTAGTTTATCAAAATCATACTTTTCTGCAGCTCAATTAAATGCATTTCTTTATTAAAACGGTTTTGAGGCGACTCTTCCGGGTTGAAGCGTGTTTTTTTTAAAAGTGATTTTTAAAGGCTGATTAAAAAAAACTACTGCAGGTATTTATAAAAACCTTTTTATTACATTAATCAAGTATTCAAGAATACAAAAAAAAATATTTTTTTTTTAAATTCATGTAAGCCCACATGTGGCGTTGCAAATTGATGTCCAAAAAAAAGTACTTATCCTGTGGGACAAATAAATCCATATTGGGTCATTTGAAAAAAAAGGTTTGTGGTTAATTTAAAGACCTAAATCTTGCGATCGCCGCGTACCGATTTTTAAATTTTTGATTTTAAAAAAAAATTTATAAGCTCAAAGTTAAATGCCCGAAAATTGAAGGTGAAATATCTTAGCTATGCACAGTAAAAGAAAAAAAAATGTTGATTCATAAATTTCGAGTTTTTTGAGCTTTTAAGTAATATTTTCAAGGCCTTTCAAAAATTTTCCATTTTCCGAAAAATTTGAAAAAAATATTTGCATAGCTTAGATTAATTACCTTAGCATGAAGCACCGGAAAATAAAAACTTTAGAAAAATAAACCATACAGAAATTTCGAGCTATTTTCGAGCTCTTCAACAATATTTTCTAGCTCGCGAAAAACCATCCATTTTCCGAAAAAACGAAAAAAACACTTTTTTTTACATAGGGTTATATGTGAAGTATCTTTAATCCCTATCGTTTAAAAAAAAAACAATTTTTTAACTTTGTTTAACTTGTATATGAAAACGCATTTTCTTGATTTTCCTGGAAAACTGCTGCCTTTCTAAGAAGCACGAAATTATTTTTGAGGAGCTCAAAAAAAGCTCGAAATTATAGCGTTATTTTTTTTAATACGATAAGGATTAAAGATAATTCACATGTTACCCTATGTTTAAAAAAAATGTGTTTTTGTTTTGTTTTTCCTGAAAATGGGTGGGTCTTCGCCGAAAAATATTTTTGAAGAGCTCGAAAATAGCTCGCAATTCCAGTATGATTTATTTTTTCAAAACTTTTTATTTTCCGGTACTTCGAGCTTAGGTAATTTATCTAAACTATGAAATTTTTTTTCGAATTTTCCAGAAATAGAAAATTTTTGAAAGAGCTCGAAAATATTACTTAAAAGCTCGAAAAAGCATCAAAAATTCCAGCATCAACATTTTTTTTTTTTTTTATCACTTTGCATAGCTATATTTCACCAAAAAATGTATGACATTTTATGGTCAAAATCCTTGATTTTTTTTTTTCCTTCTGAATGAAAAAATCAAAATCAGGCCACGGCGATTCCAAGAGTTAGGTCTTTAAATTAATCAAAAACCTTCTTTTTTCAGATGACCTAGTATGGATTTATTTTTCCCACCGGAATTTTTGGACGCCAATTTGCAACGCCACCTGTGGGCTTTCATGCATATAAATTTAAAAAAAAATTTTTTTTTTTGTATATCTGCAATAGGTTTGTTTTCAGCCTTTAATAATCGCCTTTTAAATACGACTCAACCCGGAACAAGTTGCCTTAAATCATGTTCGTTCCGACATTATAAATAATATAACTAGCTAAGTAATATGATTTAGCAAATAACGGTCATAATACTAATTTTTTATAACATTTTATTAACTTATTTTATTGAGGGCTTAAATAATCATGTTGCTTATAAAGATAATTCACGTTTGACAACATCGCATCTGCGATTTTTGGGAATTTCTCTTTGAATTATGACAATACTTTAGCGTTATCGGAGTATAATTATTTTCATTTTCTTTTAATTAGTTTGTATATTGTGCCAGGTTAAATTTGATTCTTCTATACATATCTATACAACTGGAAGAAGTATTTTTCTAAATGAACCCATTGTTTTTCGCTGTTATTTCCTACTCCATACACAGTGTTTGTTGATTTTTGCTTTCCTGATTTTCAACACATTTCTAGCTGCTTCAGGAATGTTGGTTCAATTGAAATTTATTAAGTTTGCGTACGTATTGTTTATATTTTGATTACAGGATATTAACCCTTGACTGTATGTTTAAAATATAATTTTATTTATTTCGTTTTCTTTTTAAGAACTCGCTTTCTGCTACACATCTTCTCACAATGCAGCAATGGAGACCTCATTTAGTTTAGAGACCAATGTAGTTGTAGTAGTAGTTGTAGTACAAGTAGCAGCAACGGCAGCACATTTCAAGTGGTTTTCTTTTTGAATCTTATAAACAGCGTTGTTGTAAGGGGAGGAACCAATTTAATAGAGTTTTATTGTTTTAAAAATGTTTACAACAGTCTATTAAAATTCTAGTGGGTCAGATTGTTGTATTTTTTTTTGTTCGTCACTTAAGAAAAATATATACACTTGATATATGTTGCACACGTGTAGGTTTTTTTCAATGGATAGTGGAGTTCCAGATATTCAACTTTTTATTAATTTACCATAAATATTGACTATGACTAGTAGACACTCCGCACCAGCATTAATATATTTCTTGCTAATGTAATCAAATGAATTGTGGATGTGGAAGGAATGCTTTGGAACACCGGAACTTGCCTTTAAATTTCGGAATGATTCCGATTTTTCGGAATGGTTGGTCAAATTAGGCATCACACATATAAGCACAACATGGGTTCACAACATTAAAAACATGGGTAAATGTAAGTCAAATAAGGGCCCACGGAAAGACAGCACCTCCTATACATGAAAATAACGGTATATCTAAGCACTTATGATAGCTATAGTTTAAATATGTATTGGTAACGAAAATTAATAATACCAGAAATTATGACCAGAAAGAGATATGGGTGGGACACTACAAGAACAACCACAATGGGTGGCATTAGACACTAGTTTCATATCCCAAACATTATTCACATCTCAAATGCAACATCATATCCGAGTGACGCAGGATTCGCAAAGAAACCCAACAAATATACTAGGTAAATACAAAAGTTTGGAATAAGTGAAACAAGAAAACATTTTTTGGCAAAATTCTTATTTATTTTTTAACATACATTCTGATATAGCAAGTTCAACTATTTTTAAACTTTTTAATCCCATTCCAAAAATAGTCCTTCGGAAGCTCTCCAATATAGGCCTCAGTTTTAACTATGAGTACCTCATTTGAGCAAAATCAACTTTTGCAATATTCGTGGACTGAGAATGAACTTTTTTTTCGGTATATGCATATTGTACGCTGCGTAGGAATCAAGTAATGACACTGAGTGAAGTCCAAGCCAGCGAAAATGGGGATTTATTGTATTTTCAAATACCTGGGCATATACGCTTAATTACATTATTTTCTTTGCATAGGGGCATTGCCTTTTTTATACATTCAAATGTAGAATATCAGTGTCAGCGGACCCTGGGTGTGGCTGATCCAGAGTTTAGCTCTATGTGGGTTACGTTCAGGGTTCGTTCGCACTTGCCACACTTTTGTTTCTTTTATATAAGTCCAAATTTTGGGAGGAAGCCATATAACGCATATTTTGGGGTAGTTCCCTTTGGGGTAGTAGCCAGCGATTTCAATGTCCACAACTCAACTTGTTTATGTAACTCCATTTGATTGGTTGCATGTTCCATTTGATTGACAGCAACTGACCATTGGAAATGACACAATGAAAACCAATCACAACTTCTTATTATTCGCTTTTGTAAGAGTATTTTTCTTAAAGTGTACAGATTCATTTTTTCCAGAGTGAATGAAGTTATTCTTCATCTTTTTTACTATTCAACTGCACAGCAAAATATAACAAATCACATTGAGACTGATTGGCACAGCAGTATATAAGTGGATAACTTAATTTGACCTTGATCTCGAAATTTTTGTCGTAGCATCAAAATTATGCTGGTTACAAAGAACGAAGCCATAACATAATAATAACAAAACAACAGAGAGTTAAAGCAAGAGCAACAACCACGACAACAATCAATTAAATTAGCCAAAGTCTCGTCATTTTGCATGCCATGCAGACAGCGTCAGTGTTCCGCTATAAATAAAGTGTTGCATACACAGCATGTTGTTGTTTTTTTCTTAACTAAAATATTTTTTTTTGTATTTCGAAAGTAACATCACCCTACGAAAAATTACGCCATCTAATGCCCTTGAACATGGTTTTAGCATCTCTGGCTGAATGTCCTGCTGCTATATTAGTCGTCGCCGTCACTCAGTCTGTCGATGAAATGGTCTGCCTGCACGACTGTTCCGCTATAGCAGACTTTATTTATTTATCCCTAGAGCATAGTTATCCCTGAAAAAACCCAAACAGCTAGATCGGAAGGAAAAAAAATTTAAACGAATCTATACACAAAATAAAAGCTGGTTTTTCCTTGATTTTTCAAATACTTACATGCAAGAGCAGAGAAAAATGGAACATTTAGTTTGCTTTCTCTCTTTTACATGCTTTTACACTGCCTATTTCATTCGAAATGGCACTTTATTTACTGCTTAAAAGATTTTCTACTATTTCTTCTTCTCTTTTATTGTGGATTGCGTTGTGCTGGCATTTCAAGAATGTTGCAAGTGGTGCGACTTTGAATGAATTTGGTTTTAGTTGCATACTTATTGGCGCAAATGCAATTGAAATGGCATTAGAAGTTAACTGAATAAAGAATTTTTTTTTTCATTTGCTTTCATTTGAACTCAGTGATGTTGACCGAACGAATCGATGGAGGAAGGATGGGATATTTAGAGAAGGAATACCTTTTTGTTGTTGCTGCAGACTTAGTTTTATGGGATTAAATGATTGAGGGTTGGAATCGTCGGGTTGGCAGGATGTTTAAGTCGATTATTATTGATACCAAGTGTTGTGGGGTGAGAAGTTATTGATTTTGTATTAAATTGAAATGTTGCCTTAACGGTGGGGCATATTTGTGAATCTGTTATTTGGGATTTTTGTGTTCTGCAGAAAAATGGTTATTGATAACCATTCTTCTGTAGAAAAACCCGGTTTCTTTGACAAATCGAGGTTGAGAAGGAAATTGTTTACACCAACTATTGAGAAATTTTTAATGAAGTTTAACATAGTCTATACTATTACCGAAACTTCAGTCCTTTTCCACAAGCACACTTTATAAACGCATTTTTGAATCACTAACTCACGACAGGTGCTGTTATCTTTTTTATCCCGAGTTATCTCTATGTTGTTATCCCGAGCAGGCGGAGCTTTTGAAAATATCACTATTTTAATTTCACATTCAAATAAACCTACTGAGTTTACTTATTGATATGAGTGTTAAAGGTGAGAAGATATTTAGGGTTGAGGAAATTAAAATTGGCAACAAATCTTAATATTTAACACTGATGAAGCGGCGGGTATTTGCTAGTATGTAGTTTTATTGAAGCTTATCATTATCTATAAACTAGAGCTCCTGCCGAAAAACCAAAAATGTTAATTTTCTTATAAAATCCTTGCTCTAAATGTAGTCTCTACATCTCGAAAGTACAATATGTAATTGGCCATTTTTATAAATATACCATCAAATAACAAACATGTAGGGTGTGCCACAGGGCATTAATAATAATTTCTATTGCTTTGTCTACCAAAGAGCACCCTAAGAAAATTCCGAATTAAAGTTGGCAACATCTGTTATAACTTTATGAAATTAATGCTAGTATTCTCTCCTACTCGCTCTAAAAACGGTTGTCTTCGAACTGTCAAAAATTTTGACAGCTCTTCCGCAATGTTGGTAAATCTCAGCTACTGCAAAATGTTTTTGTTTCACTTTTTGTCTAGTTCACTGACTGAACGACGAATCTTTATTATAAACAATAATAATAATAAAGAAAATATGCTCATATGTGACACTTTGTGCAGTGCTTCTGACAGCAAAAGTCGTCTTGTATAGCATGTTTTTAGTCTGTTTTTATAGCCTTTCCTTTTATTGTCTCACGTTCCATTTTGATTCCTTCAACTAAAGCAGTATGCATATATTTTTTTTTTCTGTTATATTTCTTAACTGTTTATGGAGTGTGTTGTTGTAATATTTGCAATAAAAATATATATATAATATGTATCATTTAAGTATTACAGCAATGCTGTGATATTAATTTTATATTTTTTGCACTGAGCTGTATTTTATTTTCTTTCTCAGGGGTGCGTCCACCACGTTCGTACCTACTGAGCAGTACTCGAAATACACAAGATGTGTTGTATTTTTTCCCCCTTTCGCAGTGTCCGACACGCGTTACAGTCGTCCCAATTATCAATGCCTGCCAAAGCTGATATTAAGGTCATCGAACTTTTTCTTCTGAAGGTGTAATATTATTATTTATTGCAAAACTTCGGATGAAAAAAAAATTTTATTACGTATAGTTGACCTAAAAATGTGTGAAAACTTCTGAATATTTTTTTAATATCGCATATTTCATAAATTTCATTCAAAACAGCAAAAATAGCAAAAAAAGTGTGACTAATCGATTATAACACATATTTCCACTATTTTTTTTCTACATTCGGTTTAATTAAAGCGGCAGTAACTGTTTTTGTGCTCTTATTTTAATTGAATCATTAAAATAATTACTAATTTGTAGACTGGATTGCAAATAGAGACAAACAGAAATTGTATATATTATCAACACACATGGGTGTAGCGAGGGTTGGGTAGGAGAGGGGTAATTTTCCCCCCTGAACATTAGAAAAATAAAAATTTTACTATGAAGTTAAGAAATTCAAAATATTTTATCTTATAATTAAAAAGCTTAGAATTTATTATTATTAATTAAAGCTTAATTTATTTTTTATTACAAACTTACGGCTGACACATATTTTATTCATTTATCATCCACATGAAAAAAGATATTTCCCCCTGAACAAAATCGTGGCTACGCCCATGCCAACACATATAAGTTTTTTTTTTCGAAAACTCCTCTCATATTGATTTAAATAAAACAGTGCAACACCAAAAAATAACTGCAAACATCTAAATGGTTTGCTGTAGTCATTGGTTCATAGAATATATCAACTAAGGCATGTTTAGCTCATAGTGATTTTTTCAATGTCAAATCTAATGACAATTTTACGCATCTCTTTCTTTACTTTTAACTCCTTATTAAAGCAAAATTTTGTTTAAGGAATTTTTTTATTATATCAATCAATAAACTGTAAAAAATTAAAGCAAATCTAGTAAGTTTTTTTTTGCGAATTTTTTTTTTTTTTGTGCAGGCTAGTCAAACAAAATCACGCCATATGAACATATTTGGTGATCAACCTTTTTATACGTTTGTTTTAAAAAATCTTATCTAGTAATTTTTTATGATTTTTTTTTTAACCACGTCTTTGGGCACCTTTCACCTAACTTCTCGGCAACCATTCAACCAATTTGGATGATATTTTTTTCGTGACATTGGGAAGCAAAATGCATCAACCAAATCTCTCAAGCCAATCCTTATGAAATTTTTTAATGTCGAAAAAAATAGTCCTTAAAGTATTATAACTACGCGGGCTCACAAACAGGTTTGACCCAGTGGCATAATGTCGATCAAGTGTCAAATTCCTTATGTATACGCTGGTGTCTTTGAAGTCGCAAGACTAAAACCTTGCCGATAGCAAGCAACCCTGGATAGCAAACTGAACTGGCACGAGCATGAGGAAGATAGGATTCAAAGAGCCACGAGGGTTCTGTTTCAGTGTAGAGGCGTTTGTGGTCTCAAATGGGGGCTAAACCCATGCTTCGATGATTTGGTGAACAAAAGTAAGCCAGAAAACCATTAAGAAGAGACTGGATAGAGTCCAACGGCGGGCGTGTGTTGGAATAACAAGTGATACGCACCACCTTTGGATTTAGAAATTAAGAAAACGGCGGCGCTAACAGCCCTCAGGATGTTGCGAAATATTACGTGACATGGATCAACGGCCCTACATGGTTATCCTTCATATTGTACTTAGAGATGTCAGGGTAAGAGAAAAATGTTATAAAACTCTTATAACAGATGAAGTCGTCTGTGCAGAAATCGCTTGTAACGATATCAGTATATTCACAGACGGCTCTCTGATGAATGGCAGAGCCGGGGCAGGCGTTTACTCAGAAGAGTTGAGCCTATGCTGTGTACTGAGGTTAGGGAGGCTTGCGTCTGTGTACCAGGCGGAAATGCTTGGTGTGGTGCATGCACTGGACTACCTGATAGATGACCGGGTCAATGGCAAGAAAATTGTCATTGCCCTTGACAATCAGTCGGTGATTAGTTGCATAAAGCGTACAGGCGTCACTTTCAGGTGTGCTCATACAAAAGAGCTCACACTTATGAGGATGAGAGGATATTCTGGCATAGAACAGAATGAAAATGCTGATTCTTTAGCAAGAAAGGAACAGCAGAAGAGTTTTGTGGACCAGAGCCACGTACCGCCATAGGCGACAACATGGCGGCAGGCCTTATTAAGCAATTGACGCACTCGGAACACCGTATAAGGTGGGAAGAAGCTGTTAAGTGCAGGCAATCAAAGCCCGCCGTAAAGTGGTCTTGTAGTGAGGCAGCAAAAGTTATCCGCAAGAATCGAAGGACTTTCAGCTGGCTTACTGCACTGGTCACAGGACACGTTCCCTACATGTACCATCTCAGGAAGATGACTCTGACCGAAAACGATACGTGTAGGTTATGCCTAGAGGAGCCGGAAACAGCAGCACACATTCTGTGCCAGTGTCCGGCGTTGGCAAGCATAAGATTGACCATTCTGGGACGTCCATTTATTGCCGAAGGCGAGATTAGTTAACTGACCTACAAGGATATGCTTGAGGTGACAAAGGATGCTTATGTAAGGAGCATGCTCACGTATGAGGGCTCCGATCGGTAGCATACATTGTCCAATCTACAGAATTGAGTGCTGCGAAATTGCAAATAAATCAAAGTAAATTTATTGGAGCGATTTTGCTGCTCCTAAAGATCTTTTTTGTTAAAAAAATATCATGTTATAGCTTGTTACATTTTATTTTAATCGGAATGCATACCTAAATCTGCTAAAAAGTAAGGAACTCTTGAAGAAAAAGTATATTCTAAAACTTCACCTACGAAAACCTAGAAGTTCATATTTCTAGAAGTCTTTTTGAGAAAGGTTTCAAGATCTTAATTAATCCGATATAACAGTTTTCTTACGATTTTCTATCTTGTATCCGATGATTAGATTTTTTACCAAAATTCTTCAAAATGTTACGATTTCAGTTAAATAAATCTGACGTCGGACTTTACTCTACATTTAGAAAAACTTTATTAATAGATTAATAGAAAAAATATATATATTTTTTTTTTGTAAAAACTTCGCTTTTCTATATTACAAAATCTTATTAATGGGGAATGAGTTTAGTTAATGGTTAAGCCGGATTTCTGCTTCATTTTTTTTTTAATTGTAGCAAACTTATCAGTTTTAATGCTGCTGAAGGTGCTTGTTTTTAAAAAGATATCATGTTTTTGCTTGTTACTTTTTATTTTAAACAGAATACATACCTAAATCTTCTAAAAAGATAAAGATTTATTTACACAAACATTTTGACATACAAATGTGGCATAAACATTATCAAATAATATACTATTTATCGTATTCTGGGTTCAACAACAACAAATAGAAACAATCGACTAAATGCATTTCGGACTGATCAGTCTGATCATATGATAATATCTCAAATTGGATCTTTTTTTCCGTAGAAACCCGGAATACGAAAAAACTATTCGAGTGTTTCTCAAACGTAATGCAAGGCTTGTTATGAATACTCTAATTTCATTTTCATTTCAGTATAATATATTTTCTAATACTTGTCTCTAATTTGTATCATTTTTACAACTGGTTCACATGACCTAGGTCCCAATCGGCAGTCCCATTTCTTGCTTTGGATCCAGTCACCAAAAGTTCGTCCCAATAAAGTGATGGCTTCAAGTTTTATGTGAAATTGCGCATTTATTGGCTTTTTTGATTTTTTTTTTCTCGTCGTTTTAAGGAATTTCCGATTAGAATTTTGGTAGAAAATATTTATTTTCTTCAATATATTTCATTCACAGTTTTATTGGAAATTTAACTGTCTTTTATTTGGTTCATCAAATTGGTGAATTTCAACCCAAGATATGTAGAAATATGAAGTAAACATATGGGCAAAAGAGGATACATTATTTTTGCAATATCTCGAGAACAGGGGCCTTACTCTGTAATGCGATTCGAAAGTGAAATTGCTCGAATTCGAACAAATGGTTTTTTTATTCAATTTTATTCGACAGCTAGTTGGCTTGCGCAGAAGAATAAAATAAATTAAAATGTAAGTTTTTATTGAAAAAAAATATGTTTTATTGTTTTTCAACCATTAATTTTTCGAAACAGGGAAGCATGCAAAAATATGAACACAAAGGCGCGGCAATTTGAAGCGATGGTGGATTTTTTCAAGGAGCATCCGGACTTGGCCAAGGGCCAATTGAAGACGGCAACTGCAAGAACACGTGCAGCCAATTTGTGGAAGAGGTTGGTCAACGAGCTTAATGCTGCTGGGCCACCATCGCGCGATGTTACTGGATGGAAAAAAGTAAGAATTCTATAAATTTTTTTAAAATTTACCACAACAATAAAAGCTAATAATCATAGGTTTGGGCGGACTACAAAAATCACCTCAGAAACAAACTACGACGGTGGCCCTTCAAGATGGTGCACGCTCAATGCTTTGGAGGAGCAAGTCAGCCAATTGCTCTGCATGAACGAAGCCGTCAGTGGAATGAGCGCAATGGAATTCGGCGTTCTCGATGGAGGTTGCAGCTCACAGTTGCCGGTGAAACGGAGGGCAGGGCCAGCAGCGTTTCTCCTGAGCGCACGACTACTAACATGTGTACACCACAGAGTGTGCGCTTCAGATCGGCTTCGAGAAGCAAAGAAAATCTCTTGCAGAAGCAGGTGGATAATCAAATTAAATATCAGGAGATTTCTATATAGGTACTATAGGACTAAATAATTAACTTAAAGTTGTAAGGCTTTAAAATATATTTCCTTAAAATCTATCAAGGTCCTTAAAGAAATTCGTAATAATTTAAAAGATTTAAGCAGAATTCAAGAAAAAAAACACAAGCTTGCGAAGGAAAAGTTCGAATATAAAAAAAATAACGATCACGAAAAACGAAAAATGCTACTCAGAAAGCTCGAAATTAAGCAACAAATGCTTGACATTGAAGCTAAAAGAATAGAATAGTATATTCTTTTATGATAATAATATTTTTTAATAAATGATCTCAAAAGGTTGGAATATAGCCTGAAAATTTTGTTATGTAATAAATGATCTCATATATATAAATGAATGCAAAAAATATTTGTTATCTATTTAATTCTTTTTTTTTATTATGTTCAAATGTAATATGTTTATTTTTAAATTAAAACGGAAGTACATAATAAATCTACTCTATAATGTTGTTTTTTATTTCATCTATTATACGTTTTGCAATATTTGTTAAATTAACATTTTCAGCTAAATTTTCATTAAAAGGAGTCTCTTCTTCTATGATCGGCAAGTCTGTAGGTATGTCAACATTGTATATCAGGCAAATGTTATGCAGCGCACAACAAACGTTCAAAATTTGAGCAGCTTTTTCGGGAGCGTAGTGCAGTTCCCTTGCAGACAGTAGGCAACGAAATCTTCCTTTCAATATTCCGAAGACTCTTTCAAATATTGACCTTGCTTTTGAAAACTTGTCATTGAATAATGCTTCTGCTGAATTTTCTTCGACATTCCTGTATGGTGTTAATATCCAAGGCTCCAAAGGATATCCAGAATCACCTAGAATGTAAAAAGAAATTGCATGTTTCAGTTAATTTGTTGTGTATACATTTAAAGTCCTTTGTTATTTATTATCATTTGTTTGTTGGTATAGTAATGGTGTTAGTACTAAAATTTTACTTCGCGTTTATCTGTTACTTTAAATTTTTCTTCAAACCTTACAAATTAAAATTTGACTTTAGAAAATATACTTGCCAAGAATCCACGTTCCCCTTTGGCCATTTTCATATTTTTCCTTTAAATATTGCCTTTGTCTACAAAAATTCCATACGTGTGAATCGTGAGATGAGCCTCCAAACCGGCCATTGACTGACATTATTTTCAATTTGTGATCGCAGATCTAAAATAATTAAAAATCAATTTCGAAACAATGAACATAATTTAACCGTAGATTACTTACAACCGTAGCATTTATACTATGCTTCAGTTTTCTATTAAAATATAAGTGCTCGTTCCTTGACGGCCTTATTATTTGGATGTGGGTACCACTACCGCTCCAATTATTCCCGGGATGTTGGACTTTTCATGAAAAAATACTTTTGCTTCCCTTTTCTCCATCTCAGACATTTTAAATGAAATATGTTTGGGGCAAAGCTTCCTTTCAATTGCTGTGCAGACCTCAAAAAGGCAACTAGACATAGTCTGTTGTGCTAAGCCAACAAAGCGGTCCTGGCCAATTTGGTGTTGGTACCCACCCTGAGCAAGAAATTTTAAGGTCGCTGCAAGTTTGATTATAGGTGGAGTTGCGGTAGACCTCTGAGCAACTTCTAAATCACTTGTGATGCTCTGCAAAACGTACATAAAGGCTTCTTTATTAAGCCGAAAATTTTTCACAAAACTATAACATAAAAAGGCAATGATTATTAGGTGAACGTAAGACGGACGGCAATATTCATTGTTTCTTACCTCTTATCACTGATAGCCATTACATTTGAGTGATCCCTAATGAATCGGCGCTGTAACCTTTCTTCATGCTCGTCATCACCATTAATCCATAAAGCCACTGAATCCATTTTTTAATTAAAAAGTGAAACTATTATCTTATATTTTTTTTTGCTTTCGGCTGTTTTTTCACAATTTTCACTTTTGTTTACTTTTGTTGACATTGCTGACCCAATTGACAATTTTTTTGACGTTTTATAAAAAGTGATGCCAAAGTTCATCCGATGTAGTATAAATAAAATTTAAGTCCCGTGCTATAACTGGCCAAAATACTGAACAACACCATTGGAATGGTTCAGAAGTGATGGAATAACATACGGACACCATTATATTTTTGTACACGTAAAAAATATATACTGAATGATATCGCACTTATTATTGAAAATATTTATAATATTTTGAGCTGAAATGACACAAAGTTGCATTCTCTTTGATTATCCGGAAAGATTTTTCTATGAGGCCTCTTTCCACCTCTTAAGTAATGAGTCAAGTAAAATTTTCTATATATTTCATGAATAAAAAAAGTAGTAAGAAAGTGTTTTTTACAGCACACAAAAATTAAATAATTTTATTTGAATGAAATACCCAGAAGGAAATAACCCGAGTACTGTGTAATCTCTTCATACATTACCTTCTTAGCAGTACTTCGTGAACAATACAAGAAGTATATGTATCAATCTAATGCTTAATACTCGATGTATGCTGAATCTGAGCACACCGTTACATCGAAAAGTAGTAAGTTAACTTATTTCTTCATGCATTTACAGATACAAGAAGTCTTGATACTTTGCCCCAAACAATGCGTGTTGAAAATTCATTGATTCTAAGGTGTCAAAAGAGCTGTGTAAAGTAATGGAAAGTTGTAATAAAACTTGAAGCGCTTCCTGCTTCATAGTGTGTAATACAGCATTGATACTGTAAGCAGCAAATTTCCTTCTGGGTATATAACATTTCGTTGGAAAATCGAGTTGCGGAGAAATTTCTCTCTGTTCTATCTTCTAATCAGGGTTGGCTGGGACAAAAGCTGTTGCAGTTAAGCAATAGGATTAACCTTAACTAGCAGTGTCCGCTTTTGGATTTTGGAAATGTGCTACGCTGTTCTGCCTCCGGTAAATTTTGGTCTGCCTATTACAAAACTCTGTGTAAATATGTACCTAACGGAACGTTCTTGCACTCCATATCCAGATTCACTTATGAATATTCTCTTTTCAATATTGGGTATTGGATAGGAAAAGATAGATCAAATGTTGCATATCCTTTTATCACAATACGACTTTGGTACTGCCTGACAATAGTTGCCTCGTTATCCTTCTATTACAAAGCCCGAAACGTGGTACTAATAGTTTCCTTATGAGCAATCGTCAACTTGCTGAAAATGGGTATAAAACCGAATATTTTTTTGCGTATACTTTCCTGTACTTGACTGGACTAAGAGCTCCATTGTTTTTCGTGAAGAAGAACGTGGGTATACAGCAGTTAGTCATAGTAGATATTAAATAGATATTTTGAGATATGGCCTATGTCTAGATTGCCTATGTCTAACCTGGTTGACTTCCTAAATTGTTTTCTTTCGACCGTCAAATACTCTCTTAGTATTTTAAATAATAATTGTAATATGTAATAAAAAAAAAAAATAAAAAAAATAAGTAAATAAATTAAAAGTAAATTAAAGTAAAAGCTCTTAGAATACTCTCTTACAAATACTCTTTAAGGACTCCATTTGGACTCTCGTACTAATAAATTTTCCTTTTCTTTTTTATTATCTTCCTACGTATTTTTCGTCTTTTTGTCGCTGCTGAGATGGGTTAATTTATCAACTTTTTTTGATATTATATGAATCTAACTCCGTATTAGGGAAACCTTCCTGGATATGTGTATAACAATTGATAGTAATGTAGATTTAAGACATAATATGGCTCTAGATTAATAAAACTCAATCCTATAAACACATATTACACATGAACAAATAAATAAAAAAATATGCCGCTATAATTTTACTCCTCTGATCATCCCATACCATTCCTTAAACCATATAAAGTTGTTGAAAAGGCCTATGAAGTTGTTGGTTTTTATTAAGGATTATACGTTATTATTGGTTTTTACTGCTACAATTTCTTGCACTTCTTGAGACAGTCTTCGGTTGTGGATCGAAAAGTGTGGATCAAACGTCGCAAAGCCTTCACCAAGGCAATTTTACGGTAACTTTCTTAAAAATCCACTTTATGCTTACCGAAGTGTTTCACTTGCAACATAGTTTCCAATCTGTATCTTTTTTTATATATTTTTGGCATTGTCTGTTAAAAAAATTATGGAATTAGAGGGTGATTACAAATGAATTTTGTGTATCTTAGTGATTTGATCTATTTTTATTTCAAACATAACTTGAAAGGATTTGACCCAATGTGAGAATTTTCGCAACATGTTTTTGCAAAACATTACATATTCTCTTTCAAAACTGGCCTCAGACTGCACTAGCAACGTTTTCTATAATAAAGATTTTTATAAGCACATTGTTTCTCACAAAATTTACTTTAAGAAACAATGTGACTAGCATATATTTCTTGATATTCTGAGTTCGTTTTTCATCGAAAAAAGTAGTATAGAAAAATTTATTTTCTTCCGAGCTGGATTCACTTAAGTAATTTTTAAAAAAGAAAATTTCTTTTTTTTAAGTTATTTGAGCAGTTTTGAAAAATAAGCATATTTTCAACTGATACAGCATTTTGTGTTGTGCTTTTTAACTAACGTGACTTTTTCTCCAGGATAAACTTGTTTTGAGTTTTTTATAAGAAACTGAAAATTAAAAGTTTGAAATAGGCGTGACTACGAAGCTGATAAGGTAGAATAGGACCAAACATTTAAATCCTTTCACTTAAGTTCTAATGAAAAGATTATATTAAAATGATTTCCAGCTTCCTAGATTTAAGAATTCACGTTTTTTTTATAATTAAATTAAAATAAATACTATACATTGTGGGAAAAGCAGTGACTTTCGTAGTTATAAAATTTTAAATATCGTCCCCTTCATGCCTAAAACGCAAATGCACTTATATGTTTTTTGGGAAATCGAGTTTAAAGAGTCGGCATGAATATTTAAATAAGAAAAGAAAATATTCATGTTTCGAAATAATAGATAAATGAAGCACTCATTTGTCATAAGAAAAACATTGGGATGTATTGTGTTCACATAATTATTCATTCAATGAAGCAGTGAAATTATTTAACTACGAATTTTTGCCATAGCAAGATTGAAAATGTTCTGAGCTTGCGATTTTTATAGATCTCGGCATTAACTCATTGAGCAACAAACTACATTACAGCTGCCTGACTTCATTGTGTCGTCTTTATAAAATATTGTTCAGTACATGTTTTATTACAAGGGTGCAGTACAAAAAAAAAAAAACAACATGCGGAAGCAATGCAGTTCTCAATAAAGAAATAATGTTTCGCCTCATCATGGTCCAGGGAAAAATACGGCGACATTACGAACGGCGCACAATGGGAAGAATATGGCAAAAATGTTTCCATTGTAGGAAATTCACATGTTTTGGAGAATGATTTTTATCATCGGGTTTCATTATCTACACATATTACTGCTTCTAAAAACACATTTTATCAAGCTGTTGTCATAAAGGTTTTCGATTTATCAGCCTCCTAAAGAAGGCATTTTTTATATATAGTATTTTTGTATCTGTTAGGAACTCTTTTGTATCTGTGATTCAATGTCAAATCGAACGCTTTTCCGAACTCACATATTTGTAAAAATTTTATACTTTACATGTCAATACTGCTTAAAAACAAGAAAAACAAGCATATATTTTTTTTTAATTTTTTTTTTTGCAAGTTCTACACAGTGGAAAAATTGAACAAATTCAAAATTTGTCATTCGGTCATGTAGTAAAACAATTATATCTTCAAAACGGTTAGCCCTACAAAAAAATGTTGAGATAATATTTTAGAAATCTTGAATTGATCTTCTTTGTGGTGTAGTTTTACCAACACTTTAATATTTTGGGGCATTCAAAATTTCATTGACATTTTTCAAGGTCAGCAGCACTATTTTTTTTTCTTTTTTTGGCATCTTGAAAACATTGTCGTATTGAAGCATTCATTCTTAAAGTATTCTCAAAATTTTACGTTGAAGAATTAATGCTCACTGTTCTTAACAAACTCTTCAAAAACGTCCTACACAATTCTTACATACAAAAACACTTTCATTTTTAATTAAAATTGGATTTTTAGTACTTTTTGTACTTCTTATAGTATTTTATAATTGTTTTAAGTTAGTAATATACCATTGGCAGCTTTTACTTATGCCTAAAAAATTTTTTTATTTTTTTAATTTTTTTTTTTATTTCTTGAAAAATAAAAAGCTATCGGAGTTATACTGCTAGCTTTTAAAAAATGAAATACCGTAAAAAGTACAAAAAATACTATAAACTATGTGTGTATGTAATGAAAGACTCACTGATTCAATATTAGGCATAACTGAAACTATGTTGCAGCTGATCACAATAATCTATTAAAAGAAAGAAGTAGAAGCTACATTTTTGTTAGTTTTTGTTGTTTGGATAGCTGCTGAACTACTTGCTGCAAGATGTCATCATCAGTGTTGGCACTTAACCACGATTGCTGTAAGTCTACAATTTTTTTACTTTTTTGGTATCTACCACTTTTGTCACCCACTATTTGCATTTTTTTCAAAAGCTAGCACTTTTTTATTTTAGACTTAATTTAGCGATAATGATTCCAATATTAGAAATTTTATTATAATTAATATTTTATTAATTTTGGTATATAAAGAGTGGATGCAGTACTGTTTTAAGAACATTATATGATAATTATTTGCAATAAAACTAATTAAGCGTGAAAAAATTACTTTATGGTATACTTCTTATGATTATATTTTATTTTTGCTGTAGGACTTGAGCTGAATTTTTTCGTAAGAAGAAAAAATCTGCTTACTTACTTACTTAGGTGGCCGTAACAACCCGTGTTCGGGTTTCGACCGACCTCGCCAGGCGTCTCTGCTTTGCGCGCGCCTTCTCCAATCGGATACACCAAGAGCGGTTAGGGCTTCCTCAGCCTGGTCCATCCATCGGAGGCATGGTCTCCCTCGTCGTCGTTGACCAGCGACTTTCGCCTCGAGCACCTTTTTCGCTGGAGCTTCGTCGTACATACGATGGACATGACCCAGCCAGCGTAGTCGCTGCACAGTTATACGCCAAACTACGTCAATGTCATCGTAGAGATCATACAGCTCGTGGTTCATTCGGATGCGATAGTCATCGCCAAATCGAACAGGACCGAAGATTTCGCGAAGAACTTTTCTCTCGAACACCCCCAGCGCAGCTGCTTCAGTTTGCGAAACTACCCATGCCTCAGCGCCATAAAGCAGCACAGGTAGAACGAGCGTCTTGTAGAGTGTTAGTTTTGTCGGTCGAGAGAGAGCTCTGGAACGTAGTTGCTTACTGAGCCCGTAGTAGCACCTATTAGCAATTATTGTTCTTCGCTTTATATCCAGGCTGATTTCGTTTTTGGTATTAATGGCGGTGCCAAGGTATACAAACTCCTTGACTACTTCAAAGTTATAGCTGCTGGATGAAACGTGGGAGCCTAAACGCCGCGCTCCCTTCTTTGTAGACAGCATACACTTTGTTTTACCCTCATTTATCGTCAACCCCACTTTGGCTGATTCCTTTTCGATAGCGGCGAAAACAGCGGTAACATCTCTCTTGGTTCTGCCGACTATGTCAATATCATCAGCGTACGCAAGGAGCTGGACACCTTTAAGAAAATGGTGCCATTACGATGCACACCGGCCTTTCGTACGATCCACTCCATGATGATGTTGAAGAGATCGCAAGATAGTGGATCGCCTTGCCTGAAACCTCTTTCGGTATTGAAGGTTTCGGAGAGGTCATTTCCTACCTTGACGAAGCTGCGTGTGTTGCTCAACGTCATTCTGCAAAGTCTAATCAACTTTGCAGGTATACCGAACTCAGACATTGTTGCGTATAGGCAATCCCTTCTCGGGCTATCGAACGCAGCTTTAAAATCGACAAAGAGATAGTGTGTGTCAATTTGATTTTCGTGGGTTTTCTCCAGGATTTGTCGTAGAGTGAAAATCTGGTCTATGGTGGACTTACCAGGTCGAAAGCCACACCGATAAGGTCCAATCAGTGTTTTTGTAATCGGCTTTAATCTTTCGCACATTACGCTTGAGAGAACCTTATATGCGATGGAAATAAGACTGATACCTCTATAACTAGCGCAGATTGTTGGGTCTCCTTTCTTAAGTATAGGGCACAGTACGCCGAGGTTCCAATCGTCGAGCATGCTTTCTGCTAGCCATATTTTGCTGATGAGCTGATGCATGCGCCTTATCAATTCATCGCCACCTGTTTTAAACAATTCAGCTGACAGGCCGTCAGCACCCGCTGCTTTATTGTTTTTGAGTCGTTGGATAGCAAATTGAACCTCTTCATGGCTAGGTGGTGATACTTCCACTACGTCATCGTTGATTGGTGGCACTGAACTGCGCTCTCCAGGGGCGGCATTGGTGGAATCGTCGCCAGTAAGTAAATTGGAGAAGTACCGTCTCCACAATCTCAGCACACACTGTGTATCCGTATTCAGATCTCCATTTTCGTCTCTACAAGTGGATGCTTAGGGCTTGAAACCTTGGGTTAGACGCTTAACCTGTTGATAGAATTTTCATGCATCCTTCTTGCCCTGGTATACCTCTAGTTCCTCACGCTCACGCTTTTCCTGCTCTCTTTTCTTGCGTCTGAAAAGGCGCCTCTCTTCCTTCATCTTTTCGCGGTAGTTTTTCTCGCACGGCTCGCGTTGCAGCTGACTGCATCATTTTTTATATGCGTCGTTTTTTACAGCTGTCGCGATGCGACACTCTTGATCGTTCCATTGGTTCCGAGCGTGCGGGCTCCGGAAAAATCTACCACCATTTTTTTAAAATCAACCACTCATTTTAGACTCAATCTGTCAATGTTTAAATTTTTTAAGTGACAAAACTGGTCATCATTCTCTATCTATTAATAGATTATAGTGATCCGCTGCAACATAGATTCAGTTATACTTAATATTGAATCAATAACTCAGCATAGCAAAGCTGTTTAGATCGGCCTGAAAGGTGTAGAACTATGAGTCGATAGGGTAAAGTTCGATTCCATCGGCGGGCCAAGAAATATTTTTTTATTTTTGTTGATGTGAATGCGTTGTGTTGTTGTAGGTATATATATTTATTTTTTTTTACATAACGCGAGCAATTGGTCATAAGTACGTTGAAATAGTAATGAATATAACATGTAATAAATTCAATAAAATAATAAGGAAGAATAAACTGGTGTGAATATTTACGTGTGTTTTTTTTCGATTACTTTTTGATTTCTTTTTTAATTTTCGAATTTTATAAAATATCATAAATTATTTAAAAAAAAAAAAAACATTAAATTATCAAATCTATTTGTCATAAAAAGACTAAGGTTCCGACTGTAGGGAATCAATTTATGAAGAAACAATTAAAAAAAGACGTTCTAAAAACGGCTGATAATAAACTACAATAAACTTTAACAATATTTTTTTATGGACCTCTTTTGCGATACTAACCTTCATGCACAATAGTGAAAAAAATTACCCAATGTGCCAAACGGATCTGTTTCGAATTCGAAACGGACTCACTTCTTCGTAAATTTCATCCGAAACGGTTTGCGTTTCGGATCCGTCACTGACCCGTTTTTGTATGAAATTCCTCTCAAAAACGCGAATCGCTTTTTTAATTTTTTCGGATCCGTCTCGAACTCAGAACGGACTTCATAAACGAATTCGAGATCCTTTTTGCAAAGTAACGCGAATCCGAGACGGTCTCGTTTTTCTAAATAATGCGAGCTTGCGATGGCCTCATTTTTTGAAATAACACGGACTCAAAACGGATTTATGCAGATGCAAACTTTTATTTTTTTATTTAAATTTTTTTCCCAGCTAAAATGACACAGCTTACAAAATTAACGCAATTAAATTTTCCGAAAAGCATCTTGTGTACTCACTCACGATAATTATTTAAAAATTCTGTCAAGTAGTTTTATACGATTTGCAGGAGAGCTTAAGGAGAGTACATGCCTAATGATATAAATACGTTATTTAAAATAAAAATAAGTGCACAATTGTATTCCGCATCCCTAATTTACTGAAAATAAAATAAGATATTTGATAGCGAAGTGCGTATTGCCGGATTCGAAACGGATCCGCATTCGTTTTTGTACACATTGGCGAGTTCAATTATTTTTTTCATATAAATTAAAAAAATATTTTTTACACATATGCACTTTGAACTATACTAAAACGATTCTTATGCCTCAATTTACAAAATGGTGAAACACGACATATTATTTTTGACTAGATTCGTAAGTCTATTAACAATATGGATGCTAGCGTTAAGAACGGACAATGCGAACGTTTTTGTTATGTTTTTCCCATTGTACAGCGCGGCAATTACAAGCGAATTTATGGCGCATTCGTGTACCGCTGCTATGGGACAGACATTGCCAAGGCATGGTTTTTTGGAAATTACTAAATGTAGGTGATGGATGAGTTCACATTGTTCTTACGCTAATAGATTTAACCCTCGTAACCCGGTTTGTGCTATAAAAAACGGTTGAGTTTTTTTCAATTTTGTTGGAATTATTACTTTGTCAGGATAGCTGCTGTTGTGCGACAGTATTAAGGGGTGATTTTTCTTTTTTTTTTTTTGTCTTTTTGTCTTTTGTTGATACGAGTCAAACAAGGTCTTACAACAGGTACCTTGAACTATCATTGGCGGCCGGGCTTAAGCCTGAGCTTAAATTATTTCGTTTTATTTGTACTGTTTTTTTTCGATTTAATTTTATTTCTTGATTGTTATATTTATGAGTATCGCGTGCCTTGCTTGTCCTTTAAAAAAAGAAATAAAAGCATTCTGTATACTACTGATAAAGCCGTTAGCTATTTGTTGTGCTATAATTATTTTTTTTTTTTTTTTGTTTGTTTTGTTTACATTTTTCTTTTTGTTTCTGTTATTTTTATGAAGTACACACATGTGTTTTCAGCTACCGGCAAATTTTTTGAAACATCTGGTCTATGGTGCGGAATGCATGACACTGAGTTATTCTAGTTGTTCTATGATATATAAATTAAATTAAAAAAAAAATGCTAATAGGAGTTTTTGTTTATTTTTCTTTTCAGGTAAATGAACTATTTTTATGGCATTCCAGCGTTGAGATAAGCGATATTGGCAAGTTTCAATATATGAATTATTTATTTCTATGATATTTATAAAAAAAATAAAGTCATTAAATATTTTTTAAAAATTTTCATAAAATCGTTTATTGACTTTATAAAATTGTTTGTCAATCTATCTATATACAGTGGCGAGCAAAACCGGCTAGATAATGTAACAAATCTGCCAATATCATGAGTATACATAAAACGCGAATATTAACAAAAGAAATAATTTTGTTCTATAATATAAATTATCTGCAGCAGCTTATGGCATATCGATATTTTTATTAGCTTCATTCGATAAGAAGTAATAATCGAAAATGTAGCATCACTCTATGTAGCCACTTTTGCTCGTTTGTTTTCGGTTGTAAAATTTACAGTTATACTTTGGTTTTTTCGTGTTGCTTTAAAATATTTTCATACCATTTTATCCATTTGAGCATAAGTGATTGAAAAGTAAGTAAGTTGAAGCCATTTATTTATTTTTTTTACTAAAAATGTATAATTTTTAAGAGTGCAGTGAATATGAAGAAACTCTCTGTGGATATGGAAAATAGGATTGCGTGTTTGGTCGAAAAAGGCTTTTCTTCAAGAGAAATTGCTAGCAAAGTTGGAGTCTGCCATCAAACTGTTCTTTCAGTCAAAAAAAGAAAAAACCTGAAGCAAACAATGAACGTTGGAGGTCGCCCAAGATGTTTAACTGATGGTGATGCTCGCGTAATGGAACGGCTGTTGCGAAATAAGACTGTAAAAACACCTAAAGCGGCTGCTAAAATGATAAAAAAAGATGTAAGCGAATGGACTGCACGTCGTGCGCTCAGAAAAATTGGCTTGGTTTCAAACGTCAAACCAAAAAAACCAGCAATATCCAGCAATAAAATAAAGGCAAGATTGAGATTCTGCAAAGAACGCAAAAATTGGTCTGTGGATGACTGGAAACGAGTGATATGGTCCGACGAGTCCAAGTTCAACCGTTTTCAGTCTGATGGGAAAGAATATTATTGGCATCGACCGAACGAAAGACTCCAATTGAACCAAGTCAAGCAAACAATGAAACACGGCGGAGGCAGCGTTATGGTGTGGGGCTGTTTTACGTGGTGGCAAGTCGGTCCATTAGTAAAAATCAATGGAATAATGAGGAAGGAAGATTATATAAGCATTTTGCAGACAAATTTGACTGATTTTGTGGAAAAGTGTTCATATCCTATTGATGACATTATTTTTCAACAAGACGGGGATCCCAAGCACACGGCGAAAATTGTGAAAAAATGGCTTGAAGAACAACGATTTAAAACTTTAAGTTGGCCAACGCAAAGCCCGGATTTGAACCCCATAGAAAATCTGTGGGCTATAGTAAAAAGAAATTTGGCCCAGTACGACAATCCACCAAAAAATGTTAACGAGCTCTGGGAAAGAATATTGGCAGAATGGGGGAAAATTTCTGATGGAACAATTCAACGATTGGTGGAGAGTATGCCAAATCGTATAAAAAGTGTCATCAGAAACAAAGGACTGTGGACCAAGTATTGAAAAATTCCTGAAAGTTCAATTTTTCTAAAACGTGCAAAAGTGGCTAAATCACTCTTGCCATCATTTTTATTTATTTTTTGTTAACAATAAGTTGAAATGTTTTTTTTTTGGTTTTTAAATATGAAGTATAATTTATGTTGTTCTTTAATATGTACATTATTTTCGTTTTGAAAAATACATAAGGAAAAAACTAAGCAAATCGCATTTTATATGAATTATCTAGCCAGTTTTGCCCGCCACTGTATATAAAAATGAATGTATGTATGTGGGTATGTGGGTATGTGGGTATGTGGATATGTGGATATGTGTGTATATCACGTATAGACTCCAAAACCACCGAACCAAACTCTATGAAATTTTGAGGGATACTGAAGCAACATTCGGGAAGTGTTCCTGTGAAGTTTGGTATTGATTGGGCAAGGGGGCGTGGTACCTCCCATACAACCCAAATTGGCTCTATCGCCCACAAACCAAAAAAATTGCTATATATCGGACGGTTTTAATCATATAAAACTTAAATTTGGTTATTTTGTTCAGATGGTTACTTTCGGTGACTGTACAAGAAATGGGCGTGGTCACACTATATCTACGCCCACTTTTCAGCAATTATTTTAATTCCTAAAATGTTCAAGTTTTGATAGTGAATCTTGATATGCAGGTGCTATGCATACAAGTGGCAGTCACTATGTAAATATAAACGTTGTAACGCCCACTTTTAACGCCCACAAATAAGTAAAAATGCTTTATATCAGACGGTTTTTGCCATAGAAGGCTAAGATTTGATAATTTAGTTTATATGATTACTATCCGCCAATATACAAAAAATGGGCGTGGCCGAACTATATCTACGCCCACTTTATCGGAATCATGCTTATTCTTGAGTTGTACACGTTTTGATAGTGAATCTTAGTATGCAAGTGCTATGGATCTAAGTGGCAGTCACTATGTAAATATAAACGTTGTCACGCCCACTTTTACCGCCCACAAATCAGTAAAAATGCTTTATATCAGACGGATTTTGCCGTAGAAGACTACGATTTGGTAATTTAGATCGTATGGTTACTGTCGGCCAATGTATAAAAAATGGGCATGGCCGCACTATATCTACGCCCACTTTATCGAAATCATGCTTATTCCTGAGTTGTACACGTTTTCATAGCCAATCTTGGTATGCAGGTGCTCTGGGTGCAACTGGCAGTCATTATGTAAATAAAAATGTTGTCACGCCCCCTTTTACCGCCCACAAATCAGTAAGAATGGTTTATATCAGACGGCTCTTGCCGTAGATGACTAAGATTTGGTAATTTAGTTCATATGGTTACTGTCGGTCAATGTATAAAAAATGGGCATGGCCGCACTATATCTACGCCCACTTTAGCCTGCATAGCCAATCTTCGTATGCAGGTGCTAAGGGTGCAAGTGGCAGTCACTTTGTAAATATAAACGTTGTCACGCCTACTTTTACCGCCCACAAATCAGTAAAAATGCTTTATATCAGACGGCTTTTGCCGTAGAAGACTAAGATTTGGTAATTTAGTTCATATGGTCACTGTCGGCAACTGTTTAAAAATGGGCGTAGTCGCACCATATCTACGCCAACTTTTTCGAAATCATGCTTATTCCTGAGTTGCACACGTTTGATAGTAACACTTGATATGCAGGTGCTCTAAGTGGCAGTCAATATATATATATATAATTTGCCACGCCCACTTGTACCACCCACAAAAAAAACAAAACGAAATGGCCAATTTCAGTCCTTGAAACTACTTTGACCGAGCTTCTTATGATCAATTGTGTTGTGAGTGTTGTGGAATGTTTGAACACAATTGATCGAGAACTGGACCTACATGTTTTATGCCGACTCCGAACGGCTTACGTTCTCAAGAAACTTTTCATGGCAGTTTTTATTCTCTGAGGTTTGCCATTGTCTGCAGAGAGATGACGGCCAAACAGAAAAATTAATTCAATCGAAAAACTTTCCGTGTCAGGTGGGATTCGGACCAGGGTTCCCTCGCGTATGGGCCACACACTCTACCCGCTACGCCACGGCCGCCACTTGGTTTCTTTTTACCCACAAATTAATAGAACTTCTATAAATCAGACGATTCTCATCGTTAAATACTAAAATATGGTTATTAATTTCATACGCTTACTCTCGACAGCTTTGCAAAAATTGTGCATGGTAGGACTATATCTGTGCCCACTTTTCAGAAATAATTTTATTTAATTTATTTATTTACTTATGTATTAATGTACTATAGTTCATTACAATTTAAAAATTATAACTAAGTTAGCTGCCTGGGCTATCGGTTAGAAATAATTTTAATTCCTGAGATGTGAACGTTTTGATAGACAAACTTGGTATGTAGGTGCTATGGGTCAAATTGGCGTTCACTTTATATATAAATGTTGCCACGCCTACTTTAAATGCCCACAAATCCATAAAAAGGATATATATCAGACTTTTTTTACAGTAAAAGACTAAAACTTGGTAGATTAGTTCATATGGATACTGCTAGAACTCTTAAAAAATGGGCGTGTCACACTTTATTTAAGACGACTTTTCAAAAATCATTGTAATTTCTGAGCTGTACGCGTTTTGATAGTGGTACTTGGTATATAGGTGCAATGGGACCAAGTGGCGGTCACTTTATATATAAATGTTGCCATACCTACTTTTTCTGCTCATCTATCTATCTGTAAAAAATGTATGTATGTATACTAAGGCTGCTCACAAAAAAAGGTGTTCGGGTCGGTTCCTCAAAATAATGCTTTTTGTTATGATGATTCCCCAAATATTTCGACTGTAGCGATAGTCATCCGTGAGCTGGAATGGTTTGAAATAAAAAAAAAAAAAAAACAAAAAGGAAATGGCCATTTCAGACTTTGACCGAGCTTCTTATGCGTGCGTGTTGTGAAATGTTTGAACACAAATGATCGAGAACTGGATCTACAAGGCTTATGCCGACTCCGAACGGCTTATGTTCTCAAGAAGCTTTTAATGCCAGTTTTTACTCTCTGAGGTTTGCCATTGTCTGCATAGAGATGGCGGCCGAACAGAAAAATTAATTCAATTGAAAAAACTTTCTGTGTCAGATAGAATTCGAACCTGGGTTCTATGGTATACAAGCCTCGCACGTCAACCAGTATGCCACGGAATGGTTTGAAATATTCTGTAAAAATCGAGTTTTTTATAAAAATATTTACTGGCGCGGTAGTTAAAAATAACAAACGGTCAGAAATAATAGTAATTAAAAAGTTCTTCCAATCTGCACTAATAAATTTTAAATTTTTACTCTACTCTATAAATTTAAATTTTTTAACTTTTTTTTTTTTGTATTATTTTCACTAAAATGCAAATTAAATTTTTTTTTTGTTTTGCCATTTTACTTTTAGTCAAATAAATTATCTATGGATGATAAAATAAAGTGTAAAGTGAATTGCTAAATTGAATGAAATTACAAAAAAATGTACACATTTTTTACATTGTACAATTTATTTGACTAAAATTAGTTTAGGAAAAGATTCGTTTGAATTTTAGTGAAAATAATATGAAAAAAGTTAAAACAATCCAAAAAATCAGCATTATCTTTGGTCCAACGGAAATATAAGATTTTTTGATGCAAAATTTTTTCCATTACTCTTATTTCTGACCGTTTGTTTTTTTCTAACTGTTATGCATCGTTAAATTTTGTGGATCATCAAAACATAATTCATGGATTATTTTGAAGAACGAGACTGAACAAATTTTTTTCTAAAGAGCGTGAGGCGACTTAATGTATATACGTATGTGGGTATATGTGTATATCACGTAAAGGCTTCGAAACCGCTAAGCCAATTTTTATACCAAAGCGTTGAGAGGGTTCCTGTGAAGTCTGTTGCCGATCGTAAATACACCTAAAATTTTCGATTTCGAACAGTTTTGTAATTATAGGTCGTAAAGCCTCGGAATTCAGTATTCGACCTCAATTTACACATGCCGTTGCACAGGTAACATTTTATGGGTGTTGGACGAGGGGCGTGGTACTTTTTCCGCACCCAAAATTTTCGGTATAGCTTTCGAAATAAGTCACACATTAATAAAACTCGGTAAGAACTTACTATAAAAGCATGGCTTCACTAAAGCTACGCCCTCTTTTAGGGGATAAGCGCTGAGCGCAGCGAAGCGCGCCGGGTATAAGCTAGTACTAAATAATTGAGGTACTTGTATTAAACATTTGAATTTGCTGTTCCTTTGTGCTGATTAAACATGTCCTTTATTTTGCAAATTTGTTTCCCCTCGTATTATTTTCAAGTCAATCAATTCAATGCTTTTTCATTGCTAAGAGGAGTTCATCCTTCCTCCTCACCAGAGGCCTGTCAACGTTAAAACTCAAAAAGCACACGCTTTGTGCCTGTTACGGACATTTGTTCAGGCACAGCAGCAAAAGCGGCGTCACCAACAGACAACTTTTGAACAGTATTTATTACGATATTTCGTTTGTGGTCGCCTGTCAGAAACCTCTTTGAGAGGGACTCATTATTAAATAAGGGAAATTTTTTTCGCATATTCAATTTTCACAGCACTTGACTTCTTTTCACACAAACCCTTTATCAATTTGGCACTCTGTCATTGCTGGCAAATACATACATATGGGGTAAAATGCAAATATTTTCTTTTTGGACAATTTAACAAGTGTGGATATTTGCTGCCTTTTGTCGCCATGAAATATTACAGATACGATTGCAATCATTGCCGTGATGAAGTGTGCTGCATATAAAAACAATTCGTTAAGGATCTCTTATATAAAAATAATATTTATCCTTACCAGGTTTATTTTCAAAATAAAGCTTAATTAAATGTGTATTGGATTTTAATGAAAAACTTTATTTAATTCAACAACAGAGACAGAATTTAAACCAAATCAATGCCAACTCTTCAAGATGATGAAAATTTTGTTTTCAACCTCAAAGTCTCGTTAGGAATAATGACCTCCACAATTTTTGTGTAAAGACCTAATCTCTTTCTTCGAACCCTTTGCTTAAAAATAGAGTTTTATATACACAGTTGCCGAATACCCGGCATTTCTCAGGAGTTGATATAAATAATTTTTTAAATCATTCGTCGGATTGAAAAAACTTTTCAAAAGCTTTAGAAGGAAAAATGTGTCATCTTTCAAACCGGTAACTTCGGCGGAATGAGCAAAATTGCAACTTCAACATCTGAAGATTATGAGAAAATGTTAGAAATATCGTGATTTGCATGTGCGTGCCAATAGCTTCCACAAGTATATTTTCAATTTTTATATTTTACAAGTATACGATAGATTGAACATTTCTGAAAAAATTTCTTAAGAATCAGACCAAACATTATTTTTTACAAGCACTTATGTAAATTCTCTCTTTTGACCTCGTGTCGTAATGTTGCTGTAGCGTCCAATGTGTTCAATCTAAGCTTATCTTGTGCACAGGAGTTCACGTGTTATTATTATTGACGTAAGCTTTGTGTGTTGTTTTAAGGCTTCACAATATTTATAATTTACGGATACTTTCTTACAGAAATGCAAATGTATTAAAAACAGTTAAACATTCTAAGTATTTCTTTAGAATAAATAATCAAAACTTTCTTAAATCAAAAAAAAATTGTTGAGAGAACGTTTGGGCAGATTTTTTCAATAGGTTTGTTCGAAACCTTTGTTCGAAGTACAGAATTTTAAATAGAAAATAATTTTTATGAATGTAGATATTGCAGAAACAACTATTTTTTATTTTTTATAACTCATATGAATTGGAGTCAAAAATGTTATTTATAACTTAAATTATTTGTTACAACAAAAACAACTTTTGCGACATGTTTTGAAAAAACCTTAAATATTATTGACCTTTCTTCAAAAAAAGATAAAAAAATGTAAAATTATTTTCTACTAAAATGCTACTATTATTTTCATAAAAAAACTTTTATAAAGAACGTTTCAGACAATAAATAATTTAATTATAGGCTGTAGTGGGGTGATGTGTAACACGTTTTTATTTGCTCAACGTGTTAAAGAACACGTTTTGTTCAAGAACAAAAATTTCAAATATGGTTTTTTGAACTTTTTCAAATCGGTGGGGTGATGTGTAACACCAACAAAATGTTGGTTTACGATCCAAGAACTTCAATTTTTTATTTTTATGTTTAGTAAAAGTATTATGTTAAGAACTTAATTAAATAATAGCTATATCTCGTAAATCTATCTGATTCTCAATGCACACACACACATACGTTGAAATTAAAAAACTGATCTTTATGATCGTTAACTTCAATAGAATATATGAATTAATTGGAAAAAAAAATATAATTCAAATGTAAAATGATTATTGGTTGTAAATATCCATATCGTAGTGACAATTCTCACCAGAAACTGGCTCACAAAAAAATAAAAAAAGGTAGTTGCACTGTATTCAAGTTCAAGTTGTTTTCAAGTGAATATTTGTGATTTAGATCCTACCACGATTGTTTTTTTAGTCTGGGTTGAATAGTATCAACTGCACCGTTCTCTTTTAATGCCGTAGATTTAACTGCATTTCGAAGCTTGACGTTGTGGCCTCTTTAATGGCAATTACAATGTGTAAGATGTGTTACACATCACCCCACAATGTAAGTCATTTTTTTCTCATTGATGGAATTTTACCATAACATGAAAAAATTTAAAATCTTCTATTATATTTAATGATATTAAACAATACCACATTTTAGATCTACTCACTTTTAAAATCTAAAGAAAATTTTATCCGAAACGCTATTTTTTGAAAATTAAAAAAAAATTGTTTAAGAACTCTAATGAAATGCATTTCGGCTTACTTCCAACACTTCATTCACTTATATTAACATTTTGTAAGAAAACTCACCGTGTTACACATCATCCCATGGTTCATATTACCCCACCTCACTCTGCATATTTAAAAATTGCATCGAAAGTCATAACTTTAAATTTTTGATAATTTAAACATTTATATGTTCAAAAATTCATTATACTGAGAGTTTCTATTGTTTTGAAGATAAGTTAATGCTTTTAGTGAAAAACTAACGGTAATATTTCTGAATTAATTAAGCTAAAGATATATTATATTTTATATATATTTTATATATATTAAATAGTGGAATGCATGTGGAAAGCTATTAGTTAGAGATCATATTTGCAGATATTTTAATGGTCAAGAATTTTTTCATACGTTGTTTTTATGTATCTTCAATTTATACCCCTTTTTTTAACATTGTTCTTCTCCATTTCTTTGCGAATAAGCCATTATTTTGAAAAATTCCTTTTTTACTAGAAAGAAAGCAAATAAGCATTGAAAATAGAAATTGAAATGTCAAAATTACTCCAACATACGACGGAACTAACATGAGCATGTATTGATGAGTGGCTTAGAGAGGTTTTTTTGCGGCATTTGTACAACAGCACCCTCTGGTTTTCAAAATAGATCAAAAGAAATAGCACAAAAATCCTTGGCGTACGCAAAAATCCCTATATACAAATTTTCATGCAAACCGGATGAGCAGTTTCAGAGGCAAACTTAAGAAAAACTAGGCGTGGTTTTCATCCGATGTTGCTCGTTTGCGAACTTGATCTTCATTTAAAAAAAAAAGTTTATATACATATTGTATTTTAATCGTGTCAGCCGTGTGGTGATGATGATCAAAAATATTTACTTTTATATATTTGCCACGCCTCCTTATTGGCGTTACAAACGGATTAACAAAGTCAAAATATACCCCTTCAATAGTACGCGTTGTGGTATAAAAATAACTGGAACCCTATCGCAGCGCCGGCTCCAATTGTAAATCTGAACTGTTTAGCAATAGTCTAATAAAGGCACTTTTATAGTGCTGGCTGGTTGCTGTGCCAAGCTGAGCTGAAAACGCGTTATGTTTTTAGCAGCTGGTAGTGCGTATAGTGCGAGCTTACCGCCGCCGACTTGTTGCAGCTGGTTTTTAACTATTTCGAATTTTTTTGTGTATATTACTTTTTTTAATTTTGCAATTGAAGCATCAAACAAATCACTTGATTTCGTGTATGCTTTTGGTTTTCCTCAAACCAGCGGACACAAGTGAAGAGACAAAATACGAAAAAAACGCTGGTAAAACGCACTTTCAGCCTCTAAAAGTCGCTTCAAGCTACTGCAAGCTGCTCTAAGCCACTTCAAGTCACTTGCCGATGCGGCTTGTTTCAACTTTTTTTTTTTTTTTTTTTTGTTTAGAAATTGTTTTCTATTGTTTTTGTTGCCTTGTTGTTGCATTTGAATTTCGAATTTTTTTTTACACAATTTCTACAGTGATTAGAAATAACGCACATTAAAAAACGTACATCAGCTGCTGACCCAAGATTATTCAATTCTATGCTTCAGCTCGAACACACTTAAAGCCGCATAAAGCCACTTGATCTTCCAACTGGTTTGAAATGTTTTAGCTTTTTTTGCTTTAGGTTTTTGTTGTATATAAGCAATATAAAACTATACTAAAAAAAAATTTGGTGCTCTGTTGCTGCTCTTTGTTTGTCCTATAGGATAAATAAATCCTTTTTATGCATTTTGTACGTGGAAATGTGAAGAAGAGCGTACATTAGAAAATTAGTTAGTTTTCGATTTTTTGGTTCAGATGCTACGCACTTGCAGCCGCTTATCGACAGATTGCTTCACCAGCTGACCAGCTTTATTTTCAATATTTTTTTTTTTCTGTATGGAACAGTTGATAGGAACTTTTCTTCAGTACTTGCACCTTTCTTAAGTGCTTATGCGCTTTTTTGGTGGCATTGCGGGGGGAAGGGTGGTGAAAATATAATACAAACGCGCAGCAACATGGCTTAAAAAAGCTTTCGGTATGTTTTTGTTGCTACAGAACACAGGAAAAATAAACATAAAAATGTGTGGGAAAAAAGTCAACCGCCTTGTTCAGCGATTTATCGAAAGGCTTTCTAAACATTTGCCCTAATGCGGAACTTACACTGTCAATCATTTGGCATCAATCATTTAAATGTGTTGGTTAATATTTGTTTATATGGCAAAACCAACAAAAAAAAAAAATATAGGTATGCACCCTGTAGGAAAATCAACTAATTTAAAAGTAGTTGATAAAGTAGTTTTTTGTCAACCACAACTAGTTGGAATTCTGACTTTTTTCCATAAACGAACTAGCATATTTTGTATGGTGATGTCCGCTAAATAAGACAATTGACTTTCGTCTGCATATATTTTCAACTACTTGTTAAATTAGTTATATTTAAATTATTTTTTAATGACTTTAAAATAACCAATTGAAAACTATTACTGATGGCCTAAAGTTAATAATATTTGATGAAATAACATGCTTAAATATATATATAAACTTGAAATCTAATAAAAATTTGCAATTAAAACATGTCAAAATCAGAGTAGTTGCCGCCTTAATATAATTCAAAGTAGTTCATATACTGGTTTATTTTAAATTAGTTTTTTAATTAGTTGTTTTTAAAAACAAGTTAGTTTGTTCCTATGGGGCACTTGGAGCTATTTCAAATGATTGTATGTGCAGCATTTTTCAGCTTTCCTTCTCGGTTCGGCACGGCACAGCAAGCAGCCGGCACTATAAACGCGTCCTTAGAGTGTACTTGAGATCCCAGTACCATGAAACCAGGGAAGGTTTTTGGTTTTTAATACCTGCAACACATTTTAATACACCTTAAGTATAAAATAATAAGAAATTTTACAGTCTTATGGTGAGTTTGGGTGTCCCATGAAACAAGAGAATTTTTCTATGATATTTGTATTAGTATTGCAAATTTTGTAATGAGTTTCATTTAACGTAAGCAGGGTATAAGGCTATCCTTTTTCAACAATCCAAAATAGAAGTCTCCCATCTCGATAAACAGTTAGCTATACAGTGTATACATATAGCAAAATAAACGAAAATATACGTAAAACTTTCAAAATGTTAAGGTTCTTATCTCAAGAGCATAATAAACGGTCTGGCCAAACACAGACCATGTCAGTCATACGATCTGAATTCTAGTACGTTTGTTAAGGACACATGGAAAGTTGAAAATATTTGCCATTACATATTTGTTGTGTATTGCCTACGCTGAAGAGCATAAATAACTTAAAAGCAACTTTTAACTTTGGCCATTTTTAAACAAATAAACTTCCTATTACCCCCGTTTTACCTTTTTACGAATTTTCACCTTCTATCCTTCATTTTCTATAGCAAAGTCGTCCTTCATAAAAGCTTCCTGAATAATTTGTCAGTATAAATTAGTAATATTTAAATATTTGACTACCAACATTTTTAAGAACCAACACAAACAAAGTGTTAAAGTCACGTAGTTAGATAAATAAATAAACGCTTGTGAAAAAATGTTGACAAACATTGTTTGGTTTTTTTTATTATTTTGTTGTGCTCCCCACTTTCAGTTAAAAGCAACTGAAAATAATAATAATAAAAAATAATGATAACAAAACGTAATGCAAACGAAATGTGCTCAAAAGTGCATTCACAGCAAATATGCAAAAATCTGTCAACACGAGCTCAAGTGTTGGTATAAAGTTAGGTTTATGAGAAATGGGGAAATAAAGGCACATGTTAATAAAAGGAAGACAATTACGGGTGTTGCAGCAGAAATGTTGGTGAATGATACAGGCACAAAAACATTTGTGGCTGCATAAGGAATAAGTCGAACGTCCCTCCGTCTGTCTGTTTGTTCGTCAGTCGAGTGGCAGCCCCAACTCTTGGCAACCTTAACCCTAACATTGAGCCAGCTCAAACGAGACTCACCAAATAAATAATGGATCTACGGAAGCATTGCACAGTGGATCGCTCAGTGCATCTTAGAAATTTTTAATTTGGATACAAAACTCCCAGGTACCAATTTCAGCCTTGAGTAAAGCTTTTTATAAGGAATTTATGTAGGGAGGAAAGTTTAATCTTCATTGAATAATCCTTAATACAAGTTTTTTACAAGGTTTATGTAAGAAGAAAAGGTGTATTTAGTTTTATATGTATATGTTTTATAGAATGCTTTTATTGAAGGCTTATTTAGGAACTCGGAAACTGTGAAAAAAAAAATCTTAATTTCATTGTTATAACGTATTTTTCTGCAAGTACATTTAATTTGTTTCATTTTAGAACAGAAATATTGGACATTTAAAAAATAATTTTATATTTAGTATTGACGCCCAAAGGCTTAAGTCGGACCCTTTATTTTAGCAGCCGCACATACTATCCACTCGTCTTTTCAGGGTTTTGCTTGAATAACTTTGAAACTTAATTACAATTTTATTTGAATTTTCTTAAATAAAACTTTATAAAAGCCTCAAATAAAATCATTTCAAATAAACACTTAACTTGGCTGCCATTACTTGCTGCTTAAGTCATGCGGTGTATGCAAACAGATTATAGGTCAAGAGTTCCGTGGCTTCACGGCGAACCCAGACAAGTCTTTTTTCTGTTACTGATATAAAAAACGTGTGATAAGAAGTTGGTTTTTATCATAGAGATTTACTTGAGTAAAAAACTTTTTGAATACTTCCTTAAAGTGTATCCTTAAATAAAGCTTTATATAAAAAATCAAACTTGAGTAAAAATCTTTTGGAATACTTCCTAACATGTATCATTAAATAAAGTCTTATATAAGAAATTCTACAAGAAAACGGAATTTTCGAAGCTTTTAAAAGACTCTTTCAAGCAAAGCTTATATATCTTCTCTTATACAAGGCTTTTTCAAGTTAGAATAAATCCAAATATTTTTGGTGAAATTATTATTTGGGGTTTTCATTGTTTTGAAGAATAACTCTTTTTTTTCTACAAGATTTGTTTTTTATAAAAATCAAAATTTCACGAATTAATATTTTATCCCTAGCTTGACTTAACTAGTCCACTGTGCATCGGGTAGAATTGCGTGTGTTGCTAACTGAGCTTAAATCGCAATGCAATGCAATGTAAATGCAATGCAGTCAAGAGGTCTCTACAAGCATTCGTTTGTGTATCAATGTGTGTTGCTGCTCCAACACCAACTGCTCCACCAACAACTCCACCACCATCACCAACAGTCGGTGTTGCAGTTTGCCGCATGGCAGTCACTTAAGCTGCAGCCAGGCAGCTTTCAAAATGGTTAGTTGATATATTTTAAGATTCATCCTTCGTTTGTTTTGCTTGTGAGTGCATTTTTGAGCTGCACATAAATACTTACATACGCACAGATACATATTTACATATGTAGCTTTTGTTTTTGTCGTAAATGCTTGTGTCTGTTTCTGTGACCGCAGCAACTATGTTTTATATCCGCAAGTTGAAACTTTAAAATACTTCTTTTTTGTTTTTGGTTCATTTATTATATCGGATTATTTAAATTGAAGTGTTGTAGTTGAGTGCGAAAGAGTCTGTAAAATTCAAGGTACCAGAAGATATTTAAATTTTAGTAAATATCTGAAGAGCTTAATGAATTTTAACCAAGAATTGAGAAAAGCAAACAAAATTACTTACCCACTAAAATTTTAAAACTTCCGAACTAAATGATAAACCACTATTTTATTTCGGTGATAAACCTAAATAATTTTTAACCCAGTCAATTTTCTGCTATCACCCTTTTAAAGTCTTAAAATTTTTTTTTTAACGAAAGAACTCTGTTTTTTAATTAAGCCTGTGTGTAACTTATTTTTAAGATAAGCTGCTGCGAGATTTTCTGTATTTTGAGTTGCTGATTACGAACAAGATAAATGTTGTTTATCTTGCTGTATAAAACTTTCCGGATGTTGGCAATTTCTAAGGCTTTTTAGAAATATCTTCAGAGTTAGCCTACCCAATGTATGCAAAACAAACAAACTGAATACAAAACAATTGTCATGAAATAGGAAATATACAAAACATTGTCAATATTATTATAGACTCGCAGACCACAGTGGTCAGCGGCTTCGACACGGATGTTTTCTCTTTATCAAAAAAGAGCACTTAAACGTTTTTGTTATACTCTGAAAAAGTATAGAAAGAGATAAAGCACGGAAACTTCATATAAAATATCTTAAACACGCTGAAGGTGGTCAATGAAACGCCTTAAGGCAATCAGAGCTGGGTCGAAAAGTATTCACTAATTTTTCAATTCCAATTCCTTAGAACTAGGAATTGTTAATTGGTCACCTCAATTCCTCAGGAATGGAATTGGAAAAAAGTCGTCAATTCAATTCCAGGAATTGTAATTGGTAATTGAACTTCTCAATTCCTCAGGAATGAAATTGGAAAAAATCGTCAATTACATTATGGAATTGTAATTGGTGATTGAACTTCTCAATTCCTCACTCAAATTTATCTATTCGACGCCGTTCTTAATAACTAGGTCCTTATCCGTCCACTACGTGGAAGAAGACTTGTACCGAATATTTTTTATAGAAATCTACCTGATTTCAACAGGTGAAATGATGTATGATGTATTTCACCCATACTTTATTCATATACACCATCATAAAATTATAAGGTAGGGCCGATTTAGAGAAGAAAGAAGTAAAAATGAGAAAAAATATGGCTAGTTTTCAAACTCAGCTGTTCATCTCGAATATTCTTTATGCTATTTTCACCGAAATTATTTTTACTCTCTGAGGTTTGCCCTTGTCTACAGAGAGGTGACGGCGCAACAGAAAAATAAATTCAATTGAAAAAACTTTCTGTGTCAGGTGAGATTCGAATCAGGGTTCTCTGGCGTATGGGTCACACACTCTACCAACTGCGTCAAGGCCGCCGTTTTGACAATTACCCGACATTGTTATCATTCTCTCTGTTTTGCCTTGTGAGCACACTAAGATTATCGACCCTACCTTATAATTTTGCCATCATATTCACGTAAAAGATCCGAACAAAAAGAAAAAAGAGATAAAAGCGTTCAGCATTGTTTCGTTCGGCATTTTTTTTTCCTTACACTGCAATATGAGTTCGGTTACTTTCGCACAAGAGCAAAGGAAGAGAAATATAAAAACGAAGAATTTAAATAGAGACATCCACGATTTTCTAAGTTTATTTCTCGGCCAAAAGAACACACATGGAAAGATCCACATAAAGGTTGAAAATAAGTCCATACAAAGTGGAGAGAAATAAGCTCGCCACTTGACGACAAAATAGACTGTTTTCTATTTTCAGTTTGCCGCTCACACTGTGGTCTCTTCTAAACAAGAGAACTGGTGGCGAATTCACTGGGAAAGCAAAAGTGATATCAAATTTTTATGGAAAAACATATAGATTTGACATTAATTTTTACTCCAATTTTATTTCAATGTAATAAAAATATCAAATTTGATTTGAATTAAAATTCCAAATTAAATTTGAATAAAATGCATTGTGAAGTTGAATTCTTTTCGAAAATTTATTGTACGAGTACAAAAACCTAAACAGAGACATGCCAATTATTTTTTTCAATATAATATTTATGAAATAAACCAAATTAATCCTTGATTCATGTCATTCATTGTATTGCTTAAAAGTATTTCTCAATTTTATGTTGCTGTTGTTGAATTTGTCCCAGTGTTGAATAAAGTTGAATTAGTCACAGTATAAAAAATCAAGAAAATGCAGTATTTCTTATGAGGTTTATGAAGGTTTTTCTATTTTGATGACATCACTTTGTAGGGAAGGTATGATACAAAGATTTTTCATTTGATTTTGCCAAGTAAAAACTCAAAGTGCTTATTAAAAATTAAAGTATATGTGCAAAATTTCAAGTCATTACATTAATTTTTGTAAAATTTAAGCAGATTTTGCCATTTTCATACAGCTATGTATAGAAGTAAGGCGTGGTTCATATTAAGTCTGAGTTCACATTAAAAAAACTGCACTTTTATGCTAAATTTCAAGTCAGTAAATTCACTTTTGCAAAATCTTAGTAGATTTTGCCGTTCTGATGACGTTACTTTGTATGGGAGGTAGGCATGGTTTTCATTTGATTTTGCCAAATTATATATTTGGAGTTCATATTCAAAGTCAGGGCCTATATGCTACTTTTCAAGTTAGTAAATTCACTTGTGTGGAATTTTAACTGATTTTACAGTTTTGATGACGTCACTTTGTATGAGAAGTATGCGTGATTGTCCTTAAATTTGGCCAAATTTAATGGTTAAGGCTGATATTAAAAATTAAAGCTTATATGCAAAATTGCAAGTCATTAACTCATTTTTGTAGATTTTTAAGATACTTTATGGCTTAAATAAAGTCACTTTGTATGGAAGGTAGGCATAATAATTTTTAGATGGAAGCTAATAATTCTAATTTTATTATAAACGCTTTAAAAACTCAGCTGTTATCGCGATCACAGATGGACAGATAAACAGACATGGCTAATCGATTCTGGAGGTGATGCTATCCAAAACTATATAAACTTTTCTATACTTACCTAAGGAGGCGCTTTTATATTGACGCTGGCAGTACATCATGTTATATTTCTCAAGCTCAAGCAACGAGTCAATTTGGCAATTTCAACGCCAAATTTAAGTTCGTCCCAATCCTAGTTTGAAGTGTGTCGTCATATAATAATTAAGTTCGCTTAAATTAAAATTATTTTCATTTAGTATAATTCAGTTCGAGTTTATGTGTCACAAAATGGTGATTAAAAAACTCATTAAAACCACCACCGCAATGAGCAAAAAAAAAAATAGAAATCAGCTCACCGAATAAACATTGAAGGCCAACAACATCGAGTGAAGAATCAGCACTAATGACTCAACTAAATAGAGAAAAACTGCATCTGACACAAATACGCACTGCGTCACGTGAGCAACACACGCATATTAAAGGCAGTTAAAAAAAAAATGTTGCAATACTAAACCGAAATACACACAAAATTCGAGACTCATTAGAGAACTAAAATAAACTCCTACCGCCAAACACAGTAAAAACAAAAAACAAACAAGCCAAAGCGGAGAATTTTGCAAAAAACACGCAGGGTAGCTCATAGAACTGAAGACAGCAGCACATTAAGATGTGTTAAAATTAAGTAAAAAATAAATTAAAGGCAATTTATGCCGAAGACAGCTCAAAGATGAAGGCGCAACGGATGAGTCCGTACCGGAAATGAGCGCAAAAGTTGATTTTGAAACAGGTCTTAGTTATAGTCTTTCCCTCTTGGCAAAGACAGCAATTTTTAAGGAGGTGCTGGAAGATTAATTGATTTTTCATGGCACAGAGAATGTGTCGCCAAGCCAAAGTCTGCTGAAACTTAAAAAATATAAATTTCAAAAGATTTCTTTCAATTACGACCAAGAAAATATTTGAAAATCCAAAAGAAAAGTTTTTATTTTTATAGCTACCCTAAGATGAGTGAGGGTTGAGTAAAGTATTCAACGCCGTTTGCGGATTAGGATGAGGGTTGCAGCAAAATGCTGCACATGATAAATTGAATTGTTGTTGAAATTTACTTTGCTGCTTGGGTATCCTGTAATGCCTATTTTGTGGCAGGAGTTGCTTTAATGTATATAGTCTATGCTTGAGAATAGCTCCAAAGAATATCTGGCGTACATATTTGGACCATTTCGTGAGCAATGAGGAAAGTTTTACATTTATTGTTATGCTAGCTGCTCCATTAGACAGTCTTATATAGCTTTTGAAGGCGATCAAGAGCTTTTAGGGTTGGTTTTTATTTTAATGTTGATATTTATTGTATCGGCTTGCTGCTGTTTTGACAGCATCATGTGGTGTGTTGTTGGCCATGCTTGCTGGCAGACGTTGAATATTCGCTTGTTGTATCTTTGTTGTTTTTGCACTAAGGAAGTGTTAACAATTGTTTACATTCTGCACAGTCACTAGAAGATTTATCATCGTTATGATTTTGGCAGCTGTCAAAGCTGTACATATACAATGTGCACGTTTTGTTTTTAATGCTGATTTGATGAAAAACTATTTAGTCGCAGTGAGAAAATGAATTTTTTCTCTTTTTTTATTTAAACTGCAGGGGATGATGATTTACAAAATCGTTCTCCAACTATTTATTATGGATGTCTGTGTTCTCGTATTTGTTCTGAATTAAAGAAATATTGTAGCCACTACGTCCACAAGAGAAGTTTTTCTTAGCACTTTTCAGCGAGGGTATTGCTATAAAAACGGTACTTCGTAAATTGTAAGCCCATCATATTCTACGTAATGATGGTTCTTTGCGAAAATATTGAATTTTTTACTGTTTTTCGCCTTTTAAATTCATGTTTTCGCATCAACTTTTGATTAAATATATCGGGTACCTGGACCCTTGACTTCAAGTTGTTTTTATGGAGAATAAACATACCCAGCAGAAAACTCGCACAGGCCTCTAATAGTTAGTCTGGAATTCCAGACGTAATTTCTAAGCATAATCATGCCTCTAGTATTCATTTCAGATTTCAAGGCAGAAATTAAAATATAGTTCAGGTTTCCTTTTTACAGACCGGTATTCTAACCTGAAAATAAACAAAAAATCCAGATTAGATCCCTAGATCCCGAGATCCCTAAAAAAGACCAGATTTCATATGTGAATTTAAAATAAAAATAGATATTCAGGCTAAAAATCTTAGATGAATAATTAAAAAAAGTAATACTTTTCAGACCCGAAATGACTTTTTATTTGGTTCTGTATGACACTTGTATGAAAAAATCAGAGTTGCTTTGAAGGAAAGGTCAAGCAGGGCATGCCTGTCAGACCTGAATTTCAGCCTGATCACCCATTACGTTTTCTGCTGGATCATTATATAAATATATGGCGGCCGTGGCACAGTGGGTAGAGTGTATGGCCCATCTGACACAGAAAGTTTTTTCAATTGAATACATTTTTCTGTTCGGCCGTCACCTCTCTACAGACAATGGCAAATCTCAGAGAGTAAAAACTGCCATGAAAATCTTCTTGAGAACATAAGCCGTTCAGAGTCGGCATAAAACATGTATGTCCAGTTCTCGATCATTTGTGTTAAATCATTTTCACAACACACACAACACAATAGATCATAAGAAGCTCAGTCTAAGTCCTTTCAAGGGCTGAAATGGCCATTTCGTTTTTTTATTAATTATATAAATATATATATAGATATGCAATAACATGCATTAATATGCAATAAATAAATAAACACATAATTAGTCACATATGTTGATTCAAGTAAATAAACGGTTTGTTCCCAGATCCCTTGGAGAATCATAATGTTTCAATAAATGAAGGAATCAATAGGTCAGAAAATTCAGAACATTCCATTTTCTATTTAATAAATTATAAGCAAACATTAAAGAGAAAAACTACTACTATCTGTCCATGATTGCTATGCCAGTAGCTTACGCCTAGCTACGTATGTTGGAATAACATATATCCAGTGCATTTTTGACAATATGTAATAAGTAAAAATATTTAGTATTTCCTCAATTTCTATTCCTAATCCTGATAAAATACTTAATCCTGTTAAAATTCCTAATGCTATTTTCTTTCTCCGTTTGTTTATTGTGTCAATCCATATCACTATTCTTATTCCTATTTCATTCATATTCGTATTCATTAAGGTGGATCGTTTTGTTCAGGGGCAAAAAAAAATTTTCGGCACTCATATTCTGATCTCTGAATTCAAGATGATCTTAAGTCCAAAAGGATATCGAAATCAATGGAACCGTCTGTCAGCGGTTTTGATTTAAAAAAATCACTTTTTCGCCAAAAATCAACAGTTTTTTCGCCGTAAGTTTTTATCAATCAGAAATAACTACCCAAAAGTAGGGTGCAAATGAAAGGTATCTAGGACTCCAATTTTGTGCATAGGCAGATTGTTAGATTCGAGAATTTTCTTAGTACAACAGTGTTCAGGTTCCGTCAAAATTTTGGGTATTTTTCACAAAAAGTAATATAAGTCTTCTTCACAGCTGGCAGACGCTTCCACCGATTTTGATATTCTTTTGGATCTACTTGAATCTAGCTCGCAGAATATGACTGTCGAAAAAAGTATTTTTTTTTTGACCCACCTTAATATTCATATTCACATTCATATTCATATTCATATTCATATTCATATTCATATTCATATTCATATTCATATTCATATTCATATTCATATTCATATTCATATTCATATTCATATTCATATTCATATTCATATTCATATTCATATTCATATTCATATTCATATTCATATTCATATTCATATTCATATTCATATTCATATTCATATTCAATTCATATTCATATTCATATTCATATTCATATTCATATTCATATTCATATTCATATATTCATATTCATATTCATATTCATATTCATATTCATATTCATATCATATTCATATTCATATTCATATTCATATTCATATCATATTCATATTCATATTCATATTCATATTCATATTCATATTCATATTCATATTCATATTCATATTCATATTCATATTCATATTCATATTCATATTCATATTCATATTCATATTCATATTCATATTCATATTCATATCATTCATATTCATATTCATATTCATATTCATATTCATATTCATATTCATATTCATATTCATATTCATATCATATTCATATTCATATTCATATTCATATTCATATTCATATTCATATTCATATTCATATTCATATTCATATTCATATTCATATTCATATTCATATTCATATTCATATTCATATTCATATTCATATTCATATTCATATTCATATTCATATTCATATTCATATTCATATTCATATTCATATTCATATTCATATTCTATATTCATATTCATATTCATATTCATATTCATATTCATATTCATATTCATATTCATATTCATATCATATTCATATTCATATTCATATTCATATTCATATTCATATTCATATTCATATTCATATTCATATTCATATTCATATTCATATTCATATTCATAATCATATTCATATTCATATTCATATTCATATTCATATTCATATTCATATTCATATTCATATTCATATTCATATTCATATTCATATTCATATTCATATTCATATTCATATTCATATTCATATTCATATTCATATTCATATTCATATTCATATTCATATTCATATTCATATTCATATTCATATTCATATTCATATTCATATTCATATTCATATTCATATTCATATTCATATTCATATTCATATTCATATTCATATTCATATTCATATTCATATTCATATTCATATCATATTCATATTCATATTCATATTCATATTCATATTCATATTCATATTCATATTCATATTCATATTCATATTCATATTCATATTCATATTCATATTCATATTCATATTCATATTCATATTCATATTCATATTCATATTCATATTCATATTCATATTCATATTCATATTCATATTCATATTCATATTCATATTCATATTCATAATTCATATTCATATTCATATTCATATTCATATTCATATTCATATTCATATTCATATTCATATTCATATTCATATTCATATTCATATTCATATTCATATTCATATTCATATTCATATTCATATTCATATTCATATTCATATTCATATTCATATTCATATCATATTCATATTCATATTCATATTCATATTCATATTCATATTCATATTCATATTCATATTCATATTCATATTCATATTCATATTCATATTCATATTCATATTCATATTCATATTCATATTCATATTCATATTCATATTCATATTCATTCATATTCATATTCATATTCATATTCATATTCATATTCATATTCATATTCATATTCATATTCATATTCATATTCATATTCATATTCATATTCATATTCATATTCATATTCATATTCATATTCATATTCATATTCATATTCATATTCATATTCATATTCATATTCATATTCATATTCATATTCATATTCATATTCATATTCATATTCATATTCATATTCATATTCATATTCATATTCATATTCATATTCATATTCATATTCATATTCATATTCATATTCATATTCATATTCATATTCATATTCATATTCATATTCATATTCATATTCATATTCATATTCATATTCATATTCATATTCATATTCATATTCATATTCATATTCATATTCATATTCATATTCATATTCATATTCATATTCATATTCATATTCATATTCATATTCATATTCATATTCATATTCATATTCATATTCATATTCATATTCATATTCATATTCATATTCATATTCATATTCATATTCATATTCATATTCATATTCATATTCATATTCATATTCATATTCATATTCATATTCATATTCATATTCATATTCATATTCATATTCATATTCATATTCATATTCATATTCATATTCATATTCATATTCATATTCATATTCATATTCATATTCATATTCATATTCATATTCATATTCATATTCATATTCATATTCATATTCATATTCATATTCATATTCATATTCATATTCATATTCATATTCATATTCATATTCATATTCATATTCATATTCATATTCATATTCATATTCATATTCATATTCATATTCATATTCATATTCATATTCATATTCATATTCATATTCATATTCATATTCATATTCATATTCATATTCATATTCATATTCATATTCATATTCATATTCATATTCATATTCATATTCATATTCATATTCATATTCATATTCATATTCATATTCATATTCATATTCATATTCATATTCATATTCATATTCATATTCATATTCATATTCATATTCATATTCATATTCATATTCATATTCATATTCATATTCATATTCATATTCATATTCATATTCATATTCATATTCATATTCATATTCATATTCATATTCATATTCATATTCATATTCATATTCATATTCATATTCATATTCATATTCATATTCATATTCATATTCATATTCATATTCATATTCATATTCATATTCATATTCATATTCATATTCATATTCATATTCATATTCATATTCATATTCATATTCATATTCATATTCATATTCATATTCATATTCATATTCATATTCATATTCATATTCATATTCATATTCATATTCATATTCATATTCATATTCATATTCATATTCATATTCATATTCATATTCATATTCATATTCATATTCATATTCATATTCATATTCATATTCATATTCATATTCATATTCATATTCATATTCATATTCATATTCATATTCATATTCATATTCATATTCATATTCATATTCATATTCATATTCATATTCATATTCATATTCATATTCATATTCATATTCATATTCATATTCGTATTCATATTCATATACGTATTCATATTCATATTCATATTCATATTCATATTTATATTCATATTCATATTCATATTCATATTCATATTCATATTCATATTCATATTCATATTCATATTCATATTCATATTCATATTCATATTCATATTCATATTCATATTCATATTCATAGTCGTATTCATATTCATATTCGTATTCGTATTCGTATTCATATTCATATTCATATTCATATTCATATTCATATTCATATTCATATTCATATTCATATTCATATTCATATTCATATTCATATTCATATTCATATTCATATTCATATTCATATTCATATTCATATTCATATTCATATTCATATTCATTTTCAATTTCATATTCAAATTCATATTCATATTCATATTCATATTCATATTCATATTCATATTCATATTCATATTCATATTCATATTCATATTCATATTCATATTCATATTCATTTTCAATTTCATATTCAAATTCATATTCATATTCATATTCATATTCATATTCATATTCATATTCATATTCATATTCATATTCATATTCATATTCATATTCATATTCATATTCATATTCATATTCATATTCATATTCATATTCATATTCATATTCATATTCATATTCATATTCATATTCATATTCATATTCATATTCATATTCATATTCATATTCATATTCATATTCATATTCATATTCATATTCATATTCATATTCATATTCATATTCATATTCATATTCATATTCATATTCATATTCATATTCATATTCATATTCATATTCATATTCATATTCATATTCATATTCATATTCATATTCATATTCATATTCATATTCATATTCATATTCATATTCATATTCATATTCATATTCATATTCATATTCATATTCATATTCATATTCATATTCATATTCATATTCATATTCATATTCATATTCATATTCATATTCATATTCATATTCATATTCATATTCATATTCATATTCATATTCATATTCATATTCGTATTCATATTCATATACGTATTCATATTCATATTCATATTCATATTCATATTTATATTCATATTCATATTCATATTCATATTCATATTCATATTCATATTCATATTCATATTCATATTCATATTCATATTCATATTCATATTCATATTCATAGTCGTATTCATATTCATATTCGTATTCGTATTCGTATTCATATTCATATTCATATTCATATTCATATTCATATTCATATTCATATTCATCTTCATATTCATATTCATCTTCATATTCATATTCATATTCATATTCATCTTCATATTCATATTCATATTCATATTCATTTTCATATTCATATATAAGTGTCATTGAGTCAAAAGGGAAGTTTTTATTTTCATTTTAGTGATTTTTATACAAAACTCATGTAAAATTCAATTAATTTTTATAAATTTTTCTTATCATGTATTTTACTTAAGTTTCTCCACATTTTCAGCATATTTTCAAGTGATGGCAACCTGCTTGCGAAAATTTCAAACTGTCAATTTTAGATACTGTTAAAGAGTTAGTGTAGAATTTTTACTTTTTTGAACTCAAATTATTTCTAACTAAATATTGTGGCTTTTTACTTCCTCTTTCCAAAATAATGCGTTGATTTTGTAACTAGGTATGATCAAAAAAGCTGTGTGGTTGCAACATGCAAGACTCTCCGCTACATATTTGAATGTCCATTATACCTTTGACTTAAAATAATTAATAATTTAGCCCAAAATTTTCAAAGATCAGCTACAATTGTGATAAAGTGACAGTAGTTGAAGCCCACGACGACATGTCGATTTGTCTTAAGTGTGTTTTTTAAGCCAATATCAACTGAACAAAAAAAAACGTCTCATTAAATAGACATTAAGTTGTGTCTAAACGAGAAAAACATTCCGCAATTAGTTTTTAAACACAACTTCAGGCTGGATGTAATGAGTGTCACTCGAGAGCCAAAGTTTTCGGTTACTTTTCTAAGCATTTGTGGCCGTATGGCCTCCATAACACCAATAATGTTGACTTTCAATTTGTTGATTATTGTTGGCTTGTCAGCGTAGACTAGCGACTTTACGTATCCCCAAAAAAAGTAATCAAGTGGTGTCAAATCACAAAATATTTGATTAATCGAAATTATGCATTAATCGAATGTTTCCTTTAATAAGTTGGTTGTTTCATTTGCTGTATAAACTGTAGTGCCTGCTGTCAAATCTTTTTCATTCATGGCACTTAATCGGTTAACAAAAAAGTCATTAATCATGGCTCTGTAGTAAATAGTTTACCGTGGCATGCTGATAAGCCATATTTTTTAAAAAAATTAGTCCAATATCTCCACCAGCCCACAGATTGCACCGAACTGTGAATTTTTCGGAATGTAACGGTGTTTTGATAATTTCGTGTGAATTATCTTCACTTTAAATGCCACAATTTTGTTTATCGATATACCCATTGAGTCAAAAATATGCCTCATCACTGAACAAAATTTTTCGAAAAAACAGTGGATCCAATGCCAGTTGATTTCCAGTTGATTCCAGCAATGCCAGTTGATTCGGCTTCAATTCTTGCTAGAGGTTGATCTTATACAACCAAGATCTCTGTATTAACTTTTCTACTTAGTGAACGGACAAAGAACAAGCTGTTGTGAACGACGTCGAATCGATGAGCTTGGATCTTCTTTAATACTCTCCTGAACGGATGCAATATGGTCTTCAATATGCAATATACTCTTCTTATATGTCCCCATTCTTTTTACTCAGATAATGCAAAAAATTGCTTTAAAACAAAAAAAAAAGCCAATCAAAAAAGTAAAACAGCCAATACTTGTTAATTGCAATACTTTTAGACCTTAGAGTTTGATTTAAGTAAAGCTTTTCCTCCTATCCAAAACAATAATTTACTAACCTCAAACGTGAGCTTTAATATCTATGTGAAATCTATTGTTGTAGCAAATATGTAAAAAACTAGAATGATAAAAAATTGCCTATCTAATAACAATATCCGGTATGCCTTGCTACACCCGGCAACTATTTTTAAATAGAATAAAGATATTCAAAACTTCTAAAAGACCCTTTGTTTGACTCCTAATTTTTTAATACCCATTCCAGTTTCCCATTAGCAGGACATCACCAATTAGTAACTTCATTCTGATTTTCATAGTCTGTAACTTTTACATCCAAGGCCATTCGATATCAAAAATTTTGCTTGTATGGGCGGAGCCACATCCCCTTGTTCAATGCCCGCCCTGGTTTTCTAGTAGAAGGACTTCACTAACTGGTAACTCCATTCTGAGTTTCAATGTTCTGTTACTTTTACTTCCATAACTATTCTTTATCGAAAATTTGCAATGTATGGGCGTTTACCAATGCCCACGCCAGTTTTCCAGTAGAAAGACCTGGTCAATTAGTATCTCAATACTGAGTTTCATTATTATGCGGCATTTAGTTCCAAAGCTATTCGATATCAAAAATTTGAATTATATGGTACCACGCCTCCTTGTCCAATGCGCTAAAAATTTTACCAGTAGAGAAATGAGACTAAATAGTAAGTTCGTACCGAGTTTCATTGATGTGTGACTTATAGTTCGAAAGTCCTACCGAAAATTTGGGCTGTTGAAAAAGTGTAACGTCCATAAAATAATACCAGTGGAACGGTAGTTGAATACCGAGCTCCGAGGCTGTGCGACCTTTAATTCCATAGATATTTTAGTTGTCACTCCCAGACTACACAGGAACACTCTCAAGACTTTGCTACCGTCTACTTCAACATTTCATAAAAATTAGTATAGAGGTTTCGAAGTCTCTACGTGATATACAAAATAGACATGAGTAACGCAGCCAAAATCGCTGCGTTGATACACCCACTCAAACGCAGTTTGCTGTATCAGCGTAATGCGTTAACGCAATTGCGCCATAGCGTAGTTTGATATGCTTTGATTCCTGTATCAACAAGAATTTAATCCACGCAGTGAGGACCAACTCGTTGCGTTATGTGGTTAATTTTTCGAATGCAGTGAATTTTGTGGTGGAATGCTAAGCGCAAATTGGCTTCACTTGGAAAAAATGAATGAAATCAAATAAAAATCTTTAATCAATATATCTCATCTAACGAAATCTTACTGCTAATAGATTCATTAAAGATTATCAAATCCATAAGTAAAAAATATGAAATATAACTAAACGAAGAGCAGATTAAAGCATCCGCCAAAATTGAAGATATATTAAACTTTAAGCATGCATCCAAGCTGTATTACGTTCAAAATTTGATGCGAACCATCAAACAGATACATACGCGTACCTGGTATGCAAAACAAGTTCAAAGTTGGATCCAAATTTACTTCTGCTTCGAACACGAACACATCCAATAGTTTATTAAATTGACAAAACCATTCTGTGAATGGCAATATATTAATAACAGTCAAACGCACTCCAAGCATATTCCCTGCAACCCCTTGTCCATATTTATACAGAGTAATAATGTTCGCTTCCAACTTTCTGTTTCTATCCTCGATGCGCTGTACAACATGTGCAATTTTTGCTAGCACATGTTGTAAAATATTTTTTACTTTTGCTTTGAGCGCGTCATTTACATTACTGCGCTGTTGCGTTAGTTTTATTAAAACAAGTGTATCAACGCAGTAACGCATTGAAGTGCTTCAACTCATTAACGCAACGCATCGCTGCGTTACCAATGTCTAATACACAATACACACATGTGATATTATGTTATACGAAAAAAGTCGTGTGATATATAAAAGTTCTATTGATTTGTGGGCGGTAAAAGTGGACGTGGCATCATGTTATCTTTAGTGACCGACACTTAGAGCACCTACATACCAAGTTTCACTACCAAAACGTGTGCAACTGAAGAATTATCTTGATGTCGAAAAGATGGACGTAGATGTAGTAAGGCCACACCCCTTTTTTGTACAGCTGCCGACACAATAACCATCTGAAAAAAATTACAAAAAACAAAAGTTTTTGTTTTTTACGATCAAAAACGACTGATATAAAGCATTTTTTTAATTAGGAGATACCACGCCTCCTTGTTCAATCAACTACAGCCAACTACATCCAACTTAACTACAGCAAAAAGACTATCTCTTACTTATCTATCTCTTGCAAATATCTTCAATGAAGAATTTCTGGCAAAGTTTTCAAGTTCAAGAAACACATTCATCAAGAAAATCAGCTCCTAAGTTCTAATGTGTTTTTTCTCCACAGGTAGTTGCCAAAAAAGCACAAAAACTACAAATATGTACAATAGTTTTGTGTACAAAGCTGGTTTGGTCGCTCCATGGCTGCTGCTAAACAACGAATGTCTTTTATTCCTTTTTTTTTTTTTTTTGTGTGTACACAGACATTCTTTGTTTGCTATTTTGTCTGTTTTCTTAAATTCTATTGGTTTTTTTTTTGTCTGGCATCTGTAGAGCTTTTATTTTTATCTGTTAAAACTTATTTTTTTTCCTCTTTGCTTTCCTTTTACTCATCCTTTTATTTGCTTCTATACCCTTTTTTATTTTGTTTTATTTGAAACTGTATAGTTTACGGATGTTACCAACAAAACGAAAGCATGTCGCCAACTGCCGCCATTTTGAAAATAATGCATCGCTTCTCCGGTTTCTGCTCTTGACAGCTACTTAGGACAAAAACCACAGAGAAGTACAAAATTTTCCTTCATTTTTATTTTATTTTGCATACTTATTCAAAATCACGTCGTATCATTGCCATTTAATATGAGTAGTTTTTGTTTTTGCCACCGCCATTTTGCCACTTTACCAGACTTTTTGAATAGTGCCACGATTAAGAGCAGACAGTTCATTTTGCACTTCATCGTCATGTCGTTGTAGGTACAGCAGCATGAAAAGCGTTGCACATAAATGCAGTTAGTTGAGATTATAACAAACTTGGCTGTGTAGGTGTTGCTGCTGCTGTTGCCGTTGTGGTTGCAGTCGTCATTGTTGCCTACAATAGTACAACATTTAAATGGCGCCAGCAGTAATAATAATGGCGTCCGTCATCAATTGTTGTGCCATTATTTTCCTATTTCCGTGTTTTCTACTGTGCAATTTCATTGTGTTAACTGTCGGTGCCATTATTGCCATCACGTGACTGTTGGGCGTTGAAAACTAATTACTCAGCAATTAATCAAACTTTATAACGTAAAAAAACTTATTGATAAAGTAAAATGCAAAAATAAACAAAACTAGTAGGGAATGGAGCCTCGGCAGGGTACCGAAGCTAAAATACCCCTCTACCCCCCCCCCCCCCCGCGGCCGTACTGAAGTATATCTTTAGACGAAGTCTTTAGACGTCTATCAAATTTGCATGTATAATCTGCAAAAATATTATGACACAAATAATTAATTTAATTTTACCCTTAGCTGCCACATAGAGTAATTTGTAAACATATTAAAATGCCACACCCACTTTCCTAGTATAAAGACTCCATATTTTACCGAATTATATATGTATGGGTTGGATAAACGACGTGGGCGGAACTTGGGTACATACAGACACGATGTCATTCAGCTATATATATTTTCGAAAGTTTTATCATTTTGATGAAGTCTCTTTGAATTGAAGGTAGGCGTGGTTTCCATCCGATGTTGCCAAATATCATTGTGATAGTCTATATTATATATATAAAACCCTACGTGCAAAATTTCAAGACATTTGTGCAATTTGAGCAGATTTTTAAGGGATTTTACGGTTAATATAAAGCTACTTTGTATGGGAGGTAGGGTGGTTTTTATTCGATTTTTCCAAATTTCATGGTCAGGATTTATATTGAAGGCCAAAGCCTTTACAACAGGCCAATTTTAAGGCATTTCATTGATTTTTGTGCATTTTTAAGAGATTTTACTATTAAAATAAAGTCACTTTTTATGGGAGGTAGGCGTGGTTTTCATCCAATTTTTCCAAATTTCATAGTGAGGATTTATATTAAATATCTAAGCATACATATCAAATTTCAAGGCATTTCATGAATGTTTGTGGATTTTGAAGAGATTTTACGGTTAAAATAAAGTCACTTTGTATGGGAGGTAGGCGTGGTTTTCATCTGATTTGGCTCATTCTCGAACTTCATCTTTCTTTTTTAAAGAGAAGGTTATATTTTGAATTTCATTGCGATAGCTTTAAAATTACGGCTGTAATTGTGTCGACACACGAACATACGGACAGACTGACGGACACACGGAAGTTGACTCAGGAGGTGATGCTGATCAAAAATATATATACTTTTCTATATCTGCCACGCCTCCTTATTGGCTTTACAAACGGAATGACAAAGTTAATATACCCCTTACGCAGTACGCGTTGGGGTATAAAGATTACCACTAAATTTTTGACTTAATTGGAAAGACTTTGTTTCCTCCTTTGTTAACGAATCGTCAAAAGCGAAAAAAAGTAATTCGTTAATGAGTCGCTTCGTCCTAACCATTCGCGGACGTGGGTTAGAACGCCAAATTTTTGAAAAAAAAAAATAAGTTTTAACTTCAAAATCGTAAAAAAATAGCTGACTAAAAACAAATACTTTTAAAAAATTATTACGTTTTTTAAAAAAAATTTTCATATTAAAAAGTCGGCTTCGTCGGATACGCTAGTTTGCGTTTTTTCGAATTTGTTTCGAATGTATAACGAAGCCGAGCTTATGATGTGAACAAATTTTTTCTAAGAAAAGTATTTTTTACTTACTTTCTGTTGTTAATTCGTCATTTTAGCGAATAAATTTTTTTTATAAATTTTTTTATTTTTCATTTTTATATTTTATTGTTTTTCATATTTTTGTGAACATTTTTTTTTTATATTACTTCATGTCTTTTTTATATCAAACATTGGCACACATTATTTATTCAAATTTTTCATATAAAAAGTCTTCACGAAAAAATCTCGGATCCGCTAATTTGGATGGTGAATCCGAGATCTTGAATTCGTTTCGAATGTGTAACGAAGCCGACTTTTCGTTATTATTTGAAAGTATTTTATTTTAGTTTGCTGTTTTTTTAGTGAGTCTTTTAAGTGAATACTGTTTTTCTTTAAGTTCTTAAGAAAAAAAGTTGGTCAAAAATTAATAAAAATAAAATTATCATAATTTCGAACTTTTCTTAAGCCAAATCTTAAAAAACAAAACCTATACATTTTTTTTGGTCCGAGTTCTCGAATACGTTTCGAATTCAAAATTAATACGTTTTGAATTCAAAATTAATCCGACTACGATTTGGTGTCTATTGGGAATTGTTACAAAATGCTTCACAAAATGTTATGATTCGTAAATGACTTGCTTAAAATTTGAGAAGCAAATTGCTAACGCATCGCAAAAATTTAAAGAATTGATTCACTAACGAGTCGCAAAAAAGTTGAAAGGCGATTGAATAGCGAATCGTTGAAACTGAAAAGGCAAATTTATTTGGAAAAAAATTGTCTTCATTTTTGTTTCAATGAGGCTATAAAACAACTTGAATGGAATTTAACAAAGTTATGATTTCAATCGGTGCTTTCTTTAAGCATGAAGCCAAACTCTGATGAAGTTGTAACGAAACTATTCAAAAATAGTTAGAAAACGATTCACAAACGATTCGTTAACGAATCACTCCTCACCACAATGTTTATTCGGATAATAATACTCATACACAGTGTACAAAAAAATTGTTTTTTATAAAGATAAATTTTTATTTTATGAAATTTTTTTTCAAACTATTTCAAACTATTTCTTTGAACACACACACCTAGTGTTTATGTCTACAAAAATCACAGTTTTTTTATTTAACTAAAACTCGAAAATAAACCAGCAGATCTCTGCTTTGAAAATGAGTTTTGGATTTTCAATCAAACCAGCTACTACATTTATGATAAAGCAGCTTTAAAACTAGTCAAAAGGTTGATACCTTTTCAACAAATCAAAAATTCCAAAAGCTGGAAAATTTATTCAAAAATTTAATGTTTAGTAAGATTTTTCCACCAGTCGATGCATCAAGTGCGTGAAGATAAATTCGTAAATCCGACGCTAATTTAGCAAAGACACAAGCCCATATTTTCAAAAAGTACGAATTTTAACTACTATTAAAAAGTACGAATTTAACTTTAAGTACGAAATTAACTTTAAGTACGAATTTAAGTTTAAGTATGAATTTATATTAAAAAAAACTACGAATTCAACTTCGTTTGATAAGAAATCTTTGTAATAACAACCAGGAAACTCAAAATTAAAAATATTAATAAAATTAGTCCAAAAATAAAATTAGTCCAAAACTGAAAATTCGATGCAGAATTCATTAAACTTCCGATTAAGAATAAAAAATTTTTTAAAAAGTCACGAACCATATGTTATGATACTAAATTTGATATAAAAGATCGCAAGATCTACATTTAGGATTTTTATTTTTTATAAACCAATGGACAGGTAATTAAAGCACCTTTTCAAGGGGATATGACTAATAGTGCAGCGCTGAGGATTTTGGCCAACTTTGAATAAAAAAATCTCAGTTCCAAAATGTACGATTTTTAAATTTTATATTGTAATAGACAGGTAATTAAAGCACCTTTTTAAGGATATATGACTCATTGTGGCGCGCTAAAGATTTTAGTCACAGGAAAATTTTTAAAAAGTAGTGAAAAGTACTGAAAAGTTCCATGGTGCCTACTTTGAATAAGAAAATCTCAGTCTCAACTTTTTAAAAAATTTCCTGTGGCCAAGGTCCTTAGCGCACCACTATGAGTCATATATCCTTAAAAAGGTGCTTTAATTACCTGTCTATTAAAATATAAAATTTAAAAATCGTACATTTTGGATCTGAGATTTTCTTAATCAAAGTAAGCACCATGGAACTTTTCAGTACTTTTCACTACTTTTTAAAAATTTTCCTGTGGCTAAAATCTTTAGCGCGCCACATTAAGTCATATATCCTCCAAAATGTGCTTTAATTGCCTGTCTAATAAAATATAAAATTTAAAAATCGTACATTTTGGAACTGAGATTTTCTTATTCAAAGTAAGCACCACGGAACTTTTCAGTACTTTTCACTACTTTTTAAAAAATTTCCTGTGGCTAAAATCCTTAGCGCGCCACAATGAGTCATATATCCTTAAAAAGGTGTTTAATTACCTGTCTTTTCAAATATAAAATTTAAAAATCGTACATTTTGGAACTGAGATTTTTTTATTCAAAGTTGGCCAAAATCCTCAGCGCGGCACTATCAGTCATATCCCCTTGAAAAGGTGCTTTAATTACTTGTCCATTGGTTTATAAAAAAAAAAATCCTAAATGTAGATTTTACGATCTTTTATATCAAATTTAGTATCATAAGCATATGATTCGTGACTTTTTAAAAAATATTTTATCCTTAATCGGAAGTTTAATCAATTCTGCATCGAATTTTCAGTTCTGGACTAATTTTATATTTTTCCCTTAGTTTTATTATATATTATTAATATTTTGAATTTTAAGTTTCCTGGTTGATATTAAAAAGATTTCTTATCAAACGAAGTTGAATTCGTAGTTTTCTTAATATAAATTCATACTTAATGTTAAATTCGTACTTAAAGTTAAATTCGTACTTTTTAATAGTACGAATTTAAAATTCGTACTTTTTAATAGTACGAATTTAAAATTCGTACTTTTTGGAAATATGGGTTTGTGTCTTTGCTAAGTTAGCGTCGGATTTTCGAATTTATCTTCACGCACTTCAATGCATCAAACATGACACTCGTTGGGATCAACCTGTCCTTATTTGCGCTTCAAGAAAGTTTGAATCAATTCTTAATTATAAAATGAACTAATAGAAATGGAGAACAAAAGTTTCCCATCCTAGCGTAAACTAGTGCGCTTACTCATTACTTCCAAAGGCCAGTCGAGTGGTTAGAATTTTAAGCGCTATTTAAAAGACCTCCTCTTTTGATTATTATATTCAACATCCTCATCACCACTTCTGTGAAGTTAACCCAAAATCTTTAGCCCAACTTTTTGTTCAATTCGCCGAAAAACATATCTTAATTTTGAATTCACCGCGAATACAAAAAAGAAATGCTCATTGCAGGAAAATACCCTGAATGGCCAAAGCTGTTAAAGTCAAAATTGAAAAGCTGTTTTCATAAATATGAGAAAATAATACCATCAAAGTGTATGAAAAAAAACGGAGTGCTGTCGTCAGGACTGCCGACGGAAGCATTAGCTACTTAGCATTAGATGTAACATCAAATGAAGTATTGATTGAAGGAATAAATATGCGCACACTTTTAAGTTTATAAATTTTCTTCTAAGTTTTTTAATGAAATTGATAGCAAAAAATCTTTGATTTAAGTAAAACTTATGAATCCAGGGCTCGGATTTTGATGCCAAATGATCATCCAAAATCAGTATTATATTTAATTTTACATCTCATGCTAAAAAGCAAACGCTTCCGTCGGCACACCTGACGACTGCACCCGCTCTTAATTACACCATGACTTTGACTAGCATAGCTGACGTCACAACAATGGCTGACATGAGCAAGGCTATGGAATAATTAGGTTGCGAACATTGTAAACGCTTATTGTTTAGCCGAGCCGAAAAACACATTGGAGCAACAAAGAAACCAAGTCATGCATCTCTTTTGCTCGCGTTCTCTATGGTCCCAACCTTAGGTTATATGCTGAGAGCCGACTACCATATATAAATAAATTCGCTTAAGATCTAGTCCACCAACAAAATGCACATGCAAAAACACTTCTTAGCGAACGCACACATTAGCGAATCTCTCTACATCAGCATCATTCAGTGAGGGTTGTTTTTTATCGCGCTTGCATGCATTTGTTGTTGCCTAAGCGAACTGACGCTTTTGTAAAGTTTTAAATTCACTGCCGTTAATACCTTCTCTAAAAAAGCAAACGCTTCAAAATATTTAGATTATCCGTTTGATGGTAAAAATCGTACTTTCAGTGGCAAATTTGCATCAAATTAGGCAACAGAAATAAAATTTTTTTTAAAAAAACGATAAAAGAAAAAAAACATGTGATAAGTTATCATCCTGAAGTTTTTTCTTAGAAATCTACATTAACGTGAAAAATTGTTTGGCACTAGGACTAAGTCATGATCTATTGTTCATGGGCTGAAGTTAAAAAAATCGGAATTTTCGTTTACAAGTCAGAACTCTACACCTCAAATCTTTTTAAAAATAAAATGTGATACCAATGTGAATCCCAAATAACATTCACATTACGGGAGATTTTTATACAAAAAATCAAGATGAAGACTTTTCTATCTTTTTTTGTTTTTTTCTAAAAAAAATTAACTTTGTTGAACTGAGTATTTCACTTTTAGGTCACTTTTCGATATTAAGGACGATTGAAAGTAATTTGGAGAAAAGGGAAGGAAATAATCCTTTTTCAATCAGCTGTTTCATATCAAAATTTCATGATGAAAACTTTTGATATTCTATCCTCTTTGTTGATTATATTATAAAAATCTCCAAAATGTTATATTTTTGGCCATTTTATGGTATGAATAACCATCCCATATATCCTTCTTTTGGAAGAATCATCCGAAACCTCCGACTTTACCGCATTTTTGTAGACTTTGTGACGACATTGTTACATTGTGGCTATGCGCAATTTAAACGAGGAAAAATTGTACGACGCAGCTGCCAACTCGCCGCAATTGCACATGGAGGTTGTCTTCGTCAAAAACTATTGCTCACAAAGTAAACTTTAACAATAGAAAAACGAGAAGATTCCAGTGTTGCAACGATGTGTTAAAATATTCACCCATTTGGATACTGAAAATTGCGACTACAAACAAGTTAAATATTGATACTCCTTTTATCCTCCTTTTGAAATAAAAAATCCTCCTTTTTGACAAAATTGAGACGGGATGGTAAGGTATGAAAAATAATTTACTGAAGATGTGCGTGAAGAATGATAAAAGTATTTGATTTTTATTGGACATCACATATCACATATCACAATGAGCAGTTTTAGATTAGCTTTAATTATGTTTCGTGTTGTTAATTTGTTAATCATGAAACGTACATTTGTAATTAATATGCATTCATATATTTTAAGAATTATTGTACGTTCTTTTTTAAATATCTATTTAAAGTATATTATTAAGTTGTTTTTTCCGCGATTTTTAATCATTTTCGGCGGATTAAAACTTTTTAGATTAAGGCTTACGGCGAATTAAAAAATTGGGCTCAGTTAAAATTAGGATAAAGATTTTGGGCTGACTTCTTACTGGTTCATCTCCACAATTCATTCTTTAAATATACAAACTGGGTATAAAAGAGCTCATCACTTCATGGCCACTTGTATGCCGAAAAAACACGACTCATTCAATTAACCACAAAGATCACTGATTATTGTTAGCATCAACCGAAAATCAGAGGTCAAATCATTTGAAAGCATTGAAAATTTAACCTAAATTATTGATAAAAAAAAAAAATGCCTTCAAAAATTAAGTCCTCGCACATGTTGGAAGCTACAAAGCAATGAATACACACACCCTCGATTTCGCTTTAAAACAGCCAATTCAAGTACCGCAAATTTCACCGAAGCATTATTCAAAGCATACTTTGAGGTGCTCAAAAAAATAAAGCTCATATTATGGATAAACACATTTGTGAGGTGAGGATGCCAATAATTTGGGGCAATATTATAAACAAATCTTAATACAGGGCAATTCATGAAATGTTTAACCCCTTTTATTAGGCAATACACACACACATAACCTCAATAAAAAAAATAAAACACAAAATACAACTACAGTTGCTCATTCATGACTCTAACGGAAATCTAACTGATTTTTCGAAATTTTCTATTCTAAAAGAAAAATTCCAATACAGCAAGTAATATTCTACTTTGGAATTCAAACAAACCCACGCACAAAGCTACACAAAAAGAACGCATCAGCACACACACATACACAAATACCTATACTTTGCAACATAATTTTGTAGCATTTTCTCTGTACATTATTTTTCCTCGTTTTTGCATCCCCCAAAAAAAATACTAAAGTGAAACTTAATTTTTGATAACATTTGGTGTGGCTCCATACAAACAAGCTTTGGACCCAACGACTCCTCCACCGACCCTCTTTTCTGTTATATATCCTGCTCCTTCGGCTTGCCTACCAAAAATTATTGATTTTCTTCTCCTTTGTCTCCCCGCCCAACTTGATTTGGCTTTGTCTGTCTTTCGGTCGGCTTGATTGTTGTTGTTTTTGTTGTGTTAGCTTTGTGTTTACTGGCTTGTTGTTGCCTTTGTCGGTATACCAACGCATGCAAAAATAAACCTATACAAATACATTCTACAACAATGTACAAAAACATCAGCAACGAACTCCTGCTTGCTGTGTCTTTTTCTCTCTCCTTCGCTCTCTCTCTATCTCTCTCTCTCTCTCTCTGCCATATTTATGAAACGCATGTTTGACTCCCTAAAAATATACTTCACATATTGGTCCGCAGCCAGTTGCCAACAATAACTACAACACAAATAACTTTTTGTCTACGCGCCCTCTACATGTGTTTTTTTTTTTTTTTTGTTTGTGCTGCTTTTTGTTTCCTTCACGCGTTGGCGTCCACAACTTCCTGTTCCGCAGTCACACTGCTACCTCGTTTTCTGCTGAAAGTGAATCTGGTGCTGTCTGCAATCAGCGGAAGTAAAGGAATGAGTGCAGCGATGTTGTCGAAAAAAAATTCCCACCTGAATTTTCTGAATTTCCGGAAATTTTCCCTGCAGGGATTGTGGAAAAAATAATAAAAGTTAGAACTTTTCAGCTTCACTTCCTTTTGATAAAAAATATAACAAGTATTAAATTGAAGCATATTAAATTCATGCAATTTTTTTTTCTCTCTTTCTCTATTTCTTCACTCTGCCATCGTTACTCTCACGAGCAACAAGCCTAATTGCTGACACGCTTTTGTAAATTTTATTTTTTTAATTAGCAACTTTTTCAAAGCTATGCTATAAATACAAATTTTTGCCTTAAATTTTTAACACAAATGAATTTAATCAATCAAAATCAATTAAAATAAATGTTTTAGAAATATATATGTAATCTCCGATTGTGATAAGATATGATATTAAAAAATTTATTTTAAAGTGCTATTTTAATCTATTATACGCTATTATAACGTTTTACAGAATAAATGCTTCCTTGAGAGTCTTCTCCGAAACGAATACATTCTGTAATAAATTTTTAAAAGTGAATTATCACTTAAAGCAAGCTTTATAAAAATAGATGAGTATTCTATATATCTATGATGAATAGATAAAAAGAGATGAAAAATTACGATGACTAAGCAATATTTTACTAAAGTAGAAGACCATCATTGCCATAGAGCTTTAATTTATTTATTTATTTATTTTATTTATTTATTTCATCTACTGGGCAACTGCCCTCACAGATATATACTTAAACTAAAATCTTAAACTGAAGATAAAACATTGACTAACAATTTCTTAAATATTTCTCTATTCATACAGAAATCCAAATGACTAGTAACAGTATTACAAAGAGTTAAGCATTTACATATAACCTCATTCTGGCCAAAATTTGTTCTATGGGGAAAAATATAAAATAACGGTCTTTCCCTAAGACCTCTCATTGGTGCATACGATGGGATAAGTTCCAACAATTGTGGACATTGTATCTTGCCATCTAAAATGTCTTTGACAAATAAAATTGAAAAACTTTTTCTTCTTAGCTCTAAAGATTGGATTCCTAGTAGTTTGCAGCGAATATTATATGAAGGCATATCCTGATATGAGTACAAATTACGCAAAGCGAAGCGAGAAAATCTTTTCTGAATTTTTTCGACTCTGTTAACATCCACTGCATATGTAGGACTCCAAACAATGCTGCAATATTCCAGAATAGATCTGACCAAGCTTGCAAAAATTGATTTTACGGTGTGGGGGTCAGAGAACTCCTTAGAGTTTCTTTTGACAAAACCTAGTTGTGAGTTAGCCCTGGAAATGACATAGTCACTATGAGTTTTAAAAGAGAGATTGGAAACAAAATAAATGCCAAGATCTTTAATAGAGGCTGTCCTTTGAAAAAAATTGTTGGCACTGAATGAATATTCATGCGTTATGCAATCATTTTTGCGACAGTAAGTTAAGATATAACATTTGGAGAAGTTTAATTTTAAGCCATTGACCTCACACCATTCAAGAAGAGCATTTATATCAGACTGAAATTGCAAACAATCGGAAGTACACTTAATAATGGAAAACATTTTCAAGTCGTCCGCATACAGTAAAGTTTTACAGAATTGAAAGCTTTTGGGTATGTCGTTTATATATAAAATAAACAAAAGTGGCCCTAAGTGGCTTCCTTGGGGAACACCAGACGTAGCATGTACCATACTAGAGTAACAATTTTCAATTTTTACGAATAATTTTCTTTTTATAAGATAAGAGTTCATCCATTTTAAAAAATTGGAGTGAAATCCTAGCTTTCCTAATTTAGAAATTAACGATTTATGGCTCAAGCTATCAAAAGCTTTGACAAAATCTGTATATAATACATCAACTTGAAGGCCCTTCTCTATGGCATTCATGCAAAAGTTTGTGAAGATAGATAGGTTTGTGCTGGTGGATCTGCCAGCGAAAAATCCATGCTGCTCAGTGGAGATAAAGTTTCGCACTTGGCAAAATAATTTATTGGCAATTAATTTATCTAAAAGCTTTGGTATGACCGAAAGTTTAATGATTGGTCTGTAGTTTACTATAAGGAACTTTCGACCGGATTTGAAAATCGGAGATATATAAGCCTGTTTCCACTCATCTAAAAATGTTCCGCTCGAGAGGGACTTGTTAAAAATCAAAGTTATTGCAGTGCAAAGAGAACTTGCGCAAGACTTAAGAACTATTGGATGAAGCAAATCGTATCCACCACCCTTAGCGCAATGAATGCTTTGAAGGGCATTAAATACTTCGTTTACAGAAAACTCTATATTTCCGATATTAACAATATCAGAAACATTTGGGAAGTTATTGAGACAAGGGGTCCTGCTGATGTTGTCAAAGACTGATCCAAAAAATTTCGCAAATAGCTCGCAAATATCTTGATTATTATTCGCTTTAACTCCATTTAACTCCATAGATTTAGGAAATCCAGAGCTTTTACGTTTAGAGTTGTAAAAAATCCAAAAGGACTTAGGGTTGTATTTTATATTTTGTTCCATTGAACTTACATATTTTTTGTATAAAAAGTTTGATAAGAAGTCAAACTCACGCCTGCGTTGAATAAATAATGACTTATCTTCATTAGAGTTAGTTAATTTGAATCTCTTATGCGCTTTGTTTCTTCAATTTTTGAGTTGGGACAGTCTGTGATTGTACCAAGGCAATTTATTTGACCTTTTCGGTTTTTTAATAGGGACATATAAATCGAATCCTTCTTTTAAAATGAGCTTGAATACATTATACATATTGTTTAAGTTTAATGAACCGATTATTGTTGTCCAATCGATGGAATAAAAAAAATTATTTAAAGATTCATAGTTTGCTTTATGAAAGTCGTACGAAGTACTCAAATCTTCCACTTGAATATTTGAAAATTCATAAAAGCTGAATATGAGCATAATTGCCTTATGATTAACTGATTCGGATGTTAAAGGAATGTCACATTTAAATAAATCATATTTGAAATCATTATTAATGAAAATTAAATCTAAAATTCGATTCAAGTCGTTTTTGAGAAAATTAATTTGGAAAAGATCGAGGGAGTAAATTGAATCGCAGAGATTCAATTCAATCTCATTTTTTAAGTTAAAAGGAATTAAAATTTGATCAGTATCGCTTAGTTTCCATTCGATATTTCCCAAATTAAAATCCCCCAAAACGCATGGAGTTTGATGTGGAAGAATTGAACTAACAATAAAATTAATATTGAAAATGTGATCGTTAAATAAATTAATATCACTTGATGGTGGTATATAACTTAAGATAAAAACAATTTCTGTGGTAGCATGAGCGCAATCAGTTCCGAACGATACTGCAACACAAATTTGTTCGATGTGGTCAGAGCTTCTTGGTAAAATGATTTGTCTGCTTTTGAGCGCAGAGGCAACTGAAATCAGAACGCCACCGCCCCTGGTGACACCAGAACAAAGCACGCGGTCTCTTCGGTATACTTCAAAATTAGAGTCAAATAGTTCTGTCGACAAAAAGTGAGATGTCAGCCATGTCTCAGAGAGAGCAATTACGTCGAAATTATGCGAGGCAGCGGAGGAAAATAATATGTTAGTTTTCGTGTGCAAACCACCTGCGTTGTGATAATAAAGAGAGAATTCACGCTGTTGCTGTTGTTGTTGTTGTTGTCGACGATTAAAAGTGTTAGAGGATGCGATTGAAGCGGTGTTGGAAACAGTGGTGGTGCTCACTGCAGTAGTTGTAATGCCGATGATATTATTGCAGATAATTGAATTACGATAAACTGGATCAAAGTTTACTGAGTTAACTGAATTGGTGGAGGAATGGTTACAATCCCATTTTCGAAGTTTTTTGGTTTTGAGACAAAGCGCGAAATTTTTAATGAAAGTGGCCAAACTGATTTGTCGAACACCTTATCGAAGAGTTGTACAGGTACACCCAATTTAAAATTAACGAATTTGAGGTTATCTATATTTGCATCTTTTTTAGTAAGCCTTGTGCAAGTAAAAACTTCGGGCTCCACATTCAAGGCGCTCGCGATATAATTGCGAACCGCTACTGGGTCAGTATGTACATTAAACTTAGACAAATGTATGTACTTTGAATTGAATCTTTATGTAACACCGATGCTTTACAAATTTCGATTTTTTTTAACGCATGGTAGAAAACAAATATTTGCTAGACAGAGAAGGACAGAAAAAAATTATACAAAGAAAATTATTGTATACTTATTTACTATAATATGATATAATGATATGAAAAATATAATATACTTATTTACACTGGTAGCGCTATAACCGTAAGTCGGTGTTAGACACGTTTAAGAATTCGCGCCAGCCATTTCGGTTCTGCGCTAGCTGGCAACAGTTGTTAGCTACAAGTTTCTTCAAGTTGTCCTTCACTTAGTCATTCCTACGAGGATTAGTTCGTCCTCTTCTATGTTGACCATCCCCGGGTACCGAGTCGAAAAATTTCATCGCTGTAGCGGATTTTCCATCCGCTTAAAACATCCTAGCCAGCGTATTGGCTCGATTTTAATAAGTTTGTCTATGTCGATGTCAACGTATAGATCTTGATTCCATCGTATTCGGTACTCGCCATTGATGCAGATTGGGCCGTAGTCGTAGATGTTATGCAGTATCTTTTTCTCGAACGGCCCTGAAGTGTTCTTATCAGAACTACTTAGCGTCCACATTTGTACTGCATATAAGAGAATGGGTATAATAAGTGACTTATAGCACTTGACGTTTGTGTGTCGAGAGGGTTCTGCTTCTCAATTGACTTGTGAGTCCAAAGTAACACCTATTGGCAAGAGTTATCCTTCGTTTTATTTTCTTTTCTTAACAACCTCGAAGGAGGTGTTGTCAAAAGTGACTTAGGTTTCAATATACTGTTTGTTTGTTGACACCAGGTATTTCGTCCAATCTGCGTTCACTGCAAGGCCAATGCAATTCGACTCTTCTTCTAATTTGGAGAATACTGCACTGACTTCGCGTGTATTATGATATCGATATCATCAGCATACCAGCATACGCTATCAGCATAACACTCTTACAGCTTACAGAACATGGTGCTCTATGTCTCAGATCAGCAGCTCGGATGATATTCTCTATCACTAGATTGAAAAAATTGCACGATAAGGAATCACCTTGCTTAAAACCTCATTTGATAATTATTATGTACTCATACAAATACCTCAAAGTTAGTTTATCGTCTATGGTAAAAATTTACTATTGGTTTTTTACGTGTATACGTTTTTTAAATCGATATAGGCGGACATTTTTGCAAAATTGGAAAAGACAGCGTCACTAAAGCTGTACAGATTTGAAATACCAATTTCCATATGATGCTCTTGGCCGTTTTGGACAAATTTAAGCGTGGTGGAAAGTTTATCTCAATTCCAATTTTTTAACATTATAGTTTACTGTTATATATTCTTCGCACCAAGCCCCACTCCTTTTTTTGTGGACGCAAAATTTCAAAAATTTTGTGTATGCAAAGTACTATATTTCAGTAAGTATTCATGCTACAATTATGAATTTTGTCACAGAAGTACTTTCTATAGTCTTGCACGAAATGTACGTAAGAAGGCAATCGGAAACTTAATAAAAAACGCTATAACTACATGGAAAAGAATAAATTATTGGACAAACAATCATGATATAATAATAAATTTAGGCACTAAAAAATAATAATAGGCCAGTTCTATCATCTTGTTGTAGATGTAACCTGAAGTAGCCGAAAGAAATCGGATAGTAAACTCAAGAACGCTTTAACAATATAAAAAGGTCTTTACTTATATTTGGCTTAAGAGTAAATGAGGTCAGTTCCTGTCATCTTGCATGCAGTACGAGCAACCAAACGTATCACAAACGCTCAGCAAAATACCAACAATGAAGAAATACCAACAAAATACACTCAGCAGCATCTTCTATCTTCTATATATATAAAAATGAATGTATGTATGTGGGTATGTGGGTATGTGGGTATGTGGATATGTGTGTATATCACGTATAGACTCCAAAACCACCGAACCAAACTTTATGAATTTTTTAGGGATACTAAAGCAACATTCGGGAAGTGTTCCTGTGAAGTTTGGTGTTGATTGGGCAAGGGGGCGTGGTACCTCCCATACAACCCAAATTGGCTCTATCGCCCACAAACCAAAAAAATTGCTATATATCAGACGGTTTTAATCATATAAAACTTAAATTTGGTAATATTGTTCAGATGGTTAATTTCGGTGACTGTACAATAAATGGGCGTGGTCACACTATATATACGCCCACTTTTCAGCACTAATTTTAATTCATGATATTTTCAAGTTTTGACAGTGAATCTTGATATGCAGGTGCTATGCATACACGTGGCAGTCACTATGTAAATATAAACGTTGTCACGCCCACTTATACCGCCCACAAATAAGTAAAAATGCTTTAAATCAGACGGCTTTTGCCGTAGAAGACTAAGATTTGGTAATTTAGTTCGTATGGTTACTGTCGGCCAATATTCAAAAAATGGGCGTGCACGCACTATATATACGCCCACTTTATCGGAATCATGCTTATTCCTGAGTTGTACACGTTTTGATAGTGAATCTTGGTATGCAGGTTCTAAAGGTCCAAGTGGCAGGCACTATGTAAATAGAAATGTTTTCACGCCCACTTTTACCGCCCCCAAATTAGTAAAAATGCTTTATATCAGACGGTTTTCGCCGTAGAAGACTAAGATTTGGTAATTTAGTTCGTATGGTTACTGTCGGCCAATGTACAAAAAATGGGCATGGCCGCACTATATCTACGCACACTTTATCGAAATCATGCTTATTCCTGAGTTGTACACGTTTTGATAGTGAATCTTGGTATGCCGGTTCTATAGGTCCAAGTGGCAGTCACTATGTAAATATAAATGTTGTCACGCCCACTTTTACCGCCCAAAAATCAGTAAAAATGCTTTATATCAGACGGATTTTGCCGTAGAAGACTAAGATTTGGTAATTTAGTTCATATGGTCACTGTCGGCAACTGCTAAAAAAGGGCCGTGGTCGCACCATATCTACGCCCACTTTTTCGAAATCATGCTTATTCCTGAGTTGCACAAGTTTGATAGTAACACTTGATATGCAGGTGCTCTAAGTGGCAGTCAATATATATATATAAAATTTTCCACGCCCAATTGTACCACCCACAAAAAAAAACAAAACGAAATGGCCAATTTCAGCCCTTGAAAGCACTTTGACCGAGCTTCTTATGATCAATTGTGTTGTGAGTGTTGTGGAATGTTTGAACACAAATGATCGAGAATTGGACCTACATGTTTTATGTCGACTCCGAACGGCTTATGTTCTCAAGAAGCTTTTCATGGCAGTTTTTATTCTCTGAGGTTTGTCATTGTCTGCAGAGAGGTGACGGCCGAACAGAAAAATTAATTCAATTGAAAAACTTTCCGTGTCAGGTGGGATTCGCACCAAGGTGTTCTCGCGTATGGGCCACACACTCTACCCACTACGCCACGGCCGCCACTTGATTTTTTTTTTTTGATCCACAAATTAATAGAACTTCTTTAAATCAGACGATTATCATCGTTAAATACTAAGATTTGGTAATTAGGTTCACACGCTTACTCTCGACAGCTTTGCAAAAAATGTGCATGGTAGCACTATATCTGTGCCCACTCTTCAGAAATAATTTTATTTAATTTATTTATTTACTTATTTTTTAATTGTACTATAGTTAATTACAATTTAAAAATTATAACTAAGTCAGCACTAGCTGCCAGGTCTATCGGTTAGAAATAATTTTCATTCCTGAGATGTGAACGTTTTGATAGACAAACTTGGTATGTAGGTGCTATGGGTCAAATTGGCGTTCACTTTATATATAAATGTTGACACGCCTACTTTAAACGCCCACAAATCTATAAAAAGGATGTATATCAGACTTTTTTTAGAGTAAAAGACTAAAATTTGGTAGATTAGTTCATATGGTTACTGCCAGAACCCTTAAAAAATGGGCGTTTCGCACGTTATCTACGACGACTTTTCAAAAATCATTCTAATTTCTGAGCTGTACGTGTTTTGATAGTGAAACTTGGTACGTAGGTGCAATGGGACCAAGTGGCGGTCACTATATATATAAATGTTGCCATGACTACTTTTTCTGCTCATCTATCTATCTGTAAAAAATGTATGTATGTATAATAAGGCTCCTCACAAAAAAAATTTGAACAAGTCGGTTCCTCAAAATAATGCTTAATGTTATGATGATTCCCCAAATATTTCGACTGTAGGAATAGCCATCCGTGAGCTGGAATAGTTTGAAATAAAAAAGAAAAAAAAAAACAAAAACGAAATGGCCATTTCAGCCCTTGAAAATACTTCGACCGTTTGAACACAAATGATCGAGAACTGAATCTACAAGTTTTATGCCGACTCCGAACGGCTTATGTTCTCAAGAAGCTTTTCATGCCAGTTTTTACTCTCTGAGGTTTGCCATTGTCTGCATAGAGATGAGGGCCGAACAGAAAAATTAATTTAATTGAAAAAACTTCCTATGTCAGGTGGTATTCGAACCTGGGTTCTATGGCATTCAAGCCACGCACCTCAACCAGTATGCCACGCAATGGTTTGAAATATGCTCTAAAAATCGAGTTTTTTATAAAAATATTTAATGGTGTGTTAGTTAAAAATAACAAACGGTCAGAAATAATAGTTATGAAAAAGTTCTTCCAATCTGCACCAATAAATTTTAAATTTTTACAGTCGGACGAGAGATAATGCAGATTTTCATTACTTTTTTAACTTTTTTTTTAATTACTTTCACTAAAATTCAAATTAATTTTATTTTTTTGTTTTGCCATGTTACATGCTGATATCAAACAGTTTTGGAATTATAGGTCGCACAGCCTAGGAATTTAGTATTTGACCTCAATTTACACATGCCGTTCCACAGGTAACATATTATGGGTGTTGGGCGAGGGGCAAGGGGCGAGGGGCGCGGTCTTATTCCGCACCCTGAATTTTCGGTATAGCTTTCGAAATAAGTCACACATCAATGAAACTCGGTACGAAGTTACTATAAAAGCATGGCTTCACTGAAGCTCTTAGGGAATAAGCGCTGAGCGCAGCGAAGCGCGCCGGGTATAAGCTAGTCTATACTATTATATAAAATTAAAGTGAACACTTTTGTAAAACTCCAAGAGTACTGGGCCGATTTTTATGAAATAAGTTTTAAAATATCATAGTAAAGAGGTATTTTCATTTTGAAATTTCAATAGTAAATACTCGTATATTTAATTAAAATGTAAATATGTAAAGATTGATAACAAATTTGTTGTTTTTGTGGGTCATACGAGTAGCTTGTATTAAAGTGAACTTTTATTATAACTGATAATAATATAAAAGCTTGTTTAATTATAAATCCAACAAGTTTTATTTCATTGAAATCAGTCAAAAAATCGTCGAGTTATTTAATTTGCTGATCATGCTGTTTTGCCTGATCCGAGTTTTTCGCAAATAAGAACAAGCAGCAAAACACAATTATTTTGGTGATTTTGTATTGAAATAAAAATACTTTAAATTGAATACCTTGATGAATTTTTAACCGGTTTCAATTAAATAAAATTTGCTGGATTAAGAGTTAGCTAGATTTTTTTATTGCTACGACATAACGGGACATTTAATATAAAATATGACCACAAATTGGCCTTAAAGGGAAAAAATATGAAATATTTGACGAAATTTTTATTTGTTTCATCATACAGACGAAGGATTGCGCTTAATATAATTTTTGAAAGAAGAACGTAATTTAGATTTAGTTTCTGGTAGAATACTGGGAACGACTAGACACGTTACAACCACTGATGCGATGCTTTCACGATTCGTAAATCATGTAACTTCCAATATTCCCTTATCATATTTTAGTTACCACAAACATATCGTTACAGTATTTAATAACGACATTACTATTATTGAAATTCATCAATTTACTTCAGAATGAATTTATATAGTATATGTAAGCAATATATTTTAAAATTTAAAAAGTATACAATCCTTTCAGTTATATAACTTTTCCTTTTATATACATCTCAAATTCTAAGGTAATCGATCTAGAGGAGTAAGTTCCGGTCGCGCGACGGAGCTGACACACAGACTTCTTTTTTAAATTGATTTGAACTTTCGATTCCAAAATAAATTATTTCCTTATATCCTAAAACCCAAATGAAAGTAATGAAAGATAAAGATACTTTTTGCAATCTAATTTTTTATAGAATTCCATGAATTTGAGAGCGACATATTATACAAACCACGTCTGAGGTAGGGGACGGTTTAAGAGTATATTAAACTTTTTGAAGCCTTGTTTTGTTGAACTGCTTACTGAAAAATCGCAAAAGCTGACCGAAACCCTTTTTTTACTTTTTTTTGCTTGTTTCTATTCCACCAACAAAATTGTAAAAATATTTCTGACCGCTGCGTGACTTGTATTCCCAACAGATCTTGATCTTGAGACGGATGCTTCATTCTTTATGGCCCGTAAACAACACGGAATTGTTAATTAACTATTAATTATAAGTACTAGCAGGACCCAGTGGTCCGCGGCTTCGCCACGGACGTTCCAGCAACTATTATTTTTTATTTGTGGGCGGTGAAAAAAGGTGTGGCAAATATTTTTCCCGCATGCCATCTCGTGCTCGGAAACAATCTACTGCCAAAATTTCAGCGCAATCGGCCCAGAAGTTTTGGAGTCTTCATGATTTCTTAAAAGTGGGCGTAATGATAGTGCCACTACGCCCATTTTTAGTTCAGTTACCGACGGTGAGCATACAAACTTAACTACCAAATTTCAGTCTTATATGAAAAAAAAACGTTTGAAATATAACATTTTCATTGATTTGTGGGCGGTTAAAGAGGACAAGGGAACCCATTTTTGCTGCAATTGTCGAAAGTAACCATGCAAACTAAATTACCAAATTAAAGTCTCATACAATCGAAGCAGTCGGAAATATTGCATTTTTATTGATTTGTGTGTGATAAAAGGGGGCGTGGTTAAAGCTAAATAGGCAAAAACCTAATCTAGGACATAATTAATCGAATTATAAGTTGGAGCGAAATCCGTTCAGCCGCTTAGATTTGTTTAAAAGCCAAACAAACAAATAAACAAACAAACAAACAGAAAATGATTTTTATTAACATAGATTTCCTTTCTGCCCTTGTCTGATGGCTTCAGAAATACTTTTAGTAAATCTGAATTAATTATTTCGAAGATGGAATGGATGGTGACTTCGGATTGTGTCTTGGCTATAGTAGTACAATAGTAAATCCATAAAACAGAAACTAAAAATGTAATTAAGCGTTGATCAGTTGCTGGTTTGTGTTCTTGCCAACGTCAGAAAAGCTTTTTTACAGACAAAGAAAAGATTTTCATTTAACAGGTTCATTCGCATTCCCTGAACTAGTTTCAAATTGTCGGTGACGACAGCTCTTCAGCATATTTGCAGACAATATTATCCATTAAATTATCAAGTCTATGAAATTGCGAAGTAGCTTCGCTTCTTTCGTGTGTCCAACGACGCTCCTTTGTTTTTTATTCTTACTATACCTTTTTTTAATTTTCCTTTAATAAAATTTTAGAACAATTTAATATTGTTTGCTAGATTTTTCGAAAAGAAACACTGTTGAATATCAGGAATTTATTGTTAAAGTCATATTTTAACCATTAACAGTGTCATATTGCAGATCTGCAACAAAACCAAAAGATCTTTATGTCAGCAATAGATCAGATCTCCTCATCATTTTAGTGAAAAGAGTATCCCTCTGCGAACAAGTTCAACAGGACAATTGCTACTCCATTTGCTGACGCTTGGTAAAGTAATATGCATACCAAATTTCCATACCTGCTCCAAGTCAGGACCTCTTTTTATACAGATAAGACAAAAAGAGTTCGTGATGGCAATCATGATTCGTCTCAAAGCATCTTATACTGCAACCATTCTCCTTTTTTCCTGACTGTGACCAGGCGAGCAGCATCTCCTTGATGCTAACTTGTTGGAGTTCGAGAACTAAACCTATTGAAAACGTTTTTTTTTCAATCTAGGATTACCCATGATTACCCTGCAATTTGGCTTCGGTTACGGGCTTTCATTATTTTCCTGTGGCAGATAACAACAACGAGTTTTCGCTTTGCGCATTAGAACTTCCGGCCAGAACTTCATTGTTATTTATGGCATTTTCTGTTGCATACATTTTCACTTTTCGCGCGATAGCCACGACGACCACCTGAATTCTCCCAACTTAAATGTTCGTTCCCGTCATGACCATGCAGACGTAGTACAAACAAAATGTAAAGTACCGCATTTTCTCTATTTTTTCAAGGACATTTTTTCTAATATTTTCCCTTGAAAGTGCTTTTATTCTGCTGCGTTTCCTGTTTTCTGACTTTTTACTCACGTTTTCTATATTTGCCTTAAAATTTTTCTTCGGTATTTTCGCTGTTTCGTGGTCGTTCTCGTTCTCGTAGACACATAGCTGGCGGGAATTATTTATGCTTTTTTTTTCTCTCTGACGTTCTAAGTTTGTGCTTTTCAATATTTTCTTTTTTAGGATGTTCTTGATTAAAAAAAATTCTCTGTATATTTTTATGTTTTTAACGTAAAACCATTTTTGCAGCGCAAATTAATTTTTTGCTTTTTTTAGCTGAAAAATCTTCGAAAGAGTGGAAGTGATGATGTTTCTTTTTGTTCAGTTTTTGGAACATTTGCATTTTAGTTTCGCTTATTTTGTGCACGGAATTAATTTGGCAAACTTTGGTGTTGTTGGAATTAATTTGATATTTTTGAAGCTCATGCTTGGAATACTTAATGTGCATTTACTGTAGCTTTCAGTGCACAAACAATTTGTAATTTCTGTAAAGCTGCAACATTGCCAGTTAACTATTTTATTTACAAAATATAAACAAAATTATAATACTTGAAAGAGGCAAAGGAAAAAAGTGAAGAAACGAACACACAAAAACTGCATAGCTGCCAATTTTATGCTTGAATAAAAATGCAGAGTTTATTTATAACTACTTTAATTTCGGCACAACAACAGTTTTCTATAATGTGCTTACCTTGCATCATTGTTGCCTAATTGTAATTTTCCGTATTATTTCCCTATTTGTGCTGCCACATATTTGCATTTGCTACACATTGGGTGCACTTAAGTAGTGCACGGTATTTAATGAAGTCATTTTTGCTGTTATTGTTGTTGTTGTAGTTTTTGTTGTTGCCTGCAAGTTGCAACACTTAATGACTTCCTTCTTGCGACATACACAGATACGCTATATGTGCAACAATCTAAACAATGCAACACAGTGGCACCACTTGACACTTGAAACAACAACAACGACAACAGAGCGAACTAGAAAACAATGAAAAAGTTCAAATTAATTGAGCTTTGTTGTCACTCCGTAGTCGTCGTCTCTTAAATGCAGGAGTTCAGTCACTAGAAGTTGGTGTAGTTGTTCACAACAGAATTTGTTATGGGATGAGAAAGTGTTATCGAAACCAGAAAAGTGTGGCAACAATTGACTTAATATACTTATTTAAGTTTGTCGGTTTTTCTTTTGTAGAATTCGTTTCAATGTTTTTCATACCATCCATAAATATCCGTAACAAGTTGCTTGAACTGGTTTAAGTATAACTTTTAGTTCTAAGTTAGAGTTTAGATAGGATAATTTTAGATCTTTATTTTCGCTTACCTCTTTTAAATTTCGCGAGCTTATTTAGGTGAGGAGTAAGGTTATTTCGATGCAAAGAAAGCATATTTTTCACAATTTTTTTCTTTTTAAGACACAATATATATTTACTTCTATAATACTACACAATAAAGTGACATTTGAAAAAAATTCTGTTAAATTTTTTTTTAACTATTATGAAGAAATGAGCCATTAACAGCAAATATTCGCGGACGTTTCAAATACAAGTTTCATTGCGGTGCCCCTCATAACTCATCATTTAACCATCTGCAATCAAAAAACCAAAATGGCTTTACTAATTGATAAGTTTTTAGAGAGTTTTTTTTTTTATTTTTATAATTGATTTTTCAATTTTTTACAGCATCTTGCTGTAAAACGAAACGAAGACATATAATGAACGAAGAGTAGAGTGAAAATATAATTTAATATAAAAAAATATAGTGCCTAAAAGAGAATTTTACGCAACAAAACTATTATTTAAAGCGAGAATTTCTTTAGGCGCTTTGAGCACTTTTTGGTAGAGAGCAAAACTATGGATTCGCGATATCATCACGCTGTTAGCGATATCATCACACTGTTAGCGTAACAGAAATTATCTCCTACACCGAGAAAGAAGCTTATGCTAAATTGAAAAAAAACCTAGTATAATTTATAAGATGGCTTTGGCAGTTTTCAGCCACTCAAGTACTTTATCAAAACGCCTAAGTTTTACATGTTGACTTGCCAATTTTTATTGGGTGATAAATTAACCAAGTATTTGGTAATTGTTTATACACTACTTAAAAAAAAATTTAATATCAATAATATAACTTTTTTCGGGTTTTGGTTTTTTTTATTTTCCTTTTTTTTTTTTTTTTGAAGCTGCCACCTCTCGTTCTGTGATTTGCTTGACTGAAATCGGCAACAACACAAATTTTTCTTTTATCAACACCGTTTTTTTTCTTAGAAATTAATGACATCTCGGCTTTTCTTGCTGCTTGACGTCTATTGCATAGAGTATAAATTATTATCAAGAGATTGCATCAACTCTGGTAAATCTCTGGCATGTGTTAACAGAGGTAAACAGAGTTTTTTTTTCTTCATGTTTTTAAGTGAAATAACTCTGTTAACACATGCCAGAGATTTAGCAGAGTTGATGCAATCTCTAGATAATATTTGATACTCTAAGTCTATTGTAACAAGAACATTCAATTAAATTAAATTAAATAACAAATACAAAAATTTTATCTTCGCATGTCGTTGAGATTCGAACCCACACCAACCCGATACCACTGTGTATGAAGACACTACGCTACGCATTGAGCCAAGCTCCTTCGTTACGTGGAGTGAATTATTCAATATTAATTACAACTGAAGCTATGCTGCAGCTATCAACAGAATACTGCGACATACTGCATCTGTTAATACAGCATCTGTTAACATCTGTGAATCAAATATTTTTTTTTGCAGGGTATCGAAGAATATGCTTTCAAAGTAATGTATTAAACAATAAATTGCTTAGGTGAATTAACGCAGCTGCAGTTATGTCAGCAAATAGCAGCAACTGCTTAGCAACTCAGTTTAGCAACTTAACTAAACGTTCCAGGTTTCGATTCCGCACGGCGGACAAAGAAATTTTTTTTTCTTGTCTTTTTGTTGATGAAATGTAATAAAATTTACAGGTGCGAATATAAACGTGTGTTTTTTAATTTACTTTATATTATTTTTGAATTCAAAAGTGGTTTTATTACAATAAAAACAATTAAATTATCAAATCTATCCTTCTCTCGTGTGTCGAATGACGCAGCTGTGTTTTTTTTTTTTGCAGAAAATAGCTCAAAACTATGCTTAAGTCACCCATGCTAGTTGTTTAATTTTGTAAATTTGGATTTTGGGCTTAGGTGAATCAAATATTTTTTTTTTGGCAAGGTATCGAAGTATGTGCTTTCGCATGTCGTTGAGATTCGAACCCACACCAACCCGATACCACTGTGTATGAAGACACTACGCTACGCATTGAGCCAAGCTCCTTCGTTACCAACCCATTACCGAACCACTTACCGAAGCGATTACCAACCAATTACCGAACCAATTACCAATTACTGAAGCGATTACCAACCGATTAGCGAAGCGATTGCCAAACGATTACCGAAGTGATTACCAACCGATAATCGAAGCGATTACCAGCCGATTACCAGCCGATTACCGATTACCGAAACGGTTACCAACCGACTACAAACTACAAAAGCGATTACCAACCGATAACTGAAGCGAATACCAACCAAAGCGATTTCCAATAACCGAAGCGAATACCAACCGTTTGCCGAGACAATTACTAATTACCCAACCAAAGTAATTGTGTTACAAATATTTTTTATATATAAACATTAAAAAATAGCAGTTTATACATTCAATAACGCATAAATTGATAAAAAGCGTTAAAAAAGTAGAACGCGTCTAATTTGCCGATTCTAGCTACTTCGGAAATTCATAACAGCTTTGTTATTTCAAAGCTTTAAGTTTTCACATCGGTCGGCCGTCCCCCCACTGCCTACTTTTTTAAATATAACTCTTAAGCATTTTTCATTACATTGTTCATTCGTATATGATCTTCTAAAGAAAATAGTTTATCCTTTTTATTTTATTCTCACATCATAAACCCTGTTGCGGCCATGGCATACTGGTTGAATTGCGTGGCTTGTATGAAATAGAACCCAGGTTCAAATTCTATCTAACACAAAATGTTTTTTCAATTGAATTAATTTTTCTATTCAGCCGTCACCTCTCTGCAGACAATGGCAAACCTCAGGAAAAATTGTCATGAAAAGATTCTTGAGAATATAAGCCGTTCGAAGTTGACATATAGCTTTAACGCCTTGTGCTCGATCATTTGTGTTCAAATATTTCATAACACTCTCAACATAAATGATCATAAGAAGCTCGGTCAAAGTCCTTTCAAGGGCTGAAATGGCCATTTGTTTTTTTTTCATACATAAATCCAGATGTCTTTTTTTGAGTCTGATTTTAAAAATACAAGACTTTATTGAAAGTTCGCTCACAATAAATTGTAAATATTGTAAATTTTGTAAAATTTTATCACAAATATATCACATCGTGAATACCCTTGATATTTTAAAATCATGGCTTTGAATCAGATGTAAAAATCGTATACGAAGGTAGATAATTAACCTGCAGAGCTTCATTAAGAATGTTCACCGAATATTAAGAAAGTGGTTCGTAAGCGTGCTCCAATGTTTTTAAATTAGAACAATCGATAAAATCAAGTGGAAATTTTTTAAACTATCTTAGAATATTATTGATCTATATACTCCGTGTATATCCTTGAATGGTTCTACAGCATTTAAGCCAATAATTTTTTAAAAAATATGTCGTTTTCGTTATACATAAAAATTGAATAAAAGCAGAAAAAATGTTTATTTTTAGTGATTTTATAATTTTAGTGGCTATAATTTTCCAGATAAAATTTAAGGTATCGGTCCGTCACTGCTCTGAGGCTTGCCATTATCTGCAGAGAGGTGACGACCGATCAAAAATATTATTTCACTTGAAAAAAATCTTCTATGTCCATGCATTTAACCGTTCGGCCACGACTGCCAATTATAGGGAAACATCAGAAATAAAAACGAAATTAATTCTAAAAAAAAAATTGACGCATTTTAGTTTTAGCTTGACTCTGCATAATCCTTCAATTCCCCCCATATCCTGCACATTCATTAAGAAAAAAGCTTTAGCTAAAGTTTCGAAGTTCGACCCAACTTGGCTCTGCCAGCATTTGTAAAGTAGCAAAACAAAAAAAAAATTATAATGATGGCGGTTCAAGAAACCAGCAGCAAGACAGGAGAATCGGTAATGGTGCTGGCTGGCGTCTCTGAACTTCAGCTACAGATGTGCGATGAATATGAATGTGTTGAATTGTTGCTAGTTGTGTCTGCGTTTTTTCACTTTATTACTGTTTTTATTATTGTCTGCAATTGTTGTTTGTGCTGTTGTTGTTGTTGTTGGTAGAAGCTTGTAACTATGTGTGATGAGTGCACGTCCTGTGCATACAATGAGCGCAATTGTTGAATATTGTTGTTGTTGTTGTTGTTGTTGTTGTTGGTATTGCAAGGCGAGTGCAAGGACCCGTACATTCGTTTGTTGTGCAGCCTCAAGGTGGCAACGTAAACGTTTTTGCCATGTTAGCTCCACACGTACTGTGCGCTTAAAGCTTTTCTTTTTGTTATGCTTTTGTTTATTTGTTTCAAAAAACATTCAACAGTTTTACTCTTTTTTAATACCAACTGCAATACAACAAATGCAATAAAATAATTGCACAGGATATTTAAGGATGTTTAAAGAAAATCAGACACGGAAAATGATTCATGCACAGCATGCAGAGGAAATCATGCAGCAGAGATTCAAACGGATATTTGTTATCTCAACTTGTTATTTATGTGCTTGATTTGTGGCATTGCCAGATTTTTTTGATTTTTATATGGAATATAGCTTGAACTCGAAAATGAGGGTGGAATTAATTTGAGGACTTTAAGGAAAAATAAAAGTTCAACTCTTAATCGAGCTTGTCCTTTTAAGCTAAGATAAATATTAAAGTCTCATTAAATAAATTCCTTAAGAGGAAAAAAAAAATGTTTATGCCATCCTCTTTTGCTTGTTTTTGTTATTATTTATTACTCATTCGATAGAAAACTTGCTTGTTGAAAGCATATAATTTTAGTCTTAATCAAATAAGAGGTGAACATTTTTAAAAATTATCAATTTTAATCTTAATTCAAACTTTAAATACCTACGTAAAGAACCTTTCTTAGTAAGCTTTATGGCTTGTTAAGTTTATTTATTCTTAAGTTTTGTTAGATTGTTCTAAAACAGTGGACACCTAACTCTACACAAGCATACTTTGCTTATGTATAAAAGCTCATTGAAAGCTTTGCACTGAAAAAAAATACAACTTGAGTCTCAGTTCAACCTTCATGCAAGACTAAGATGCGCTTGTTTGACTTTTCTCATTATTGCTTGACTTCCGCAAAAATTCGAAAAAAATTTCCATCTGGTGTATTATAAATCTAGGGGATGGGTGGGAGGTAGAATGTTTAAAAAAATATGCGATTTACACTTACTTACTAATGTTTATAATTACATAATTCACATCGAATAAACATATTATCATGTACTGTTTTATGCACAGTTACAAATAAGAAGAAGAATTTCAAAATAGTGAAAGTTAATTTCATAATTTTCTAGAGAATTTGATAAAAAGAATTTTTTATAAAGAAAGAAAGGTTTGAATTCCCAAGAATGGATGATCGGATAGAGAGGGCATGAGCTACTTATTTTTACTTTTTTGTTTTTTGAAGTGAAAATTTTTAGGCGGTGATGTGGCGATTTTTTTTTTTTTTTTGAGGATAAAATTTTAAAAAAACACGTACACATGTTTATAAGCATGTAACAAAAGAGTGAAAAGCTTTTTGTAAACATTGTATACGTACAATAAGCACGTACAATGTATATAAGCGCTGCCTAAGGGATACTCCGTGGTTGGCAGTTATAAGGGATCGCTGGTCGATTCTGATGGAAAAATGTTAAAATTGAAGATGTCGGATATGGTTGCCACCTAGATTTTTTTTGTATTTTTGTGAATTCTTGTAACTTTGAAATTCTAATAACGGATTTCATTTCGAATCTAACGTCACAGTTTTAAAATTCAACATGGCAGATAGGGTTACCACCTAAACTACAGAATTGCCACCTAATGATACGTTTTTTTACGAATTTAAAAGATTTCCTAAAAGGTTTTCCCTTAGGTCGCTGATTTCGAATCTGATATCAGAATTTTAAAATTTAAAATGGCGGATAAGGTTGACATCTTGATTTTTTTTTTTTTTCATGAATTCGGTGCTGGGGATGAATGGGTTGCTGAAACCGTTGTCAGAATTTCAAAATTATGTAATTTTGTTAACAATAGAATTGCCACCTAATAAAATGTATTTATAGAAGTTTTAAACATCAACAGTTTAAAGGGGGTCGCTTATTTCGAATCTGATGTCAGAATTTTAAAATTCAATATGGCGAAAAGGATTGCCACATAGATTTGTTTGTATTTTTGCGAATTCTTGTAATTTTGAAATTCCGATAGATTCCGGATAGAGTTGCCAGCTAAATTTTTTTTATTCTTACGAATTCTTGAACATTTTAAATTGTAACAACGGAATTGGATAAAACGAATTCCAGCACTGAATTCGTAAAAATACAAAAATTTTTAATTTTAAAATTCTGACATCAAATACAAAATCAGCGACACCCTTAAACGTTAGATGATCTTTAAAAATGGTAAAAAAGAAAATATTATTAGGTGGCAATGCTATGGTACAAAAGAAATTACATATTTTTGAAATTTTGATAACGAATTGGGAATAACACCGAACCAGAAACTTCACGTTGTTATTTATATCTTGCATTGTTCCCTACCGATTAGCGGTCAAACAGGTGCTGATGCTCTTGGAAGAACCGAAAATAATATCCCTATGATTCTCGGGGAAGATTTTATCGTAAATTTTACATCAAATTATACTTTACTAACTTTCTTAACAAGAAATTTGGTTTGCATATAAATAGTAATACAACAACGAAATCCGGAACTGAAAATTTTAAATTACTGACATACATATCGTTACCTTAATATAGAAAGGCCCTAACTCAATTTTTTTTACATTATAGGAGAAGAAAAAAACTTCATAAAAAACAAAGTTCTGCAATTTCTACAGTAAAAAGAATTGTAACATCGCTACATCACTTATAGTTTTTAATAAAAAAATTTGTTTACAAAAAATTCGAAACTACAGAACTTCATTTTTTACTAAGTTTTCTCCTTCTCCTATTGACTTAGGGCCTTTTGAGATAGGGCCTTTCTATATTAAGGTAGCGATATATTTCATACTAAAGTTGTCATAAACCAATAATATCAATATTACCAATTGAAGCACAAATTAATTAAAGTGTAAATATTGAATAAGCAAAATATTACTTATGGCATTTTGTATTGTATTTTTTTTGAGATGCTCTATCTATTTCTCTCTTTCTCTTTGTCTCTTACACTAAATTATTTCTTATTCTAGAAGAGAAAGACAGTATACAGATAAAAATGTTCACTTCTTTACTGTATCCTTGGTATACTTGGTATCCTTGGTATGGCAGTTATGTAGGAAAAATCCCATTCGTGGTAGTTTTTAATCCTTGGTATCCAAGTATCCTTGGTACACTTGGTATCCTTGGTATAGCAGGTATGTGGGAAAAATCCCATTCGTGGTAGTTTTTAATTGCCCTTAGGAATTTTGTATTTGGGAATTCCCATGGAATGATTTTTTCACATTTATTAAGCAAAAACTTCATATGAAATCATTGCCTTTATACGCATTAAACGCTCTGTTTACACCACGATTTTATGTTGCAAATTACTTTTGTAAAATTCCTTAAATTCTTGTTGTTGCATATACGCTTCTGTATCATAAATATGGCGTTCATTGAATACCACTATTATATATTGTAGTAAATAATAGTAGTAGAATGTAATAGAATATATTTTTACGTCAAAATATAAATTGTACCAAATTAGAATATGGCGCAAAAGACAGCCAACTTCATATGTAAGTAGCCATACTGTATGCCATACTTCCGTTTTGACACTGATTCTGTGACCGCGAAACTGAATTGACTTAAATTGTCAAACGTCATAAAAATATACAAATAAATTAAAACTTTTCACTAAATAATCAGATGTGGGGTACCACAAACGTTGGAAAATGAAAAAAATTTCGAAAACCAACATGATTGATAGGCTGCGTTCGGCTGAAGTTGATGTACCAACTACAGCTACTATAACACAAGTCCGGGCGATTTATAGTGAGGTTATGCAAGACAGAGATGAGACTCCAACTGAAACTGGCATAACCTCAAAATGTGTTACTTCAGATGCAACTAAGACAATTTCTGCAAATTCTGTGCTTGCAGCTTCTGTTCCTGCTGAAGAAATTTCTGCTGCTGCTTCCGATAAAACTTTTGCTGCCGATGAAACTTCTGTTACCAATGCAACTTCTGCTTTCGATAAAACTTCTGGCGCCGAAACTTCCGCTACAACTGCCGTTCAAATATCTTCCGCTGTGGCTCCTGACGCTTTACTTTATGAAGGGTGTTCTGAAGATCACCTTGTATCAGTAGAGAGCATCTCCTCTGCTTGTCACATTGTTGCTGGTGTTACTCCAGCAAGTGCTGCTACACAAAAAATGTATCGTGCTGTTGAAGACATAACTTCTGAACTTGATGCTGAAGAGGAACAAGAGCTCAAGCGGCTTGAAAGGCGCAAGAAAATTGCTGAGTTAAAAAGGGAGCTGGCTGATATTGAATCAGTTAGTCACCCAGGAAAGAGAGTAGACTTTTCCGACATCGAAAACGCAATTCCGCCCTTTTCTGGAGATAATTCCTATGGTATCCGGAAGTGGATTTCTGACTTTGAGGACGTTGTCCTCTCCTTGGGGTGCGACGAACGTTGCAAATATCTTTCTGCACGACGTCTTATGCAGGGTACTGCAAAAGTTTTACTTCGAACAATTCGAGCTGATTGTTGGGAATCTTTAAGAGAATCACTTCTGAAAGAATTTGATTTTAAAGTGAGCAAACATGAGATCTATCGTCAGCTTGGTCAACGAGTTCGTCGTCGTGATGAACCACTATTGCACTACGTACTTTCAATGCAGGAGCTAGCTTCATATGCTGATGTTGATGACGCGGATCTCATAGAGTTTGTAATTGATGGTCTTTGTGATACGCCGTCAAATGTTTCAATTCTTTACTCAGCAAAGTCCATGGATGAATTAAAGAATCTTTTGCCACGCTACGAGAAAAGAAGAGTAAATAAGGCACCAGCAGCTAAAAGTGCACCAACAACTCTAAACCGTAATGCAGCTACGACACCGACTACTGGAGCAATTAGATGCTTTAACTGCTCTGCTTTTGGTCACGTTGCTGCTAATTGCCCAAAAGAAAAACGACCTGCTGGTTCCTGCTTCCGTTGTGCAGATCCAGGGCACATCTACAAAAACTGTCCAAAGTCACCGAAGGCCAGACCAATTGGAATTGTCGATGAAGATGCTTATTCAAATGATATTATACAGGACTTAGGTGCCGTACAAATGGTAAGCGTTGCCTTTATATTAGGAAAAGATAAGTGCACAGATTTAATAAAATGTTTGTCTCTTTTGGATACCGGTAGTCCGGTTAGCTTTGTTCAAAAATCCGTGTTGCCTGAAGAAATCGAAGTTCGAAGTTTAGTTTATTCAAACTATAAGGGTCTAGGAAATTTCAAATTGTATACTTACGGTACTATATCTTGCTATCTTAAACTTGCCTCTCAAGTAAAAAAAATTTCTCTTATGGTCATTCCAGATGGTATTACTCCTATGCCCCTATTGATTGGTCGTGATACACTCAAAAAATTTAATATCAGTTTGTATGCCGAGCTTCAAGGCAAAAAATCTTCAGAGCAAATTAATTTTGAACGTATAAATACAAATTCATTAACTCAACTTCATGTGTGCACTTATTCTCCTAGTTTTTTAAAAAATAAAACAGCTGATATGGTTAATTCAAAAAATTGTTTTAGTGATGAAAAACCTTGTGATGATGTTAAGGTAAAAATTATTCAAAATTTTGAACGAAAGAATGAAATATCAGTTAAGAATTCTGTTCCTCAAATTGAAAATAATGCGAATGAAATTTATAAAAATTTAGTTATTGATTCAGACAAAAGTGAATCATTTGTTGACGTTCCTATAACAAAAGCTGTTGATGCATGGGATTGTGAGATTTTCTCAATTAAGCTAGAACCTATTGACAACATCGAGGTCGGTCCCGAGTTAGATAAGTTTACAGCTGATAAGGTGCGTGCTGTTATTAATGAATTTTATTTAAATTTTGATAAATCAAAGGTGTCTCCCCTTGATTATGAAATGGAAATACGTCTTTCGATAGATACGCCCATTTATTGCCGTCCTAGGCGGTTATCTTTTTCTGAGAAGAAGGAAGTTGACAAAATAATTATAGATTTATTAGAACGAAGGATTATAAAACATAGTGATTCACCCTACGCTTCACCAATTGTTTTGGTGAAAAAGAAGTCCGGAGAAACGCGAATGTGTATAGATTATCGCGCTTTAAATAAACACACAATCCGCGATAACTACCCCCTTCCCTTAATCGAGGATTGTATCGAATATTTGGGGGGAAAGAAGGTTTTTACCTTGCTTGATCTGCGGAGTGGGTTTCACCAGATAAAAGTCTCTCAAAGCTCAACTTATCTTACATCTTTTGTTACTCCAAATGGCCAATATGAGTTTTTAAAAATGCCATTTGGTCTTAAGAATGCACCTAGTGTTTTTCAACGTTACATTACCCGCGTTTTTCGGAAATTTATCGATGCCAAGCAAGTTGTAATTTACATGGACGATATATTGATAGCTAGCGATAATATATCAGAGCATGTTCAAATAGTGAGTGAAATTTTAGAGTGTCTTTCAGGGAGTGGACTTGAGTTAAAGTTGTCAAAATGTAGATTTGCTTTTTCAAGAATAGAATACTTAGGATATAATGTAAGTACTCAGGGTATTCAGCCTAGTGATTCACATATTAAAGCCATACAACAATACCCTTGTCCCAAAAATATTAAGGAGTTACACTCTTTTCTGGGTTTGAGCTCATACTTTAGACGCTTTATTAATTCATTTTCTCGTATAGCAAGACCGCTTTATGATCTATTAAAAAAAGATAAGCCATTTATATTTTCTAAAGAATGTGAAAATGCCTTCCGAGAGTTGCAACATTGTTTGATTTCATCGCCAGTGTTGGCAATTTATGATCCGAAACGTGAAACTGAATTGCACTGTGATGCAAGTGCCCTAGGTTATGGTGCTGTTCTTCTGCAGCGACAGGATAACAAAAAGTTGCATCCAGTTGCTTACTTTTCTAAGAGTACAACCGCACAAGAGTCAAAGTATCATAGCTTCGAGCTTGAAACATTGGCAATCATATCTGCTCTTCGCCGCTTTAGAGTATATCTGGAAGGTATTCCGTTTTCAATAGTTACAGATTGCAGTTCACTTACTCTCACGCTTAATAAAAAAAACGTAAATCCTCGAATCGCTAGATGGGCCCTTGAGCTCGAAAATTATAACTATAAAGTACAGCATAGAAGTGGCGTGAATATGGGTCATGCGGATGCATTGAGCAGATGTCATATTATTTCAGTAGTCAACTCTGAAGATATTGACTTTCAGTTAAGAGCTGCACAGAGCGGTGATCCTGTTATTTTGGCTTTAAAAGACAAATTAGCTTCCGAGGACTCAAAACAGTACGTACTTCAGGATGGTATTTTATATAAGAAAGTTAAGAGTGGTAAACTTGCATTAGTTGTTCCTTCTGAAATGGAAAAAAATCTGATAAGACACGTTCATGAAAAAATCGGTCATTTAGGAGTCACAAAGTGCTACGAACAGATTCGAATGCATTTTTGGTTCCCCGAAATGCGACAAAAAATTGATCAGTTTATAAAGAATTGCATCCGCTGCATAATGTACTCTTCTCCTATGCAGTCACGCGATCGTAACTTATTTAACATTCCCAAAGAACCGCTTCCGTTCCATACGCTTCATTTAGATCACTTTGGACCACTACCATCATTACAGTCTAAGCGCAAACATATTCTTTTGATCGTCGACGCCTTCACTAAATATGTGAAACTGTATCCAGTTGTATCTACAAGTACTAAGGAAGTCTGCGCTGCTCTTAGGAAGTACTTTGAATACTACAGTCGACCTTCAAGAGTGATAACCGATAGAGGCTCGTGTTTCACTTCTTTGGAGTTTAGTTCTTTTATGTTAGAATTAAATATAACTCATGTTAAGGTTGCAGTCCACTCACCTCAGGCCAACGGCCAGGTAGAAAGGGTTAATCGGATATTGACTCCAATGTTAGGAAAGCTTAGTGAACCGTTACAACATGCAAATTGGGTTCAACAGTTATCTCAGGTTGAATATGCTCTCAACAATACAGTGAATAGATCAACAGGAAGTACACCTAGTAAGCTTTTGTTTGGAGTTGACCAGCGAGGTGTTATAGTAGATAAACTAACTGAGTTTTTAGAAGAAAAACAACTGAATAACTCTGAAAGGGATTTGATTCAATTGAGAGGAAATGCATCAAAAGCTATTGTAAGGGTTCAAGAATATAATAAAAAACAATTTGAAGAACATCACATTCCGGCAAGTAAATATGAACAAGGGAACTATGTTGTTATTAAAAATATTGACACTGCTATAGGAACTAACAAAAAACTTATTCCAAAATATAAAGGACCATACGTCGTTCACAAGGTTTTACCTCATGATAGATATGTAATTCGTGACATTGAGAACTGCCAGATAACACAATTACCTTATGACGGTATTATCGAAGCTAAAAATATGCGTTTGTGGAAAGTAGACTAAAATAAAAAATTAAAAAAAAGCTGTTTAGGCAACGCTTAGTATTATGTAATATGCACAAAGTTTTTATGTGTATTGTAAGTATTTATAAAATTAGTATCAAATGATCCGGGCCGATCATATTGTCAGATTGGACGAGATGTAGTAAATAATAGTAGTAGAATGTAATAGAATATATTTTTACGTCAAAATATAAATTGTACCAAATTAGAATATGGCGCAAAAGACAGCCAACTTCATATGTAAGTAGCCATACTGTATGCCATACTTCCGTTTTGACACTGATTCTGTGACCGCGAAACTGAATTGACTTAAATTGTCAAACGTCATAAAAATATACAAATAAATTAAAACTTTTCACTAAAATATTTAGTTTTTTAGTTGTAAAGGGTTAAAGTAAACTAAATGTTACGACCTGTTAGTACGTTTTCTATTTCTTATTACAAAATGCTTTCTGAACATCTCCAGATTTTCCGAAAGTTTTGATTTATATGAGTGGTATTTTTTAACGCGTATGGGATTTTTTTTGGGATTTTTAAATGCATATGGGATTTTTGTGGTATTTTTTAATTGCGGGGGGAATGTTTTTGTTTATTTAGACCGTGGTAATTTTGGTGGTATTTAATTTATGGTACTGTGGGAAAAAGGTAATTTCCGTGGGAATTGTTCCGAATTTTGACTGGCAACTCTGCTGTATACCAGTGCTCGGCATCTCGTGGTAGCGTAGGTATAAAGCTTTCTGTGCCGGTACACTTATTAAGGCATACATACGCTTCTAGAGCTTTCATGGAATTTTTTATAAAAGCTTTGTGCTACGCAACACACTCTGCTTTAACAATGCAATGAGTTTTAATTCACAAATAATGGCGCATAAACACCAAGTTTGCGGTTGTATAAGAATGCAACCACTGCTGTATACACGTAATATTGTTTCTTTTTTTATTATTATTTCATTCGCTTGATTTTAGCTAAAAGCTCTTCCCATCATCCTGAATTATGACTGCATTCATGTTTGAGGTGATTCAAAGCTATTTTCATATTTTCTAATTACTCAATAAATCAGTCTTAATCAATACCTACTTTAAAACACAAATGTTAAGAATTGTAAATTTAAATGGTAATAAAAGCTTAAAAGCTTTCAAAAGCTGTAAAGCTTTTTCCGATGATTTTTTCATGAAAACTTTCACACACATTTTTATTAATAATTTGAAATAAAGCTCTTTCAAAGCTTGTCGCACACATTGTCATTCATTTTTCTTCATTAAGTTCTCTAAAGCTCTTCCCTATCCCTATTATCCTTCATCATAAATCCATTATGCTTGAATAAATTCAAAGCTTTCTGCCCATCTTTCATTTACTCAATGGATCAGTCGGCTTGAGCACCAACCAGCCTTAAATTATTCGCTGCCAACTTTGAACATACACATACAAGCCTATATCGGTCATAATAAAACTCATGATTGTAATCAGCATAATGGAGCGATGAATTTCCTAGCAGCGCGTATTGTGCAGTTTATCATGCCAACAACAACAAAAACAATAACAACAAAACGTGCTCTCATCAAGAAAAAAAAATGAGAGCTCCACTATAACAGCAATTAAATTGCAAGGCGTGGTGTATACTTTTTCAATACATCCTTTAATATATGCGTGAGTGGCATTTAATATCGAAGCTTTTATATCTTAGTTATAACACTACGACTTCCATTATCAACAACGTATGGAATCAGTAACATGAATTATTGCCTGCATATCCTATCATTCCATCTTTTCCTGCCTCGTCTCATGAGCACATCCAAAAATCGCTGGCCCTTAAAAAGCTTTCAAAATGGCTATAATTTACTTTTCAATAGCCATTTTTTATTTTTACTTTTGAGAATTTTGAGCCAATTTATCTATATTTGTTGTTTTTCCCCCACTGAATTGCGGTTGATAGATAAACAAAAAAAAAGCTCAACTTAACCCCAATTTATGAGGCAATATTAAGGTCATCATAAGCACAACGCATTGATATCAAACATTACAATATTCGGGCCATAACAAGCTGGTCCAGTTTTTGGACAGACGGTTAGTGTTCAGACAATAAGCATAAAATAGGGTCGTAAAATTATTTTTGCATCTATTTCATTGAGAACATCTTGAGCTTTATATGCTTTTTGAGAGCTTTAGTAGAAGCATTTTATTCTATTTTTATTTGTTTTTTTGTTTTTTTGTAGAAATATTTTAGATAAAGCATTTTTCATCTTCCGCTTCTTCTTTAACCAAATCTCTGTGTTTGCTGTTTGTCTGTGGTTTTTTCTTTTTACCTCCTTTGTATGGTGTTTAGATGAAAAGCTTGTTGAGAGAAAAACGCACAGTTTTTGTGGTTATCCGACACTGCTTTGAGCACAAAACTTGTACTCGTTCGTCTGTGATAAATGTTAGTCTGTGGTTCCATGCCGTTGGATTTTGATCTTGGTCTGTCCCTCCAGCTAACTTGGAGCAATGTGTGGTTTTGAATAATTCCTGTTGTGTGCTGCACAAAACATTTTAACGAGTTTCTAGCTGAGCTAATCGGAATTTTTTGTATTTTTATTTTAATGTTATCTATGAACTTTTATATCAAACCCTACCAAACTGTAAATTTAAGCCATGAATTTTATTAAATTACTTTATAAAATGCATAATTATTGATTTTAAGACAAAAGCTCTACTTAACCAATTTTTATTTTCTTTTTCTTACAGGTACTTAATGCAACATTATAACCTTAAGAATAAAGCTTGTAAGTTTTAAAATTAAGTAAATTGCTTCAGCAGTGCTTAAAGCTTTATCTGCTCAACACAGCCTACAATTTATATTGCAAGTATCTTTGTGTATCATATTGAAACTTTTGATAATTAAATCCTCACGATGACATCCTGGCTAGCAGCACTACGGCGAAATTTATAGCTGTGTCTTATGCTCATTATTCTTCTTTGTACTGTGTACTTCCAAGAGCAAGTCCTGCTCAGAAATTGATATTTATGATGCTTTAAGTTTCCACTACATAAATTAGGCTTGCGTACTATGAAATTCTTCGTTTATTCCTACAACGCTCTTGTATCTACACAGTTATATCCGGGCAGCACAGTCCAGCCGGAAGTTATGTGCAGGACGCTGTGTTATGACAACAACAGCGAAATAAAAAAGCTACAAATTTCATTATTTTCTTTAACTATAGCATTTAATGCTTATTTATTGCTAAGTAAACGAAAAAAAATTATTGCCAAATTTTATTTTAATGGTATTTTTTATTTATGCTATAAAAAAATGATTCAAATAATGCTTTTTTACAAGCAAATTATTTATTGAAAAGAAAAAAATTATTATGACTTTACCGAAAGTATAAACAATTTAAGCATTAGTGTATAGATTCAACATAAAAACTTACTAAAACAAATTTTTAAAATATTTGCGTTATAGTTCATACTTAGATTTTTACGATATTTTTCCGGAGTATTACTTAAAGGTATAAAAGGTTACAGAGCTTAGAATCGGGGTCTCAAAAATTAGAAAAACTTCAACTTTTTTTATGTTAGTTAGAAGTTCAAGGTTAAACCAAGACCATTACTCGATTCGAACGATGCATATTCGTAATACGCTTTTGTTTTGTTCATAATGCTTATGAATGAAAGTTTTCAGAAAAAATTCGGGACAATTACGAAATATGCCCGGAAAATTCTGGCAAATTCTGGAAGAAAAAATTGAGCCTGATTCACTTGCCTGATGCCTGGTTTGAGTGTCATACTCGTATACCCATGTCTCATCACCAGTAATGATGGATTCGTCGTTTTCAACCATTTGCAGCATGTCTTTCGCGATAACAACTCGGTCTCTTTTTTGCATGAAATTGAGTTCTTTCGGTACCAACTTCGCAGCGACACGTCTCAAGCCCAATTCATTCTTGAAAATGTTCTGAACAGATCCAATTGAAATGCCGACGTCCTCTGCTATCTCACTAATTGTCAATTTGAGATTTTTGATCAACATTTCTTTGATTTTTTCAACATTTTCTTCGGTAGTCGAACACGATGGCCGCCCGGTACGAGGGTCGTCTTCTACTTCGTCTTGGCCACTTAGAAATCGGTAAACCACTTGTTTGCCTTCTGATACGATAGAGCAGAGTCACCGTAACATTTCACCAACATTTTAAGCGTATCGGCGCAGTTGAAACCATTTTTCACACAAAATTTGATACAAACTCGTTGCTCGATTTTTGGTTCCATCGTAAAAATCGAAGACACGAAAAAAGTTGTTGTAAACAAAACACTGTCACTTTACCAAATGTCAACGAGAGACGCTGATATTTGGCAGCCTTGTCATAGACACACGTGGCAACCTACTAAAAAAATATTTTCAAATCGGACAGTTAAGTCCGGTTCACAGTCTGAATGAACCTTTCTTTTTGAACAAGGTGGTACAACCTTGTTTTTCGTTCGTTCTGGGATTACATCAGAAAATGTCAAGCTTGATCAGGTAAGAATTCAGGCCTGACAGACATGACCGAAGACAGCCCTGATTTTTTCATGCAAGTGCCCGCCTCTTCAGACCTTAAGGTTAGTATTCCTTTTTTTAAATGTTCATCTATGATTCAATTTTAATTTCATATTCAGATACGATATCTGGCCTGAAATTAATATGGACTGACTTTTTTGTTTAATTTCAGGTAGGAATACAGGTCTGTAAAAAGGAAGCCTGAATTATATCTTAATTTCAGCCTATGATTATGTTTAGAAATTCAATCCTGAATTCCAGTCTGACTATTAGAAATAACTCAATTTTTAATTGAAGTTTTCAGTTTTTAATTGAAAGAAAATTTTGAAGATTTGGAGAAAATTCTATAAAAACCCATACCAGCCTTAATTTGGATAGAATTAAATTTGTTTTTAATTTTGTGTTGTTTCAAGATCTGTTAAACAAATTTAGTTGTTTTATTTCTATTTCAACAAATTCATTGTTATTTGAACAGGACAACGTCTGTCGGGTCATCTAGTTAAAATATTGTATTTATCAATGTTTGTTTTACTTAATAAAATAGGTTTATTGGTGAAGCACGACAACTCGTGCTGACATTCATCGAAACATTCATACAAGCTACGTAGAAGTCACGTGCCAAAATGGGCAGAAATTTAGTTTTCGTATGGTTTAGAGTATTTTTCCCAAAAAAATTAGAGTATTTTTCGAGTTTTGGGGACTTTTTGACTTTTTCGTTAAAATGCCTGTGTTAGGTTAGGTGGAGGCGACAGCCGTTGTAAATAAAATTCAATGCTATTGACCAGCTCACTTAGACCAGGTATGTGATACCGCTAGCTGCACACAGGTCTTCATTCAAAATGGAACCACCTTAAGCTCTTGATGAACCCTATTAGACGTCTGACATTAATCGTTGACAGGTCGCCAAGCTCATGAAACAAGAAAGAACCTAAATATGTGTGACTTCCTTTGGCTAGCGCAGGACAGGAACACAGAAGATGGGAAATGGTTTCTTCCTCTTTCACGTCACTGCAGCTTCTACAAAAGTCATTTGAGATAACACCTAACTTTTCGGCATGTCTGCCTATCAAACAGTGCCCTGTGGTGACAGCCACTATCACGTCTAATTCTGGACTTGCCAGTGAGAGAAGGGCTCTCAATCGCCCGGGATCTAGAGTCGGCCAGATAAGCCTTGATGCTCTGCATATCGAGAGTTCAGCCCACCTAGTGTTTGCTTTCGATATAATATTGTTACTGATTAGAAGCTTCAAATTCGCTGACTGGATACCCGGTGGGTTCAGCACCGCTGATGCCGCTCGTGTCCCATTTCTAGCAAGCTCGTCTGCATGTTCATAACCTTTTATGCCTTTATGCCCAGGAACCTATATTAGGGCTGCTGAAATAATTCGGCATTTCACCTAATAAAGCACGGCATTCTTTGGCTGCTTTAGAATTTGTGGCTACTTGTTCCATCGATTTGAAGGCAGCCTAGCTATCCGAGAAGATATAAATTTCTCCTTTCGAGACAACGTTGTCAAGGAAAGCGAGGGCTTGCAGTAATCAGTCCTTGATGGAATGAATCTGAAGTTGTTAAGTATGGATGAGTGTCCCGTTGTCGGACTTTTCCATAGACCCAGTTCTCTTAGCCTTATCGCCGACGAGGCTGCTGTCTGTTTGGCAACCAGGTCCAGTGGTAGAAGATGAAGTAGGGTAAGGAGGCAGTCGGTGTTGTTCTCAGAGCACCACTTAAAGCCACCATATTACGACTCCATTTAGAAGAAAAAAAAGAGAGGCAGAAAAGCGCGAGTGTGAGAAGATTGAGATGTATGGCGACAGGAACGAGGCACCAACATTTTTCGAAAAAATAAGATGCCTGGTCGATGGCTTTAAGGCCAGGGCCCCTTCCAGCAAGGATGAAAACGGGAATCTAATGACATATATCCAGAGTACACTGACGTTATGGAGGGAACACTTCTCTAGTCTTCTGAATGTCTTCTGAAACAACAATTCCGCCAATAGAGATGATTTCCCGGAAACCCCAATTATGGATGACAGCGTTGAAGTTCCGCTACCCGACTATAATGAAGTCTTGACAGCCATAACTCGGCATAAGAACAACAAAGCCGCGGGAGCCGATAGCTTACCCGCCGAGCTATGAGCAGAATATGGTTGGAAGAAGGCATTCCAAACTATTGGAACCTCAGTGTACTCTGCCCAATCCACACGAAAGGCGACTTTTTGTGCCAACTACCATGGGATAAGTCTTCTAAATATCACATATAAGGTCCTGTCGAGCGTATTATGTGAAAGACTGAAGCCCATCGTAAACCAACTGATTGGGCCTTATCAGTGTAGCTTCCGACCTGGAAAATCTACCACCGACCAGATATTCATGCTACGACAAATTTGCAAAAGACCCTAGAAAAACAAATCGACATCCACCATCTTTTTGTGGACTACAAAGCCGCCTTCAACAGTCCAATAAGGAATCACCTATACTCCACCTGCAAAATTAATCCGTCTATCCAGGATGACACTGAGCAACACCAGCAGCGTAGTTAAAATCGGGAAGGACCTCTCCCCACCATTTGTTACCAAACTTGGTTTCAGACAAGGTGATTCCTTATCGTGCGACTTTTTTAACCTAATTATGGAGAAGATCATTCGAGCTGCTGATCTGAGACAAAGCGGCACAATATTCTATAAGAGCGAAGTCAGTGCAGCATTCTCCAAATTAGAAAAAGAGTCAAGTCGCATGGGTCTTGCAGTAAACGCAGATAAGATGAAATATCTGGTGTCAATAAACAAACAGTCCCAGTGTATTGGCACCAACGACACTGTTGACAACACCTCCTTCAAGGTTGTGAAGGACTTTGCCCACCTCGGATCCAGCATTAACTCCACCAACGGTATCAGTAGAGAGATAAAACGAAGGATAACTCTTGCCAACAGGTGTTACTTTGGGCTCAGCAGGCAATTGAGAAACAGATCCATCTCTCGACGAACAAAAGTCACGCTCTATAAGTCACTAATCATGCCCGTCCTGTTATATGCAGCGCAAGCCTGGACGTTAAGCATCTCTGATGAAAAGACTTTGGGAGCATTCGAGAGAAAGATCGTTCGTAAGATCTACGGACCAATCTGCGTCAATGGCGAGTGAGCTGTATGAGCTATACGGTGACATCGGAATTGTAAAGCCGACGCTCCAGCGAAGAAAATATTCGATTCGGTACCCAGCGGCGGTCAAAGCAGAAAAAGACGACCGCATCACCGATGGAAGGACCAAGTAGAGGACAACCCGACAAAGCTTGGAGCTTCCAACTGGCTCCAGTAAGCGCAAAACAGAAATGTCTGGTGCAATTTCTTACACCAGGCAAAAGCCGACTTACCAGCTGAGCTTCCTATCGAGTATGAGTCCCAGGTACTTTGCATTATGCGCAAGGGACAGAAGAGACCCATTTAATATGATTGGTGTTAAGGACGGAATTTTGTAGTTCCTGGTGAGTAGGACCAGCTCTGTTTAGCCGGATTTACTGCAAGACCACAGGGCTTGGCCCATTGTTCAAGTTTGCTAAGAATTCTTTCTTAGGGTAGTAGGAAATCTACCTCTGAATGCGATTACTAGGTCATTACACATCCATCTCTCTCAAGAGATAGCAGTAAATCTCTTTAAATCTGTTTAAAATAGCTAAATCCAACCTAAATAAAAACGGAATGGAAAAAACGGTATGTTGGCTAGCGCATTGCTCTACACCCAATATTGCTCAGACTGTAATTATTTTTGTGATCAGCCTGAAAGTATGCACAGAAAATTCATTTGGTACTTATCAGTGACATGCTTGCCTTTTATGTATACTTTCAGGATGAACATTTTTCAGAACAGTATGTTGTAAAAACACTGTAATAATGGCAAAAAATAATTACAGCTTAGCGTTAACGTTTACAAGCCCGTCATTGGACAGGCTTTTATACTAGTCATAAATATTTTTCTAGAATTATTAAAGTTACCCCGAGTGAGAAATATATGTTTGTCGATTTTTCTTTATAATGTTTTTTGTGAACAAAATGCTGTGAAATGTGTGTTATTTTGTTTTTTGTGAACGGCTTTGGGTTTTTTATTTTTTTGCAGAAAATAGCTCAAGATTATATTTAAATTATCCAAGCTATTTTTTTATTTTTTGTTAAGTTTTACATTTTTGAATTTTTAGCGACTTTTTTCGTAAAAATACTTAAACTCAAACTTTTCACAATGTACAAATCTAGCAAAAAATTCATAACGACCAAGTTATTCATCATAATTACACAACTTTCTGCGTCTGCATTAAGTATAGTCAGAGAAACTGTTTTCATAAGATTTCATATATTTTTTCAACTTTGGGTTTTTTTTTTTTGAAGCGAAGCTTTTTTTTCTGTGATTTGCTTGGAGTGAAATCTGAAAAATTTTCGACAGATTTTTTCTTTGAATTTTATATGGTTTCTTTGTTTCTGTGTTATTTACAACAAGACAATATAATATAACAAATTATAAAAAAACACTTTTCTTCGCCCGCCGGTGGGGACTCGAACTCGCAAACCTTTGGTTAGGAGGTGTATAATCTACCCAGTGAGCCAAATACCTTTGTTATGCCGAAGCATTGATTCAGTATTAAGTGCAACTGAAGATATGTTGCAGCACATCCAATAATCTATTAATGTGTTTGTGTGGTTTGGGTAGCTGCTTAGCAACTTGCTACAAGAGTTGATTAATAGATGTTTATGGTTTGGGTAGCTGGTAAATCACTTGCTACAAGAATCATCAGTATTGCCACTTTTCCACAATTGTGATAAATCTAGGACTTTTCTGGGTTTTACCACTTTTATCACCCACTATTTGCATTTTACCAAAATATATCACTTCTTGATATATTTATATAAAAATTATTGCATTATAATTAAAATTTTAGAAATTTTATTGCATACATATTTTTTATTTATATTTTATTTTTTTTTACCGTTTTAGGAACATTATATGAGAATTATTTGTAATAAAACTAATTCCGCATAAAAAACTTACTTTATGTGGTATACTTTTTATGATTTGTTTTGCTCTAGGACTTCAGTCGAAGTTTTCCTTAAGAAGAAAAATATATTCCAAAGTTTTTTAAAATGCACCACTCATTTTAGACTCAACCTACCACTATTTAAAATTTGCAAGTGACAGCGCTGGTCATCATCCTCAGTTTGTTAGTGCCATCTGTTAACAACTGTTAACATAGCTTCAGTTATATATTTAACATTAAATAAACACCAAAATTTAACATAGCTGTTTGGATTTATGGAAATAGTCTAGTTTTATTAATCAGTAAGTCATGAGTTCGATCCTCACGGTAGGCAAAATTTTTTTTTTATGTGAAGGCGTTTATGCTGTTAAGGAAAAATTAACAATGCCCACAAGTGCGTTGAAATAACAACGACAGTAATACTACGTTCACACTGAGAGTTAAATGCGCATTTATAAAATCGAATGTATATATTTGTCTCTTTTACTCCTACAAGGAGCATACGGCCAAGCATTCTTAATTGCTAATGCGCATTTCGTTAAATGCGCATTTAGCTCTCAGTGTGAACGTAGTATAACATGTAATAAGATAAATAGCATAATAAAATGTAATAAAATTTACTGGTGTAAATATTAACGTGTGTTTTTTAAATATATTTAATGTTTTAAATTTTTGAATTTAAGTTATTTAAAAAAAAAACCATTAAATTATCATATCTATGAAACTGTGAAAAAGTTTCGCTTCTCTCGTGTGTCCAACGACGCACCTGTGTTTTTTTTGGATTCTTTTTAAAACAACAAGAACAGAAAGCAGTTTTTTCGAAACCAAATAATCACAGCCCTGTTAGTTTTCATCTAATTTTCATCTTTGATAGCTTATTTTAAAGAAATATAAAATAGAAAACGAGTTGAGCGCCAGCTTTTTGAAAATTTACACTTTTACAAGAATTATTTGGGTGTTTTTGAGAAAAAAGTACATTTTCCCTTTATCACCAAGTACTGACATGTACCGATGCATTTCGGGACGGGCTGCCATGGTCCTAGGTACACCAAATTTTATTTGCATTTATTTTAACATCATTCGAAGAAATTAAGAGGGTAAGCTATAAAAAAACAACTTTCATTTTTAAGGGACACTCTACTGGACATTCTTCTATAAACTGGAAAAAAATGCAATTTAAATATTTTGTTTCTGTGATTAATATCCGGCCCTTCAATAAACATTACATCGTTTTCAAACCTGCAATTTTCTTGCATTCCCACCCCACCCACTTGGCAAACAAAAACTGCAATTTAAGGATGTTGATCTATGAGATCAAGAAGAAAAGAATTTTTTTCAAAAACAGTTGCACGTTTATGAATGAAAAGCAGTGAAAGAGCAAAGAAAAAGAAATAGTAGTTATATTCGTAGTAGCTGGAAGGTGTTTTAAACATCAGACTGCGTTGTGGTATGGTAAGAAAGGTAGTTTTTTTGATGCGAACTGCAACTCACACTGTTGTATATTTTGTTAGTTTTCGCCTTTGCTACACTAATTTTGCTAATGTTGCTTTTTTATGTCGTTTTAGAGAATGTTTCTGTAAGAGCACTGAGTGTGTATGTGTATGTCTATGTGCTTGTACGTTTAAGTGCATGCCTTCCATTTCGTTGCAATTTGCTACTTTCTTGCTCTATTTTTATTTTTAGTATACTTTTTTCCCCCTCCCCCAGCATTCATGCCATGTTTATTTTTGCTGATTATAAATTTGTTGCTTTTTGAAGTGCTGTAAAACTTTTTTTGCAAAGTTTTGCACTATGCGACAGACATTTTGGTTGATAAACAGTGAAAAAGCTTTTGTAATTTTGAGTGATAGACAAAAGAAGTACATTTACTATAAAGTAAGCATACAGCAACAAAAAATGTCAAAAATTGATATGAATATTTCCACATAAATTAAAACAATTTTTAATTAAAACTCTTTTCATGCTAAAAAAACAAAAAATGTTAAAACTTCGAAATTAAAGGGAAAAAATTTAAATTTTGTATGCTACAAGATATTAAATAATGGTTAAGTTGTGTATAATTCTAATTTGTAGAAACTAAAAATTCTTCCAATGTTGCAATACTTCATCCATGAAGTATCCAACAAAAGTTATGATGTCAAACATCAACTTTTAAAAAGTACAAATATTTTTTTTATAAGAATGATGGAATGTGTCCATTAAGAAAATCTTAGAACACTATTTTTCGTATATATACACCAAGAAAAAAAGCAATAGGTAAATCACCTAAGTTGGCTTGGGTAAAGAGATTGTATGGGAATTATAAACTTATGCTTATTCACCTAAGCAATTTATTGTTTAATACATTGCTTTGAAAGCACATACTTCGATACCTTGCCAAAAAAAATGTTTGATTCACCTAAGCAGAAAATCCAAAAATACAAAATTAAAAAACAACTAGCATGGATGGTTTAAGCATAGTTAGAGCTATTTTCTGCAAAAAAAAAAACACAGCTGCGTCATTAGACATACGAGAGAAGGATAAATTTGATAATTCAATGGTTTTTTTTTTGTAATAAAGACACAGGTGCGTCGTTGGACACACGAGAGAAGCGAAGCTTTTTCACAGTTGCATAGATATGATAATTTAATGTTTTTTTTTAATAACTTAAATTCAAAAATTTAAAACATTAAATATATTCAAAAAACACACGTTAATATTTACACCAGTAAATTTAATTACATTTTATTATATTATTTATCTTATTACATGTTACTGTCGTTGTTATTTCAACGCACTTGTGGGCATTGTTAATTTTTCCTTCGTACTATGCAAAAAGAAAACAAAAGAATGTACCAACAGCATAAACGCCTTCACATAAAAAAAAAATTTGCCTACCGTGGGGATCGAACACATGACTTACTGTTTAATAAACCTAGACCTCCATCAATCCAAACAGCTATGTTAAATTTTGGTTTGAGTCTAAAATGAGTGGTGAATTTTAAAAAACTTTGGAATAGATTTTTCTTCTTAAGGAAACTTCGGCTGAAGTCCTAGAGCAAAACAAATCATAAAAAGTATACCACATAATGTATGTTTTTTACACTGAATTTGTTTTATTACAAAAAATTCTTATATAATGTTCTTAAAACGGTAAAAAAAAAAAAATATTAAATGTAATAATAAATAAAAAATATATATGCAATAAAATTTCTAAAATTTTAATTATAATGCAATAATTTTTGTATAAATATATCAAGAAGTGATAAATTTTGGAAAAATGCAAACAGTGGGTAATAAAAGTGGTAAAAACCAGAAAAGTGCTAGATTTATCACAATTGTGGAAAAGTGGCAATACTGATGATTCTTGTAGCAAGTGAATTAGCAGTTACCCAAACCATAAACATCTATTAATCAACTCTTGTAGCAAGTTGCTAAGCAGCTACCCAAACCACACAAACACATAAATAGATTATTGGATGTGCTGCAACATAGCTTCAGTTACACTTAATACTGAATCAATGCTTTGGCATAACAAAGGTATTTGGCTCACTGGGTGGATTATACAACTCCTAACCAAAAGTTTGCGAATTCGAGTCCCCACCGGCGGGCGAAGAAAAGTATTTTTTTATAAATTGTTATATTAAATTGTCTTGTTGTAAATAACACAGAAACAAAGAAACCATATAAAATTCTAAGAAAAAAATCTGTCTAAAATTTTTCAGATTTCACTCCAAGCAAATCACGGAACGGGGCGTAAAAAGCTTCGCTTCAAAAAGAAATGTCTTGCCCCGCCGTGCGGAGTCGAACCTGGCACTTTTAATGCCAGCTCATCGCTCCACCCAATGATCCAAGCAGCCTTGCTACTACTTGCTGATATAACTGCAGCTATGTTAACAGATGCTGTATTGAGAGATGCAGTATATTGAAGTATTCTGTTGATAGCTGCAGCATAGCTTCAGTTGTAATTAATATTGATTAAATCACTCCGCGTAACGAAAGAGTTTGGCTCAATGCGTAGTGTAGTGACTCCATACACATTGGTATCGGTTGGTTGTGAGTTTGAATCTCAACGGCATGCGAAACTAAAATTTTTGTATTTGATATTTAATATAATTTAATTAATTATTAAATGAATTAATTTATTAATTAATTATTAATTAATTAATTTAAAAATTATTTGAAATTCAATTTATTTTTAAAAGACGTGTATAAAAAATTACACTATACTTGGTTAATTTATCACCTAAATAAAAATTGGCAAGTTAACATGTAAAACTTAGACGTTTTGATGAAGTACTTGGGAGGCTGAAAACTGCCAAAGCCATCTTTTAAATTATACTAGGTTTTTTCTTCAATTTAACATAAGCTTTTTTCTCGGTGTAGTTAAAATTTTCTATGTTTAAGCCTTTACCAGCTATATTATAAAGCATACTTTTTGTTTTCTCAGTTAAAACCAATTTATGCGTTGTAAACCAGTGTCTAAACACTCCAAGAACATGATTAATAGATATAGTTAGGCTTAGAAGAGAATCACATGAATAGGTGCAAGCCATATGGTCTGCAAAAGCAATAGAATTACTACTTAGATTCTGAGAAAACAACGAATTTATGTATATTAAGAACTTAATTGGACCTAGAACCGATCCCTGTGGGACACCTATATTGATAGGTTTCAAAATTTTTTTTTTTTGCCTTTCTTTTTGTTCATGAAAAGTAATAAAATTTACTGGTGTGAATATAACGTATGTGTAGTAATTTACTTTATGTTATATTTGAATTTAAAAGTCGTTTCAGTACAAAAAAAAACCTTTAAATTATCAAATTTATCCTTGAGTGAGTCTAATGACGCAGCTGTGTTTTTTTTCAGAAAATAGCTCAAAACGATGCTTAAGCCATCTATGCTTGTTGTTTTTCAATTTTGTGTTTTTGGATTTTGGGCTTAGGTGAATCAAATGTTTTTTTTTGGCAAGGTATCGAAGTATGTGCTTTCAAAGCAATGTACTAAACAATAAATTGCTTAGGTGAATAAGCATAAGCTTATAATTTCCATACAATTCTCTTTACCCAAGCTGACTTAGGTGATTTACCTATTGCTTTTTTTCTCGGTGTAGAATAAATATAGGTCTATAATTATTCAAAACATTTTTATCACCTTTTTTAAATAAAGGAATAACTTCAGCGGATTTAAGTGCTTCAGAAAAGATACCCCTTTCCAAGCTTTTATTGAAAATGTGTCAAAGGATGTCCGATATATTAAAGACAATATTTTAGATAAAATTTGAAGAAAAGCTATTTTCTGTATTGGAATTTGAATTTTTAAGAGACATAATAATTTTAAAAACTTCAAAGGAGGATATTGGCTCTATAAATATACTGTTTTTTTATTTCGTTTCACATGTATTGTATTAAGGCGACCACATACAGCAGGCTTTTGGGCTTTACCTCTCTCCACAATCATTCAAAGAGTAACAAAACCGTGTTAGCGCTCCTTATTGATATTGAGGAAAGTCCATGGCGAAACCGCGGACCAATGCGGCCTGCTAGTTTTTATATACAAATTAAACAACATGTGCTAATTACTCTTATGTGTTATGGAAGAAGCAGAAAGCGCATTTTAAATTTAAAATAGTTTTACAAAAACAATTTTTAGAACTTTATTTGAGAAAACATTCAATATGTTGAAACCTGTTCCTGTTGACCTGTTGAAATAATTTTTATTTTTATAGTTTTAAAGTGCTTTTATTGACATTTTAGACAAAAAATAATTGAATGCCGGGCTCAATTTGGTCGAAACAGAAACTTCAAAATCCAATGCAAAATCCAATACTTTGTATGCCTAAAGAAATTATTGAAAAAAAATATTTAAGATCTATTATTCACTCTAAATCTTTATAAAACATACGACTGTTTCAAACGAAATTTTTGTTTTAAATAAAAAAGGCGCATAAGACAATTATTGACTGAAAAAGAAAATTTGAAAATTTGTATGGAAAAATGGTAATATTTTTGTGAAAATTATCTGCACACACAATAATATTTTATTCAATCCATACCTGATGCACACGACAAAATTTTTTTGAATATCGCGAAGACCAAAAGAAATAAAAAACGTATAACGCCTTATGAAGATCTCCTTGGAAAATATAGGAATATAGGATCATTAAATCAAAACATTCCAATTTACACATACGACCAATTTTAATCGGGCAACTTGCAACCAACATAAAAATTAACAAGAACAACAAATTTATCACCAAATATGTAGTACGTATATATCTACGTTTACGATACCATCGAAACTGTATCTTTTTATTTTAATTTACATACAAATACTCATCTTCAATTATAGCCGAATATTATAAAAAGGGCCGAATTTTGGTTTCGATCGAACACTACTCATCAATGCAAAAAAAAATGGCTGTCCATTGACAAGTCACCGCAAAGCCTTTTAGCATTACATCAAATCAATTGAAAGCAAATGAATTCTCATCATTGCAATTCTAAACTATGCCAAGTCAAAAACAAAAAATCTTTACTGAGTTCAAAAGCTATCGCTGCAGTTTAATTGCAGCCTATTTTCAATTCAATATCCTTTCACTCTGCAATATCAATTGATGGCAGAGTAAAAATAAAAGCGAATACGTAGCTTTTCAATCAAGTTGCATGCCATGTCAACAATGCGCTCTGTTGCGCTGTGCAAAGCTAACATTTTTTCTAAAAGCCAACTTTTCTAAAAATATTTAGATTCCGCCTCACACACACCAACTGCAGCATTTTATGCAAGCAACATTGCAGCAAGACAAAGGATATGAGAAAACAACAACAAAGATCTTGTGACCCAAAAAGAAAGTTTCGCAAAAAAAGTCCACTCGAAGAAGAGAGTAAAAGAAAATCACTTGAATGATATGAATGAAAAAGGTAAGCGAAACGAAGAAACAAAACAAATAAGAAAAAACATCACCCACACATAAAAAGAAAATTAGGCCAACTTTAGAAAGAAAAAACCAAAGAAGTTGGTAAAAAATTTCAATTTGCATTTCAACAAGTGCCACCATCAGTTATCAGAGAGTTGAAGCTGGCAAAAGTTAAGCTGGGCAAAACAGGACGCTGCACGACAACAAAAAGGACTTCATATAAAAGCGCTGCTAAAACTGCATTGATACTAAAGTAGCTTGTTTTCGTTTTAACTATTTTTTTTTTTTCATTATATATTTTATATAAACAAAGTGAAAGTAATTTGGGTCACCCTGTTTTTTTCTCTTTTCTTTTTATATCTTCAGCCTGAATTTTATCTGTTTACATATGTTTTTTAAATGGTTTTTTATTCCATTGTACGAGTTGTTTTTAAAAGTGTTTTGTACTATTTAACAAAATAGAGCAACAACTTTGAAATGTTTCACTCAAATGTTGCTCGCTGAAGTTGCTGTTGCTGTTGCTCTTTGCGTTTTTCAATGTGTTGCCCAAGTGGTGCTTGCGTGTTCAAAGCACTTTTAAGCTATTTTTGCTTTTAGCTGAAAACTTTTAAAAATTCAACTTGAATTGGAAATTAAATAAATAGTGTTTAAATAGTTAACAAATTCAATTGAAAGTGTTTTTGTGGTTTAAATAGTAATGCCAGATGTGCTTTATTTAACGGGACGTCCCATATTTCGCATTAAATATTAGCAATACTCGATGTGTGTTGCTACACCCGACAACTGTATTGGAAAATATAAAATTTACTCAACACTTTCATTAGACCCTTTGTTTGACATCACATATTGTCCCATGTCCGTTCCAATTTTCCCGTAGCACCATATTTCCAAACAGTAACTATATTCTGAGTTTCAATTTTCTGTGACTTTTACATCCAAAGCTATTCGATATCAAAACTTTGGCTAGTATGGGTGGAGCCAATCCCCTTGTCCAGTTTCCGTCCCAATTTTGTGGTAGAACGACATCACCAAATTCTAAATTTCAATGTTCTGTGGCTTTTCCTTCCTTAAATATTCTCGCAAATTTGGGCTTGTAAAGGTGGAGACACTCCCCGTTGAAGGGGATTTTGAAAATCACTACTATAAGTAACGGAGGGGGTGGGGTAAATCTGATATTGTAACGTTACCAAATATTTAAAAAAATTACTTGTTATCCGTACATCTTTATGTTTGACCGTCTTAATTGACGGTTAACTACGAGTACACACAGAAAATACCTACGGCGTATTGCCTAAAATGACTTGGGTCACTATTTTTGTATGAAGGCTAAAAATTTGAGTAAATTTCGTAAGTTTTTTGTGAACTTCGGATTAAAAAAAAAAAAAACAAAAAAAAATAAAAACAACGAAATGGCCATTTCAGACTTTGAAAGGACTTTGACCGAGCTTCTTATGACCAATTGTGTTGTTTGTGATGTGAAATGTTTGCACACAAATGATCGAGAACCGGACCTACATGTTTTACGCCGACTCCGAAAGGCTTATGTTCTCAAGAAGCTTTTCATGGCAGTTTTTACTCTCTGAGGTTTGCCATTGTCTGCAGAGAGGTGACGGGCGAACAGAAAAATTAATTTAATAGAAAAAATTTTCTGTGTCAGATGGAGGATTCGAACCTGGGTTCTCTGGCGTAAGAGTCACACACTCTACCCACTACGCCACGGCCGCCACACAGGATTGCCACATTTTAAAATATGCCAAAGATACTTGGGCAAAAGCAAATTAGGGTTTTTAAATTCTTTTTTCTCATTACTACTCTTTCTGTTCTACGCGGTCATTATTCGCTTTTTTTTCTTATCATTTCTAATTACGTGCATGTATTTTGAAGTAACTTATTCGTGACATTGACGAAACAAATATAACATAAAACAGCTTAGTGAGAATCACTCAAGTGTTGACATTAAAGGGCTGCATGAATGTGTTTGATACAATAAAGTGCATCGAGCATTTTATTGTCTTGTTTTTTATTTACTTTATTCTTTAAACCAGTGGAGCTCACAAAATTTTACAGAAGAGCAAATGATTTTTAAAAAACAAAATCAAATACAAGATATTGCGCATAGTAACTTTTGGCAATGAAGAAAAACAAAACTAAAAGAAATCCTGTGTGCGTTAACACAAAAGCAACGAATAATTTGCATGCATTTGTTGTTGTTGTTTACGCGTTCAAAATTAGATGATCGTCAACAGCGGCTTGTGGTGCTGTTATTTGCATTTCTTTTTTGTAGATTGTATTGTTGTGTTTTATACGTGGTTTGGCTTACGCATAAGCGCGAACACAAAGCTCATGATAGAAAAAAATTTGTATGGCGGGTAACGCGAGCAAGATGAGCTACTAGATGAGCATGTCTGCTTTAAAGCATAAGCAAACAAAATACAGCATTCTCTGTACTCACTCTACAGCATTTGTTAGCCTCTTACCAAGATATGCACTTTCTCATTATTTCAAAATGCTCTATACATTCGATACGATCAAATAGAGACAACCAAATCAATGCAAAAACAACGAGCACACCAAGCAAAACAAATATGTTATAGAGGAATAACTGCACCCGACATGATTTTTTTTTGCTCTGATATGAAGCAGAAAACCCGTTTAAACGCAAAACAATAACATTATACATTATTTGTTGGCAAGTTGTTTTTTCTCTAATTTTATATTTGTTTTATGCTTTTTACTTATTCATTTTCATTGTCTAATCATTTTCAAAAATAAAAATAAAATAACCAAGAACTCAGTGTCCAACAGTGAGCATTTCAACATATTTCAACACATTTCAACACATTTCAATTATACTTTATATGCTTGCTTTGATAAAATGCTCGTTTTTCTTGTTTTCGTTTTATGCTTTATGCTCATTTGTTCTCGCATTCTATGTTGTATATGTTTTAACACTGTTAAAGATGAGAGTTGAATAGTGTGAGCATGCGAACCACAAACAAATGTCTTGCAAATATACCCGTGCAGCTCTTTAGTTGGCATGATTAAATAAAAATTGAGAGAGAAATTGAGAGCACTTGCAGATTTTCTATGAGCTGTCGATTTGACAATTATGGTACTCGCTCTCGCCCTTGCGACAGCCTTATAAATCAACCTTGAACAAAATAAACAAGTCATAAGAGAACAATGCAAGCGCTTGTTACAAAGGCCTTAGGAAATCTTCACTAGTATAAGTACAACTTACCTAAGGCTATTATACCCAAGTTCCTTTTTTAATATTGCCTAAAATCCATTTTAGCAGGAGTTTACCTAAATTTCATTCTGGCCGAAGGTCTTAGGCAAATTATACCCGATAATTTTATAATTTTACACTGCTTTTTCTGTGTGTGTATTGACGAGTGTAAGCGCGTTATTTTTTGGGGGGTACAAAAAGCAAAGAAATTGGTAACGTAGTTTATGAACGAGCCCTAAGACACAATCCAAGGCCATCAGATAAGAAAGAAAAGAGGAACAAACACTTAATAGTTAATCAGCTTAGAAGATCCGTCTGAAAATCGAGAGATAATGGGCTCGGATCGCACTGCTAACAAAATACTTTTAAAATAATAATTTTGTCGTTTTTATACTGTCGAATGCGGTGAATTTTTGTTGTTGTCTGTTGTTACTGAAACCTTTCGTTTCATCGGTTCATATACGCAGAAAAACTTTTCGTTTAGCTCAACTGAAAAATTAGCCAACTATACTTCGTTTCTTAGCTGTAGTAGCTACAAACGAATATTCAGTTGTAACTGGCGAAAAAAATAACGAAATATATCGAAAAAATAACAAACAAAACAATAATAACGAAAGCATATCAAATAGCACTGTGCTAGCCATACTGAATTTAAACAGTAAGCAAAAATGTACTGACTTTGGCGCGATGGGAGAACGCTGAACTCCTAACCGCGAGGTAACTGGTTCGCATCCCACAGTTGGAACTATTTTTTTTAATTTATTTTTTATAACATTTTTATTTTATTTAAAAACTGCAAAAGTTAAACATTTATCATCGACAAAAGCCACACAATAACGAAATTATGCAGGCCGTGGCATACTGTTTAAGATGCTTGATTTGTATGCGAACCAGCCCAGGTTCTAGTCCCCGGCTGACACAGAATATATTTTGGTTTTTTTGTTTTGTTTTATTATTACATTTTATTAAAACATTTGCTTAGTTATTGATAAATTTTAATAGCAAATTTTTATTGGTTTTTACTGAAAACAAGCAAAATAGAAGTAGCTGAGAACTATGCTCAAGTTTTGCTTAATCTCCAAACAAATTTAGCAAACATATTTCTCCGTGTACAAGTAACAGTTTCTCGTAACAGTTAAAACGTTTGCAAAAAGCGATTCCAAGCACTATAATTTATTTGCGTTAAATTAATTTTAGTTTATTTGCGGCAACTGACGATAAACTTTTTTTTTTCTTTGCGTGTATAATCCTCATACTTATAATTCACCATCTAAATCTGTATTTTTATATATACGTTTTATATAAAGAAGTTTCAATTTCCACAAAATTTCGTTAAATTTCGACAAAAAATCAAAGAAGTCTGTGGATTTGATTTCCCTAGCTATTCTTTTTAGAAAATTTGGCTTGTAAGGGCGGAGCCACTGCCCGTTTTCCAATGCTCGTGCCAGTTTTTCAGTAGAAAGACCTGAGGCCCTACTCGGTATTGCGATGCGTCAATCAATGCGATGAGTGCGCAAATCCGGGCAACCAAAACAATTTTGTGAATTTTTTTGTCGCATCGCAATAAGAGAGTAGGGCCTCTGGCCAATTAGTTACGCCATAGTGAGTTTCATTGTTATGTGACATTTAGTTCCAAGGCAAGATATGAAAAATTAATTATATGGGCGGTCAATCGCTCAATTTTTACAGTCGAAGGACCCGACTAAATACCATATACGTATGTACCGAGTTTTTTTGTTGTGTGGCTTATATTCAAAAGATTCACCGAAAATTTTGGGTGCTGATAAAGTGCTAGGTCGAATACCGAACTCCGAGGCTGTGCGACTTACAATTCCAAAGCTATTCGTTTATGTGGGAGTTTCAAAAATGTTGTTTATGTGGCAGTTGATACGCCCTCTTGTCCAATGCCCGCTCCCTTGGTTCGATCGGCAAAAAACTTCACAGGAACACTCTCAAGACTTTACTACAGTTTCCTGAAAATTTCATAAAAATCGGTTTAGCAGTCTCGGAGTCTATAACTGACATACACAACCACATACATACATCCATTTTTATATATTAAGATAGACTGTTCTCAACAAAAATCAGTCCTTTCATTGAACGCTTCAAAGAATGCTTCCTTTCTGGAAAAATTCTGGAAGCACCTCAGGAGAAGACCAAGGAAAGCATTCCAGCCAATGGCATGCATATTTTAAAAGAATGCCTTCTTGGTATGAAAGTGGAAGGGGTGGTATCCACTACCCTTCCACTTTACTTTGGACTTTACTTTGGTAGAATGTGTGGCCCATACGCCAGAGAACACTGGTGCGAATCCCACCTGACACAGAAAGTTTTTTCAATTAAATTAATTTTTCTGTTCGGCCGTCACCTCTCTGCAGCCAATGGCAAACCTCAGAGAGTAAAATCTGCCATGAAAAGCTTCTTGAGAACATAAGCCGTTCGGAATCCGCATAAAACATGTAGGTCCAATTCTCGATCATTTGTGTGCAAACATTTCACATCACACACAACACAATTGATCATAAGAAGCTCGGTCAAAGTCCTTTCCACAGACCTGACAAACTGTGGCAGTTATTATTAATTCAAATGAAATACAAAGTTGATACCTTTCTTCGTTCAAATCGATTCAGCCGTTTCGTTTTGCTATATTTTCCAATATTGTGAGCGCTATCTAAATGCGATAAAAATTCTTTGCTTAGTTTTTTTGTTCAAATCGATTTAGTCGTTCACTTCCTCTTTTATTCAATAAAGTAGGCGTGACAGGACGTCGCGGACAATTTTATTTTTACTAATCTTAATCTAATGCAGAACAATTTGACATTTTTTTCTTTCAAATCGGCTGAGCCGTCTTGTTATGTTTTCTTAATATATAAGGCGTGGCAGGTAGGCGTGCTCAATTTTTAAACCTTTTGATTTTTATTAAAATAACACCCATTGGTGTTTATTGCGTTCAAATCTGTTGGTTATTTCTTGCTATTAAGGGTTTTTCGCATTTAGTGGACGTCAAAAGTGGGCGTGGCAAATTTAATACAACCCATATTCCAAATGATTACCAGAGCTCTCTAATAGAAAAATAGTAATTGAATTAGTGCCTGCCGTTCTCAAGCTTTGCGGTCCCGAACAAACTTGATTTCCCTTTTATATAATTGTATAGAGTATAGGGATATTTTCTTCTAATATCAGAGATTTTTGAGCATTGAAAGCCATAGTTCATAATATGGCTATAAAATAAATAAAATTCTTATAATTAATTAAGGTATAATAATTGAAAAAAATATTTTTCCTAAGGTCAAAAAATTTTTCATTGCGCAAGCATATTTTTTAGAATTTTTATTGAAAATTATAACTTTTGCTTCTTTAAGAAGATTTACTTAATTATCTCAATTTTTCTTAAAAAAGTTTAAGATGATGTTTTGATTTTAATATTCGCTGCGATATTATTTTGTATACTTTCTCAACCCGATGGGGGTAAGGAAGGTTTGAACCCCGAAAAACCCCTTTTGACCTGGTCTGAGTTATGAGGATTTTAGCAGTACCTACAATTTCATCATAAAGTAGTCCTAAAAAACTCTTTTCTGTCTCAGAATTATGAGCGCTCTAAAATCTTTCAGACTTATTATTATGGCGCTCATAAGACTGAGGGTCTTATATAGGAATATTTTCATATTTATAAATCTGATCGGTCATAAGAACTTTATAAATAGGACAACTTTCTGACTTATGATCATGGACAGTCATAAGGCCTTTATAAATAGGACTATTTTCTGACTTATAATTATGAGCGTTCATAGATTCTCATACTCATGCTCATAAACAGACTCTCATAAGATAAAATACTTTCTAACTCTAAAACCATCATAAATAACATAAGCATATATTTTGAAGATCAAAATGTATACTTCATTAAAATTTGTTACTATAAAAACCAGAATAATATATCTGTTATTCTGTTCTTTGATATTTTGTCATGTAGAATACCAATTATAGAGTTTGTAATATATTTTTTTAAAAATTCGAAAATCTGTTATGATTTATAAGAGTTTTCATAACAGATGTTGTCATACGAAATATGAATTTTTTTAGCTAGTAATAAATTTTTTGACACCTCAAAAATTTGTATAGGAAATCATAACAGAATAATAGTATTTTTTCGTAAAATACTTGTATAAAAAATTTGTATAGGAAATCATAACAGATAGTATAGTATTTTTTCGTAAAAGATACTGTAGAATAGGGCAAATTCTGCTTAGAATAAAAGGCGGTCTTTTATGCGTTGATCTACATATACCAGGATATATTAATGGTTTTATAGCAAACGTATTTAATGTAATTCTACCTGCATGAAGACTTTACTTTTATGTTTTATTATACACCTCCTGCCTACTGCTGGTAGAGCCTTTATTCCTTTGCTTCCGACAGCGTCGCCATTTTGCTGCAAGGTTTCCTTCGCTTCTTCCTGCTTTGTCATGTACTGTGTTACAAAAGCTTCAACATTTAATCCGATTTTGTAGTGAAACATGAAATGCAGGGAGAGTTGGAGTACAAAATGTTGTTAACCTACAACTGTAGGGCAAAACATTGGAGCTGAATCGCATGAATGAACAGCTTGTTTCAACGGAGAGTGATGGTGAAACAATTATAAGCAAGCAAAATTGCAAAAAGTTGTTTAAATAGAAGCAAGAAAAAAAAAATAAAATATATAAATGAAAAACCAAGAGTGATTTTTCATAGCATCTAAGCGCTTAGGTCCAAACTTTAAATAAATTTGCATTAATTTTAAGCTTTTTAAAAGTTAACGCTTCACTATACAGACCAGCTTGCATATGTTTAAAATTAATTAAGCAACTATCAGGTGGCAGCGCCATTGCCGATCATTCGTTAGCAAAATGCTTTAGTTGCATAGACAAGCAATGTTGCCAACTATTACTTATTTTTAACTAATTTGCCTGCCACATTGCCTGTTGGCCATGTTAAGCTGATTACAGAACTTGTATGCAGGCGAAGGTGTCTGTGTGAATGAGTGTGTGTGTGTGTGTGTGTGTGGCGTGGTGCAAAAGGATTCAAGTGGAATTAATTAAGTGAACAAACTAAGCTAATGTTCCAACAGCTGAACACACTGACCAAAGCGCTTAGCCAAAGCTCCACCAAATGAGTTGAGCGGAAAATGACCCTCTTAAGCTGTAGCAGGCAAGACACAGGAGACACAGAGGAGAGTATTTACCCCAAGTGTGGGGCGTATGCAGTGACAAAGAAGTAAATAAATTAATTTTATTTTGTATGCGAAATGATGCAGAAGTTGGCTGTAATGAGGCGATAGCAAAGAAAACAAGATGCGTTGGCAAATCGTAATACTACTCAGAAAGGCCTGTGATGTTGTTGTTATAAATTGTAAAGGGGCAAATGGGGAGCGGTGCATGAATCTGCCAGTGCACGATATACTCTTGACATAACGCAGTTGAATTGTTGCACAAACTTATTGTTAATTGAGCTCGCCTTTAGCCTTATGAACAAATTCTCTTATTGCACAGTTTGCTGTTTTCAGTGCAAGCACAGGTGCTTGGAAATGTAAAGCACTGTAAAATGGAACGGTGAATAAAATTAAAAGGCATACATTTCCCAAGATCTTTTAACGTTTTCCTCCTCTTAGTTAGAAGTGTCTTTAAAGTTTTTAAATTTCTACTTAATTTTATTGTAAATACATTATGTATAAAAGTTCAATTTATTGAGCTAAACCAGACACAAATGAAGAAAGAATATAATTCGCAATCATTTTGTTGAAGCTCCCTTCGTTTATCCATAAATATTTTGTCAATACAACCGAACGCTTAAGTCTAAGAAATAGATTTTAGTGCAATAAGAAATAAGCAGCAAAAAAGCGTAACAGTGACCGTTTCCATAAAAATGTATTGGTTGTTATGAGTCCAGCTTAATAAAAAAGTTTAAATTGTCGATTTGAGGATATGATATTTAATATGTATCATCCAAATCAATATTGTCGCCTTCAAAGTAGTCCCTCTCGGCTGCAACGCACTTATGCCAGCGCTTGATCCAGTCACGGAAACTTTTCTGGAACACGGTTTTTGGTATGGCCTTCAGAGCGTTCACCGATTTTTCCATGAACTCTTCTTTGCTGGTAAAACGCGTTCCTCGAAGCGGTTTTTTGACTCGATCGAACAGGAAAAAATTACACGGAGCCAGGTCAGGTGAATTTGCCGGCTGCTGGATGGTTATCGTGTTGTTTTTGGTCAAAAAGTCTCGAATAAGATGAGCATTGTGCGATGGTGCATTATCGTGGTGCAAAATCCATGATTTGTTTTGGTCTTTTTTGGCGAATTGCTTCACGTAAACGTCTCATAACGCCCAAATAATACTCTTTATTGACCGTTTGACCATCTGGCAAAAATTCATGGTGAACTACACCATTGTAGTCCATGAAAACAGTGAGCATCGAATTCTTTTTTGACTGAAAACGACGTGGTTTCTTCGATTTATTCGCCTTCTTGCAAACCACTTCTTTGCCTTCTGATACGATAGAGCAGAGTCACCGTAACATTTCACCAACATTTTACGCGTATCGGTGCAGTTGAAACCATTTTTCAGACAAAATTTGATACAAACACGTTGCTCAATTTTTTCTTCCATCGTAAAAAATCGAAGACACGAAAAAGTTGTTGTAAGCAAAACACTGTCATTTTACCAAATGTCAACGAGGCACGCTGATAATTGGCAGCCTTGTCATAGACACATGTGGCAACCAACTAAAAAAAAATTTTCGAATCGGACAGTTAAGTCCAGTTCACAGTGTGAATGAACTTTTCTTTTTGAACAAGGTAGATCTCGTGCTTATTCCATTAACTTATCTATCAGACTAATACTAACGTAGGTAAAAGGTTAACATTTTATTAGGTAAATAGAAACAGTCAAAACCTTTCTAACGATATCTTCAAAACGAGGATAGCATAAAAAAATAATAGTTATTTTGAATTTTAGTGAAAATAACATTACAACAATATCAAAAAAATGCGTGAAAATTAGAATTATCTATTTTTAAACGGCAAAGATTATAAGTTTTTGATGTACCTTGGAAGAAATTTTTCAGAACTATAATTTTTGAACGTTTATTTTTTCGAAGTAAAACTTTTATAGCCGCGTATACAACAATACGGCGATCTAGATGGGGTGTAAAACCAATGTAACGAAATGGTTCTTATGAAAACAACAGTAATTCGCAGTACTGCTTTTATACTGCCGTATAAAAACTAATAAATGGCTATTTAAAAATTTTTCATATTTTTGCTTTCACCGAGGATTGAACACAGTACGCTTGGATCCATAGTCGGCTGTTCTACCAACTGGGCCACAAAGACATATTTATTTGAGTAGCTCATGTTTTTAGGCATTTCTCAAATTCTTCCCAGGAATTCCATTATTGGGTAAAATTTTCACTTCTACCGTGCGTGGCGGCCACACACATATTTTTTTTTAAACTATACACCCAAATATACCTCTCTACATTTTCCAGGTCCACCCTAGTGTCAAAAAATTTTTTAAATTCTTACTTCAGATTCGACATCAGCGACTCTCTCATATACAAAATATGTAAACAGAAAAAATGTTTAGGGTCTACCCTAGTGTCACATAAAATTTTAAAATTTTAACTTAAGATTTGGAGGTCGGCCGAAGCCCGCACACGGGTTTCTATGGCCACCTAAGTAAGTAAGTAAGACTTAAGATTAGAAATTAGCGATCCTCTTATACTGACAAAACATGCTTAAAGCATTTAAAACATTCAAAAACATGTAACACATGTTCACGTGAAACTTGAACCAATTCTTGCATACTAGCACGAGCTAATAAAAAAGTTTTCTACTCATTGCGTTAATCGAACTCTAGCTCTAATATTACACTTTTACGGAATGAGGTCGACAATGGTGAAATTAATTAAGGTGTGCGCGATTTTCCACCTCTTAAAAAAAAGTTCGCTACCCTTGTCACTTTTTCTACAGTGCGCCTCTCTCTATCAAAACCTTTTGACAAGCGTAGCAAAATTCGTAAAGGTCACCTTCACCTCGCTTAATTTCACCATGAGGTCAACGCAAAGTGTGAGGACTTGTCGGCTTCATAGGAACTAGTAGTTTCTAGCAGAGATAAAGATATAGATAACTTCATGTTTTTCAAAGTTCATTCAGATTTCACCTTTTTCAACTCTCTTTTTTATTCAAAACTCACGAATTGTGTATATGAGTTTGGATATCCCATGTTTTAGGGGAGTTTCTGTGGCTTACCAACCTTTTATGCATTTATGGTGAGTTTGTATATCCCATGTTTGAGGGGAGTTTTTTGGTTGTTGTGCTTGTGTTGAACAGTTTGTGTTAGTATTTTACAATCCGGACGTACGGCTATACCTTTCCCACAGTCCAAAATCGAAGTTTCCTATCTCTTTATCTCTAGTTTCTAGTCTAGCTGTCAACGCACTGCCGACCTAACACAGTATTGCGTTTTAGATATAATTGACTCAACTAAGAAGACCGTGAACGAAATATTCATTATAGGAGAGATTTTTACACTTTTATCGTGAAATATTTTTAATTTTGTTTTGTGAGATTTTACTACAACAATTGTAGGAAATCTGTACGGTTTTAAAATGTCAGACAAAACATTCACACGGGGAAGTTATATGAGAAAATTCTATTTACCATTTGACAATTTGTGAAATAAGCTTTTAAAAAACCTTTTAAAATGTACACTCAAGCTCGTTCAACTTACTATTTTAAACTTTTTTAATGTGTTTTTTAACTCTTTGCGCAACCCACCAGACACAATGTCAATGTCAATGTCGCACGCTGTCCCATACAATAGCGTGCTAGATATAAAGTTATTTTATAAAAGTTTTAACATATCGGAAACACATGTGCAGAAAGTTCTATCATGCGATAAAAATTTCAAAGTCGTCTGTCTGTCTGCATAGTTTTGTCAGTAATTGATTGCATATCATTTCCTGGCAAACTATACGAAAAAATGCAAAACAATACAATAGAAAAATGATTGCTCATGCTAGGTGAGAATAGTTTTATGTGCATAGCTTGGAATAATATAACTGCATACATATTTTCGTAATTTTTCAATGAAAAGTAATTCTAACAAGGAAAATATTAAAAAATTCCTTACTCCAATTTCTTAAATTACGCGCATCGAAAACAATTTAACTAAATTCTGAACCTTCAGATTATATGTTTACAAAAAGTTTTGCATAACATGCACTGAATATAATCACAAAATTGTTGAGATTTCGAGATATTCTTATATAAAAATGCCAAAGACATGGTCTTTCAACGTAGAATTACGTCTTACAGTGCGGTTTGTATGAGGGTGTTTTTTCGCAAATTTTTTCAAGCACATTCAGCACTTTGGATCACTTTTGGAAAATAACTACAGCCTTTAATATTCGTCGTACAAAGATAAAATATGTGCCAAAATATCAATAACGTGCCGGATAAAGCAAATATATAACTTTGGATTTTAAACCTTCTTTAATAAAGTCAGAAAATAGCAAAATCTTAGAAGAAAAATTCTCTTTTTCGTATGAGAAAACTCATGCATAAAATGTTTCAGTAGCTGCTTATGTTATGGTTGTTGGTTTGGTTCGTGCCAAAATCACGAACGCAACATCGTGTTGTTACTGCTTGTATTATTGTTATTAATATATATGTATGTATGTATGTATTATTAGCTTCTTTAATTTGTTATTGTTTTTGTAAATCTTCAGAAAAATTAATACAATAAATAATACAGATATTGTATGCAGCTACAGAGCCGGAATGTAGCCAAGAATAAAAAATTATTCTTCTTGGTATATAGCTACCAAAAATTGTATTACAACTGCGCAGGTTTATATATGCAGAGACTGCGCATGGTCGTTGTGCTATGAAAACTCCTTTTATTTTTTAAATATCATAAATTCAAAATATTTTTTATATTATTATTGTTAAATTCATTCCATTTAAAAATATATTTTGGAGGCTAAATTTTAAATTTTCAATTAATTAAATTTAAAATATGTATGGGCATTCCCGCCGAAAGGTCCACCCTGAAAAAAAAATTTTTAATTATTAAAAACGTATTATTTTATCTTAGAGAAACGTTTAAATTTTATTAATTTAAGCAATTTATACATAAATTTGTGGCGGCCGCTGCACAGTGGGTAGAGTGTGAGGCCCATACGCAAGAGAACCCTGGTTCGAATCCAACCGGACACAGACAGTTTTTTCAATTGAATTAAATTTTCTGCTCGGTTGTCACCTCTCTGCAGACAATGACAAACCTCAGAGAGCAAAAACTGCTATGAAAACCTTCCTGAGAACATAAGCCGTTCGGAGTCGGCATAAAACATGTAGGTCCAGTTCTCGATCATTTGTGTTTAAACATTTCACAACACACACAACACAATTGATCATAAGAAGCTGGGCCAAAGTCCTTTCAAGCGCTGAAATGGCCATTTCGTTTTTTTTTTTTTTTTTTTTTGTTTATACATCAAATGCTGTTTTCTTTTTAGTAGATCTTAAGTAAATGTTTCGTAAGCGTTTTTGTTTTAGTCAAAATGGAAGGTATTGACTAGAGTGTTTCGTTCAGAGTGAACACTCAATTCGGTGTGAATAAAAATTTCCTCTAATTTCTTGCACTCACTCAATAATAATGAGATGAGAATGTCAATTTTAGTTGTCAAATTGCTACGTGAAATAAAGAAACAGGTAAAAGCCAAAATTTGCAAAAAAAAAAAAAAACATTTTCATAAATATAGGAACGCGTAAGAGAAACGTTTATAATATTCGACGCTTCGGTATAACTGGCGATAATTTTAAATCTTTGTACCGATTTGAATTTGATATCGCGCTATGGTTAAGCAATCATTTCCTATCCAATGTTGCTGAAGAAACGCATGGTAGGGCAATTCCAAAAGTTGAAAAACTATTATTTGTGTGAAGGGAATGGATTAAATTTCCAATCACCTTTCAGAAAATGAGAGAAGCAAAAGTAAAGTGGAAATCTGAATATAATTTTTCTGACACAACAGGTGCTTTAGAATTCACGCATATTAAAATAAAAAGCCACGCTCTCATGGTGATGAATACCGAAGGGTTATGTTTCATTAAATGTGCAGACTACGGTTAATGCGCAAGGGCAATTTACAAGTGTAGATGTTTAGTTTCTATATGATTTTCAAGAAATTCCTCGTCCGCACTTTCAAATAGAAATAGAATAGAAATTCCTTCACACAAATAGCACATGGAGGCAAATAGTCATCACCCTCAACTTTTCTTGAGTACTCACTCAAGCAGAGCTTTCAAAATTTAACTAGATTCACACCAAACTTGAGAGCCTTCTCAAATATCAAAAAGTAGGAGTAGAGTATTTTCGCCAAGCTTAACGAAAGTAGATTTTATTCACGCCAAATTGAGTGTTCCCTCAAAAAACATGAGTGAACACTTGTACTCAGTTTCTATTCACACCACCCAATAATGAAATTATTGAGGCAAGGAGAGAACAATATATTTAATTTGCTTTTCAATTACATAATAAGTAAACTTCTGAATTACTTAATTACTCAATTAAATCATAAGGGAAAAAATGTCACGTATCGACTTTTTATGATTTAAAAAAAAAAAAAGTACAGAAGATATTTGATAGATATTTGACAGATTTCGCTGAATTCTGGCTTTCTATACATGAACACGAAAAATACTTCCATTTTTGTCACGTTCGAATCGCTTCTTCTTTTCTTTTTTTTTAACCACGATTATGTCTACTATAAACTTTGGCACTCATTAAAGCGCTACCTAAGAGCTTTCATGTAAGCTAATATAAAAAATGGGAATGCAAATATGTTTCACTTTGCCTTTTTTTTACTTAAATATGTTACGTTGGACATATGGATATGCCCATACATATATATATATATATATATATATATAAATTCTTTACTGAAGGAAAAATAATAAATTCATATTTTTCATAAATATTTATTCCCATTTATTAAGCATAACATTGAAAAATATTTCTTTTTAACCAACATAAAAGTTCATCAGCAAATATATCAATAAAAAAATCTACGTCTTCGTGTACAGTTACTTTTTTCGCTTAATTTGGGTTGTATAACACCATTTTCTGAATGATAATTTTATAATTTGTGTCAGAATATAAAATTGAGACTATAGGTCATTTTCTAGACGTTGTCAACACACATTAGAAATTACCGTGAATTTAAGTATGATGTGAAAGTAAATAGCGAAATACAGAAGCAGACTTGCCTTAAGGCCGACTAGGCCTAGGCCTAGGGTGGCAAGATTTTAGGGGCGGCCAATCAGAAAAAAATTCATTGACGTAAAAAGAAACGTTTTTTCAAATTTGGGTTTACATGGGCTATCTGTGTAAATAAGGATGATATCATTGCGTGCCAACTCAACAGCTTGCATCCATTTCGAATCATTCCGTGCCCTCAGTGTGAATGTATTACATTAAAATAATCTGTCCTTTTTTTGAAAGTTAAATGTTAAGTGGGTATATTTATTTATAATAATTATATATAATTATTTTATAAATATTATGTTAAACATAAAAAGCTATGTCAGCTGATGGAAGGAAAAGATGTAGTGGAGCAGAGTATCGCAAGCTGGCTAAGAAAAAAAATATAAACATAACGATGTGGTTAAAAAATCATTAGATGATTTTTGTTTTTAAAAACATCGTCAAATTCTGAAGATCATATGAACACAAGCGATTAAAGAAATTTCGTTTTGTGATACTGGATCAACTGGGCCGATTTGGAAGGTTTGGTTAAAGTGAGGTTTGGTTGGTTACGTGATCACGTATCTAAGCACGGTTTCAAAAAAAAATGTCCTTTTTGTTGAAAAAAAAATGTTGAATACAATTGCAATTTTTGCAAGAGTGAACGCAGTTACAAGGATAAAGTATGTATGTTGTCAAAACACTTGTTCGAACGCCAGCTTTTAAATAGCGAAAAGGTTCTGCAAAATTGGCTAATTTATTCAGAAAGTACTGGATGTGTTTTTTGTGGGCCATTCCTTCTTTTTTATAACGGGGAGAGTAGGTTTAACAAAGAGGAAGGTTTCAATGACTGGAAAAATGCCTCTCAACGGGTATCAGTTCATGAAATTTCTCCTAAATCATCACCTGTTCTGCAGATCACGAATAGAAGCAATGCCTGAGGTCATATTCACCTCGCATTGACAATGCAGCACAATGAAGAAATAAATGACTGGAGGAACATTCTGAAAAGAGCAGTTGCTTGTGTTAAAGCGCTTTCATCATGCGGTTTGTTATTTAGAGGAACTAAACAACGGTTCGGCCCATTACACAATAGGAATTATTTAATTTTTTGAAGCATATCGCCGAGGTCGAATTTTTCTTAGCCTGACACATATTACGCTTTGGAAAGAATTCATTCAGCTTATGGCAGACAAGGTTTCAAATTAAATTTTGATTATTGACTAAACACCTGATATATCTCACGTAGATCAGCAAGACATAGTAATTACCGTTATTTCAATTTTAAATTTGGTATTGACATTTCAAACTGCCGAGGGTAATCTTTGGGGGTTCTTACTAGATCGAATTAACTCTACTATCAAGAAACTTCAAGGTGCTGAAATTGATATTTTCATTGTCATAGAATTCTGTGATCACTTACACTTTTCATAGGTGAAGCACGGGAGAACTTCGATGATATCGAAAATTAGGCTAAGAATCTGATTTTCAACGTTATAGAAAGCTTAAGCTACTTCCTCGTAAGTTTAGTCGCTACACTTTGTAACAATAAATAATAGCTTAAGCCTGTAACAAAAGTATTTTTCTTATTTTAACCTATCCATTCACAGATATTACTACTCAGTCTCAGTTAAGTTAATTATAGAAATAAAAAGGGGCGGCTGGTACGATTCTGCCTAGGGCGGCTAAAACTACTAATCCGTCTCTGGCGAAATAGCGAAAGTCTTTGTAAATGATTAAAATAAAAATTTCAAAATAAATTATGTAACTAATGTGCGACCGAATATTCGATTTTATCAGTTACGTCTGTGCTACCTTAATATGAACGAAATTTGAAAATCTCATGCATAATCTAATACAATGGTATGACATACGGCAAAAAATTATTAAAAAAGTTTAATAATAATTATTTTGTACTAAATTTTCTTACTCTGATATGTATGAAATGTTATGTTTTCAGCTTACTTTTAATAAAAAAAATTTTCGTTGCGATCTTATATTACAAAAACCCCGAATTCCGGTTACAGTTTCGGCCAAAATTTCCTTCGGACATTAGATGTAACTATATCTCAGGTAATAGTTTTCATTAAAAAGCGTTAAATTAAAATGCTCACAACAATAGAATTTGCTTACTTTGTTGCATTTTGCACAAGCCAAAAGTGCCTTTTTATTAACACCTATTGAGAAAAAATAACAATAACAACATATTACAATATAACGTGAAATTTATTGCAAAATAGCCATAAGTCCAACAACAAATGCAACTATTTTAATTAAGCGGCTTAAGCCGCGGTTGAAATCAGCGTTTACCATTAAATCACAACGAATTGTATGCAAAGCACTTGCTGCAATAACAATTACAACAACCACATCGACATAGATTGTTGCAATCCACGATAAAACAGACTACAATGAAAAAACCGCGACTAATTTGCAAGCGTAAAAAGTATTGAAAAGCATCAATAAGTAACTGATTTTTATGAGTAAGATGTAGCCGAAGTGTAAAAAGTAAAGAAATTTGGTATTCTCAGTCCATATATGAAAATATTTCCAATACAATAAATTTTATGAAAAACCTTTAATATATTTTCTTATAATTGAAAACAAAAGAGATTAATTTGAAGATAGATTTTTTTTTATTTCGTCGCTTCATAAAATTTAAACTAAGCATACCCGTTGTAGCGGTGCTATTTCATTGTATGATCTCGCAATCATCATAATAGTTATTATTATAAAATGGAAGTAAACGTAGTTTTCCCATTACATGCTCACACTTTATTTTCTTCTAAGAGTTATGCAACTGAATTAACTGCAAAAATTAATAGAGGAAGATAAAAAGAAAATAATAAGAAATGCATGCAAACAATTAATTGTAAATTAGCATGCGCATCAAAATATCATTAGTTAATTTATGAAAATTGGTATTACGTTATCTGATAAGCAAAAAAAAAAAAGTGATTACAACAGTTCTATTAAAATATTTTCTCAATCAGAAATAGTTTTATCGATAGGTGAGAAAGAAGACCATTTAATTTATGGTTATTTATTTATTCAAGAATTATGTCCTTAGTTTTAAGATAGTCAGTTTTCCTTAGTTTTCCAACATATCACCATTGGTTAGCTGAATCAATCTAACGCAGAGTGCCATAATCAATTCTATTACCGAATTAATCCTAACAAGTCTCCTGGTCCAGACCTGTTACCACCAAGTTTTCTTATTCAATGCTCAGACCAGTTAGTCATGCACCCAAAAAACAATTTACTAAAATCAAGGAAATTTTGCGCTAAAGTCATCATATCCTATATTTAAAGATGCATTTTCCTACGTTTAAGTCAATTTTGTCCTAAAACTAAGGATATTTCATTTGATTAAAGAAAACTTACTTAAACTAAGGAAAGTGCCATCTTTAAGCATAGGATATAATGACTTTAGCACAAAATTTCCTTGATTTCAGTAAATTATTTTTTGAGTGTGCTCTTATACTTAATTTTTAACAAATCCTTGCAAACAGGTATTTTTTCTGCTTTATGGAAATCTTCTCATCTTACGCCAATTTATAAGAACGGCGACAAGAGAGATGTCGCAAATTATAGGGGCATTGCAATACTATCGGACATTCCCAAACTATTTCAAAAAATTATATGTTCCAAGCTTACAGACCTAATTAATCCACGTTTAAATGTACAACAACATGGATTCCGTAAAGGAAGATCAACCACCACAAATCTTACAACAATGACCTCTGAAGTTCTTATTAAAATGGAAAAAGGGCATCTATCATGCAGTCTATACTGATCTTAGCAATGCCTTTGATCGCGTCGATCAATAAATCTTGAATATAAAACTTAAAAAATTCGATATTGCAGGTTCCTTGCTAAAATGGCTCAAGTCATATGCGTATGAAAGATCACAATATGTAAAATTTCAGGGCATTCTATCTAAAAAGATTGCTGCTTCGTCGGGTGTACCACAAGGTAGCCACCTTGGACCACTTCTCTTCAACATATTTATAGCAAATGTACTATGTCATTAAATCGGAAGAGGATTCAGTAGTCTTTCAAAATTGGCTTTTATCTCTGGAGCTTTGGTGTAGTCATAATAAGCTTTCCTTAAATGTAAATAAATGCTACGTCATAAGTTTTTCCCGTAAAAACAAAATAAATCATAGCAGTTATATGCTTAATGGGGTCGTTCTCAACAGAGTTAACCACATTGCAGATCTTGGGGTTATCCTAGATAGCAGGCTGCGCCTTAACCTTCACATAGATCATATTATATCCAGGGCAAATAAACTGCTTGGATTCATAAAAAGGCGTTCAAAAGAATTCCAAAATATGTCGGTAACAAAAACACTATACTGCACGTTAGTGCGTCAAATTCTTGATTATTGTTGCCTAGTGTGGAGTCCAGCATTTGAAGTGCACAAAAAAAGACTTGAATCTATTCAAAAACAATTTCTGATCTTTGCTTTTAAAGATTGTTATGATCCACGGGATTATAGAAACTTACCTTCGAATGAACACTGAACACTGAAAATCCTAAATATAATGCCGCTATCATCAAGAAGAACATTATTTTGTTCATGCTTTACCTTTAATAACATAACTGGTAAAATAGGCATACAAGATTTTTGAGTGAATCTCAGCACCATACTATCTATTCATACAACAAACTCTTAAATAGTTGTTGTAGGATACTCAATGGCATAAGCAAAAACTTCTCACCATCAATGTCAAAATCCGTGTTCAGACGCTACCTTATAAACACCTTTTCCCATCCTAATTTTTCCTCTTATTGCTCACCATTCATGTTTAAACGAAGTTTTTCCAATGCCGCTATTTCTTTAAAATACGCTCTTATCTCTGACTCCCACTCACACGTCCGCTTTAAATCTTCATTATAACGTAAGTATAATTTAAAATTATTATAAATTATACCAAAGTTTATCATTAATATAATTATAAGACCTATTTCTTTTTCGCTTTTCCTTGTCTTTGGTTTTTGACATGTTTTAAAAAAAATGTCAGTGATGAGAGCGGATCACGCCAATCATCAAAAAACAAGGAACGGTGAAAAAAGAAGAAAAACTACCTGTTCGAATAATTCAAATTTGACTTGGTTGGCTAAATAAATAAATATTTACCAGCTGGAATATTTATTTATACAGGGCGTGAGTACATATTTTTTTGTCATTATTTTTTTCCTAAAAGAAACCTATTATTAACCTGTCACTAACCCAAATTTTTTATGTTTGTTCTACAATTATGATATGTACATGAATTTACGCAAAGCTTTATCCTTGGCCAGGAAAGTTCAAAAATAACTATTTTTTCACCTTAAGATTTAAGATGTACGGTCATATTCGAATTATGAATTTTAAATCTGATATATAGTTACACAAAAAACTGTCACGCCCCTTTTCAAGTAATGCCCACTTTTTCATGACACTTGAAGCAGACCCTACCCTCCCCTATGCCAAATATTAATACCATGGTCTAGATATTTACTGAAATAAAGTATAAAAATTATATTGACACGCCTCCTCGCTTAAGTTTGATCAATCTTCTAGGCTATGGTCTACTCATTACACCAAAAAAATATATGCGGAATTTAGGCAAAGCCGGACAAGCTGTGCGGATGGAATTCGATAAAAATTAAAACCACTGCCCAATACCGCTTGTTTTCTAGGCGGAAATAAAATTAAAGTGACACTCCCCTTGTATAATCCCGATCACTTTTCCAAACAACGGATTCAGACAAATGGAAGTCAGACAAATGGTGTTTGCCATGCCCCTTGTCTAATCCCGCCCACTTTTCTAGGTTTATTCTGCTCATTACACTTAAGAATATACGTGCAAACTTGGTTGAAATCGGACAATTCGGTTCGATTATCTAACGCCCACTTTTTTAAGCAAAAGGCTGCTCATTATACCAAAGAATATATGTGCAAAATTTGGTTAAAACAGACACAATGATATACAGCTATATGTATTAGATGGGCGGAAAAGTAAGCGTGGGAACATTTATATATATACATATATATATATATAGTTGAACTCGATTAAATATATATAAATTGAACTCATAGCACCTACGCATCAGGTTTCACTATCAAAACATGTACAATTCAGGAATTATCATGGTTTTTTAAAAGTTATAGTGCGACCACTCCCATTTTTACTTTAGTTGCCGATAGTAACCATACGAACTAAGTTACAAAATTTTAGCCTAATACAACCAAAATCGTCTGAAATAAAGCAATTTTATTGATGTATGGGCGGCAAAAGGAGGTGTGCCAACTTTTTTTTTTATTTACCGATATATTAACCAGGCTATGGAAAGATCCGCAGGTGTACGAACGCGAGCTTATTTTGGATACACGCTCGTGTACGTGAGTCAAATTTTCAAATCAGTAGAACTAGCTCATGTACTTAAACGACAAAAAAATATTTATTTGTGAATTGTGAACATGGGACGGTTTATGAGCCGTACATGGCAATGAGTTTATTAAGGACATAGTAGTGCTCCCATGTAGGCTAAAGGAATTTTTATTGGTTCCAATGTAACGGTTTTTGGACAAATAAATATAAACTCCTCGGACAAATATTTTTTGGCAGAAAGATTCCACTTTCAATATTTTTAGAATTAGTTGGGTCACTAGTCAACCAGAACTATTTTGGTTTTGAGGACCCTTTGGACAAAAATCTTGGTTTTTTTTTTGCAAATAGGTTCTACTTGCAATATTTTTGGCGTTTCTTTGGTCATTGGAACTTTTGTGGGTAAGTAAACGCCTAAGACAAAATCTTGGATATTTTGACAAATAAGTTCCACTTTGACATATAGGTTCCACTTGGATTAGTTTAAGAACTACTTCACTCATTGGATCTTTCTTGATTTTAGTAGTGTTCTTATACAAAAGTTTTTGGCAAATACGTTCCACTTCAAGAAATAGGTTCCACTTTGAATATTTTTGGTACAAGTTGGGTCATTTGAACTTTTTTAAATTTAGTGAACTCCTTGGACAAACATTTTTTGAAAAATAAGATGTACTTGGACAAATACGTTCACTTGGATTATTTTTAGAACTATTTGAGTCATTGGAACTTTTTGAATTTTGCACATTCCATGGGCAAAAATATATAGTTCTATAGTCTGTAGGTTGCACTTGTTTTATTTATGGTACTAGTTGGATTATTGCAACTTGTTTGAGTTTTATGAACTAATCCTTGTTAAATATTCTTTTATGAATAAAAAAAAACTTTTCTTAAGCTGTCCCGAAAATATTTCCAAAATTCGTCTTTGGTGAAATTTTGATTTTGTCCCATTTTCATCAAATAAAAATCTAGCAAAAATAATCTTGTTATCAGAAGGTCAACAAAAGCCTTTCCTAGAAATCGTTACAGTTCGAAATTCATAAATTGTCAACCACAGATAATAGTCAACCACAGGTGAAAAATGAAAAGTTATAAAAAACTTATTATTTTATGAAATTATCTTGGAGAAAGATTTAAATTTTATTTATTAGAGCAATTCACACATTAATTCATTTATCATGATGAACAAATCATCCGCAATGTTTCAGAAATGTAGTTTTTCTTATTAGTAAATATTTTGTAAGTGTTTCGTAAATGTTTTTATTAAAAATGGAAGGTATTGGCCAAAGATAATAATGAAATGATTGAGGCAAGTAGAGGACAGTATATTAAATTTGTTTCTTAATTACTTAATTGCTTAATTACCCAATTTGATCACAATGAAAAAACAAACGATTTTACAATTTTTGGATGAACCGAGAAACTTTGAATTCTCATTAGAGCTATTTTAATATCCTCAATTATTCCTCTTTCCTTTTTGTAATTGGGTGCTTTTTAGATAACTATGTAAATTTCCCTAAAAATGATTTTAAGCACGTTGACCTTCCAAAAAACGTCTGTGTTTGATGACGTCCGAATGGCACTTTCGGTTCAAACATTTTTTTCCCCAAAAACAATTAAGTCAATAAATAAATGTCATTTGAAAATACTTAAAAAACAATATTTTTATTGAAGGTCTTATAAAAATATCTCATTCAGATCGCTAACAAAAGCAAAAAAATATGCGTACAAATATAATGGCCGCAATGCCAGATCTGCCTATATCATAGCTCTACATTATCGACCTCTTTGAATCTGCTCAACAACGAATTCATATTTTTTATTTTTTATACAAGTCTTTTTTAGTGTGATTAAGTAATAAATTTATATTTTGATAGAAAAATTTTAGCAAAGTTTTGTTTTTATTTTCCTTTACTTTCACATAATATATATATTTTAATTATAAATGGAATCTCATGCTTACGAGAAAAGCATAGAAAAAATGTCAAAAAAACTTAAAATAAAATATTTATTTTTTTGTTCCTTAATGCTCATCTGTAGTTGCTACGTCAACTTTAACTACTTGCCAATTGGTGCAAGTGGAATTTTCACTATAGTGATATCTTCAAAATTTAAAATACCCTTCCCTTAATTATACCTTAGAGCACAGCTCAGCATTAAGCTGAAGTCTCATTAGCATAACGACAAAAAAAGGGTTGGCAACTTTATGCTAAAATAGTAATTATATCATATTATGGCAGGGTTGCCAACTTGATAATAAAAGTCGATTAAAGCGAACATAACCTGACGTTCACAGTTGCCTTAAATATTTGAGCTAACAGCTGGTAGCACAGTTTTTAATTACTCATAAAGGAATGAAGTGCTATAAAGCGCCGAAAAGGACCTTAACCCTGTAACCAGCAAGGTTACCCTGAAGTACACATCGCTCTTTTAATGTAATTGCAACGTTTTAAGTTTTTTAAGCTTGAAATTTTCTGACAGCTCAAAAGAGTTACAGATACAATCGATTTTATCGTTCAAACTTCTTTAGTTATTTTTGCAGCCATTTAAAAGTAATTTTTGTATTTTTTGGCAAATAAATTATTGCTTGCAGATTATCAAAATAAAAAAATAAAAGAAATATATTTTGAAGTGACAAATATTAATGTGAATTTCTTTTATTAATGAATCTGTACTTTTTGACGGAATCTTAATTGTTTGAAAAGAATTACCTTGCATTTTGTAAATTGAGTTTTCGAACTTTACTTCAGCCAAAGTCTTACTAATCCATCAAATTTTTTCTGGTGCCTTTTTCCCCATTATTTCAACCTTGCCGGTTAGAGGGTTAAAGCGAAGAAATTAACTTCTGTGTGATCATAAAGATTAAAAAATACATTTTTAATTGCAAAAATTTTTGCTTAAGAACCGTCATTGTAAATATTCCGTATTCCTTAAATTCCTTTTATTTTCTGACAGGTATATAAAAACTAGCATCTTTTGAATCCATTACCTAGATTGATATAAAAAATTTCCCTTCCAGAAACAGGAACCATTAAAAGTGAACTGCCGTCTTTAACGATTAGCAGACTTCTGTGTATTCTTTAATTATACATAGACGTTGGTATATATCGATGTGCGTGTTAACAGCCTTCCAGTCCGGCAATAAACAAAGCGCCACACTAAAAAGCATTGCTAATGGCTTCACTACCCATACACTTTTACGTCAACCAGCTAAAATAGTGGTTCGTTGCAATTTCACAAAGCGACAACATTAATTTTAGCCTACAATTATTAAACGACAATAGTTTCATTAATGTTAACTTGAAAAAACTAGTTCGGAATAGAACTCTAAATACACAATTCGTGCTAAATACACACAGATAATAGATAATAGATAATAGATAATAGATAATAGATAATAGATAATAGATAATAGATAATAGATAATAGATAATAGATAATAGATAATAGATAATAGATAATAGATAATAGATAATAGATAATAGATAATAGATAATAGATAATAGATAATAGATAATAGATAATAGATAATAGATAATAGATAATAGATAATAGATAATAGATAATAGATAATAGATAATAGATAATAGATAATAGATAATAGATAATAGATAATAGATAATAGATAATAGATAATAGATAATAGATAATAGATAATAGATAATAGATAATAGATAATAGATAATAGATAATAGATAATAGATAATAGATAATAGATAATAGATAATAGATAATAGATAATAGATAATAGATAATAGATAATAGAAAATAGATAATAGATAATAGATAATAGATAATAGATAATAGATAATAGATAATAGATAATAGATAATAGATAATAGATAATAGATAATAGATAATAGATAATAGATAATAGATAATAGATAATAGATAATAGATAATAGATAATAGATAATAGATAATAGATAATAGATAATAGATAATAGATAATAGATAATAGATAATAGATAATAGATAATAGATAATAGATAATAGATAATAGATAATAGATAATAGATAATAGATAATAGATAATAGATAATAGATAATAGATAATAGGAAATAGGAAATAGATAATAGATAATAGATAATAGATAATAGATAATAGATAATAGATAATAGATAATAGATAATAGATAATAGATAATAGATAATAGATAATAGATAATAGATAATAGATAATAGATAATAGATAATAGATAATAGATAATAGATAATAGATAATAGATAATAGATAATAGATAATAGATAATAGATAATAGATAATAGATAATAGATAATAGATAATAGATAATAGATAATAGATAATAGATAATAGATAATAGATAATAGATATAATAGATAATAGATAATAGATAATAGATAATAGATAATAGATAATAGATAATAGATAATAGATAATAGATAATAGATAATAGATAATAGATAATAGATAATAGATAATAGATAATAGATAATAGATAATAGATAATAGATAATAGATAATAGATAATAGATAATAGATAATAGATAATAGATAATAGATAATAGATAATAGATAATAGATAATAGATAATAGATAATAGATAATAGATAATAGATAATAGATAATAGATAATAGATAATAGATATAGATAATAGATAATAGATAATAGATAATAGATAATAGATAATAGATAATAGATAATAGATAATAGATAATAGATAATAGATAATAGATAATAGATAATAGATAATAGATAATAGATAATAGATAATAGATAATAGATAATAGATAATAGATAATAGATAATAGATAATAGATAATAGATAATAGATAATAGATAATAGATAATAGATAATAGATAGATAATAGATAATAGATAATAGATAATAGATAATAGATAATAGATAATAGATAATAGATAATAGATAATAGATAATAGATAATAGATAATAGATAATAGATAATAGATAATAGATAATAGATAATAGATAATAGATAATAGATAATAGATAATAGATAATAGATAATAGATAATAGATAATAGATAATAGATAATAGATAATAGATAATAGATAATAGATAATAGATAATAATAGATAATAGATAATAGATAATAGATAATAGATAATAGATAATAGATAATAGATAATAGATAATAGATAATAGATAATAGATAATAGATAATAGATAATAGATAATAGATAATAGATAATAGATAATAGATAATAGATAATAGATAATAGATAATAGATAATAGATAATAGATAATAGATAATAGATAATAGATAATAGATAATAGATAATAGATAATAGATAATAGATAATAGATAATAGATAATAGATAATAGATAATAGATAATAGATAATAGATAATAGATAATAGATAATAGATAATAGATAATAGATAATAGATAATAGATAATAGATAATAGATAATAGATAATAGATAATAGATAATAGATAATAGATAATAGATAATAGATAATAGATAATAGATAATAGATAATAGATAATAGATAATAGATAATAGATAATAGATAATAGATAATAGATAATAGATAATAGATAATAGATAATAGATAATAGATAATAGATAATAGATAATAGATAATAGATAATAGATAATAGATAATAGATAATAGATATAGATAATAGATAATAGATAATAGATATAGATAATAGATAATAGATAATAGATAATAGATAATAGATAATAGATAATAGATAATAGATAATAGATAATAGATAATAGATAATAGATAATAGATAATAGATAATAGATAATAGATAATAGATAATAGATAATAGATAATAGATAATAGATAATAGATAATAGATAATAGATAATAGATAATAGATAATAGATAATAGATAATAGATAATAGATAATAGATAATAGATAATAGATAATAGATAATAGATAATAGATAATAGATAATAGATAATAGATAATAGATAATAGATAATAGATAATAGATAATAGATAATAGATAATAGATAATAGATAATAGATAATAGATAATAGATAATAGATAATAGATAATAGATAATAGATAATAGATAATAGATAATAGATAATAGATAATAGATAATAGATAATAGATAATAGATAATAGATAATAGATAATAGATAATAGATAATAGATAATAGATAATAGATAATAGATAATAGATAATAGATAATAGATAATAGATAATAGATAATAGATAATAGATAATAGATAATAGATAATAGATAATAGATAATAGATAATAGATAATAGATAATAGATAATAGATAATAGATAATAGATAATAGATAATAGATAATAGATAATAGATAATAGATAATAGATAATAGAAAATAGATAATAGATAATAGATAATAGATAATAGATAATTGATAATAGATAATAGATAATAGATAATAGATAATAGATAATAGATAATAGATAATAGATAATAGATAATAGAAAATTATACTAAGAATGAAACCCGTGGTGTGATCAAAAATGTTGACTTTTGCGAAGAAAAAATATACTGAGTTGAAAAACTTATGTACAATGATAAAAGTTTTAAAATGAAAATGATTTAAAAATGAAAATTTCGATTCGTTTGATAACCCTAAAATTTTAATAATTTCCAAATTATTGATGTTATAAAGCATAAAAAGGATTGTACAACAAAATTTTTATTAACTCTAATTATTATTTGATTGCACTTAAAAACAAAATATTTACTAAACTATATTATTTGATTGCTTGCTTGAACGCTCTATCTGCGTTGTTTTATTATCAAGCAATTTTTAGCAGCTGCTGTGTTGCAAGAGAAGCACGACCTCCTTGAAATCGCAAGGACGTGAGTTCGTGTGCAGAATTGAGCAATTTTGCTAAGACATTAGCTGCATTCCCGTGGTCGTTGATCTAGAGCGTGGCTCTATTTTATTCGCAATGCAAAAACAAATATTAGAACCAGCTCTTTTCCTGGCTGTATGTCTGATCTTAAAATGCTGCCAAGTTTAAAGCACTTTTTTCAAAACGAACATAGTTGGCAAATCTGAATTACTCTTATTCGAGTTTTCGTCTCACCGCTCGCATTCGTATTTTGGCACTTCATCGCCAGTGATGCCAAATTGTAATAAAGTTGAACTAAAACTATTGCACTGAGATTTGATCTGATCCATTGCCACGGGAATGCAGCAATTATTTCGAATTTAAACAATTTAAGAACAATGCAAATAATTCAATATTGTAATAATAAACTGCTTAGAATTGAAAAGACCTGCGCGGGTTTCAAATTTCTATTCATTTTGTTACGAAAACAAAATTATACAAGCTACTTGTATGAATTTGTAAATAAATTGCTAGTTCATCATATACGTAAAATGCGATAGAGCAACTACCAAAAATTTTTTGTCGTGACCAAGAACTGGATGACTGGTCGAAGATAGTGGATAGATTAGCATACGTTTATTGTTGATTTCCTATAGTATTTCTCTCAATGTAGTTGTTATATAATTAATAAAAGATTACATAGTTATAAAGATCAAAAATCATATACTATATATTATTGAAATCGTCGATAATGATTTTCGATGAAGAGATTCAATTAAAACATTTTCACATAAAATTTCAATAGATTTTTCAACAACTTTTGTGATTCTAAAGAGTTTCACAAAAAAAAAATTCTTGTATTATGCTACAATGAAAATAAGAAAAACAAGTAAGCACCCGCTATAGTAAGTTTTCATGCCATCACATGCATCAAACAATCCTTTATAATTTAATTTTGTCATGTGTTAAATCCCGAAACGTAGCTTTGCAATTCCAACAACAAAACAACCACTCTTATTTGCATATTTTCAATGCAATCGCAAGGTATTCGATATATGCGAACCCCTTTAAAGTCAACAACAATTACCTTTCAATTTGCAACTTTTGCATTGTTTTTGTCGTGCAATGGAATCCCTGATGGCTAAAAACGAGTGCAGACAAATGCAAGGAAATGCATAGCTAAGTGCAGGAGAAGTGTTTAGCTGCGTGCGTGCGTGCGTGCGTGCGTGCGTGCGTGCGTGCGTGCGTGCGTGCGTGCGTGCGTGCGTGCGTGCGTGCGTGCGTGCGTGCGTGCGTGCGTGCGTGCGTGCGTGCGTGCGTGCGTGCGTGCGTGCGTGCGTGCGTGCGTGTGCGTGTGTGTGTGTGTGTGTGTGTGTGTGTGTGTGTGTGTGTGTGTGTGTGTGTGTGTGTGTGTGTGTGTGTGTGTGTGTGTGTGTGTGTGTGTGTGTGTGTGTGTGTGTGTGTGTGTGTGTGTGTGTGTGTGTGTGTGTGTGTGTGTGTGTGTGTGTGTGTGTGTGTGTGTGTGTGTGTGTGTGTGTGTGTGTGTGTGTGTGTGTGTGTGTGTGTGTGTGTGTGTGTGTGTGTGTGTGTGTGTGTGTGTGTGTGTGTGTGTGTGTGTGTGTGTGTGTGTGTGTGTGTGTGTGTGTGTGTGTGTGTGTGTGTGTGTGTGTGTGTGTGTGTGGTGTGTGTAAACAAAAGCGTTAGAATAATGCAAATAGTAGTTGTATCCCAAATTCGCATTTTCGAACAATTTGTTCGTTAACGATTCGTTATCAAAATCGCTATCTGGAGAAAGTCACAATTTATCAACGCATCGTAAATTAAAAACAAACAAATCGTTAGAATGTTTCTAAAAACGTTTTTAAAAAAGCGAATCGTTAATAAATAATAAAGTATTACTACAAAAACCGATTTATTTTTAAATTTGTAAAAATATGAGATATTTGCCAATACTTGGCATACAGTACAAAATTAAGATTAAAAACAAAATTTTTTAAAATTTTATTTTTTAAACAATTTCTTTTTTAAGTATTTAATGGTTCACCAATAGGAAGCTATAATTATTACGAGGGTTGCTATTTACAGTGGGAGTCAAAAATTAATATACAGAACATAACTTCAAGTTCAGTTGGACGTTGCCCATATATTTAAGTATTACAAATAACAATTTTAAGTGCACAAAATCAAAGTCATAGAATAGTGTTTTATTATTTATAAACTTAAAATAAAAATTCTTCTTTAAGATGTGCCACAACAATGAAAAAATCACCTTGAATATGCAGGCAAAAGTTAGTATACATTGACAGTTATGAGAAATAATCGCAAATGTTCTCGAGGTAATTCCATTTTTTCACGAGATGAACTTTTCACCAGATGAAATTTGAACTTTTTTCACGAAAGTTACTGTAAACAACACAAATCGTTCTCAAAATGTTCAACGATGGTAAGTTTCCAATGAAATCGTCAAATGATCAGGGACGAAACTAGCATAAGCTAACTAGATCAGGGGGTAGGGGAGTAATCTACCCTCCTTATTTTTTTACAGTCCGCCTTATTGTTATTTATTGCTGAAATTTGTTTAAAACATTGAATTTTATTTACAATATTTATGAACACATCAAAGCCAGTCGCACCATTTTTTAGCATTTTGACCATCAATATATCAAAAACCAACTTTAGACGGCTTTTTCACTTTAAGTTATACTCAAAAAATTAACTGCAGTCAGCCATTTTACTTTTAGTTCTCTTTCATTCGTATCTTTAACCAACCTCAGTCGGCCAATCTTGCACTAGCCGTGCGCAAAACTAACTACATTCAATCCTTAAACCCAAATGCACTGACATTTTCATTTTTAGTCGGTAATTTCTTAAGCTATGCTAATTTATTTCACTCGTACCATTCGTCCGGTTTCGTTTAAAGCTTTTCATTTATAATTGGTGCGAATGTTGTCTCAATGTTGCGCATGTTGTCTTTGAAAATTCACTTTCTGCACTCCCATTTGAATCTTTTATCGAAGAATCTCGGCGACGATAGAGATGAACATGGGGAAAGATTTCACCAGCAGATGAAAGCAATTGAGAATCGGTACAAAGGATTTTGGGACGGAGGAATGATGGGTGACTATTGTAGGTTTCTCACCAGAGAAACCGATCCCGAATTGATTAAACGACAAAGCAAGAATCATAATTAATTTGAAAACAATGTAGGAAAACAATGTTAATCATTAAAAGAACAATAAAAACGAAAAATATAAAATTGTAAAGAATGTAAAAAAACAATGTTAATGATTAAAAGAACAATAAAAATGGAAAAAACAATTATATTGCAACAACCTTTAGCTTTTATTTATTTAAATGACAATAAAATAATTCGAAATGCATAAATAGACAATCACACAATTTGGGTGCTTTCGTTCAATTAAACACAACTTTTCTATTTCTCAACAGATTTTCTTCAACAACAGCTTATTTTTTTTAAAAAAATATAAGCTCTTAGCAAGAATTATCAAAACTAACAGAATGTTTTGATTTCTTAACAAAATTTGTAATTAGTTTTTTTTTTTTGTTTGTAATCTTTTTTGAAAAACTCGAAAAATTCTCGAAAATTGAATTGATTCCGCCAAAACTAACAACTTAATCAATAAATTATGTAGACATTGCTTGCAGTGATTGCTGTTGTTGGTTCTGGTGATAAATGCAATTAAGTGGTACCAACTTTTTTTTTTTTGTAGAAAAACTACATTGGGCAGTATCTTGAAAACGATGTGACGAAAAAAAAGTGAGACTTTCAGAATTAACGACCGATTAAGCGCATTAGAAATGGATAGTGGCATTGAGTGTACAAACAGCTTTGCGTAATTTGTAAGCCAGTGCAACAGTCGACTAAAAAACTATCTTTTTTATCTGTTCATATTAAAAAGTTGGCTTAGTTATGAGTCCGTCATGGCGATTTCAAGATCTTGTGTTATTTTCGAATGCATACCTAAGTCGACTTTTTAATATGGAAACATTATAAAAAAGGTTCTTCAAATTAGCTAACAGTATTCATGCTTCGTGTAAGTGTGTAATTTTTATAGTAAAAAGTATATTTTTCCCATATATTTTTATATGAAGAAATTTTGCGTCAACATTTTTTCCTTTTTTTCCATTACTTTTATTCATGTTTGTTTTTATATCATGTACATTTTTGCACATAATTTTATCAATATTTCATATAAAAAGTCTACCCGAAAAATGCACGGATTCGCTTTTCGAATTTGAAACGAATTGCCTGATAGTGAATCCGAGCTCACGTATTCGGTTCAAATTCAATTTGAATTCGACTCCGTTTTGGTGTTTATTGGGATTCTATTTGTGCTTAAATGTTCTTGTATTTGTATTTATTTCTGCGAGTTTGTTGATTTACTATCTTCTGCAGCGTATATTTGTCAACAAATAAACCTCAAATAAGTGGGCGTGCGTGGGTGGGTGATCGACTTGGTTGCAGTTACTACTTTGACACAATGCTTTGATGTTTCTTGTTGTCAATTAACGACGCATTGATTACACAAAATAAAAAAAAAATTGGTGCTGTCGAGTCGTCAAGGGTTTGAGGTGTGCACCAGCTATTAGTCATGAGTGTGACACAAGTTGTTGTGACATCGATTAAATTATTGTTGGTAAACGGAATTTAAAACGGCTTGAGAGTTATTAGGGTATGTACGCTCTGCAAGTAACTTGAAGTAACTCGATATTGCTTGAAAGCGTTTCTTTACACATTTTTCGAGCTCGAGATAGAAGAAGAATATTCCGCTAGATGCGCAGTATTAGCTTCTTGCTACAAATATTCGATTTGGCCGTTGAAGTTGATGCATGGTCGAGCTTTTGGGCTGTCGTAGTGGATCCACTTTTCGTCCCCCCGTCTCGATTCGGTGCCGAAAACCCTTCTGATTTTGCCTTTG